>JAINUG010000068.1:3584881-4958085 GCA_029706075.1 Aldrovandia affinis | reverse complement strand
CTTAAAATGAGTAGTGCAGTCACATCCGGTGCAGTCGGGCAGGTAGTGTGTGTGTAAGGGTGGGGGGCATGTCAGAGGAGAGGGCACAGTCTGTTCACCATTCTGACTGCCTGTGGAAGGAAGCTGTTCAGCATCCTTTGGGATCGGGTACGGAGGCTCCTGTACCTTTTCCCCGATGGCAGGAGGGAAAACAGTCCATGGAAAGGGTGGTGAGGGTCCCTTATGATGCTGGTGAAGGGGGTGAATGGACCTAAACCATGCCAGGAAAATGCATCCCACACCATAACAGAGCCACCAGAACCCTTCACCATGGGAAACAAGCGTGCATCACACATACAGTCATCTGCTTGTTGAGAACAGGGTGAAGGATGATTCATCTGTCTGTGACTTTCCACTGCTCAGTAGACCACTGCCTGTGTTCTTCACACCACTAAATTTAGTTTTTTTTAGGTGCAATTAGGGGTTTATGCACTGCAACCCAACCATAGTATATCTCTCTGTGAAGTTCTCGACAGACTGTTGTTGGAACTACCTGCTCATGCCCTAGATTGATATTTGCAGTCAACTGATTCCAAGTTGCTTGTCTTTAACAAGGCACAACCACAGTGACCAGGAATGCCCAATGGATGGATGGATGGATGATTCCATGATTATGTTATGTCTTTCCCTCAGACTTCCATGCTAACATCACCTTTGCCACTGTGGGGGTCGATGGCGCACAATGAGACACGGACAACCCAGCTTACTGAATCCTCCTCCCTGGGCAAGGCTACTGCCAATTATGCATCGCGCTACAGTTAGCACTGGCCACAGTTAGCACTGGCACAGCCTGGATTCGATACCAGATTGTGGGACTCATCCACACACTAGAACAGTGTCAACAGGATAAGCCAACCAGCAGCCCGATATAATGTATATTTAATACATAATCATAGCACAGATGGAGCTATTGACTTGCTGCTCTTTATCCAAAATGCATAATGTTGTCAAACTAACTGTATCTGGAAGAGAACCCCATGTACAAACTTCAACCAGCTTTGCCTGATTTGTGACACCTTTTATTGATTTTTATTTGTGGGGGCAAGATGCACTTGCATCCTCTCCCAGGCAGGTTAACCACTGTTACAGTGGCTTTAAACTTCTTAATTATTTACCTAATAGTGGAAGGTGGTATCTTTAGTTTTTTATTTATTTGTTTGTAACCATCTCCTGACTTGTGGAAGGCAACAACCATTTGTCTTGTTTCTTCTGAGAGTTATTGAGGGTGCTTTTCCCCATGGCGATGTATGACAAATGGATTTTACACATGTTTTATTTATTTTTTTTAACCCAGTGACACAGGAAGCCAGGAGTAAACCTTCCTGGCAGGGGATGCAAGTGCATATTGCCCCCACACACAGTGTGGCATGTTTGGGAGGTAAATAAAAATCCAAGGCTAATCTAAAGCTTAGTTGCATCTTGGGGACACATGGTAAAAAATCAATAAAAGGTTTCATAAATCAGGCAAAGGTTATGCAAGTTTGTTCATGGGGCCTTAATTAAGAAAGGATTGGTTTAAGGTTATAGCAGAAACTGCAGAACCCTAGAAGCTGCCATGTTGCTCTGTTTACCTCATCATAACGATTCTACTATAATTGAAATGAATCTCTCTTCTATAATAAATCCACGATAACCACCACATTCAAGATATGTAGCCAATGTTATGTACATAAACTTTACAATAATGTACATAAACACTCACAATAATAGTTTCTAAGCTGTTAGAAGTCGCATGAGGCAAGCCATCTAAATTTGTCTTTAAACTTCCAATTCCAGTTAACTGGTTTGAGCGCTGGTTTGTACGTGTGAGACCCGTCGTCACCCCATTGGTGCAACTAACTTATCTTTTACGAGTGAGAAAAAATATTATTTACAGTTAGAGAAGAGCTTGTTACTAAATTCACAAATAATTTCCTTCTCAGGACAAGCCATTTAAGACACATTGGTCATGAATTTGTCTGACAGTTTGGAGTTATTGCGTTGGCTACTGCATTAAAAAACGCGGGACATTGTTGATCTAATTCAGACTTAACGATGGTGGGGAGATAAAAACACAAATCGCCCTCAATTGCAATGCAATCGGTCTGAAATCTCTATGTGACTGAATTGTGAAATTATGAGTTTGATCATGAATATTTATGAATGAATAATGAATGCACCGTACTGTAATGGGCGTAAAAAGTGATACCCGTGGGAAATACACAAAGCATGTGCTGCAGAATGCAATTATTTTCCAAATATTTGGTCGTAGAATAAAAAAGTTATTAAGCGCTGGATTCGAATATGGAGCAAACCTCGAACTGCAAGCTATATTTACCGTGGTAGAAAAAAATGTGAGCAACGTTGCATTGTCGTGCATTATTTTTAGCGATGTAGTTTCAACGGTTAATATACGTAATTTGTGAATATGGCATAAATAGCCTATATCAGCAGCTGTGTAACTTCCGTGGCATTTGAGGCGTACACACAGCAGCCACAACATGTGGGTTGCATTGGATGTAGCCTAAAGCTACGATTTATATTCGGTGATGTAGTAGACTACAGCGCGAGAGGGAGGAAGAGCTTAAAGGTATCAATTGCAGGGCGATTGTCGCATTTTCAGTATACCTTTATCAGCGATAGTGACAACGAGGCGTAATTTTTCTATCGAAATAATAAAAAAAAGAATTGTTTGAAAAAAAAAGAAATGACTCTTTATCTTGTAGGATTAAATGACCTATTTTCCAGGCTGATTCGTCTGCTATAGCCTATACTAGAACGCGCCAGTGTTAAAATTGGGAATAACCACATTTCCAGAAGTTGCTTCTATCACAATGACGAAATATATGTGGCTGCCTTATGCCTCTGAATCTTTTAAGAAGGACAGTGAGACCAATTTATCAGACATTTACTCACATTTTTCCGACTTTCCAAATCATTCGTCGTTTTGGAATTTTACTCTTGATGAAGGAATATATGACAACGGAACCAAATATGAAACCGAATCACAGAACCCTACAGTAAAGGCTTTGCTCATTGTCGCGTATTCGGTTATTATCGTAATTTCACTTTTTGGAAACATTTTGGTGTGTCATGTTTTTAAAAATAAGCGCATGCATTCTGTAACAAGTTTGTTCATTGTGAATTTGGCAATCGCGGACCTAATGATCACGCTTCTGAACACCCCTTTTACTCTGGTAAGTCGTTCTTTATCTATACATGATGCTTCTATTAACCTAATATTGTTATACAGTAGCCTTTTTCTGCTGGCAATATTTAACATGGATTTCTATTTAGCGAAGACTGGTTGTGTAACCAGTGGTATGTAGCCTCCCACGCATGCAAATGTAACGCTTATAGATGCGTCGTAGTCATTCTAAATATATTAAAATATGTGTACATATTTAGTTAAATGTCGCCATTAAGGTATTACTTTGCATGATTATTGTATGCCTCTTTAGACGAACACTTCTGCATTAATAAAGCATTTGTTTTTTGTAAAACAAGTCTGCACGAATAGACATAGAACTTGTTCATCAGCATTTTGACTCATTTGTTTATCCCCGTGAAATTGAGGCCGTAATTTTAGTCTAGTTTTAAATCAAAACAGTATTGCATTATTATGCATTTTCTTTTCAGGTAAGGTTTGTCAATAGTACCTGGGTTTTTGGGAGACTCATGTGCCATGTCAGTCGCTTTGCACAGTACTGTTCAGTTCATGTGTCAGTACTGACCCTCGCAGCCATCGCAATTGACCGTCATCAAGTAAGTGCTGTATTTCAAATTGTTTCGCGGTTAAGCGGGAATATAGTTTATAATATTCAATACAACGAATTTAAATGGCCCATCTTTTTCATAATTCAAATGTAGCCTACTGAATGCTTAAACGATTTGTCTTTGAACAGTGACAACTAGAGGGCAGGGTAGCCTATGCCACCAAATGGATATAGCTAACCAGACTGTAGAAACTTAGAGTGGAAAATATGTTTCCACTTCACGTGGAGTTCTCATCAGTGGCACTTGACTTGCAGGTCATCATGCACCCCCTGAAGCAGAGGATGTCTATGCTCCGTGGATTTATCTGTATCGCCATGATCTGGGTGACAGCCTCATTTTTCTCTTTACCGCATGCAATCTATCAGAAGCTCTTCCGCTTTGAATTTGGGTAAGAAAACTGCTGCTTTCCTGTCAGCTCTCCCAGGCACATAATCAAAATGACCAGAGGCATCAATTTTATTCTAGACCAGTCTTTTTCATCATCATCTCATCATCTTTATCTTTCTGACAGCATAAGTTATGAGTCATATATTCGAGAATATAAAAATAAAAATAGTGTGACATGGACCAGAAATGGACTCTGAATCAAAGTGTCAGTGTGAAAACAGGCATTGTTTATTAGCATAGTATACCACCAGAGAGTATCCCTTACCTCCACAGCTGGAACCAGTCAGGGTGCCCCAACTTACACCCCGTTTCTCAGCATGTATGTTTACCCCACAGTAATCCCCCCATTTAATTCCGGAACACCCCTAAGTACCTACTATGTCTAAACAGCTGCTGTTGAGCATCCCACAATGCCCCACGACTCCCATCAGCACCTTCAACTCGTAGGCGGGTAACGGAAATTTAGCCAGCTACTTGGTTTATAGTACCTTCCCATGTTACATGTACCCGGCTACCGGATTCCCCTACCCTAGCTAGCAAAAGGAAAGCCCGCACCCCCTGTTACTCATGTCTGTAGGGACAACACAAAATCAAATTGATCCCTATGGGCATAAACAACTAGCCACCCAGGCTTCTAGAGCTACTGCCACAATTTCATCCTCATCACACTGAAGTGGCCTCAGTGCCTGGGTCTCTGCGGCCGGACTGCAGTGCTCGGTACTGGACAGGCTGCGGGACCACTAACTGCCATCCCTCGCTCCCCTCACCATCTCCTGCCACCCCTGATTCAGCACGTTGTGCAGCACCAGGCAGTCGCACTAGCCCAGCAGGTCCTTAGCAGCAAGGGAGAGAGGGAGGTGGAAGCCTGGCTGCTCTGCCTTCTCTAGCTAGGATGACGATTGGAGCCAGTTCAGCATGTCCTCTCTGATGCTGGTAGAGCTCCCCCTTGTGGTGACGTCTTTGATGGGTGCGCTTGCACAAGGGCTCTGATTAGCTGAGGGGCGGAGAAAAGCTGTTCATGCCCTTTTGAAGTGCTGACAGGCTTCCTGAGAGCAGGGTCTGTGGGACAGAGCATCAGCATTGCTGTGGATGTGGCCTGTCTGGTGCTTGATGTTGGAGTTGTAGGCATGCAGCACTCCAATGTAATGTTCCATTTGGCACTCTTGCCCCTTTAAACTAAGGAGCCAACACAGGGAGGCATGATCGGTGTACAGGAATGGGAGCTGCCACCAGGGCCTGTCGTAGGGCCAGGAAGGAGGCCTAGCAGTCTTCACCCCAGGCAAAGTATCACCACTTCTCTGTGAGTCAGTGCAGGGGGAGTCAGTGCAAAAACTATTGACGAAGTGGTGGTAATACGAGGCCAGGCCCAGGAAGCTCCTCACGTCATGGGTGGTCTCCGGAGCGGACCAGTCTCTTAACTGACGCCACCTTGGCTGGGTTGGGCCCCATGACGTATCCCAGAAAGCTCATCTCAGTGCACAAGAGGTGACACTTCTTGGGATTCAGGCAGAGGTTGGTGGCTTTGATCCAGTCGATGACAGTGTGGAGGTTGGCGAGTGCAGTGGGGTATGCGGGGGCGTGCACCTGGAGGTCGTCCAGGTACACAGCACAGGCAGAGCGGGGCCTTACACCTTCTCCATGGCGAGCATGGTCTCCTGCTGCTGACATCTCTACCGAAACACTCCCTCCCTTGTAGAAGCACTATACCGACAGCTACTACTCTGCTGTCCGTCCCATAATGCCTTGTGGTTCCCACAAGCACCCTTAGCTTGCTGCTGGCTAACAAAAGTTTAGCTGGCTATTTGGTTTACAGTACATTCCCATGTTACATGTACCCAGCTTGGGAATCCCTTACCCTAGCTAGTAACCAGATTGCCCATGACCCCTGTTACACACGTTTGTAGTCTGGCTAGCTTGAACTAGACACCCAAGCTAATTACCTTCCCTGATTTACTCAAACTAGATTTTAAAAAATGCCAGTGCCAAAACTTGCTTAACAGTATGCATCAATGAGCGGGGAATATATTTTATTGCTAATTCCAACCAGCTCATCATCTACCTACCAGAATAGCTAGCTAATTCTGACAGTTTAGAGTGGATGCTTCACCAACAGTAATTGTGCCCCCTTCCTCATGAACCACTATATTTAACATCAATATTGAACAGTTGAGATCGAGTAGCCAGAATGTATGTTTTTTTCATGACCTGTGGCCGTAGTGTAGCTACATTCAAAGGTCCTTCAGACTGGTTATGTCTGGCACGACAGACCTACATTCGGTTTCATCGTCACTAGTTCAAAATGAACAATGATCATTACGTGTATCAATGTCCCCACACTGCTGCTCTCTTTGGATTGCTGTGGAATGTTTGTAACCAGACTTATGTCTTTGTTTTGAAGTTACAAAAAGGCTAGAATGGTCTGTCTGCACAGCTTCCCTCAGCCCTCAGATTTGTTTTGGAAATACTTGGACTTGGCTACATTCTTCCTTCTGTATGCTCTGCCATTGACCGTAATCTCTGTGGCCTACGTCATCGTGGCAAAGAAGCTGTGGATGAGGAACGCGATAGGGGATGTGACCATGGAGCAGTACTTTGCCCAACGACGCAAGAAGAAGATGACCTTGAAGATGCTGATGCTGGTGGTGGTGGTTTTTGCAGTCTGCTGGTTCCCTCTCAACTGCTATGTGATCCTGGTTTCCAGCAAAGCCATTGTCACCAACAATGCCTTGTACTTCACTTTCCACTGGTTTGCCATGAGCAGCACTTGCTATAACCCCTTCATTTACTGCTGGCTGAATGACAGCTTCCGCTCTGAGCTCAAGTCCCTGCTCTGCATGTACAGATGGCTGCAGCCTGTCCATGCCCAGGCCTTGCCCAACGCTTCCCCACCGTTTAGGAATGCATGGGTAGAGAAGGTCAATGGTGAGGGGGAAGAATTGCAGCATGGTACCAATTCTACCCTTAGCTCTGGGAAAACTGACATCTTCATTGTGGAGCCAATCGTAGCTGTTTCCTAGAGAGAAAGCAGAGCCCGAGGAGAGCTTTAGCGTTCTTTAAGTTCAGTGAGCATCACAGCTCTTTATCTTTTTCCATGGAATTCAGAGTGACCTCTTAACCTATTTGTCGAAAACTATGGCTTCACAGTGGATTAGTACACCGGCTTCACTACTGTATGTAATCAAATATATAGTGTATTTAGTCTGTAAGCCAAGGACAAAGACCTTTTATTTTGCACCCTGCACCCCGCACCCCTTCAGGCATACAGACAAGGCTTATCGGCATTATCATATTCATATTTAATCCAGCTGATGGAGTGGAGAGTGAAAAGAAACAGCAGCTGGTTGCATACATTTCAAATGACAGGTGCAAGTCTGGGCCCTCCCGAATATGACCACTCATATATGCAGCGATCTAATTTGGCTTTTATCCCTCCCCCATCCCTGGGGCGGACAGCCAATTGCCACTCCCTAGTGGCACTCCCGGCCAGAGCCGAAACCGGCAGGACCTGGTGGAATCGAACCTCGGTCACAGTGGGCAGCATCGGACATTCTACTGCTACACCACCCGGGAGGCCCCGTAATGTTTAAAATTCAGTAGCAATCAAATTTTCCAGACTTTATCACTTTTTTTTTTACATACAGTATACACTAATCTTACTACCAACAAGAATATGTAAAGAGCAAAAATAAAAAAAATAAAAAACTCCTTGCCACAGGAAATGTGGACTTGGAGGGCTATGGGACTATTGATTAATTCACATGGCAATGCGATTTGTCCTGCATTGTTATTGTTGTAAGATCTGGTTGGTATTATTTCCTTTGAGTGTTAAAAGTGTTTACGCTTTTAAATGACATATGTAGCATCACCATGCATTTTTACTGTACAAAGACAACAGTTGGTTCCATTCACCCACATGGCCAATTTCATTCACCCACATGGCCAATTTCACTGATAGAAGAACACAGCCACTCATTATTATAATGTTGAAAGAGAAGAGCAATAGCACAGTTAGATGATCTGAGTAATCTGTTGTTAGCAAGTGTTTTATGTCAAATAACTTTAGCTAGTGTGTTTGCAATGATGAAATGTGCAATTTAACATGTATTTTAAAAATCCAATACATTTTTCTCAAAAATGGGTTGGCGATTACAGCATCAGTTGACTAATTGTACTCATTAAAAGATGAATCATTACAGCCCTTTTTATTATAGAAAATAAATATATATCATTTATTTAATTTGTTTACCAATATTAGCTGAATGAGTGTCTTCCCAACAATGTCAGCTTTGCCTTTCTTAGATAATCGGTTTGACACCCACATATATTTGCTCATACAAAATGACAGTAATATAATTGTAATGTTAGAGGAATCTTAAATTGCGGCATGGTTTTCCCACCTTGCAAACATCTTCCAATTATGCAGCACAATCAGCAACACACAGTATTCTACTGTAAAATACATACGAGGTATTGTACTGTGCCTTATACAATACTTTAATGTTGAAATTACATTACATACTGTTACATACAAATTGTTTACAGGGTATGCTCCACAAAATGAAGAAGTGGGTAAGACAGTTAACCACAGATTCCTTTTTCAAAAAGAGAACCCATCCTCTCATCTGGGTGAGCATTGAAAACATTGTACGACTTACTGAAGTATTATGTATTTTTCCTGTCATACTTTGTGGAGCCATAAAAGACACCTAAGGTCATCCAAAAATATGACTTCTTATGGCTATCTCCCTATTATCACTTAAAATATGTATATAACTGGATATAAACATGAATGATAATCATTGAGTAAGAAGTAAAAAATAATAACTCAGAGAGTTATTAAGTGTGGACTTGGTCATGCCATTCATATGTGAATAAATTAAATACACGACATTAACAAAAATTACGTTTCTGATCAATGTTGTAGTAAGGAAATTCATGTCTACTACACACTTTTCCATTTTATTAGGCACTATAGGGCTATAAAAGCATTGGTAAAAAGCCAGTGTGGGCCTTGGATAGCATAGAAGTGTAACGCACTCGCTCTGCAAGTGTGAGCTACCTATTACAGCCGCGGTTCAAAAGGTCGAGAACCCTGATCGGGGGCGGCGTTTGGGGTGAGCTGGCATGAACTTGCTGAGAAGCGCGAAGAAGGGTGTCTCCAGAAAGTGGGTGGGCGAGTTCCATCTCGGAGGAGGCGGAGATCGCTGCTCTCTGGGAATTACCTTACAGACAGGCGGCGAGTTTATGGGGAGGGCGAATCAAAATAAATAGAGGGTATAATTGGCCACCAAATTGGGAGAAAAACAGGAAAAAAATCCGAAACAAATTTAAATTTAAAAATGTAAAAAAGCCAGTAACTTTATTTGTCCAGTAATATCACTTTACACAAGAACTCATCTTGAACGAATGTATGAATTATCAGTGAATTGCTCTGAGAATTGCTCAAATGCTTGTTTGTTTTAATAAACCAATATGCTGTACATATCTTTAAATGACGTGTTATATGGTGACAATATCAATCCTTGAATTTGGGGACTCACAGACAGATGTGTTCCTTAACTAAAAAATGTAAATATTTTCCTCTGCATTGTATTAGATTCTCGTGCTCAAAATGTACAATCCAAAGTTTTAAAAATGTTCACGTTACTAAATGTTGTGTGTTCACAGTGCTTTTGGCTCTAGTGCATTTAAATAAAAGTGTAAACAATTACAATGACTTCCTGTACTTAACACCTCTTCATGGTCTCAAGTTAAGTGATGTTTAGACAACCTGCCCTGAATCTATATTTCTAGAGGAACAGTGAAGTGTCATCAGAGACATTCATGCACAGGGCTGTCTGTTCTCAATTCTCTCTGGATTCTTGATGAATGGCACATCACTGCAATAATTTTACAGGAAGTCAGTGCAATTGCTTTTACAGGTACTCTTGATGATTTACCTTGATTTGCTTGCTTTGACAGCCTACTATGTGAAAACCATTCCCTTCAGTACGTTTTTATTCATACCCTTGATAAAGATGAACAAAAGAGATCATATAAAATAAACTATATAAATAATGACGTATATTTTAATATTATTTAAAAAAAAAAAATATTCTTTAATAATAATTCATTGGCACGAAGCACAATCGAAATCGAAATAATATTTTTTTCCCCAGAAAAATCAAGAATCAAGGGTGTGAATAAAAAGGGAGCCTACTGTATATAACAAAAGCTAGACTATTTAAAGGATGAGGTAAGGTTTTGATACCACATTTATCTTGTTTTGTAGTTATCTTAATAAATTTGCCTTTTGATCAAGTCTGCTTGTTTGTGACTTTCGGCTACTCTCATAAATGGCAGTTCTTGTGATTCTGTGTTTTCCATGCCATTTCTTTACTGTGCTGAAATAAAATAATTGTAAAATGTAATGCTTTAAATTCAGAAATCGCAAGAAATGTACTAGTATGAAATTACCTGAACCGCTAATCTGCTAAATATGTGACATCTGGCCTGCAGGAAATGAAGACAATCATATATGAAAATTAAGTGTAAGTGCATTTAAGTTTGTTCTTAAACTTTAATAAACAAATCACGACAAAAGTTAGTCTACCTGGGAGAATTAAAGGTGTATCCATGAAGTCGGTGATTATTATTTTCATTAGTAACACAAATTAATCTACTAACGACTCACACTGAACAGGTCAGTTAATTGTACGTCCATATTGTATAAATAATCAGCACTGGTGCTACCACGGCAATCTGCTGGCTACGCTTTACTTGTTTAGGGCAGCTCATTCGTGCCTGTCAAATTAGGACATTTTAAAGCTAGAGGTGCTTTATTACACTTTTATTCTTAGGATAAATTTGGCACAACTCAATTTTACTGCACTTACTTTTCACTCTCAAAAACGTTCATGAATACCACCCCAGGTAAGGGACCAACATACGGAGTCCCAGGACTGAATCGCATCACACTTAAATAATTTCCAAGTCCAGATAACTAGACCCAGAGGTTGTGGACAGACACCTTTACCAAACGCTCTGACCAAAATATCAATATCAGTAGGGTTTCGAAGCTTTATAATCAGGACTACATAACAAAAAGATTACATTCAATTTAAATCTAGAATTTTATTAGAAAATGTAAATATTTAAAATGGAATTAATACATATTTACAGAATACAAAACCCAAACAAAAATGAAAAAGAAATTATTAAGTAACAATAGCAGGAATACTACTGGTGAGTCCGTTTTTTAGTACTGTGGCTTAGTACTACCAATTGTACTTATACTTATAAAATGAGGGATCACAACATTTCTTATAACACAATCTGTGCCCGACACACTTGCCAATTTGTATCGGTAAATGTGCTTTTTCAATTTGACATTAAAGTACAATACATAACAAGTCACTATAATATAAATAATGCTTAAATTTGATTTCAGAATGAAAAACATTCTATAATACATTATAAAAAATACAGCTGTACACACATTATGTACATTTACGAAGGGTTTATGAAGTGAAATATTAATTACAGTAGCCAAACAGGAAAACATTCAGTTCTCCGGGGTCATTACAGTAGAGAAGGTAAAACAAGCCTTCTCTATGCAAGGCTATCAACTGTCTACGCTCATCCCTTTTCCTCTACTCAACTGTATTGTCTCTGAAAATACAGTATGAAATGAAAATAATCAGGGAATCACACTAACCTATGTGTGTTTGGTGGCTGAGGACTCGATATATAAGCCTTTGCAGAATGCCAGATCAAAACAAAAAGGGCCTTCATTTTCCTTTGAGCCCAGTCTAGTACTTTCCCAGAATCCAGTTGAAAGGCACATCTATTTCCAAGAAAGTCTGAGAAGATTAACCTGAAAGGCCCCCACCCCCAACCGGGCTCATCTGACTCCAATTAAACCTGTCTGTCACGTTAAGGTATAAACGTAATTCCAGATGTTTGCACAGGGTAAAAAACGCTCGCCAGACCACTTTCTTCCATTCTGTGAATGAAATAAAAATAAACAAAATACCACAGCACTATATCCTAACTTGAGCAGAACATCCAAAGTAAAACTATACAGTCTCTTGAAGACAATGAACAGATTATTATAAAATCACCCTCGCCTCAACAGCAAAGCTGTCAAGAACAGTATGTTTCAATGGAAACTAAAATTGGGTTTGTGAAAAGACCAGACCTTTCCACAAATATTTATACATGAAGGTCAAGTATAAGTGGGTGCCGACACAAATCCTTCAGCTATTTTGAGGATCCAGCACCCCAATTTTCTCCCAAGAAAACAGTATGACTGGCACTCCCGCAGTGAAATTGGCTTGTCTTGCTCTCTATCTACAATTCCTACTAAACTGGACATTTCAGAAGAAATAAAAACATGTCTTCAAATACACACACAGTGAAGTCTTGTTAATAAAGTGAAGTTCACCTATAGGTACAAGCTCTAGCGACAGCTCATGTTCTTGAATTAATCACAGAAACTATACATTTAATACACTTTGTAACGGGATGTGACCCACTCGCCTTGCATTTCCTTTCATACTCCCGATCCTGAAAATCCAGAAGCTCGTGAAATCTTCCCCCACAAACAAAATAATGTAAAATGCATGTAACATTTGGCTAACAGGATCCAACAGCTAAGTGCAGTTGTCTGATACATTTATGACATATCAAGTTACAAAAATATCTCTGTTCATCGGTCTGACAGTACCATGAACTGATCATTACCAGACCAGTCAGCACACAGACAACACACCAAAACTTACGACGTAAACCATCGAGTCCATTACACCATCATATAAATTATACATTTCTAACGCTGCAAGTGTGACAGTATTTTTCTGCTGTTCTCACATAAATATACACTGTATGCGCATTAAAAATATATACATGCGAGTCTCTAAAAATAAAGAGGCCATTTCAGCAAAATCAAAATGAAAAAATACCAAAGTTATACAAAACCGATTTGAACATTTCTCACTACGTTCTTGAATACCAATTCAATTAAAATGAGAAAATACTTTCA
This sequence comes from Aldrovandia affinis, assembly GCA_029706075.1. Classification (NCBI taxonomy): domain Eukaryota; kingdom Metazoa; phylum Chordata; class Actinopteri; order Notacanthiformes; family Halosauridae; genus Aldrovandia; species Aldrovandia affinis. Next base: position 4,944,881 of record JAINUG010000068.1, on the reverse strand, counting down.
TTTAAAACAGGGATACGATTGTCAGCTCCTAAAGCAAGAAACGCACCTATCGCTTTGTGACACATGGGAGAATTGTGAGGGAGTAGGATCCGTTTAAGATCTCCTTCGTGCGGCCTGGCAATGTGCTTGTCCGTAACGACACGTGGGTGAGGGGTTGCGGACTCATAGGCACATCGATACCCTGTACACAAATACGTTGAGCAAGCTTTCCACCGTGGAGGAAGTGAGAACCGAAAGCCAGGGTTCGGCCAGAACAGTCACAGCTGGGCACAGTCACAACTGTAATATTAATAAATACATTTTTGGTATTTCTTAAAATTCTCTTCTTTTTTTCCTTTTTCTTTTTGACATTTGAAGGTTTTTCAAATCAGCCTTCGGGGTGTCCAACATGAAAGCAGAGGATGAACTCAATGTCTTCAAGCTACAAGGATATGGTGTATTCTGGATTGGGGGAAATCTTCCTTCCCCTTTCCGCCTCTCAGGCAGTCATCGGTTCCGCTTCGCTCTTGTGGATGGGGGCCTTTGCTCGGTCGTGAGGCTTATACTTTTGAGCTTCTGAGCTGTTTCGGATCCCGTATGCGAAGTAGATCAAGAAGCCTGGGGAGACGAGAGGAATGTTTAGAGTGCGAACAACCACATCCGAATGCATAGTATGGTAATGAGTCAGTTTAAAGGCAGTCCGGTGTCCTGTATAGACAAGACAAGGAGAGGTAGGGACTAGTCCTGTTGAAGGGAAGCCCACTCACCGATGGCCATCCACACAGCGAATCGACACCAGGTGGCCAGGTCAAACTGCATCATGAGATAGATGTTGACAAATATGCTCACCAGGGGCAGCACGGGGAGCAGAGGTACCTGCAGAGAGAGAGAGAGAGAGAGAGAGAGAGAGAGACAGAGACAGAGACAGACAGAGACAGAGAGCGAGACAGAGACAGAGAGAGAGAGAGAGAGAGAGAGAGAGAGAGAGAGAGAGAGAGAGAGAGAGAGAGAGAGAGAGAGAGAGAGAGAGAGAGAGAGAGAGAGATTGAGATTATTTCTTTATCAAACCACACCCACTGATGATTCAATGATTCAATGTACTCACTCAATGGCGAGCAAAGCCGGAAGGGGCGAGCAGACTCAAAGCAAACACACACACCCGCGAAAACACACAGGGCGCATACCTTGAAGGTGAGGGCCTCCGTGCTCTCTGGCTGTCTCCAGATGATGACTATGCAGAGAAGGGAGAGCAGGCTCAGCACCACACACACAACCACCCATATGGGCTGGCCCTCCACCACTTCGGACCCCCACACTGCCAGCACGATACACAGAAGAGTGAAGAGCACCGCTGCACAGGGAGGGAGAGGGAGAGAGAGAGCGTTACTTCAACACAGCACTACGTAGCACTGAACCAAGAGACGGGACCGTTTTCACGTGTAAGTATGGCAGGACAGGTGTTCAATACAACAAACATCAGAGGTGAGTGTGAACACAGGGGCGGTGGAACTAGGTGTCTCGCAGCCCCTGGTGGCAGGCCCTTACATACACAGGAGCTGACAGGAATTGGACAAAGGCCATTTAAATAAAGTGAGTAAGATTTACGATCAAGTTGTAAGTCACTCTGGATAAGAGCGTCAGCTAAATGCCTAAAATGCGAATGTAAAATGTAAATGCCGACTGTCCACGTTCCCTAAACACGATTGAAGGGTGGCATGTGAGAGAAAGACCGGGCCGTGGCAGGAGCCACACCTTTCCCTTCGCGCCTCGCGGCGGCTCCTCACAATTTGAACAATAGCCGCGCCCCTTCGTGAAAAACTCTTCCGCCGCCTCCGCGGGCACGCCTTTGTTTGCTGGTTTGTTCACATTTCAAAGGCTTGCAAAACCTTTTCCTTCCCAGTGTTTACAGGTACGGTACGCAGCTGCCTACAACGATGTCTATCGCTGTATTACTTCACTGATCTCTTGCGTGAACTGTGACTGTTCCTACCGTGTGCTAATGCAGGTCTTGTAAGTCGCTCTGGATAAGAGAATCTGCTAAATGTGTAAAATGTCAAATGCAAAACAAAAAACACACACGAGGAGAGGGAGACCCGTGCACTTACAGATGACAGCAGCGGTGATGTAGACAATGGTGCCAGAGGCGTCGGTGGGAGTGCCGCGGCTGGGTACAAACAGCAGCCTCCAGGAGAACCTCTCCTGTCGGGGCCCTGGCTCCTGGCTGCACTCGTCGGCGCTGTCGTCTCCCTTCTCGCCCTTAGTCAGGTCCATCAGCTTCTCGCACTGACTCGAGTGCAAGTTCAAGGTGCCTGGCTGGTACCTGCGCAGAGATGGGACGTGGAGATTGAGCAATGCGATTGTACAGCCATCGTGTTACACATTCAGGAAATGTTTATCGGTACTTGAGTCTCGAATGAGCAAAAAGACCGCCTGGGGTGACATTTAGAAAACGTTGTGTCTTAGCCACTGCTTCCCAGGCTGAGCACATTTTACGCTTATACAGAAACAGCGCTGAGGTCTAAGTTACAATAAGAGCAGTGAGTTTTTGTGAGGATATTAACCTTTTCTGCATTAGTATGACAAATTACAACTGGTTTCCATTGTCTTGACTGCAACGCTGTTTTATCGCATCGATCGCACGCCCCTCTACTGGCCACTTGTGCTAAAGCCCTTCTCTTGAGTTTTCCTTTTTTTTTTTTTTTTATAATATTTTTTATTGATTTTTCTTTTCACATTTAACACAAAACATACAATATATTCCATCATACTTGCCAACATCACCAAAGTATGGAACATGGAACATTTAAGGTCAAATGTGCAATTTGTGTCTGTAGTTCAATGCTGCGTTTATCATATGTGTATGTGCTTTTAGTCCAAACTCCACTGACCTCAGGATGAGCACACATACAGCGACCAGGGAGTAGGCCAGCAGGGTACCGATTGACATCAGGTCCACCAGTGCAGCCAAATCAAACAGGAAGGCCATCAAAGCTGTGGAGAGGGAGGGAGAGAGAGAGTCAGCCCATAATTGCCGTTTGTGTGTGTGTGTGTGTGTGTGTGTGTGCGTACGTACGTGCGCGAGTGCATGCATTTGTTTGTTTCTTTTCATCTAGTCCAGCATTACCTGCCACGCAGCCAGATACGACGGTGGCCAGCAGGGGGGTCTTGGTCTTCTTGTTCATGCGGGACAGGAACCGGAAGAGCAGGCCGTCCTCCGCCATGGCGTAGATGACTCGGGGCATGGGGAACATGGAGCCCAGCAGACTAAAGGGGATGAAATGGCAGTGATCGTTTTAAAACACGTGCGCATGCGCAGACCGGTCTGTGCGTTCATCACCACCACGCGTACGCACAGCATGTCACTGCACATCACAACCACACACATACACACACACATTTTAACCATTTATTTATGTCCACATAAAGAAAAGCATACAAGGACACAAATACTGAAGGTGCAGTAAAGTTGCATTCACAAAATCATGGCATAGATCTTCAAGATACAAAAACACATCACTTATGGGTATAAGTAGCAGCGTCTCTGCCATATATGGCGGCTGCCAATGACAGCAGAGACAGCACAATATTTTGCAAGCCTTTTAGCCGCCTTTTTGGGCATCCCAAGTTGTTGAAACCCTCTAACGACCAACCTGTGAGTATGTCCTAGGCTGCCAAATATGAAAACGGATAGTCTGCACCTACCTATGCACACACGCACTAGCACGCGCACACACACACACACACACACACACACGCGCACACACGCACGCGCACACACACGCACGCGCACACACACACACACACGCGCACACACACACGCACGCACACACACGCACGCACACACGTAGCATTTCTTTGAGGACAAACGGCGTGCGGCGTCACTGACCTAGTGGAGAGTGCACAGAGTGAGCCCACAGCCACAATGTAGCGTGCGGGAGCCCAGCCCACATGGCTGAAGGCCTCAGGCAGGGGGCTCTGGATGTCCAGGCTGTAGTAGGGCATCATGAGGGTGAGGGCAGCGGACACGCCAAAGTAGGCGAAGAAGCAGATCAGCAGGGAGGCCACGATGCCAATGGGGATGGAGCGCATGGGGTTTTTCGCCTCCTCACCTAGGAAGGGGGGGGGCATAGGTCAGGTTGGTTCAAAAGGCTACAACACGGAAACACCATCGCCGTTTTGTGCAAAGTACTTTTACATTGACAACTCGACTAATTATTTGATACTCCGTAAAAAATCTTGCACTTCAGTAACTACATTTCCACTCTGTAAATCCAGAAGAACAAATACCACTGGAATACAACTGGGATGTATATTCTCGATGCACGCAATGCAACGGCATCATTTATAGTCGATTCAAGTTAAATGAAATAATGGATTGTATTAAAGTATACATTCGTGTAATTGCGGGCCAACGATAAGAAGTGCAGCACAACAGAAATGCTCAAAGCTACTCATTGCAAATGAGCACATTTTCTCCTGTACTCATGTCAGTGTGGCGAGGGGAGAGGCCTACTTGTGGTGGCGATGCAGTCAAAGCCCACGAAAGCGTAGAAGCAGGTGGCAGCGCCTGACAGGACCCCTTTGAAGCCGAAAGGAGCAAAACCACCGCTTCCAAATATGCTATCTATCAACCTGAGGGGGAGAAGACAAGAGAGAAAGAACAAAAGGTTACTCCACAAATTTAATCAAGCTTAGTTTCCATTGACCCACCTTAAAAATGATTTGCGCGACCTTACACAAACCTAAAGTCTGCCCGATGTCAGTAATAACCGTGACAAGCTCACTCCTCGATGTGGAGTCTTTCCCCGCACGACTTACTTTGGATCGGTCACGTTGGTCTTGTTGATGAAGTCGTCCACGGTGAGGTTCCAGTTCCTGGTGTCTCCCTTCACGAAGCCAGAGACGATGACAAAGCTAAGCACCACCAGGTTGACCCCTGTGAAGATCTTGTTCACCAGCGCCGACTCGCTCACGCCAAACGCCAGCAAGCCTGAGGGCGGAGAGGAACGTTGCCGTTAATAGCACCGAGGTGCTCGTGGTCAGTAGCGAAGCGCCGGACGGGTCGCTCTAACGGGCGAAGCAGAGCTCCGAGGCGTGGTCGGAGGACATGTTTCGGTTCTGCGCTTTGACTTGGGGGAGGGGGGGGTCCTCACCAGTGAGCAGAAGCACAAGGATGAGGGCGAACAGGTCTGGGTAATCCGCCAATATTTTTCCAGGGACTTTCATAGACATGGAGGCCTTGAAGAAGATGGAGATCTTCTGCTCCACCAGGTTATCAAACGTGGAGCTCCACGCCCGGGCCACACTGGCCGTACCTGAGGAAAAAGGGCGAGAGGAAGAGGGGATTTAGAAAAGAAACGCATGTGCCCTGTGGCTAAAGCACTCTTCGGTAGTAGAATAGGTGTGGCACCACAGGGTTATGCTCAAGGGTCCCAGAAAGGAACAAAGCTCTTCAGCAGGGCTCCTCAAAATCAAGGGTCCTCGTGGGCCGAGCACTGCAGTTTTCCCAGCCTTCCTTTCCTGGGAGTCAGGCGTGAGGACACTCTGGCCAATCAGTTGTATTCATTGTTCAATTAACTACCGCTGAGAAGGAGGAAAACTCGGGACCGAATTTGTATCTGTGGGCCAGAATTGAGGAGGTTGAGGAACCCTGCTCTACAGGCTACTTAAATGAGCAGCTAGCTTGTAGAGGGGAAGGGGGGCAGATTCTTCCTTTAAAAAATATATACATTTCAAAATTTTCTCCCAATTTGGTTGCCAATTTGGTTTCGAAACGCATCCCTGACAGGCAGCGCACACCACACCAGACTGGCCAAAGTGTGGTGCGTTAGACATCTCCCCTGATTCTTTATCGTTTTTATAGATAAAGGGGCCCAGACATTATGGAACAAGCGGCATCCACACAGACGGGCGTGCCACTATGTGGATGCGCTGGTAGGGATTTGACAGTGAGCGTCCCTGTCAAAGCACGCATGCCAATATGCGCGTACGATCACTTGAAATAAGTGCGAATGCATGTGCTGAAACGATAGCCGCCTTGCTCACTCACCAATGTTATAGGAGAGGATGAGGTTCCAGCCCGTGATGAAGGCCCAGATCTCACCCACCGTCACATAGCTGTACAGGTAGGCTGACCCGGTCTTGGGCACGCGGGCTCCGAACTCAGCGTAGCATAGCCCAGCCAAAACGGAGGAGAGAGCAGCGATTAAGAAGCAGAGCACGATGGCAGGACCGGCCTTCTCCCGGGCGACCTCCCCGGCCAGCACGTACACCCCGGCCCCCAACGTGGACCCCACGCCCAGGGCGATGAGGTCCAGCGTGGACAGACACCGGAAAAAGCGGGTCTCCTCTTGGGAGGAGTTCAGCACGCGACGCCGCAGCAGCATCTTGCCGAAGGAGGACATCATATCAACCATGCTTGACCGTCTGGAGAGGAGCGTACTGCTACAGAAGAATCAACAGCCGGTGCAAAGAACAGTACCAAGGGTTCCTGGGGAAGAAAACGGAAAAAGGAGGGTTATGTTGATGTGTGCGCCCATGAAAGAACTAACATGTACATACTACTCCATCCTCTGGACAAATGTTGTAGACATCTCTGTCCCTGATACGGTGAAATACCCAGGGGACGATGCTTACTTTCTAACCAGAAGGGGTTATCCCGTGCGAATGTCCTGCCAATTCCGTATCAGGTCACCGTTTTAATCACTGCGCTGCATGTAACTGCATTTGATTAAGGACCCGGTGGTGGAAGCAATGTGAGGCATTCACGCTTCAACTGTAAGTGGCCATCACACCCACAGAAGGAATGTGTGCATGGTCAAGTTGCATCAAGGAAAAATTCCCCCGTCTGTGCTGCCTGGAGAGCGAAGTCATAGAGCTAGTGCGGGTCCTTACCTGCCTAGCTATAAGAGGGGCCTCGACAAGCTTGAGGACAGACTGAACCATAGCCACCAATCACCATTCTCTCTCCTTCACATGGTCCCTTTTGATAACCTCCTCTGCAGTCACTGATACTGACACTAAACTGTCTGTTCCCCCAGAGAAGGTCACCTTCCTGTCCAGTGACATTTGATATTTAATGCCGGACGCCGGCACACCATCCACCGTCATCGGGAGAGAGACGCAGAAGCCAGCATGCGGTTACACAAAATAAACTTCTTCAGTCTTGGGGACAGGGCTTTCAGTCATTCTCCCCACAAGCTGGAGTTTTGGAGGGGTGGGCACAAAGAATGTAATAGCAGCAGAAAAGCGAGAGAAAGAAGCAGCAGAGTTGGCCTAAATACCGTGGGAGAGCAGCGAAGGAAAATACCAGCAAGCGCTGACAAGGGAGGCATAGAGAAAGCGATGAAACTTTAATGCGGTGGACATTAAATAGCTGCGTGCAATTCTGTCCATCAGAGACAGAACTTGTAAAGGAAAATCCCTACGCGTACGCACATTTTGTCCAATATGGGATTCAACAAACAGCACAAACCATTTAAACCCAAACTCAAAAGGGGGTCCCCACCGTGAATACCGCTGCCTGGCGATACAATTGGCACTGTGGCACCAGGTTTCTCCTGATTTGAGAAGCCATGCAAGTTTGATCAAGCCCGGAGTGGGCAGTGCGCTGAGGCTGGATGGGAGAAGTGCTTTTGTCTGCCAGTGCAGAACAACACTGCAGCCAACTTGGCAAAAAAAAACCTCCCATCTTAGACCAGCAGATTTAACAATGGCTCCATTCACGCCTGGATCGGCTTTGCATACCTAAACAAGAAATAGGTAACTACCGTACACAGCTGCCGGGCATGAGTGGGGGGAGGCGGGGAGGGAAGTTCACGGATGGATTGTGTTTGTGGACTTACACCAAATGTACATACCAATACCTTGCCTGAGGATAAGCGTGACATGCACAATGACGCATTATTGTGCGTATTCTCAATGTGTGTTAAAAATGCTTTTGGCAATGTCCAGTTCCTAGCACTGTGCTTTGGTGAAGCCAAGCACAAACACACAGCTGCCATTTAGGCAGACTGCAGAAGGAACAGAGAAACTCGCCGACGAGTTTTGAGTGCAGCCCCTGCACAACCCCCCCGGCCGTCCACATGAAGAGCACAAGGAGATTAGGACAGGCCACCCAGGTGACCAGAACGGAATGTCCTAAACCTCTCAAAGCCTCAGACACGCACTGCAATAATCTGGATGTGAAGACACTAAGGAAGGGTTTCCAGACCCACAGGGATGACATCACACATCCCACGCCTGTACATTCCCACAGGAATGTGCTGAAGGCAACGAACACACCTGTCCTCTGGAGTCTGGGCTGGGCTTTACCCAGTTCACGCACACCTCTGTACTATGGTCTCTGAGCCCCCCTGTCAACAACAAGGACCGGCTCTCTGAGCAATCTGTGTATCTGTGCAAAAAACAGCAGTATAATTTGCAATACAGGGGTCAAACGTCAAAACATGGGGCAGAGGGTGACTGGAGATCAGAGGAGGCAGTGATGTCATGGGAGGCTGTGCTCTACTTCCATGTTGCAGCAGACACTAAGAGGATTCCGCCACATCACAAAGCTAACCTTCTTATAGGACTCCTCAATACACTTGTCTTGTCTTGTCTTTGTTTGGTTTTTCCTCATCTGTGGCCTGGCTATATTTATACAGATTTGGGACTCCATGTACTAAGCAGTCTTTTGTTAGTCATCGTGCACCCTCATTTGGCTGTCACAACACAAGCCTATGTTGCAATCCTGCTTTGGGGAAAATCATTTCCTGAAGGTTTACACAATGACCTGTATTCCTGTAACAGGGTTGAATCCAGCAAGGCTCAATACATGTCCAGCTGCCAATAGGAGCAGAGGCATGGTCAACTGTTTGTGTTCTTACACAACAACCACCAGGTGTGCCAGGTCATGAACATAGTGTGCAGCTGTATCCCGATTCTACACATAGAATCTTGGTAAGCTGTTGGTAAAGACACTAAACATGGAGCCAATCACAACGGGAGGGACTTGAGGATCACTTGAGCTCCTGCGTGGCATAAACACTGTGGTAGGAAAGGTACATATTTTGTTGTTAGAGTGTAAAGTACAGATAAAGTCTGACCAAGACTTATTTTATATTTTATTTAGATTGTGAAGATGGGGGGGAAAAAGCAGTTGCTTCACTGCCTCCCAGTGTTCATTTTGTTTGGGAGTATGTTCGTTGAATGCTTTCAAAAGTGACAAGCATAAGTAATACATTATAACAACTTTTATTATTTTTTTAAATTAAAGTTTCTACTTTCATTTTATTTATGTTTTGTGGCACCGTGCATAAATTGCAATGTTTCAAGAAAGAAACGCTAGATTTTGCACTTGTGAATTTAGTTTTTATGTTTCAAATGTGTTACAACACAAGACATCTCAGAGAGTGATGCAAGTTTGGAGCAGTACTGGTATCTGAGACTTAGTTTCCATGGTAACATCAGCCATTTAAAATTGGAGGAGCCAGTGAATGGACATTATACCACTGCTCACTAAAAGCCATACATAATCCCCAAGAAGTGAAAATCCTACCTCACGACCAAAATCTCACGGCTTGGCACTTACAATAAATAATAATGGATTGTGTATATATAGCACCTTTCAAGGAACTCAAAGCGCTTGACAGTGAAGGGGGGAAACTGACCTCTCACCTCAACCACCACCAATGTGTAGCACCCACCTGGGTGATGCAGCAGTAGTGTAGTGTAGTGGTTAGGGAACTGGACTTGTAACTCAGAGGTTGCTGGTTCAATTCCCAGGTGGAGCACTGCCGTTGTACACTTGAGCAAGGTACTTGCTTCAGTAAAATATCCAGCTGTATAAATGGATTGTATGTAAAGAAATGTGAATCGTGTAAGTCGCTCTGGATAAGAGTCTAAAATGTAACTGATACACGGCAACCATTTTGCGCACACTTCACACAACAGTTGAACGCTAACCGCACACACACATCACTCTCATAAAAGGTGGACTTGCAAAAGCACCTGCTCACACACTTGAAAATAACTCCTTGGAGCAGCTGTGCATGAAGATGAGGACTCCTGTTGATTGTGTTTATTCTATTTCCAACTAATTTACAAAACCACTAACAACAGCATAGAAATAGTTGCACTCACAGATATCCTGCACGGGATAATTATACTAATACATACAGCCAAATGTTTTTGATAAGGTAAATTGAGGGTACTTTTTGAATTCATGTGGTATGCCTGACTGGAGACATTTTTTCATGTTCTTTATTTACATTATCATTGATTTGATATTGTGGGATATTTTCTGGAAACCGAAAATAAGAATAACAAATGACTAGGAAAAAACACGCCATATACAGATGAGTGCAAAGTGATTTCTTCTGGGTCTTTGAGCACAGATGGACCCTCAAACAACCACAGAAAAGTCACAGAGAAGTCCCTTTCAAGTTCCTGTAGCTAGTTTATAGATTTGACTCTCTCCAACTGAAGCAGACATGCCTTTCTGACCACAGCACATGGGTATGTGTAGGCAGTCAGCTGGACAGTAGGCACATAAATCACAGCTGACAGTTACCAACAAACAGATGTCATTACATCATGTTCTTTACTCACAATATTCATCCCCACATAGTACTGTGAAATGCATGCAGGAAGAGGACTGCTCGACTACACTCCTGCTGACATCTTCATCTAGTCCAGGGGTGCCCAAGTTCGGTCCTGGAGATCTACTGGGTGTGCAGGCTTTTGTTCCAGCCCTTCACTAACACACCTGATTTGAACATTAATTGCCTTGACGAGCAGTTGATTGGTGGAATCAGGTGTGTTAGTGAAGTGATAAATGGAATCAGGTGTGTTAGTGAAGGGCTGGAACAAAAGCCTGCACACCCAGTAGATCTCCAGGACCGAACTTGGGCACCCCTGATCTAGTCCATCTGGTTGGTGCAAGTCCATATACAGATGAAGACACACAGACAGATGATTAAACCAAGCTGCACGAGAGAAAAAGTAGCTCCAGCCACCTGTAGGTATGGAGAAGTCCGAGGAGGCTTAAAACAAATAACGCCGCTGTGAAGGCGTAACCTTTAAATTAAATTAAATATAGTTGGGAGAATGGATTCAAAGTGCACCTGCTCTTGAGCAAAGGTACCTCCGCCCTTCTCAAACGCACATTGTAAAGAGTGTGGGACACACGTGAAGAACAGTGCAATTACATACCTAATCCACCCTATCATAAATGCATTGATGTGGAAAGCTGACATATTTTCCTTCATTTAAATGTATTAGGTGTTAAGGTTTGATTTTTGGGGGAAATCTGTAGAAATCCACTGCCTCTCCATAGTCACTAGGCATAAAGTATCTGGCTGTGATTAAGCAGTGAATTATTGGGTGAGGAGACCAATTATAATTAATTTGATCCAAGTTTCATGGTAACTGAATGGTTTAAACAACATTTTGACAATGGAATGAGTCAAATCGTCATACACGAGGCACACGAAATTGAAGAATAATTGCGTCTATTCAATTAATCATGGAATTCTGATGTAAACGGCCCAATATCGCCATAGCAACCTATGGTATTTAGTCATTCGAATCCCATTTTAATAGAGACCCAGAATTGATCGGTTTTGGCATGGCAGTGCCCCCACACCAAATACATATGCCATTGGAAGTTAACGTTACCAAACATTGATCTCCTATTGCGTCAGTTACCCACAAGTCTTCCGGATTCTACTTTTAAAAATCTTGGCCGACGGTTTCCATCATCTCCCATTAAGATCCCAACTACCCTAATATTATTGATCGAATGTCCGGACAATGGCCAGGTCTGGAATCCTTGAATGATACCAAAAAGAAAGGTAAAAAACGTTCACGAAGTAAATTAGCTAGCTAGCATGCACTCGTAAGAATGTAAACAAAATGTTGTAAGTAATTTCTACGTCCCCACACAAGTTACACGATAGGAACAAAAAACAAAAAAAACTAGTCTAGTCTCCTTTTAGGCATTGTGTAAAATCTGAAAGGGCGGTTAAAACACATCGAGCCTACTACTTTTAAACGGGGGTCGCCAGTGTAATAGGCGGGAAAGTACATTAAGATAGCTATGACTAAAATACCATTATTATAGCATTTTCTTTCATCTGCTAATAATTGCTGGCTTATCGTAATTGGCAGCTTAAATCCTGCTTTGGGGAAAATCATTAAGGTTTACACAATGACCTGTATTCCTGTAACAGGGTTGAATCAGCAAGGCTCAATGATTGAACCATGTCACGTTACTTATTGCAGGTCATGAACATAGTCAATGATGAACCGTCACGTTACTATTGCAGCACATGTCATGATGAATTCAAGTTAGCGTAACGCTAACGATTGCCGAAACAAAAGCAACATTAAATACGTCCCATGCCGAGTTAATTAGAGAAAACGTTAGCAACATGCGTAGTAAGGGTCGCTCAATTTAATCCGTAGGTAACGTTAGCTGGAGATCGACTTTACTGTACGAATCCTAGAATCCATCTTTAATACTATCTATAGCTAACAAGCTACCTACCTCGTGATTGGCTAACTACCTATCTCTATAACTACCCTCTCTATAACTAGACAGCTACCTATATAACAACTAGCTAATTCACGCTGTATAACATTAACGACGAATTCAAACAAACTAGAAAAACCAACCATGCAACCATGTGTTCATTTCTCCGGCTGGACGGGTGGTCCTTTGTGCGGACCCCCTTGATTTACAATTGTGAGGTTGGCTAGCTAACGCTAACAAAACTACGAAATGTGCCAATGTCTGTGGGGTGGGGGTGGGGGTGGGGGTGGGGGGACAACAATGTTATAAACGTTGTGCCATTAGAACGTAGAACATGCACACATCCTCTACCAAAATAGTGCCGGATAGCTTGCCACATACAGAATCCTCATCCTTGGTTACAAACCAACATTACTCAATGAAAGAAAGAAATCCTAGCAAGACAGCTAGCGCTACTAGTGAACTAATGCATTCAACTTGAACGAGACTGTCTGGCTAAGCTACGATTACACTCAAGACCAGAGTTGCGTCAGCATCCGTAGTAGTGAGCCCGATATCGAAGCCATTTAGGGATACGATGTAAACGTATTACAGTTTACACTCGATGTAAACTGGCAACATGAGAAGTTATCGAACGTTAATTTACTTAGCGGACTTTCATTGCCTTATCTTATGTAGTAGAACAGGTTTTTTACCTTTACCAAGAAGAAAGTATCCAGTAAAACAGCGAAGGTACTGTGGGTCCAACCGGCCGGGAAATGAAATGTGATGCGCGGAAACAGCTCCAGGTTTAGTTCATCGCCTACGTCAAAGATGGGCGGAGACAACGACGTTTGTTGGTACAGTAAACGGTTGTAACTGATGCAATGAGCCCGGAGAACTCATCAGCCTTTCAGTAACTTACTCGAATTTGGGGGCAGCTTGATTGAACCGCCACGTTACTATTGCAGCACGTCATGATGAATTCAAGTTAGCGTAACGCTAACGATTGCCGAAACAAAAGCAACATTAAATACGTCCCATGCCGAGTTAATTAGAGAAAACGTTAGCAACATGCGTAGTAAGGGTCACTCAATTTAATCCGTAGGTAACGTTAGCTGGAGATCGACTTTACTGTACAAATCCTAGCCATTCAATACTATCTATAGCTAACAAGCTACCTCGTGATTGGCTAACTACCTATCTCTATAACTACCCTCTCTATAACTAGACAGCTACCTGTATAACAACTAACTGATGCAAGCTGTATAACATTAACGACGAATTCAAACAAACTAGAAAACCCAACCATGCAACCATGTGTTCATTTCTCCGGCTGGACAGGTGGTCCTTTGTGCGGACCCCCTTGATTTACAATTGTGAGGTTGGCTAGCTAACGCTAACAAAACTACGAAATGTGCCAATGTCTGTGGGGGGAAAACAATGTTATAAACGTTGTGCCATTAGAACGTAGAACATGCACACATCCTCTACCAAAATAGTGCCGGATAGCTTGCCACATACAGAATCCTCATCCTTGGTTACAAACCAACATTTCTCGATGAAAGAAAGGAATCCTAGCAAGCCAGCTAGCGCTACTAGTGAACTAATGCATTCAACTTGAACGAGACTGTCTGGCTAAACTATGATTACAATCAAGACCAGAGTTGCGTCAGCATCCGTAGTAGTGAGCCCGATATCGAAGCCATTTGGGGATACGATGTAAACTGGCAACATGATAAGTTATCGAACGCTAATTTACTTAGCGGACTTTCATTGCCTTGTCTTATGTAGTAGAACAGATTTTTTACCTTTACCAAGAAGAAAGTATCCAGTAAAACAGCGAGGTACTGTGGGTCCAACCGGCCGGTAACTGAAATGTGACGCGCGGAAAAAGCTCAAGGTTTAGTTCATCACCTACGTCAAAGATAGGCGGAAACAACGACGTTTGTTGACGGTAAAAGATTGTAACTGATGCAATGAGCCCGAGATAACTCATCAGCCCTTCCCTTCTACGTCATCTCCGTGTATGAGATAGATTAGATTTGTCGAAAGTTTCCCGAATGACCAACGCTATTACATTACACGTATGCTGATGTTTTACCACCCATATACTCGCTATACTGCTGCCTTAGTTCTCACGATACGAGAACATATTCACCGCGTTTTTGCGCCAAATTAATACTCGATTGTCTAATAAGATATTTCAAGTAACGTTACATTTTTAAATGCGGGTCGAATGAAGATGATCAACAAAAATATAGTGTTTAAGTTCATAAATAAAGTGAATCGGAAGAACTGGGATTTTGCAATTACGTCTCTATAAACGTATTTGGTTGTTAGCATTATCTATACAGATCTTTGTTTTACTCAATAATATCCACCAAATACAACTATTATACCGTGTACGTCTTTGCCGCTAAAAGACTCAGTTTAACTCGTTAAGATTTTTAGGAATGAGTGGAATTTCTTAGGAAGCTTAGAGCGTACACACAAACTGCATGCTATAACAAGTCAAATGTTTCTATTGAAATAGTTTGGCAGGTTGGACAACTACGTGTAATGGGCGTAGTACTAAGCAGTCATACTTGAGTGAGCAATGAGAAACAGATGGAGCCAGAAGGAAAGAACACGATAATTCTCAATATTAAAATAATTTGGCACGTGTAGATCTTTGTATTCGGCCTATACCCAGCAAACAAAGAACGTTTCCGTAACGTTAGCTCAAGGTTCTCTTTTGGTTTATTTTTCGTGAACCTTCCCAGACCGTTCCGGGAACGTTACATTATGGTTTGCAATTAACCAAAACCATAACAGAACGTTCAAATAACCACTTAAAATAACGTTAACTTTAAGGAATATTTGAACTAAAATGGAACGTTCTCCTAAGGTTCTCCTTAGGTTGTCTGTATTGGAACCTTCCCAGGACGTTCTGGGAATGTTATAATATTGTTTGCAATGAATCAAAACCAAAAATCAGCAATGAGAGCTGAAGACTTTTGTTAAGTTCACAAATTAGATGACCAACATTGTAAATAAAGCTTATGAGTAAGGGGGGCGTCCCAATCCGTCATGGCCATTATATTATAATATAATATATACGAATATATACAATATATATATTTATATAACCCTATAAGGGTACTCCTTAGAAGAAGAAAAGTTAACGTAGAGCCCTGGTATGCTATGATGAATTACCTTTTATGTCACTAGCAATGGTCAATAATGTTATCAAAAAAGATACAGAAAACAGCACAATTTATTTCAACAATTTATTTTTACAAAATCCAATGAGGGTCAGTAACTTGTTTTACAAATCAATAGATACATACAGGGCTAGATTTTAGTCTGTTTCCTTGGAAGAATTGAAACTCCACCTATTCAATGCTAATTAGAGTCATTCACACAGTCGAGCCCTTTGTCCCTAGACCAAACCAACAGTAGTTACATTGCGCGCCATTTTTAAAATTCTCTCTCTACTACAATCTATCGCAATGGCTGCACCGGGAAGGCGGCTCTTACAACACCACGGATTCATGATCGACTAGTTTCATCTAGTCCCGCCGACACAGAGAAGAGATTGTTGCATGCTATGACTGGCCTGTCTCACCAGGTGAAAGAGTCTTTGGAAGACATGAGTGTACAAGTGAGTAGAGGATTTGAGTCGATGGAGAATAGAATAGGAATTTTGGAGAAAACGGTGTCAGCTTTGGTAGCCCATAACGGTAACATTACACCCGTGGAGGAGATGAAGAGGAAAAGACGGGCGCAGAATCCCAAAATTGCGGTAAGAGAATGTTTGCAGTGATTAAATGTGCCTATAAACTGTTTAATTTGATATTTGTAGTGGGATTAGCCAACTAAGCTAGCTTCCAGCTGCTATTGTTGTACCAGCTTCAGTAAACTGTCTAGCTAGCTTCGACGGCGATTATCCGCGAATTTAGTTGATTTTCAATGTACCAACACTCAAATAAGTATATCTTTTATTTATAGATTTCGATGTATGACACTTAATTTGAGAGCGTGATTAAATACGCCTACAAACTGCATGAAAAAGATGATTTCTTTACTACTTTCTTTGTCTCCACTAGTAAATTGGAGAGATTCATTAAGTGACTTTAAATCTTGTATTTCATAGAAAGCGCGTCGTCTCCACAACTCTGAGGGAAATAGCAGGCGCTACGAACCAGAGCAAGGGTAAGATACAAAATAAAAAAGACTACATGCATTCTGCTGTATAAATGTAAATAGGTTCTCTAATATATTTATATTTTGTTTTCAGAGACTGAGCTCGCCTCGCAATGAGGCAGTCACTTCTTATTTGGTGGAAGCTCTAGCAGCAAGCCCGGATTTGCATAGTGTGGATAATGATGCCATTATGTGTAAGTATTTTACTGTTTGCTGTACTGTGCAGATTTTTTCGTTTTTTACTTTTAAAAGTACTTTTAGTGTGGCTATTTCCATTGTTTATGCATAGACTACCATACTCATTCAATTGTTTTCCAGCGGCCTGTAAGACCTACTATGAGACCGTACGCAGGAACTTCCGGTTCAGCCAACCGGACCTTGCAGTTCAGGCAGAAGCCGTGAAGAATGCAGCCCGCAGTCGACAGAGAAGAAAGGGTAAGATTTACTAGACAGTAGTACAAATATGAATACACTATAGAAGATATAACCAGTATAGACAGTGGTATAAATAATGAATAATATTGTTGGTCAATGTGACATTCATTTTCTGTTACATTAGTAGATGTCTTGTGTCAACACGCAGTGCATTGAGCAGTACTGATTGTCTATACTGATTGTGTTTACAGCTGCTGGAAGCGAGGCAGAGTGTACTAGTTCCAGGTGACATGGATTTCTGGAAGGGCGTCACTATTGACCTGATGTCCGATGAGGAGGACTGCATCCAAGAGGGGTGTCTGGGTGGATTGTGCGGCCTCCATTCTTTCGCAGCGAGGAGCTCTCCAACCTGTGTGCCAGACTGCAGGACTGCCTGGATTCTAATCCAAAGTACACGGCAACACATCGACGGCGTCTGCCCGTTGTTGGAGCACATCCAGACAGAATGCCACCAACTGCATATCCATCAGAGGCGGCAGAAAGACATTTCAATCCCCTCTGATGCCCCAGGCCCCTGCCCGTCATCGACTGTAATACTGTACCTTTTTATACTCTGTATACTATGTATATCTGTATACTGTATACTTTGACTTGATTTGTCTTTGTTTTTTTATACTCTGTATATTGTGTACCTACCTGGTTGTGCCTTTAAAAAAAATAAAGTCCCTTTCCAGAGCTCTTGTGTTTTACCTAATTTTAGCATTCATTACAACTGGGATGCAATTGTAACTTTAAGATAATGTTCCTTGCAAACCTGAATGCAACCTACACCGAACGTTCCAAGAACGTAAAGAAAACTATACATTTTAACCTAAGCAGAACTATAAAACGTTCTGGGAACGTTTAGGAGACGTCGCAATTGCTGTAACTTTAGGATAACGTTCCCAGAATGTTCCTTGCAAACCTGAATGCAACCTACACAGAACGTTCCAAGAACATAAAGAAAACTTTCCATCAGAACCTAGGGAGAACTATAAAACGTTCTGGGAACGTTTAGGAGACGTTGCAATTGCTGTAACTTTAGGATAACGTTCCCAGAATGTTCCTTGCAACCCTGAATGCAACCTACACAGAACGTTCATAGAACGTAAAGAAAACTTTCCATCAGAACGTGGGGAGAACCAAAACTGTAACGTTTTGCTAACCTTTACATAACCAAAAATAACGTTCCCAGAACGTTCTGGGAACCACATTTTGTTTGCTGGGTATATTGTTTTCAGATACAGGGAGAAAATAATTGTTTACAAATACATGTAATCATATCAGGCTACATAAAAACTGTGAATGAATGAAGTTGCGTTGTTAGTTTATACATATTGCGCCCAATAAACATGTTTGGGAAAATCAATATCTGACAAAAAATCGATTGATTCCACGGAACAGTTTGCCAGGCCCCTATACTGATCACGTTATGTCAGGTGAGCCACACAGCACCACCAATTGCAAATCTAAAAAACCTGAAAGTCCAATGGGCTGTCTACGGTTAACTCAGTCCTGCAGCATGTCTGTGTGTATATGTATGGGAGAGAGCGTATGTGTTGGGCAGAGTTCCATCACTCTATTTCAAAAGAAAGAGGCTTACATATGGAAACACCGAGCTGTGCGACTTTCAGGAGGTTTAGGCTGCAACAGAGAGCTGGCTCCAGGGCTTCTCCACAGTATCCGCCTCTGCTTTGTTTCCCAGATTAACAGAACAAACTCTAATGAGGAATTTTTGCACCCAATGCCCTTCTAAAGAGTACAGGCCATTGGGAACTCCAGTGCACTGACCCCATTATAAAATAAGCCAGTGGGACAGTCACATGACTCCATAATTGCTTTCCTCCCCTTTGTCTAGTTCAGAGAAGCTTGTGAATCAACTTCCACTTCATAAGACAGATCAGCATACCAATGTGACTTCAAAGAAAAATACCTCCACAACTGAAAACGAGTTACGAAATTTCCATTCGACAACTTAATCTATTCTATGAAGTTTTCACTGCTAACCAAACATCCCATCTCTCATCTTTCCATGGCATGGTTTCTACAAATGGACATTGAATAAGCAGGAACAAAAAGGTTTTGTGGTTCTTGTCATTGGAAGATTCTTCACATTCAACTTATCAGCACATTTCACAAACCATTTCCACTCCGGCAGAATTTCCCAGTAGGCCTCAGTCACATACTTTCATTGATATGTAGCCTACGGTCATATTTCCTCATTTGCATCAGACCTATCATATGAAATGAAATATTTCCATATATGTGGCACATTCAAGTGAATGTTAACCATCTGTACCAAAGCGAATTCCTAAAAATATTTGAGCGCAATATGGGTGGCGCTGCTGGCGCGACAAGAGAACACAGGGAGGCCAATTTTCCAGTTTTATCCTGGAAATCCCTGTTACTAGGGCTGTTGAAATGCCAAATCGACTTAGTAATCCATTTGTTTGTACATTTCTCCTCGCATCTCTTCCTCAATTCCTCAATGAAACGTCACAAGGAAACAAGGAAGAGATGTGAAGAGAAGAGACATGACTAAATCAGGACTTTAACTATATCAGCCAACGACATAGTCAGAACTTAAACACATTTTGCACAATGAGTTTGCTTGCTTGCCAGTAAGCTGAGCTAACAGTTGGCCATGTAGTTGTGTTGCTATTGTTAACTTTGTAATGTATAAACAGAAAATGTTAACTGTAGTTACAAAATCGTTGAAAATTAATCAATTGCAGAAAGAACCCTCCAGGTAGTGAAGAATTGTGTATGCTGTCTGTTGTGAAATACATTAACCGTGCCATTTTGACGAGGCCATCTGTATAGGAATGAGTGAGTTGATTAGACAGTAAGTTCCTCTCTTTGATTACCGATGCTTTGTCAGCAAACAGTGCCTCTTTTATTGAATGAGCTAATCAAACGCTATCACTTCCTGACTTCCTTGCTGGTGCTTTGTTAGCAACACAAAGGCTCATGATCATCTGTCCCTATGTATATATTCAGGTGAGAAACTCATTCACTCTCTTTACCAACTCGCTGTGTGTAATAAACTTGCATTTCAAGTCAGACTGCTGAGTCTCTGGTCGTCTCTTCGGAAGAAGCTAACAGTAGATAGTTAGCCAGCTCTGTGCGGTAACGTTAGCAGACATCCCAAGTCTCCCGGAAAGTCCGCAAATGAGCACCATCTCAAGAGTGAAAACCTCTGGATCCGTACAATGTTTTTTTATTTTATAGGCAATTCGTTCTCAAATACATTTTTAATTGGGTGACATGCAGATCACGTAGACTTGGCAAGAAATTGTCTTATTCACAATCTGCAAGTTCATCGACCCATCAGATAACGCTGTGATATGTTTGCATACAGCGTGATCAGACAGGTGACAGATCCATCCTTTCAGTTTGCGATAGCTCAAAAAATAAATAAAATAATAATACTGTTTCAGTAATTGTCATCAGCATGGATGTATTACTGAAAATCAACATTGTTTGTGTCAGGCCTAAAGGATCAAACCACAGGGACAGTCAAACTGCAGTCACATGGATGAGTACGTTTTTTATGTCTTGCAATCACCAAATCAAGACTAGGGTGGTAGTAATAGATAATACGAGCTTACATTGCTCAAACTAAGGAACATTTGTTTTTTCATTCGTGGTTGGCGAGAGGATAGGGCAGAGATAGGACCTAGTGATGGGCATTCCGGCTATCTTGGGTGAGCCGGGTCATTTGGCTGTTTGTCACAAAGAGCTGGTTCATTTGGCTGTCATTCGGTGCAGAATTACATTATCAGATGGCAGATGTGCCCTGAGAAAACCAAACTAATAGAAATAGCCAATCAGAATAGCCATGAGAAAGTGGTAGGGTGCGCTCAGGGCAGGCCTGCCCTCAGAACAACTTTTGTTGTATTTCATGTAGAGCTTCACTGATTGGCTCAATATGGGAACTGGCAAACCGCCAATGACAGGCTGAACAAATCTAAAACAATGCCAACTGCTGGCCAAGGGCAGCATCTCTTTCACTATAAAAGGGGCTCGTGTCCATTGAATCAGCCTTCTTAAAATTACAGCAGTTCCTTGTTCAGCAGCCGTGACAACTGGCCAACAACTACCCTGCCACAACGGCCTCATTGCTGCTGGCCACAGCATGTGGAGCACTGCAAAAAATCTCAATGAAGATCAATATGGAAGGTTAAATGCACAATTTATGATGATTACTAGGCATTACCATAGATATAATATGTATATTTTTAAGTAAATCAACTTAAATGCAGAGTGATTTATGTAGTAGACATTGACAACCCGCTCTTTGTTTTCACAGTGGTTTAATATGAACATGATTATCTGACGTTACATTACTCACAACAGATCTGAAACACCACCATTCAAACAAAACCCAGACTTGGCAGCAGTTACATACATGGAAAGCTGCTAAGTAATACACAAATTAAGGTGAAATCACTGGTATAGAAAACCTTTAGTCTGCTATTTGAAAGTAAATATAAAATGGTAATGTATAGAACAGGAAGACATGGTCCATATCATTGGTGTGTAGTTTGTCTCTTACATTCACAATAGTGCTACATTTGTAAAGAAGGAAAGGCTCAAAAATGTCAATCTAATGGTCCATCACAGTATTGGGGAGATATCCTGGATGAGTGTTCATGCTACAAATGGGAGGGCCACTGCTGGGGGTGGTTTCAATGGAGAGACAAGTCTGGGGGTGTAAAGCAGACCTTGTGGGAGAAATTGGGATGGTTCTATCTTCAGATATTCGAGGTAGCATTTTCCCCCCCTAAAATAACTGCATCTTCTACACAGCTAAACAGGGGCTCCAGAATGGCAATATCTTGATTGTCATTTGAACCTATAGACAAGGCATTAATTAACTTTAGTTTCAGACACCCACTCCTCAGTGTTTTAGCCTCAGCAGCTATATTTCAATTAATATGTTAAAGTCAACTGTCCGTGTCTCAGACAAGAGCGAACACTAGGATGATAACGATCAGTTTAAAACTTTTAAAATGATTACAGCATGGTTATTATTGATTCGGTGATGGATTACATATACAATACAATAATCACTGAGGCTGAAATCGTTGACTGTTTGTGGGCCATTGAGACAAAATCCAATCCCTATGCAGCTCCATTTTAAGCAGTCCAAGAGAATAAGACGCTGAATGGAATGTATATAAAGCAGAGCTTTCAATTGGACTGTGGTTATGCTTATAGTGTATAGTCACATGATTCATTTTCCAACAACCAGAAATTAATACTTGAACTTTAAGCCAAGGTGTCCTGCTCTGAATCAAGAGCGTGTGTCGCCATAGTCTGTGAGATGGACTCCTGACCAAGGGTGATTTCAGAAAGGATGGCGAACAGGGAGAGGAAATGAGGGAACAATCCTGCTGTAGGGCGGTGTGATAATCAGAAAGGCTTGATGTGCCAGTCTCAATGGTACCGTGCACATCAGAAACACATTTTTAAGAGCAGTTAGCCAAACTGTACGTCTGTATATCTATGTTTGGGTGGGTGGGTGTGTGTTTGTATGTCTGTGTGTATACATGTATATATACACATACACATATTATTCATATACAGGTAACTGCCAAAATAAAGGAAACATGAGTGAAATGAGGGATACAAAATATATTGAAAGCAGGTGCTTCCACACAGGTGTGGTTCCTGAGTTAATTAAGCAATTAACATCCCATCATGCTTAAGGTCATGTATAAAAATGTTGGGCAGGCCCAGTTGCCTATTCTTTTGGCTACCATGGCTAGAAGAGATCTCAGTGACTTTGAAAGAGGGGCACATCTGGCAGGCTTTTCTGGTCAACTTGCTGATGTTTCATGAGGATCAGTGGCTAAAGTGATGCTGGCATGGAAGTCTGAGGGAAAGACATCATCATCTAGGGGTAACTGTGGTTGAAAGCGCATGCTCCTTGACCATGAGGTCCGGGTATTGGTTGAAGATGCAAGGTAAAACAAAGAAGCAACTTCATCAGTTGACCGCAAATATCAATCAAGGGCATGAGCAGGCAATTTCATCAAGACCTTCACAGAGGGGAATACTAAGGTCAGGTAGCAGTGCACAACCCCCTTATTGCACCTAAAAATGCACGTTTCTGAGTAAAGTGGTGCAAAGAATACAGACAGTGAAAAAAAAGTCATATGGTCAGATGAGTCATCCTTCACCCTGTTCTCAACAAGCAGGCGAGTGAATATGGCACACGCCAAAAGAAACCTACAGACCCAAGTGCTTGTTTCCCATGGTGAAGGGTTCTCGTGGCTCTGTTATGCGGTGGGGTGCATTTTCCTGGCCAGGTTTAGGACCACTCGACCCCTTAAAGAGCAAAGTAAACGCCCAAAAATACAAAGCCGTTCTGAGTGATCACCTTCATTCTATGATGAAGCATTTCTATCCTGATGAGAGTGGTCTCTTCTAGGATGACAATGTCCCCATCCACAGGGCAAGAGTGGTCACTGAATGGTTTGAAAACATGAAAGCATGAAAACAATGTAAACCATATGCCATGGCTCTCTGTCACCAGATCTCAACCCAATTGAACACTTATGGGAGATTCTGGAGCTGCACCTGAGACTATCATCAACCAAACACAAAATGATGGAATTTCTTGTGGAAGAATGATGTTGCATCATCTCAATAGAGTTCCAGACACTTGTAGAGTCTATGCCAAGGTGCATCAAAGCTGTTTTGGCAGCTCGTGGTTGCCCCAATGCCCTTTTAAGACACTTTACGTTGACGTTTCCTTTATTTTACCTGTATATGCATATATGTACACACAAATAGACCTTATTTACACGGAGGTACAGGGACAAAGCCAGCTGGATGAGGTTGGTGAGGGTCACCTGTGATGTGGGTAGTGTGGGCTTTATCATGATGAGAAGATAAATTCGACAGCCAGGGTCTGGGCTGAGTGCACCTCTGCGTCTCTGGATCACTGGGGCTAGATTTAGGATGAAATCAAATTACATGCAATTTACACTTCAGTTTCATTATTCAAATAAATGTCTTACTGATTAGTCCCTTGTGGTTGTCCCACTTACCCGCCTTGCAGATTATGGTCTCAGATCTTTTTGCTGTTCATTTTTGCTACAATAACGATTAAGCACATGCCGGGTTTAAGTATAGTTCTGATTACCTGCTGCTCCATTCCCCTGAAACCCAGTGAGAAGCAAATGGGATGGTTTTGATGTCTACACTGTTAGAAAAAGGTGTAATTTATGCAGTAAATTACTGTAGATTACACAGTAAAGCACCATACGTTTTATATGGTAAAGTACTATACACTGTTGTATTGTGGGAAATTATCATTGAGCAGCAAAATTGCAGTATTTTAAGCGTACTGTAACGTACGTAAAGTACTGTCATTTGTACAGTTGTAAATACTTACTGTAAACAGACACTGCTTACTCGGAATGTTGGGGTTCAGGTATTTAGGGGTGCCACCACCTACGGCAAGCCAGAGTTCGCCAATAGTGTCATTTTGAGTCTGCATTTTGATTTAACTGTACTGAACACATTAAAATAATGTTTCCTGGATGTGGGCATCTAAACGCACTGCTGCACTATTGTTTTCTGTGACTATTGGGGGATATTGCTCAGGGGTGGGTTTGTTGTGGGAGCTTCTTTATGCTGTACGTCCATGTTTTCCCTCCCTAAAAGTGACATCTGCTGTGGATTTCTTTCCACTTTAGGCAAGGTATTTATGATTTGTTTGTGGACAATTGCTATAAGTATAGAAACTTCAAGAAAATATAAATTACAATGACATATACTGTTTGTTTAATATAGTCATTTTTCATTTTTAGAATTGCAGTAAGAAATCTTACTAAACAGTAATGTGTCATGTGCTGTGTTAGGTACTACATTATAGGCTACTATAAGAATTATAATAAAATCCTGCACTGAACTGTCACAATTACAGTACTACAATATGGAATTACAATACAGTTAGGACAAAAGAAATACATGAATGGAAACTGTTGCAGGGTTTCTTTTAAACAAAAATGTCTTGCAGTGTATAGCACACCAGCATCCATCCCCATTACCACTCAAGCAGCCAATCTTCCTCAAGATTGTCATTATAATCATCATGCACTTCAAATTTTTAATAGGCTTGATTAATTTAAACTCAGGCAATCTGCCTTGAAACACATTTATAAACCCCTAGAAACTACATCTACATCCTTTCTCAAAATAGATTTTTTTTCTTTCAAATGGTACTCACTTGGGTTACTTTTGTCCCTTTGAGCATTGTTCTGGAATTCATGTGGTCCTTTAAAACCAGTATCTTAACAATGGATGTAACTATTTGATATATTATACCACAAATCAAAATACAGCCTGACCAGGTTTCCTCGTTAAGTCTGATGTCAATTTGTGACAGTGTAATAACAACTAAAAAGATGATGAGCATGATGAACTCAGGCCTCTAGAAGAGCCCCCCCAAAATACCATCCAGACCCAGA
Source organism: Aldrovandia affinis (assembly GCA_029706075.1). Taxonomy (NCBI): domain Eukaryota; kingdom Metazoa; phylum Chordata; class Actinopteri; order Notacanthiformes; family Halosauridae; genus Aldrovandia; species Aldrovandia affinis. The sequence goes on along the minus strand of JAINUG010000068.1, from coordinate 4,919,321 downwards.
ACAGGCTTCCAGCACCATTTCACCCCCTCCCCACTGGAAATTATTTAGGATAATCTTAATTTTGTGATTGATGTTTTTTTTTTTTTTTTTTTTTAAACATTACACCAGTGTTCTTGGGCAGTGGGTGGACTGACTGCTCCAACATAACAACCTGTAGATTTCACCAAACGTGCAGCCATTTCATGCAACCACCACATGAATGAACAACGGAGGGAGCCATTAGCATGTGCAGACAGAATTGGTTTAGATGCAAAGCAAAGAAGATATAAAATAATTTATCCCCCAAATCTGATTGCACTGCATAGTTTGAAGATTTGCTAAGCATGCAAATATGGTGAGGCCATTGCTTTCACAAATAATCTTGATAATAATCAAATAAAATACATCAACAGACTTACTTTATTCATACCTAGAAAAGGAGGGAAAATGTATCGTAAGAAAAAGGAACCAATGACACATGAACAGGCACCTTCCCTTCCTATTTTTTAATACTCGTTTCTGATTTTTCCTGTTTTTCTTCCCAATTTGGAAGCCAATTACACCCTCTATTTATTTCAACGAACTCGCCGCCCGTCTCTACGGGGCAAGCTACTCTCCGAAACCGGCGATGATCCGCCTCCTTCGAGATGGAACGCACCGACCCCCTTTTTGGAGACACCCTTACGTGCTTCAGAGCGAGTTCGTGCCGACCACCCTCCCTCAGGAGCGGACAGCCAAATGCTGCCCCCCGATCGGGCCTAACGGCCAGGGCCAGTCTGGCACAGGTGGGTTTCCAACCGCATCCCCGATAGCATAGCGCTCTAACGAGTGTGAGCTGCCTATCTGCCAGTCCCCAGTCTGTTTTACTGTGGGATCACAACACGCCATGCAGTCCTCCAAATCCCCGTTGCATTCCCTTCTACTCTGTTCATTTTTACATTTTATTTACAAAAGACTTCACCTGACAGAAAGGTATACTGCACTCAGTACGTATGCAGAGCTAGTGAGAGCAAAATCCAAGCAAACAAAACAAAAAAAGCTATGTATTCTATTATTGAGCTATAGTATGTATGCATGCATGCATGTATACAATACCCTTCAAATTGATTCACAAAAATTCTAGGTTTTTATTCTGAATTAATGCTCAGAAATTGAACTAATAGATTTTGATGGGGTGTACACACACACAGACAGACACACACAGACAGACACACACAGACACGACTCTGTTTTTATTCACGCCCTTGATAAAAAGAGAATGTATAAAATAAACTATATTGCTTTTTGTGAGCTTTATTTTATGCTCACAAAATGCAGAAAATTATTATTTAATAATAATGCATTGGCACGAACCACAATCAAATGGTTCACAAATAAGATTTTCAAATATTCACACCGCTGTTATCAGTACTTTGTGGTTCCTCCCTTGGCCATTATAACAGCAAGCAGTTGTAGACTGCTTTTTTGAGTTCAAACTACGAATGTTCAATTGGATTCAGGTCTGAAGACTGAGATGGCCACGTCAACCATTTCTTAGTTGCTTTGGACATATGTTTGGGAAAATTGTCATTGGTGGGAACAAGGTTCTTGGACAAAACGTCTTGGTACATACTGGAGAAGCTGGAGTTCACGATTCCATCTATTTTAATAAGGGCCCCAGGGCCTGTGGATGCAAAAACCCCAAAGCATTAAAGATCTAACTCCATGTTTCACTGTAAGCATTAGGTGCTTTTAAACATTACTTGCATTTTTACATAACGCTGATGTGCATGTCCAAAAAGTTCAATTTTTGTTTAATCTGACCACAAGACACAGTTCCAATTGTAGTTGATGTAGTTTGGTGAATTCAAGATGCCTTTTTCGGTGAATTGTCTTCAAAAGAGGCTTCTTTCTTGCAACTCTGCCATAAAGGCCATTGTCATGTAGGCATCATCGAATAGTAGCTTTAGACACCTTGTAACCCCAAGACGCCAGGATGTTTTGGAGAGTTTGAACTGTGCCCCTTGGACTTTTTTGCCTCTCAAACCATCCATCTCACTAGAGATGGGGGCAAGATAGACTTGTGTCCTCTACCTGGCAGGTTAGCCACTGTTCCAGTGGCCTTAAACTTCCTAATAATTGACACAACAGTGGAATTTTTTGTAGCGATCTCCTGATCTGTAGAGGTCAATAACCTTTTGTCTGATGCTTTCAGGAAGTTCTTTGCCTTTCACCATGCAGATGGCAGACCACAGTATTTCAAACGTGTTCCTTCCTTTTTATACTCTAAGGAAACAGGAAACCACTGTAGGCCTGTATATTTATGAAGATTTGTTTTTGTTTTAAATTTAAAAGAATAGTTATGGGTGTGAATAATTGTAATCCAGATATTTTAAGGAAGAAAAAAAATTATTAATGAAACAAAATATAAAATGTTTTTCTGTACAATTGTATTAGTATTGTACGTTTGGAATTTTCTGAACATAGAATATACCTCAGAACTTGTATCCTTTATTTGATATGATCTCTTTTGTTCATCTATATCAAGGGTTTGAATAAAAACTGACACACACAGACACACACACACACACACACACACACACACACACACACACACACACACACACACACACACAGTGTAGAAATACATTTTAATATAAATTCTGCATTTGGTTCTGGTTAGAGTGAAAAGGAATACAAGGAGTAATCTCGTTAATCACTGGTGTCTTGTGCCCCACCCGCCCACCCAACCAACACTTCCCACCCATCCCCCTACTGTCGTACTTTTCCAGGGATGTAATTCCGGTCGATGCTCTCATCCTGAAGGAACATGTGCAGGCAACGCTCATTCTGGGCCAAAGGGTGCCCTGCAATTCTGGAGGAAGAGAAACCAGTTGACAGACTAAACAAAACTGCTTTCATCATCATCATAATCATTATCAAAAACAATAACACCACTTTTGTAACAACCGCAGGAAATACTATGTACTCCCAACAAAAGCCTGGGAGTATATACAACCTAGCAAACTGAGTGGGTAGCTTAACAGGCTTTGTCCTACGAAACTGTGCTGCCTTAAATAAAGTTGAAACCAATTCTGGACAGGAATCCATGAATATTCATATTACACACTGTCCTGACGACAGTGCCGACTTTGGGCGAGTCCCACTGGGTGATGCATAATCGACCATAGTGACACCCAGGGAGCTTTCTGTTGGAAGGCTATCCCCCTCATCATCACACAGTGGGCTACTTGCACAAATTACATTACAGAAAAAAGCCTTGAACGGCATGCATGCATGCTTCTAGTTTGAGCGCTCCTCATTCAGAACCCTGGCATCAAGAGCTGTGGTAAATCTTGTTTTATTACAAGAATGGCCACAGCTACTGATGCAAACAGAGTAATTTATGTAGATCTGGACAGATACTGCGATCAAACTAATATATAATTAAAGGTGAAGCTGGTTGGTTTAAACATCAAAATAAAGCCCTAAAATCTATAAATCACAATGTACAGTCACTTCTAGGGTGAAGAAAGCAAAAGCATCCAATATCTAGACATCTAACATCAAACGTACATTTCAGCCACTTCCGTTAGCAAGTGAATCGCCAAAATTGCTTCTGTGGAGTGCTGACCGGAACTAATTATGTCTTATGTGTGAGTAGCCCCATAAAGCTGCACCATTCCTGGATCAGTAAACTTGACCAACTCCAACCCTATCTTTCCCATTTGTGCTGTGGTGAACTAGGCCTTTTAAAGTAGCAGTTGGTAAGGGGCGGGTGAAGAGGGGAGGCAGTTATACCGATTGATGAACTGTTCCAGGCCAACCCGCCGTTCCTCGATGAAGGACTCCTCAAAGATGCCCTCATCTCCCCGGAAGGGTAACTGTCTCTTCAGTGCTTTCCCAGGCAAAGGAGGCACTACAATCTGTGACAGACAAGACATTTTCAAATCCTTTTGTGTCAAAAAGGATGCTTTTATGCCAATGGCCAAGAGCATATACACACCAGATATGCAGCGTGAAGTGCAGTTACTATTTTGGGGAAAATAATGTGGATAAATCAACTGGACACTATAATTAGAGCTCAGAGAAAATCTTGGGTTGAAAATCTTGCGCATATTTCAATCCTCCACCACCAAGGGGTCGATGCAGTCGTAGCATAATTAGACAAAACTTTAATAAATTAAAACGTGCACCAAGAACATGCAAGTATTGTTGAGGAACTTACGACAAATCAATTTTCAAACCCATATTCCAAATTTTTTCAATAAAGAACTTTATCATGTTGAACTCTTTCACTGATGTATCATTTCACAGATTTTAGACTGATGGTGAAAATATCTTTATCTGAGTTCATGGCATCAATCAAACACAGATATCCTCTCAGTTTGTTATATTGCACAAAAATATCGTCCAGCCGGTTTCACTTTCTTTCCCATCATATATGAAAAGACTTCACAATCATTCATCACTGGACTAGTAGAAAAGGTACAAAGAGCGAGCCAAGAAACTGGTGTTATATATATATATATATATATTTATTCTGTTCATTTTTTTATCATTAAATACTTCTCTAGACATTAATGTAATGCTTATTTGTGCTTGGGCCCTGTAACCATCGGCTACAGCTACACTTGCTTCTCAAAATAAGAAAAGAGCTGACCATGTGGTATGTTCAATGATTGTACTGTGACAGTGCAATGCAAGCACAAACTGCAATTTCCGGCAATGAAGACTCATTACACAGTGTGAACACAACTGAACCTAGTTCTGAGAAAACTTGTAAGTGAAACAGGAAACAAAGGAAATGGGTAATCAAATTCACTACAATTGTGTGCTTGCAAGCGTGAACAGCCCACATGATTCATTTTCTTCGAAGAAATTCATCCATGCCCCACACATACTGTAAAAAAGTCCCCAACTCTGTTCTTTGGCCAAATATGCAATTTATGACATTTGTATATTGATACACATGCTCTTTCTCTGCTTACCTTACTGTCTCGCTCCAATTCATTTTTTAGCCATTCAAAATCACTGTATCTTCTTCGTACACAAGACTCCTTCAGCTTAAAGATAGGAAGGTTTGTCTGCAGATTTAAAAAGAATGTAAAAAAAAAAAAAGTTTAAAAAGTGTTTTTTAATTTATTTTTTAAGTTGATCAAGTATTTGATATAGTATTTGGAATGTGGACACACCCAGTTCTGAAACCCCTGCTGAGACGAGGTTAGCAAAGGTCTGGTATCAATATTTCTTTTTGTGGAAAAGCTGACAGTAATACTCTACTACCATCTATAGGCTATAACACGGTTTAATACGAAGTACTAAATATTGTTAATATAAGACAATGACACAGAAGCTGTACCCCCAAATACACGAGGGCCTTTACCTGGAGATTTTGGGTGGAATTAGCCTAAACTTTACAGAATATTTTTGAGTAGGTCAGTGAAGGACAGGAAGGTGTTAAACTTCACTTCGATGTGTTACTACAGTGAGAGAGGGATGATCTGAACAGCTATGAGGGGGGTGATGTCATCATAGTTAGCAATCTCTTTGGGTTTAGCAATCAGAATAGGTTTGGTTTTACTGCGGTTAAGATGAAGGCAATTTGCAGATAGCCAGGGATCTCAAACTCCAGTCCTGGAGAGCCCACATGTCTTTAGGTTTTTGTGATTTCCTTTCCAGCCTTTGCATGGGGACTCTTTAGCCAATCAATGGCTTAAAATAAGCACACCAAAACCACCAAACATGTCCACCCTCCAGGACTGGAATCCCTGGTCTAAGCAGCTGCACAGGTCATCTAAAGCAGAGGCCTATTCGATATTCAATATTCATTGTTGCAGATGATTAGCGGGCAAGTATAATTGGGATAGGCAACACTGGTCCTGGAATGCCGGAGACATTTCTGTTTTTTCTTTTATCCGAGCTTGACTACACAGTTTGATCCATTATTAGGAGTCTGAGCCTGAATATTATGAAGTCTGAATGGTGAAGCATTGAGTCCCTCCAGCACATGGTCACCTGCGTTCATTAAGCCTAATAATTAATCAAATTATGTCGGTAGGGGCTTGGATGTAGCAAAACTAGAAATATCTCTGGCACTGCAGGACCAGGGTTGCCTCCCCCAGGTTTATAAAATGGAACTCACACACCTTGAAATTGTTCCATTTATATCATTGCAAACTAAAAGAAGAATCGGCACGTTTTATTCTATGAACATCGCTTATATAGTTCCGGAATCAATTCCTTCTCTTATTTGCCATACACGTGGACCAGCATGCGAAATTGAAAAATGTACAATAACCAATTAGTGTGATGCATTTAATTAATACTTTTATTTCGTCAGTTTTTTTTTAAACAAACCCCAGAATGCAAGTATGTATGCGTTTTGGAATTAACTATGTGCCCTTATGTAGAGGTGATACATCACTAAATATTCTTCCATGACCGATTAATAAAGGTTGCCATACTTTTATAAGCAGTCTACTTAAATATTACACACGGCATGATACATAACATAAAACAAGAGAGAAATTGGTAAAGAAGACCACTATAACGATCAAACCACACATTCACATCGATGTAGAAAATACTAAATGTGGACAACTTTCGTTATCCTGCTAGCTAACAGCTATCCATGTGTAGAATGGAAACTGACCAGTTAACGTTAGCTAGGTAGGTAACGTAATCGACAGCAATGACCCACTCTCTCAAAAAGGGACGGAAACCCAAATTGGGGACCTGGATTGATTTAGCGAACTTAAACACACACAAAAAATACTGTAATAATTGAAATGGTTAGAAATCGAAGGCACAGCCCAGATTAATTTAGAAAGGAAGCTAGCTAGCTAGCTGCATCAAGTCAGTGCCTCGGTCTGTCGACCAGATCATAATTGCTCACATTTCCGCCCCTTAACTGGTAGAAGTTAATCAGACACTTGAACTTTCATTTACATAATGCCTTTCTACATTTACCATGAACATGAACAGCAAAACACGTTCCTCCCAACGTTATTATAGCTATCGAACGTTCGCTACTTTTAGGCGACTAGTAACGTTAACAACACATCCATTTACCCGCATCCGCACGTCATAGGTGGTGAAGCGGTTTCGGCCCACTCCGACAGTCTGTGGGTCATACACGTCGATTTCAAGAAAGTTACTTGGGGGACCGTAAGCATCCGTAAGGTCCTGAGGTTTCGAATTTAACCGGCGAGTATCAGCCACAGTGGGTTCAGACATTTTCGGCTTCGACTAGAGTTGCCTTTTTGAGTCCACAGAGCAAACTTGATGGCTAGTGCGAAAAACTAGGGCTGCCCACCGTGAAACCACTACAGCCAATGGAAATATAGCAATCACGTAAAACTCCAATCCCCTAACCAATGACTTGAGATAATGTGCTTTCTAGTCAACCATTTGAAACACCGTCCAATGGTCAAGTTGCATACTGTAAAGTAAACTATACTGTACGAGCATGTGATATATACCACGGGTTGTATGAATACTCGATTCTGATTGGCTGATAGCCGTGCGTATCTATCATGATTATGTACGGTAAATCCTTCTCATTTTTAGAACAAGTACGCCCAAACCATAGATACAGATACTAAATGCGACTTATTCGTTATATTCTAACTGCGTATTCCGTGAAATACTTTCGCCATTTTATGGAGGGCATTACTTCTTCTTCTTCTTTTCCTTTTTAATGGCCGATTCAAAACGCTTGTACGCGTATCACTGCCCCCACAGGTCCGGAAGGTCCTCAGCACTACAAACCACAACAAAAAAACAAAAAAAAGCACAGAGGCATACACCCTGGCATGCAGACCAGTGGCATAAAGGAATTTCATGACACCTTGAAACACTTTTGACTTATTCTCACTTGGTCCCAACAGTGATTTAATAGAGAAGGAAGTCACGCCGATGCTCGCCAAATCTCTGTACATGTCCCTGCGCTCCCTTGCATAATTAGCACAGTCTAAGAGCACATACTTTGCACCACATTGTCCATCCTCCTGCTTACCCACTACAAACAATCCAGCCCTCAGACCACAATGCCCCAACCTCAGCCTGGCCAATAATACCCCCTCCCGCCTGCTCCCGAATGTAGGGCCTCCCTTCCCCACCCCTCTCTGAATAGAATATCAATGTCTCCCCTTTCTGTTTGTGTCCCACTCCTTTTGCCAGAGAATCCCTAATCCCTCTGCAATCCTACTCTTCACCTCCCCCTACCCAAGGGGATATAGACCCCCAGCTGAGGGAACTCTAGTGTAGCCTTCGCCATCCTATCCGCACATTCATTATTCACTATCCCCACATGCGCAGGCACCCTATGGACACGATGCAAAAGCACTAGCAAGTCTATTATAACATCAGGACGTGCATCCGAACCCCTGTACTGTAATGCGGTCAGAGCTGCAGCGGAGTCTGAGCAGATAACAACGTTTGATGGTTGCACCTGCTCCACCCACTCCAAAGCCCACAAAATAGCCATGAGCTCTGCAGTAAATATCGATATTCCATCTGGTAAACGTACCCCCTGCCCCACTGCCAATTGTGGAATATGAAAAGCGAATCAGACCCTTCCACTCTCTGGCGCCCGAGATCCGTCTGTATACACCTGGAGGGAAGAACCCCACACCTGCCTCAGATGGGAGTCAGCCACTACATGTGGTGCCAGCTTCGAATTTCCTGCCCTCACTAACTCCATTATTCTAAAATCCACCTCCATTTCAGGTAGAAGCCACCGTGGTACAGGAGGCCAGAACATCTCAGCCCCAATCTCCACATCAGCTAAACCCACATCCCCATGGAAGGCATTACCCGTACGAAGTTCCCTTTTCAGGAAACGCATTTCTCGTTTGGAACACAACCTTTCCACAGCAGGGTGTTAGTGTTCTGGTACGCCTGTAGATGGCAGCAACACACCTGGTGATGTTTGTCTACCATGCAAACCGGAAACGAAGAAGAAGTAGATAACCATAGATGTAGAACGACATAACATTGATGCGACGCTGGCGTTCTCCCCACTTCACTGAGAGAGACACTCAACACATTTCCGGGACTGTTACTAACTTCCTTTAGCCCCAAAAGCAAGTTTCTAGATACATTTAGAACTTACATTACATTTAGAATTCTCAACGGATAGATAATGTCTTTGGGCTGAACATGTGCCGTTCGCGGGTGTCAAATAACTCCCCAAAACTTTTACAAATTATGAATGGGGCCTGTTTTCAACACAACCAGACTCACAAAACATGTCATTGTCTCACCCTACCCGTTACATTCAATGCCCAAGGAGGAGAAGAAAATAAGAGAATGGCTTGCAGCACTCTCATTTTTTTCACCACAAACTAACAGCTGCACCTGAATCCTGAGTTATTCCTAGGTTATGAACGACCACCCCTTTGCTAGGTTACGGCTCAGACTAGGCAGACATCGGCTTCAACCAGCGAAGTTAAACTTAAATGGGAACTAATAGCCTACTGATTGTTAATTAATTTCTGAAGTAACTCAGGACATAGTAAAAGTAAATGTGTTTTTTTTTGTTACGTGCATTTTAATAAACTTAAATTAACATTTCCTTGTCATGAATTGAAATCAATAGAAACATCTTCATTCCACCTGCGCTGCTCATCTGTACACGGGAGTCCAGTCTTTCCACTAACCACTGCATTCTGGACCTAAATCAAAATAAATAATTATATTGTTCTTCAACCTCAAGGTATCTTTACATTATTAAAAGCCTGGATAAATACATAAACAAGTCATTATTATAGTATGGTATGTTTATTGTTTTCAGAGTTTGACAGAATTTGTATAGACTGCATAAAAATGGTTATGCTTCACTAACCTAGCTTTTGTTACTTAGACATGCTAACGTTACCTAATCATGTTACCTAGCTCTAAATGGAACCAGTAACATCGGGTTCTGTTTAGAGCTAGTTATAACCTTGGTGTTAGTAAGCTGCAACAGAGCTCCCTCTTTGAGAAAGTGCAGGAATATCAGCGATGTTGGCTTGCCCTTTTTTGGACGGAAGGATCCACGTATATTCCTGCAGCTAGGCTACAGGTGCTACTATTGTTTCGCAGCTGTTTTTTAAGAAAGTAAACTCGCAGCTGTTTCAGGAAAGTGGTAAATATTCCAGCTGGGCATACTACTGATTTGTTGGTACTAACTGTTGGTCCTGGAGTAATACCCGGAAGTGCCCATTGATACCAATAAAAAATCAGTTAATGTTTTTTTTAATTGTTTTTTTTAAATTTTAGGAATTGTGTTTTACAGATGTACAGAGAGTATGTGCATCTATATTTTATTAACTTGGCTTTTTTTCGTTGAAAACGTTCTTGTTGAGATCATATATATTGTCAACCCTTTGACTCTGTTACCCAGCAGCCTATCCAAGACGCCTGCGCAATACACGTTTACCCACTGGTAAACACATCCAGAGGGTCTCCTCTAGTCGAGCCATAACAAAACGTAGTCGGAAGAAGTGTTGTATTTTGTATGCAAGTACTGGCAATTGTGATTACTTTGAGATTGATAATAATCACGATATCTATCAATATCGAAGAATAGGTAACATAATGGTTTTTTTTCCTCGACCACTGTAATATTTGAAATATGTATCTAGCTAATGTTACCTAGCGTCAGAAATAACTGGAGTTGGCTAGTTTACTAGTTGCCAGTTTGTAGTTTGGAGAATCATAGCTGTACTCAGTTTTGAACGAGTGGAGGCCGTAGATCTAGTGAGTCGCTCATGCTTGTCCCAAGAACTGTTACGAGAGACGGGGTTCAGCGATATCAGTGATAACACGCAAAATTGAGGAAGAGTGGCTTAAATTGGTCGGTTTGTGTCAGAGCGAGTTCCATGTGCTGCAGTGCCTTGGTACATGACAGATTGTGTACGCGCTTGCTTGTTTTTCTGTGTGCGGCCCAGAACAACACTGGATGAAAGCGCCATTGACAGCTAACGTTAACTTAAACAGCTCGATTTATACTCGTTAAAACTTGCATGTTAATCATGTTTGTTTAAGGACCGAGTCATTCGTGGCGTCGATTCGGCAGTAAGTGAAAGTTTACGAACATTAGCTTCCAACGTTTGGGTTTGCTGCCGCTATAGCCTACTACAAACTCGGTTAATATATATAAATGTTGCATTACTACTTTAGACACGAATGTATAATTATTTTACTTGACATTAACTTGAACTAAACGTTAAATATTCGTGTTTTGTTTTAAATTGAGGGCCTATCACCCCCAATTGTTTGTTTACAATTCGGTGTGCCTGTCCGTCAATTAACAAGCTAAAGTAAAGTAATCTACATGTCTCCTTTGTATATTCCTCGGCTTTATGCGTATATATTTTTTATTAATTAAGTTAGCTAGCTGGATTCCTATATGTGCCATGTTTATACAATTGGTTCAGATAAAATGTTAACCAAATTTGCTAGCTAACTATTTTGTAATCTTTAATCATTTTATATTGGTCAGTTTTTCTAAATGTCTACAGGGGATTTTGAACCACCTATGCATTATGTGAGTTTCAATAGTTTTCCCAAGAGGGGTTTTACTTATTTTTTTATTCACTATTCATTATTTTCTTCACTGTATAGGACGTATGCTACTCTCAATCCAGATGTTTTGATAAGAATTCCTCTTTGAATTTCCTTTCATTTATTTTTTGTGTAAACAAAACAAAACCGCCCCTTGCATGTGGCATCGAGGGAGGCTTTACCACTGAAGGGATTATTTAATCTCCGTCAAAGGATTAATTAACGCTATTTGTGTATCCAGACTGTCGCGTTTTGTTATGGAATTACGCTTTGTTCTGTAACACCACAATAAACGTGATTTCTGCAGATATGCAGACTAAAGTATTTAGTTTTGGCAACCAAAAACGTGCACGTGATAGAACACTGATAAAACGTTATTTTTGTATGTACATACTTTAATGTACACTTCAGTTTTTCAATTAACAGATTAGTATTACTAATATATATAGTCAATATAACCTATATTGATTGCAAAACAATTACCAAAGTTGTTGTTAAAAAAACAAAAGGAAGCCATGGAAGAAAATAAGGTACCCCATATTGACCCAGACTTTGAGCCTCAAAGCCGCCCGAGGTCGTGCACATGGCCGCTACCAAGGCCGGACATTTCCGTAATCAATCAGGAGGGGATGGACAGCGTGAAATTCATCACAGAAACTCCGCCAGCCGAGGATGATAAGCAGGAATTAACACAATTCATGACCGAATCTGAAAAAGTCAGCGTTTCAGAGGGAGTCACGGCTGAATTGGGCGGAGCCACACAACGAAAGAGCTCCTCCAGGCGCAATGCTTGGGGGAATCAGTCCTATGCAGACCTGATCAGCCAGGCTATTGAGAACTCGCCAGAAAAGCGCCTCACCTTGGCACAGGTATACGACTGGATGGTCAAAACAGTGCCCTACTTCAAGGATAAAGGAGACTGCAACAGTTCAGCTGGATGGAAGGTAAACTATATAGGCCTACACATTACTGTCCAGAGTTTTAAGTATTGTAATCTACAGATAACTGACAAAATAAAGCCAATCCTTAAGTAAATTAGGAATTCTTTAAGCGGTTCCAGTACTGTGAGTGTCAGTTGGGGGGTGTATGATGCGATGTTGATAAGTGATGACATAAATCCCAAGTCCGATCACAGGCATTGGGAAGCTCATGCACAAGTTGTGTTGATCAGCATCGTAGCAGTGATATGGTAAATCAATGACGTTGTTATTGCCCTTAAACACGTAACTTCCCAAATAAAGAAACGCCAACATAAAGCGTAATAAGGTGTTGGGCCACCACCAGCTGCCAGAACAACTTAAATACGCCTTGGCACAGATTCTACAGTTGTCTGGAACTGTAATGGGGGAATGCAGCACCACTCTTCGACAAGAAATTCTGATAATTTTGAATTGAGTGATCCATATGTGCAATTAAACTAACTTGATCAATTTAGTTGCCTACCATGATTTATATAGGCTACTGTGTTCCCTGGGTATGGTAATCAATTGAAGTGACAAGTTTGCTAGTTAAAATTTCTCACACATTACTAAAATCCATGTATAAAATGTTTTGGACATTGTATACATTTGATTTAATAGACATATTTGTCATGACCGAAATGCACCATGACTGTTATGTATAACAAATATGACTGCATAAATTAATACTTTAACTATTTAGCAAATAAAAAATGATCAGTGCCAGACACGAAAACAAAATCTTTCAAGACCTGGAAAGTATTAAACTGCTTACGTGAGATCAACCTTGCTGATGGAAAAAAAAAAAAAAAAAAGAATTGTAGTCAGCCAGGTGAAAGCATGAATAAAACTGCATGAATCACTCCTCATTTGTTGCGTGAATGTATTACCAGAGTTTTGTACCATGTGATTTTTCAAGCACACCCACCACATTTATGTCTAGCTAATGTCTAGCTAACCCAGACCCCAAACAAGTGCAAGTCAGTAGATTGTGTGGCTGAACAACAGAGAGTATAAACAAATTTAATTTTAATTTTAAAGAGAAACACTGAAAAAGTACAAGGATTAGGAGGTTGTGACCTCTCTTTGCTGCTACAGGGTTTGTTTTGTTCACTGAAAGCAGTGGGAACACTAATGGGGAGTCACTTGAAACCTGTGTGCTAAATGTTAAATGTACAAACGATTCATTCAGTCTTCAGTAAAGCAACTTCATATATTTGATGTGTGTCCTTATGTTTTTTTAAATTTTTATTATTTTTTTACCAGAACTCAATCCGCCACAACCTTTCCTTGCACAATAAGTTCCTGCGGGTACACAATGAATCCACTGGTAAGAGCTCCTGGTGGATGCTGAACCCTGAAGGGGTGAAGGGTGGAAAGGCACCTCGCCGACGTGCCACCTCCATGGACAACAGCAGCAAGCTGCTAAAGAGCCGCATGCGTGCCAAGCAGACCAAGAAGCAGGCAGGAGTGACCGGGCTAGGTGCAGCGGGCGGCTCTCTGCCAGTAGAGGATGTGACGGGCGCCGTGGATGCAGACAGTTCTGGTTCCTCGCAGCAGTTCCAAAAATGGGGGTGAACACCTGCAGCTCCATATCTCACGGCACCCTGGAAGACCCCGATGCCTGGACCAGCTTCCGACCCCGACCCCGGACCAGCTCTAATGCCAGCACACTGAGTGGCAGGCAGTCGCCCGTCGTGCTGGGGCAGGAGGATAAGGACGAGCTGCCAGAGGATGGGCTGCTGGGAGGCTACTCAGCGGGTAGTTTACCCTCCACCCTCTCCGAGGCCCTCATGGAGGAACTGGATCTGATTGACGGGTTGACATTGATGATTGGACAGAGCGGAGGGGCGAGCCCCAGCATCACACCCTCGGCCCCTCCTACACCCCTGCCCTCTGCAGCCACTCTCCTGCCCTGTGGCTTTCCCTCCTTCCCATCACAACAACCCACCAAGCCCCCACAGCACTCCTGTCAGACTGGCACACGATCTTCCATCTCACAGGATGCCGAATCCAGCTCCGGCTTTCGCAATTCTCTCTTTAGTCCCATGACAGGCACCAGCTCTCAGGGGGGGCACATCAGTGCCCATGTGCCTTCCAGCCTGGAAGCACTGCTTACTTCTGACTCACCTCCACCCTGTGATGTTATGATGAACCCGGTGGACCTGCTGATGCCCAGCCAAGATGGGACAGGGCTGCTAGGCCTGGATGCTCTCTTGGCAGGTGGGCAGATCAAGGCCAGTCAGTTTATGCTGGGGAGCAACTTTAAGCCAATCTCAGTGACCAACATGAACCTGCAGCCACAACAGCCATCCCATTCACAGTTCGGTATGTTACCACCAGATCGGGCCCAGGATTCCCCTCAGCTATCAACACTAAAGACCCAGTTTACTCAGGGCCCTAGCAGCCAAAGCTGGGGGCTGCCTTTTGGAGAGGGGGTCTCTCCAGCAAGTGGGAGTGCAGGTCTCCACGGGTTGGGACCATTTGGTGGTCAAAGTTGCTTCATGCCCAGTCAGGACAGGCTGCCCACAGACCTGGACTTTGAGATGTTCACTGAGAACCTGGATTGCGATGTGGACTACATCATCAACAGTGACCTCATGGATGGGGAAGGCATCGACTTCAATTTCGACCCCATACTGCCCACTGGCCAGGGTTACCCAGGCCCTACCACCACAAAGGGCTCATCTCACAACTGGGTGCCCAGCTAAACTGCCATTGTCTGTGCAGATGAATACAGGTACCTCAGAACAGATTCATTGTTAAAGGCAATACTGCTTGTAGTAATTTAGTTGAGGCATACATGCATTAAGCATGCATCCCTTAACATTCAACAACAGAGACAGTATACCCAAAAACGATTGAATTGATGCTTGCTTCTGTGTTTCTCTTTTTTTGCAGGACAGACTTCCCTCGGCCCACATGAACACTCAACTAAATTGCCAAAACACAAAACTTCTATTCAAATTTCTATAATAATTTTTCTTTGTAATGGAGATTTTACAAACGTTCTTAAATATGCAAGACAAAGAGCCAACCTCACTGAAGTGATGTGCCAATGGGAAAGATGGAGTGTAGGGTCTGGACTTATGGAACACTATTCTAATAATAGAGACCCTTCAGGATTAAGGGAATGTATTTAAATTAATAAAAACGTTGACTATTATCGACAAAAAAATGTAAGCAAAAAAGCGATCAGCGATGGTGCTTATACACAAATATATACATTTACATTTTATATTTACATTTATATACATATATAATCATGTCATCATTTGCATAGTAGGGCTATGGACAGACTCCTGTCCTGCCTACCTGTCTCCTCTTTTGATAACAATGATACAGGTAACTGCGAAAATAAAGGAAACACCAAAATGAGGGATACTAGTGATTCTGTTATGGTGTGGGGTGCATTTTCCTGGCATGGTTCAGGTCCACTCAACCCCTTATAGGGCATGGTAAATGCCAACATATACAAAGCCATTCTTAGTGATCACCTTCATCCTATGCTGAAGCATTGAAGCTGAAGCGTCTCCTGATGGAAGTGGTGTCTTCCAGCGTTTTCCACCACCGCCAACAAAACACCAAATGATGGAATTTCTTACGAAATTACGGTGTTGCATCCCTCCAATAGAGTTCCGGACACTTGTAGAATATGTGCTAATGCACATTGAAGCTGTTCTTGTGGCTCGTGGTGGTCTTAACGCCCTGTTAAGACACTTTATGTTGGTGTTCCCTTTTGGTTTGGCAGTTACCTGTACATTCAGAATGGACACTGCCCACGTGTAGTCTTGAAATGTCAAATTCAGTTCATGCTACGTTATCAGAATATGTGTCAGTGGGATCCAGGCAGGACAGTGACTGAGTGAAATTGAATAGAGATGCAGTTTCAATGGTGGGGGGGGGTCTCAAGTAATTGAGTACAAAGGTAGTGTAGGGACTGAAGCCTTTAAGGCTCACGTATCCTGAAACCTCCCTCAAAGTTGGTTTCCTGAGCATGGATACTTTCAATAATGAAATGGTTATTTCAGATATGTAATTCCTATTCAATCACTCAATATTTTATTGGTGGACCTAGTTTTATTGGTACAATTTATTTAATTATTTATTTTGGGGGCAGGAATGTTTTGCATGTAATAATTCAGCTGTTTAATATGCTGGTATCTGACTGCTGCACATGCCTTCTGTTTTAGTTCATGCTATGTTTTATGGATTTCCATGCAAGGGTTTTTATGTGAGTTGTTGTTTAGTTATGCTGCACAACTAATATGAAGACATTTTGTTGGGGAAAATGTATAATAGACACAAATGGTGCTTTTCACAAACCTTCTCAGCCAAGGGCAGACTTTGCTGACTGTTCAAGCTTTGACATTCATTATTACTCCAGCTTCTAGGGCCTTGGAATATTTAATTTGCTGCATGGATAAAAGTTAAAATGATTTTGAATATATATATATACGCCATTTAGCAGACGCTTTTATCCAAAGCGACTTACAGTAGTGAATGCATACATTTTCAGTATATGTGGCCCCAGTGGGGATTGAACCCACAACCTAAGCGTTACCAACGCTGTGCTCTACCAACTGAGCCACAGAGAACCACATAAAACCCTTTTTTTTTTTTTTTTTTTTTTGCTGTTTATTCCCATTTTTTCCCACCCAATTTAGTATTCAATTATACCCTCTCTTTTTAATGTCAATTATTCCCTCACTCATATGAGAACTCACTGCCGTGGTCCCGAGACTGGTAGTGAGCGCTGCACCGCCTCCTCCGAGCCGGCACCCGCCTAAGCCGAAGCCTGTCACCGTAACACACAGGACCACTCATATATGCATGCTCAGTCTGCTTTTATTCCTCCCCCCTCCCTGGGGCGGACAGCCAATTGCAGCCCCTTAGTGGCACTCCCGGCCAGAGCTGAAACTGGTGCGACCTGGTCAAACCCTGGTTGCAGTGAGCAGCATCAGACTTTCTACCTCTACACCACCCGGGAGGCGTACATAATACCTTTTTTAGTTGCGGGCCTTATATTGAATTATCTTGAAAAAAGAAAATATTATATAGCAAAGAAAATATTGCCATCCTTACAAACAAATTAGTTTGATGTAGTTTGAATGTTGAGTGTGGAAATGTTGACTTACGTATAAAGCCTACAAATTGGCTAGCTTGCTGGCTTGTATAGCCTCTACCTAATGTCAGGTTCATTGGTATTTGCTGCCAAGAGTGTTTGTGGACACAACATTTTTAAAGTAATGCGACTCTACCCCACAATCCAAAGTTTCTCAGTGTCATGAGACAGACTATTGGAGTAATAGAAATATGCTTAAAATGGACCCTTAGACCCTGGAAAGGGATCTAATCCCACTGCCTTGTAGGCCTACAACACAAACAGGAGTTTCTTTCCACCTCTCCTATTTTCTAATAAAATGTGTATTCTAAGTTAACCTTGTTTTAGTAAATTTTCCCTTAAGCATTAGTATTACTTTCTCACTTATTGTGTTTTGCTTTTAGCAAATTATATTTAAAATGAAAAGTTAGCAAATTGCAGTTTTCTTCCAATATTATTCTTTGTTATTTTCTTTCTTTTGCTTTAAGGAATGGGAATGGGGGTGGGTATATCTTTATCTAATATATCTTTATATTTTAGCTTTACATATAGTAAAGTTACCCCAAGATGTCAGCTTTGAAATGCATGGAAAAGGAAATAAACGTAAACTTTTTTGCACATTTAAGTTCTTTTTTAAATAATTGAAAGCTCTTCAGTTGCAGTGTCTTTTGACTTTTTCTACTTAACTATTTTCAAGTGTACATAAGGCTTCCACCAGCAAATACTATTGTCTCTTCTAGTAATTCTGTACCACCAACACACAGGTTGTTTACAGAATCAGAACTGTTTCATAAAACCAACTTCTTGTTGTGTAAACCATACGGTGAATACATCTGTGGAAGGCGTCGGTCTCAGCAGTGGAATAGGGGCGATTAGCGGCCACGCCTACTGGCAGAGCAGCAAGTGCACACACCTGTCTGGCATTGTCTAATCGTACCTGTGTGCATAAAAATCCACTCTCTTAGTAGGTGTCTGAAACACGGGAGGAGAAGGCTGGCAAGAGCGAGAACACTAAAGCTGGAGACTGCCACCAAAAAAGTAGCAAACATCTCTGTGTGTGTTAAATGTTTTTCCGAAAGGCTGTGTTTGATTTAGTTTGTTGTTTTCTTTATTGTTTTGTGACCCGAACCCGCGAGGGTGATGGCTAAAGATATTTCCTTGTTTTATTATTTAGCTGTGCTCTCACCCTCTCTCTCTCTTCCCAGTGCCTGGGGAAGAGCATATTAAATATCTGGTGTCTGGACCACTAACTCCATCCCCTGTGTCCTGCTCCTCTGTTCTCCTCCGGCATGTGACAATATCCCATGTTATGGGATTCATGTTTTATTACATTTATTAATTATTTAATTTGTTCTAGTAACTCAATGTCATCAATCCTTGCTACATGAAGGTTATCTCCACATCTCACTTGGAGGCAAAGCAGTGGCCACAGTGGCTCCTGGACATAAGTAATCTGTTCAGTTCACTTTCCTAAAGTCTTGTTCGTGTGTTTAAATTCTTGAAAATCAAGCATATAGTACACTACTGGCCCTTTATGTGAAAGACGATCTTAATGTGCAGGAAATTCCAGGTATAAACTCATTCGTTTCTTGTGAGGACATCTGGATTAGATTACTGGGAGATCATGAGAAGGGCCTTAATATAGGAGTATGCTATAGACCTCCAGCTTCAGACAGTAACATAAAACAAACCTGTGCTGAGAGAGACTATAATAATGGGTGACTTCAATTACCCCTCTATTAATTGGGAGATAGTGACAGGTCAGGACAAATGTAAAGAGTTTTTAGATATGGTCAATGACTGCTTTTTGGTACAGTCTGTTACTCAGCCTACTAGAGGGAAATCAATACTGGATCTGGTTTTGTGTAACAATCCTGATAGAATTTGCAGCACAGAGGTAGGAGAACCACTACTGTAGGGGAAAGTGACCACAGTGCAGTTATTTTTGATATTTTTTGGCAAGTTAAGACAGCCCCCTCTAACTCTCGAATTTTAAATTTTAGACAAGCTGACTAATAAAATGAGAGAGAATTTAAGTAATATAGATTGGGTAAAACTTCTAGATTGCAGAACTGTGAATGAAAAATGGATCATATTTAAAAGGGATATTGTAGATGTACATTCATCCCAAAAGTAAGGAAAAATAGGATGAAAAAACAGTCTCCGCAGTGGATGACTAAATCTTTACGGGAGATTTTGAGGCAAAAGAAGCGACTGTACAGACTATATAAAAAGAATAACTCAGAGAGAAAAAAGTTTGATTATTGTAATATGCGGGCTAAGGCTAAAAAGGAAATAAGATCAGCTAAAAGGCAGTTTGAAATTAAAATTTCCCAAGATGCAAAAAGTAATCCTAAGAAGTTTTTTCAATATTGTAGTAGAAAAAGGAAAGTTAAGGAGGATTAAGAATAAGGAAGGAACTTTGGTTTATAATAATAAGGATATTGCTAACACACTAAACAGTTACTTTGTTGAGAGCTTTACTAGAGAAGAGGTTATAAATATGCCTAAATGTATAGACAAGGTACAGAATGTTTTGGAGGACTTTGAGATAAGGGACGTAGAAGTACTACAAAAACTACAAAAGCCTAAGACAAATAAGGCAGCAGACCCGGATGGCATATATCCCAGAGTACTCAAAGAACTTGGGGAAATTATATGTAAACCATTGACAGATATTTTCATTCAATCCATAATCACTGGAGAAATACCAGATGACTGGAAGCAGGGTAGTATTCCAATATATAAGAAGGGGGACCCTTTTCCTTCCCAGTGTTACAGGTGACCCAGGGAACTATAGACCTGTCAGTTTAACTTGCATCGTAATGTAAAATGCAAAATGCTGGAATGTATTATTAGGGATAAGTTGGAATCATTCTTGAAAAATAATAGTATTTTAAGGGAGAGCCAACATGGTTTTCTCAAGAGGAGGTCATGCCTTCAACAAACCTGGACTTTTGTACTGAAGAGGCTACAAAGTGTGTTGACCTGAACCAGGCTTATGATATTATATATTTGGACTTTCAGAAAGCATTTGACAAGGTACCATGAGAGGCTCATTGCTAAAATGAATTCAGTAGGAATTGCAGGATTAGTTTCAGAGTGGGTTCATAATTGGCTGCAAGGGAGAATACAAAGAGTAACAGTAGGTGGGGCCGTATCTGACCTCAGTGCTGTGGGCAGTGGTGTCCCACAGGGATCGGTGCTGGGACCTCTGCTCTTCCTTATTTACATAAATTATCTTGATATGGACGTTTTAGCAAAATAGTAAAATTTGCAGATGATACTAAACTTGGGGGTTTGGCAAACAGTTTGGAATTGACTAAAGTAATCCAAGGTGATTTAAACAAAATCCCAAAATGGGCAGATACATGGCAGATGACATTAAATATTGCTAAATGTAAAGTTATGCATGTGGGAAATAAAAACATTAGACAGGAGTATTTTATGGGAGGAGAAAATTTGTTGGTGTTCAATTTGAAAAAGACTTAGGAATTGTAGTTGATCAAAGCCTATCTGCATCAAAGCAGTGTGCTACAGCAGTGAAAAAAGCCAACAGGATGCTGGGATACATAGCAAAAAGTATTGAGTATAAATCAAAGGAAGTAATATTAATGTTATATAATGCCTTTGTCAGACCTCATTTAGAATACTGTGTGCAGTTCTGGGCACCTCACTACAAGAAAGATATAAAAGCTCTTGAAAAAGTCCAAAGGGCAACTAAACTGATACCTGGTATGAAAGGTAAAAGTTATGATGATAGACTTAAGGCACTCAATCTATTTAAGCTTAGCAAACGGAGACTTAGGAGGGGGATTTGATTGAGGTTTTTAAATTCCTAAAAGGGATTAACAAAGTGAAAAAATATTTTTTAAGATAAGTGGGGTCAGCAGAAGAGGCCACAGGTGGAAATTAGTTAAAGGCAAATTCCGCACAGATATTAGGAAGTTTTTCTTTACACAGAGAGTTGTCAATGCCTGGAACAGCTTGCCAGGTCGGGTAGTAGAGGCAGGTTTCTGCCTTGGGCTATTCAAGTCCAGACTAGATATAGTACTAGATACTATTTAGATTAGGACATGACGAGCCTAGATGGGCCGAACGGCCCGTTCTCGTCATTATGTATTCTTATGTTCTTACATGATATACACAATACACAACCCGTTTGTATTGCAGTATGTAAGTATTAGGGTGACAGTACTCCCAATAGAGAACATTTTAGCATAAAGGTGCCAACTGGTCTCTTACAGGAATCATCTCAAAATGTACTGTTGGACCGCGACACTATGGAAACCAAAGGAATACTGTACAAATCCCTATTTTTTCAAACATTGTTCTTTATTATTAGATGGAAATACTGTTTTTTTCCTTATTTTAGTTTTTTTGTATAAGTAACAGTCATATTTTGTCAGCCATGCTGTTAATAGCTTATCGCTATCAGTAATTTAAAATTGTGTGGGTAGATGGTAAGGAAACCTGGCTTCAAGTTGACATACATTATACTACTGACCAAGCATCAAACATAGGCTATGTCCCACAAGCATATTTAATTATGCAGCTGGTTTAACTTACACTCATAACCTGGACAAAACATTAGCTTGATTTAATTATAGGTAAAATAATCCCTATTAAAAAAACCACAAAAAAAACAGTCAATTGTGAGAGACTGCTTCTTAGAATGGACTCACTATGACTGCCATGTATTGTGAAAAGAAATACTGCCATATATGCCAATCTATTTGCAACTGTATTGATTTGCAACACGTTTGCAACATTGACTGATTGTGGATGGCAAAGAGTTGGGGGGAAACATGGATAGGACATTTAGTGTTCGAAGTGCCCTCTTGTGGTTTTAGGAAAAAATCCAATCTATTTTTAATCCTCAATATACAACTGAATTGTCAAGGTTATCTTGCGCACATACATTACAACAAAACCATTATCATTGACCTCCACTTTGGGTAATTAATGACAGGGGAAAACGTCAAAACCCCTCAATTACATGCCAGCAAGCATTCATGGAAAAAATAAAGACACACAAACACACTATCTCTGATAGAACATGTCAAACATATTTATCTTTATAGAAAAAATAATTCTCTCACATTTTCAAAAAGTTTTTGCTTGTGTCTCTCCTGTTCTTTATAATATATATATATTTTTTTGCTTGTCCATACATTTACGTGGTAAATATTGAACACATTGGCTGTAGTCATGTCAGTCTCAGTGCCAGTTGCTTTGTCCTTTAGTTCTTCAGGCTGGGAGAGGAGGGCCAAGGAGCAACTTGGAGGCCAATTTTGGCTCTGTGTGTCCTTTTTTCCAGCTTCCCTTTTTGTCTGCCGTCTGTCAAGTAAGAGGTGGGGTTTCGGATGTTGTTCTGGTGATGTCACAAAGAGGTGCAGATGACCATCCAATGAAAACCACTCAAATGACCACTGTAGGAAGCCACAATGACACCATCTGCTTTCATTCCTCTTAGTACCCCATATTGCTAATGTCCAGTGTCCATGTTTACTGTCCCTGATTTACGCATGTCCTGGAGGGCTGCTAATTACACCTGCTCTCCTGCAGTGCTCAAGAGGAGCTGAACAACCTGGTGTTGTGCAGTCCAGCACTGCCGTTTTGCAGCCCACCCCTACACAGTAATGTCCCGTCACAGTCAAAAGCTCCCAGTTACAAAGGCAACCATTAAAAGTGCTGTTGGCTGAATCTTCAGGGACTCCTCAAGCATCCAGACCATATACAGATTCATACATTGCATTTCTATTGATATGAACATTCAGTCTTTTTTTTTTTCCCCTATAATTTTCAACAGTGATACCCCATCCAGGGGCTTTCCAACTATAGCCCTGCAATGGGACTGGGACATGCTGGGTCATTCAGGTCCCACCTTAAAATATACAGTCACAAGACAGTTTCAAAAACTGATTGAACAATTAGACAGCAAAATAATATTCAGTAATGTTCGGTCACTATAAACAGAATAACATACATTATGTAATGTATTATTATAAATGAAATATGCAACAGGGCATTTTACCAACAATGCCTTCAGCAGGGCATTTAACCTTGCGTTGTTTTAATGGCATTTGCGTTATGTTGTCAGTAAGGAGCTAATAGACATAAATTCAATGTCTCCTTAAAACTTATGAAACCAAAATAAAAACATTATCAACTCATAAGAAGTTATGCTGCTTGTTTATAGGCATCAAATCTGCAAAATTAAATACTGGATTTAACCTAGTAAGTTATTTGTTTTAATGTTGACATATCAATAATGTATTGCTTTGATGTGGACATAAATGGCAAATATGTCATTGAAATGTTGAAAACAGTGGCGCACAGAGCTCTACTTTCAACAGCAATGCCCCCGGTAGACAGACACAGACAAAAAAGAAAAAGAAAAGATAGTATTCAAAGTTTAAAAAAAAAAAAGTTAAGAAGAAAAAGGATACAATTATGGGGTTTCAGTTACTGGTGTCCATATCTTTTTTAAATAGACATTTTACCTTGCATATAACATTTCACCTGTGGTTTTCCTCCAAGAGGAAAACCTTTTGATCATTACAAGTGACAAGGCACATAAGGCAGGGTTCCCCAAGCCCAGACCTGGAGGGCCACAGGGTGTGCTGGTTTTCATTGTTACTCAGCACTCGATTGATCAATTAAAGCGGTCGATTACACCGTTAACTCACCTAACCTGGCTTCTTGGGTTCATATTGGCTGCTGAGTTCCTGTTGAGACAAAAACCAGCATACCCTGCAGCCTTCTAGGTCTGGATTTGAGGAATCCTGACACATGGCTTCCCATAACCCTCCGAAAAAACACAGACCCCTCAGGCAATCCTGAGATTTGAAGACAGTCCCATAGCAGCAGATCAGCACTCGTTCGGTTTTTAACACCGAGTAACCAGAGTTCTAAATTCCACTCCACCTCAGTTTATAGTTCAAGCACCAATCAGATGCTAACCTCACATTGACACTATGCCATCCATTCCCTCTGCAGGGCTGATTCACAGGAAGTCAAGGGGGCCTGTGGACTTCAGGTAAAAAGGTCCATGGCCAGGTCAGCCTGGACAGGAAATTCCCTTCATTTGATTGAGACCAATGTTGTTACAAATACAATCAAAGTGTTTGCAATTTTTAGAGCTTATCATCTGTATTTTGACATTTACTAAGCAATTGTAATCCAGTACGGCTTTTGGAGGCAGTAAGACAAAAAGATATCGCTCACCTCCAAGTCAGAGGGTTAGAAATGACCATTCTCAGAACAAGGGAGATCTTCATATTTGTGTTATTCTGTGAGCTCAAGTTTGCCCTGTGCCTATACTGGAGGAAGGCAAAAAGCTTCCAATCAATTTGAATATTAGTCCTCTGCACCATGAGTTATTGTGTTCTTCATTCTATAAATACATTTTAAAAGTGCTTTTTAAAAAGTCTTGCTGATACACTTCCTGTAGTGTCTTTGTTCATGCATCTTTCTCAGTGTAGTAATGACCAGTTGATGGCAGCACTAAACACTCCCAAGAGTCACTGCTCCAATCTTTCACTATCATTAATATGCTCACTGAAAAACACATCAGGGTGGTTGAGAGAAACAAATACAAAAATAAAATGCAACAATTCCTCCTCCCCTTCCCCCTAAACCCACCCCCTTTAATGCACAATAAAGGAACTGGAAGATTAGGACAAAAATTATGTTTCCAAAAAAACAAAAACAAAAAAACACCCCAGTTTGCTTAAATGACATTAGGCGGGCAGTTCTCCCTCCGTCTCAAAGCTTTCATCACAGTCCAGAGACTCATAAGAATCGGCATAGTAATAATAACATGAACAATATTAGTACTAATAATTGCACATTGACCTTTAACAGCATCGAAGCTGCAGTGGAAGGAAAAACCAAAAACTATGGAGGGAGTAACCTGGAGACAAGGGAGAGCAATAGGGTGGAGGAGGAACAAGAAATTCATTTTCAACAGGTTCTGTGACGCTGAGGCACCCCTCTGTCACACTTTACACAAAGTGTACATTCCTGAAGCCGTTGTGAAACACGCATGTGTTAAAATGGCGTGACGTGTTTACGTGTCATTCGTTAGCATGTCTGCAGACATTTGCAGACGGTTGACCTTACGTCCGGTGACGTGCGTTACATTGCATGACGCGCATCGTGCCGTACTTCATAAAGCTTCAGATTTGCTTATCGATGTTACGTGTGCATGCTTCATGAAGGTTTTAAGAACATATACTCCCTTTAAGGTGTGGCCAATACCTCTCGTAGCCAATAAAGCTTCAATGAGGTTTGAGAACGGGCGAGAGCGAACGAAAGAGTGAACGGTATTGCGTTACAGGTCACCCTTGCCCGTTGCTCACTCTTGCCCGATTTCCTTGCACTCTTAAACCTCTCCCTTTCCCCCCTCTCACCCTGTTTTTCATCTGGTACTTGGCAACCTCTTGATGTCCATCACTCACAAGGGCCTCTCTCAGTCAGTGAAGACTCCCCCCAATCCCCGGCCCCCGTTCCCGCCCCCGCGCCCGGCCCCGCCCCTTCCTCCCTCACCCCTCTGTCTAGGAGATCATGTACTGGGTGATCGCTCTCAGAGCATACAACAGCTCGGCCTGCAGCCGTGCCTCCATGATCAAGAGATTCACGTGGACCTGCAGAGGGTAGAGAGGGAGGGACAGAGAGAGACGGGTAGCCATGTTATAAAAGGTAGCAGAAAGGCACACATACATCTCCATTGGTATTTTCTGTTCTGGTATGATCACTGTGCTAGGAACACAAAAATGGCAAGGGTCCAGCCAAGGTATATCAGCAAGAGAAACGACTAAACTTCAACGAGCATGTTTACAAAAAAAAATTTTTTGCACAAGACCTTCGCAGTAGTGATCTGACCAAAGTGTCATATATTCAAGATCCAGAATTATTCTCTGAGAGTATTTCTCTCCTTTGTTTATTCAAATTGCCGATAAACATGCACCTGTTTAAAAGGCTGCGAGTCAAAGCACGCGATAATCTGTGGTATGTACAAGATATTACACATGATCTATTCCTAAATAAAGACATAGCTGATATGCATGCGTCATCCAGAGTTCTAAAGCCCTTGGATACAGCATAATATAATAACATAACATATGCCATTTAGCAGACGCTTTTATCCAAAGCGACTTACAGTAGTGAATGCATACATTTTCAGTACATGTGGTCCCAGTGGGAATTGAACCCACAACCTGAGCATTGCCAACACCATGCCCTACCTACTGAGCTGCACAGAACCACGTATACCATAATGCTCTTCACCTTATCAATGGTGCAAAGTTCCAAACTCATCACTGCACCCTGTACCAGTGTGGTAGGGTCCGCCCCGAACACAAGACGACTTCAACACTGTTACAGGTTTCTATGCAAAGGTGTCCTTCAGAAATGACCCTCATATTTAACGCTACTATTGAACTGGAATTAAATCACTTATGGAACTCGCTCCCAAGATTGGCTCTGCCTTGTTGTTCCTTGTTCCTCTACTAACCTGGTTAAAACGTATTTTAGTTTTTAAAGCTCCTTGGTCCTGGAATCCTTGATCCCTGATATTTTATTGCAATTTGTAAATATGCATGGCTGTTTATAATGTATTCTTGTACACATAGTTTCCCTCCATTTTAATTCCCCCGCCCCTCCACCACCATTGTGCCACTGTGCTCACGGCTCATCTGTAAAAGAGATCCATGACCTCAGTGTGACTCCCTCAGCAAACAATGGAAATAATTATAATAAAAATAGACGTCAAAAGCAGGGATCTACTCAATCTATATTTTTGGGGTTTGGCCGAATGCCGATCTTGAACTGAATCCCAAATCCAATACTTTCCAAAAATGCAACAATTAATCAAATAGAGTCAAAAAATGTGCAAAACAAACAAATAAGTGTCCCGACATGCACTACTTTTTCAGCACTACTTTTGGGGGGTGGGGGTTAGCAGCTTGTGTGGCATCGCTCCTGACCTTTTCGTCCGGTTTGAGTGGCGCCCAGGGTAGGGGGCAGCGAGGGCTCTTGGTGGCGTCGGGGAAGCAGGTGACGGTCTTGATAAACAACTTCAGTTCGCGCTTCAGCAACTGGTTCACCTCTCCGTAATCATAGTCATCGTACCTGGAACGATATATACACGTACATGTGCATGAATACACACACACACACACACGCACACAATTTAGGAGGACAAGGAATGAACTCTCCCTCTCAGTCTGTCCATCGTCTGTCTCAACTACCCATGTTTTGAAATAAAAGAGAAAATGTAAAACTTTAATTGAACTTAAATGTTTAATTTAGCAACGAATGAATGCCACAGTTAACCGCGGTTAATAACCCAACAAAGTGTACCATGTGGTAAAATGAACCCAAACGCCCCTCACTACTGCCAACCCATAACTTTGGCAGATGGTAAACCTGCCATCCCAGCGGAGTAAGGGTCTCCACTCACCGTATGCCGAACATGCAGTGGATGTAGTTCCAGATGGCCCTCTTGAGGTCTGGCTCACGGGGGGAGGGAAGGGCAGTGACCTTGCGAAAGCGCTCATCCAGCAGGTGCCCGATATCCGAGTACAGACGATTCACCAGCGAGAAGCCATGGACCTCCCACGAGTAGTCCTGCGTTAGCATGGCGAAAACATTTTCAGAGAGGCGCACTCCATGCACACACTACACTGCAGCAAACTACACAGCATTTACAGCAGATCGCATTCTACATTTACATTGACATTTTAGGCATTTAGCAGACACACGGTTTACATTACTTTACATACAATCCATTTATACAGCTGGATATTTTACTGAAGCAATTCAGGTTAAGTACCTTGCTCAAGGGTACAACGGCAGTGCCCACCTGGGAATTGAACCAGCAACCTCTGAGTTACAAGTCCAGTTCCCTAACCATTACACTACACTGCCGCATTCTTACAGCGCGGTGCAATATCAGAGCACAGTCGATTACAATCCCAGACTGACTCCACACTAACATCTCCCCTGGCATTGTGTCTGTGTGTGTGTGTATGTGTGTGTTTGAAACGGGGATGTCCCACCTGCACTCTAAAAACCTGGAAGTGGTCCTCTTCTCTGCGGGTAAACTCCTGATAGCCAAACTCCGGGTCTGTGATGAATCGGGAGGTGTCGGGAGCACTCGGCACAAACTCGTCTTCTTCCTCCGTGTCTGAGAACAGAAAGGAAATGGGACAAAGTATGAACGCCAAATGCATCAGTGCTACATTTAGAGTCAGATGGGAGACTGAACAAATTGTCAACACCCCTCACACAAACTACAGAGGCTATGACGTGTGCCTGTGTACAGCACAGCTGGCAGTGTAGTGTAATGGTTAGGGAGGTGGGCTTGTAACTCAGAGGTTGCAGGTTCAATTCCCAGATGGGACACTGCTGTTGTACCCTTGAGCAAGGTACTTAACCTGAATTGCTTCAGTAAAAAAAAATATCCAGCTGTATAAATGGATTGTATGTAAAGAAAATGTAAACTGTGTGTCGCTCTGGATAAGAGCGTCTGCTAAATGCCTAAAATGTAAATGTCATGTAAATGCACAGCAGGTGTGTACCTGTGCACAGCGTAGTGTGGGTGTGCCCGTGTACGGCACAGAAGGGTTGTGCACCTGTGTGCAGGTGAGTCTGGGAGTTGAGCAGACGCTCTCCCATCCTCTCCTTCGCTTCTTGAGCTTTGTGCAGCCTCTCTCTGAGGCACGCTGCCTCACAGCTGGAGTCCAGGGACTGCAAGGAGAGCCAAAGTGGAAAAACTGGCTTAGAACACACCCTGCGCATCACCAGTGTCACACAGCTGTCAGCCACAGCTCTATGGTCCACCTGCTGTCCGGTGCCCCACTCTTTCTGTGACTCACCCGTCTCCGGGGCGTCCTGTCCAACGAGGTCACCGAGGGCTGGGGCGGAGCCCCGTTGCCATTAGCAGTGTCACAGAAGCAATAACCTGGGGGGGTGCCGTGGGGGGCTCTGGGGGTTGTTTGGGGTTCCCCGTCTGTCCCCGAGCCAAAGACAAAGCTGCAGAGGGCATGGCAGTGAGCCAGCAGCACCACAGCCTGCACCAGCTCTGCCAGGGACCAGCACTGCTCTCCTGTCTTCAGCAGCTCCTGCAGGGGGATGGGGATAAAGGATAGATAGATAGATTTGTTTATTGTCCTTTTCAGGAAATTTGTTGCCACAGTCTGTACAGAGAAAGCCTCACATAAATTACATAAATACAAATATACACACCACTATTACATACATACATTAAATATGCGCCCACATGGGTACATCCACATTTTTTCCAACATACACAGTCATACTCATCTATACATGATTTTTACCGAGGTATTTTGTTTAATGATGCTATGGCAGAGGGGACAAAACTCCTGCCAAAGTGTGCCCGTTTCCAGGCAAGGGTTCTGTATCTGCGACCTGATGGAAGTAGTGCGAAGAATGGGTTGAGGGGGTGGCTGGGGTCATGTGCAATGGTACGTGCTCTGCGTGTAATGGCTCTGTTGTTGAGGTCTGAGAGGTTGGGGGTGGGGAGGCCAATAAGGAACAGATGATGTCAATTAGCACCAGTCACCAGTGTTAACCCTGGGAAAGCTACGCCTGCATTCCTGGTTTTGCAGCTTTAATCAATATGTATGGGTGAAAATGCTTATTATCCAAACGGTAACAAAGACTGACCTTAACATCACAACAAATGTTGCACTACAGCAGGGAGCGGTTCCCAAACCGGAGGGGGAAAGTGAGGAAACATTTGACTACTCCTTCACTACCCCACCTCCCCCCCAGTTTGGGGACCCCTGTTGTACCCAACATATTCTTCTAAGCATATTTTGTTTACACTGCTATATTTCATAAATGACATATTGTAAGTCCACGACTTCTTGTGCTATCCTGGACATTGTTTTGATGCATGAAAAAACAAAGCTCTTATAAAAAAAAAAAAAAAACCTTGTCTGGTTTAAAAATCCTTGCTAATATTGTGATCATCTTTAATTATACAATATTTGTATTGTAATAAACAGCTACATGTCTTATACAGATCCATGACATAATGCTTTAGAAATAACTCCATGAGCTTGTGCTAAATAGTCGCTGTATCGAACCTGCAGTGCATGCTGTATGAAGGGTTCAAACATTCTCCAGTTATTTATAGTGAGGTGGGGTCCTCAGCAACAGGATGTTCACTTTAGGGGGCATTTAGCAGAAAAGATTTGGAAACCACCCCTGCTGTACAAAGAGGCAGGTGGTGTTACACTATATGGCCAAAAGTCAGTGGACACCCTCCTAATTATAGAGTTCAAAGATCAGCCACACCCATTGCCAACAGGTGCATAAAATCCAGCACATAGCCACAGACAAACATTTAGAATTCAGAATGGTTCGTAAAGAGCTCAGTGACTTTAAGCGCAGCACTGTCATAGGATGCCACCTTTGCCACAAGTCAGTTCGTGAAATTTCTGCCCTACGAGATGTGCCCCTGCACAGAGCCCTGACCTCAACCCCATTGAACACCTTTGGGAGGAATTAGAACGCCGACTGCGAGCCAGGCCTTCTCGTCCAACATCGGTGCCTGACCTCACAGATGCTCTTTTGGCTGAATGGGCACAAATTCCCACAGACACACTCCAAAATCTTGTGGAAAGCCTTCCCAGAAGAGTGGCAGCTGTCATAGCCGTAAAAGGGGGGTCAAACTCCATATTAATGCCCATGGTTTTAGAATGGGATGTCCAACAAGCTCATATAGGTGTGATGGTCAGGTGACCACTCACCTTTGGCCATAGTGTATTTACTTGCAATGTGCAGGGTGGTGGTGCTAGTCCGTGACTATACTCATACTGCACAGCACCGTTGGACACCAGTGCGCCTGTGCACCCTGCTGAGCGGTAGCGCTCCCCCCGGTTTGGCGTACCTGGATGTGGGAGTGGGCGGTGAGCCAGGGCCGGTGGGCCAGCACCCTGTTGATGTGGTCGAGGTGGCGCAGCCGGGCCGGGGCGGACCCCAGGCCCTGCAGCCACAGCGGGTCGCCCCCTACGCGCAGGAAGTGGGCTGAGTGCAGAGACACAAGATACACACAGTTGTGCCGAGCCGCTGCCTAGGAGAGGGGGAGGGGAAAGAGGGTCACTCACTCAAAGCCCACCACAGACACGTTGTCTTACACGTATTCCAGTCAGGAGGACAGAGAGGAAGTTTGACGATCTGTGACAATTCCAGAACACCGAGACTAATGGACAGCATGGAGACCCGCAGCTTACTCGTGAGACATGAGACGATACAAATGAAGAAGTGCGTTTGTGCACACACGTTTCCGACTAGGAGTGTGTGCGCGTGAGCGTGTTTCTGCGAGTGTGCGCGTTCCCTCACCATGATAGCAATGTAGTGGCGGTACTGGAGGGGCAGAGGTCCGTCCATGTGCAGGATGTAGTGCTGCGCACGGAGGAAGCTCTCCAGGTACTGGGGGTGAAAGGTCATCTGCTGCGACACGGCATCCAGGCGCCCCCTGCTGGTCAGAGCCTTTGCACACAGCAGCGACGCACGCTCTTTCTCTGAGCTTGCCTTCACCATCTTGGAGTAGGAGAAGGACATGTGGAAGAGGGACAGAGGAGGTAGAAGAGAGGGGGATCCAAGGTCACAGATCGTTCATGCCAAAATGAAGTTTGTCTGTCAACATAAACATATTAAGACCATATTAAGACTGCGATCAATTTGGTCGCGTATACGGCGAAAAATGTTTGCTGTGCTACCAACAAAAATCTGTTGGTGGGACATGTGTGATAGTGATGATTTCCCCTGCTTGACCAAGGATCAAGGGGTCTAATGCAGTGCCTGCACTAACCTAATGTCCAAACAGCTCAGATTCAACATACCTATGGCTCCACCTTTAGGCTGACATCTTTTATAAACCGGCCTTGTTTATGGCAAGCCGTAACATTTAATCCTTGAGTTTCTGATATCAGGAATTAGACTTCCTGATATGACAAACTCATTTTTGATATCTAGAAATTGAGTTGCTGTTATCAGGAATTTCAATTCCTGATGTAAGAAACTGAGTGAGCATTGAGCAAAAACACAGAAATGATCACCAGCTATGTAATACCCATCAATACCTAGCTAGTTAGAAAACCTTTTGAAGTTTTCAACTACAAACATAGTATCATGTGACTGCATGAGGCTTGCTATCTAGAATAGCCTGCTTCTTTTTCTACTTTCTATACTATGCTGGTCGATAACTACAAACAAATGCACATATACATTGGTAGCAGACTGTGTGCAGTGCAACAAGGGTTAAAATCATAAAGGTGGTGTACATCATTCACAAAAGAAACAAACGAGGTAGTCATAATAAATGGCAAATAGCAACGTTTTTAGAATAGCAGCAGTAGCATTCCTCAGTCATTTCACCCAAAAACAAAGCAAAAAGCAAGGATCGGACTGGACT
This sequence comes from Aldrovandia affinis, assembly GCA_029706075.1. NCBI lineage: Eukaryota > Metazoa > Chordata > Actinopteri > Notacanthiformes > Halosauridae > Aldrovandia > Aldrovandia affinis. Next base: position 4,886,290 of record JAINUG010000068.1, on the reverse strand, counting down.
GGAGACAGGAAACCAGGCAGAACACTCCCAAGAGACTCTCATCCAACACTACTTCATTAAGCCCTCATTTGTGTTCTGGTGCCATTATTAGGTTGCAGGGTAGCTGAGCATGTAGCTGAGCATTTAATGTATGTAAATAATGTTGATGAATAAAAATAGGTATTTTCATTTGTGGATTGTGCAATTTTAAAAACATTGACAGGCCCCTGGATGGTGTAGCGGTAAAGCCACTCGCCCAGAGTGCAAGTTCCCCACTGTGGCCAGGTGGGCAACTTGCTGGCCCACTGGCCACTGGTCCCAGAGAAGTGGCTGGTCCCATAGCTTGTTGAATTGGGGAAAAATCAGAAATCAGAAACAAAAATCAGAAACAAAATGTATGGTGAAGATGTGAGGGTTAATGCTGGAAATTAGGACATGTGCATAACTCTGAATAACCACTCAGAGTCCTAAATGGATCTTGATTTTTGCCACACATCCGTGGTACAAAATAGCCTTGGTGAATCTGTAATTGCAGCGACCACTGGACGTGGACAAGTGCTTCAGTGGCGGGGCTGTGGTGCTGGCATGGCTGTTGTTCCTTCAAGCAACGCACCTGCTGTGGCTAGGGGCTGGGGGTACAGTGATGAGGATCGCTATCACTGTGGGGGTTGGAGTGGGGGGGTGGTGGAGTGTGTTATTGCACAGACGTTCGGTCACATGCTCAGCTACCCTGCAACCTAAAAATGGCACCAAAGCCTAAAACAACATGCCAACGTCCAGTTTCTCTCCGTCTTTCTATGGAAAGGAATGATATTTACTGACAAGCGTTGAGCTGCAGTTTCTCATTCTGCCCAGCAGGGGTCCCCCTTCCACAGTCTCATCAGGGCCAAGGGTGAGGACTATAAATATCTCTGGGAGACAGCTGGGAGAGCAGTTGTACAGATAAGAGATAAACACCATCTCTGTGTGAGGGACACGCTGCCAAAAAGCAGGCCTCGGAGTATCACACCACCATCGATGAATAAATATCCCTCCATATCTCCAGAATGTACAGCAGCACAAGACCGATCCGCCTCTCCCTCTGCAGCTGGTCTTAATTACCGATGGCATAATGGTTCATTCACTTGTTTGTTCCAACCTTTCAAATGCTCATTATGTGAGACCTGTAAAACCAGATTTAACAAGAATGTTAAGGATTCTAAGTCATACTGTTAGCTATACACTATATGGCCAAAAGTGAGTGGACACCTGACCATCACACCTATATGAGCTTGTTGGACATCCCTTTCTAAAACCATGGGCATTAATATGGAGTTGGACCCCCCTTTGCGGCTATGACAGCTGCCATTCTTCTGGGAAGGCTTTCTACAAGATTTTGGAGTGTCTGTGGGAATTTGTGCCCATTCAGCCAAAAGAGCATCTGTGAGGTCAGGCACTGATGTTGGACGAGAAGGCCTGGTTCACAATCGGAGTTAGGTCTATGAGAGCAGTCTGTGTTTGACAGGATAGTGTACAAGTGATAGCACTCAGAAATGTATATGAATACAATATCTGCAAAAAAGCAGCCAAGTATATTTGGTAGAAATTAATTCCTTCCCAATGTGGCAAAATGTCTGGTTTAAGATGCTCATTATCTGCAGAATGAACAAAATCACTTTCCAACCAGTTAGACTAATAGTCTTAATTTGCACTGTTAGACCTCTGTACCCGTTTAATATCAGTTTGGAACAACAGACAGGCCCTTGTGTTGCAGTGCATGAAAGATTCAGCCAACATTGGCAAAACTGGTTATTTTACAGAGACGGCTTGATTCTACTCCTCACAACTGTGTACTGTATGCAACCAAGATATGATTCAGCTCGTTTTGTGCACAGTGTTCAATGTCTTGAACAACACTCATCCTCTTCCTGTAGGAATATGGAGACGGTTAGCCTAGATCCAGGAAGATTTTGGCATAACCTAAGAATTTACAAAAGGGAAAAAAAATATTTATGTAATTATTATATATTATGTTAATGTAATGTGTTTATTATTATATATATTATATTATTATTATTATTATTATTATGTAAGTGCAATGTAATTATATATTATGTAAATATGCATAACCTGTCAGATAAAACAAACAACTAAATACATTATTGGTCCACAAGGGCAATTAAAGGTACAGTTGGTATAAAAAGTATTCACCCCCTTTGCCATTTTCACCCCCCCTGACTTAATACTGGTAGAAGCACTTTCAGCTGCAACTACAGCTGTGAGTCTATTTGGGTCTCCAGTCTCTAAGTCTCTACCATCTTTGCACATTTGGACACTGCAATTTATGCCCATTCTTCTTTACAAAATTGAGCCACTCCAGGACGTAGATTTTGTTTTTAAAATGCTCCAATGTGGCTTTTGCTGTACACTTAGAGATATTGTCCTGCTGGAATATTCTCCCAAGTCCCAGGTCTCTTACTGTAGCAGGTTTTCCTCCAAGATTTGTCTACATCTTTCTCCCATGAACTTCATAAGTGATATCCTCAGCTTTGTAATGGCAGCAACTTAAGCAGTGGATTGCTTCTTTTTCTGACTCCAAATTAGGGCTGTCGCGGATATAACATTTTTGACGGTTAACAGTCATAATTATAACCATGGCTGACTGTCAAACCGCCCATTTTTTAATGAATTATTATTTTATTTCATGCTCTTCACCCAAAATATAAATCTGCCTTTTATAAATATTCTATTACAGAAGTCAGTACTAGAGGGAGTACCCGGCTGCGTACCCTGGATCATAGCTTTTAATTACAAGAGAGAGAGAGAGACCTACTGTTGTGATAAATTGATTTCATAAATCCCATAAATACCATAAAGGTTGCAAATAATGGTTTTGCCCATATTTTGCTATGTTTTCATTATGCAGATTACTATGTAATTACTGCTTGTAATTACTATGTGCAACCTCGAAAAAACAATTTGGACCATCATAAAGCCCAGTTTCCTAGTTTTATAATGATGAATGCAACATTAAACATCAAAGTACAACATGTCAAGATCAAAGTGTATTTGACAAATTGCTTCCAAATAAATATGGAGAAGGGAAAAAATGAAAGCAACGGTCATGGTGGCCATTTGATATTGACCGCAGTCAGTGTCCATAACCACCGGCCAGGCGATTATAGAGTTACCGCGACAGCCCTACTCCTATTGTGTTTTGCTGGGAGTGGAGGATACATTGACCTTGGAATACCCCTAATAAGGTTTATTGGAGACAAAGAGGAAGCACTGTAGTCATAGCCCAGCTGAGGCAACAGTCGGACCACACGGATCTGGCCAAGCTGATTACTGTACTGTGCCCGAAAGGAAAAATGCAGATCAGCCATTACATTGCCAGTGACTGTAAAGAATCAGGTACTGGGTGAACCAGGTTTCAATGCTCAACTCAATTTCCAGCAGTTTCTTGAAATAATACTTGAAATCAGCAGACCACTTCTTATCCACCCGATATACATGCAGTTTTATTGTATTATTTGGGATATTGAAAGTGCTTTTTAGTTGGTCAAGGAATCTACACGTGAATAATGACAAACCAGCCTGAGAAGGCATGCAAATACCAGAGTGTACTTCCTGTTAGTAGAACAGCACTTGCTGGTTGTCACACACACACACAAACAAACTGCTACAAGTGCCTTTCCATGGACTTCACTATCCGTGACAGGAGGGTCATATGCCTAAGTATATGACATTCAAATTTTGCGGCTCACATTCGAAATGCATATACATTCAGGCGCTCACATAACAGAGGGCACTCTAGTATAGCTGCCAGCACAATAGTTGATGAAAAAGGTTGCAGTATTCCTCAGCCATGTTTGTCTGTTCCATTTGATTTGAGAAACTGAAAATGTTTACTACTTCAGTGACATGAATGACAACAGAAAGGGACTAAATTAAAAGACAGAAAATAAATAACTTTCTCAAGCCTCATGGAAATCCCTCCTCATGGGATTTAGAATCTTAAATATGTTTCCAAACTTAATTTGACTTCGAATGCCACAAATTGCCTAACTGAAATATTTTATTTCTGGGGAAAATGTCACAATGTCAAAATGTCACTGTAACTGTGGTTCTGGGTGGCTCAGTAGGTAGAGCATGGCGTTGGCAATGCTTAGGTTGTGGGTTCGATTCCCATTGGGACCACATATACTGAAAAATGTATGCATTCACTACTGTAAGTCGCTTTGGATAAAAGCGTCTGCTAAATGGCATATATTATTATTATATTAACTGTTCTTATGTTGATTAAAAGCATTCTGCTGTATAGACTGGCTTAAGATGGCAGTTTTCCTCACGCATGCCCCTCTGGAGCACTCTGGGCAGCTTGCTGCTTTGCGAGGCATTATTTGGTTGATCGCACCAATTCGACACGTTTCCAAAGGCAGCACTGGCGACCGCTCAGGACACACTTTGACAGGAAGAGCTGACTGTGGACCCTTTATTGTTATTGCAATAACAACAGTCAGAACAGGAACTAAATAATGAGCAGACTGTGCACACTTTGCTCTTGTTCCATTTTGCATTGAATGAGGGCAAAAAATATATGAGCCAGGCTAGCTAGCTAAACACGACTAAAATAGATTTACACAGATTACTGAAAAGCTAGAACTTCAGCACGTTAAAACAGCTGCGTGCACACACAGACACAGACACAGACACAGAGCACAGCCCAGTAAGTTGCAGTGTATAGCCCTGCTGTGCAGCAGTGCAGAAGGGTCAGTCAGACCTGTGCAGGAATGGTTAACCTGCACATATCACTACGCTGACACACATCCTCCTCCATGCACGACGACTTAGGCCGCAGCCACGCAAATATCCACAGGCTCACGGAAACGAGCAAAGCGCAGAGTTTGAGAGAACGACGCGGCAGGCCAGCAGCCAGCAGCCAGCACTCAGCAGCCCGCAGCGCGTCATACTTCCTTTGGACACAAGGCCCGCCGTAATGTTGTGACAGTCTTCAATAACGGAAATTTACACCATTTACACTACGTGACAAGTAGTTAAGCCACATGTCGCTTCCTTTTCGCTGTGTGTGCGCAAACTTTGTAACTGGACTTCAGGCGTTCACATTTCACTGTACATATTTACCTCCTACCGTTTCCCAGTTGGGGATAAAAATATACGGTGAAGTCCAGTGCAAGGAACTGCAAGGAAGGTTTTAACAGATTGTGGTCTTTTTATATTTTATAGAGGAAAAACTGTGGAATGTGCCAATTTTATCATCTCCTCAACCACATTAGGTCATCAAGAAAGCAGTCAATATCCTTGCAGGACTGCTACTGCATGACCCATGACACTAACACTAAACATGGCAGTACTCAACTCTTAAAAACCTTCAGTGCACCTGACCAGTCAATGTAATATGGTAGCTGGAAGAGAACGGGAGATGATGGGACTCATCTTACAAACATTCTACACTACCGGTCAAAAGTTTTAGAACACCCCCATTTTCCATCTCACTGAAATTTAAGCAGTTCAAGTCCAGTGAATAACCTGAAATGGTACAAAGGTAAGCGGTAAACTGCCAGAGGTTAAAATGATACAGAATAAAAGGAAGCAACCACATGCTCAGACTGAAAATCAATCCTACTGTTAGGGAATGTTAATTGTATTATTCTCATGCAGAAATTCTTCTCAGACTCAGTTAGAAGACCCCAAGGACTGTGTACGTGTCGTTGTAATAGGTCTGTCCTGAACAATATCAAAATGGTGATATTAGCTGAAAACTGAAAACGAGGAAGGCAAAGATGAGGAGGGAAGTAGAGGAAGATTATGCAGAGGGAGATCTGACTGGGAGAAGAAGAGAGATATGCAGGAAAGATAAATCTGCAGTGGGGGATGGGGAGGGAGTTGGAGAAAGGAGGTGGGGCAGAGAGTGATAGAGAAGCAGCAGGGTGTAGGGTAATGGCAATATGGAGAACATTTAATCAGCTTTCATAGAGAGTCGGGGAGGGGGCCCCTGTTTGTCCTCATCGTTACGCAGCACTATTCTGGCTGCTGGCTGTTAACAGACACCCCCCCCCAACACTTTACAGTGGATACTAATACCCGGCTCTAGCTTTAGCAAGACTACCTGAAGCGCTCACAAAAGGGCCACTGGCATGACCGTAGGTACCTACCGACAACCGAGGTCTACATTAGGCTGTTGACTAATCCATTTCTTGTCACTCAGTAAGCATGCATAGCGATTAAGTTAGCCAACATTACCTAGCTAGCTGCCTGTGTGCGAGGAGATACTGTGATGAACCAGTGATGATACCAGTGGTGCTGGAAGTGATCATGAGAAGACAGCAAGAATGTTTTTTTTGGAGGGGCCAGCTAGCTGCAAAGTGGGGGACAGGCATGCTTATGTTACGGAGTTCCGACCATTCTAATGTTAGCACAAACTTGTAATGCAACTGGCTTGCTGTTAAAAGTAAACTATGTAGATATGCTCTCAGGATTGTGCATAGTGTTTCAAATGCAGGCAGCAGTGTAGTGTAATGGTTAGGGAACTGGACTTGTAACTCCGAGGTTGCAGGTTCAATTCCCAGGTGGAGCACTGCCGTTGTACCCTTGAGCAAGTTACTTAACCCGAATTGCTATCCATCTGTATAGATGGACTGTATGTAAACTGTGTAAGTCACTCTGGATCTTGTAAGTCACACATCTTGTAAGTCGCTCTGGATAAGAGCGTCTGCTAAATGCTTAAAATGTAAATGTAAAAAAAAAGAAGATTAAATGTGGATGTAAAATTGACAGTTGCGGATATTGAAGAAATGCACAGTGTATTTTGAATTGCGCTGTTTGATGTTCTGTCGGTGTCCGACCTGCTCTCACTGCACCGTCACAAGTGTGTGTGTGTGTGTATGTCTCAGAGGGCCCTCTTTGATGTGTGTGTATCGGAGAAAGAGTGTTTGTTGTAGTCGCTCTTCTTATTCTGTGGTGTAAAATTGTGGCAAGCTATGGATTATTTGCTACGTATTCATACTCTGCACAGTGCAGTGACAAGTTGTTAGGTCATTTTATTACCCAGAATGTACAGAAATGCAGGAAATGCAATCTGCAATTCTTAACATTTTCTCAAAGCTTGAGGGTGAAAATTGAGAAAATTGATGGGTTGTTTATCAGGTTAAAAACAATTACTGAAGGTTATTTTATTACCCAAAAGTGACAGAAATGCAGGACATTCACAGACCCCTGCTTGGTTTGGTCCCCCCCAATGTGCACAAGAAGGTTACGTTATAGATAACGTTATAGATATGATGGCGTGTAGGATGATTTATACGCCAACTGTGCCAAGGTAATGTCACCTAAAACAAGGGTTTCTTGACAATTCAGCTGGCTAGCATCATGGCGGCTAGCATGAAAGTCATATTTATGACTGAAAGCTACTAGTACCATAGTTATGTAGTACAGGCACTCCTCACTTAATGACCGAGTTCCGTTCCTACGACTAAGTCGTTAAGCGAATTGGTCGATAAGCAAGGATATTTTGATATTTACCGATATTTCAAGCATACTGAACTGTTAGTATGGGCTCAAATGAATGCCAAAAGTATTTAGTATCTGTAAGCAATGACTTGTGCTTGCAACTTATAGTTTGTGTTTGAACAATGCGAGTTGTAACTGAAATAAAACATTTTGTACTTGTAACCAATGACTTGAGTTTGTAACTTGTGGTCCATGTTTGTACTTTGCAAGTTGAACTTGTAAAAAAAAAAAATTGTGTTGTGTCTAGGCTAGTCTCGCTATTCAGACCTATCTCCGATCTCCACACTATGTTTGCGCTGTGCCCGCGCAAGTCTTGCAGGGTGGGATATCGTTCGGGGATAGGGAGGATGCTGTATTTATTTAAACCAATCACAATCTTGGCCGGTGCTAAGCTTTTTTTTTTTTTTTTTTCCATAGTTTACGTAGTGTAGGCCTATCAGCTTAAAATAACTCATTTGGGTCTGGTGTTGAGACCAGGCCTATATCATGTACATTTGAACTATATCCATAGGATCCCCCGTCTCAAAACAATCAGACAATGACAAGAAATAATCGAAATAATAAATAGTTTTAACATAATAAATAAAATATATATACGTAGGCCTATAGCTGGCTATGTACAGAAATTGTATCTTAATTGCACAGTATTTTGAACACATTGATTCTCCAAGGACATCGTTATAATTCCGTGTGCTGGACGACGTTCAATAGAATCTTCAACGTGGCGATGCTACGTTCTTGGACACTCCATAGGGGAATGTTGCAAAATATAGCAACCTGATCTCTTCTGGATGCCGATTGGATAGTTTACCGGAAGCGGCAAAACAGTGCCAAAAGTCTGTGTGTAGAGAGAAATCTTGTAAACTGAGCATTGTTTTATTCAAAGTTGCAAGCACAAGTCATTGCTTACAGATACGAAATACTTTTTGCATTAATTTGAGCCCATATGTTAGTGGGTAGTGTAGTGAATACTGACCGACTGCGGGAACGAGACTGAGACTGAGAAAGGGTGATGCGAGATGAGATGCTGGACGCTGAAACGCCACGCTGCTGTTTCCACAACCAAAGTTCTCGTACAGCGTACAATACCGACTGGTTGGAGAGCTGGTCGTAAGTCCACGCGGTTGTTAAACAGGTAGGTCGTTAAGTGAGGAGTGCCTGTAATGTGATTTAAATGTACAGTAAGTGCTATTTTTGCCTGGGAAAATGTTTACCCTGGCTACGACCCTGACCACTGGAAATGAGATTTGGATGTCTGGATCCCCAGACACCCACAGAAGTAGGCAGACAAACACACGTACACATGGACCATCTCACTCAATGCAATTGCTTTTACAATGAGAATTGATTTTTACAACCAAGTTCCACAAAGACGAAGCAGTTGCAAGTGGATTTGTTCATGCTGCACAATGACATCATCCTAGCAAATAATTATTTTCCTGTCCCTAAAACTGCACAACACCAGACACCTTCACTTCATGGACAAGATAGGATTTTATTATGAATAGAGGCTTACATAGACAAAGCTGTCTGTCTGTCCAGTCAGTCACAAATCAATTTGGTACCATGAGGAAACTGGCAGACATCTCTGTTTTAGAGTGATGCATCCCTCCGCTAACACCTATAACCCAGCACACCTTCAGCTGCATTGGTCACATATTTCAATTCTTTTCACTTTCTAATACGTGCAAAGACATTCTGTAGCAAGGGAGAGCAGAACAGACATCGAACCTGGACCAGAAGAAGTGCAGAAGTGGCCTTAGATTTGACTGCCATGAAATACATGACCCTAAAGCACAGTGCTGAGAGAGTGCCTTTATAGAGAGAATTAACTCTCAATAAATCTGGCTACTGAATAATTGTTGAGCATTGGGTTCACTGAGAATTCTAATGACGGAGTGCCTATAGAATCCCTTAAACCGTATTCCCTTTTCCCCCCCCTTTCAACCGTAGCTTAACTATGGTCCCTTTTAGATTATTAGCTGGTATTATTCATGATATTGAACCTTAACCTATGCACATACTCCTTAAATTATGCAATTCATGGGTCCACTTCCAGATCTGTCCCTCAATAAAATATTTGCCATTCCTGGTGTAATTTACGTAAATGTCTAAGTCACACCAAGGACACACAGCAGTCTAACCCAAACAACAATTGTGAAAATGTTACATTACATTACATTACAGGCATTTAGCAGACGCTCTTATCCAGAGCGACTTACAGTTTACATTTATTTTACATACAATCCAATTATACAGCTGGATATTAACTGAAGCAATTCAGATTAAGTACCTTGCTCAAGGGTACAACGGCAGTGTCCCACTTGGGGATTGAACCTGCAACCTTAACGTTACAAGCCCAGTTCCCTAACCATTATACCACACTACCGCCTTGTTAGACATGCCTAAAATTCTGAGACGTTAACCATTACCTATATGTCAGTCTAATAGTATCAATATGAATTTCCTTTAAAACTGCCCTCCTTGCAGCTGGTGCAAAGTCCAGCAAAATGTCTGCCTGTCCCCCCCCCGACTCCAAGAGGGGAAAAAACATAACAGTCTACTCCTCTTTTTCAATTCTTCCCCCAGACAGCAATGGGAGTGGATATTCGGTGAGCGGTGGCCTGTCTGATGTCAGCTGATAAGAAAGTGTCTTTGACGTGTTATTTCTGTACTTTTATTTTCTGCCTTTGGAGAGGGAGGCAGGGGGAGGAGGCCGAGAGTGAGAGGATCTGTGTTCTTTGGAGACCGTTTGAGCGCAGTGTGCTGAGCACTCTTTGTGCAGAAAAAAAAATGTCACTCCACCCACACAACCGGGACACAAGTGACTTACATACTCGAAGAATACACAGTGCCCACATACAAAACACACCAAACAAGGTTCCCCACAGTAAGCTGCGGAATAAACCCCACCTACACTCCCCCTCATACTTCAAGCAAGAGTGGAAGCAGTAACTAAAAAATAATCATAATAAAGTAAGAATTATTCATTCTTACCCATTTTGAAACATCGTTTCCTTTATTTTACAGTCAGCTGAAACTTGAAACTTTGCCACACAATACAAATACAAAAATAAGTAACTGTGTCTTTTTGCTTTCTGATCACGGCCTGCTGCTCTGTAAAACTTTCACCAAGATTGTTCTGAAGACAGGGTGTTCAGGACACAACTGCTGTATAACTGCTGGAGAAAGCAATGTATGGTTAGATGAATGAGAAAATGTTACTGGAAGGTAGCAAATGTTCTGATGACTGAGACAAGAAAAAAAGAGCCAACCTTATATATAAGGTACAATAGGAAATAATTTGCATTCCTCTATTGTTCTCCAAAATGTTGAAATACCAGTAAACAAGCTTCCCTGTCGGCAGCGCCCCCATCTGCTTAAATGTGGGAAAACACCCTGGACAGGAGAAAAACAACTTTGATTGGCAGTATATCCAGCATCACCTAACAAAGACAACCTCATCAATACAATCCGAAGACAACGTCAAACATAATACAAAACACGAGGCAAACAGATTGTGCCTTTAAACACGCCTCTGAAAGGGGAAAACACTACTTTTGGACACAAGTGACAACCTTTAGGTTTTATGCTACATTAATCTACTCCCTTCCCCAAACCAAATAAATGAGTTATAGTATATAAATTGCACTATTTGAATGATTGAAATTCAATATTGACATGCCGCAACGTGCCCTGTCTCTGAACCAGCAGATACCGAAAATGATTATGTCATTTTTACACTACGTGCAATAGGTACGGCTAAGGTAACACATTAAAGATACATGGGAGAATTTAAGTTAGAATCTACATATAACATTAATCAGTGACAATGGCAGCAAAATTGTAAGATGTTACACAGTCAAATGAATAGGTGCATTGGAATGTGTAGCCTACTGCGCTTATTTCTAATATATTGGTGTTAAAACAACGGTTCTGCGTGCAGCAATTTATATTTCATTCTATCCGACACAAAGGCCACGAGCAAATTGATACGTGTACGCATGGCAACACAGTATTTTGCATTTGGCCTAAGATAAAACAATAGATCCGTATTTTTCATTTTTGTTGTGCATGAAATAAAGCGCATTCTCCCCAAACCCCGTTTTGACAGGAGACCCATGTACCAGCTGATGTTGGTAACAGTTTTATATTTATAGCGCAATTAGTACCGTTTTATTGGATGTATTGCATTTTGCAGAAAGATTTGTCAAGAGCACTGCAGTCTGTAGGCTACTCTCGAAAAAAATAGTTTTCGTATCTGAAATGGTGCTTTGCACATCATCGCAATAGTGATTAATACTTGACCAAGCAATGGGTCCTGTGTTTAGTAGCTAGCAATCCGGAGCTCACCGACACATTCTAAACTTAATGACAAAATAGTCACATTTAGCTGAGAGATGTTATTAGATATCGCTACAAATTCATTTCGTGGCATTTTGAATTTTGAACTGACTGTCATTTCGTAAATTTCCTAACTGTTTTCAGTGCAAGACCTTAGTTTGTTGAACCCAAGAGTATAGCGAATGGCAACGAGGAGTCGGCAATATAACCAAAACAAAAAGTAACATTTCGTCGATAATGTTGCTGCCTCGTTAACGGCGATCTCAGCTAACTAATTACTATACATGTCAGGTATTCGTGGTGGGTCCCTAATTCTTCATTTGATGAAAACCTACTGAAACAATCAACCATTTCATCCCCTCCCCCTTCCCTGCTTTGTAAGAATAGCTAGTCACATAATGCAGCTACTGGCCAATAGATATACCCAATAATTATCGCTTAATTTCTCTCTAGCTACATTCTGTCACTCCCCAATAATTCCGATACACAATTTCCTCACAAAATGCACTAATGTGATATCAATGAAAGCATAGATTAACATTAATGTATTCCATCATGCGTTTTTTGGGGCTCAGCGAATGAATGGACGAGACACGAATCGCCAACTTCTGTTCCACTTAGGCTAGTTAGGGAGCTCGCTGATATACTCTCCACAAATAACAAGTTATGCTATAGATATGTAGGTCCATCCAATAACCTCCCACTATATATGTTTTACGTGTAACATGATTGATAACAATGTAACCCATTACAAACTAGATTGTTACCATGGGACAATCGTATTAGCCCTGTACCTGGTTCTGGCCGCGCTGGCACTGGGTTCCGAGGGGATAATCCATTTTTGTCGTGCAGATGATCATTTTCCTCCAGATTAGTGCATGGATACGGCTTCCACAGATGATCAATAACTAACAAAGACCGAGCAGACCCGCTGCGCAATCTCTCTAACGGTGGATTGCCAGCTACAAGTCTGGGCATTTACGAAGTGCAGCGAGAGGGGGAATAAAGTAACTATTCACACTGACAGCGTTAGCTCTGATGCATCCAATCAGAACATAGGCGAAACTCCAGAGGAAAACGTGTAGCCAATCAGCTTTCCGAGGCGAAATCTTTGGCCCATACATGTGTCTAAGCCTATCAGCAGTCGTTCCTCGTGGAAAACTACCTGTCAATTAGTTGAGTTAACCACGCCTCTAAAATGCAGTTACTGGTTTTGCAAGCGCAGGCGCCGACTGAGCATGGATTTGGGGTGTTTTTCTGGCTTCTGCTAGCACTCACTAACCAATTTCTCTTGATTCATTTGGACTAATGCTGCTGTAGCTCTCTTCTCATAAGAATGTTTTGGTAGTAATAGTAGCAGTAACAGTAGTAGCTACCATGTTATGGCTCTTTAATGTTCCCGATATATGAAGCAAATACAAATAGCATAGCTGTACCTTAATGTTAAGCAGGGAGCAGGAACAAATCACAACAGGCATGCAGAATAAAACAAGGAGAAAATAGCAAGATTTTGCCATAATGGTGTATGGATGTCTGGGAGTCATAGGTGGAAGACCTTTGACAGGACAAATAAGAAAGGGAGACAGACTGAAGGGGGGAGGATAGTCACCTCACCTCGAAATCAACCATTGCTGGAAGGCTATTACTAGCAAACTCTGTACTTAGCTGATAAATGCATGGCAACGAGACGAAAAGAGAAAGCATCACAACAACTGATGATTAAGCTTATCCTTGTTCCAGTCAGACCAGGTGGGAAGTCAATACACAGCCTCTCTCTTTCCCAACGACATTATTGTTACATCTAATTATCAGAGTTACAGTCATTTAAATGAAAGGATAAACTGGCTAATGACAAGAACTACTGTCTTTTAATGTCTACAAATAGAATATCTCAAATAAACTGTCAAACAGCTTGAATTAGTCCACTTTCTTCAATAATATAGTTAAAAGGAAGTTAACAGGGCACTTATTAATGGACAAGAAATATCACCATCACAATTAATATAATATCTCTATATAGTGAGGTCACCACGACCGCTCACTTACAGTCAAATGCTCCGTCATACAAAACGTCCCTGTTCAATTAGCAAATGTTAGATATTATTTTAGTTAAGCAATATAGAGTTCAGCTGTTTTCCTGTTTTCACTCAGAAGCTTGGGTGCAATTATTTGAGTTCAATTTCAGGCTTTGATCCAAATAGGGGGAGCCTTGAGTGAAAGGAAATCTAGGAGATTTGGGTGTCTTCTTCAGCTTCATTTGGGCCGACTGACAAAGAGGGGATGTCAGTGCTGATGGATAAAAATAAAAGCATGCTGGCAAAGCCAATTAAACATTTTCACAGAATAACAGGAAGAGGGCTTTCACTTGCGTTGACGACAATGATAAACACCCTAATTGTATTCAAGGTATTTACTTGAATTGAATAATTTAATGATGGTTAGATACTGATAATTGTGTTGGTGTCAGTTGTCCTGAAACTGGTCAAGAGTTTAAATGGCAAGTTTTAAATGGCATGTTACTGAAATATTGCAATTGCTTATTGTGCAGAAATCAAGGAAAAACAATCAATATACAAGTAGTGAACAAAAAAGTCACTTAGTACGGTGTTAAGCGCCATCGTTTTTGATTAAACTGGCCCCTCTTCCCCAGGTTGAAATTAGAAATTGGCCGATGATGTCTTTACCTCTGAGTTCCATGAAGACATCGCCTTAGACACCATTGCTTATGAAACATCAGCAAGTTGAGCTGTCTTGGTCAATGAAGCTCCCACCAAACGCAATCCAACAATAACCCCTCTATCAAAGTTACTGAGGTCTCCTCTTGCAGCCATACTAGCCATAAGGAGGCAACCAGGCCTGTCCAGCATTTGTATACATGACCATATGCATGCTGAAATATTATTTGCTTAATTAATGGTTGAGCTACACTTTACACTGCGGTAGCCTCTGCTTTGTGTATACTTGTTGTTGCCCGTTTACCCAGGTGTTACCCATGTTTTGTTCATTACCTATATCATCTAAAAGAGATGGTGAAAGACAATCACACATATGGAAAAGCAAACATTCACAGGAGAAACATGGAAAATGCCATAGACAAGCATGTAGTGGCAGTTGGCAGATGTTGGCAGACAGGAAATGCTTTACCAAATAGCAAATAGGTATGAGGACATACATACAGACTGAATACAGAAACATGGTGATCGGCTGACAGATAGATTTTGAACCTTGTGACAGATCCTCTACAGCAGCTGTGCCTCCAGTGGGAGAGGGAGTGTAATTTTCCCTTGCAAAGTAGTTGTCTTTCACGGTGCATATTTGCATGGGTCGTGTATCCCCAGTACAGCACTGTGTCTCACCTGGCGGGCCCTGGCTCGGCCTCCATCAACATAGCAATTGGCCATTCAAGCAAAACATACACTCAGTGGCCACTTTATTAGGCACACCTGTACACCTGCTTGTTAATGCAATGATCTAATCAGCCAATCATGTGGCAGAAACTCAATGCATAAAAGCATGCAGACATGGTCAAGAGGTTCAGTTGTTGTTCAGACCAAAAATCTGAATGGGGAAGAAATGTGATCTAAGTTACTTTGACCATGGAATGATTGTTGGTGCCAGATGGGGTGGTGTGAGTATCTCAGAAACTGCTGATCTCATGGGATTTTCATGCATAGCAGTCTCTAGAGTTTACAGAGAATGTTGCGAAAAACAAAAACATCCAGTGAGCGGCAGTTCTGTGGGCAAAAATTCCTTGTTAATGAGAGAGGTCAGAGGAGAATTGTTATGTTTTGCTATGTCTGTTCGGTTTGTTTTTGTACTTTGTTTATATTTATCTCATCATTCACGTATCATTCATGTTCTGTTCCCCGTTCTGTCTGTGTTCCTTGTTGTTCGAGATCCACTCCTTGTCTTTGTCATTGCACTTCGGGGATTTCAACTTTTTCTGTCTTAGTTTCTTATTTTGTTTACTTCCTTCTTTCTTTCTAAAACACTCTGTATATATTAGTTAGATGCATATAGTACTAACCTACTAATCTACTAACATTAGGGATTTAGATTAAGTTACTAACATTACTAATTACTAATTATCTCATGCTTCTATCTATCGCTATCATTCTCTCTCTCGTTGTCCTATGCCTGTACGCTTCTCACTTTTTGCTTTATCTGCACGCAGATTCTGTCTATGCGTTCCTCCCCTTCGAACTGTGCACGTGTCTGCCTGCCCTTCCAGGTCGTTTATTTTCAATGTGTCTATGTGCTTCCCAGTCCGTGTCTTTCTTTTCCCCTAATTATTGTATTAGTGATTCCTATTGTTCTCACCTGTGTTCCTGCCCTTCTCTCCTCCCAGTCACACCTGATTCCTATTGTGTTTCCCTTCCCTGCTTGTATTTAAGTTCCGTGTTTACGTTCACTCTTTGTCAGAACATTGATCCTCATTCCCTGTGCCGATTACTAGTAAGCCAGAGTCTGTTGTGTTTTCCAGAGACACCCCTTCCGTTTAATTTCGAGTTTGCCTGCCGATTCTGTTTGTTTGCCTTTTCTGATTTCTTGGTTTTTGACTTTTTGTAAGGGTTGGTGGTGATAGGCGCCACTCGCAGAATCCTAGGGGATCAAAAAGTTAGACTGAACCAGTCTAACCACTAGCTCTGCAAAACAGAGAAATAGGGAAGATAATAATTAGGGATGAACGCAAAATCACACCCACCGGGTGGTAACTCCAAGTGTCTGAAAACGTAAAGGCTATGATAGCCAACCGAACAAGTAAGTAACCAGAACCAGTCCAACCGAACTGAACAAAAGCAACCTGAATCAAAGCACCGACTAGCGGGCAAGGTTCTTTATAAAAGTTACAACTAAATAAGTTCGTAAAATAACGACACGAGTATCCCAAAACAATAAAGGCTAGGAGAGCCGAGAGAACATGATTGAAACCCAGAAACAGCCCAACAGGCTGAACAACCAGAACCCGAACGAAAAGCGCTTAATAGCGAGCAGGGTTTTTTATAGTGGGTACAATAAACATGTTAAACAGTTTGCATAATACCCAAAAGTTCCGAGCGTCCGAAAACGCGAAAGCCAGGAGAGCCACAGAACCACATTGCAACCCGAAACAGTCGAAGTGACTGAACAAACGAAACCCAACAAAAGCCCATAACAAATGAGCAAGGTTTCTAATAAGGGTACAATTTAAATAAGTATTATGTAAATACCCGAACCAATAATTCTGAACATCCCAAAATGTGAAAGGCTAGGGGAGCCCACAAAGCCAGGTTCTCACCTGAAACCAGTCAAAACGACTGAACCCACGAAAACCAAATGAAAATGCTTAATAGCGAGCAAAGGTTTTTTTTTAGTAAGACCCAAGTAAATAATTTATTATGACTGGACATAACCAAAAATACTGAGCGTCCGGAAACGCGGAAGAGCTAGGAGAGCCCACAAGATAACATGGTAAAACCTGACCCACTAGTTCTGAACGTCCGAAACTCAAACGGTTAGGGGGACCGCAGAGAACAGCAGGGCGACTGGACCCACATCCGACATCCTCGTCAGACAGCAGGGCCCACAAGTTGACCCACATCTGGCATCCGCAAAACTGTAAAGCCGCCAAAACAATATTGAAACCCGAAAACAGCCTCAGCGACCAGGAGGGTACAATTTACACACGAGAAGTTCCATAAGTGGGTACAATTAAATGGTGGCGAAAAGGTCTGAGCGTATGAAAACGCAGGAGCCTAAGAGACAGTTAGGGGGATCGACAGACAGCAGGGCACAACAAGACCCACATCTGACGTCCGCAAAAACTCGAAACGGTTTAAGGGGGACCGACAGAACCACAGAGTAAAACCTATACCAGGAGATCTGCTGAACAAAATGAAACCAAAATAAAAGCGCATTTTTAGCGAACAAGGTTTCTATTCGTAAGTGACAAAGAAATTGGTTATAAAAAGTTCTGAGCGTAAGAAAACGCAGGAGGGCTAGGAGAACCGCCAGAACAATAAGTAACCCGTAAACAGCCTATCAGACTGAACAAATGAAACTTGTGAAACACTCCTAACCACGAGTGAGTTTCAAATGTATGAACTAAAGGTTATGAAATAGAACCCATAAACAGCCTAGACGACTGAACCAATGAAACTAGTGAAACACTCCTAACCACGAGTGAGTTTCAAATGTAGGAACTAAAGGTTATGAAATAGATCTGAGCGTATGAAAACGCAGGAGGCTAGCAAAGCCGCCAGAACAAAATTGAAACCCGAAAACCGCCTCAGCGACCCAACAAAAGAAACTTAACCAATCGCTCCTACACACGAGCGAAGTTTCAAATGCGGGTACAATTTACACACGAGAGAAGTTTCAAATGTGGGTACAATTAAATGGTTAATGAACCGACCTTAACCCAAAACTCTTTATGTCCAAAACGTGAAAGGCAGTTAGCCAAAAGAACCAGTAGTAACCCACGAACCAGTCGACCCGGCTGGATAACAAGAAACCAAAAGAAAAGCGCATTTTAGCGAACAAGGTTTCTTAAAGCAGGAAACTAAAATAAGTTCTTTCGTTAGGACCAGAGTACTCCCCAAAAACGTAAACGGCTAGCAGAGCCAAAAGAACGAGTTAGCAACCCGAAACAGTCGAACAGACTGACGAACGGAAACCAACCGAAAACCCCCATTTAGAGAGAAAGGTTTCCTTAAAAGGTACAACTAACTAAGTTCTTGCGTTTTTAAAAAGGGATTGAAATGGAGATAGTCGTTTCTAAAGAAAAGTCTTTGTGTAGTCTTTGTGAACGTCTTGAAAAAGACATTCTTACCTTACCGGCTAAAAATCGTAAAGATGGCTTACGATTTCGCCCGAACGGTTAGGTGCGAGTATTTATAGGGAAGAGATAATTGGTCATTCAAGCCAGCTGAGCGCGTTTCAAGGAAAAAAGGCGCACACCGCCATCTGGTGGTGAATCTGGGGAACAACCGTGACACTTTTTGGACAGTTTTTTGACTACTATCTTGGATATCGATTTTGTGTCTTCGCTACTCTGTCTATTAGTTTTGATCCTTGCCTGAATTAAACATTCCTCTCTGCCTGATCCTGGTCTGCGTCTGGATCCTTATCCCACCATCACAGTATGTTCTGACCAAGATGGACCCAGCAGACCCTGACCATCTGCGCTTCGCTCTCGAGCAGCAGGGGGCCATGCTCGGACGTCATCAGACCCACCTGGAGATGGTCACCCACCAGAGATGGTCAGACCCTGACCTCCAGTTTGGCGGAACTCACCATGACGCTGCAAGTTCCTGCACCCAGCACCGCACCCCAGCAACCCGCTGAACCATCCCATCCTGGTTTTCCTTCGGCGCCGGTGTGCGAACCCCGTCTGCCTCCCCCGGAGAAGTACACCGGTGAACCTGGCGGCTGTCGCGCATTCCTAACGCAGTGTCAACTGATTTTCCAGCTACAGCCATTGACATTCCCCAGTGAGCTTTCCAAGGTGGCTTACGTCATCACCCTGATCGGCCGAGCCAAGACCTGGGGAACCACTGCGTGGGAGGAGTCATTTCCCTACTGCCAGAGCTTCAACTTGTTTTCCGAGGAGATGAAGAAGATCTTCGACCGTTCTAAACATGGTCATGAAGCAGCTAGGGAGATGCTTCACATGTGCCAGGGAGGAAAATCTGTCTCGGATTACGCCATCAAGTTCCAGACATTGGCTAACTCCAGTGGATGGGGTAGGAAGGCGCTCTATGACGCCTTCGTCTTCAGACTATCTGAACAACTCAAGGATGAGCTCCTGACCCGTGACCTACCTGAATCCTTCGACGACCTTATCAGTTTGGCTCTTCGTGTCAATTCCAGGCTGCAGGAACGTCGACGTTTCCGGAATCCCAGGGTTTTTCATTGGCCTGAGCCTGAGAGGTTCAGGATTCCTGCCACACTCGTCAACCATCCTAAAGCGGCGTCTTCACCCCTGTCAGAACCGGAATCCATGCAGTTGGATCGTGCCCGGCTTTCCCGACAGGAACGCGATCGTAGGATGGCCTCCAGGTCCTGTCTGTACTGCGGTCAACCGGGTCATTTTATTTCTACCTGTCCGTTAAAAGCCCCACTAGTGAGTAGAGGAGCATTAGTGGGCGTTATTCCGGTTGAATGCTCCTCTAAACAACACACCTGCCTGCCTGTTACCATCGAGTGGGAGGGTCAGAGACAAGAGGCCACCGCTCTCATAGACTTGGGCGCTGAAGAGAGTTTAATCGATGCTGGTGTGGTTACCAAGTGGGGCATTCCTGTTTCCAGTCTTTCACACCCTCTAGTGGACTTGCCCTCATTACCCATACCAGTTCCCCTCTGACTTTGCGCATCTCCGGCAACCATCAGGAAAGAATAAAGTTGCACAACATTGACTCTCCTCACGCTCCCATTGTTCTTGGCCATCCCTGGCTAGTTCGACATAACCCCTCCTTGGAGTGGAACAGTCACAGGATTGTGGGTTGGAGCCCACACTGTTTGTCTCACTGCCTGCATCAAGCCCACTCTTCTGTTCCGAGTTCCCTTTCTCCTGAGAAACCCCTGACCTGTCTGCCATTCCCTCCAAGTATCTGGACCTCAAAGAAGTCTTCTGCAAATCCTGAGCCACCTGCCTGCCCCCCCATCGCCCCTATGATTGCACCATCAAACTCCTGTCTGGCACCACCCCCCCTAGGGGGCGCCTGTTTTCCTTGTCCCGTCCCGAGACAGATACTGTGAACAAGTATCTACAGGAGTCACTGGCCACTGGCATCATTCGTCCTACTTCCTGACCTGCTGGAGCTGGTTTCTTCTTCGTGGGCAAGAAGGACGGTTCTCTACGCCCGTGCATCAACTACCGGGCACTCAACGACATCACGGTAAATAATCGTTACCCTCTCCCCCTCATGACGTCGGCTTTCGAACAACTTAAAGGAGCCACCGTCTTCACCAAATTAGACCTGCGTAACGCTTACCACATGGTGCGCATTTGTGAGGGAGATGAGTGGAAGACTGCCTTCAATACCCCGACTGGCCACTGGCAGTACCTTGGTTAACAATGTTTTAAGAGACTTTATTAACCAGTTTGTTTTTGTTTACCTTGACGACATCCTCATTTTGAACCCAAGATGAACATGTCAGTCATGTCCGCAGAGTTCTCCAGCGTCTGCTGGAGAATAGACTTTTCGTCAAGGCGGAGAAATGCGAGTTCCACTGCCAGACTACCACCTTCCTGGGCTATATCATCTCGGCCGGGAGCCTCCAGATGGACCCTCAGAAGATCAAGGCTGTTCTGGACTGGTCCTGGCCGGAGAGTCATAAGGAATTACAGCAGTTTTTGGGATTCGCCAATGTTTATCGAAGATTTATTCGCAATTACAGCACCCTGGCAGCACCTCTCACAGCTCTCACATCTATCAAGGTCTGGTTTAACTGGAATCCCCGAGCAGAAGAAGCTTTCCACGCCCTCAAGCAGCGCTTCACTTCTGATCCTATCCTCATCCATCCTGACATCAATGCTCAGTTCATTGTTGAGGTCGATGCATCCAACATCGGAGTGGGGGCCATTCTGTCACAACGCTCCTCCCAGGACAACAAGATTCACCCATGCGCCTTTTATTCCCACCGGCTTAGCTCCATGGAACAAAATTACGACATCGGAAATCGGGAGCTACTTGCGGTCAAACTCGCCTTGGAGGAATGGAGGCATTGGCTTGAGGGCACACAAATCCCATTCCTTGTTTGGACTGACCATAAGAACCTGGAGTATTTACAGACCGCCAAGAGACTCAATTCCCGTCAGGCTCGTTGGTCCCTGTTTTTCTCAAGATTTAATTTTACACTCTCATATCGACCCAGTTCCAAGAACACTAAACCTGATTCCCTCTCCCGCCGATTCGACCCTCCTTCCAGTTCTTCTGATCCTGACACTATTTTACCTCAACACTGCTGTATCAACTCTCTTCAACTGGACATTGAAACTACTGTTCGCTCTGCTCTGGACGGGGAGGTTGGCCCTAGTCGCTGTCCTACCAACCGTCTCTTTGTTCCCAAATCCGTTTGCTCTCAAGTACTGCAGTGGGGCCACTCTTCACTACTTTCCTGTCACCCTGGTATTAATAGAACCATCACTTTCATTGAAAGACGTTTCTGGTGGCCAGCCATGTCCCAAGACATCAAAGATTTTGTCTCTGCCTGCTCTGTTTGCGCCCAGAACAAAACCCCTCATCAGCATCCCTCTGGCCTGTTACAACCCCTACCCATCCCTCACCGCCCTTGGTCTCACATATCCCTAGATTTTATCACAGGTTTACCCTCCAACAGCAACACCACTATTTTTACTATTATCGATCGCTTTTCTAAAGCTGTGCACTTTATTCCCCTGACTAAACTCCCTTCAGCTAAAGAAACTGCCACTCTCATTATTCAACACGTTTTCAGGTTACACGGTATTCCCACTGACATTGTTTCTGACAGAGGTCCTCAGTTTGTTGTTAGATTCTGGAAAGCTTTCTGTTTACTCATCAGTTAATCTGTTTGTTTATCCTCAGGTTTTCATCCCCAATCTAATGGCCAGACAGAGCGGGCTAATCAACTCATCAAAACTGTTCTCCACTGCCTGTATTCCCAGAACCCCACTTCATGGAGTCAACAGCTGCCCTGGGCAGAATATGCCATCAACTCCCATACTTCTTCTTCCTCCCAGATGCCCCCCTTTGAATGTTGCCTTGGTTACCACCCCCCCTTATTCCCTAGCCAGGAGAAGGAGGTGGGAGTTCCCTCTGTGAGACACTCCTGAGAGACTTTTTAACCACCCAACAAAGACGAGAAGACGGTCTGAGAGAAGAGATCCATGGTCTGAGAACGTCATTCTTGGGGGCCCAAGCAGGGGTCCAGGAGACAGTCTTATAGAGTCCTAGGATGGCGCTTCCTACTCCCGCCCCACGATGCCGAGGTGCAAGACCAACCCAGTCATCACCAATAACCAGCTCTACCTTGATAGTAGCTACTTCTATATCCACCACTTTCCCAAGAGCTGAGAGGGAGAGCTGAGCTCAGAAAGAGCCGAAGATGCCTCTGTACCAGCAGGGGGAGGATATGGAGAATGACTTACTCCGGTTCGAGAGAATGGCCAAGACATGGGTCTGGCCCGAGGGGCAGTGGGCCTGCCGACTGGTTCCTCTCTTGACAGGCAAAGCCCTTGAAGCCTACACAGCGATGGATGAGGAGAGATCAGACGTATACAGAGACCTCAAAGAAGCGCTGCTCAGGAAGTTCGACATCACCCCAGAGATCTACCGACTGCAGTTCCGATCGATAACAGCCCCACCTGGAGAGACGCCGAGGGAAACCTACGACTGGCTAAAAGGATTGTATTGTCGCTGGATGCATCCTGAAATTCACAGCAAGGAGGAGATTGGTGAGACTGTGATCCTGGAACAGCTGCTGAAGGTTCTGCCACATGACATGCGCGTCTGGGTCAAAGAGCACAAGCCTAAGGATGGAGTGACCGCAGCTAAGCTGGCAGGGCAGTACCACAACACTCATCGAGGAACCCCCCCTGGTCCTCAGCGTCAGCCATCCTACCACAGCAACCCCACCAGAAGCCGAGAAACCCGGGACAACAGCGACAGACCAGGTACCAGGAGTCCAGTTGGGGGTGGGAGAGGAGAGATCTGGGGTCATGCAGGTGCTGCAACCTATGGCATCATTTTCAACAGTCAGGTCATAAAGCCTCAGTTTGCCCTCTGAAAAAGCCCAAACTGTCCAACTTCTGTTCCCAGAAAGGAGGAAATGACTGAACTGAACACTATCACTGAGGTCTGGGCACAACCATATCTCCCTGTTGCCATTAATGGAAGATCAATCCATGCATTACTGGACATTGGTAGTTCTCTGCCATTAGTTAAGAAATGTTTTGTTGAGGATGGCAGTATTAACTATGGCGAACAGACACCAGTGCAGTGTGTCCATGGCGACCAGAAGTGTTACCCTATGGTGGATGTAAATGTTGCACTGAATGACCATGTCTTTCTGCTATGGGTGGGTGTAGTGGAGAATCTGCCAGTGGAGATGATCCTGGGGAGGGATGTTCCGGTTTTGCCTGAGCTGTTGAGGGAAAGGGAAAAGAATATACTGTCATGTCCTGTTATAACCTGTTCCAAAGCTGCTGCTGGTCTTGAGCCCTTACCTTCCATGTGTGATAGTCTGTGTGAGGGGGGGAGCAAGGATCCTCTGAAATGGTTGGGCGCCCCTGAGCCAGTAGGGGAGGTCCCAGACCAGATTCCAGATCCACAGTGGGAGATTCCTGAGGACATACGGGTCTTACAAGTGTCTGACCCTTCTATTTCATCACTGTTTGAGACAGCCTTAGAAGGGGGTGAAAAAGTTGCACTCAGTGGGGCACGTTATATCATTGAAGATGACATTCTGTACATTGTTGGTGAATCAAGTCCAGGCTGCAGACCCATTGTTCTACACCTGTCACACACTATACCATGGGCAGGTCACCTAGCAACACAGAAAACATACCTTAGGGTAGGCTCACATTTTTTCTGGCCAACTATGTACAAACATATTGCCATAGCTGTCCCGAGTGCCAAAAGACAGCTAGTGTTCGCAAGGCTGATCGGGCGCCGCTGCACCCTCTACCCGTCATCGGTACCCCTTTCCAGAGGATTGCTATGGATATAGTAGGGCCCCTGGAGAAGAGCAGTTCAGGACATGAGTTCATTCTGGTGGTCTGCGACTATGCAACTCACTTTCCAGAGGCCTTTCCTCTCCGCAGCACAAAGACGCCCCAGCTCATCAAAGTCCTCATTCCTTTCTTTGCTCATGTTGGAATTCCAGAAGAGATCATTACAGATCAAGAGTCCAACTTCAACTCCAAACTTATGAAGCAGCTACATGCAGAACTTGGGATAAAAGGTATCCGCACCACACCATACCATCCAGAAACCGATGGATTGGTTGAGAGATTCAACCAGACACTGAAGTCTATGCTCCGTAAGTTTGTTGCCGACACAGGATGGGACTGGGACAAATGGCTAACATTTGTGCTTTTTGCCAACCGGGAAGTCCCACAGGCATCAACAGGGTTCTCACCTTTTGAGTTGCTCTGTGGTCGTCCGGTCCAAGGTCCTCTTGAGCTCTTGCAGAAGAGCTGGGAAGCAAGACCACCTGCAGGTGAAAATGTTTTATCCTACGTTTTACAGATGTGGACCGCCTTGAAAAGTACCGCAGTGAGGCCCAGGAGAACCTAGCAAAAGCACAGAAGACCCAAAAAGCATGGTATAACCAGCATGTAAGACACAGAGAGTTCCAAGCTGGGCAGAAGGTGTTACTATTGCTCCCAACATCTACCCACAAGTTGCTGGCTAAGTGGCAGGGCCCCTTCAAGGTGGTGAGGAAGGCAGGGCCAGTCACTTATGAGGTTGCACATCCAGACAAGGGGAAGGCCACACAAGTCTACCATGTCAATCTACTGAAGGAGTGGAAGGAGCGTTCAGTGGAATCCACTGCTTCTGAGGAGAAAACAATAAAAACTGCCTTGATGGTACGCAGGATTGAGGAAGAAGATGAGGATATAGACTTGTCAAACCTGATCCAGCCACAAGGGGCAGAACTGAATCACCTTCCAGAGGGGCGGCAACAAGATCTTCAACATAGTCTTGCTGAGTTTCCTGCTCTATTCTCCGAAATGCCCGGGTAGACTCTAATTACAGAACATGTCATCCGACTGAATGAGACAACCCAATAAGGCAATAGCCTTATCGAGTACCTGAGCGCCTGGTGAGGCTATTGAAGAAGGAAATTGAACTCATGAAGGAGTTAGCGGTCATTGAACCATCTGATAGTGACTATCTGATAGCCATCTGATAGTCCCCTGGTGTTAATCCCCAAGAAAGATGGCTCCCTGCGTGTTTGTATGGATTTCCGCAAGTTAAA
Organism: Aldrovandia affinis; assembly: GCA_029706075.1. Taxonomy (NCBI): domain Eukaryota; kingdom Metazoa; phylum Chordata; class Actinopteri; order Notacanthiformes; family Halosauridae; genus Aldrovandia; species Aldrovandia affinis. Next base: position 4,860,511 of record JAINUG010000068.1, on the reverse strand, counting down.
TGCAGTGTCCCGATTTGACGCCTATCCAATGCCTCGTATCGACAACTTGCTGGAGCACCTGGGTAAAGCACATTTAATTACCATTCTGGATTTGTGCAAGGGCTACTGGCAGGTGCCCCTGGAAGCTGCGTTGTGGGAGTATACCGCCTTCCGCACACCATCTGGCCTTTTTCAGTTCACTGTCATGCCGTTTGGGTTGCACGGAGCTCCAGCAACATTCCAGCGTCTGATGGACACTGTACTTCAAGGGTGTGATGACTACAGTGCTGCTTACCTTGATGATGTGGTCATCTTCAGTACCACCTGCAGTGATCATTTAATTAATCTCCGTGAGGAGGGCTAGGGAGGAAGCCCGGTATTTAGGATATCAACTGGGACGGGGTGAAATCTCCCCACAAGTGGACAAGGTGGAGGCCATACAGAACAGTCCAAGACCACGGACGAATTAACAAGTGCGATCCTTTCTGGGCCTCGTTGGATGGTATCGACACTTCATCCCACAGTTCGCAACTATCGCAACTCCACTCATCAACCTCACAACCAAAGCTGCCTGCAATCCAGTGAAATGGACAGAGGAATGTGAGCAAGCCTTCGTCACCCTCAAAACTCACCTCTGTACGCAACCAGTCCTAAAGAGCTCTGATTTTGAGGACCGCTTCCTGGTCCAAGTGGATGCTTCAGGGGTAGGGATTGGAGCAGTATTAGCACAAGGTCAAGAAGGTGAAGAGAGGCCAGTTCTCTTTCTGAGCCACAAGCTGCAACCTCGGGAGACTCGCTATTCAGCAATTGAGAAGGAATGCCTGGCCATAAAGTGGGCACTTGACAGCTTGCAGTACTATCTGTTGGGACGAGAATTTGATCTGGACACAGATCACAGAGCCCTCACCTGGATTAACTCCATGAGGGACAAGAATTCCAGAGTGACCCGATGGTACCTGGCATTACAGCCTTACAAATTCCGGATACGACACAAAGCGGGAAAACAGAACCTGATTGCCGACTACCTTTCCCGCAAACCAGACCTGGTGGTCTCTGGAGAGGGGGAAAGTAATGTGACGAAGTCATTAGTGAGCAGCAAGGTCAAACACACACAGACACACACACTCAGTTTTCTCAGTTGGACTCTCATGCGCGCCATTTTCATTTATACAAGTCTGTTTCAACACCTCACTCATTTATCCATTTATTCAAACAGGAGCTAAGCTAGCTAGCTAAAGTACTACCGAAAAGATTATCTTTAAACATTTAACGCGCTAACTGTACATTCGCGAAGTGCACATGCGAACACAGTTACGCTATAAATACGATAAAAGCATACACATACACACCTTGTATTTTGCATTACAAACATCTTTTATTTTACTTAGCATTCTTTTTGGAGAAGCTGCACATTACCTTGTGGCTTCCGGGTTGGTTACTGCTGTGCCAGCACTTCCTGATTCCTACAGGTAGCATAGGACCCAAACTGAGCCAGGGAAACTGGAGCTGGCATTATTGTGCCTGACTCCAATGTTGGCGCATGCAAAGTTCTTGCAATTTGGGAAAACACATTGAAGTAGGGGTTTTCCAAGGAAATTATATTAAAGGGAAATAAATTGTGGAAAATGAAAGTGCATTATTATAATGTTTAGGTGGCATGTTCCTCATGAATGTTATTCTGCACTATAAAGTAATAGAAATGGAAAACAATAATATGATGAAGATGATTGATTATTGAGAACCCATGTTTTTGTGTTGGATTGATTGGGGGAAGGGGCTACCTGTATAAAGTAGCTCTGCCTCTGCCTCAAGAAGAGGGAAGCTGGGATTTAAGTGAGAAAAGGTCCTGTAATGTGGAGGGGCAGATTGGCAGAAAATAAGTTAGGGTTCATGAACGTTTACCTTGTTTTTGTGAGTTTAAGTTGTTTTGTTTTGTTTGATGTAATGTCTGTTTAAAAGTCGACGAGCACTGTAAATATCCTGCACTCTATAAATAAATGCCAACACTGGTTGGGGAAATAGCAACTCGGCTGCGCCATCTATATTTGTTTAAAACCTGTGCCTTTGTATTCGGCAACGTTACCCACGCCCAGACGAGGGCGTGACACTCTCTGCCGAGGCTTTCATCCGCCGTTGTCATTGCACCTGGAAATGTACACGCCGCAACCTTCTCCGAGCCAATTCCCGTATGAAGGAGATTGCTGACAAGAGACGCTCCGAGGCTCCCCGTTATCGTGTGGGACAACGTGTCTGGCTGACCACCAGGGACATTCCCCTCAAAATGGACCATCGTAAGCTTGCACCCTGTTTTATTGGACCTTTCCCCATAATTAAAATCATCAGCCCCACTGCAGTTCGATTAAAATTACCTTCCACAATGAAACGTATTCACCCCACTTTCCATGTTTCTCGCCTCAAGCCTCTTGTCACCCACCCTTTGTGTCCCGCCCCTGAGCCACCCCCACCCCCCTGTCTCATTGATGGTGGAGAGGCTTTTACTGTTAGCAAACTGTTGGACGTTTGTCGTCGGGGCTGTGGCCTCCAATACCTTGTGGATTGGGAGGGCTACGGTCCCGAGGAAAGAAGTTGGATCCCTTCCCGTTTTATCCTAGACAAGGACTTGATAAAAGACTTCCATGTTGATAGACCTGTGCCTCCTGTGAAAACGCCAAGAGGAGTTTCTTAGGGGGTACTGTTATGTTTTGCTATGTCTGTTCGTTTTGTTTTTGTACTTTGTTTATATTTATCTAATCATTCGCGTATCATTCACGTTCTGTTCCCCGTTCTGTCTGTGTTCCTTGTTGTTTGAGATCCACTCCTTGGCTTTGTCATTGCACTTCGGGGATTTCAACTTTACGGTTTTTCTGTCTTAGTTTCTTATCTCGTTTACTTCCTTCTTTCTTTCTAAAACACTCTGTATATATTAGTTAGAGGTATATAGTACTAACCTACTAATCTACTAACATTAGGGATTTCGATTAAGTTACTAACATTACTAATTACTAATTATCTCACGCTTCTATCTATCGCTATCATTCTCTCTCTCGTTGTCCTATCCCTGTACGCTTCTCACTTTTTGCTTTATCTGCACGCAGATTCTGTCTATGCATTCCTCCCCTTCGAACGGTGCACGTGTCTGCCTGCCCTTCCAGGTCGTTTATTTTCAATGTGTCTATGTGCTTCCCAGTCCGTGTCTTTTGTTTCCCCTAATTATTGTATTAGTGATTCCTATCGTTCTCACCTGTGTTCCTGCCCTTCTCTCTTCCCAGTTACACCTGATTCCTATTGTGTTTCCCTTCCCTGCTTGTATTTAAGTTCCGTGTTTACATTCACTCTTTGTCAGAACGTTGATCCTCATTCCCTGTGCCGATTACTAGTAAGCCAGAGTCTGTTGTATTTTCCCTACTCTGTCTAGACACCCCTTCCGTTTCACTCCCACCATCACAAGAATGTTTGCCTGACAGGAAGGTGACAGTATTCTGTTTGTTTGCCTGCCGATTCTGTTTGTTTGCCTTTTCTGATTTCTTGGGTTTTGACTTTTTGTCAACGGTTCAGCTGCTGGTGGTGGTGTAATGGTGTGGGGAATGTTTTCTTGGCACACATTAGGCTCCATTAATACCAATTGAGCATTGTTTAAATGCCACAGCCTACCTGAGTCTTGCTGCTGACCATGTGCATCCCTTTGTGGCCACAGTCTACCCATCTTCTCATGTCATCTCAAGCTGGTTCCACGAGCATGACAATGAATTCGGTATACTCCAATGGCCTCCACAGTCACCAGATCTCAGTCCAATAGAGCACCTTTGGGATGTGGTGAAACGGGAGATTCGCAACATGAATGTTCAGCCGATAAATCTGCAGCAACTGCGTGATGCTATCATGTCAACATGGACCAGAATATCTGAGGAAAGTATTTCTGTATCATCTCCTGAATGTGTTGCAATATTTAAAGTGGCGGCTGTGTAGTGTAATGGTTAGGGAACTGGACTTGTTACTGAGAGGTTGCTGGTTCAAGTAAGTCGCTCTGGATAGGAGCGTCTGCTAAATGCCTCAAATGTAAATGCAATGTAATTTTGTGGGGACTCAATTTCAGGTCTCCATGATGACTCAGGTCCCCATGGTATTGGTGTGCTGTCAGATCAATGTCCCCATGACATGATGAAAATGAGTACCTGCACACAAGCACATATGCGTTTCTCTGATTCTTTCAACGAGAAATAGCATGCGGAGTGTGAATGAGTGAATACATGGGCTTGGGGGAAGAAAGCCTGGTAACCTAAACCTATTATATATCAAGGAGTCCCATTTGACTTCAATTTAACGGGTTGGGGGCCATCTTTTATATCTCTGCTGAATCTAAATTTGCCTGTGTGGGAGGAAAGCCCTGGTACATGAAGCTCAATTTTTTGCAAGTCACAGTAACCAACAGTAATTAGAGGCTAATTGTTTCAATTGGTCCTTATTTTAGCTTTGCAACAGTACCACCCCCACACTCTGTACTAACACTATATATATGGAAATCAGGTTATAAATTCACAAATTCTCTTTTCAATAGATGATCAATAATGCATTAATATAATTTCCCAATACTTGACTAGATACTTGTGAAAAGTCATTGCAGCTGTTATTTACTGAAAGGTGGGATCATCTTCCCCCAGGTCTGTGTCTGGCCTCCCACCCTGTTCTGTTACTGTAGGAACAGCCTGACTGACCAGCCACAGCAATTAAACAGTGTGTACCAGGAGAGGACATAATGATACTTTTAAAAACAACATGCTTTCCATGCTGTCTCACCCAAAGCAAAAAGACAGGAAGAGGGGCAATGCATGTAGTGCATATGCAACATAGCAATATGATGAACATATCATGAGAGGTGAAGTCCACTGATCCAAAAACTGTTTTTAAAAGTAGGCTAATATTTAAAATAAATGAAAGGGCACAGAGGAATGACTAAATTAGAAAAACATCCAAGGTGTACCAAGAAGACACACAGAGTCCCTTATTAAAAGGGCGATAATATCCGTGTCCCATACACCGCACGACCCCGGATATTATCTCAGGAACTCTTCTTAGGTGCAGACACGCCCTTAAAAGGACACGCCAGACCATTAGCTTCTTCAATCAGTTAGCAGAACAACCAGGAAATACAATCAATCAATGAGAACACTCAATCAATGATGAACACTTGTCACAAAACTACAAGGGACTACACTGAACAGTACATGCACACCGGTCACGGTGGCTTTAACATTTAGCTCACCGCGACCAGCTAGCTAACACACAAATGGGCCAAACAATAACACACGCAACAAGGTTAACAACACAAAAAGCGAATTAACACAGGGGGAACGAACAAACACACAATAGCGTTCCCCCATAATGCCCTGCGCACACATTTCTGCGTAGCGACCCCCCTGGATCGCTACAATATATAGTTGAATGGCATAACAGAACTTCTGGGTTTAACATTTGAAAATAAATGTATTGTATTTGGAAAATAAAGAAAGAAAGAAAATGACTGCCTTCCTGAGAGCTGTTAATGTTTCAGCACTTTAAGGCTGTACCTGCATGCATAGGTGCACAAATGCTGAGAGAGAGAGAGAGAGAGATTTGACTGATATTTTGATTGCTTCTTACCTTTTTAAATGGTATCAGAAAAAAAGTAGCTTAAATCTTATAGCAGACAAACAACCCAGCTTTTTTAAAGGAAATTTTGTTTCAGATTTTTCTCCCATTTTCTCCCAATTTGGTATCCAATTACACCTGATATTTTCATGTCAATCCCCCCTCGCACTATGAGTTCGCTGCCGTTGACCTGTGACTGCCGGTTTCGAAGGCATCGCACCTGCCAAGCCGTTGACCGTAACTTCAGCACCCCAGAGCCACTCCTGTGCACAGTGAACATCCTGTCAGCTTCCCTCCCCCCTCCTTGGGGCGGACAGCCAATTTCCGCCCCCGGTGGCACTCCCGGCCAGAGCTGACTCTGGCACGATGGGGAGTCGAACCCCGGTCGCCGTGGCCAGCGTCGAACGTTGTAACCTCTGGACCACGCAGGAGGCCCCTTCCAGCTTTTTTAAATATCCGTTTCCTCTCAAAAGGGACAATACGTTTATTAGGAAGCAGGCCTGGCCACCATGGCCAGAACATCTGAGGAGAGCCACAGTGAGTGACTCAGAATGGGCTCAGATGGGGGTGGGACTCAACAGCCCCCTTACCCAATCATTGCAGCTCTGCCAGTTTCACTGGAAGTGAAGAATTCTGTACTGGTATTCTGGAAGCTGGTACAACAGACACTGTAGTACATAATACAAGAATAAAACACAGCTGATGGAGGATTGTGCAGCTTTGTCCAGATATTTTCAATACATGGTCTGTCAGCAATCACAACAGTAACATTATTTAAATAACAGCATTCTTGATGCATTTTCATATTACAGTGCCCTAAAACACTTACCCTTATACTACAGCTTGGTTAAATACTTGATTCTGACTGGTCAAGAGGGTGTTGATTATTCTCCAGTAAACCGCATAGAAAAACAGAATGGTCAAGGGAGAAGTCAGCACTGAAACTGTACCCAAATCCTAACCTTAACCATTAGGAAGAAAAACGCCAAATTGACTTCAGACCAACGCTCACGGGCAACTTCCACCTACAAATGTCCTCACTGCACAAACACATTTTAAAACCGAGGCTTGGACCAAATATCGATGCACTTAACTTTATTATGTGTTTAGATGACATGCATTATTTGACAATACAAAAATCCAGTGACATTTCCAGTCAGTGCAACACAGCTTTTTTTTTATAGGTTAAGATCACAAAATGTTATATCATACACTGTTCCAAATACAAGAACAGAGTTGGGTAAAAGGGCTTTTAGTTATGCCACTCCATCAGCCTGGAAAATACTGCAAAAGGACCTGAAACTTGACCGTTTTATATCAATTGGTTGTTTTAAAACCCGGATTGGAGAATTGTTTGGGGAAGCAGAATGCACATGTTTTTAAAAAAAAAAATTGTATAGACCAATGATTGGGAAGCCTGTTCTTTTAAGTTCTCTGATGCTTTTTTTGCACTGTTTTAATTTGCTGACTCATTTGTATCCTATGTGTTGTGCTGTTTTTATTGTATGTGCTGTATTGTATTGTAAATTGGATTTGCTGCCTTCTTGGCCAGGGCTCACTTGAAAAAGAGATGCAAATCTCAATGTCGACTCCCTGGTTAAATAAAGGATAAATAAATAAATAAATAAAAGATGTTGAAAACAGCTCAGTGAGAATAATTGGCACATTACTTTTAAAGAAATGGCAGATTTTGGCAGATTGCATTTTCAGATGCAGTACCAACAAAGACCAGAAGAGGGTCTGCTAACATGAGGTAAAATTGGCCTAAAGTGTAATACTATTATTTTGGCAGTTTTTTGGGCAGTGATTTTCATGTGTAAAGAAAACATAGGGAAACTCAGTGAGGAGAGGTTGTAGCCTGAATAAGTGTAGCATGTATCAATTTTAAAACTATATATATACATTACATTTCTATACAGGACATATTCTAAACTTAATATTCCACAAAATGTCATAGAAATATGTAGTTTGAGTTCTACATAGAAGGTGCTGGTATGTGAAAATAGTGTGGTCAACATTGAAAAACTGTCACATTAGAAACAATTACAACAATGTACAAACAGGACCTAACAGGATCAATTGTTTCAGGCTGAAACAAAAATGTTAATATTTACAAAATATAAATATAGTTTATACAGTAGTTATGGCTTATGTAAAATAACCTCCTGTGAGAAATGTCTCACTTTTTGAATACAATACAATTTATGTGGTATGTACTGAGAAAGGGGAGTTTAATTTGATTATGTTGGGACCTTAAGCTTCTTTGTGTTGCAAGTCAGTCTTTCACTTTTCATTTACAGTGAAGTTTTAAGTTAGAGAATTACAATTCTTGTTTCCTAGCAGCATCCTATGAGGTTTAGCACCAAAATGATTTTAAAAAGCCCCTCACTACCACCGATGTTTGTGATATAGATGGTTGATATATTAAATAGGCCTATACGTATTAGGCTAATTAAATTAAGCTAATTAGGCTAAATAATAATATATAAACAATATTTATATATCCTACAGGCCTATATAACAGCAACAATAATAATACCTGATGAATTTAATTTTTTATGTATTTGCTATTTGTATGGTACGAATTTCAGAGTGTATTGGCACACAGAATCCAGAACAAGAGACCAGGGCGGAAGGAAAGGCGTAAACAAACATCAGTGGCAAGGAGCAGAAAGTCAGGGGATATTGAAAATGTGAGAGAGATGGAGAAAAGCCAGGAGAAATAAGCCAGAAAAAGAGAGAAGGGTTCATCTATGGAGCCAGGAGAGTGTCGGAACAGTGAAGTTAGAATAAAAATGGTCCATTCCCTGAATCCAGTAGCCTTAACAGTCAAATGCCCTCGTTTAAAGTTCAGCACTCTGAATACTGAACACAAGTGGTATTACATGTTAAAGCCCCTCACCTATCCTACATATAAACTATATTTATTTCATTTAATATAATAATTGCGACACAGGATACCAATTATCAATTAAATCATCGAATTCTCTGATAGGCAGAGCAATCTGGTGGATCAACATTCATCAAAATATACAACTCACAATTCAATTAAAATTAACAGCTGGAACAGAAAATATTCAACATCCAATCTACAGACATAGGTTACCAAATACCGCCTACACATTAGGTACGTACCTTAACACTAAATACTAAATCCTAGACATAAAATTGACATGTAACAATCACAAAAGAGATTAAATGAAAGAAAATGATACCAAACCAAGCTTGTCTCGCTCCAAAAATGCAAAACACAGCTGGAACCAGATCTTCCAAGAGAACAGGAAAAATAAAGTTGTATTCCACCAAAATCTGTCTCGAGCCAGCAACAGGTCACACTTTAAGTGTTTGGATGGGGGGGGGGAGGGTGTAGCACAGTGGTGGCCACCCCATGCCAGGTGGTGAGTGGATGAAAGACAAACAAAAATTAGGATTCCAATAGGCCAATGGCCAGCCTATCGCTGTATTACTGCGCTGATCTCTTGCGCAAACTGATTGTTCCTACCATGTATTAATGCACATATTGTAAGTCGCTCTGGATAAGAGTGTCTGCTAAATGCTTAAAATGTCAAATGTATTGTATGAAACCTTGTATTAACTTAAACCCAAACTAACAAAGTAAAATCAAAGCAAGTCATTAGAGGGGAAACCAGCAAACAAAAAGCACTTCTTCCTCCATGCCCCAAAAACTCTCCAATCAGGCATGGCAGGCTGTGCTTTTATAATAACCTAATGAAGGCAATGGCTCATAGCTGAGTTGATTGCTCATTAGCCTCAGGTGAGCCTGCCTGTAAGTGAGGCTGCTGCTGTCCAAGGACCTGTATTCCTATCCAGGCTGTGGGAGGGAACAGGAACACCTAACAGCAGCCAAAAGGGAGGCGCAGCCCTCTCTACTTCTCCCTACACCTCTCCCAGTACCTCAGGGGGGTGGCTCACTCCCTTAGCCCATAATTTATGATTTGGGGGAAGGTCTAGTGTAAGCCAGGTTCAGACCCCCTTTTTATATTTTTGCTTTGGGTCACTTACTACCGCAAGATATCTTTTCAAGATTGCCATTGATATGCTCCTATCATGTTGAGAATCGTGACGATTTCAAATATCACTAGGGCCTGGGGAAGCCAGCTTTGTTTATACTGAGAATGACCTGCTTGATCCTAACCAATCTGGGTTCAAGGCGGGCTACTCCACAGAGACTGCTCTCCTTGCAGTCACTGAGGCTCTTGAAATGGCTAAGTCCCAATCCCTTAGCTCCGTCCTCCTCTTCCTTGACCTGTCAGCTGCATTTGATACCGTGGACCACCAGATCCTGCTCTCATCTCTCATTGAGATGGGAATCTCTGGATCGGCACTGACATGATTCAAGTCCTACCTAGCTGACCGGTCCTACCAGGTGGCCTGGAGAGGAGCCCTCTCCTGTTCCCACACCCTTTCTACTGGACTCCCGCAGGGCTCGGTGATAGGCTCAGTCCTATTTTCCCTGTACACTAAGTCACTTGGTTCTGTTATCTCTGCGCATGGTTTTTCTTACCACTGTTATGCTGACGACACTCAACTCTTTCTCTCCTTCTCTCCATCTGAGACACAGGTCCCAACTCGGATCTTTACATGCCTGGCTGACATCTCTGCCTGGATGTCCACCCACCACCTGAGGCTGAACCTGGGGAAGACTGAGCTGCTCTTCCTCCCAGCGAAGGGCTCCCCGACGATTGATGCTTCAATCTCCGTGGAAGGCTCCATAGTATCTCCATCCCAGTCTACTAAGAGTCTTGGAGTAACCCTGGATGACCAGCTGTGCTTCTCGGGCCACATAGCAGCGATTACCCGGACCTGCCGATTCTCCCTCCACAACATCCGGAGGATCCAACCGTTCCTCACCCAAGAGCCCACACAACTCCTGGTCCAGGCCCTGGTGATCTTGCATCAGTCCTACCGGCCTGCGCCATGCGCCATCAAGCCATTGCAAATAGTCCAGAATGCTGCCGCACGTCTGGTGTTCAATCTACGCAAGTTCACCCACGTCACCCCTCTACTCTCCGCTCTACACTGGCTCCCCATTGCAGCACGCATCAGATTCAAATCACTGGTGCTTGCCTTTCAGGCAGCTAGAGGAACTGCTCCCCATTACCTCCAGACACTCATCACACCCTACACCCCAGCCAGACCCCTACGCTCAGCCTCCTCTGGCAAACTGACTGTCCCATCCCTCCGAGCGCCCGGCAGCTGCTCCTTGCAGTCTCGCCTCTTCTCTGTCCTGACCCCTTGGTGGTGGAACGATCTTCCGCAATCGGTCAGGACCGCGGAATCACTTGCAATCTTCCGCAAGAGACTCAAAACCCACCTTTTCAGACTCCACTACCACTGAATTGTGTACATCTAGCCAATTGTCATCACCACTGTCGACCTGCTCAACACTTCTTGTATAAGTATCCCTGCCTTCTCATTCAAGAAAAAAAAGAATTACTAACCTTTTCCTTCCCAGTGTTACAGGTATGGTATGCAGCTGCCTACCACGATGTCTATCACTGCATTACTGCACTGATCTCGTGTGCAAACTATGATTGTTCCTACCATGTATTAATGCACATCTTGTTAGTCGCTCTGAATAAGAGCATCTGCTAAATGCTAAAAATGTAAATGTAATGTAAGAGCATTGCTACCCAGTGACGATGCCAATCATACCATGTGCCCTGGCCTCACTCACAGAGCAGTAAACCCACCAATGGTGGCCCCACTCTGTCTGCCTGTGCAGGATGATCAAAAGGCACCTCCCCAACAAGAGAATGAAGGGGACCATCCTAGAATACAAGGAGCACTCATAGGCAGCCTTAGCTGTTCCTTAGCTCCTTAGCTGAGGGTTTTAGTATGCGCCTGGAATGTGCCATAGTCAACGCTCCAGAGACAGATGAAAGCAATCGTGCAGGGGTATGGATATGCCTCAGGGAGGAGCCTAGTTCTCCAAAAGGACAGTGAGGCTGAACTGGTTGAGCCAACATTGTCAAAGAGAAGCTTACCCTTGAGAAATCCAGAGATACAAACACTATCTTACCAATCTGCCAAGGCAAAAAACAAGCTGGCCACTACTGGTTTGAGGGATTCCTCACTAGGAACCCAAACATCAGCCTCCACAAACCCAAGACACTCTCTGCTGCCAGAGCAGCATGTTTCAATCATGCAGCCATCGAAACGTGGTTCAAAGGTTATGAGAGCCTTTTCTCTTAGCTTGGGGTATAGGCCATTGCAAGCCATATTTGAGACAAGCTTACAAGATTACTTTGATGAGGTGGGAAGATCTTAAAGATCTCAAATAAGTACAGAGCACAATACAACCAATACAACCAAACTTTGAGAGTCATTATTGAAAGATGAAGGGAATTTGACATCTTCATTCCGAATAAGACGCTATAATAAATTAAATGTAAGGCAAAACATAATTGTATTCTGCAAGTTGTTGTACTAGGCGAGAGCATGATATGAGAAGAGTCTAAACAAAACAAAAATTTGATAAGGGGCAGACCAGAGGGATGAGAGCAGAGATGGGCAGTATTTCTGTTACTTGTATTTGAAATACGTATTTCAATAATTTTTGAGTATTTTGTCATTTGTATTTGACAGGGCTGAAAAAATTCAAATGAAATGTATAACAAGATACTTTAGGGTGGAGTAATTTTGTATTTTCAAAATACTCTAAATACTTTATCCATGACTCAAAGAACATCAATCAATCAATCAATCTTTATTTTTGTATAGCGCCATTTACAAACAGGTTGTCACACAGCGCTTCACAATTGGCATTTTCCAGAGGGAATCAAAAAACCAGAAAACCATTGGAGCCAATGTGGGAGACTGGAAAATGATTCCCTGACCCCTTAAAAGGCGGTCGAGATGAACTCCTGGAAAATGGTGGGATACAAAGAAAAACAAAACAAATAGTCCTTGAGGCTCATGAGGCTTAACAGACCACCGGAAGGGCATTCTAAGTGTAGGGGTGGGGTGGACCTCATCCCTCCAGATACCAGGGCAGGGCGGGGGATGGAACCAGCAGCTGGGGTCTGGGCCAGCGGCATCCGGCTAACACATGGCAGGGGTGGGGGGTTGACTCTGGGGCAGGTGAGCTCCGGGCAGGTGCCACGAAGCCGGGGAGAAAAGAGGAAAGGTGCAATTATGACTATGATAAATATCACACGGATCAGGGGAAAGAGTAGTGATAACACTTTTGCACCAGCAGAAGTAATCTAGGGCAGCATAACTAATTAGGTGAGTGGCACAGGGAGCACGCAGCCATGAGGGCACTCAGAGACCATCCCACCACATCATCAGCAGTCCTGATAGGGGCGGATCATCACTTATGATTGGTGACAGTAAGGATAGCTCATTGCACCAGAAGGCTCTATTGCTACGCACCTAATGACTATAAGAGAGACTAAAGAGATGTGTTTTTAACCTAGACTTGAAAATTGAGACCGTGTCTGACTCCTTCACAGAGACGGGTAGACTGTTCCACAGTAAAGGAGCTCTATAGGAGAAAGCTCTGCCACCTGCTGTATTTTTTTATATTCTAGGGACTACCAAGTTGCCTGCATCTTGTGAGCGAAGCAAACGTGGGGGATTGTACGGATGAAGTATATCCGTCAAGTAAGAGGGTGCAAGTCCATGCAACACCTTATAAGTTAAGAGGAGTACCTTATAGTCTACACGATAGTTTATAGGAAGCCAGTGAAGTGACGCCAACACAGGACTAATGTGCTCATATTTCTTTGTTCTAGTCAGGATCCTTGCAGCAGTATTCTGTGCGAGTTGTAGGCTCCTGAGTGAGGTATTGGAACAGCCAGACAGTAATGCATTGCAATAATCTAATCTAGATGTAACAAAGGCATGTAACAATTTTTCTGCATCTATTAATGACAGGAAGCCCCTAATTTTGGCAATATTCCTCAGGTGAAAAAAGGCTACTCTGGAAATGTTTTTGATGTGACTATCAAATGAGCAGTGGTGGGCCGTCAGGGCCTGCAAGGCCTTCTCTGCTGGCCTAAAAAATATCTGAATCACAGACTGATGTTAATTATATTTTGTCCATGAATACTTATTAAATAATTCCAAATGGTCTGTCCGCTTCCTTTCATAGCTTTTCCCCTGGTTGCGCTGCTTCCAGACGTGTATTTTCATATTAAAGCATTTAACCAATCACATTTCAGCCTGGAGGCCTGGAGGCCTTCACAATCAGTTCTGTGGGCCCTGTAGCATAAAATAAGTGTTGATCAAACTGTTGCTTCAACCAATCAGATTTTGAGTTGGCGACACCAAGGCCTTCTAGCAGGCGTACGGTAACGTCAGCGTATTCACACCCTTTGATTGGATAGTCAGAGAGTGTACTAGCCAGAGCCAGCAAACTGCATCTGTAGCGAGCTGCACGAGCAAAAATATAGTTGTGTTGATTTAATAGCTGTTTTGTCAACCCACAATGGCTGAAGGAGGAGAAGAAATGGATTTAGTTGCAGATTTATTGTCAAAGCCATTTTCAAGACGGACTTTTCAAGAAAAGCTGGACATCGTTAAGAAAGGTCGGGCAACTCCGAAGCTAGCAAGCCTGTCACAACCGGGAAAAGGATTTGTCCGCCACTTTCAGTCCACTAACTACGAGCGGTACCCCTGGCTCACAGGCTCCGAGGAACACTGCAAATTGTATTGCTGGGAGTGCTTGCTATTTGCCACTGATCGACATGGTGTTTGGAGCCACACTGGGTTTGTAAAGTTGACTTGCCTAACCAAGGCAGCAACGAGACACCAAAGTACTGCCGGACACTTACAAGCAACGGTGCTTTCCAAAACTTTTGGGGAAACCAGAGTGGATCTACAGCTGAGCGAGCAAGTGCACAGGGAAACGGAGGGATGAAGGACTCTGTGCTGTGCTGATGGATTTAAAGCACGTCTGGATGATTTTGAGTTTTGTTTTTTGCTTCACACATTTAATGGCATTTTTGAGTATTCAGACGTGCTCTTTTCAATACTACAGGACAAAAAACTGGATGTACAGTTTTGTCTGGCAAGGGTAAAGGAGTTTTGTGACACCGTTGAGCGAGAGAGGAGCCGATACAAGGAAATCTACGAGGCCACTGAACACACCGCAGGCGCTCCGAGCGCACGAAGAGGTCCAGCGCAAGATCCTCGCGCGCACTACCACCGACTCGACTTCTTGATGGAACTGAAACGCACGGATAATCTGTACGACAGAGTAATTGAACTCTTTTTGAGGAAAGAAAGGAGGATGGATTTTGTGTACAAATAATAAGGATTTTTGGTGAGTAAAATGTTGCTATTTTCCCAAATAATATTGCAATTTTATGAGGTTATTATTGATGCTTTTTTATGTGTGTCGCAGCTGTAGCTGCAGTAGAAGAGACTTGTGCACCCGGTTTGTTTCTTCAGTAAAGGCATTTATTCTGGCTACGAGTTATCTATCTGCGATGCAACGGCTCTTTATACTGCATTTCTGCATAATAAGATGGTTTTTATAGCCATAAAATAGTTATTGAGGGGTGAATTGATTCAGACGGAGCACTACTGAAGGCCTAGGTGTGAAATGCACGGCCCGCCACTGCAAATGAGAGACCAGGATCTATAGTAACACCAAGGTCTTTTACCACCAAACTTGCAGCAACAGAGCAACCATCCAGATTAAGAGATAAATCAGATAACCCTCTTCTGAGGTTTTGGGCCCCAAGACCAACATCTCTGTTTTATCAGTATTCAACAATAGAAAATTATCTAACATCCAGTCTTTTATGTCTTTAAAACAGGCCTCCAACTGTTCGAATTGTCCTTCGCCAGGTTTCATTGATAGGTATAATAGTGTGTCATCTGCGTAGCAGTGAAAATGTACGCCATGTTTAGGAATGACATCACCAAGTGGCAACATGTAAAAGGAGAACAATAATGGCCCCAAAACAGAACCTTGAGGGACACCATATTCCACCTTGATGAGAGCAGAGGGCTCATCATTTAACTGCACAAATTGATACCTATCTGACAGGTAGGATTTAAACCAGGAGAGTGCCTGTCCACGCAGACCAACTAGGTTTTCAAGTCTACTCAGAAGAGTTTGGTGTCAAACGCAGCACTTAAGTCCAAGAGCACACATCCACGGTCAGCTGATATCAGTAAGTCATTGACAACTTTAATAAGAGCAGTCTCAGTGCTATAGTGTTGCCTAAATCCTGACTGAAAAGTTTCATAGATGTCATTTGATGTCAGGAATGAAGTCAGTCTCTGAGCTACAGCTTTCTCTAGAGAGAAAAGAAAGATTAGAAATTGGCCTGTAGTTACTGAGATTTTCAGGGTCAAGGTTTGGTTTCTTTAAAAGTGGCTTAATTACTGCCACTTTTTGAGAATTTGGCATATAGCCTGATGAAAGAGACAGATTAATAATGTCTAGCATGGATTGCCCCATAACAGGAAGAAGTTATTTAACAAGTTTTGTTGGGATTGGGTCTAATAGGCAAGTAGATGGTTTGGAGGACATAACCAATTTAGAAAATTCAGTCCACTCCAGAGCACTAAAAAACTCAAGAGTAGCCATAGGACCCCTGTCCTGGTAAGCCTGTGCTTTCTGATCAGTGTCCGCTACAGCAGAAGGTGCCATTTTAGTCATTTCATCTCTAATTTTCTCAATCTTCTCAGAGAAAAAGTTCATGAAATCATTACTATTATGGGCTGCCGGAGGCTTAGCATTGGTTTCAGTCTGGTTCTTTGTCAGTTTGGCCACTGTATCAAAAATAAATTTTGGATTATTCTTATTATGCTCAATCAGATCAGACAAATAGGTTGACCTTGCGGAGGAGAGAGCATATTTGTACTGTACCAGACTGTCTTTCCAGGCAGAATAAAATACTTCTAATTTAGTGGATCGCCACTTACGTTCCAACTTGCGAGAAGCTTGTTTAACCCATTAAGACCTGGAGTGACGTTTAGGTCGCTTCGATTTTGCGATTAATGAAATGCGCTGTGATTCGCTGAAATAGACGTGGGGAAATGAAGTGCACGTTGGTGTCGGCTTTTTAAAAAAAATTTTTTCCAGAAAACCCTCAGGTTTTAAGAGGTTGTGTAGAATAATTGCTTAGGTTTTAATAGGCGTTTTTAGCACGCATTTTAGGTCTGAATGGGTTAAGAGCACGTGTGTGGTCTGTATACCATGGTGCAAGCTTCTTTTGGCTAGTTTTTTTCTTTTTGAGAGGCGCAACAACATCAAGAGTGCTGCGCAGGGTGTAATTTAGATTGTCCGTCAGCTGATCAATAGATTGTAGACTAGTGGGATCCTGATTAACAGTAAATGATTCTTGGAACAGGCTGACAAAGTTAGGTATCGTAGAGGAATTTAGGGAGCGACTAAAGTAGAACACTGGTTTTGATCTAATAGCAGTGGTAGCATTAATTTCAAACGTAATAAGGAAATGGTCAGAGAGCACAGGATTATGAGGAGAGACAACTAGATTGCTAATGCTAATACCATAGGATAAAGCTAAGTCCTGTGTATGTTGATGACAATGAGTCGGCCCAGACACATTTTGGACAAAACCAATCAAGAATGGAGTCAAGAATAGAAGCAAAAGCCTTCACTAGAGAATCATTTCCATTATCAACATGAATATTAAAGTCGCCTATAATCACAACTTTATCTGCCGTAACTGCTAGGTTTGTAGTATAAAAGATGAAGTAAATATAGATCTATTATCTACATTAGTCTATATGGAGCCCAGGGAAAGCACTTAAAATGAAGAGAATGTTTATAGATTTCTTAGTAAGGCGTAGTCTAGTGTCAAAAATAACAGCCACACCACCACCTCTGCCTGACTGTCGAGGATTGTGACAACCAGAGTATCCAACCGGGGTAGATGCATTTAATGCTATGTACTCATCAGGTCTAAGCCAAGTCTCTGTCAAACTTAAAATGTCAAGTTTATAATCAGTGATCAGTTCATTCACAAGGGCAGCTTTAGGAGCTAGTGATCTTATATTTATCAATCCAATTTTAAGGAGAGTTCTATCAAAATTAGGTTTAGCATTTGCATTACGATGGTAAAAAAAGAACAACAGTACACTTAGACACACTCACACAGTGATTTTTAGACCTGCTCTCTGTCGGTTGGACAAGGCAGTGAATGCATGCACACGTGGATGCATGCATGTATCTGGTCGCAGGCAGCTATTGAGAATTCGGCGCTTGTTTTCACACAAGCCTACTCACAGTATTCTAAGTGGCGTTTTGAGAAATCGTGACGTGACGTGAAAAGTTAGAAAAGACGATTTCTCAAAACGCCACTTTGTGACTCCAGAAACACTAGCTAGCATGTACAATTCATGCTGATTTGTTTGTAAGTTTGTACTGTACTATTTTCAGTATTTTTCTTTTATATACAAATAGCATCAAAGATAAGAAATTAGTTGTCAATAGCCCAAACAACCAAAATGGAGGGAATAATGTGGGCAAACTAATTAGGAGATAAGAACATAAGAACATAAGAATACATAATGATGAGAACGGGCTGTTCGGCCCATCTAGGCTCACCATGTCCTAATCTAAAGAGCATCTAGTACTACATCTAGCCTGGACTTGAATAGCCCAAGCATTTCTGCCTCTACTACCTGACCTGGCAAGCTGTTCCAGGCATTGACAACTCTCTGTGTAAAGAAAAACTTCCTAATATCTGTGCGGAATTTGCCTTTAACTAATTTCCACCTGTGGCCTCTTGTTCTGCTGACCCCACTTATCTTAAAAAATCTTTGGTATTTTACTTTGTTAATCCCTTTTAGGAATTTAAAAACCTCAATCAAATCCCCCCTGAGATGCTAAAGATGTGATTGTGCCTCTAACACTTAATACATGGCGATAGCCTATGTGATTTTGGCTTTTTGCTCATATTCATAGAGAAAGGCAGCCACCTATTCATATGTTGGCCTACGATAGCCAATTGGAGGCAAGTTTTTTTTCCTGTATTTTGAAAATACAGAATACATGTATTTTATCTGATACATTTTCTGGCACCAGTATTTTGTATTTTGATCTGATACATTTATTTGAGGGGTATTTTGTATTTTGTAACAAGATACATTTTGATGTATCTTTGCCCATCTCTGGATGAGAGAAGTAAGAATTGAAGATTGTTAAACAAATGTTCTCCTCCAGGCAATCACACCTTCACACACAAGGGCAAAAAACATAAATAAGTAATCCTTCTGTGTGAAATCTAGTTGGGATGTATATTTACTGATATATCTGTGTCTCACAAAACAAATATTCTGAGTGACATTGGTGCTACATGACTCCTCCTCCCCCATAGTTGGACTTCCTGTGGTACGTGTTACAGGGGACAGCTTATCAGTTATTGTGAAATGACTTATTTCCTTCAGAGGGTTTTCAAAGGAAATACATAATTATCTTACCATCAAAGTGAAGTTTCAGTACACGAAGCATGCTGTTGCTATGAAAATGAAACTCAATGTTTCTCATACTGCTACACATGTGAACGTCCCTCTATGTCAATTCAATGTCAATCACTATGTAAGAAAAGAGAAAACAGCACAAAACAATTTCAAAAACAAATTCAATTTATAGCAAAATAGTACTGCAAAATAGAACAAAATCAGACAGTAGAAAGCAACATTTTTGCATGTGACCACACTATTCACTGCATTTTGTGAGGTAGAGTGGTCTTAGCCAGAGGAGGTGGTAGTGGTGGGTATAGGTCATAACAGGATGTGTAGGCATGGCAAGAGAAGTAGTTCTCCTAGAAAAGGTGGGTGTAACACAATTGCATATTTTGACTTTAGTTATGGTATTTAAGGTATAACAGGCTAATACTGTATATGCATTACATTTACAGCACATTTGGTGTGAATAGAAATGGTAGTAGTAACAAAGATTTGCATTGGGATATTCCCCCCCTAGTTTGGACTGCCCATATGTAACTGCCTGTATAGCTGCCCAACTAGTATAGCTGGTGCGGTTGGCAGAGTCAGATCACAGGCGCCTGATAACCAGGAGTCTGATAAATGGCACATATTATTATAACCAGTCACTATTGAATCATGATGTGGACGATTTCCCTGCTGACTGCAACTATCTCTCCTTAGGCAACACATGCTTCCATGCGAAAATAATCTTTCAACTGAATTATTTACAGAAAAATTTGGAAAACATTCCATACTTCTGTGACCATTATGTACACAGGTAATACATTTCTAATAACAAGCATATCTGTACAGTCCTGACACAAGTAGCTCCATCACAACAGACTGATTATGTTGAGAGCATTGATAATTACACAAAACAATACAATCTAAGGAAGGAAAGGGGAGAACCATCACACTGGATGGACCACGTAAACGGAGTTGATGATTATCAAAAACATTATTAATACAATAATCTCCTAAAATCAGTACAGTGGGAAATCAAATCTCCACCTAACATGCCAACAGGCAGAAAGAAATCTAAATAACTAAAATATAAAGACCATTTAATAAACCTCTAAAGAGAAAAAACAGATAGAATTTTAAAAAAAAGCAAGAGCCAATCACAGATCTAGAATAGCTAATGGCTATTTTTAAACAATATATATTTGTATATATCCTGTTTGTCTATTTTACAGAGCCCTACATAATCCAGATATACATTTCTATTTTTTGTGATCAATATTTTATTAAAAGTATGGACAAGTATGACATTCATTCACAGGATGATCACAACAACAACAACAACGTAACTATAATACACAATGACAGAACTTGCTTAAAAAAGGAACTAATATTTCACTGCAATACATAAAAGGCACTGGAGCTCATTGGATGAGTATGACAGATAAAGCTTGGTGAGCCATCTCTAAATGGGCAGGCCATGTCGGTATGGAAATATTTGAAGGAAATATTTGCTGGGGTTATCCAAGATTTAAGTATGTTTTTTTGCTGCAGTTTAACCAGCAATAACAGCAAATTGTTCCCAAATACTGGGCAACTGGGCCTGCCTCAGGTACCACACCTGGTTGGAACCACCTGCTTTCAATATATTTTGTATATATCCCTCAATTACTAAAGTGCTTCATTTATTTTGGCAGTTACCTGTATATTTAAACTCAATCAAGATACTTCATGAGTAGCTAGATCAGAAGATTTCTTTAATAACATTATATAAACTGAAATTGTAAAATTGAAAAACAAAACATTTAAGTCAAAGAGAACACTTGCATTTTATTGTATGAGTTCTGTATTGGTAAGGATGGCTACCAGTAAAAAGATACTTTCTGATTAAAGATAAAGGAGAGGAATAGGCTTGTGGAGTATTTTTTAAACGAGGCCAGGGGATGTATTTTCTGTTGGGGCAGAGATGCTGGAGGTGAAAGTAGAGCATGATGTGTAGAGGTAATCTGATTGGTCCAAGGGAATGGGAAGGGAGCACTCAGAGCCACTGATGCTTGCCTGAGGAACGGAATTGTACTCTCGCACGGAACAGGCGGGCTCAGAGAAGTTGGGCTTGAACCCCTCCACAAACTCCTTGGAGATGTGGAGCCACTCCTGCAGAAGGAGGGAAGCAATGTTTAGAGAGTGAGCTGTTGGAAAGATCACATGCTGCATACAGGTTACTGCCAAAATAAAGGAAATATCAGCATAAAGTGTCTCAATAGGACTTAATTTATTCAGGCGTTTCCTTTATTTTGGAAGTTACCTGTATGTTGCAACTATAAATGGTGAGAGTCATAGAATGTGATTGGAGACAAAACAGTTGCAGAAATATTGAGCATATTCAATATGTCTCGGAGAAAAGTTGTTACCAACATAAAGTGCTATGGTGTTAACAATGTAAACCATGACAAGCAAGAGGTGGTTGCTACCTCCACATTTCCATTGTAGGTGTAGAAGAGCTCCTCCAGACTCTTGCTAACATTGGGCACAATGGGAATAAGGATGATCCTCAGCCTGTTGACACAGAGAGGTGAGGGGCCAGAGGCCAGCTCAGATATGACCAATAAAAGGACAGAACAATCTTAATAAAACAATAAACAATAAACCGATATCCAATGTGTGTTCTCAGACTACCCTTATGTACTGAATTTTGTTAAAAGTAGGCTTTGGTTGGAATTGGACATTATATACTGGAGGACCACCATCAAAATATATGCAGTTATATCATGTCTTTTATCAGTATTTTACCTCTTGGCCACAAGCCACAAGCAGTGCAGTTCAGAGAGATGAAACCATCCATCCACTTTTTTGAATGTAACTAATATTTTCAAATAATCACTTTTAGTCAGTGAAGGTCTGGCTAAGTTTAAGGTAGAGATTAAAACCAGAAAATCAAAAAAGACTGTCAAAACGAAGCTTATACACTGTGCATTTTGATTGCAAAAGTAGTCAACTGCCATCTTTATGTCACCCAATATGTTTCTAAATAACCTACCTCTCATTTTGAACCAATAGGCAAACCAGTATGACCATCACAACACAGCAAATGACTGCTGAGACCCACACCTTCCAATCCATGGACCCAGGTACTGCGGTGAGAGAGAGAGAGAGAGAGAGAGAGAGAGAGAGAGAGAGAGAGAGAGAGAGAGAGAGAGAGAGGGAGTGAGTGAGAGAGAAAAAAAGAGAAAAACATCCAGCTGAAATTCTGCACGCAGAATTCTGTAAAAAAAAACATCATATTACAAGTATATAGGAATAATGCATGCAGGGCTGAATTAGGCAGTTATCAAATTCTTATTCAAATCCATAAAAGAACACTAAAGTTTATAGACCACCAAGTCCAAACAGCTCTTTACAGTACAAGGCTCTAAAAACCAAGGAGCTCAGCCCAGAAAGGTGTCCCCTCAGCCAGCTGGTGCTGAAAGTCACTACACTAAAATATACTAACACAAACCAGCTTCAGGTCTGCACCGCCTCACAACTGCCAATTAGAGTTGGAGAGTGAGGAGGGAGAGACAGAGATGGGGGAGAAAGACCCATAAACAGTACACAATGAAAGGGACGGGGAAAGGGTGAAAATGGGGGAGAGAATGCTTCTCATGACTTTGGGCTTCCTCTTGACAACTCTGTTGAATCTATCCTGCAGTGCACACCCAACATACTGTTCAACGTCTATGTGAACAAAATTAGAAACACACTATATGATGTCTATATGCATTTTCTGTATTGCTGTGCACAGCACCAATGCCATGATACACCTGCAGTGAAATACTAGTGTTGTGCTCTACCTGTACTTGTAATATTACCCTTTATTGGACCCCAGAACACAGGTGTGCTCCAGTCACTCCACATGGACTCAAGACATGTCTCCGCCACACGGGTCTTCACTTTGAAAGTATACTGATTACTCTCGGATGGGAAGGGCAGACTGAAGTAGTTTCCCAGGGTAGGTGGATGACTGGTCTGCAGAGATAAACAATTAGCCAGAGAAATATGGAGAGGGAAGTAAGATAGTGGAGTTAGCTCATAAATATTTGTTTTCAGTATTTCTCTTAACGTATATATACTAAGTCAAGTATACTATGATCAATGGCAAACTCCATGCCTCCATTGCATGTGTGACAACTTCCCTTACCCACTTCTGGTCAGTGTCCTTCCTGTATGACACCAAATTCTCCACACAGGTGGTTCGTGCACTGATGTTCCAGTACAGCCACAGTTGTGAGCTGTTTTGCATGTGCAGTGACAGGTTGTGGGGGGGATTCAGTTTCACTGGAAAGAGAAGAACAGAGGTCAAATATATCTGTACTGACAATGGCAATGAGAAAAGACAGTGACAGAACAAAAGTGTCTTCCTCCTACCCCGATCTTCAAGTTTAATTTCCGACTTCATCATCTCACTGTTGCCCCAGGAAAGCTTGCTGGAGAGTGTTTTATACTTGTCACCAGTGGCATAAGGTAGCCTGCAGCCCACCTTGTGGCCCCCCTCCTGCAGGTATGTGGGACACTCTTCATAGGGTTTTTTCATCCCTAACCTGTTGACATTTACAGCACTGAATTGAGTACACAGACCACACACACACAGTCACACACACACACACACACACATGCATACATACACACCCACACTCATGCATTCACATACAATTACATACACACACTCACCCCACTCAATTTGAATCTATCTGTACCATTTGAGTTTTTCAATGACTTGCCTGCTGTGGAATGTATAGTTGAACTCTGAGATCCCGTGTTCATTCCAGGTGCAGTGTTTATATTCCATGTTGATGATCATACAGCTCACAGCTGCACAGGTGAACACAAAAGTCCTCAACAATACAACATGACACACAGGTGGTGACAGGCATCCAACAACATAAACATTATTTACAGCAAGTTACAGCAAGGCGCATCTCATGTAGGCATTAGTGTGTGGAAAAGGGAATTGTTGCAGCACAAGGAAATTGGTGGGAAGCAATATGCTGAAGTCAAATGTGACTTCTGGCAGTGTTAATTGCCAAAGAAAATGTGATTCAAGAAAGGCTGTGTATTGATCCTTATAAGTTGACACAAATTGTAGGTAATTAAATGTGTATATTCCATTAGAATGTTGCAGAAAATTTACTACAAACTCCCACATTTAATGTGCACAAAACATTTACCAAGACAATTGTTTCCAAATTGATTACTGTCTTGAAAACTGGCATTACATGATTTGAGCAAGCCCTACAAGTTATTTTAGGGAATTAATGAATAAATTGTACATGAGAATAAGGGGTAAATTCTGTGTGAATTTCATTTTAGACTAGATATTTAGAATTTTCCCAAATTGTTGAATTTGAGTGCTATGGAGTGTTTTCATAATATTACCTTGTCTATGTATAGAGTAAAGGTATTATTAGTTATAAGAATTGGGTCAAATATATTTAAGTATTTTGAAATCAGGAAGGTATTGGAAAATGGGAAGTGGACAGTACTGGAATGTAATTGACGATACATTCTAATATTTTATCAAAACATATTTGACATAGTATTTTGAAATTAAATTGAAAGTATAAGGGTGTATTTGAAAATACATTATGGTACATGACATCTTCACTGTACTTGAAATTAAAGGGTAAAATGGTAAGGGTTAATATTAAAGGGATAAAGCACCGCACACCATTACAGAGTCAACAGAACCCTTTGAAATGTAATTGATGAAAACTAAGTGTTTTAAATGCACTTTCAAATGTATTTGAAAAGTACAAAAAATTGCTGTTTTTTCAAGAGAGTATTTAATTACTTCAAATCTGAAAAACCTTTTTTCAGCTTTATTTTTTTAAATATTTCAAAATATACCTAAATATGTCATTACAAATACAATAAATATTTGTGTATTTGACCAACACACTGCTGCGCATTGATATGAAATAGCAGCTATCTGTTGCTTTATCTATCTCTGAGGTACTTTCCTGAACACTGAACAGTTTCTGCAAAGGTCAAATGCTACGTAGACTTTTTCTAACAGAGAGAATAATTACTGGTATTTAGTGTTATGAAATCATGGTGAGTACTTTTACTGACTGAATCACTCAGAGGCTACATGTTTTCTGAATGTGAACTGAAATCTCTCAATGATCATTACTTTATCCCCAGTTTTATAAACCAGTTTTTATCCCATGTCTCCTTATTTGGAATGCTTAATTGTTTACAGCTGAAACATAACTGTTGGAACATGCATACATGATGCTCATAACAATCTTATTCGTAGGCCTGTCCCATTGCTGGAACATCCTCTCTCAGTTCAGAAGGGCACACTGTCCTCTAAAGCATACCGCTTGTTTCACTTAGAAGTCCACCAGCTGAGCTCTTCCACAATGAGACACGGACAACCCTGCTGACTCAATCCCTCACTACCTGGCTGGAGCAATGGCCAATTATGTGCTGCCCTGTGGGGCTGCTGGCCACAGTCAGCACTAGCGTGGTCTGAATTCGATAGCAGATGGTGGTCGGTGTATCAATACATTGAAACCCAGGCTGTCTCTCAAAATGCATACTTGTGCTCTGCGTTCTGATGTACTTCCAAGTGCACTAAGAAGAATGTACTACTGAGAGTGCAATTATGCAGTGACTGCTTGAAATATCTTACATTTGAAACGTACTTCTGACCTTAGTAAGAAATGCATCTGGTGCAGGTTAGACTAGCAGCAGCGAATGACATTGGCTAGCTATGTTACATTCAAAGAATGCAGTTTATTATACAATTTTTTTCACAAGCACACTTGCAAACATGCAATTTGAGACACGGCTCTAGTCTATTAGTAGGATGAGCCACTTGGCAGCCCTACTTTTCTTCTTTTTTTCAACAAAGTGGAATTTTGTCACAATGTTATATTTATGTGTTTGCAAAACCCCTGGCTGAAAAGTATTTTGGCTGTTTGGATGCTTTGAGTTTTTTCCCCATCCTTTCTGTGTTTTTGTAAAATGTGAAAATACCAAGACCATAACTCAATATGTGCTTGAAATGCCATTATTGATAATCTTTAAAACATTTATCCGACTTTCACTACCCTTAATTAGAAATTATATTTGATCATTGATAAAGTACCCTTGGCTAATGAAAACATATTATCAAACATATTATATACAACAACAGAAAAACCTTATAGATTACATGGTGAGCACATACAGCTAACAAAATCATGAAATAAAGTACACCACTGATTGGAAAGAAAAAGCTACATAAAGGTATATCTCAAGTGCATATGATAAAGAATACACTTTTTAACCTGTTTTAAGGGGGAAAACTGCGATGGTGAACTGCGACAACTGCATTTTACTTCCTGGTAATCTGCTGCCACAAAATGGAGCCCCATTATAGTAATAATAATAGCCAATGCAACGCTAACCTACAGATAATGAGTCTTACAAACCAACTGCCAATTCAATGTATAAGCCAATGTTGAAGGACCTCATAACAAGTTTGGCAGAGTACAAGTGACATTATGAGGTGTCATTCAGTCATGTTAATGTGAGTATAAAAAAAAAGTTAATACATCAAATTAATTATATACGATTGACAGTCCAACAGCAATACTCACTGGGCAGAGAGCTGGAAACATATCCCAAGTGGGGGATAAAGAAAAATAATCCCAACAGCATCTTGTGAAGAATCAGTGAACCTTAAGCAACACGATGTGAAACAGCTCTGTGTGTGCGTGTCTCTCTTTCTATTTCAGTATCACACTCCCTCTCTGGAGACTGTCAGGCACACCGTATTTGTCATTGTATTGACGCACCAGGAGTTTCATACCTTGGTAAAGATTGGCTATATGGATAAGCAGCATTGCTATTGCTGTATATTTATGCATAGCATAATTATGATTGGTAGCATTATAAACATATGAATACAAGTATATATAATTAAAAGTATTAGCACAAGTAGCCTAGGACTTAGCATCATCAGCATATACTACCAAACATATCTGTACTAAAAAAGCTAGGAATCATCATTATATTGCGTGAAAAGTGTTTTCTTAATTTAACAAGGAGGTATCACTGAGAATAAAATCTAATTTGCAAGAGAGACCTTGAAGAGCTTACAATGTCAATAAATTCAGACAAAACAATCACAATACAAAGATTAGAATAATTTGACACATTTTTCACAATAGTTAAAGTGCAGATTTAAAAACAATCAATCACATTTAACCAAAAATGTGAGACGACCTCACAACTACAACTGGGAATTGTAAATAGGGAGAAAGGAAAATATTGGTGATGTGTTCCTGGTCCAGTCATAGTGTGGGGCAAGCCAGGTGGAACTACTGTCTTGAACTGCTCTTGTGATTCCCCTGTTCTTACAAGAAAGGCTTGGGGAAAATTGAAAGCAACACTCTTATGGCAGCAATAACACCAGTCATACAACTACCTAAGGGCTGGCCACTGGGGATCACTGAGTCTAATACCTTCTCACATGGGACATGGAATGGGTTTTGAGAGTTTTTCATTCGAGCCCTATACTCAGTTGAGCTGAAGTGGGCTTCAATAAAGATATATTTCCTTTTTGCCACATAGCAATTGCAGAAGCTCTCCGTTCACCAGAACTACTCTGAGAACACAAGGTGAAATAATTTCCAAAACTGGTGTTCCCTTGGGTACTGTACCCACAACAGTCATCAGTCTTTTGTCATTTTACTATTATAATGGCAGGGACTGTAGAATTAGTTAGCTAGCTTCAATATTGGTGCTGTTTTGTACTATCTGGCTATTCAACATGAAGGCATAAAACATAATCATGACTGCTTAAAGTTAATGTTGGAGTGTGGTGCTGAATATACTATGGCTCAATACATTTCCTTTCCAAAAAGAAAACTACATTGATTGTTCGGTCAAACACATTTTAATGGTGTACCAGAGTAGCTTCGTAACAGCATAGGTATCTTACATACAGTATATAACGTAGTTTACAGAAATGTAGCAGGTGAATAGACTGCAATGCTGCATGTTGGGGTTACTTAACTGAAGTTCATCGTATGTTATGTAAATAAACTGGACCCTTAAAGTTGTACATTGGAGCAAATGTAATATTGCATAGACATGACAATATAAGATGATTTTTCAGTATAATGGTTTATGCCCATAAACCATGGAATATTCCATTTAAAATGCACCATCTTAGAAGTATGCTAGGTCTGCAAACAAAATCATGTGGCATTTGTGAGATTAAACTAATTTACACAAAACAACAATCTTACAGTATTTCATAAGAGTAGTAAGTTTAGGACCTTTTCCATTACGCAAAAAAACAAAACCATTACCAAACCTACCTAACGGGAAATAGCGCTGGATCCGGTTCTAGTTCCCGTTCTTGTTTCCATGGACTTCAGGGGTAACAGTTACGATTTGGGCTAATTCAGAGCAAACATCAGCAATGCAAAGGAACGATTTTTCGCTTCATTTTGGTTAAGCTGTCATGTTGTATCAGTTGATACATGTGTAGATGTACTGTGTTGATACTGTGTTGTGTTGTACAGAAACTGTTGGTTGATGCTGCTCTTTTGAGGCACTATTTTTCTATTTTTGTTATGTGTGTTTCCTGTGAAACAGCTACTGAGAGTCCAAGACAGTTTTCCCCACGGGGACAAATAAAGTATATCGTATCGTATCGTATCGTATACATTAACCCATATCTGCCTAATGCATTATTCTGTATAAACATGGTGTGTGCCCAGTCACATAACGCACTCATTCACACTCAGCCAACCTTCAGTTTAACACTTCTCTCTTGGAAATGGAAAGAGAAACAATAAGCAAATTATGTATCATTGGAAAGAGCATGAAATTATCTTTATTTTGATGTATAGACTGACGTTTGATGCCCAATCACAAAAAAAGTCTTATGTTTTGCTATGTCTGTTCGGTTTGTTTTTGTACTTTGTTTATTTATTATTCTAATCATTCACTTTTCATTCACGTTCTGTTCCCCGTCTGTCTGTGTTCCTTGTTGTTCGAGATCCACTCCTTGACTTTGTTATGCACTCCGGGAAATTCAATTTACGGTTTTTCTATCTTGGTTTCTTATCTCGTTTACTTCCTTCTTTCTTTCTTAAACACTTTGTATATATTAGTTAGCTGTATATAGTAGTAATCTACTAACATTAGGGATTTAGATTAAATTACTAACATTACTAATTACTAATTATCTCACGCTTCTATCTATCGCTATCATTCTCTCTCTCATTGTCCTATCCCTGTACACTTCTCATTTTTCGCTTTATCTGCACGCAGATTCTCTCTATGCGTTCCTCCCCTTCGAACTGTGCACGTGTCTGCCTGCTCTTCCAGGTCGTATATTGTCAATGTGTCTATGTGCTTCCCAGTCCGTGTCTTTCGTTTCCCCTCATTATTGTATTAGTGAATCCTATTGTCCTCACCTGTGTTCCTGCCCTTCTCTCCTTCCAGTCACACCTGATTCCTATTGTTTCCCTTCCCTGCTTGTATATAAGTTCCGTGTTTATGTTCACTCTTTGTCAGAACGTTGATCATTATTCACTGTGCCGATTGTTTGTAAGCCAGAGTTTATTGTATTTTCCGAGACACCCTTTCTGTTTGACTTTGAGTTTTGCCTACCGATTTTGTTTGTTTGCCTTTCTGATCATTTGGTTTTACTTTTTGGATTGTTTTTTGACTACTCTCTTGGATTTCGATTTTGTGTCTTCGCTACTCTGTCTACTGGTTTTGATCCTTGCCTGAATTAAACGTTCCTTTCTGCCTGATCCTGGTCTGCGTCCTTATCCCGTACCTCACAAAAAGTTGCAATTGAAAAACATCATATAGCTACAAATGATGAAAATGACAATTTTACATTTTCATTAAACACTTAAAATCAAAATAACTACCAGCCGACAATTATTTTATAATTCCGCAGTAGAGGCCCTGTGTGTGTGTGTGTGTGTGTGGGGGGGTCTCGCGAGACGAGAGTACCTATAACTAGCCTACGTACGTTACATTGCCATCTCAAACATTAAACTTAATTGAACTTGTACTCTTCAAAAACAAAAAATATAGACAATCCCAGAAGTGCGAAGTATACAATTCAGTTCGAACTTACCCCATGCATGGGGTAAGTTGAGCCAAAAGATAAACTTTTTTTCAGACAGCATATCTATGAAACTATTTACGCTAAACAGAAGGTACAACACCTTAAGGTTTCTGCGCTTCTGTAACAACATTAGGCTACACTTTATTTTTAATGAGAACTGCACTTGTTTTATGGCCCTGATGTTTTCTCCATGGTTTTCTACGTTATGCTGATATTCCTTCTTCAACAAATGCTCACAACAATGCTTCTTCCCCCTCACCATAAGTCACTTGAGTGACGCAAAGTGAGCAACCAATCAGCGATAAACAGTGCTGTTAGCCCTGTCCCCCAGGTGCCGTTTGGTACAGTAAGTACCACAACTTGAACAGGCCCCAAAAATCAACAACGAGAACTATGCGCAACTGGAACCTTGGCGAATGGAAACCCAAAGTTCCCGTTTTCTTCTGCCAAAAAAAGTAACAAAAGTTCTGGTACTTGTTTTTTTTGTGCAATGGAATGAAAAAAAGCCCTTTTTTGATTCGTCAAACACTTGCTCTTTGGCTGCTACATCTACAATTTCTGCTGTATTGCCCTTTTCGTTTATGAGGGTCAGGACAGCATGTTCTGCTACATGTTTCTTTAGTATACGTATATGCTCTTTGGTTATAAATAGCGGTTCAGGGTACACATATAAATGGAAGGTACGCATACAGTATACGAAAACAAGGGATTTCACCGCTGAACACATTCGTCTTTCTGCAACAACACATTTTACGTGTCTGTTTTGTGTACGAATGTGAGAAAGATGAAAAGTACATGTGCTGTATGCTGCCATGGTAAATGTGCAAGTTTCCCCCAAAGTATATCTGTTTGTAAGTATACAGGCATGTTTGAGCTTGAATAATGGTCCTGTACAGCACATCTAACTGAGCTGCAGTTTCTATCTAGTGGTTTCCTGTTTTAGGAAAATGGTACATTCACACTTCCTACTTCAAAACACATACCCCCACACACACACACACACACAACACACACACACACAGCCTCTGTTACAAAAGCTAATTCATATTTGTACACATTTTAATGAAAGTGAGAGATGTATAACTCTCAAACCAATTCAATTTATTTTATAAAAACAATAAAGTCTAAATCCTCATTTGAACCAAAACCATGTTATATAAAATACAGTTTGAGCAAAATCTAATGTTAATGACCAGTCAATGCTTAAATCATTTGTAAATGTTAATCTAAATGTAAACATCCCACATCTCTCTCACACAGACATGAAAAAAATGAAAAGCCTTCAGTTAAAACTGCTCTCACTCACTGAAACGAACCATACCACCATCAAACTGGAATCTCAACCGTTAACCACAGACTTACAGGAAGCACATAGACACGTCACAACGGAAGAGAAAGAGAAAATGAGTAAACAGTAAAGTACACAGAGACATGAATATTAAGAAAGATCATTATATAGAAAAGATAGAAATATAAAAATATACTTTCTAATTAAGGATAAAGGAGAGGAATAGGCTTGTGGGGTATTTTTTAAACCAGGCCAGGGGGTGTATATTCTGGTGGGGCAGAGATGCTGGAGGTGAAAGTAGAGCATGATGTGTAGAGGCAATCTGATTGGTCCAAGGGAATGGGAAGAGAGCACTCAGAGCCACTGATGCTTGCCTGAGGAACGGAGTTGTACTCTCGCATGGAACAGGC
Organism: Aldrovandia affinis; assembly: GCA_029706075.1. Lineage (NCBI taxonomy): Eukaryota > Metazoa > Chordata > Actinopteri > Notacanthiformes > Halosauridae > Aldrovandia > Aldrovandia affinis. The sequence goes on along the minus strand of JAINUG010000068.1, from coordinate 4,828,680 downwards.
GGGCTCAGAGAAGTTGGGCTTGAACCCCTCCACAAACTCCTTGAAGATGTGGAGCCAATCCTGCAGAAGGAGGGAAGCAAGGTTTAGAGAGTGAGCTGTTGGAAATATCACATGCTGCATACAGGTAACTGCCAAAATAAAGGAAATATCAACTTAAAGAGTCTCAATAGGACTTAATTTACTCAGGCGTTTCCTTTATTTTGGAAGTTACCTGTATGTTGCAACTATAAATGGTGAGAGTCATAGAATGTGATTGGAGACAAAACAGTTGCAGAAATATTGAGCATATTCAATATGTCTCGGAGAAAAGTTGTTACCAACATAAAGTGCTATGGTGTTAACAATGTAAACCATGACAAGCAAGAGGTGGTTGCTACCTCCACATTTCCATTGTAGGTGTAGAAGAGCTCCTCCAGACTCTTGCTAACATTGGGCACAATGGGAATAAGGATGATCCTCAGCCTGTTGACACAGAGAGGTGAGGGGCCAGAGGCCAGCTCAGATATGACCAATAAAAGGACAGAACAATCTTAATAAAACAATAAACAATAAACCAATATCCAATGTGTGTTCTCAGACTACCCTTATGTACCAAATTTTGTTAAAAGTAGGCTTTGGTTGGAATTGGACATTATATACTGGAGGACCACCATCAAAATATATGCAGTTATATCATGTCTTTTATCAGTATTTTACCTCTTGGCCACAAGCCACAAGCAGTGCAGTTCAGAGATAAAACCATCCATCCACTTTTTTAATGTAACTAATATTTTCAAATAATCACTTTTAGTCAGTGAAGGTCTGGCTAAGTTTAAGGTAGAGATTCAAACCAGAAAATCAAAAAAGACTGTCAAAACAAAGCTTATACAGTGTGCATTTTGATTGCAAAAGTAGTCAACTGCCATCTTTATGTCACCCAATATGTTTCTAAATAACCTACCTCTCATTTTGAACCAATAGGCAAACCAGTATGACCATCACAACACAGCAAATGACTGCTGAGACCCACACCTTCCAATCCATGGACCCAGGTACTGCGGTGAGAGAGAGAGAGAGAGAGAGACAAAGAGACAGGGAGTGAGTGAAAAAGAAAAAAGAGAAAAACATCCACAGCTGAAATTCTGCATGCAGAATTCTGTATAAAAAAACCATCATATTACAAGTATATAGGAATAATGCATGCAGGGCTGAATTAGGCAGTTATCAAATTCTTATTCAAATCCATAAAAGAACACTAAAGTTTATAGACCACCAAGTCCAAACAGCTCTTTACAGTACAAGGCTCTAAAAACCCAGGAGCTCAGCCCAGAAAGGTGTCCCCTCAGCCAGCTGGTGCTGAAAGTCACTACACTAAAATATACTAACACAAACCAGCTTCAGGTCTGCACCGCCTCACAACTGCCAATTAGAGTTGGAGAGTGAGGAGGGAGTGAGGAGGGAGAGACAGAGATCGGGGGAGAAAGACCCATAAACAATATACAATGAGAGAGACAGGGAAAGGGTGAAAATGGGGGAGAGAATGCTACTCATTTGAGCTTTGGGCTTCCTCTTGACAACTCTGTTGAATCTATCCTGCAGTGCGCACCCAACATACTGTTTAACGTCTATGTGAACAAAATTAAAACACACTTAGAAACACACTATATGATGTCTATATGCATTTTCTGTACCTGCAGTGAAATACTAGTGTTGTGCTCTACCTGTACTTGTAATATTACCCTTTATTGGACCCCAGAACACAGGTGTGCTCCAGTCACTCCACATGGACTCAAGACATGTCTCCGCCACACGGGTCTTCACTTTGAAAGTATACTGATTACTCTCGGATGGGAAGGGCAGACTGAAGTAGTTTCCCAGGGTAGGTGGATGACTGGTCTGCAGAGATAAACAATTAGCCAGAGAAAGATGGAGAGGGAAGTAAGATAGTGGAGTTAGCTCATAAATATTTGTTTTCAGTATTTCTCTTAACGTATATATATACTAAGTCAAGTATACTATGATCAATGGCAAACTCCATGCCTCCATTGCATGTGTGACAACTTCCCTTACCCACTTCTGGTCAGTGTCCTTCCTGTATGACACCAAATTCTCCACACAGGTGGTTCGTGCGCTGATGTTCCAGTACAGCCACAGTTGTGAGCTGTTTTGCATGTGCAGTGACAGGTTGTGGGGGGGATTCAGTTTCACTGGAAAGAGAAGAACAGAGGTCAAATATATCTGTACTGACAATGGCAATGAGAAAAGACAGTGACAGAACAAAAGTGTCTTCCTCCTACCCCGATCTTCAAGTTCAATTTCCAGCATCATCATCTCACTGTTGCCCCAGGAAAGCTTGCTGGAGAGTGTTTTAAACTTGTCAGTAGTGGCATAAGGTAGCCTGCAGCCCACCTTGTGGCCCCCCTCCTGCAGGTATGTGGGACACTCTCTATAGGGTTTTTTCGTCCCTAACCTGTTGACATTTCAGCACTGAATTGAGTACACAGACCACACACACACACACACACACACACACACACACACACACACACACACACACTCATGCATCCACATACAATTACATACACACACTCACCCCACTCACTTTTAATCTCTCTGTACCATTTAAGTTTTTCAATGACTTGCCTGCTGTGGAATGTATAGTTGAACTCTGAGATCCCGTGTTCATTCCAGGTGCAGTGTATATATTCCAAGTTGATGATCATACAGCTCACAGCTACACAGGTGAACACAAAAGTCCTCAACAATACAACATGACACACAGGTGGTGACAGGCATCCAACAACATAAACATTATTTACAGCAAGTTACAGCAAGGCGCATCTCATGTAGGCATTAGTTTGTGGAAAAGGGAGTTGTTGCAGCACAAGGAAATTGGTGGGAAGCAATATGCTGAAGTCAAATGTGACTTCTGGCAGTGTTAATTGCCAAAGAAAATGTGATTCAAGAAAGGCTGTGTATTGATCCTTATAAGTTGACACAAATTGTAGGTAATTAAATGTGTATATTCCATTAGAATGTTGCAGAAAATGTACTACAAACTCCCACATTTAATGTGCACAAAACATTTACCAAGACAATTGTTTCCAAATTGATTACTGTCTTGAAAACTGGCATCACATGATTTGAGCAAGCCCTACAAGTTATTTTAGGGAATTAATGAATAAATTGTATATGAGAATAAGGGGTAAATTCTGTGTGAATTTCATTTTAGACTAGATATTTAGAATTTTCCCAAATTTTTGAATTTGAGTGCTATGGAGTGTTTTCATAATATTACCTTGTCTATGTATAGAGTAAAGGTATTATTAGTTATAAGAATTGGGTCAAATATATTTAAGTATTTTGAAATCAGGAAGGGATTGGAAAATGGGAAGTGGACAGTACTGGAATGTAATTGACGATACATTCTAATATTTTATCAAAACATATTTGACATAGTATTTTGAAATTAAATTGAAAGTATAAGGGTGTATTTGAAAATACATTATGGTACATGACATCTTCACTGTACTTGAAATTAAAGGGTAAAATGGTAAGGGTTAATATTAAAGGGATAAAGCACCCCACACCATTACAGAGTCAACAGAACCCTTTGAAATGTAATTGATGAAAACTAAGTGTTTGAAATGCACTTTCAAATGTATTTGAAAAGTACAAAAAATAGCTGTTTTTTCAAGAGAGTATTTAATTACTTCAAATCTGAAAAACCTTTTTTCAGCTTTATTTTTTTAAATATTTCAAAATATACCTAAATATGTCATTACAAATACAATAAATATTTGTGTATTTGACCAACACACTGCTGCGCACTGATATGAAATAACAGCTATCTATTGCTCTATCTATCTTTGAGGTACTTTCCTGAACACTGAACAGTTTCTGCAAAGGTCAAATGCTACATAGACTTTTTCTAACAGAGAGAATAATTACTGGTATTTAGTGTTATGAAATCATGGTGAGTACTTTTACTGACTGAATCACTCAGAGGCTACATGTTTTCTGAATGTGAACTGAAATCTCTCAATGATCATTACTTTATCCCCAGTTTTATAAACCAGTTTTTATCCCATGTCTCCTTATTTGGAATGCTTAATTGTTTACAGCTGAAACATAACTGTTGGAACATGCATACCTGATGCTCATAACAATCTTATTCGTAGGCCTGTCCCATTGCTGGAACATCCTCTCTCAGTTCAGAAGGGCACACTGTCCTCCAAAGCATACCGCTTGTTTCACTTAGAAGTCCACCAGCTGAGCTCTTCCACAATGAGACACGGACAACCCTGCTGACTCAATCCCTCACTACCTGGCTGGAGCAATGGCCAATTATGTGCTGCCCTGTGAGGCTGCTGGCCACAGTCAGCACTAGCGTGGTCTGAATTCGATACCAGATGGTGGTCCGTGTATCAATACATTGAAACCCAGGCTGTCTCTCAAAATGCATACTTGTGTTCTACGTTCTGATGTACTTCCAAGTGCACTAAGAAGAATGTACTACTGAGAGTGCAATTATGCAGTGACTGCTTGAAATATCTTACATTTGAAACGTACTTCTGACCTTAGCAAGAAATGCATCTGGTGCAGGTTAGACTAGCAGCAGCGAATGACATCGGCTAGCTATGTTACATCCAAAGAATACAGTTTATTGTACAAATTTGTCACAAGCACACTTGCAAGCATGCAATTTGAGACACAGCTCTAGTCTATTAGTAGGATGAGCCACTTGGCAGCCCTACTTTTCTTCTTTTTTTCAACAAAGTGGAATTTTGTCACAATGTTATATTTATGTGTGTGCAAAACCCCTGGCTGAAATGTATTTTGGCTGTTTGGATGCTTTGAGTTTTTTCCCCATCCTTTCTGTGTTTTTGTAAAATGTGAAAATACCAAGACCATAACTCAATATGTGCTTGAAATGCCATTATTTATCATCTTTAAAACATTTATCCGACTTTCACTACCCTTAATTTGAAATTATATTTGATCATTGATAAAGTACCCTTAGCTAATGAAAACATATTATCAAACATATTATATACACTACCGGTCAAAAGTTTGAGTACACCTTCCATCTGGACTATGGCTAATCGGGCACTGCTTCATTCTTCAGCAAGATAACGACCCGAAACACACCTTGAAGTTGTGCAAGAGCTACCTGGTGAAGGAGGAACGTGAAGGACAACTCAAACTGATGACCTGGCCTGCCCAGTGTCCAGACCTCAATCCCATAGAAATTGTATGCGACAAACTGGACAGAAGAGTCAAAGCAAAGCAACCCACAAGTTTCTCTGGGAATTGCTGCAGGAGAGCTGGGAAGACATATCGGGTGATTTCCTGCTGAAACTTATTAACCGAATGGCCTGTGTTTGTGAGGCTGTTATCACGGCAAAGGGTGGCTATTTTGAGGAATCCAAGATTCAATTTTCAATAACATTTCTTTGATGTTCATTTTGTTCATTGTTACATGTGTTTTTTGTCATTTTAAAGTATTTACAGAAATGTATACGGTGTAAAGCATTGTCAATTATGAGATAAACCTAGTTTCCAGCAGGTGTACTCAAACTTTTGACCGGTAGTGTACAACAACAGAAAAACCTTATAGATTACATGGTGAGCACATACAGCTAACAAAATCATGAAATTAAGTACACCACTGATTGGAAAGAAAAAGCTACATAAAGGTATATCTCAAGTGCATATGATAAAGAATACACTTTAACCTGTTTTAAGGGGGAAAACTGCGATGGTGAACTGCAACAACTGCATTTCACTTCCTGGTAATCTGCTGCCACAAAATGGAGCCCCATTATAGTAATAATAATAGCCAATGCAACGCTAACCTACAGATAATGAGCCTTACAAACCAACTGCCAATTCAATGTATAAGCCAATGTTGAAGGACCTCATAACAAGTTTGGCAGAGTACAAGTGACATTATGAAGTGTCATTCAGTCATGTTAATGTGAGTATAAAAAAAAGTTAATACATCAAATTAATAATATACGATTGACAGTCCAACAGCAATACTCACTGGGCAGAGAGCTGGAAACATATCCCAAGTGGGGGATAAAGAAAAATAATCCCAACAGCATCTTGTGAAGAATCAGTGAACCTTAAGCAACACGATGTGAAACAGCTCTGTGTGTGCGTGTCTCTCTTTCTATTTCAGTATCACACTCCCTCTCTGGAGACTGTCAGGCACACCATATTTGACGCACCAGGAGTTTCATACTTTGGTAAAGACTGGCTATATGGATAAGCAGCATTGCTATTGCTGTATATTTATGCATAGCATAATTATGATTGGTAGCATTATAAACATATGAATACAAGTATGCTACATGTTGGGGTTACTTAACTGAAGTTCATCGTATGCTATATAAATAAACTGGACCCTTAAAGTTGCACATTGGAGTAAATGCAATATTGCATAGACATGCCAATATAACAGGATTTTTCAGCATAAAGTTATGCCCATAAACCATGGAATATTCAGTAAAAAACCACCATCTTATAAGTATGCTAGGTCAGGAAATAACAAATAAAAATCATCTTACAGTATTTCTTAATAGTAGTAAGTTTAGGACATTTTCCATTGCACAGAAAAACAAGAACTAGACCTAATGGGAACTAGCGCTAGATCCGGTTCTAGTTTCCGTTCTTGTTTCCACCAACTTCAGGGGAAACAGTTATGGTTCGCTCTAAATCAAAGCAAAAATAAGCAACGCAAAGGAAAGATTTTTCGCTTTATTTTGGTTAAGATGCCGTATGAAAAAACACATCACATGATACATTAAGCTGCCATATGAAAAAGCGTATCACTTGATACACATGGCGATGTATTGTGTTGGTTAGAATGTGTAGATACTGTGTTGTTGTACAGAAACTGTTATTTGGTTGATGCTGCTCTTTTGAAGCACTATTTTTGTTATAGGGATTTACTGTGAAACAGCTACTGAGAGTCCAAGACAAGTTTCCCCACGGAGACAAATAAAGTATATCATATCGTATCGTATACATTAAGCTGCCATATGAAAAACATATCACATGATAGCAAGCTATAGCAGGATTAAACGTTAACATTTTTCCTCTCTTGCCCAACCAGAAATCTACTTGCCAGAACGGCCCTCATATGAGATACTGCACTTGTTTTATGGTCCCGTCGTTTTGTCTATGGTTTTCCACATTATGCTGATATTCCTTCTTCAACAAATGCTAACAATGCTTCTTCCCCCTCACCATCAGTCGCTTGAGTGACGCAAAGTGTGTAACCAATCAGCGATGAACAGTGCGGTTAGTCCTGCCCCCATGGTCCTGTTTGGTACAGTAACTACCACATCTTGAACAAGCACCCAAAGTTCCCATTTTCTAGTGCCAAAAAAGTACCAAAAGTTCTGGTTCTAGTTTTTTTTGTGTGCAATGGAAAAGGGCCCTTTTTTGATGACAATTTCTGTTATACTGCCTCTTTTCATTTATGAGGGTCAGCACAACATGTTCTGCTACATGTTTCTTTAGTGTATGTATATGTTATTTGGTTATAAACAGTGGTTCAGGGTAAACATATAAATGGAAGGCACGCATACAGTATATGAAAACAAGAACGTGTCTGTTTTGTGTACGTATGTGAGAGATGAAAAGTACAGTACATGTGCTGTATGCTGCAATGGTAAATGTGCAAATTTTCCCCAAAGTATATCTGTCTGTAAGTATGTACATACATGACTGAGTAATGGTCTTGTGCAACACATCTAACTGAGCTGCAGTTTCTATCTATTGGTGTCCTGTTTTAGGAAAAAGGTGCACGCACACACGCACATACACACACAAAAACACACACACAAACACACACACACACACACACACCTGTTAGAAAAGCATATTAGTATTTTTACACATTTTAATGAAAGTGAGAGATGTAGAACTCTCCAACGAATTCAATTTATTCTATACCAGGAGCAGGACCACAGAACAAAAACACTAAAGTCTAAAACCTCATTTTAACCAAAACCTTATATAAAATAGAGCTTGAGCAAAATCTAATTTGAATGGTGAATCAATGCTTTAAATGGTGATTAAAATAATTTGTAAATCTAAATGTCAATCTGTTAATCTAAATGTAAACCCCCCCCACATCTCTCTCAGACATGGAAAAAATGAAGCCTTCAGTTAAAACTGCTCACACTCACTGAAACTAACCATACCACCATCAAACTGGCATCTCAACTGTTAACCACAGACTTACAGGAAGCACAGACACGTCACAACGGAAAAGAAAGAGAAAATTAGTAAACAGTAAAGTACACAGAGGCATGAATATTAAGACTGTTGGAACACTGCTGTTTTCCTTTTTTTGTTCACTCCCTGTAGCAAACTTTATTAGCCCTGTTACACAAGGTAATTGGAATTTGTACTCACAGACCACTGTATTCCATATGTATTCCATCAGAGAGGAATGGAATACATATAGAATACATAAGGTCAGCCATAGCCCCAGGACCAGTTTAGGGGTCCAGTGCCTTGCTCAAGGGCACTTCGGCAGTGCCCCAGGAACTAGCCTCCCTCCAGTTTCCAGTTCATTGTTTTTTTGTTGGCCTTCCTGGGATTCGAACCAGCATCCCTCCACTTGCCAGCCACCCCATGTTTGTATGTACATCAGAGCTAGTGCAATAATTGTATGTGACTCATTATATTGTATTATAAGCATTTAGCAGATTCTCTCATGGGTACAACATGCCCCACCTGGGAATTGAACCTGCAACCTTTGTGTTACAAGCCCAGTTCCCTAACCATTATACTACAGCTAAACAATGTATACTGGTCCCTTTTATCCAGAGCGACTTACGAGATGTGCATTAATACATGGTAGGAACAATCATAGTCCGCGCAAGAGATCAGTGCAGTAATTCAGCGATAGACATCGTTGTAGGCAGCTGCATACCATACCTGTAACACTGGGAAGGAAAAGGTTAGTCATTTTTTTAATGAGTAAGCAGGGATACATATACAAGAAGTATTGAGCAAGTAGGCAGTGGTGATGATAATTGGGTAGATTCAGTGGTAGTAGAGTCTGAAAAGGTGGGTTTTGAGTCTCTTGCGGAAGATCACAAGTGATTCTGCGGTCCTGACCGATTGAGGAAGGTCGGTTTGCTACCACCGAGGGTCAGAACAGAGAAGAAGTGTTTGACTGATGCATGCTGCGATGGGGAGCCAGTGCAGACCAAAGCCACCCGGAGGGATGGGATAGTCGGTTTGCAGGGAATTGCAGTAGTCCAGACCTGAGATCATCAGGGCCTGGACCAGGAGTTGTGTGGCCTCTTGGGTGAGGAGTAAGCTTGTATGTAAACTTGCCATAATCCAGATAAACATCAGAATGCTGCCAGAGGTATGAATGTTTGACTTGTCGCCTTACAGACTAATACACATTGAATAAAGCATGCGGAAAGCAGATTTGTCTATACGGACCTGGGCCAAAAATAGTTAAATTTTTTTTTGTAAATATCAACTTTTCCAAATATTTGAAGATCAAATATTCAAATGATTCAAATGTGCTCAACTAAAGCAACTATTTGAATGAATATTAAAATATTGATCTTTAAATGATTATTTGAAATGATTTAAAATATTTGTCACAAAAATATATCTGAACGTATTTAAATATGAGCAAGTTATTTGAAAAAGACACATATATTTGTGCCAAATACTTAGTTGGCTAAAACTGAAATTGATTTAATGTTTTAATTTAAGGCTGTAAGGCAATAAAAGTGAAAGTTTAGAGATGAGGTGTAGACTTTAAAGGGACACTGTATATTCTTTGTAACAAGAATATCTGTTTCTGACAATGTGACATTACGGGGGTAAATCATCCTCATTAGACATCAAAGGTGTTTAATTACATTTACATTACATTTTATGTAACAATTGACAGCTTGTTATACTTCAGGAATTGCAATTATCGTTAGAACTAAAACCAGCACACACTGTGGTCCCCCAGGAATGCACCTTAGAGGACTGGGGCTGCCCAACCATTTGCTGCCACCGCAGTAAGAGAAACACAAAAACAATCAGACGCAGATTTAGTAACCACACAATGGGTATGGTTGGATTTATCTATTTAAAGCTCAATCAAATCTGATTAAAACAATCAGTAAAATATTTAAATAAATACAGTATTATGTATGTATCTGCAAAATACAGTATTTATTCAAATAACAGGTGTCGGGGCCTCCCGGTCTAGTGGTTACAACATCCGACGCTGGCCACTGCGAGCGGGGTTCAATTCCAGTTTCGGCTCTGGCCAGGAGTGCCACTGTGGGGTGGCAATTGGCTGTCCGCCCCAGGGACAAAACAGTCGACAGCTCTGCGAATGCTGACTCGGAGGAGGCGGCACATCCCTTGGTCACGGCAGCAAACTCAGAATATGACAGGGGTGACTGACATGGGGGGAAAAAAGAGAGGGTGTAATTGGCTACTAAACTGGGAGACAAATGGTGAAAAATATCAGAAATATATTTATATTACAAAAATTATAATAAAAATGTTTTTTTATAACAGGTGTCAGGGTCTGGCATGATGGTCATAATTTATAATCTCCCCTACCACATAAAAAGAGAAGAACATATAAATATACCAATGGGGAAACTTCAAACATGACAGATGTGGCAACGTGCACTGAGCAAATTCTTGCCTGTATACTTGTCATCCCTCCAATAAAAAGGCAAGCAGATGCACCTCCTAATCACACAGGATCCCGAAGGCCAGACAGCACGTCTGCAGGGACACCCATTGATTAAGGGTCAGAGAGGCTGAAGACCCATCATTGACTTGCTTCTTCACCTTGAGGCAAGTGGAAGTTAAGGGGCTTTGGTCTCTCAAGCGTCTTGTATAGGTCAAAGTTACGGAAGCAGAGACTGGAGCACCGGAGACAAAGGGTACCTTTCCTGGTGACACATCTGGGACAAAAGAAAATCAAGCCATTTATGAAATTTAAATAAAGTATGCCAGCTACCCCCCCCCCCCACACACTTTATGCTCACCTGAAATAAAGCTTAGCATTCATTACAACTTTAGTGGTGTAGAGGTTTCCCCAACTTCAAATTTCCAATTTATTTTTAAATATATACACTACATGGAAGTATGTGGACACCCCTTCTAATTTGGCTACTTCAGTTACACCCATTGCTGACAGGTACACAGCGATGCAATCTCCATAGACAAACATTAGCAGTAGAATGGGCCGTACTGAAAAGCTCAGTGACTTTCAACGTGGCACCGTCGTAGGTTGCCGCCTTTCCAACAAGTCAGTTAGTCACATTTCTGCCCTGCTACAGCTGCTCCGGTCAACTGAAGTGCTGTTATTGTGAAGTGGAAATGTCTAGGAGCAACAACAGCTCAGCCGTGAAGTGGTAGGCCACACGGGCTCACAGAACGGGATCAGTGAGTGTTGAAGTGCGTGATGAATGCATGCACATATGATTAGGAAGCTGGGCTTGTAACTCAGAGGTTGCAGGTTTGACTCCCAGGTGGGGCACCCTTGAGCAAGGTACTTAACCTGAATTGCTTCAGTAAATATCCAGCTGTATAAATGGATTGTATGTAAAGAATTGAGGAAGTGAAGTTAGCATTTTTTCTTTTTTTTTTTTTACTCACCCTCGCTTTCACGCCCTCCAATCGAGTCCGCTCAGATGATGACTTCGGCAGACTCACGTGTTCAGATCTCCAATACTTCTTTGCAAACAGGGATAAAAACGCATCCATAGAACAATGGGGAAAATCCTGAATGAATTAAACCAACTAAGGGCTATGCCATGCTGCAGAATATAACACTACCAGTTGAAATAATGAGAAAATTATCATTTTGAATATAGAATTTATACTACATTGGAATATTGCTGAAAAATGATATACATAAACACATACAGTGCCCCTTTGAAGTCTCAACATTTCTTTCACCTTTTATTTCACCTTACAGCCTGAAATTAAAACATATTAAATCAGACTTTTTCCACCTTTATTTGCAGGTTTTACCCTACAATATCCAAGTGAAAATAAAATTATCTAAATTTCTTAACATTAAAAATAAAAAAACTAGAATAACTTGGATTGATAAGTCTACACCCCACTGAGTTAGTACTTGGTAGAAGCATCCTTTGCTTGAACTACAGCCATGAGTCTGTTTGGATATGTCTCTACCAGCTTTGCACACCTAGATTGGGCTGATGCACCACTAATGCATATCACTTTAAATTATTTTTCCAACATTTTCTCGCGAGAGCAACAAGTGCGCAATGACTTAACCACACAATAATTTTACCCAATCATGATCAAACTGTGAAAATAACTTTTGCAGTAGCCTTCCTTTTTAAATTTGTTTCAGATTTTTTCAGTTTTTCTCCCTGGGGCCAATTATACCCTTCATTTCTTTCAATTTGCCCTCCCATAGGAGCCCGCCACCACGGGACTTGCTAATACCCCAAGGCTGGCAATGATCCGCCTCCTCCAAGACAGAACTCACCCACCTACTTTCTAGGGACGCCCTTACGCTCCTCGGTGAGCTCGTGCCGGCTCACCTTCCCCCTGGCTCCTATCCAGAGCCGGACTAGGGCAGTAGGGGTTTCGAACCACAGCTGCAGTGGGCGAATGCTTAGACCGTTAAAAGTCAGCAAAGGCTTCCTTTCCCCAAGATGGCTATTACTGATTAGGGTCACAAAGGAGTGGGACATTTCCGTGAACTTTGTCTTGGGAATGTAGCCCATCAAGAAAAGCATATAAAATGCTAAAAAATAGTCATTTTTACTAACAGTCATCAATTACTATCAGAGCTGGACTATTTTGTATTTGCTAGCCTATCTTACATTTTTCTGGCTTTGTTTGTTTGCATAATCACAAGTCCTCCTGACAAGAGTCCTCCTCCTGAGTGATTTGCTCCCCCTATTGGTGATGCAGTGTCACAGTTCATGCTTCCATCACATGATCGTCAAGAAAACATTTAGCCAGAGCATCCTACCTACAATTGGGTCGATAAACTGCAGTTCGACAGAGACACATGCCATCGTGATTTAGGTAAATTGTTAGTGGTATAATAGAGTGATGGCGATACAGTCCAAATTTTACTGAATAGATATAGTTAAATATATTAGCTATGCTTGCTGCTAATATTGTAGCTAAACAGGCAAGCATTCATGTCCCACGACTAGTTAGCTAGCTAGCTAACACTTGCCATTTCAACGGAGGCTGAAAACAAGATTTAATCTGTTGATTCTGTTAAACAATTATGACATTTCCATACAAATGTAAAAGTCAAATTTAATCCATGTTCCAACACTTACATATATTAAATGTGGTGCAGACATAATTTCAATTGCTGTTTTGACATTTGTGTTATTTGTAGGCAAATTGATATATTTAAACTAATTACTCCCTTTAGTTCTCTAGATAAAACATAGCCTGGAGATTCATTTAATCCATAAATTGAAGATCATCCTTCCACATTTAAATTGGCTGTATAGTTGATGCGAACTAAACATCTGCATAACAACATTTAGACTTTTCTGTTTGTCTTCAGTGAGGATTTTTCTTCTTATTTCTTGGTATTAATCAATGTGGTTTTTCGGCAGCTGTTCTTAATTTTCTTGTTAATAGAAACCCATTAGGTCAATGGAAATATTTTCCTAGGTTCATAGAAAACATATTAGTTTAACAGTGGTAAATATTAATGATAATGAAAATGATAATATAAAATGATCTTAACAGTAAATGTTCTTACGTTCTATATGTTATAGTTGACTTAAAATGCATTCGTGAAAAATAAATTGTTCCCATCCACCACAAAAAAAAAAGAGGTCTGAACCGTCTGACCATGGCCCAAAAACCAAGATTTAAACTGAACCGTGGATATGGAGAACCATTACACCCCCCTTTCCTAACCCATGGTAGCATTTAAACAGAAGTTAAATGTCCTCTTCTTTAAGCATATAGGTTAAAAACATAGCTGTGGATATAATTAGAACTTAATTAACTGCATTCATAAAAGATCAACCGATGAGGCTAAAAGATTCAAACATTTTAGAATACTGCCTATCAGTGAAATTGTTCTATATGGTTTGATCGGCTAATGTCTTTGTGTCAAACTCAGCACTGAAACATCATCTATGAGTGAATGAATGTGCAACATAACATGGAAACCAAAAACATCTGTAATGGAAAATGGCTCACCATTTAGTTCAATACATTTCACTATATTCATGTTATGCTTTTACACTTCCAATTTCCATCTCATTTCTGACATTCCTACATTCGTTGCTGATGGAGATCTATGCTGTGGTTTGCTTTTTCTGTGACGAAGCCCTCTTGATTCTTAACAATTCAAACATGCTCAGTGGCATGATGTACCTTAACATGATTCATCAGATTTGTTGCATTGAAGTTCTGCATTTTTTGTTTTAAATTTGCATTTTGCAGTGTAGAATTCAGTTTGTTGCTTTCGCTCACACACTTTCCACTCAATCCCTCTTCGCCAAACAACCCAACACCGAGTAAGATGATTTTCTGTCCATTTTGTTCTTCCCAATGTCTCACCTGTGTGACTGTAGCAGAGTCACGTGCCTCCCACCTTGAGGGAACGGTTGGCTCACTGCAGAACACAGGACGTACAGCACTGCTCCTGCTTCTCTGGCAGCACAGTGCAGTTCATCTGCCGCACAATTTCTGAAAACAGCTCGTCCACCATGGTCTTAGTCTTGGCCGAAGTCTCGATGAAGGGGCATCCCCACTCCTGGGCAAGTGCCCGGCCGTCAGTGCCCGCCACCTCCCGCTCTGAATCAAGGTCCACCTTGTTCCCCACCAGGATAAGGGGTACCTTCACATACCTCTTCACACGCACAATCTGGTCCCGCATTGGTCTGATGTCCTGAGAGGGGCAAATAATGGATGAAAAACTAGATGAGAGACTAACTGAAAAGCAGGAGGGACCACTAGTAGTGGTATCAAAAAAGATGATTCATTCTTTACTTTACTTAGTCACTTATAAGTGACAGCGTTGCCAGTCCCTAAATGACCCACACAACCATAATGTTCGTTTATACAGTACTAGGGAAACCCCACATTCAACTAATCTGTAAGGGGTGCCTTATTATGAAAATATCTTATTGTCTTATTGAAAATGTCTTATTACCTAACGTTTTTTGGCATTCGATATGTTGATATGACACACTCTACACTATCTATATAACTGGGTATACATGTCCTGGTGTTATTGTAATCTAAATGCAGGTCTACCCAACTAAGGTTGTGATGTTAGGTTCAGAAAAACGTAGAAGTATACAGGTGTCCTGTCTATCCCTTAAATGTTGAGACTGGGAATATGCTTACAGATAAACTAAATCATTAAAAGTGGCAATGACTTTGTACCTGAAACGACTGCTGGTTGACAAGACTGTAAACCAGGATGAAACCCTGTCCGTTTTTTATATACAAGTCTCTCATGGAGGCGAATTGTTCAGTCCCCGCAGTGTCGAGTATCTCCAGCACCGAGGGGGACGAATCCACCTCGATCTCTTTCCGGTAGAAATCCTCGATGGTTGGATCATATTTCTCGATGAAAGCCCCGGTAACGAACTGAACAGTCAGTGCAGACTTGCCAACACCCCCACTCCCCAAAACCACCACTTTGTATTCCTTCATCAAGCTAACAGCGGAAACCAGCGAGACAGCGAAACCACATAAAATAATTAGCTAGCTACCATCTAGGTTGACCAATTCGCCCATGTTAGCTAGTTGAATGGGTACATGAATACCCTAACGTTACCCCCTCCATGCTCTGCCCGCGCTGTATGAGCAAAATCGGCATCCAATCCTGGCCGTTTTCACAAACTAACAAGCTAACGTTAGCTTAGCTAGCTAACATTACAGTAAATTAGGTAACGTTAGCTAACGAAATAGTGCTAGCGCTACAGTCTTTAGTGCTAACGATTTTACACCAACACAGCAATCTAAGTAGCTAACGTTACCTACTGTGTTGTTAGTTATGCCACAATGAAATAACGTACGCAGCCTGCGTACAAGCTATAGAATAACGTTAAATAAAAATAAGCTAATGCTAGCTATGTTGTTATACTGTTTGCTAGCTATTTACTACGGCCTCGCTAAACCTAAAGCCCCCTTCAAACATACCAGCAGCTAGAAAGTTAATTAGCTAGCTTTCTAATGATCAATATATCGGTTTCCCCAGTCTGAATGAGTCGAATACCTAGCTATTTAGCTCAATTATAACGGTAATAAAAAATAGTCAATCCACCTTCACAAAACAGTGTATGTACACTCCACAGCAGGTTATCTACCTCGCCAGATTATCTTGTAACGTTACACTTTCGGGTTTTCTGTAGACCTAACGCTAAATTAGCAAACTATCTACTTGTTTTAATTTTATGTTAGTAACTCAACGCTAGATTCACTGTCCCTGGCCTGAATCTAACGGGTCGATTGCAGTTTAGTTGTGGACTGGCACTGGTTTTTCTCAAGGGTCCACGCTATGAGATATTGAGTGAGGCAAGCATCCACATCTGCCCTCTACCGGTAGTTGTGCAGTACAATTTGGTTTATTGAAGTCAGTGGGGGAAAACACCGCTTTTCAGATGTTTCACGGGGAAATAAATGACATTCGAACTTTTTGTTTGTTCCGAGAGATTAACACGTCAAGTCCACGATACGGTTAATATATAATAACATACGAATACATAATGACGAGAACAGGCCGTTCTAGGCTCATAATTTCCTAGTCTAAAGAATATTCAGTAGGCCTACTGCATCAAGTCTGGACTTGAATACCCCAAGTGTCTCTGCCTCCACTTCATGACCTGGTAATTTGGTAACTCCTATATTTCCTGATATAAATACGGATATTACTTTTAACTCATTTCCTGAACTAACCATCTGAACTCAACTTAAAACGTCTTTAATAGCTCACTTTGTTAGTCCATTTTATTCATTTTAAAAAGCTAAATCAAATCCCCCCTTAGTCTAGTTTTGCTAAAATTGAATAGATTAAGCGGTTTACGTCTTCCGTAATAACCTTTCTAACCAGGTACCAATTTAGTTGCCCTTCTTTGTACATTTTTCAAGATTTTTTATATCTTGTAGTGTAGTGCCCAGAACTTCACACAGTAGCCTACTTTAAATGAGACCTGACAAAAGCATTATATAACCTATTTGGATTTATATTATTTATATTTATATTTATAATCAATACTTTTTACTGTATATCCCAGCATCCTGTTGGCCTGCCAAACTGTAGCAGTGCAACCTTCATCCAATGTGGAAGCATTTTAGCAGATGCTTTTATCCGACTTACAGTAGTGAATGCATACATTCTTCAGTTTATGTGGCCCCAATGGGAAGGATGACAATGCCCCCATCCACAGGGCACAAGTGGCCACTGAATGGTTTGATGAACATGAAAACCAAATCTCAACCCAATTGAACACTTATGGGAGCGCCACCTGAGACATTGTTTTCCACCACCATCAACAAAACATGAAATTATGGAATTTCTTGTGGGAGAATGGTGTGGCATTCTTCTAATAGAGTTCCAGACACTTGTATAATCTATGCCAAGGAGCATTAGAGCTGTTATGGTGGCCCTCTACTAAGATAATTTATGTTGGTATTTGGTTTATTTTGGCAGTTACCTGTACATCCTTTTCCGATTGTTACCGTAACATAACACAGCCTTGCAAAATGTTAACCTTATTAATACGCACAGAAATATACAAAGCTACAAAGTACCAAGGACAGTTTCCTTAAACAATAACTATAACTAAGACCACTTTAGAATATTGTGAATATTAAACAATATATTTTCAGTTATTTTTCTTTGAAATAGAATATGATTTGAATCATAATGAGAAGGCTGTGCATTCTTTGGCCTAAATGTTACACCACACAAACAGTGGCCTTGTGTAATTTTCATTGCTGCTCTGCCATTTGTTTTGCCTGAACTGTAAATCTTTGTGTTCGCATACTCCAGTGGGGGTGGGTGAACTAGTTGCTTGAATAAACTGAAAAATAACTTCCAGCCAAGTAGGCATGCTTTCGGCCCTCTGACGACTATGGATGGAACAATGAGTCCTGCAGACGCACGTTTGAGATCACTGGTGAGCTGTACTGGATCAGAGGTCAGGACTTTCGGATGAGTGTGTGTGCCATATTCAGAGTGGAATTGGGTCATGCATCATAGAGCTCTAAACACAATGCAACTGGCCATTCATGAGGCCAATGGTCCAGTCAAAGATGATTTACAAACATTTTTAGCCCTGTTAAAAGTTAAGAACTTAACCCAGGGGAGAGAGGCAGCACCCCACTCATTATCCTGTTCATTATAATGTTTAGGAAATAGTGTAATATATCACAAGATGAAACAATGTTGTAACAGAATGTATTGTTAAAATACATTATCAAGAACAAAATATATAACTAGATTCCAAGTTTAAGTATGGAAACAATGATTAATTGACTCTAGTTTTAAGCAACCAACCTTGAAATAATATAATTTGTGATTTGTGGACCTTTGAACAAGACAATGACCCCAAACATACCTCAAAATCAACACAGAAAAAATTGTCCATCTCAGTCTCCATATTTCAAAAACATGTGGTCTGAATTGAAGAGACTACTCCATAAGTGCAAACATAAGGATATCAGGGATCTTGAAAGGTTATGCATGATGGAATAATCCCTCCAAAATTGTTCTCCAACCTTATTAAACATTATAGAAATAGTCTCAGTGCCATTATCCTTGCCATGGGAGGCTGCACCAAGTATTAAAAACAGGGGTGCCAAGAATGTAAAAACCTTTTTTTTTGAAGGAAATTTGTTATTTTGGTCGATTCCATCAAATCATTAATCAAGTATAATATTTGGAAAATTACTATATATCTCAGTAATGGTATTATTTTGAAAAAAAAAAAAAAAAAAAAAATTGAAAATGTAAAATACCTTTTCCTTCCCGGTGTTACAGGTATGGTACGCAGATGCCTGCAATGATGTCTATTGCTGTATTCCTGCACTGATCTCGTACGCTAACTGTGATTGTTCCTACCATGTATTGATGCACATCTTGTAAGTCGCTCTGGATAAGAGCGTCTGCTAAATGCTTAAAATGTAAAATGTAATGTTGTCTACAGTCTTTTTTGCTCATTTGCATCAAGGCTGCCAATAATAATAATAATAATAATATACAGCTATAAACCAATTGCTGATACTGTCTCTGTCCGTGGCAACCTCCGCTCTCTCTCCCCCACAGCCCTGTCAACTACTGTTCTATCATCCCTTCCCCCTACTGATGCCTTCTCTCAGCTACCTGCTGAGGAAGCCTCATCCACCCTACTGTCCTCTCCTCCTCCTTTGATTCACTCTGTCTTCTCTCCACTAAACCTGCTTGTCTCCGACCCCCCTGCTTGTCTCCGACCCCCCGGGCTAACTGACTGCATTCGGACTGACCGACTCAAACTACGAGCAGCAGAAAGGAAATGGAGAAAATCCAAATCCCCTGGGGCCCTCACTGACTTCCACACACTCTCCTGGCCACCTTTTCCTCTAACCTCTCCTCTCCTCTGCTAAATCTGCATTTTTCTTCTCCAAGATTCAATCTTCTGCTTCTAATCCTCACAAACTGTACTCTGCATTTTCCTCTCTCCTCAGCCCTCCTCCTCCCCCACCCCCCTCCTCTCTAACCGTGGATGACTTTGCATCCTTCTTTCGCAAGAAGGTCGACGACATTCGCCACTCCTTCTCCCCATCCCCTCCCACACCTAACCCTCCCTCACCCATCTCGCTATCAAAACCTCTTGCCCCCTGTTTTCCTTTTCACCCCTCCTTGACTCAACATCGACATCTTTCAACTTGTTCACTCCCACCGTCCTACCACCTGCTCTCTTGATCCCATTCCTTCTCCCCTTTTCAAGTCCATCACTATGGGCAGCCTCCCCATTGTCTCCAATGTTATCAATTCCTCTCTTTCCTCTGGCTCCGTACCCTCTCCCCTCAAAAGCACCCATGTCATCCCCCTCCTCAAAAACCCTCTGTGAATCCTGCTGTCATTTATAATTACTGACCTGTCTCTCTCCTCTCATTCCTTTCCAAAACACTAGAGCGGGCTGTAAATAACCAACTGTCTGTCTATCTCCTACAGAACGACCTGCTTGATCCCAACCAATCTGGGTTCAAGGCAGGCCACTCCACAGAGACTGCTCTGCTCACAGTCACTGAGGCTCTACAATTGGCAAATTCCCAATCACTCAGCTCCGTCCTCCTCATCCTCAACCTGTCAGCTGCATTCGACACCATGGATTGCCAGACCCTGCTCTCATCTCTCGCTAAGATGGGAATCTCTGGATCTGCATTGGCATGGTTCAAATCATACCTGGCTGGCCAGTTCTACAAGGTGGCCTGGGGACGATCCCTCTCCTCTCCCCACACCCTCTCCACTGGAGTCCCGCAGGGTTCGGTGCTAGGCTCCCTCCTATTCTCCCTGTACACTAAATCACTTGATTCGGCCATCTCTGCTCATGATTTTTCTTATCACTGTTATGCCGATGACACTCAACTCTTTCTCTCCTTCTCTCCTTCTGAGACCCAGGTCCCGGCGCAGATCTCTGCATGCCTGGCAGACATCTCTACCTGGATGTCCACCCACTACCTGAAGCTGAACCTGGGGAAGACAGGCTGCTCTTCCTCCCAGCTCCCAGAGGAGCCCTTCAATCACCATGGAAGGCTCCATAGTGTCTCCATCCCAGTCTGCCAGGAGTCTTGGAGTGACCCTGGACGACCAGCTGTGCTTCTCGGGCCACATCGCAGTGATCACCCGGACCTGCCAATTCTCCCTCCATAACATCTGGAGGATCTGACCGTTCCTCACCCAAGAGGCCACACAACTCCTGGTCCAGGCCCTGGTGATCTCACGTCTGGACTACTGCAATTCCTTGCTGGCATTATAATGTTTATAATAATGTTCTCTTTTTATATTGCATAATTTTCACGTTCACTTCTTACATCTCAAATGCACTACTGGAAGATTTCTGTGTATGCTGGTATTTCCATTATTCAGTTTGTCTTTAATAATGTGTGGCTCATTACCATTTCCTCCCCCAGATAGGTACTTAGTTTCAGTAACCATTGCTCCGGTTATGCAGCATTAAGGACTCATTGCTAGATCATCTCCATGCGTAAAGTTCAGGTCTCCAGGAAATCATAGAAACGATGGAAAATCATTTATATGAGGGAAAACTGTAAACTTGGCAGGTAATGAAATAAATGATAATTTTCTCCTGAATTACATTTGTATGCAATTTGTTCTTATCAGAAGCATTGCATCATAATAAATAACCTACCTATATTGTCTTATTAATAATCGACCTACTGTTACTGTGAGACATAAATATAATGAGTATGGTCTTTCTTGTTGTTAAAGTTCAATACACTAACTAAGACCTGAAATACCCAGGCAGCAAACTGGTCCTATTTTGAGCCTTGTTGCTCTGTACTGATGCTAAATTCTAAATAGCCATTTTCTGTTTTTAAACACAGATCACTCCCATGAAGACTGTGCACCCTTTCCCACAGAAAATAAAAATGTAATGGCATACAAATTAATCAGTAATATAGATACATATTGTGTCATATATGTAGACAGGACAGAATAGTAACAAGCATTCAACAAAAAGAGAAAGGATAGAATAGAATAGAATAGAATAGAATAGACAGAATGATAAACAATACAATGTGTATATTGGTAGAATAAATGCCAATGTTTAGGTACATTTTGTTTTTATTCTGCTTTTGAAATCACACTATAATTTCATAACCAAACACAAACCATACAGTTAGAGGATTATACATTTTTCATTTTTCAGATGTTTTTTTACTATCATATAAATGAGTAATGACAGTTTTTCTTACGTTTTGTATGGAAGGGGTGTGTGTATTGTTAATGAAGTGATAATTAATTGTTTGCTGCAATAAGCCTCTTTCAAATAAAATATACAGTAGTTTCATTGTAAAAAATCACCCTTGCATACTTCCTAAACTAACACATACATGGCTAATTATATTTATTAAAGGCTTCAGTCAAAATTGAGCATTTCATGATTGAATATAAATACTTTTTAATAAATGTTTTATTTTTTAATATATTTTTAAATATATTTTTAAATAAATTTTTGGATACTTTTTACAATCACACTCCCATTCCCAGCCTTTGGAAGGCATTTTTGTTTGTTTTTTACTCTAACTTACGTCAAAACCACAAAACCTCCACTTACCCTGTTGTGCCCAGCACAATAAATAATGGGGGAAAGTTTTTTTGTGTCCACACAGATTCATTCTTTTTCTGAGGGTAGGCGGAAATCAAGGCGTTTGATCTGAATTCTAAAGAGTCTTGTTAGCCAGAGAGAAAGCCACCATTGTATGTAAATCGTTTATATAAGAGCATATGACTTACAGTGCAGGGTAGTGGCTAGTGTCAGGGAATTCATTAGCAATTTTCAAAGGCCTGGAGTTCTGGTCAACTGAACCATTGAGTAAAAACTGCTTACTATATTGATGTTAATCCACCCTTTTTCGGACATATTTGTGCACCACTTCAACTGAAGGTAAATGGTTTCTTTTAAATGTGTAAACATAGCTGTCAACACAGAGAGGAGGGGAATCTGTGGTGGGTTCTGTTCTGAAGAATCTTTCTTTCTCATAGTGGATCAAATCCTCAGTGAAAGGTTTGATGTCATTAAGTTTTTTATTTTAGCACAATTACTTGTTTTTCACACAGGTTATGGTTCTATGGGAAATCTTCCAGTATATGGTTCTAGATCTTTATTCAACCATTATTGTTTTTTTATAAATTGTTGGTCCTCATGTTGATGTTTTTGGACTTTTATTCAAAATTATGCTGCATGTAGTGTCTGTTTTTTCAGTTAGATCCAATAGGTCAGAAATGAGAGTTAATTGTTTTGTTTGGAGTTCTTCAACTCATATTACAAAGTGTTTGCATTTGGCACCCAGATATGAAGCTAGTGATGGTCAGAAGTCCACTGCTGCTCTTTAATCACCCATCTCTCACCTTTGGTCAGACATGACAATTTTATGTCACACAACTTCAGTGAGCTGAAGCAAGTGGATCATTGCCAATGCCCACTTTGGTTGGGCATTTGCCCATTTAAATGTAATCAAATACACACACACACACACACACACACACACACACACACACACACACACACATATATATATATATATATATATTATACAATTCAAAATGTATTTAACAGAATAAAACCCCTTGAGATGCACCATCTTGTTTTCGAAGGGGTTCTGAAATCTTGCACTCTTCATGGGCTGTTATTCCATTCTTTAGAAATGAATCAATACAAACATATTTCAAATAGGGATGGTGTTGATTTGGATAACTAGGTCACGTTGCTGACCCCATGGTTCAGATTGAGCTCAAACCGTTCAGTGCACCGCAGGCCTGCAATTCGGGCAGCGATGTAACCCACGACTCTCTAGTCACATGGTGTGGCTATGCCCCCGCCATTGGCTCCGGTAAAGTGGGCCATGTGACCCCTTCGTGATGCCAGGCCATCGCCCTTGCACTTTAAAGCAGCCTGCTGACGATGGGACCAGTAGAGCGATTGGCTTCCCTACTAGTCTCGATGTCCAGGCTACGCCGGCGGGTCGACGTTGTTCTCCGACCTGGGTGCCTATGCCTCTTACACCTCCTGCTGAGCCTGGTAACCTCTCCTCCTTTAAACTCTAGAGATTTTATGGCTTGAGTGGAATTTCTGAATTCTACACCTTTGGTGTAAGCATGGAATGAAAATAGAAATGCTAAAAGGACTGGAGCATTGTGTCCTTTAAAGATTTAGATCTTTGTTAACCAGTAGGGCTCCTTGAGTTCAGTGTACCATAGTAGCAATGGGTAAAAATATTGGTGGGTCTTTTTGAGTATTTTAGAGCAGATGACTTTGTAAATTGATCAGCCTAAAAAAACTATGTATGTGTGAAATATGTGGAAGTGACCTTGGACAAGGCAGGAAGAATGTAAGTTTTAGTCTTCAATGTTCCACAGGGAGAAAACCAAGGTTACATTTAAACAAACAAAACAAACAAGACAGAATATTACAGAATGTTGGTCTCAGTCTTTTTCAAATGTATAATATAATGTCATTTTTTTAATTCTGGTAACAATATAATTGTCATCAAACATGGCTAAATCAAACATATGGAGTTGATATTGCCTTGATATTGTATTGTCAGTGTTTAACTGTGTGTGCAAGTCATACACAGAGAAAGCTTTGCTTAACATTCTCTCTTCCAGACCTGGAACCGAAAATGAACTGGGCGTCCTTTTATGCCGTTATAAGCGGTGTAAATAGACACTCCACAGGTATTGGCCGCATCTGGCTGTCCGTCCTATTTATATTCCGAATCCTGGTCCTGGTGGTGGCTGCCGAGAGCGTGTGGGGTGACGAGAAGGCCGGCTTCACCTGCAACACCCAGCAGCCCGGCTGCAACAGCGTCTGCTACGACCAGTTCTTCCCCATCTCCCACATCCGACTGTGGGCCCTGCAGCTCATTCTGGTGTCCACCCCAGCCCTCCTGGTTGCCATGCATGTGGCCCACCGCCGCCACATCGACAAGAAGCTCCTCAAGCTGTCCGGCCGGGGCAGCCCCAAGGACCTGGAGCAGATCAAGAACCAAAAGTTTAAGATCACCGGAGGCCTCTGGTGGACGTACATGATCAGCCTCGTCTTCCGCATCCTCTTCGAGGCCGCCTTCATGTACATCTTCTACATGATCTACCCGGGCTACAAGATGTTCCGGCTTGTCAAGTGCGACTCCTACCCCTGCCCAAACACAGTGGACTGTTTTGTGTCCCGCCCTACCGAGAAGACCATCTTCACCGTCTTCATGTTGGCAGTGTCGGGGGTGTGCATCCTGCTCAACGTCGCTGAGGTGTTCTACTTGGTGGGGAGGGCTTGCAGCAGGCACTTACAGAATCCTGAAGACTCCCCCATGGGAGCTTGGATCACACAAAAGCTTTGCTCCTATTAGCAAAAAAACAAGACCAGCTTCCAATCCATCTTACTAACAAGATTTAACCAGCTCTCAGCATTGGTCACAACTCAACATGACAATAATCTCACTCCTTCATTCTACAGACTGGGGCAAGGTGAGAGTATGCCTTCCCTGTGGTTGGAATATTTTACCGTAGGAAGCACTTTTTTTCAATAAGTAAAATTAGTTTGAAATCATACTGCAACTTACCATGTCAACCATTATTTTGCTTAATTTAATTTATGTATTTGTATATTTATTTATTCAGTTATTATTCAGGTTTTTTTTTACTGAAAGGGCCCTTAACAAGATTACTTCACAAATATCAACAAACATTAGGGTAAGACTTGGGAACAAAACTATAAATGACTGTGTGAGATGTATTGGGGAATCGGGATTATAGGGAACCAAGGATTCTTAAAAGGCATTGGGTTTTAGTGGTGTCTATAATGATAAAGACTGTTTGTTTATTTTGAAAATGTGTGGTTTACTAATGTTTATCTGAATGTGCCTACAGTGTGGAAATATTCCAACGAATCTATTCAACAAATCTATTGTTATGTGCTACAAGACCAGAATTTTGATACATATGCTCAGGCAAGGTCCGAAACAGCAGAGGCGCTGGACATTACAGGATTTTTCTGTCATTTTAAAGACATTTGCACATCAAATATATATGTGTAAACCTACAATGAAGTATATCTATGTTTTGTAATTGCACTTATGTAAGCACAGCAAAAGTAACATCACGAAATGTTTGTGCTATGATGCTGGTCTAGTGCAAGGGTGACCCTAACGGACTCATTGTCCATTGAATGCAAGTACTTACATATACATGCAAATATGTTTTTGTTCCTAATAAGCAGGAAAATGCCTCTTGGCTACTCCTCCCCTGTCTTCACCTTAAGACCATATCTTACAGAAGGTTTTGCAGTAGTTGCGCCCTGCTCTTAGTTGCGTCCGGGCAGACATACAAGGTTGAGGCTTTTCATATATGGGGGTCCCTTGAAGGGAGAGGTCATTACTACACAACCTAGTATAAACAAAATAATAATGAAATGTTTTATCACACAGGTTTCTGTAAGGAAGTAACAATTTATACATTACAATACCTTGGTTGTGAATATAGACATGCCCCCAACAAGTCCAGTTTGTGGTGACCTGAAATAACATCTTAGATTCAATTTGAACTCATTCATGAATCATTCATGACTCCATTAATATGTCATCGGTCATTTAAACCATTTATTGAAAACAATAATACAACATTAATTGGCCATAAGTGAACCAAGTGGTTTACAATCAAGCAATAATCTCTAATATCCTTTCATTCAAATGTATAAAGACAGAAGGGGCTGAAAGCTAAATTATGGTTTGAAATTGGTAATCACTGGTAAATTGACACTGTGGAGAAGAATGCTCCAGTACTCTTGATTATATTGTTATAATGTGTGTGTTAATGTACCTTTGGGCAATATTGGAAACATTTATCATGTTTTTACTTCAAAATGCTTCTTTTGACTTTCAGTTGCTGTTTTTATTTGGTGATTTGGTCTCTCTACCCATATATTGATGATCCTATTAAAGCGATAAAATGGAACATAGTGGAAGTGCATTGTCTATAATTGTTAATGTAACACGAATGCGAATGTTATTCTGTTATGCTTTTCCCATTTTTCTCCCAATTTGGAAGGCCCAATCATATTCACAAGGCCACATTGCTGCAACATCCGATATCAATTTGGGAGAGTGCAGACCAGCAGGCACTCTCTTCTGAAAAACGTGATGTCAGCTGCCACTGATATTCATACCACAGTCCACAAGTTGGGTTTGCACAAACATTAGCCAGAAGAAGACACATCCTGTGCAGCTTTGAACAGAGACTGTGGATGCCTGATTGATTAGACATGATCACCACCTCCGACTAAATCCCTCCCTGGGCAGAATGAGACAGCCAGCAGCCCCGGAATAATTCTTTATTGAAAATCTTTTCAATATTATACAGTAAATGTCTAAAAATATGATTTTTTTAAAAATGATCTTGCTGAAGTTGATTTTCAGGGTAGTTCACAGACATCGAATATCCCTGATTTGGAGTTACATATATCATACCTTTGGCAAATAACTTCACCCAAATTAATGATTTAGTCCTAATCAACCAATCAGCAATGGCAAAATACCTCCATGTTAATGCATTTCCATAAATTACATTTTATGTCTAAAAGTACTGTATGATTATACAATAATGTATAGCCTGTAATGTGCAACCAGTGAACAGTTGTGTATTATTAACTATTGAATTTAGTTATTCTCATTTTGATGGAATGTAGATTATTAAATAAAATTCTTTTTGTGACATTATACAAACAGTGCCATGTTCCTGTGATTTGCCCTAGGTTGTGTTGACAAATGTCTCTCCAAGTCGGCTCAATAGAAATAACTAAAAGTTAAGAACTGGAAGTTCAAAAATTGTCAGCAAACTTCTGTTTACATGTGAGAGCATTTTATGTAGCACACATTATTAAGACTAACAGCATTATAGTTGCAACTGTGCTATGCCCATGAATGATCCTGTAAAGCAATTCCAGACATGATTTAATTCTGTCCATTGGGCACCATTGAAATCCATTATACATTTCTGTATTCAGATTTATACAACAGCCAAATGAACCAGTACAGACATTGTTAGTTGAATGGTTTACAGGTCAAAGTCTTACAGCTTATAGCTTTAACAGCTTTATAGCTTTAGGTAGAGTTAAAATAATAGTTATGCTTCAGCTTTTTGCTATCTAGCCAAACTAGCCAATGGAAAACTACAGAGAAGAGTCTTGCTTAACTCAACTTCCGATGAGACTAGGAAGATTTGGTATCATAGAAGATTGGGGTTCTGACCTAACTGTAGAAAAGACAAGCATGGTTTGACCCCTGCAGGAAGGCTGATCTTTTTGATTCCATTTTTCTGTGAGAAATTGGTTCTTCTTGACAATAAGAACTTAGGAGCCTTTGGGCAATAAGAGTGGCCCATATGGAAATCAAACCTGTAACCTCTGAAAGTCCAGTTCCCCAAACATCATACTACACAACAACTAACCCTGCAATTGACCACAACCATAGTTGTAGGTGCCACATGCATTCTCAAAATATAATTACTTTTAGTAAATGAGGAAAACTAGATGTCTTTCAGGAAACAAATACAAAGCAACTCAATATAGTACTATAACTTGACAAAGTATGGTGCTGTAGCACCAAAGCTTGTGGAGGAGAATGTGGTTATTGTTTTGTGATTGGAAACCACAATCAAACAAGTACTCTTGCTCAGTAGTCTTGGCATGCTTCACATGCAGACAAAAAACTGACAAGACGGTTGCAAAGACATCAATTATAACTGACAATTTACAATTTCGTTATTTGCAGACACTTTTATCCAAAGTGACATTAGTGCCAGAAACAGATATTGTGTCATAAACAGATATTCATGTTACAAGGAATGAATATTCCATATTCATTTTTTAATCAGTGTGAGAATGCCATTTTTAGCACGTACAAGAAACATTTGGTCTGTGGACGCAATACATGCATGCGTATTAGAGACTGCATGGATGACGGCCCCATAATGTATGACTGAGCCTGGGGATGTCTTCTAAAAATAGTGTCTCTGGCCCAATCAGGCAGGGCCTGCATCTCACCCCCTCTAGTGTGAAGTAATGTAAATGTGTCTTAGACTGTATAAAAACAGAGCTAAAGCTAGTGTTTGTCAAACATTATAATATGCCTCTGTTCCAGTGGCCAGCTGTATAATTAAACTCTCTTGTTTTCTGTTACAAATATCGGGTCTATCTCTTCATCATCACAGACTTACTACAATTCAGTATTTTGGATTGATTAACATCAGTGAGATATGAGTTCTCAGATAAAGGCTTAAAGTGTGGACACCTGGTGAAAAATAAAGAGTCAAAACAAATGGTAATAAGCCAAATATGCATTATATGTACATATATATATATATATATATATAATAATAATATCATATTATTGTGTTCCAAATGAACCACATGGCTGAGCAACTTTGTCAGAAGTTACTATCACTTTAAATCCTCTCTGGTAGGGTCTCTTAACTCGCCACAAGGTGGCAGTACAAATGTACTCCTGTCCCATTGTGTCAGCAGGCACACATACTGCACAAAACTAACCTTTGGCCAGTATGTGGGGAGAAAATATGCAGTTGCTCCAGCGCACTGCAGCTGACAGACTGCACATGCAGCACACACAGAGTCTCTACTTAACTCTGAATTCTTTTTGAGTCCCTCTGTTCTGCCAGACCACCTGTGGGAATATGTCCAAGGCAGAATTTCAGGTCAGGTCTGTGCAGTCCTCACAGCAATCAAGCATCTTGCATACTTCCAGTTTATCAATAACATGGCCTTGAGTGGTGTCAGCCCTTTCCAATCCAAAATACTAGGCCCCAGGACAGCTGCACCCTGCCTGGGCACCCATGGGGTCACCAAGAGCTAGTGACCATTTTCAGGCAGAAATACATACGTAGAGCCCATATATAGAATAATGTTGAGCCCAAAGTAATACAAAAAAACATGTATTGTAACATGCGCAATGAAGGGTACAATAAAAATAGCTATTTGAATAGAACAAAATATGTGTAAATCAGATCATTTTTAAGTGCCAAATATTTAAAGAGTAATATTACAGTTCACAAATTTTTAATTGATGTGACTGTCAAAGGTAAGGATTCTATATTGCGTTCTGGCTAATCTATATGAATAGTGGATTCCGGAAAGTTTGGCATCAGTTTTTAACTGTTAATCAAAGTTTTGAATAATGACACACATGACTTACCTAAAAATAGCTGACAAATTAAAAACATAATTGTATTCTAACATACAGCACTATATTTGTGGTATGTCAATGTGGTCATAGAACTGCCTGATCTTCTCAGCATCTTGAATATCCCAAGTGTCTCTGCCTCTACTACCTGACCTGGCAAGCTGTTCCATGCATTGACAACTCTATATAAAGAAACAAAGAAATCTGTGCGGAATTTGCCTTTAACTAATTTTCAAATGTGCCCTCTTGTTCTGCTAACCAAAGTCATCTTAAAAAATCTTTTGTAGTTCACTTTGTTAATCCCTTTTATGAATTTAAAAACCTCAATCAAATCCCCCTTTTATCTGTGCTTGCAAAACTTGAATAGATTAAGCATCTTGAGTCAATACCATCAACTACAACTCCTAAGTCTTTTTCATATTGAGCACATTCAAATTTTTCTCCTCACATAAAATACTGCTATCTTACATATTTGTTTCCCACCTGCATAACTCTACATTTAGCAATATTGAATGCCACCTCTGCCCATCTTGGATTGGAATACCAAACTGTTTGCTAAACCTCCAAGTTTTGTATCATCTGCAAATGTAACTATTTTGCTACTACCATCCCTATCAAGATCATTTATGTCAATAAAGATGAGCAGACTCACTCCCCACTGTGGAGGAGATACTGGGAAGTTAACCGTAACAACGAAGAGGTCAGGATCCTTCCTTGCTTTATGTGAAACACAGCCTAGGCCTGACTCCCAGGCTAACTCCCAACAATCCTGTGACTTCCAGTCAACCAAATTCCATGTCAACCTCTTTGTGATAGCAGACCCTCCCCTCAGACCTGAATTATATTTAGAATATCTCTGGTGCCATACTGAGGCCACCCTATTGGTGAGCTAAGCTGCCACTCACCAAGTCTGAAGAAATATCAAGCCAGCAGTGCTTTATTGTCCACAGTGGGGAGTGTGTTTCCAGCCAAATTTAACCCAGGAGGTGAAGGGGGGTATCAACAGAAGACTTACTAGTAGTGTTTCAGAAAGACCTGAGCTTGCTCTGCCGGGGAAAAGGGAAGAGTTTCCCCTGACAAAGCACTGAATGCTTGTTCAATTAATTTGCATGAATATTTGAGAGTTGTGAGCAGTAGCAGTGCAGCTTCATTCCATTCAAGGACATGATCTTGGCTGGGAGAGGACTTTCAGTTTGTTGCCTGTGTCAGTGAGCTGCATGGATACTCTACAAAAAGAGTGGTCTCTCTGCTGGAGATGTGCACATTGACAAGGTAAGTCCTCACTACAGCATTTTCATACTATACTGACAGGGATCTATTCATCTATTTCTGGCTGGGAGTTCTTCACTATTTAACCTTTCCATAAACTTTACAGGGAAATAGGAAAATATTGATATAATACTGAAGCCACACACACATTTTTTGTTTTATATTATTCATCAACAAAATTAATTCAATTTATATCATTAATGAATGGCATTAACCAGTGTATTTTGTTGGAATGGTTGGAATTACAAGCCATATGAAACATTTTAGCACTAATTTTTTTGCAAGTGGTAACTCAGCTGAATGATCATACAGCTTGAATTATATTGAGAATGAATTGACCCTTAATCTTCAGTGTAGAAAGTCCACCGATGAGTGTTATTTCATGGCTGATACTGTTAGTTAGTGGCTGCACTGCTAGTTCATTCAACCGGTGGAGAAGAAATCTAAGAACGCTTTCTTTCTGAGCGTGTTTCACATAAAAGTTGTTCATTGTTATACACAGTAACACAATATATTCCAGTCAGATTGCCTGATGTACATTTAAGCTTTGAAAACGCACCCCAGAAAATGCTAAGAATTCTTAATTCACCCAACCAAATGCTCCAAGAACCACTCTTTTCAGTGTTGTTTAGCGGAAGAGGTCAAACCAGCAGTCAAGCAGTGAACCTATTTTTCTGAGATAGTGGTCTATCACATCTATTGAAAGACCAGTCTATCATGACTAATCTCTGGAACACACTGGGCTTGGATGGCACAGCAACTTTTCCACAGGTTCGTTTTTAGTCGCCACTGAAGGAAGCAGACTTATAAACAGTTCTCTCCAAAGAAATGGCAATACCTTGTATCACCATTAGATGCCGAAAAGGCCAGCACTGTAGTTGTAGCCTCTCCACACTGCCTGTTGTTGTTTGATTACAAACTGAGAACACAACAATAAGGAATGCTGCCAGTGTAATTGTATTTTTTGTATAACATATTTCACATAACTAGGCCATGAGGCCTAATGAATTCCATAACCTCATATTATGAATGATGGGTCTTTATAATTAAAATCTATTGCCTGCTGCTTTGCTGAGAAAGCACATTCTAGAATGTGTTGGCCTGGTTCAAGGCCTTCACACATGAGATGCTTGTACACCTGACCTGAACAGAATGGTGCCCTGGGTGCAAGAGGGTCTTGGAGAACATGCAGCCTGGTGCCTACCAATGGGATCACACAGTCCCCAAATGGGTGTGTTTACTGCAGTGTGTGCTCACAATCTGGGAATTCACCAGTAACCCAATTCTGAGGAAGGCTACGCCCACGTGTGCGACTGTCCAGGACTGCTCTCTAGTTTTTAATGTGCAGTGGTGGGACACTGCCACCTGCTCCAGGTCAAACACATGGACCATGGGCACCCAACCTCATAAATTCAGCTCAAGATTATTCATGAATGACTGGTTCTCTGTGGCTCAGATGGTAGAGCACAGCGTTGGCAACGCTTAGGTTGTGGGTTCAATCCCCACTGGGGCCACAAAAATGTATGCATTCACTACTGTAAGTTGCTTTGGATAAAAGCATCTGCTAAATGGCGTATATTATGAATACGTAAGATAACCCATATATATAACAGTCCAGGAGTGCTTGGAATTCTCTTCCTGCTAATTTGCTCATCTAATTTGACAGGAGTTCCCTATAAATATTATGAGGTCACTTGCATAAATATTCTACGTGTAATATTGTTTTGCTGTCCCAATCAGAATGGCATGTCGTTACTTTTATGACACAATTACTCATTTTATTCTTGTAAGCTGAGGTCAAGTAAGTGTGATAGTAGCTTGTACAGTATATCCTATCAATTATCAATGGGTTATAGTGGAAAATACTGCCCTACTAAAGGGATAAGTTTCAAGTTGAAATGGAAGAAAAATGTTTTAGTACCATTTCCCTGTTACTGTCACAACAGTAATGGGCCCTTATCATTATATTATCGTTATCATCCTTCAGGTCTGTTTATTGAGTAAATTGTGTTGGCTGACATCTACAGCAAGCATAAAGTGAAATAGCACTACGATCCTACCGTGTGAAATGCACTAAAGGATGCTATGCAATGTGCTGTTTTACCCAGTATTTTTGTAATGTTATTTTGTGTACATAATAATTCTCTGTCTGATAGGTTCAAAGCTCACAAGCCCCAGTAGCAGGGGGGATCAACCACCCTGCCTGGATAGTGTTATGGGACTGGTTCCCTTGGTAACAAGATAAAGGGGGGAATTGTCCACACTTGTCAGGAAGTGGCTGAGAGCAGTGGGCTCTTGTCCAATTTCATGAATCTCTTTCTGCATGAGATCTAAAATAATCTCAACATTAAACACTGCGTGGTCGCGGTTTAGATAATGGTTGCACAGCATTTACACTCAAAATACAAAAATCAAGAGACTCATCTTCACTCTTTTCCAGCACCAGTGTAGATTAACTTTATTTTGGATCGAGACTATTTAAACTACCCCTCAACATTTCATACAAATAAATGTTTGCTAGTTTTTATTAAAAAGACAACTAAAAATCATTAGCACTAACATATGTTTGCGCTTGTCTACACTCTTTTTACAACGTCGTACAGTTTCTCATCAAATTAGAACACATCAGAATTTTAAGCAGAACAATGCAGTGACGAAAAATCTGAGCTTCATGTGCCATGGTTTTTATTGAAAGGAGGTTATATTGATGTTATATGATGCCTTTGCCAGACCTCATTTAGAGTACTGTGTGCAGTTCTGGTTTACAACTCGATGAGTGTAACGATGTGGCTAACCTTGTAATTATGTTTGTTTACATGTGATGTGTTGGATAGGGTCTTTCAAGAGCAGTTTTTCTTTAATGTGGACATACCTACAGTCAGGTCCAAAATTATTGGCATCCTTGATGAAAATGAGCAACAAAAGGCTGTATAAAATAAAAAATGCAGGTAATGAGCTATATTTTATGCTCAAACATATGGGAAAACGATATACTTTTATTGTAATACAATTATTCTGGGGCCCCCCGGTGGTGTAATGGTAAAGGCACTCACCCGGAGTGCAGGATCCAACTCACTCCAATATAAAACATCTTTATTTTGCAAAGACACTAAACAATACAAACGTGAATACTACAACACAGATGAAATGAAATATAAAATCTTTATAAAGTCTTTATAAAATCACATAATTACATTTTAAATATATTAATATATTCAAAATATGTATTTATAAATATTTGATTAATTAATTTTGAAATATATATAATTTACAAAACATATTCCTTTTTATGCACAAATGTCATTCACATATCCATTTAATACGGTTACCATTTTCATATTTTTTTAAACATACAGAATATCTGAAACTATTCCACAAGATATGACTATGTCAAAGCAGCAATGATCAAAGGATGTACTGTATATAATACAATTTCATCATGCTTTTCAAAATGTAAGCCTTTACTACTTTGGGCCTTTTGTGAATAAATGTCATGTTGACAAAGACAATGTGGTTTCTATGCTGAAGGAAGCACTGGTGTTACTTTTAGGTATACTTCCTGTTGCCTGTGAAGTATCTATTAAACATGGTAGTTAAAGCAGAGGTTTGTAGAGGAAGCACATTTTACCAGGCATAATAAATTGAAATCTATAAATACACATAGCACTTAATGTGCTTGTAACTTTAAAACAAATCTGCTCATTTCACACACATATGGTGAGACTTAAGGGATTTGAACACATATTGGCCAAATTAATCCCATCCTCAGCTTAAAGGGATTGCTTGAAAGCTGGGAAAACTCTGTGCTTGCTTTGTATTTATTGCCGTTTACCTTGCCACGGGTTGAGTGGACCTACCTGTAGGTCAAAATAATGGTTGAGGTGATTGTGTCTTTTGTGCATTTTGCCAACCATTATAACTCATTTAAAACATTGATTATTTGGGTTTAATACATTTAGAATTCTACAATTGCTAAAAAGCTGGGAAAATGTGAATGTGTGATTATACACAAGGACTCATACATAGCCTAATTCCAGCACTTTCAATCAGAGTGTGTAACAAGGCAGTCTCACCCCCCAACATGCACCTGGCTCATTTATAAAAAAAATGTTTTTGGCTTTTAGTTGAACCACCATGAAGTTGACTCAGAGCAGAAATAGACAAACATTCTGGCTGGTTTCTTTGTACGTAATGCAGTAATAATACCAAAACCTTGTTACATTTAAAATAGTTTATTGGGACATTGTAACTAAATAGTCTGGTAGGGATAGAAGTTAAATATATATAGTGCTTGCTCTTTTAATGATGTGGTATCTCAGATTATTGTGTGGTTGTGTGAAGTTGTATCTGTATTCTGTCTTTACATGAGGTCAGGGGGTACAGAAGTTAATGTTTGTAAGGACTGACAGTATGTGGCCATTGTATTTATTTCTGTAGGAGACCCTGAACTCTCGGTGCTGTATAGATATGGGGTATGTCCCACCAACCCGTAACTTGGCGGATGGCATACCTGCCATTCCAATATACCCCAGGGTAAGGAGTTTCTTTGTATGTACTATCTATAAATCAATATTGTAAGAACAATTGACTTTATGATTGATATCCAACTAAAGACTTTCCCAGGGGTTTATATTCAAATATTTACAGGATGTTTTTAAAGAACATAAAACTGCCTTTAAAACAATTATATATAGAGAGATAATTTTAGAGAGCAGCCCATGGTGTCCTTTAATGCCAGCTGCCAAAGCAACAGTGGTGCAGTACATCAATAAACACAATGAACAAGTTCTCTGAATATTTTGAATGCTTGAGCATAAAGTGCAGGTCTAATGACAAATTGATCATAGTCAACGAAAAAAGCAATCTTTTCTGCATATTCTTTGATGTGCCATGTCAAACAGAGGTGCCTTACCTGTGTGTTGTCTGGCGACTTCTCAGGTGATGATACACTTGTCTCTAAACACAGGTGCCTGGGTTGTGTCGTCCTGCAGAAATAGGTCTGTGCGTGATTCGCAATGGGAGACTGGAGCCTGCTGGGGAAGCTGCTGGAGAGCGCCCAGGAGCATTCCACGGTGGTGGGCAAGGTCTGGCTGACTGTCCTGTTCATCTTCCGAATCCTGGTGCTGGGCGCGGCCGCCGAGAAGGTGTGGGGCGACGAGCAGTCAGGCTTCACCTGCGACACCAAGCAGCCCGGTTGCCAGAACGTCTGCTACGACAAGACCTTCCCCATATCGCACATACGCTTCTGGGTGCTGCAGATCATCTTCGTCTCCACACCCACCCTTATATACCTGGGCCACATCCTGCACCTGGTGCGCATGGAGGAGAAGCACAAGCAACGGGACAAAGAGCTAGCTCAGCTCGCCCTGCAGAATGACAAGCAGCCGCTGATCGAAGGCAAGGCGAAGAAGGCCCCTGTCCGGGACGAGCAGGGCCGCATCCGCCTGCACGGGGTGCTCCTGCGCACCTACGTCTTCAACATTGTCTTCAAGACCCTCTTTGAGGTGGGCTTCATCGTGGCCCAATACCTCCTGTATGGCTTTGAGCTCAAGCCACTCTACACGTGCAACCGGCCCCGTGTCCCAATGTGGTGAACTGTTACATCTCGAGGCCCACCGAGAAGACCATCTTCATCCTCTTCATGCTAGTCGTGGCCTGCATCTCACTGCTGCTCAACCTGGTGGAGATATACCACCTCGGCTTCACTAAGTGCCGTCAAGGGCTAAGGTACAGGCGCTCTGACCTTGCGTCTGAATCAGGCTCCAAGGCTCCCAGTGAGGCAGTGGTGCCTTTCGCGCCCAGTTATAACTACTTCCCCAGGCACCATCCTGCGCCCGGACCCTTCCAAACTGGCTCCAGGTACAGTCCTCCCCTCACAGAGCCGGACTCTGCTTACCAACCCTACAATAGTAAGGTGGCTTACAAGCAGAACCGGGATAACCTGGCCGTGGAGAGGAACAGTAAACCTGAGGAATGCGAGTTGAAGGTGAAGAAGGGCTCAGGCTCGGCCCCAGGGTCGCCAGCGGACAACCAGCGGCGGCCCAGCCGCTCCAGCAAGCACAGCAACAACAAGACCAGACTCGATGATCTGAAGATCTAAGGACCTACCTCTCCATTGAGGCCATGAGAGAGATGCAAGCAACTGATCCTTGCTGTTTGCGTTCTATTGATGACATGTGGCCTAATGTCCAAGCAAGAACGTGCACTGTTATTTGCAATGATCATGGTACATGTGTCTTCCAGTTAATGCAATGGGGAAAGCATTGCTAGGGTAAGGAACAATGTAGCATAGCATTTAATCTCCGCCTCAGTGGTTTTCTCTATGGCTGGTCCCATGTACATACAATATTGTATTCCAGTATGTGGGTACACTGCTAGGACTTTGTTGTTTAACATATGCAAGCGTTTACAAAGTTGAACTTGCCATGAACAAAGCTTCAACAAAGCCATGACAAATATTCTCAATGCACACATCCATGTGTCAGAGATTGACACACAAAAGCTTTAAAAGGCAACACCCTTTTTATAGGAATACCCAACGCTCACATGAGTGCATTGGGTTGTTTGTTTTGTTTACTTGTGCCAAATAGCTTATTACTATCACAACTTTTTTTTCTGAACACTTAAGCCTCATGGTCTGATTTGAAAAGATCATACAAGCAATGACTGTGGATAGATAAAGAAGGACTGGGACCAAGTTCCATAGCACTGAAGAGGTTGCAATACAATACAACCATTTAGCGGATGCTTTTACCCACCTTAGACAAAGTGCATTCAGCTCGAGTAAATGAACAACCACTTGATGCTATAATGTCATTCGCCAAGTACGCTACATAAACAACGCAAGTGCAAACGCAAAGTTGCAACCTCTCACGAGTACCAGCACCAGGCCATAGGAATATGACTCTTAACTTGTGAGATCCACATTTCTCACCACGGTCCATTGTTCATCCCTTCACACAGAACTGAAGCATAAATGAAGAAAACTCATGGGATATGCGATTGATGGATTGATCATTGGATTTATATAGCGATTTTCAAGGAGCCCAAAGCGCTTTACAATGGTAGGGGCAGCTCACCTCAACCACCTACCAATGTGCAGCACCCACTATGGGCAGCCATAGTGCGCCAGTACCAACACACTACACATCAGATACACAGTGGACAGGTGAGGAGGGAGGGAATGAATTAATTTCATATATGAATATATATATTGTGTTGGTTGGGAATTTGGCCAGGACACCGGGTTTACACCTACTCTTTTCGAAAAGCGCCATGGGATCTTTGATGACCACAGAGAGTCAGGACCTCGGTTTTTACCGTCCCTTCCGAACGACGGACATGTAGTCCTTGTGGGATCTAACCCACAACCATGGCCAGTGCCATGCTCTACCAACTGAGCTACGGAGCTATGTGCTGTCTGACATTTGAGAGCAGGAGCCACCAGAATATCAAAGGAATCATTGTGAAACTGAAATATATGTGGAAGTGTTTTCATATGAATAAAAATGTTTATAATGTAAAGGAGCAGACTTTTCTATGGATAGGTAACACGTTAATGAAATATGATGTCCCAAATGAAAGACATGCAGCAAAAATACATAGTGGTCCATGCCAACCACTCCTTCAGGTGTGGGAAGTTATGGAAAGATAGTCTTGTAAAAATCAAGGTTCAGATATTAACGTATCACCAAGGGTCAAACAGATTGCTTATTACTTCTTTAGATTAATGACGCAAATGTAATCATGCTTCATCCTTAACTCGAGTAATGAATGTATGTGTTTCTTATGCAGTGGTGTCCCGCAGGGATCGGTGCTGGGACCTCTGCTCTTCCTTATTTACATAAATGATCTTGACATGGACGTTAGTAGAAAAATAGTTACATTTGCAGATGATACTAAACTTGGGGGTTTGGCAAACAGTTTGGAATCAACTAAAGTAATCCAAGATGACTTAAACAAAATCCCAAAATGGGCAGATACATGGCAGATGACATTCAATATTGCTAAATGTAAAGTTATGCATGTGGGAAATAAAAACATTAGACAGGAGTATTTTATGGGAGGAGAAAAGTTAGTAGGTGTTCAATTTGAAAAGGACTTAGGAGCTGTAGTTGATCAAAGCCTATCTGCATCAAAGCAGTGTGCTACAGCAGTGAAAAAAGCCAACAGGATGCTGGGATACATAGCAAAAAGTATTGAGTATAAATCAAAGGAAGTTATATTAATGTTATATAATGCCTTTGTCAGACCTCACTTAGAATACTGTGTGCAGTTCTGGGCACCGCACTACAAGAAAGATATAGAAGCTCTTGAAAAAGTCCAAAGAAGAGCAACTAAACTGATACCTGGTATGAAAGGTAAAAGTTATGATGATAGACTTAAGGCACTCAATCTATTTAAACTTAGCAAACGGAGACTTAGGGGGGATTTGATTGGAGTTTTTAAATTCCTAAAAGGGATTAACAAAGTAAAATACCAAAGATTTTTTAAGATAAGTGGGGTCAGCAGAACAAGAGGCCACAGGTGGAAATTAGTTAAAGGCAAATTCCGCACAGATATTAGGACGTTTTTCTTTACACAGAGAGTTGTCAATGCCTGGAACAGCTTGCCAGGTCGGGTAGTAGAGGCAGAAATGCTTGAGCTATTCAAGTCCAGGCTAGATGTAGTACTAGATACTCTTTAGATTAGGACATGATGAGCCTAGATGGGCCGAACGACCTGTTCTCATCATTATGTATTCTTATGTTCTTATTACATTCTGAATTAGATTGGCCATTGAAATGTACAAAAATATTGACAAAGAAAAAAATGCTAAACTTGCTTAAATTTGTCAGTCAAATTTAAGGACAACACACACACAGCTTGAATGAATTTGTGCCTGAGGGGGTATTCAAACCTTGTATTGGTCACAAATGTTGACAAACTCATTTGAGCAAGTGTTACTGTACACATCATACCACTAATGGATGAACTGAATAGCCCTGAAGCCTCTGATGCTATTCTTAGTTCTAAGAGAAATGAGAAGTCGAAACTTGCTTATGTTTAGAAGTTGAAATTTACATTTTGTTATCATGAATACATGTATAAAGAGGAATTGTGATCAAAATCAACATTTCAGTTGAAACAGTGTTTGGAGACACCAATTATTAATATACAAATGTTTACCACACGTAACCTTCTCATACACAAAAAAAGTATTTTGAGTGATTCTTTATGGTTGGAAATCATCATTCATCATGTGGCATAACTGCCACTTGTTCTATGTTAGTATGTGGAATTTTCCTTATTTTCTTACTCATTGGTATCAGATTTGAGAATGGTTTTCGCTGGAATGGATTCTTGGAATCAATCTCATGCAGAAATCCAGAACTGACCTTGAAAACAACTACTGCCATTTTGCAACCAAACACCAATATTCAGTCATACAAAACAGCCAAAGAAGCATCCCAAATACTCAATTCTTTGATAGAATAAATTTACAGAAAGGAAACTTCACTACACAGAGAACACCTGGAAGATTGATATTCACGATGTAAAACTAGCCTACTCTCTCTCCAAATATATATACTACAATCTTTTGTTTTGTCTGAAAAACATTTCACAAATAAAAATAAGACAAAGCAGAGTGGGCCACAACACAACTCTTTGGCTCTTCAGTGGCCATTTTTTCAGTCTCATGACCCAAGTTGACGCGTTGCATTTAAGAATTCCTGGAAACAAAAATAAAACATGACATTGACATGACATGAACACAGCGCTGCATGCTTTTATCCCTGGAGAACCCTTTATACCTTGGAATTTTTAATTCACCCATTTGAAAAATTCACAATCATGTGAATTTTATTCTTCTATAAGATAGAAAATACTTACATCAACAGGAACTGCTTAAATGAGCTAAATATAAGTAGGTTAAATATAAATACAATTTTCAATCCTAAGGGGAGCAGACACAATGGTTAGGTAAAATACTTTCAAACTATTCAAAATCATTTGAAATCTATCAATCATGAATCTGAAGTTCCTTTTTCCAAAGGAATAAAAACATTCAAGAGTGAACCAATTGTAGAGAACTTTATTATAATATTCGGGTCAGTGTTTGAAAATGTGCACACCTAATGACACGTGACAGGGAGTAGTCTATGTGTGTTCCTGGAACAGGCTGACACGGTATCAACTCAACATGTGTCAGAGAATCAGATAACCATACACTGTATATTCAAAGCACTTGATTAAGTAGGATATGTACAGTACCCCCTCACAACACATACAAACAACTGGACAGCATTTAACTTTTTAATGCAAGGCATCAGCGTGGCTATTGTAAATGTAACCAAGCTGGGCAGTATGTAATATAAATACATTTCAATGCAAACAATGAACAGTAAGAGTAATGGTTTTATTCACTTTGTGTTCATTGCTTTTGTTTCTGGTGAGGATAAAAAGCACGGTACAGCTAATTCCTTTCTCATCTATTCCGAACACAAAATGTGAAGCAAGTTCAGCGAAAACCACAAAACAGATTCTCCATTTATGCAATGTCAGGTAATTAAGGCAGTATCCACTAACAACCTGTTTGTCATTTAATTTGTGAAGACCTGGTTTAATGTATGAAATTTAAATGAAAACAAAAAAAAGGTTGTGATTCTGAACTTCACGATTTGTGCTGGTGACTCACAGCTCCCCTGTACATATTCAAAGCCAAACGTGTAACAGGAACTCTTCATAAAGCTCACTCAATCAACTAGTTGTGCAATAAAGGTAACTATATAGGTACAGTATTAAAACATTTTAGGATTGAAAAGAAAATACAAACTGTATCTTGATAAAAAAGCTAAATAACATCACTCATTAGAAAACATGCAAGTTATTATTTACTGTTTATGTCACTCAAGTTAAAGTGAGGAATAAGCAAAACATTATGTACCATCAATATCTTATTTTCATACATTGTAAGATTTTTTTGGTTAATATTTGTCACGCAAATGTTGTTTTCCTTCTTTTTTTTCTTTTTTATCATAGAACTCAATCAGAATTGATCTAAACTTGACAGGTAAGAACTTTAAATTTAGAATAATTGGGCATGGCAGTTCAGAATGCTTTTGATTG
This sequence comes from Aldrovandia affinis, assembly GCA_029706075.1. Taxonomy (NCBI): domain Eukaryota; kingdom Metazoa; phylum Chordata; class Actinopteri; order Notacanthiformes; family Halosauridae; genus Aldrovandia; species Aldrovandia affinis. The sequence continues at coordinate 4,786,365 of JAINUG010000068.1, read as the reverse complement.
GCTGACAAACAAACTGAAAGTTAAATATGCATCTCTACAATAAACCAGTGTGTGATGGAAAGCACTCAAGCTCGATAGCAGTAATAACAAGGCGTCCGGTTCTTCCTCTGAAGCACAACATCAACTGAAGTAGACTTGACTCTGGTGGCTTAGGAAATTCAGGAAGTACACAGAATAATGTGCAAAACAAAACCACTTGTGTGGTGAGTAGACGGGCGACTACAGAACAAGTTTTTCCCTGTGGCCAGCCTGCTGCACGACGACACCTTCTCAAATGGGAGCGTAGTGTTCTCTTCGGCCGTGCAGAATTAAGACCAGCTCTTTCTGCCGTTCCGAGTACCCCAGTGCCCCAGCTTCCTTTGCACTGAGCAGCCTCAATGTCCTGCACAGAAGAAGGGAAAGTGGACGGCGGAGAGGTTGGCGGCAGGACGGGAGGTTGTTTTCCAGGAGACGGGGGGACGGGGGGATCAGTCGTGGCTGCCTTCTGCAGTGTGGTCCTCGTAGATCTCTTTCACGGCCAGGATCCTGTTCAGCATGCTCTCCAGCATGCCGTGATCCATGGAGACGGCCGAGTACCAGAGCGGGCTCTCGGCCACACACGATCGCTCCGGCTGCAGGTAGAACAGGTCGCTGCGGTTGCGCACGCTTCCGGAGCTGCACGCCAAACAGACACAGCTGTACACTTTGGTGTGGAGGCACCTGCTTCCATTTATTTATTGATTTTACTTTCTGTTTATGCTTTTATTCCCCATTTTTATTTGACAATTGACAATTACACCCTCTCTTTTTCCTGTCAAGTATCCCCACTCTCGTATGAGAGGTCGCTGTCGTAGTCCCGAGACCGGTAGTGAGCGCTGCACCGCCTCCTCCGAGCCGGCATCCGCCACGGTCACCGGAACACACAGGACCACTCATATATGCAGCGAGCTCGTATCGGCTTCCCTCCCCCATCCTTGGAGCGGAGAGCCAATTGCCGCCCCCTAGTAGCACTCCCGGGCCAGAGCCAAACTGGCACGACCTAGGTGAAATTAAACCCCAGTCGCAGTGGGCAGCGTCAAACATTCTTACCGCTACACCACCCGGCAGGCCCTACCTGCTTTCATTTACTAAAATCGTTCATGATCGAAAATCAAACTTCCAACACGAGAGATCAATAGAAGTTCACCAAATGGCATTTCAAATGTAAATGCCTACCACAGCCATATATGGACATGAGTGGTTCATACACAAACATATGCCAATTAATAAGCTTGTAACCAATCACTTGACGTAGGAACTCCAGAGGGTCAGATGACTGTTCAGTTATTTTTTCCTATGAATGTTTACATAAGTAACATCTACAAGTCAACTGCTGGTGACAAGTGCTTGAATACGACACAATGTGCCAGCAGAGTGCATCAGAGTTGCATTCGTGATGACCTTGATCTTTCCCCGCAGTATCTCTGGCCTTACCTGGCCCTAAACTCTTACCATTTGGAAAGGTAGAACTCAAAGAATTTGACAGGGCATCTGAGCGGGTTCATCCTGTTCTCCTGCTGTTCCAGCTCCACTGCCTCTTCCTCCCACTTCCTTTTTCCCAGATTGCTCTCTGTGAACAAAAGCGTGTGTTCATTGTCCTTTGACCTGGCATGCTTACTTTAACATGAGGCTCCGACCCTGCCAAAGTCAAACAGCACGTTTATTTATGGAGCCAAAACCTCTTAAAAAATGAATTATGCTTAACCTGGTTGCTAGTCATTATTTATATGGCTATCTGCTACAAAGGGTGCATGACATTTTAATGAAAAAGATAGATTTAGTTTAGCCATTCCATGATAAGTGTATAAGCACTGGTTCTCTTTCAAAAGCCATTGTTTAATGTGTGCTTTAAAGCAAGAAAACTCAAACTTTCTTACTTTGAAAGGCAATGTATAATCGTTAATGGCATTTCAACCATGCGAGGTCATCAATCAGCCTTCATGGTGTATTATTTTCCTACAAACAGCTGAGCATTGAGCAAGCCATGACAAAACATATTATTGCTTTCAATTTGAAGGGCAACAACTTGAAAATTACAAGAGCAGAAGATTTATTTTTTTGCTCTCAATCTTTACCAAGGGTGCTTCTGTATGGGGAAAATAAAACTGTTAAGAGGCTAAAAAACAACCACATTCAGGAATGCTCACTTATGGACTTTATTACACATACACCTCAAGGTAAAGAAAGAGTATTCAATGACACTGGTATATTTATATGGAAAAGTGATCCATCTTGTTATGTCGAGACAGCACTTTTTAGCCTTCTCCCCTACCACAACCGTGCTTCTCTCTAGCCTTGGGTGCCGCCAAAAGAGCCGATAGTTTAAAATTAGCAGTCCGTCTGATCGTTTCGAAGTCACATACCATCTTACACCTCCCACACAGAAAGCAGCACTTCAAAAGACCTCCACTCTCAAGAGTATAAATAGCACACAGACCAACTCAGAATAGCATCATGGGGGGGTAGGGACACTAAGATTCCTCTTCATCAACAAAGTTGAACGCTATCATTTTGCATGGTGTAAAACAAAAAACACACGTCGGAAATACATTTCGGAACTATCTCCTTTCCGTATCTGTATGTAACTGCTCTATATGTATGTAACATACCTATTTACATTTGAGCCAATTAGCAGAGTCATCTGTAAGTGGTATGGGACTCAAGTTGGAGTGATATTTAAATCACATTTACACCGGTGGGTAACATTGTGACACTATACTACACATTTGTTTGCTAGTTTTTGTTAAAAAGACAAATTCAAATGGGTTAGCATTCTGTAAAACTTATTTTTGTGCTCTTCCACAGACTTGTTACAGTTACACAGTATCTCACCAAATTGGAACACGCCAGACTTTTCAATGGACGGTGCCATGGTTTTTTTTAATTTTAGATTTTTGGAAACGAGTGGAGGGGAATCAATCGGTGAGTCGAAAATGTTAGCCAAAGCAAACCCCAAAATGGCCGTGGAGGGCCGTGACACTTCTCAAAGTGATCAGGTCTGCAGGTCCGCGGTTCGTACCACAGAAATACATGTACCCACGTAAACATAAGATTTCATACTACAAGAGACTGGTGATTTCCTGTGATTCTGATCAATCAGTGACACTTTGAAGAGGACAATAAAACGAAGGTATTAGTTGTTAAGGCCTATAGATGCTTGCGACTGCGACGCAGAGGTTGCGTTGATGTTGCAGAGGATGTTGCAGAGGATGTCGTGTACCTAGCACAAAAATCAAACATCGCAATGTTGCATTGATTGGTTGGTTAGCGAATGGAGATGTTGGTCACAGTTCATTGATTGTACATCATTTTTAAGATTTTAATTTTAAGCATTTAGCGATTTTATCCAGTGAAAAGATTAGAAAATAAAAGACCAAAAATCCTTCAAAAGACCATTTCATTTCCTTAATACATTAACATTATTTTCAAGAGTCGTCTGCTGGTTCCTTTGTTCCACATGAATTTGCTCTATTATTCTAATGCTATAAAGGTGAGTTGCTTGCACACAAGCTGCTTTCATGACAGGCGTACCTTTTTTCAAAGGTTTTAAAGTCTATTGTACTGACAGTACATTAAACTCGGAGATTCTGCAAACAACGAAGAATCGACAGTGGTCTTCACGTCATTCTAAATGATATATTTAAGGTTGCAAATATCCAGATGTTTTGTGTTGTGCTTTAGATTACATATAAATGTAACATGTCACTACAACACCTTAATGCGCAGAATATTCAACTAACAAAACAAAGAAAGAGCAGGGTGCATATAAATTTTTTTAAGCATATAGCAGACGCTCTTATCCAGAGCGATTTACTAGATGTGCATTAATACATGGTAAGAACAATCATAGTTCGCACAAGAGATCAGTGAATTAATACAGCAATAGACATCGTTGTTGGCAGCTGCATACCATACCTGTATATATCCATGTCAACGTTAGCTAAGCAAAACTATCGATATCTATCTAGCTAGCTAGCTACCTAGCAAACAACCTGGTATCACGGCCAAATAAAACTTGCTAACAGTAAAATGAACCAGCTTCAGGAAAGATTGGCTGAAGAAGTTTGAAGGTACAGGAGTTAACTTTGGCTTAATTTGTTAAGAATGGTGGAAAGATGTGGCGGGAATTTCTCTCGTGTGTACGACATCCTTACTTCGTGGAAACAACTTTGCATGTATATATATATATATATGCTTAAGTGCTTCCGACAGATTAGTGCCCGTGAGATATGGCCGTGGTTAAGGCATTCCTATGCAACACCATGTTGCATAGGTTGTGCAGAGGTATAAATTGCAGAGTGCTCTGAGACATGTTGCAGAGGATGTCGCGTCGCAATCGCGTTGCTTACGCAGAAGCATGTAGAGGCCTTTAGTAATAGTTACTACACGCCAGCTAGCTAACTAGCGAGATCACATTTTGATGAGGTTAACAAGCTAATTGTTAGTTATCAAGAAAACGTTTATTTTGTTGCTTGTTTGGTAGGTGACGTTAGACAGCTTAGCTACGCACCCACTAATGGTAGATTTCATGTCATCATTTATGCCCGTAATGAAACATATAAGGCAGTTACTCAAACTGTATTTTTAATGAAAAATGTGATTCCCTTTTCAAGATGCACACAACTAATGCTAGTCCCCAGCACAACAGTAGGTAGTTAGTCACTATGTAGTATCTCGCTTTGTAGTATCCGCATGAATCAAATTGAAATCACTAGTGCTGGCATATCATACAAACTTGTCTGCATTACATGTCCAAAACATGCATGAAAGAGACATGATTGAAGTGACTTTTGAAATATCCAGTTAAAAGACCATAAAAAATGACCAGTTCTTAATATTTCCTTGATTCCTTGTTACAGCTTGATTTGGTCAAATTGTCCTGATCGGGCAATTTGGTTGTAAAAAAAAAAAAAAAATATCACACATAATAAATAAATAACCATACAAGCGACCTGCTACTCATCATCTGATGTAGCTGAAAATCCCTTAACAAGGAAGCAAGAGGTGGAATAAAACCAGGGAAATCTGAATATGACTGCTCCAGAAATCAAAATATAAAAACCTGGCATATCAAAACTGAAAATGTACCCGTCGGATTTTCCCTTAAATGAGGAAGGCCTTTCGTATTGGATAAGGATCCTCAGTGACTTAAGGAGTCAGCCCCTTGAATCCTCACCTTTGGTTGTCTGCTGCCGGGGGCTGGGGAAGTAGCACACGCTGAGGGCTTTAGTGGGGCCTTGTGACGTGGAGCTGCGCCTGCACTGCCGCACCACGTTGCTGAAAGAGAGCTGGAGGTGCTGCTCCACTGTCCGCAGGCCAAAGTATTTGGTGTTGAAGAACATGAGGGTGTTCAGCAGGACAAAGGGCGAGTAGACTCCCAGCTGCTTACACTCCCACAGGTGTTCCTCCTCCACGCGCGACAAAGCAGACCCTGCAGCGCACACACATCATCTATCGAACTCAGACTTTTATATAAAAAAAAGGTCTCTCAACAGGAGAACCTGTCAAGAGGACTGAAACACACTGAAGTTCAAAAGTTAATTAACCTTCTAGCGACCTACGCAGCTGTGACCAGCCTGATATGAGTATCCCATGAGTTCCGCTGGCTGTAGCACTTTTCAGGTCAATTGGAGCAGGTCTATGGTTTATGGTACCAGAGAAATGCATGTATCCATGTTAACGGATTACATATTACAACAAAAAAGAAATGACAAATTAACATTTTCAATTATTAGGCAATTAGGTTTGTGATGGCAATGTGAAAGGTGGTTGTTCACAAACAGTGATCAAAGAATACATCAATAGTGCAGAGTAGTCAGATAAAGGATTTGTGAATGTAATGCAAGGGCTATAAAGAGGACAATACAACACAATCTATTAATGTAATAATAATAATAATAAAACCAGCAATACAATCATTATTGTTATAAATGAATAACAACAGTTAATAGCACTCTGTGTCGCCTCCTCCGAGCCGGCACCCGCCATGGTCACCGTAACACACAGGAACACTCATATATGCAGCGAGCTCGTATCAGCTTCCCTCCCCCCTCCCTTGGGAGAACAGCCAATTGCCGCCCCCTAGTGGCACTCCCGGCCAGAGCCGAACTGGCGCGACCTAGGTGGAGTCAACCCTGCAGCGGGCAGTGTCGAACGTTCTTACCACTACACCACCCGGGAAACCCCCCTGAGTTAATAGCACTCTTTAAAAAGTCTTACTTTATTGCAATGAACAAGCTGGCAAAGTAGTGATACATTTCATGGAATTTGTTCAAGCGTCTTAAAGCATGTATGTAATGTGCAACATCTAAATTACCAAGATACAGGACGCAATAGTGAGTACATTTATGGATACTACGATATTGATGCATTGGTGAAAGCCAACCCTGTGATTCATTCTTTATGAGTCAACGTACACTATATGGCCAAAAGTCAGTGGACACCCCAACTAATTATTGAGTTCAGGTGTTTCAGCCACACCCATTGCCAACAGGTGCATAAAATCCAGCACATAGCCATGCAATCTCCACAGGCAAACATTTAGAATTCAGAATGGTTTGTGAAGAGCTCAGTGACTTTAAATGCGGAACTGTCATAGGATGCCACCTTTGCCACAAGTCAGTTTGTGAAATGTCTGCCCTACTAGATGTGCCCCGGACAACTGTAAGTGCTATTATTGTGAAGTGGAAGCGCCTAGGAGCAACAACAGCTCAGCCACGAAGTGGTAGACCACGCAAACTCACAGAGTGGGGCCGACAAGTGCTGAAGCGCATAGCGCGTAAAAATCGCCCATCATCTGCTACATCACTCACTACAGAGTACCAAACTGCCTCTGGAAGCACCATCAGCACAAGAACTGTGCGTCGGGAGCTTCATGGAATGGGTTTCCATGGCCAAGCAGCTGCACACAAGCCTCACATCACCATGCGCAATGCCAAGCGTTGGCTGGAGTGGTGTAAAGCACACCGCAACTGGACTCTGGGGCAGTGGAAACGTGTTCTTTGGACTGATGAATCACGCTTCACTATCTGGCAGTCTGATGGACGAATCTGGGTTTGGCGGATGCCAGGAGAACGCTACCTTCCGGAATGCATAGTGCCTACTGTAAAGTTTGGTGGAGGAGGGATAATGGTCTGGGGCTGTTTCTCAGGGTTTGGGATAGGCCCCTTAGTTCCAGTGAAGGGTATTCTTAATGCTACAGGATACGAAGACATCTTAGCCAATTGGGCGCTTCCAACTTTGTGGCAACAGTTTGGGGAAGGCTCTTTGCTGTTCCAGCATGACTGTGCCCCTGTGCACAAAGCGAGGTCCATAAAGAAATGGTTAGACGAGTTTGGTGTGGAGGAACTCGACTGGCCTGCAGAGCCCTGACCTCAACCCCAGTGAACACCTTTGGGAGGAATTAGAATGCCGATTGCGAGCCAGGCCTTCTCGTTCAACATCAGTGCCTGACCTCACAGATGCTCTTTTGGCTAAATGGGCACAAATTCCCACAGACACACTCCAAAATATTGTGGACGGCCTTCCCAGAAGAGTGGCAGCTGTCATAGCCGCAAAGGGGGGTCCAACTCCATATTAATGCCCATGGTTTTAGAATGGGATGTCCAACAAGCTCATATAGGTGTGATGGTCAGGTGTCCACTGACTTTTGGCCATATAGTGTATATAATGGAAAACCTGTAAATACTTGTGTATTGTTCAAAAATAAAGAACATAGGACTCTCCATTTATTCAAAGTTAAGTTTGTCTGTGGGTGGGTAAGAGCATTATAATGAGCATTATAATTACAAGCAAATTCCCACATTTTGGTGGTATTGGATATTAATTCTGTTATTTTAATGTTGGTAAATATAATATTTCAGGAATAGGCTGAAAAGACAATATTATGTACCAAAAGAACCATTAAAAAAATCACAAGTTCTTAATATTTCCTTTGTTGCCTCTTGATTTAAAACAAATCGGTCAATTTGGTTGCAAAAAAAAAAAAATAAAAATAAATAAAAAGGGAATTGGTATCGATCATAAAACAATCCAGAACCTCGCACCCATACTGATTACATAAGCTTCATATAATAGCAAAGAATAGTTACTCTTCTTTGAGATACATCTTTTTATTTCACTAAAATATCGGTGAATAATCTACTTGAACATTCTTGGGATTGTAAAGAATGCTGCTAAAATTGTACTGGGTTCCAAAGAGTTAAATTGCTTAACTTTGCAAGTATTTGTATTTTATCAATATTACAAAAGATGCAAACTCTTCAAAAACAGGAATATAGGGATATATCAAATATTCTCTCATATCTCACCAGTTGTATTCCTTTTGACAAAGATATCAAAAAGAGGTCAGAGCAGATTCGAATAGACATTAAGGAAAGCTGTGGGGACAATACATAAGAAAACCTGTGGGACAATTATTTATTTATGTATATATTTTATTTTTTAATTTGTTTACAACTTTTTCCAGTTTTTCTCCCCATGCGTGTTCGCCACCGTGTTCATCTCTATGAGGAAACTCAGTTTCCTTTGACACGGAATTCACCCACCAACGCTCTGAAGACACCCTTCCGTGCTTCACGGCGAACTCGAGCCGGCTCACCCTCTCCCCTCCCCCTGGGGCAGACAGCCAAACATCGCCCCCAACCGGAGCTATTGGCCAGGGCCGGTCTGGCAGAGACGGGTTTCCAACCGCGTCCCTGATGGGCAAATGTGGAACAAACTGTCCAGAATCTCTAGCTCTGCTTGGCCAAGTGTCATGTAAGCTGGTAAAATAACACTTGCATCACATCGTCACTCTTTCTAGAGGGATCCCTGTGGACGTACCGTTTGGAGACATTCCAGGCTGCCACCTGCTCAGTATCTTATTCAGCTCCTGCACAAAGCTCAGGTAGTACTGATCTGTGAAGATGTTCACCATTCGGTTGTTCTCCAGAAGGTACTAGAAAAAAAAAAAAAAAAAACAACAGCAAGAATTTCTCAGTGAAACTATACAAATTGCCACAGTATACAATTTAACTCAGCTCACATTTTCAATGATCACTTATGACCAATTTTGCTTATTTACTTAGCGAAGAATCAAAGGCAATAAAAACAAGGTCATTTAATATGTCCTCCAAACTATGGCTCATCGACAGGTTACACTTAAGAGTGGTTTATTAAACGCATTGTTCACTAGCTGTGTCATTCCTAACACAAAAACAATGAGAAGGCACCATCTAAAACAATTTAGTTAATTAGTATTAAAGTTAGTATAGTGCAGTATAAAGGTATTTGTTAACAAAAACTTCAGACTGCAATGTGCTGTATCCCATAATATCATAAAGAAGTAACATAACACTTGTTATTTTACAAAGGATTGACAGTAGTGCCTCCAGTCATGTTGGTGCTGTCAGATAAAGGCAATTACAGTCAATGCAATGGTAATACTGTAGCTAGCTACAGTAAGATGACCTAATGTTGCTTATGGCTGAACATAGTCTCAATATTACCATTGTGATACTGAAGGATCACATTACTGGCAAGCTAGCTAGACAGAATAAAATAAACACCTAGCACCAAACTTTAGAAAGCTAGCTTGTACACTAATGTTCATTTTATAAGGTGAATGCATACAATTTCAGTTGACAAGTTAGCTAGCTATCTACAGTGCGTAATGAGTAAACCATTGCACTGAAACTTAGCTAACAACCTATCATTGCCCTTGTTTGCAAACTACTAATGATAACTGCAAGACAGCCAAGCAAAATTATAACAGTAGGATCACAGCTAGCTACCTGTTCTTGGCTCAGCCTCACTGCACCCCAGTACACAGAGAAATGGATCATTGGCTGGGTTCGACAGTATTTCCATCACAAAATCACATCACAATGGCAGGATATTAAAAAAAAGCACTGGCTCATACTGTTGGCTACTTGAAAATGAAATCTGGAACATTTGATAAAATAACCAAAATATAGAGGTAATACAACCTAATTACAAACATTTTTTTAAAATTATTTCTCTTGGTGAACAATGGCTTTAAGGAAGGGTGGGCTTTGCTGACATGTTCCAACAAACCTGCTGAATCCCAAGACACATGTAGTACACACTGTCCGGCAGGTAGCCTTCTCCATTGGGACTAGCAACCTCTCTGACAAACTGTGCCAGGCCGTAATTAAGCTCAGCAGCCGTACAAGAAAGAAGGTCCTCTTTTATTTTAAATCGTTTTGCTGGAAAAAAGGACACAACATCACATGAAAAAGAAATTATATTATTATGCTGATATTTGAGTGCACTATACCAAAGTGTACAGGCAGGCAGAAGTAAAAAAATGAAAAGCTGATCAAAATGAACACTAATACAAAGCACTTTACATATTAGGAAAGCGGGTAAATACAGCTTGGTTGTTCTGAATGTAAGAATAAAGAGGCTGAACACAACCAAATCTGGACCCCTCACTTTTTCTCTCCTCTGTCCCGGGACGCTTGCTGTGGGCCCAGGCCTTCCAGGCATTGACCCCATAGGTGCAGCTTAATCCCGTCCCACTGGGCGGGGTGCCCGGGGGTTCCCTGGAAGAGCTCCCCGACAGCTTGAGGTACTTTGATCCCTGCAGCACACAGGCACCTCTTCAGTTTCATCGAGCAGGCTAACGTGGCCTCAATCAGACTCGCATCCCATTAATACAAAACAAATATTTACAGGATTAAAATCTGGGAGATGTTACAAAATGTCACGTTCGTCCTAAGTGGAGCACAACGTGATAGTTGATGATCTGAAGGGTGGTACACATATCAACCACTGCATTAGCGCCGATGGCTTGCTGATGATGTAGGGCCTTGAAACCTTCGGCTAACACAATGTGCCTAGCACTGATGGCCAAGGCATACACAGGGCCAGAGCCAAGGGCGACCCTTTCCAAAGCACCCAAATGCCAAAAAGATGACCGTTGCGCATACATATTGTGACATATTAATGCTCCATATATATCAACAAATGCTTCTCCCAGTGACTGGAATACCACTACAGATGTAGCACAAATCACATCACTGTCATAACCTTACGTTAACAAGAATGGGTAACAATGAAAGGTCACTTGAAGTTTGCCTGGTGGAAAACAGAGAAGTGTTCATCAAGTCATGTCATCGATGACACTTGCGTTCAGGAACACGTTAAAAGCATTTCATAAATATTGGTGTATACTGTTGTCTATGTTACCTGTGGTCCTACCCCCAAGCTCGCAATGAAACATTGTTTATTATGTGTGAGAGTTCCTCTCTTTTCTTTCTAGCCTCTCACACTTATACGTATAATCAGCCTCTAGTGACCCTGACTAAGGTCACTCTCACAACAAGAGATAACACTCAAACCTCAGAGTTACAGACTGACGGGTTAACCGAACACGGTACGAACACAGAAGTAGCATACACAATTATGCCTTATCAACATCAAGCTCTTTATTATCACTGTAAAACATCGGGACCATTACATTACGATAAATCACAGTTTCCATTGATAAAAAAGGGGTATGCCTTAGCACTATTGCTACAGAATGTGGGAAAATCAACAGTGTTTGATATAAAGATGGGCCAGAACAAAATCAAACACACTGGCGTGTCCATTCTGTTCTTACCGTTGCCGAGGACGGACACATGGGTGGGTTTGGATGATCTATAACTGAATATTATCTGAATGATAACTTGACAATCACCGCTGTCGAGTAATAAGCTAGCTAACACTCAACATGGAAAAAATGATTTTGTGTACACATAATTCATAAACAACAGTGAGAGTAAATAACATTACTCAACACAACATTATCATATCATGAAAGCACGACTAATGACAGACTAATCTTTTGTTGTTTTAGGCGACAAGATGGAAAACAATGTCTAAATGAACGCCAAATAAATAACAAATCCAGCTGAAGGATGCCAAAGAAGTACGTTTTCAGTACAAAAAAGGACAGTAAATAGCACAGTCAATCAGCAGTTTCCCGACATCATCACTCGATAGCGACTCCTGTGGTTGATTGGGCACCTGCAATCTGCCTGTGCCAGCAGGGCAGGGTATGTATTTTCACTGCAGTACTTCTGGACATACTTTCTTATTCAACTGATTGTTTTACAGCGAATGCTTTGGCTGCATCTGGATGTACAGCTATACAACAACGAATGAGGCATTACAAATTACTTGAGCTGTCTAGTTACCGTTAGTTTGGTATACGTCTCATTGCATGTTCACAAAGCAAACACAAATGGAATAAATAACTTGATGCCACACTTAATTAATTTTATTTCCTCGACCTGTTGGTAGTTAAATGCAATAATATTTATAGATAATTCCCAAAATACAGCATGTAGCTAACAATAAACAATTACAATTGCTATTAAAACATTTTAGACCCAATTTACAACACTATAGAAGAAGATTGAAAGCTGTACATTCTAAGAAGGCCATAGGAGCTGTCTGGGCTTTGCATTCAGTATGTTATTAAGGGGCCACCTCACATACTACAGAAATAAATTATTTGCTATTAAAATTGAACTGGAAAAAAAGTTTAACCACAATCAAGAGTCTGGGATGAAGGCTGGTCAGAGGAAAGGAGAGGCGCAGTGATGAGAAAATGTGAGGATGGCGTGAGGATATACCTTCTGGACCGATCCGGGGAGTTCGTGTTCCGGATGAACGTGGTCCGGTGTGACGATCCCACAGTCAAACAGGAACTCGACACTGGGGTTCAGGTCTAGAGGAGCTGACAAGAGGAGGGGGATTGCATGGCACACAGAGCTTTGCTTCAAGTGAAATTAGTCTAGCTTTTCACAGCACTGTTCACATGATATTCAAACAGCATGCTTGTACCAAACTTGCACTGTATGATTTTGCCACAATTTCTTCACAGTCGCTCGTGGCTTAGGACAGTCACTGCGAGAGGGCTGACGTGAGAGGGTCGCCAACTTTCCGCCAACTGCCTTTGCACACATACAAATAGGACGTCTCAACAAATTTGTCTGACGTGTCAGAAATGTCCTGTCCCTGACGCTGCCTAACTTTGTAATTTAATTTAAATTTAGACATTTGTAAGGTGGCTGACCCTTACAATGTGTGAGCCAGTCTATGTGGAAAAAACTCTGTGGCAGGAGTATGACTGTCTGTGTGACATCAGTGCTGGTGAGTCAAATCACAACTACACAAAGAAGGCCAGAGCTGGAGAGATGATTAATTTGTTAACCTATCAGCTTCCAGCTAACAGCTAATACAATATGTACGTGTGTGTGTGTGTATCTCTGTGAGAAAGAGAGTGAAAGTACATGATGCATATCATAAGCACATAAGTATGATTTGGTTTACCTTTAGGTAAGATGATAATACAAATATATTTTAAATAGGGTCTTGTTTCTTTCTTTTCCCATTTTGGATACTGGTGTTTACACAGAGTGTCTGAGGAATTTTAACAAAACAGTTAACCTAAGGTTTGCAATAAAATCGTTATTTTATAAATACTTTTTCATGTTACAGAACACACACACACACACACACACACACACACACACACACACACACACACACACACACACACACACACATAATATTAGGTCAAACATTTTGAGTTGCCAATATCGGTTGTCTATTTGAAATACACATTGTGAAGTACATATATACGCACACACAAAATAATCATACTCAAATGCTCCTCTCATCATCACACTTTAGTGAGGGCGTATGGCTGTAATCACACACCATGAGCACCTGAATCACTCAGCGTAGCCTTGGTTCAGCTGATAAGCGTCTATGTTTCCATGATCCAAGGATGGCAAAATTTGTACAATGTAAGCTTGGCATTAGTCACACCTCACCTGCACGATTCAGCTTGAACTTACTTTTGGGGAGGCCAGCATCCAGATCTTGACCGGGCTCGTCCAAAACATTCGCCATCTTGACCGCCATGGACAGCACATCGTCTTGGGCTGGGCCGAACAGATCACAGTCATCCAGCAAGCCCTCTGCACTCTGGTTACTGGCCAAATCTCAAAGAGGAAACAAAGATATTATATTCACTGCACACACACACTCAGTTTCTAAAAATGGAGGTATATCCAGGGAGGAAGATCTTCCAAAATCTTTTTTTTATATTAATTCATTTCTTGCTGAACCGCCCCCACCAAGATTAAACTCTCCACGCCAACCATCGACACTATTAATTGCTAAAAACAGTGAGCAACGACATTAATTCAAATGTAAAAAATAATAATTTAATATAATCTTAAGGCATAATAATGTTGCTTGTTATAATGTGCATAACAGGGTTATGTGGGAGTTTGTTTGGGATGCAGGTAGCTACTAGCACTGACTGTCAACAGGGTCAAGAAGTGAAAGTGGACAAAACTAATGTTAGGTGATTAGCCACAGACAAAAAGGCATTGCAAGGTATGGACTAGCTTGTCTTATATCAATAAATTCCAGTAAAGTACACTGTGCTTCTTATTTCAAGTTTTTTCATTTGATAGCTAGGCAGTTAATTATTTTCACTCCATAAAGATGCAAGCTAGATTGTACTAGCTAGCACTCATTCACTGTCACTGACTGACTTACACCAGAGCTGACTAACAACAGCATGGTCAACCTCTCTTCAGCTCTGAATTGTGAGAGGAATCTGCTAAATCAAAACACTACATGTACCCAATAAGCTTCATAACTGGAACATCACATTAGCTATGCAGCTATGACAGCTTGTATGGCATGCCAGTCTGTATTGGTGAGGCGATTGTGATCCGAATCTAACAGAGAAAGAGCGGCAGCAACAACATCAATATCTGATTCTGAGTTTGCATCAGACTCTGATGAGACACAGTGCAAACCTGGTTGTGGGTTCAAGACTGGGGCCACAAAAATGTGCCCTGGTGTTCATAAAAGCGTCATAAATGGGACATTTTCTGTCTGCCCTGGTGTTGATTACTGTGTTCTTGTCTCGTAAGAGCTCAATGTTGGACTCATATTGATAGAATGGTCACAAATGCCCGACTCTACGTCACATCCCGAACCTTCTATGAAAGTATAAACGAGCATATTTATATGTTGGCTTGTCACTAAGTGAAGAACCAGGCACAACCTGACGCAATTCTTTGCAGAATGACGTTGAAAATAAAAAACTAGCAGCTATACCCTATACCTCTCTCATGCACAATAGACATGTAGACTCACTCAGTTGCGACTCAGTTTCAGGAGGAACAGGCTGTCTCACACACACAAACACACACACACACACACACACACACACACACACACACACACACACACACACACACACACACACACACACACACACACACACACACACACACACACACACACACACACACACACACACACACACACACACACACACACACACACACACACACACACACACACACACACACACAGGTAAAGACAGTGGCAAGATTTTCACAGCAGACAGACTGGATAATTACCACACAAATCAGAAGAAGCTTTGCCCATCTCTTCAGCCTCGGCAATCATCTCAGCCATGGCAAGGATGTCAGCCTCCAGTGGGTTGGATGGAATCTTGACTTTCAGCTCCTCAATGGTCTCAACAATCTTATCGGCATTCTCCAGGGTTGTGGGCAGAAACATGGGGACAGGAACCTAACAGAGAAGAAAAATAGAGAAAAACCTTAATTAGTATAAAGTGGCTGATCACTCACCCCCTCCTTGTGCGTTTGGATGTGTGCCACCACCTCGAACCACAACCAAAGCATCAAATAAAAATATTAATATAAAATCAACTACATCTGGAATTGATCAAGCTACATGCTTGTCAAAATAACACACACCTATATGCTTGCATGTTGACATCTTAATATTAAAGGACCTGCACAATCATTGTATTTCACCTGCAAATGACCTTAGAGTGTGGCAAAAAATAATCCTTAAAATCACGATTAAAATGCTCAGAATTGGGAGTTATAGGACTGATCTCTCATCTCTTAATATGAGCAAGGCTGTAAGGCAGGCTGAGTGGATGGGAAGCTAATATTCACAAGCTAGCCTTATTTAACATGCCTATTGACCTACGTCAGCAAACAAACTTGTTTTTACAAGTACATTCTAGTTTGAAAAAGAAATGCTGAATATTGATGCTGCCTTCCATTCCTACAGCGAAATATAACAAAGTAATGAAATTTGAATTTGAATGAATTCCACAGAAGTTAAATCAATGATGTCATGTCTCTACCCATAATTTATGCTAGAGGTAGATTCTTTACAGTGAGACTAGCAAAGGAATAAGGAATGTGTGGAGCATAGGGGCCAGGATACAATACCTGGAATGTTTTTAGCACAAACCATTCCAACTGCCTAATTTAGTTTTTAAATAAATACATCAGTGGCTGTTCATAGATCCACAGTTTGAGGCATAACATTTTACACTTAGGACAAAGCCATTGAGATGGTTGACATCCCAGCTCTTTTTCAGAAGTGATGAAATGAGAGTGAATGGTTATAGATGTGGTCTGAGGTGCCCACAGCCAGTGCTGGAGTAACTTACCGGCAGGGGCATGGTGAGGGGTACAGGGGTGTATTGACAGTACATGTGCAGAGGCACGGGGATGAAGACGGGCACAGGAATGGGCAGCACGAAGGACTGGGGCATCACGAAATCCTCTGAAATATACCCACAGGAGGAAACCATCAGTAAAGAGCTAGTATCCACAAACATACACGCTCCATGCCTTGGACTGATGAGTCAATTTGACCAGCTTCTCTTATGTGCCATCCTTACTGAGCCACGAAAGAGCTTAGAGGGTACATGGAGTGGTTCTATAAGAAACCAAGCATTCATAAATCTGAATTGTAAGGAGTTGCATCCAATTCGTTTTTTCCAGAAAACTTGACAGTAATTTACAACTTCTATTGGACATACTTATTAAATAAGATAAAAACCAGGCCATGCCATGCACATGCAATAATATATGACACATCTGGGTTGGTGAGCCGTTAACCATCACTGAAGTCCCATATTTTGTGCAGTGGCATGGAGTGGTTTATATGTATTATACGATGGCCACAACTAAAATAAATGCAGTGGTGGAGAGTAACAAAGTGGAAATACTTCATTCCAGGATTTGTACTTTACTCATGTATTTTTATATGCATCTACTTTTATTCTTATTCCACTACATTTTTAAAGAAAATATAGACTTTTTACTCAACTAAATTTTACGTGAGATCCCCCATTACTTACATTTTGGCATGTCTTGTACAAAAGCAAGACAGATGTCCACAATCGCAGGTCCCATAAAACTGCACACCATTCAATTTAGATAGCTAGCTAGCTAATAACATTTCTTGAAATAACAGCGCAGAATAAATTTTTAAAAATGCACAAAAACACAAACGAAACAACCCCAAATCAGCCCCTCACACACACACACACACACAGAGACACACACACACACACACACAGCGCGCCAAAGAACATGGTATCAGAGGCTGATTATGGCATGATGACAGTCTATCTGCTCCATGGTCATATCTTCCAAGATATATTCCAATTTTTGGAGCCATGGAGATTCGTATATAATGAAGTCTCCTTTGTCTTTTGTGGGTGCATTGAAGGACATTTCAGCCTTCAATTTGTCTAATCAGCCTGTCGAATTTGATGAAACATTAAGTGAATGCTAACATTAAGTTTATAGTGGCTTTGCGAGCTACGTAGCTAGTTTAGCCTTCAAAAGTAAGCTTGGCGTAAGACAGTAATAATATAACCAAATTTGCCAGCTGACATTGCTACATGGCAACATTCGCTCATTTTTGGTAACAATTGTTAACTGTGACGTGCTTTATCCACTTTTATTGCATTACTATAGTTAGCTAGCATTCTTGCTACCTATGTTAACAATGTGCTATCTTGCTAGTTAGCTAACGTTACTAAAATCAGCTAGCTAGCTAGTCAGCTTGTTAATTCAGCTCTAACATTAACTAGGAAGTGCTGGCTAGAAATGTATCTGGGTGTGATGAACTATTATTTAGCCCAATAAGTGTGAGGCTCAATTTGAAAAATGTGGTCGTGCCAAAGGTGAAAAGGCAATTTTATAACCTGCAAGACTAAAAGCAGTGCTTAAAATGAGCTCTGGACTGCAACAAATGATTGTGTTTTTTTTTTTTTTTTTTTGTCTCTTCAAGGTCGTGACTTCTGATTGAACGTTTGTTTTTATCTCTGGACTTTTGTGAAGCTGTAACTTACATGCTTCTAAAAAAACCTTACATTTGTACCACAGTCAATAGCCATTGTTGTAACAGAAATTCAGTAACAAACATAACATTTGCAAACCACTCTATAGCCACTCTATATGTTTAAGTATGAAGGCACTGAATGGTTATAAATAAGGTACAAATCCAAAGACAAGGCACAATTCTGTCAGTTACACGCAGTTCAATAAAGCCATGCTTAATTATGTCAGGAATTCTATTTGTTTAATTACAGTATTTACTTTTTACTTTTGATACTTGAGTGCAAATGAAGTCTGGTACTTTTGTACTTTTATTCAAGTTGAATTTGAATAGGGGACTTTTACTGGAGTAATTCTTTTTTAAAGTATCTGTACTTTAACTTAAGTACAAAATGTGGGTACTTTTTCCACCACTGAATAAATGCAACATTTTAAATAAAAAACTTTTAATCAAGTACAAAAGTTTTGGTTGCACTTTATTTTATGGTATGCTAATTATGTACAATTTACTAGGTAAATATCTAGTAATAATTAGTAATGACTGGTAATTATTTGAACAATTCCTATGAAACTAAAAGGTAATTAATTGATAACAAATCATAATAATAAGCATTTACTTAATAATTGTATGCTTAGAAAGGGTAATAAGATATTAAGTTCAAAGTAAGCATGGTATATTAGGTACCTGGTATTTCCTAATATATTTTGTGGTAACAATAGGCAATAACTGGTTCTCATTTTAAATAATTTCTGTAAAACTACTTATGTAACTAATTGGTAAAATAAAGTGAAGCCTTTCACCTCATTATTTTGCAGTTATTGTCCACTTTCTGTGGTACTAACAATATTTAACCCAAGATAAGTATTCAAGTATGTAGTGCGTACAGCTTTCAACCGATCAGAATTTAATATTAATCGAAGCCAATGATATAAACTATTGTAAACTGACTCAGAGACCCGCCCTAGGTGACGTTTATGAAGGCATACATGGCTGAATTCTACATGTTTCAACTTAAATGAGTGATTCAGCAATGGGTAAAGTGAAAAACCTACATTTCACATTACCTGTCTGGCAACCTTGTGACTTCATTTCAGGTTTACAGGTCACACATCTAGTCTCCATTATCGGCTTGCAGAAGGAGGCCTTGTTCTTGTGTGGCATATTGGGCGGGGGCGGGAGAGGAGGGGGGGGTGACGGGGAATGACAAGCCTGTTGCACCTTTCCTGTGACCTAAGAAAATATACACCTCATCAGTGTCATGGTACGCATAATGAGTTTTTTTTTTCCGTAGAGGAGTATTCAGGAGCAATATTCAAAAAGCAACTCTGTGGTGGCTGTGTAGTTTCAGAGCAACTCTGCACCAAATTAAGGATTTAATATGTTGTTCCATATCTCTATCACAATAGGTGATATCCATATTAAAGAAACACTGTTTTAATATGTTAAGGACATATTCAAATCTGAAATCATTTTTGGATTCAGGCTATCGAACGTACAAAGTCCAGAATTAATTCCTCAATCTCTCCAACTCCCTGTGGACTGTAGCACATTATATTTGCTAATTGGGCCTGTACTCAGTTGTTGAAGACTGTTCTTGATCAACTGGAGGCAATACATCCAGCCTACATTTCCTAGTTGAGCTCTAGTTAGTCTTCTCTTTGTATACCATACATCTTGCTGTGTGGAATGAGGATTTATATAATTTTGTGCTCCATTTCTCTTACTGTCTTCCTCCAGTCCCCAGAATCCTCTGTGAAGCTGGTAGAGGCTAGTGTGCAGTTGAAATGGATATAAATCCTCTTTCCACACAGCAAGATATATGGCTGTGATATAATGGATATAGTTTCATTGACAGTTTTAAGACATAGATAATAGAAAATAAATGGCGTAAAGTTTCAGGGCAGTTACTTGTACATATTGAGATCAGATTATTTGCCATTTGCTCATGCATTACAGAGAGGTAATGTCACCCAGTGATGTCCGAGCATTAAAACTTTTGTGGAAGGACATTTCCCTGCTCTGAACCATGTTCCTCTCAATATGTAAAACTGTAAGGTACAGAATAACATTAAGCATCATATTTTCTGTGAAGTGCGAGAATTACATTCACATTTTAAGCATTTAGCAGAACTCACACAATGCATTGCATTTAAAGGAGTTGTGCGATCAACTTATTTCCAGGAATCTTTCACCACGAGTGTACAATGCTTTTGAAGCAATGTTGAAAGAAAAGGAAGAAAAACTTACATCAATTTTCTTTGCAGCGCTGGGGGGCGATTTAGACTCTGGGGATTGACCTGAAACATCAGTGAGCATATACAATTTTAACAGCCAATTACTGCGAGCGGCCTACACATGTAAACACTTTATAGACGCGGTCGAAATTACAAAATTACAGCGTCGAGAACGCTTCCAAAAAACTTTACTGCAGAAGCACTTCTCCATAGCAGGATTACAGTCAGAATTCACCCAGCTCATTAAATTAACAAATTCACTTTTGGAGCCAAACAGAAGAATGTGAAATGTTTGCATTTTACAACAATTTGAAATTGACAGAGGACTGTTTCATGTTTTGCGTCTCCTCAGACTCATTATGGTGGCTGGCCAAGGCTCGGCATTTGATCACGAATTATAATCCCCATTCCACTCTTGTTTCTCACTGATTGCGAGCCATGAACCCACGTGGGTTCACACGTGCGGGGCCTTTTAATGAGTGATTCCACCAATTAGTGGCTGAGTTTGTTATGAGTTCGTGAGTGGCCTGCGGACTCCTGACGCACAGTTGAGCAGGCTCTCCGGCCCCTGCTGGGTGTCCAGGTTGGGCTGGTTCTGCTGGCTGTAGAAGCGCAGGAGGCACTGCTGGTCACAGTAGTGCTTGATCTCCCCCCTCCAGTGGATGGTCTCCAGAAGCTTGCCCTGCCGTTTGCAGGCATGGCACCGGGCAGCCTGAGGAGGGAGGGGGGAGGGGAGGGGAGGGGAGGTGGTGAAAACAGACCTGGGGTGAAGGCGTTTTGGGAGGAGCCACACGACTGGGTGCTTGTGAGTGCTGGTGTCCATGGCTTGCGCTCCTTCTGGTATGCAACACAGGACAATATGTTGGGAAGTTGATCATCTCACCCTCAACAACGTTTGTGCTTATCTCTGTGTGGACAGTTATTACTATTATTATTATTATTCATGCCACAATGGATATCTTATTTTTGTTCAGTTAATAATTGAGAGCCAGAACCAAACTAGAATAATACCAAATACCAAAGTATTTGGTAATAAGATATGGTAACAAGTATAAAAGTGGTATCCAAGGTTTGCATCTTAGATTCAACTAAAGAAACATAAGATGACAAAGGCAGGTAAGGAGAGGAGAATTTGCATTTGTCATCGCCCAAATTGTTAAGGAATAATCTGTACGCTTTGCAGCACTAAGTGCCAAAATGAACATCTTGCCATCGTTAATTTGCAAGAAACAGGCACAAAAGGTACGACGCATGAACTCTACAGTCGCATTTATAACATGAGAACTGGAAGAGGTGCACCGGGAAATGCGAGGCCGCCATGTGTCTTGCGTGACACAGGACAGGTGTTACACATTACACACAGTCAGGTGACCAACCAGTGTACAAATAGTGTCACCCAGCATACCTTTAGGTACCACAGGAGGTACTTGCTCTTGCAGTCTTCGCTGCAGAAGTCCCACGTGTTTCCATCCAGCTCCTCGGTGACGGCTCTCGTGCAGGTCTGGGAGCAGTATGTGCAGTTGATGCAGCACAGGCCCAGGTTTTTGGTGAAGTCTTGTTTGTACAGCAAGATGCAGCCTTTCACAAAGAGACTGGGAGTCAACGGTCATACGGACACAAACGGTTACGTCTCTGAGCACAGGGGTCCGACGCGTAGCCATAACATGTCAACACGATTCGAGGTCAATTATGTGCTCCCCTGCTCTCACATAATGCTTTTTTCTGACTGTATGTTCTCTTCTCTGCCTCTGCCTCTGACCTGGCCGTGAGCTGCCCCCATCAACCCTCAGCCCCATGCCTACCCCTGTCCCTGGATCTGGACCCCCTTTACATGGTTTAGCCCCCCACTGACTACCTAACTCGGAGGCGCAAAGTCATCCAGCCCTGAGTCACCTTGGACTGACCATGATAGGGTCTTTTTTGGACACACCATGTGCCGGCCAGAAGAGGATGGGCCCCCTTTAGTCTTCCTCCCAAGGTTTCTCCCTATCAAGGGAGTTTTTCCTTGCCACTGTCACCTTAGGCTTGCTTTTGGGGGTCTAGGCCTGGGTTCCCTTCTGTCATGTTTGGTGACAATGCATTTGTGAAAAGCGCTCTACAAATAAATGTGATTTTGGCAGCACATGCCGTCACACACTGAGGTTAAACGAGGTCTGAGACGCGAACGATCCGACACCGCCCTGACCTTCACTGCAGAAGTTCTTCTCCACGCCAGAGAATTTGATCTTCTCGTGCAGCAGCTTCTCTTGCTTGCAGTGCTCGCACACGACCACCACACCATGCAGACGCTTGTAGTCCTCGCAGCACTCCTTGCAGCAGAACTGGAAGATGGAGTCCTGAAACAACCCCAATCAATACGACCCGTTTCAATTCACTGTTGCCTTGTGGGGGAAAAAAAATATATTCAATATAGAAACGAAAAGCTACCACATTACCTGCCAATCTAAAATCTCTGGTTTCCCGTTAAACATGGTATGGCAAGAGTGGCAATTCAAGTGAATATCACCATCAGGGCTGTTGTTCTGAAAGGAAGATTTGGACAGCATCTTTTATATTAAGATATGGAGGGAGCGCATTTTTTTCTGTTGTTTCTGCCAGAGATTCAAACTAGTGGTACCATAACCCCAACCTCAACAATACAGAGCAGCAGTGCCTCATGCAATTCATTTTATTCATGGCTTGATGACAGACATTTCACACAAACAAGTCTACCAGCGGTTATAAAATTAGTTGATTTCAATGTCCATAGATAAAATAAAAACACACCTTTCATGCGAAAGCATGACGCGAGCAACCCTTCTCTACACGTCAACGTGCTTTGTGATTCACTTTGACTTTAATGGGCTCCAGAACATGGCCGTTTAGCGTGTGCATTTTAACAAGCATTTTTTCCACTTTACGGGTATCTCCAGCCAAGCCTGTACATCACACTGTAAATATTAAGTGTTCATATTTTTTATCACTTCTAAACTCATATATATATATATTTTTTTTTTTTTTTTGAGAGCGCATTTGTTAGAGAACTGAGGCACTAAAACTCGCGAGTTTTAGAACATAATCTCCACAACAGAAGAATAAACATTTGTCAAACGCGCAACTTTAAACATCTGGCGTGCACACTTTCATGTGGAAGCCGTCTTAAAAACAAGAACACAATCTACTCAAAGACTCGAGGGAGGCCTCTCAGCCGTTACGGATCGCCCTCGGGGTGGGGGTGGGGGCGGGGGTGGGGGCAAAGTGGGTCTCTGCACTTCAAACGATAACGACGCGTCTCCTACCTGAAATTTGGTCCAGCAGCTGGGGCTACAGAACTGGTAGACGACCCGGTTGGCCCTGTAGTAGTACGCGGGCTCGGCGAGCGCGCGTCTGCAGAAGCCGCAGGGCCGGGCTGGAGCTGGCGCGGGGGGGAAAAGGAGCCGTTATCACGGACGGGCCCGGTTAGAGCGCGGGTCGCGAAGGGGAGCGGCGCCCGAGAGCCGGACTCTACCTGCGTCCCAGGAGGCTCTCACTTTGTGAGACGTGATGCAGCACACCGTGCAGAAGAGGCCCGTCTTCCCGCTGCTGTCCGGGTTCGACAGCATGTCGAAATTCTTGCAGAGGGTCTTGCACCACTGGCACGGCAGCACTTTGGTGTTTTTCTAATAAGAGCAACGGAGACAAGGTCGCAAATTATGACCGATGACCAACTGGCGTCGGCGGTTAAGAGCATTCGCGACGCGAGGAAACGCTGTCGAAGAGACAGCGGTGGCAATGTTACGCGCTACTCGTAAAAATGTTTGACTGTCCCGGAAAGTGCTTTTATCGTCCCCGGAGCGCTTCCTAGCACAGTGCTGAGCTACGAGGGAAGCAGCTGCAGGAATGCTTAAACAAGGTGGTAGTGGCTAGTCTTTCCCTATGGCTCATCAATGCAGTTCGGTAAGAATGGTTCTGTGTGGCTCAGTAGGTGGAGCATGGCGTTGACAACGCTTAGGTTGTGGGTTCGATTCCCAGTGGGACCACACATACTGAAAAATGTACGCACTCACTACTGTGAGTCACTTTGGATAAAAGCGTCTGCTAAATGGCATATATATTATTATATTATAATTTCATTGAATGCTTTCCTAAATTATAGGTGGGATGTTACAACGCTATGTTCTACAGTATCAGCGTGTTGTATCAGGTATTTCATTTTAAAAAGTGAATGTAGGTATTCAGGGATGGAATCCAAGATGAACTACCACATCAATGGCAGCAATATATTGTAGCTGGAAATGAACAAGGCACTATCCTATTCTGAACCAATTAGGTAGTTATCTAATTAATGAAATAAAGGTTATTCCATTCCAAATCAGAGTGCTCATGCTCATGCTTTTTTGAAATACACATTCCTTAACCACTCGTTGAATGAATCTAAAGTTTGGGTTCTGTATTCTAAGCAATATTTTCAGATCTCAATATATCAGGAAATAATCATTGTTGTGGTGCTAACTCAGCCACACAGAACTTAGCAAAATATCAACCTAATTAATCACAGATAGAGACTACTCAAAAAATTCTCAGTGGAGAAAAATCACATGGAAATATTAGTTCCATCCCAGAACTTTTTATGGCTGGTGGTATACAGTTAATATATGGGAAATGTAATCTTCCTTATGAAACTCTGTCATGGTAAAAAAAATAATGGTTCTATCATAATCATCTTATAATGAAATATACTCTTTGTGCACCAGGGGTATTCCAATAGAAATACATACCATAAGGTTTATGGATTAGTAATTGCTGGGCAACTCTCTTCCATTACGCCCAACAAAGGCTCATACAAAACTTCTTTCAATTTTTTTGTTTTGTTTATTCTACCATGCAAAAAAGGCAATCGATCCTATGTTCTCAAAAACAAAAAGTCTGAAATGCCCAAAAGAGTGGGTGTCCTTTTCCGAGAAAATAAACGCTGTTATCAAGGAAAGAGCAAGGTAGATGTTTGCACATGCTGGACAGTAAGTTTAAATCTAGCAAGGGATGGTTGTTGCATTAGTGAAGGAACATTGCAAGGAGCAGCAGTTGGCTGACGAGCAGGCGGCCCGTCAACTTGAACTGCCTGAACAGCAATATTAATGAACACATGCATCTGCTAGTGTATCAAACAACGTAGTAAACAGGCAGGATTGTTGCACACAGGTAGGTTGTTATTGTTTCATTATGTCGGCGCCTTGTAAACTCAATCCCCTTGTTGATTTTCGATGGACCCTGACATGCACAAGTTAGTGTCGAAGATTTACAAGAGGTGCGCAAGATGAAATATCAAACATAGAGGTTGTTACTAAAATATGGCAACGTTTCAGCCTTAATTTCTGTCCAGGTCTGAAAGGAGTGTGCCACACCCTCTCTGCAGCTGGGGTTTGGTAATATAATTATCAACAAAATAAGCAGAACTGTTCCATTAACCTTCTTTTGTGAGTTTGTCTGGGGAGAAACTACATCTAGCACCACCTGGTGTCTAAAGTGTATATGACCAGGATTTGCATTAAACCCGTGACTAAAATTAGGGCAAGGAGAGAAAAAATAAAAAATAATACTTTTGGGCACCCATGACCATCTGGGCCGTCAAGCAGAATTTCAGAAGTTACCCTCCAGGTGTCCCTGTAGGCCCTCCGAGTTCAGCAATAGTTTGATAAACACAGACATGTGACTAATTATACAATTAGACACTAATTCCGAGGTGTTCATCAGTACAAAATAATAATAAAATGATATTGTTAAGGGTAAGCGTGCAGGAAATGAAACAGGATGAACAAACAATGTCAAAACATCTATCAATGACAGAGTACGACAATACTGGTACATTGCTTACAAACGGATTTACATTATTTTGCAACATATCTTTAGAGTCAAATGACATTAAAAAAGCAAACAAAAGCAGTCGCTTGTTGGCTCACAATGTGACTGACTTGGTTATTAATCCTTGAATCCCCCACCCCAAATCTTTTAAAAACAAGTTTCAACTGGCACAAAGGAGGAACAAGTTGAAAAGAATGTTATGCCCATTGTTAGAAAGCTGGGTGACACAATATGGACACACTTCCTTCCTTTTAGGAACACCGGGCATCAATTCAATACATGACCATCGGTAGGCCTAAGAATAACAACTTAATGAAATAAACCAACAAATAATGTCATGAATAGTCTGTGAAGCCGAGAGAAGTTATAAATGGAGCACAACTAACAAATTCAAGGTGCATGGCCAAAAACTTACTGGAAAAAATTGAAAACGCCAGCACTCAAAGAATGTCCTTTATATCATTTAATGCCACTGGGTCAGTCAGACAAATAACAACGAACGCGTTTCAGCAAACAGCCTTCTTCAGCGTTGTATTTACAATGAACAGCTTGACCCTTGACCCTAGTCTGTGAAGCCTCCTTCTGACACGCGCCGGGTGATGGCAGCGCACACATCGAGCGGCGGTAGGGTACACGGTTCGCCCCAAGAAAAGGAACTTGATCAGCTACCTTCTTAAACTGTGCCAGACACGTGGTGTTGCAGAAGCGCCTCTGCTGGCCCTCGTGGAGGAGGTACTCGGCGCGCGCCGCCTTGGTGTAAATGTAGAGGCCGCAGCTGTCGCAGCAGCTGGTCTTCAGGCCCTTGGTGGCGCGGAAATGGTTGAAGCAGGCGTCACTGCACAGGTGATGCACCATGTTCCCGCTGCTCACCTCATGGAGGATCTGGGGGAGAGACAAAGAGAGGCTGAAACACGTCACACACACACACACGCCGAATGTGAAATAAGGCAACAGAGGACACTGCTGTAGGACAGAGACAAACATCTCCAGAACTTTCATTGTCGGTATCGCTTTGAGGCGTGGAGACGCCTCGCAGGGCAGTGGTTGGTTACTGTTTATCATTCTTACTCGCTTGTCTGGTGGTCGCCCGTGGGTGACCACCAGAGGATACATTTCAAACCTAATCCATCTATACAGTTGGATACTTGCTGAAAAAATGCAGGTTAATTACCCGGCTTCTTAATTGCAATTGTAACGTGGACCTCGGTTGACACTAAAATACTGCAACATTATAGTCCCAGTTCAGTTGCTCAACGCCTAAGCTGCCACGGTTTCATTCAACACAGTCAACGACTGGCATCAAAATGATACTTGTCCTCAGATAACTAACATGTTAATGGGCCATATATACTAGGTACATCTCGGTCTGGAGGAAAAACCCCCACTACAAACAGCATTACTAACACAGCAAAGCCTGCAGTAAAGAACGCATAGCTTAATTATGCCGTTGTGTGGTTCCGCAGAGCTTGGCATTAAAAGGTGCTTACTTATTTTTAATAACTTTTATTGTACCGATTTACTAATGGCTAACAGACGGCGAGGCAGAGTCGAAGCAGAAAAGGAAAGCTTCACGCCAACTTTCTGGAGTAAACATAAACTGTTGACATTTGTACGACTGAAATACAAGATGCAGGCACGTTCACACAACAATGGGATAACCTTGCGATTTTAACCTGTACTGAATCAGCTAACGTCGTCTTCCAAGACTTATAACAAGATCCATGCAGCCTTGTTGGTTTTGTGCAGATGGCTGGTGCTGTTACAAGTTTCGCAGCCTATCAGTGGGACCTCGTTTTTGGCAACCTGTCTGCAAACAATTCAGGCCACCAGCAATAAGATGTAGATACAGCTTCCTCACGAATCCACCTGCCAAGCAGCTGACAATCATCCCACTGCCTTACCAGAATCTCACAAATTAGTCATTATTATTACTTTTTAAAGATTTTGTTTCAGACTTTTCCCCATTTTCTCCCAAGTGAGGAGCCAATTATACCCTCAAACTATCCCCGCTCGTATTGTGAGCTCGCTGGCGCAGTCCTGAGACCGGCAGTGACAAAGGCGATGTACCGCCTCCTCCGAGCCGGAACTCGTCAAGCCGTCAACTGTAACTCTGGTACACAGAGCCACTCATACGCAGTGAGCTCATACCGGCTTCCCTCCACCCCCTAGTGGCACTCCCGGCCAGAGCTGAACTGGCACAGCTGGTACAAGTTTGTAATTAGTCAACAACTAATTATGCCGATTCATGGAGAGGTGCTTATGGTTATTGATACATAGCTAGCCATTTTAATCAGCAGCAGTCACGATAATGTTAATAATACATTAAAATATTCCATTAATAGACATTGCTTTGACAATAGGTGAGTTTTGGTTTATTACGAATTAAAAAAAATAAATTATGATCCAGAAATACCCATTGATACTGTAGCATATTATAAAAAATGTTCTCTTTTATCTTGGATAACAGAATGGCATCATAAAATATCGCTGCAGGCAGCATAGGGCACATATACGTGTTCCTAATGAGGAGATTAGTCACTGCAGCAAGTATTAAATATATGCAAATGAACAGTGATTTTAAGTGAACATTTCAATATTTTGTCATATATGGAGCTCCATAGTGCCACCGTGTGTTTCAATTGGGCCAATGCTGTGCTGGAGTCTTGATGTACCTATCAATGTTCAAAATGTGTTTTATCACTTTATGTCAATGCGTTTGGGATTACAAAGCATTTTTGTGATAAGACATGCCCACCACCACCATCATTGGCTTAATGTTACGTTTTTTGCATCTACTCTTACAATAGAATTAGATGGACAAACTAACAAATTAGCTAAAGTTGCATGTCGACACGTCAAAAGGTTTTGTCTTTTAAGCCTTTTTAAAAAATAAAATAAAACTCCAATATGGTTGACGCCATGAGTCCTTGAGGGACATGTGTTGTCTGTGAGGAGAGATATCTACTAACATTGGTTTCAAGTCCTTAGATCAAACGGGCCAGGGGTTATAATCCTTTGAAGTTTTACATTTCAACTGAATGGTATGGCGTCACCATGTGGCTAATCGATGCAAAACTTAGTCAATGTTTGTATTGACACACTACTTGTCAATGTGTCAAGTTTCATAGGAATCAACCAAGTGCTTAAGCGAGGAATTATGTGCTGATGATTAAGAATAAAAAATGGCTGCCAATTCAATATGGCGGAGAGACATAAGGCACATACGTATGACCCTATTGAGGGTATTAGTCACTGTAGCGAGTTTCAAATCTCTGGAAAGGAACAGTGACTTTAAGTGTATTTTTCAATGTTTTCATAATAGGAGCTCTATAGCACTATCGTGTGTTTTGATTGGGCGAATACCTCACAGCTTGAGTCTTGGGTTAAGGCGTTAATGTACACACCAAGTTTCATCCCTTTATGTCAAACCATTTCGGATTTATAAGCATTTGGGTAAAAAGCTACGCCCTACTGGTTCATTGGCTCATACCAGCTATATTTTTTTGAGCAGCAGCTTTCAAAATAATAACTTTTTAGAGGGGCTTCCAGAGAACAAATTGGTTGAAAGTTGCATGCCAATATGTCAAATGGTCTATGAGGAGATGTCTTTGAATTGTTTTTCAAAACATTCTAAATGCCTTCAAATACAATATGGTGGACATCATGGGGGATATAGTGGTTCCAAGTCTGTAGGGCAAACGGGAATAATAATAAAACAGCAAATCAAATACGAGATCATTTATTTTAAATATTTTAAAATGTTCAAGAACATTTACATTTACATATTGCAATTTCTCATTAAATACCAACGTTATCTTTAAAATGACCCATTATGCACCCTTAAAATAAATGTAAAAATATCCATCTGTGTGCAGCGCACCAAGTGCATATTGTTTGTCCTCTGAAATCAACGACTTTGTCCATAAATGAAGGAGGTATAGAGGACAAATGCAGTTACTGCAACATGATATTTCTCACCCACAAGTTTGCACATACTACACCAGTGAAATCAATAATGGTCCATTGCAATGCACCTGGGATGTTTAGATGAAAATTTCCATATTGCCATTTATATGTCTGTATGTTTGAGGTTGCAGGTTCAATTATCCAGAGGGACACTGTTTAAATTTCTTGAGCAAGGTATTTAACCTGAATTGCTTCAGTTAATATCCAGCTGTATAAATGGATTGTAAAGAAATTTAAACTAAGTCGCTCTGGATAAGTAAATGCCTTAACGTTACAAGCCCAGTTCCCCAACCATTATACCACACTGCCTGGAGCTGTAGGAGCTATGTTCTAAAATCCCAGGACCAAATACGTCAATCTTGCCTTTACCTAGCATTCCTACAAACGCTTAATATGTGCAACCGAGCACCGATTTTTTTTGGGGGGGGTGTCTTTTAAACCAACTTTTGAAAGTGGCAGATGCTTAAGACGTTTGCTTCTCCTCCTACCTCTCCCACTTTGTGGCACATGCTGCATCTCGGTGCCGAGGCGTCCGCTATCGACGGCGCTCGCGTCTCAAACTGAGCTTCGTACAGGGACAGGCAGACATTGTTACAAAACTCCTGGAAAGAGCCAGACGGCCCCGTCTGGGCAAAAACTGTGTCTTTAACATTTCCAATATCCCTGCAAAAGGAAGGAAAAAAAAAAAGAAAGAAAGAAAGAAAAAAAAAGTGTAAGGCCAATATTGAGAAACATCAGGAGAAAAGTCCTAAGGCTTTAAATGGAATGTAAGCACTGCACATACAAGGCGTGAAATCGCATTATCGTGAGGCGGCTGGTGTGAACATTCCCATTGCAAATGTTTTAAGAATGCCGAAAAAAAATTACTTTTTACAAAACACACAGGGCTTTTTTCTGGGTGGTCTCTTGGCATAGGCGGAGAGGCAGGTGGAGGAGCAGAAGAGCTGGGGCATGCCCTTCCGCTGGTAGGCTGTCTGGCCCTTCTGCAGGGGGGTGCGGCATTGAGCGCAGTGCATTTTGGTGGACGGCCGCGGCGTGTCCAGCGGTAGGTGGGGCGGGACCCCGGGCTTCTGTACTTGTCCTTGAAGGGAGCTTGTGTGGGACGCGTTTCGACCGGCGACGTGGAGGCTGGACTGGGGGCCAAGTGGTGGGTGCTTAGGGCCCTCTGGTTTCGCATGGTCACTCTGGAGGAGCGGCGGGGCAGGGCCGCCATGTGAGGGATGAAGTCTTCATCCTTGGGGTCGTCCACCATAGCGTCCGAGTCATCGTCGTCAGACAGCTTCACTATAGGGAGACAAAATGTTAAGAGCGCTAAATCAGACCGAATGCTCCTAGGTTACAAAGTTTGAAAAACAAACTTTAGTTGGCTTGCCTCTGGCAAGAAATGGTAGTGTGAGGCAGAGAGCGTTTTATGTTTTTTTCATAATACTTCTAGTTTTGATGAAATACTTGGTATTGTAATTCTGAAAATGGTAATATCCTTGTAGTAGTATGTTATGACATCACCAGCTTGGATGGATGGATAAAGGGATGGATTGGTAAAGTATTGTAATTGAGATCATTATAATAGCCTTGCAGTAGTATGTGATAAATGACAACATCAGCTTGGATGGAGGGATGAAGGGATAGATGGATGGACAGATGGAGAAGATACAGTCCTAGTGGTTATACCTGTGAGACAGAGTATTTGGTTTGGTAAAGTATTATGATAGTCGTACAGTAGTAAGGCTTTAATGACATTATCAGCTGGATGGAGGGATGAAGGTGTAGATGGATGGACTAATGTATGGAACGACAGAATATGGCTTGGTAAAGTATTGTAACTCAGACAATTAGAACAACCTTGCAGTAGCAGTTTTTAATGACATCATCAGGTGGATGGAGGGATGAAGGGTATACAAGTTATACCAAACAAAAGTTGTTAATTTCATCATTACCAAACGTTTTTACATTACTATCCCTTCATCCAAGTGGATGATGTAATTTATAACATACCTTTGCAAGGCTATTATAATGTTCTACCCAATCTATAATGAAGTATTGTATTAAAACTAAAAGTATTATGACAAAACATAAAACTCTCCAAACTGCCATTTCTAAGCTTTAAAATCCACCGCAGGAAAGCAAAAAGGTTTTTTTGTTTGTTTTTTTCAAACCTTCTAATCTAGTTTATTATTCCGAACCTTTCTTAATGAATTGAATAGTTTTAATTAATGAGCATTTCTCAATACCCTCACAACCTTTAATTGTCAACAGTGAGGCGTTTGTTGTTCAACTTGTTCAATACTCAATCTACAAATGCTTCAGTGGGCTGATCATCAAAATGGAATGAGCAAAACTATGAATTGGGCTGATGATTCACCACTGTCTGACGAGTTCTGGGACGTTCGTCGCATGTCCCCTCTCCTTAGGCGATGGACTCTCCGGCACTCCTGGTCCAAGAGAACAATTCATAAGTCAGAGAAAAAACGAAACAAAAAACGATAATAATTTGCAACATGACAGCATACTGATATTGTGCCATCAGCAGTAATCGGGCATTCCCAGGCATACCAGTTTGCCAAGTGTATTTTCAGACACCGTTGCATTTTCAGTGGGACTAGAGGCTGCGGGGAAATCCTTAGCTACAAGAAAAAGGAAACAACAACAATGATGCCCTCCTTGACCACATACAAATGAAGACTACATGAAGAAGTCATTGGTCTAAACACTGTCACAACGTCTGCTTTTCAGAGATGACAAAAAAACTAAAAACTAAAAAACTTTCATAAACTATCACAAACCAATGGAACAATGAAAGTGTCATTTAGTGAAATTAAAACCAATATTCCAAACCTAAATAACAACTAATACAATTTCACAACCAGCACTCCATACATGCAGACACACAGGACAACCTGGGATGCATTTGAATACTTCAATTACTAATTGTCCTCATTTCCTCACCTTGCTTCCTTTCCTTGATTCCTTCTGAACATGTCACAAGGAAACAAGTAAGGGAAGGAGGAGAAGAGACAAGGAAATGAGAACAGAGGAAAGTGCTCCTAAGAATTTGGACATCCTCATTCACTTCAGTATCATTTTGATATCATTGTTCACGACTGCCTTTGAAACTACCAGCACACATGCCCTCTAACTCTGTTGTGTCTTTGAACTTGACTTTAATTATAAATAGTGCTTTATGACCATTTCAATGATGTAAATCATATAAAAAGTATTTTAACAAATAAATTGTTATTGAAATATTGACTGCATAACATTATGCTTCTTCCATTTACTTATTTGTCGTTATTGTTATCTTGTTGTTAGTGTCATCGATTATGTGATCGAAGAAGTATTGTGGAACTTGCAGTCAAGTATTGCATAAATTGCTTCCGCAAAGGATTCATAGTGTTCTCCTTTGTTGTAGGAGGCAAACGAGGACGCAACTTTGTTCGTTTATTAAACAATTTTATTGTTCCCTGTCATGGTAGCCAGTTAGTCCCTTCCGTGTCATAAGGAAACAAAGTTACAAAGAATGAAGGAAGGCTGCATTCTATAGGATTCAAAAGCATCTCACCTTCGGTCACTGGTCCCGGCTTGACCTCACTCATCTGTGGGTCCACACTGCCCTCTGCTGGTGAACCTCCACATTTTTCCTTCACTCTCTCCTCCGCCCCAGTGGCTGTGATTTGAATCATATTCACGGGGAGCGCATCTGTACTGGATTCTCGTTCTGTGAGGTTGAATGCAAGATTGCTACCCTCCTCTGAAACTTCCAGCAGTTTCTTGGGCTCATTCTCAGAATGCAATGTTCCTCCTTCAGCAAACGAAGGCACATCAGCACCAAATGTAGTAGGCGGCATTGTACATGGCTGCAGTTCTCCCTGTTCCTGTTTAGGCCATTGCTTCTCCTTATGAGTGTCCATTTTGCAACTGGTCTCAACCAGCTCTGTTCCCTTTGGTGACTTAGCTTGTATGTGGTCCTGGCTGGTTACATCTTTTTGCCAGAAAGATGATGGCTCCGATGATTCCGGAAACACTCGGTTGTAGAACTCCTCCACTTGGGTTTTGGACAGTTCCAGTGAGTCTGGGTCCCCCAGTATATTTAGACTGTCTTGTGTTTTCTGCCGCTCCCTTTCAGATTGTGTCAGCAAGGGTGTCTCTGAAGTAGGCTGCTCAGCACTAAACTCATCCGCTCCCAGGAAATCTGAACACGAGACCTCCATGTTGGCCTGAGCAGAGAGCAAGTCCCGTCGCAAAGTTTCATTAGCGAGCTGAAATGAGTCTAAAGATCCTGGACCTTCTGAGGGCTCCATAATGCATCCAATTTACTGATTAAAACAAAAGGAAGAACATTACAATATGCATTTCCATCTCAGTCACTTACACATTTTAGTTTTGCAAGGAAAGAAGGAATTCATAGAAAGAATGAAAAAAGTCATAATAATGCATCAACGACACAGAAATACACTGAAATATTTTAATTGAAAATGTGAAGTTTCAAAATGAGTATTGTGGGCACAATTAAACCTGTAAAGTTATGGCCAAAATACAACCAAAATGATCTGCATTGCCATTGTGTTTATGAAAAATGACATTTTACAGAACTAGAGACAGAGACGAACGACGATAGTGAAAGCAAGTATAGGCCGTGGCCTTGGAGAAGTTGATTTTGCACAACACGTATTGCTAGCTAGCTAAATCATTTAACGCTTATATTAAAAGGAAATGCCTTTTCGCATTACACGCTAACGTTGTAATGCTAACGTTAACTAACTGGAGGTCGTGAAAGTGGAGGTTTCGAAGCTGGCTAGCCATGCATGCCTTAGGAATTCGCTAGCATTTATAGCCAGCTAGTTTGCTCGCAAACAAATAACACACTTGTGAGTGTAGACGTCTTTTAACTTCTGCAAACCACACTGAGTGATAGGCCGGCTGACACATTAAGGTCTACCTGGAAAAAATGCCGCTTCAAAAAATGACGATTAAGACGTGAGCTCTTAGTGCTGCTATTGATGAACGTGGACGGTGTCCCCGTCTTTCAAAACAGCATCTTTACAGCACCAGTTTCAGCTTTGCTGCAAACAGGCAGCTTTTACAGACCGTCGCTCTTATTGGCCGATTGGGGTGTTCATGGAAACCTCGCGAGGCTCTGCAGTTTTCCCGAACAAACAAAGATGCTTCATTTTTAAAGACCTCAAACTCTTATTTGCCCATGAGTGGTATCCTTTCGTGCTAGCCTACAATACATGTCAATCCCGTGGAAAACCGACAAAGCAAGGCACTGTCCGTTTACTTTACCGCAGTAAATTCTGTATTTTAATTCATATATATTTTTAGTAGATTAGCTATAGTTTAATAAAATCGTAACATTTGACCGAGTAGCATACAACCTACAGCACAGATTTTAATCTGTAACGTTAAATACCTCTGAGTCTGTGACATGGCCTATGAGAGACAAAACAAGTTTGCAAGTGAACTTTCCCATAGTATACAATCAAGGGATGTATACAAAACTGAAGGACGCTGTGACAGTGGTTACCACCCTAGTCATCCACTCCCATGGAGTAGCATATCTCCTACTGATTTAAGGATCTATGGTGATATTCGTCTAATCCGGTAAGAACGTAAACTCGAGCTGGACTTTTCATAGACTGGCATGGCATTCATCAATTCACCCCCACGGAATCTGACTTCATGCAGCGACATACCGACACCAAGCATTATGTTTTCCTTTAAAGTTTCACAAATGAATTCATTACAACTCTCGATGAAAGCTAATTGGAAAACGTGGTCATATATCGAAGCACACAACGGTCGGATAACAGCGTTGTTATCCGTATGCCTGTGCAACATGTGATTGCACCATGGTACTAGAAGAGATTATAACTTAGATATACAATTATATTTGATACTAGACAGCTAGTTTGCACAAGTAACGTTAGCTGCACCAAACAAATGCTGTCGTAGGGAAGGTAATGTTAGCTTGTTGAAATAACTACACATTTTCGGTCTCTAACACATAGCTAAGTCTTATTAGCTAACTAGTTCGAGGTTCTTCGTGCAGACAGAAAGGATGCCTCTAATATTAGCTTGCCGGTTTCTTATAAAAACAATTCAGATTCTACGTTTACACGCCCGTCTGGTCACCTGCCCCCTAAACTCTGAGCGAGGAGACTTCTAAAGCATTAGTTTACAAGCTAGCTGGCTCAAGTAACCAGCCTACAGCTCTGCCTCCCAGCCCACTTTGCGCCAAGTCCGCCATTACTGTGCGGCACAAGACGAGATTCACATTAGCAAGCTAATCGTTTGCAACCTATCAATAACCAAAAGTATCATATTGATCGCAGCATTCAGGGGACGAAATTGACAGGGCGTATACATAAAATGATTCAAAAGAAGCCGTTCAGTTACTGAACATTACTTACGCCACTATGTCACGCACCCAACAGCTCCAGATCCTATCCTTTTTCCTCAATTTCTAACTATCACAGACCCTTTCTGATCACAAAGGGGAGGGACGTCTACTGTAGGTATGTGCTTAGATACCAGACTGAAAGCTTTCCTGTTTCCTTTCAACAGTTTTCATCAATGTGCTTGTCTTTTTGGATGATATTAGCGTTACATTATAGGAATTTCTGTAATTTATTGGATCATTTTTAGGCAATGCCGTTAATTTACTATGTTTGTCCGATCGTCATATGGAAGAATGGATATATTGCTAGTTAGCTTTTTAACTAGCCGGAGCACGTTACACTTAACTTCCAGTTGCTACATTGCTTGATAGTTACCCAATTCATTTGAATACTTTGTGTGTTGTTCAATATTTAAGTTCAATGTGTGCATACACACACAAATACCTAAATGTATACACAATTTAACTTGCCTGGCTAGCGTCTTACGAGTTCTTAAAGGTGGTGGTTCAATGAAAATACATGGAATACAGTATAATGGCCCTTTCCACATTTCACTAAAGAGGGAAACATACTTAAATTATCGCCCCAAACATTTTCACCTTAAACGTTAACATTTTGACCTTCACCTGTCTGATTTTAAAAATCCCAAAATAGTTGCATCTTGAAAACTAAAATTTGAATAAGCATCTGTGATTTGTTCTGTGCTACAGACTATAATTACCATAACAGGTCTTGCGATTCCTGGGAAATATGCCATAAATGCTGCGCTGCTTAGTGTATAGGATACTGGTTGATTATATGTAATACTTTAGTTGTAGCCTACTGTAAATATGTTTTCCTTATTGCAAGAAAACTACACTTTCTAAATCTGTACCTAATGAGATGCCTGTGGTGTTATTGCTGTGTGTGATTTACAAAGAAACGAGTAAAACGGTCATTTCACATCAGTGAAACCAGTTGGTGACTTTATAAAACATTGATGGCCTCCTGGGTACTGCAACTGTAAGAGCGTCCGACTGGAACGCAAGTTGCCCTCTGTCGCTACTGTTAGAAACCCGCTGCGTCAGTCCGGCCCTGACCGGGCGTGTCGCTAGGGGGCGGCAATTGTCTGTTCGCCCCAGAGGGAGAGCCGAGGAGCAAAATCGATCTAGTAAACATAGTTGGGTAAACATAGTATCGAAGGAGGTCCTGTGGGTAAATTGAAAGAAATAGAGGGTATAATTGGCCAGTCAATTTGGAGAAAAACGGGGGAAATAAATCAAACATTTGTGTTTGAACGTCTTGCTCTCCCTTATTGGTGTCAAGAAGGGTCTCATTTGAATACACTAATTAAAATGTGTGTTTACATTTAGAAGATCATCTCCCATTCCAGAAACGTGCACACTCTGCTACTGCCAGCCTCTGTTAATAGCTAGCGGTCAAAAACTGGTCCAGCAGCTGAGTACCAAAAAACACCAAACACCAAAACATCAAAAATGTGTGCAATTGCCAGGTGCAAGGCAGAAAATGTGTCTCTGCATAATATTCCAAAAGGACAAATGCAACAGGAATGGTTTAACTTTATGTTTGGAGGCAGGGATGTCCCAGTAAATATAGAATTTATACAAATGTGTATTTCCCAGAGGATTGCATAGAAAACCAAACCCAGTATTCCATGGGATTTGCAAAGTTCATCAAACTTAAGTTCAAAGTTAAATGCTGTTCCATCAATCCCACATATCTCTCAGCTACTAATGTGACCTGTCTACCCAGCTGAGGTCTGGAGTGTGAGTGACTGCAAACAGGGGAAAGGAGAAAGCTAGAGGGTTCAAGAAGAGAGCGGACTGTGAGCAAGACATAGATAGGAATCTACAAGGAGAGAGCGAGAAAGTGCATGATTCAGATATCACAAGAGGTTAGAAGGCAAGAGAGCGGATACAGATTCATCTACAATAGAGAACATCACTGTTCATTAGGTGGAGCTCACAGTTATGAAAAAACACATTTAAAACCACAGAAAAGGAGAAGTTAAAAACAGGACACACTAGGATACAGTAATCAACTGAAAGCACTAACAACCGTAAATATTTATCAATAATAATCTTGTAATGCGTGTCTTTAAACTTAGTAAGAACAGGACATTGTAAATGAAATGAGAAGTTTTCACAAAGAAAATAACTAACTAATAGCTAACTGAAGTGTTGTGCTACGTCCAGATGCTCTTGCGTTTAATTATTTATGTTGACAATTGAGTGTTTTGAAGGTGGTACTCCTTTAAAGTGGTGCTATGGCTCAAGTAAATATACACACAGTGGTAAACATTATCAGTGGCAGTTTATTTGTACGTTTTCAGTT
The DNA here is from genome assembly GCA_029706075.1 of Aldrovandia affinis. NCBI lineage: Eukaryota > Metazoa > Chordata > Actinopteri > Notacanthiformes > Halosauridae > Aldrovandia > Aldrovandia affinis. The sequence continues at coordinate 4,747,391 of JAINUG010000068.1, read as the reverse complement.
ATGTACATTTTTGTCTTGACCATTGGAAATTAGGGACACGTTTTACATAAAGTGACTTGTGATAGGCACAAACAGTTCATATCGATGGGTCTTGTATTTTATCGATACTTTGCTTCAGAGTTAAGCAGTTACTACAGACATCACAGAGAACATTGTGTCACCATCACCATGTGTGTTCTAGCTAAAATTGGTGACTCATTGAATGTTACTTCACAGCAAAAACTGAATTGAATGTTTGCATAAAACAGCTAAAACAATGATTACTTCAAAGTCAATTTATTGTGCCGAGTTTATGTTCTGTGACGTGCATTGCACCCTTATTATAGGTAATGCATTTCTTACAGACCATATTATGTCCATCTGCTGCTATATCAGATTTAATTAAAACTAGTCAACACATGCCTTCCATTTGATAACTTACAAAACGCAGGCCTATACAATGTAAACTGCATTTTTAGTACTAATCTAAATGTCCTACAATTTAAGACTTATACTTACTTCTTAATCTTCCCTAAACTGTTTACTTATTATGAATACAAGTCTACAATTCTTACATTTTTGCACATACAACCAATAGACAACAGACATAAAATATGATTTCGACTCTTTCCTTTGTATTGTGCTGTGAGGTCAATATTTCCTCATTTCAAATAATTGTTTTATAAATCCCAAATTAGCTTTATTTCTCTTCAACTAGCAGCTAGGAGCACAAGTCAATGCCTGCAATCCTATTTTACAATATGCTACAACAACAAGTATGAAAAGCAAACCTTTAACCAGAGTTTGGTATATCAAGGAAAAGTATAGCAAAGCCACTAAAATTACTACATGAAATAAGTTTGGATTTCTGCAAGTAGGTCAATCAGAAGAATACTGTAAACTGAACGAGATGGGGAAAGTGCACCTTTGAGATGCAACAGTTGCATATTTTTGTTTGCCAAAACAAAGTGTCGCATATCACTTCTGCGCAGCTGCTTTTGAGCAACACAATGTGAAAATTGTGTTTGTACATGTGTGTGCGCATAAAATTATAATGGTGAGATCAAACATTGAAAACCTTTTAAGAAAGCTCTTAAAAACTGTGGTTATACTGTCATCATTGATATTGTCCTTCACGGTTTCATAAAGTGGCATTAAAATATATGAATCACTATGAAGTAGTAAGAGCAACATTTTACAGCAATATTGATTCTAGCCTATATCTGTGGTCAGACAGAAGGACATGACATTCCACCATAAAATCTTCCACCATTATAATTAACATGACAAAATGAATATATAGAGAATCTGATTGGACGCATCTTAGAAATATTAACAGCAGCACAATTAAAATGATCCCTTACAATAATGTCCTACATTATATATCCTGCAAACTCCTATTGTAAAGTAAACTTGTCATTCAGCAAACTGGCCTGCCTAAAAGTAATTATTTTAATATATACATTATTTATTTATATAAAGAAATTTTAAAGAAACATGTATTTTAAATAAGCTAATTTATAATCTGTTTTCATTTTTAAAGTTAACAGCCAAATTGATAATATAGATGTAACCTAGTTTTTTTAACCTCATTTAAAAAGAATCAAATTCCATACACATTCTTGGTAACATTCCTGGCTCAAAAACATACATGCCATTGGAATTAGTCCCATTATTTTTTAATTGTCATGTAGCTGGTTGTCACATATTGTAATTATCATTGCTGTAAAACTATTTCTTGACCTTTTAATATGTTGAGAAGTATAAAATAAAATACATACGTGTATAGGACAACAGCAGTTGTTTGCAAGTTGTTTGTGGATCTCCGTTGGATTTTGTCCGCATAATAAATTGGTGTATTCAACACAGTGGCCTGGTTACTTTCCCCATTTTCTAAATACACCTTTATAAAAGCACATCAATGTCATTTTCTTCAGAAAATCAATGTTGTGAATAACAAAATGACTAAATTCATAACATATATTCAACATCCATTCAGATGGCTTCCCCCAAACACATGCTGTACTGTATACTCATGAAACCTAATAATATATTTTCCATATCATAAACATCTGATGAAACTCTGAAGCATGATCTTTTTTTCCCCCACAATAAATCTGCAAAAATAACATACTCAAACCCTAGCACTGTGCTCCTTCATAATAATAAATGTATTATTATATCAGTTCTCATGCACATGCACATCATCATGCTTTTATAATCATTTTCTCTCAGAAAAATTAAGGAATGTCTTTACAGTTGTGATAGCATGTATTTATGTATTAAGTAAAGCTAACTTAATTTTGTCTGACATACAGTACAACATAAATACCACAATACACACTCTGATGCATACAAGATTCAAATATAGTCACATTTCTCTTTGAAAATATTTGTTCAATGTCATCACTTGTACCATACAAATTTGGGTCATAATTCTAATATAATTAACTAAAGATAACGACAAACAGCATTTTTGTTTCCATATCCCTCTAGAATTTGACGAAATCGTACAAAATCAATACAATAAAAAAATCCATAAATCACACTGTTTGAAAAACAACATAAGTGCATTAATTAAATATTCATTCGTGCATGATTAATTTGCAAAGCATCAAAATATATAATTGTATTGTTTCCTATAGGCCATATCTGACATTATCAAAGTTGCACTACTTTGAAGCAGCACTGCCCTCTTCTGACTTCTCAGGTCACCATCGTGATAAATGAACGGAAATATGCCACTGTTTGCAAATTAAAAAGAATGCACTAGAATTTGCGTTGTTCTGTACATTACAGAAATAGGTTCTGGGAATGAAAAGTGACTTAATATTTGTGACATGACGCCGTGAACTTACCTTTTTCATCTGTCATTAAAAGCACAGATAATGGTACAAATCAATTATCTTTCCACAGAATCGATACAACCTACAGGTATATATAGCTACTCAGTGTTATCAAATGCTGTGCAGATTTCTATCCAATGCCACTGTGTGCTTTGAGATAAAAAGGCTTGCATGGAAAGCAGGGCACTATCGTCAAAAACAGGCAGGCATTTCAATGCTTCCACTTGCAATAGCAATGAATAAAATAGTAAATTCCCTTCTTTTGAAAGACATTTGCAAATGTAGCAAAGCTTTCTCAGTCTCCCTTTGCCAAATTCCCTTTAATTGTCACGGACGCACAACACAAGCAAAACCATTCTACACCACGATAAAAGGTTAAGAGAACCCCTTTGCCCTGAAGTACCCTAAGTGACCTTTTAGGATAGCCATTGTCAGAAAAGTGTCACCATTGATTTCAGACATCTAAATTTGCAAAGCTGGTGTTGTCAAAATTAGCTGTGAAAGTTAGGCTGAACACACAAAACAATCACTCCAGTAAACAATGGCAAGTGCTTCATCAGGCTGGCTGGTGTATCAACAAGAAATCAATAACAGAAAAAGCCAATTCCTTAGGCTTCGAATGTGAATGCTTTCTTTCATCTGAAACCTTGCTCAGAAAAGGGTATTCTTGTGTTTGGGGGAGGATAATGGGTCCTGACTCAGCACCCATTCCTTGCCCAAACAGAAAGCATGCCAGTTTAGTAGACAGAGACCTTATGGCTTTAATAAGTTAGATAGTTCCCGTCTACGGGTTTGCTTGAGCTTTGAGTTGAGCACTCTTGGCATACACGAGTTTGGCCTGAATGTCCACAGGCTTCTCAAAGAAGCGGACCAGATCTGGTTCATTGAGGAGGGAGGCCAGGATCTGCTCAAAGGCAAAGGACCACTCCACTTCCAGTGGGCCAGATGCAGTACCTGGGGGACCAGGAAGGCTGGGGGTTTCACTGGAGTGGTCGAGCACTGTGGGCAACTCCCCGTCTGCGGGACTCTGCACTGGGGAGGTCTTGGGAGGGCTGCTCGGCTCCTGGAGCCGGCGGCCCACTTCTTCCATCCTCAACAAGAGGCTGGTGACACGGGCCACGGCCCGGTAGAGGGACTCCTCGTCTGGGTCGCCATGGAACAGGTTATACAGGGTTTTTGAAAACTGGATGAACTGACACTGTAAAGAAGGAAAGTAAAATCCTTGTAAAATGTGAAAAGAAAGGCATTTCTGTACTTTTTTTTCTACTGACTTAATTTTATGAGATTTTTATGAGATCCCCCAGCAAGTAAAAAAACCCAGCAAGTTTAAAGACTGGATGTTGTTACAGGTCTATGTGAATCTTAAGACCTTAATCTTAGACCATCGATCAATGCCAGTGTCCATAAAATAAAATTAAGGATTAACTATAGCCACTCAGCTGGGTCAGGATGTAGACACAAAGATCAGGGAGGCAGAAGAGTTTTTCTTTACCTGGTCTATTCTGGGTAAATCCTTAATACTCTCCTCTTTCTTCAACAACTCATCCTGCCACTGCTTTAGGTATGCCTGCAGATCCACTTTCCCTCGGCCTAAGACAGAAAAACAAACATCAGGGGTGGATCTCCTGGTCGAGACAAAGGTCATTAAATTCCCTCATTGTCACTTGCGATGTCTCAGTGGCGATGTCTCAATGCTGATGTCTCAGTGCAAAGGTCTCAGTGTAGATGTCTCAGTGTAGAAGTCTCAGTGTAGAAGTCTCAGTGTAGAAGTCTCAGTGTAGAAGTCTCAGTGTAGAAGTCTCTGTGGCACTCATCAGCTGCCTATGCCCTATCGTGGAGAAACACTACTACTTATTATATCCTAGATGTTGATAATGCCCTACATCACGGTGGCAACTCATCTCCATTATAATACAAAATTCTACAGCTATAACAAAGTATATAGAAATATAATCGTTTTTTGTTTCAGATTTTATCACATTTTTCTCCCAATTTGGTAGCCAATTACACCCGCTGTTTTCAGGTCAATCCCTCCCTCATAGTTCGCTGCCGTAGTCCTGTGACCGGCGGCGACGAAGGCGAAGTATCGTCTCCTCCGAGACGGCACTCTCCAAGCGACCACCGTAACTCCGGCACCCCAGAGCCATTGCTGTGCGCAGCGAACGTCTTGTCGGCTTCCCTCCCCCCTCCCTGGGGCGGACAGCCAACTGCCACCCCCGATGGCACTCCCGGCCAGAGCCGACTCTGGCGCGGCCGGGAAATCGAACCCCGGTCGCCGTGGCCAGCATCGGACGTTGAAACTACTAGACCACGCAGGAGGCCCAGTGCATAGAAATATAGAAAGAAGAACCATTTTGGCCCATGACTCCTTTAGGTTCAAAAACGTTTATTAAACCAAAGGTGTTGATGTGTATTGGACACAAAGTTCTTCATCAGAGCATTAAAAAAGAATGGTGGACCTATAAATACACTTCACAATTGAGGCATAGAAAATGTACTTGATGTCTTAACCATCAGCAAAATGAAATGGAAGATTTTCTAGCCATGCGCTCTGAATCAGAGAGAAACATAAGTCAATGGACTGCCGAATATAAATACAATCTGCATGGTTCAGCATGCTTGGTTAACAAGTACAGGCAATTAAAAAATGCCTGGGGAAAAAGATGTCCCAATAATAACGGATGTTAGCATGTTTTAAAATCAAATGAACCCTGTGTATTTTTGCACCATACAGAAAATGGTATTTATTATGGCTATCAAACATATCATACATTGTGTTCCAGGTTCCATTCAGTCCTTTTTCACAACATTATTTCCTTAAGTAGTAGCGTGCGTGAGAAAGCTTGAGAAAGACAGAGATGGTAAGGGAAACATATTTCAACAGTGGAACATTACCTTTTTCTGGACTTTTTCTAATGATCCCATCTTCCGGGACATCAAGGGAGGACACTAAAATACAGAACCAACAAAAATTGGTGTAGCTGATCCCAGACAGGTACAGGTATATATTTATTTACTGTACACACAAGTGTGAGTACATTGTACACCAAAGCGTTTTTTTCAAGGACTGTTTATCATGTTTAGCAACTAAAACAGAGGGGCAACATACACTACAATGGCACACATTTCAGCTGACACGTGACACTCAAGTAAAAACTGCCAGCAGACACAATCTAAACCAAACTGCAAAAACATTGCAGGCAGGCATGTGGATGGACGAAAGAAAAGCAGAAAACAATGGGAGCCGAGAAGACACAAATAATACAGGGAAGGGAAGCTAACAGGATGGGGGTAGCAGAAAGACAGGCTGACCAGTCAGTCGACTTAGGTGGGAGAGGTCGTCACTCAGCGGACTAAAGTGGGACAGTCTGGGAACCCTTGAGGGGACAGGGCTCCCTGTTTCTACCTCTGTAAAAGCTGGAAGACAGCAGTTAGTACGACTGTGGCCGGCCAAGGCCAGAGCAAGGTTAGTGTGAGAAAAGGACATTAAGGGAATTAAATGAGCTCATTAGGTCAATCCATCACCTATAATCAAGTCAGTGAGAGACTTCAGCAGCAGCAAGGAAAAGCCTACTTTAAGGCCAGTTTTATTCAATTCTGGTAGAGCATTCGATTAAACTGCAGCAGTAACAACGTCAGCGAAATAAAAACCCATTTAAATTACCTGGTGGTAGATGCAACTTAAAGAGCATCTTCAGCTTGTCTGTAAAAGACCCACTTAATAATATATCTGTGGGGAGAGAATGAACAGGGTTTACAGTCAGTGCTGCCCAAATGGACTGGGTCGGTTTCATTCAGCAAGTTCTTCATTAAAAACTTTCTAACAATGTAGCATGTTTTATTTTTTACATTTACATTGACATTTTAGGCATTTGGCAGATGCTCTTATCCAGACCGACTTTTTACAGTTTACATTTCTTTACATACAATCAATTTATACCGCTGGATATTTTACTGAAGCAATTCAGGTTAAGTACCTTGCTCAAGGGTACAATGGCAGTGCTCCACCTGGGAATTGAACCTACAACCTCTGCTGAGTTACAGGCCCAGCTCCCTAACCATTACACTACACTGCCAGCCTATTTTAATTTCCATTGAAAATAGATTGAAAGATTATTATGACAAATCCACTCACCAGTTTGCAGCTGACAAAATGTGTGTCAAGTTGGAATAAGGTGGGATATGCTTATTTTATATTATGGCCTGTTGACTGCAAGGTTTAACTGACACTTCATATACAGGCACAGATGGCTCAAAAATAGATGTCAATAAGTGTGATGTATAGTCAGGTCCAAAATGATTGAGAGACCCTTGATAAAGATGAGCAAAAACAGGCTGTATACAACACAGGTAGGGAGCCTTATTTTATACAAATAAATATGGAGAAATTACATTTATTTTATTCTAACACAGTTGGTCAAAGAAAAATACTGATTATCCTTGCAAAGGGAGGGTTCACTGTACTGAAGTACTGAAAACACGGGTTCATTCATTTTTACACCTTTTTTGAGAATTATTTTTTGTGTTTCTTTGACCAATTGTATTAGAATCAAATAATTGAATTTCCCCTTATATTTGAGCATAAAATATAGCTCACTTCCTGTGTTGTTTATTTTATACTGCCTTTTTTGCTCATCTTTATGAATGGTCTCAATAATTTCAGACCTGACTATATATATTGGTTAGATGTCTATATTTAGATAAATGACTCCATTTAAACCAACTGCTGTGAATTTGTTTCGTAGTAAAGCAAGATTTACTCTTGGTGTCAATGGGAATTTGAATGAGGAGTGCGCAAACCAGAAGCAAGTACGCCTTTTTATGACAAGTCAGTCATAAAAAGGCAAAGTAAGACAATTTTATGACCTTCTTGCACATTCCCCCATGACACACCAATGGCAGTCCTGACACAGTGTCATTTTCTGAATTTATGGCAGCCACAGTGACGGAAATGTTTGAGAGGCTATCTCACCCAGGCCGCAGCAGAACTCCTTGAAGTTTACCAGGCCGTCCTGGTTTTCGTCCAGCAGGCGGAAGGCCCAGAGAGAGAGGGCGTCCTGGTTGGCACAGTGGGACCAGGGTCCAAGGAAGGAGAAGAGGGTGCGGAACTGCTGGTGTCCCAGCTGGTACTGCTCTAGGTAGGGCAGGCTGGGGTCATGGTGCAGGAGTGCTGGGCTGTCCATTGTCCAATAGCAGCTGAGAAAATGCTGCCTCTACAGCCAAACCACAGACAAGTTTTTGTAAAATACAGAGTTAGCGTCCATGTTTGAGGCATCTTCAAGGTCTCTAAAATAGGCATAATAAACAACATGCTTGTATTTTCCTGAATGTAGTGCCTTGATAAAATAAACCATCGATAGATGCTGTAATATGACATCAGTAATCAATACCATTAGACAAATGTCATAGGGCCATGAAAAATGAGCTGTAACATGATCATTCCATTTCTTTCACTTTCCACAGTTTTAACATTTTCAAGCCAGCTTGCACATGAACAAAGGTAAAGTATGCATATACAGTAGCTATGCTGCCATAGTTCAGTTCTGGCAGGGTCGCCTCTTGCCCCCATTTTTAATCTCTCGCTATACACATGCATTGCTTTTCTCTAACTCCCCGTACTGCTTCTGCCTCCCTCTCTCACCACTGGGGCGAGTCCCGAGCCTACTCCACCTTCAGAACCCGCCATCTACCCGCCAGGCACTTGTCCCAGCCCGCTACCCCACCCCAGGACCACTGGTTCCAGTTTCCTAGAAATGAATGAAGTCCCATATTGAGTTGTCTTGCACATGGACTCATTGACCGCTGTGTCATTACAAACTCAGACCCTGGATCAGCCAGAGGAGCATGGGCTCCCCCTCTTGGGTCTGGTTCTTCCTAAGGTTTCTTCCCATTTGTTCCACCTAGGGAGTTGCTCTTGCCACTGATGCCTTAGGCTTGCCTTTGTGGGGGTTCAGGCCGGAGTCTGCTGTAAAACGTATTGTGACAAATGTTTTGTAAAATGCGCTATACAAATAAAGTTTGATTGATTGATTGATTGACAGTACCCTCCAAAACTATTCACACCCTTGATAAAGATGAGCAAAGAAGGCTGTATAAACTAAACAACACAGGTATTGGGCTATATTGTATGAAGTGTGTGGCTCAGTTGGTAGAGCACAGCGTTGGCAACGCTTAGGTTGTGGGTTCAATCCCCACTGGGGCCACAAAAATGTATGCATTCACTACTGTAAGTCACTTTGGATAAAAGCGTCTGCTAAATGGCGTATATTATTATATTATATTATATATTAAGTATATTGTATCAAAAAATTGGGAAATTTGTAGGAAATGGAAAATGTTATACTACAATTGCTGTTAAAAATATTTTGTTATGATAAAACGTTTTTTTCCCCTCAACAAGATATGCGTAAATTATTCAGACCACAATAATTATTTGAAATAAAATCCAACAAAAACAAATCTGCATTAATATGCTGGTATCTTAGGGAACTCTATTGTGGCCTCCCATGGCTTCTTGTTTTGCTGTGGTATAAAAATGAGGTAATATATATGCAAAATTAATCTGGTTAATTTCCATCAACATGGGGAAAGGCAAAGAACTCTCAGAAGAAACAAGACCAAGGGTTGTTGACCTTCACAAGTCAGGAGATGGTTGCAAACAAATTGCATCATTGGATGCAGCTTGCCATGTTACAATTGGCTGAGCTGGAGATGGCACTTTTGGCAAATGACATGGGATTTCTGCTCATCCTGTTTTAGCTTGATACCGATTTTACTAAGCCTACTAACAGCAATTTCCTCCTCCGCTTTTGCCTTGAACAGATTTCAAACATTTTGGAATGCGCCATGTATTTTCATGTTGCTCTGACATAGACGGCACAGTACCACCGACATGTATACTCGACAGCGAGAATCTCTGGATTGTAGCCAACGCAGAAAGCAGCCGAGAGAATCGTGAAGGGGCAGTCCTTAAGACACACACACAACATATTTGTTCAATTCAAAGAGGGAGTTAGCCAACCAGCACAAATGGTTCTTTCAGAAAGACAATGGAACTCATTCACTACGTTCGTAGAAATGTGTGTATTTTGTGCTTAGGAAAGGTTGCCACACAAAAGTACCGTCATGATGTGTGCATCCGTCAATTTCATTCTTACCCACATCTGTATATTGATGAATCGGAAAACCCATAGAAGGCCCTTCTGATTTCACAGTCGCATATTCATGATTCAACGTCAAAGCAAAAGGAAAACCCAAACATGCTGCCAAAAGGTAATCAAAAGAAGAAGAATATCTCTTGACAATCAGAAATGGCTCATAAGCCATTCGTCATTTTCTGCAAACATGTCTTGTCGATGTGCTCTCTCCTCATATCGCGGTCTGCTAGATCTTCCGGCAATGGCTAATACAACGTTGTCGCAAATGTTATTCTGTTATTATCGAGCTTTAATAACATTTTTCTTAAGCAAACTGGCCTGAATACTAATTAAGCATTTACATTAATTAAATTGCAAGCCAATTAAATGTAGGGAAATTATTAACCATAAGTCAAGTAAGGGCAGCAGCTTAATTCTTTGTCTATTAAAAAATAAAGTCAGAATTTGTTCAAATATGAAAGGCCTGCATGGCTAATTCCTTAAAAGGGAGTTTACTATAAAATATATAGTAAATATATATATATATATTACATACAAAATATATAACACTAACAACAACATAAGTATACAGACGTTGGAGAACGTGCAGTGTTCAGTGTTATACAGTAATATTAGAAATAATACCACAACTTTGTTCTCATATGTATATGATACTTCACACTGTTCGTCACAATTGAGTTACAAGCAGGCTGTGTGGTTTTCTGTAAACATATATTTGTGCGTACGACTGCTGGGGCAGTCACAAATCTATTCATACTCCACAAACCTTTTAACTAAGAACACATTTTTTCCAAACTTTGTGTCAGATTGATCATATGCAGTGTTCATGAATGAGACCCATTAATCCTAAACATACCTCAAAATCAACCAAGAAATTGTTACCTGACCATAAAATGACCGTTTTTCAATTGCCATGTCAGTCTCCACTGACTCAGACTTGAACCTGATCAAAACTTTGATGTGTGAATTGAAGAGAGCAGTCCATAAGCACAGACTGAAGGATCTGAAGGACCTTGAAAGATTCTGTATGGAGGAATGGTCAAAGATTCCTCCATCTACCCAATATATTTTATACTGTTCTTTGCATCAAAGGTGTTAATAAGTTTGGAAGGTACAATAAAACTGAAATTCATAAGAACATAAAACAACTCAGCAGTGTTATCCTCCACATACGATGGGAGTGACGTGCGCGTACCCGTGAGCCAATGCACAGATCAGATGAGCGCAGCGCTGAAAAAAGCAGTACTGGGAAGTATTTAGGTTGAAAATAATGTTTGGGAATGATTGTGATCTTTTTTATATTACATGATAAACAGAATCTTTTTTAGACCTAATGATAAATTCTCTGAAACCACAGCTGTATTGCATTAAACATTTTTATAAAATAATATAATTTTTACATACAATATAGCTTATTACCTGCATTGTATATTTTATACTGCAAACAAATTTTTCATAGGTTCGAACTTATTAGCATTGTCCATCAAAGGTGTTAATAATTTTGGAAGGTACTGTATGTACATAAAACTGAAATTCATTTAAGAACTCAAGGCTTGCCACTGTTGTTGGATTCTCTTTTATTCATCATTTAATTTAATTTGCACAAAAAAGAAAAGCTCTGTCTGAACCAGATGGCATGTACCTACCTCAGGTCAATCTTAATTTTCTATTAAAGCAAAGTTACAAAAATGTTTGTGTAGTGTCAATTATTGTTTTTAGGAAAAAAAAATCAGCCAAAATGACCTCTGACAATCTGCTGAAGAAAATCGCAAGAATCTGGAATGGCATGTAAAAGTTTTTATACTTTATGTTTTTTATACTTTATGTTATACTATGCGAAATTCATGAAAATGCATATTCCCATTTTGAACAGCTCCGAGCCAGAACGGTCCAGGTTAGGTGCACTTCAGTGTGGCCAATGCGAACACAGCATAGCGCACAGCATTGTAAAGTACACTATAATTAATTAACTTATTACGCACAATGATTTGTGTCTTGGTTCTAAAGATAGGCAAATTAATGTTATTGAACCGGGTTGGATTTAAACAGCATCATGTAACACCAGAGGTTTGAGCTGTGACCTATCTGACAAGGCCTACATTTTCACAAGGTTTCCCAGCATGTGATTCTCAGCACGTTCACTTCACCGCACGGATGACTCAGTGACAAAATTGTATTCTCACCTTGAACAGCGCATACAGATCATCCAGATGGGCAGCGGTGAATTTAACTTCCTGAGACACGACCCTTAGCTGAAAAGTACAGAACCAAAGTCAATCCCTCGGTAATGTACATTTTGGCCTGCGTTCAAAACGCAGCCTTAAGCAATCCGCCGGTACGATATAAACTGTGCGATCAGCAGAACTTGAACTACAGACCGAGATGTGATTGCACCGCGACTTACAACATTCTGCTTGGTTGTGTCCTCCAACGTCTGGATCACGTACAGTTTGTTTCTTCTTCGCATGCTCTCCACTTCCTCCGATCGAATGTTGCCGTATTTCTGCGAGACACAAAGATGCTTCGTGAGCAGCGGGCGTAAGGTTACAGCCTCGTCATCGGAACTTGCCGGCGCACTGTGAAACATCCTTGACTTATCCGCGTTACTGCGGAATGTACAGGAGACACGGCGGACGCGAACTTAAGACGCCGTGGACGTGTACCTCGTAGGATTCGCGGATGAGGTCGATGATGTCCACCTTGGTGTGCGCCATCTTGTCGTTGTTCCCCACGGGGGCCTGCTGCACAGTGTGGGGCAGGGGGCTGTCTTTGTTGGTGACGCTGTCAAAAAACCTGCGGGGGGGGACAAAGTGAACGATGCAATAAAAAAAGAAAAAGAGCAAAATCTGTCAACCTTACGAGTCCCTGAACGACATGAGGGGGATCCAGAGAATGCTACAGGGGAAAAGTTAATGAATAACACAAAATATTACAGCGGGTATAAAAAGTATTCACCCCCTTTGGCATTTTTCACATTTTATACATCGTGGCTCACTTGTTGAGGATGGTGACAGCCTCTGCATCGTCACGGCAACTAAGCAGGTGGTCCATGTTGTAGTCGAGCACGGCCAAGCCCAGCTGCAGGATGGCCTTGATCCCGTCGTAGAAGAAACAGTCGACTACATTGACGGCGCTCTCGATGGGCAGAACGCTAACGAACAAGGTCAGGAACCAGGAGAGCGACACTGACGAGAAGAAGGTCATGTCTGTCATGTGCTCTGTCAGCTGGGACAGTTGTTCCCGGATCAGCTCTTCAAACACTGCCTGGTCCACCAGGGCACCTGGGCCACACGCATACACACACACACACACAGAAACACAGAAACACAGAAACACACACACACACACACAGAAAAACACACACGCAACAGACAAGTGTATACAATCAGACAATAGCAAACCTCAGTCCAATATCTTTCAACCTGCTTTTCATTTGTTCCGGCACGATATGACTTCGCGGTACACATCAATCCAGTACCCGGACAACTGGAAGCCGACGGATGCGTGGACCTGCCCAACCCTGGAGGACGGTCGTTTCTGAGCCCAAACCCAATTCCCGACACGGTGCCAATGAGCAATGGGACTGAGCCAGACACCACGAAGCACGTTGGCGATATTAGAATTACAAGACGATATTGTTTATATTTTATTTTGTGTTCTCGTTTTCCTCTGTCATTTTTTCCCTTAGATGCACAACAAACATGTGTTAATTGCCCCCACCTGCAAGTGTAACCCCTGGGTGGAAGCGAATTACGGAGAGAATAAAACACCACTAATTCGCTCTCTCTGGTCTTGGTCCCTTTGTGCAGGACATACTCTTCCCCCCCTCACAGGGGTATAATATCTCTCCTGAGAAAGAGCCAAATGAAACACCTAGGAATCACCTATGATCCTGCGGTTGAAGTAATCAGGCAGCATCCTCTCACAGACTGCCACCAGCAGCCAGAAGGCCTCCTCCTCTTTGGCGTACAGCAGCAGGACAGATGTGAGGATGTTCATGGCCTTCAAGGAGCAGAGGACAAAGACGGAATATCAGGATGTCTGTCTCACAGAATTCTGCACAGTTTGAGGTGTATCAATCAACAATCAATTTTATTTATTTCATACAAGGATACATACTCAATGTGCTTTACACACAAAAGATGCAAGATTCAAAAGATTTTAACATGTACAAACACATATATATATGTACAGACTTAAATATACATAATAAAATAACTAAAACATAGTAAACCATAATAAAATATAGGCCTACAATTAAATAAACAAACATATAAAGTGCATAACAGTAGTCATAGGTGTTATGCCCTTTTTTTATTTTTATTTGTAAAAAAATATATATATATTTTCCGATTTTACCCCGTTTTCTCCCAATTTGGTAGCCAATTACCCATGTGCTTAGTTCAATCCCCCTACCCCTATAGTTCACTGCTGTAGTCCTGTGACCGGCAGTGACAAGGGCGTAGCGCTGCCTCCTCCGAGACAATTCCGGTACCCCAGAACCCCTCCTTTGCGCAGCGAACTGTGTGTGTCGGCTTCCCTCCCCCTCCCTCCCTCCCTGGAGCGGACAGCCAATTGCCGCCCTGATGGCACTCCCGGCCAGAGCCGACTCCGGCGGGACGGGGAATCGAACCCCGTGGCCAGTGTCGAACGTTGTAACCACTGGACCACGCGGGAGGCCATTATGCACTTTATACACATTCATATGCAGCACTGAAAAGGCATGTTTTTCTTTTTTTCTTAAAACCATTCACGTATGGCAGCACACCTGGCAGTAGCCTATCTTGGGGTTCCTGTAGGCGTAGGCGGTGAGAACCCTCCGCAGGGCCGAGATGCCAGTGTCGCTCTGGAAGGCAGGGTGCTCTGGCAGGGAGCGGTGCAGGTCCCTCTCAATCTCATCAGTGGCCAGGGTGCTCGTGCCCAGGGACTGCTCCACCAGCTCAGAGTAGTAGCCCGGGTGTGTGGCCATGTCATTCACTGCACCTGCCAGGGGGGAATGCACACCAGGCATTAATCAGCAGGTTATCAAGAACTTTCATAGTGACCCCTCACTATAATCTTACACTCTGTAATGCATTGGTCCAGCTCATGTGTTGGTCATTTAAAGGGCACCTGACACAATTTTAAACATTAATTTAAATCTATCAATGTACATCCTCGATACTAGTGTAGTGCCTGGTTTTTCACTTTATGGCAAGCCAACATATAAATATGCCCGTTTATATTTTCCTGCTTTCATAGAAGGTTCAGGATATGACGTAGATGTCGGGCATTTGTGACCATTCTATCAATACGACTCCAACATTGAGCTCTTGGGACAGTGAGTATGGGCACCAACCCCAAGACAGCTAGTCCATACCTCACTGTGCCATTTTATTTTTTATTTTTTTTACATTTGTTTCAGATTTTTTTCAGTTTTTTCTCCCAATTTAGTAGCCAATTACACCCTCTATTTCTTTCAATTTACCCTCCCCCACGAGTCTGCTGCTCGTCGGAGTCAAGACAGTTTTTCCCTTACAGGGACACCTTTCACGCTTCTCGGCAAGCTCATACCAGGGTTTCAAACCAGGGTTTCGAACCGCGGCCACAGTGGGCAACCTGCATTCCGCAGGAATGGTTTTACCGCTAAACTACCCAAGGCCCCCTCACCGTGCCATTTTTGTTTCTGTAGCTAATCACCTAATATCACACTTTCAGACTTGCCAACTTTCTCTCCAGGGCTAGCTAACTGCAGTCATGTTTATATTATGTTTGTGGGAAATGGCTATCATGGGATATCATAAATAGTATTATACAATTTCAATGATAAAACAAGCTCAAGATTGGATTCACTTTCACTTTTTTGGAGCAACGTTAGCTAGCTAACTTTATTGTAGCTAGATTTACTATAGCTAGTTAACCATGCTAAACTGCTGGATAGGTGAGTGAAAGCTGTTCATTCATTTGCTATGCTATTCATGCTACAGTTTTGAAATAATTGTGAGCTTGCATCATGTGGCATGGAGAGCTAGCTACCTGTGTCAGCCGTAAAATGCATTTTCTACAGTGGCCAGACTAAGCAACAGGTTCAGAGGGGGGGAGAGGTAATGTTAGGGCTCTGTGTCTGCATTTGCTTTAGTTCGTGAGCACCTGCATGCAGGTGGGAAAGAAGCGTAGCCGTGTGTGTAGAAAGACGGCTAGTTAGCTGGCTGGCCGAACAGGTAACCGGCTGTCATCTGGCAACAGTGAAAAAATATAGCAAGGTGTGTTTAGGATCTCTCACCAGCCACGTGCTCCTGTGCATTGTACCCATTTTCCCCATGTTTTCATCATTTTTTCATTTTTGATAGAGCAGGCAGCCACCACACATCTATACACCATTTAAAGAGTATTTTCCACTACTCCTTTCTCAATCTTGTATTGGCTCCCGTTAGCTTTCTCCTCGGCGAATGCCCGACTCTACGTCATGGAATGTTGGCAAAATAGAACACAATTTTAAAACAGTTTAAAAATACAAGTTTAAATTTGTTTTCCTAGCGTGTCAGGTGGATTTTAAGATCCAATGGCATTTACAGCAAAGAGGAAATAGGGGTTTTCCCAGTGTACAGACCAAACTCCACATTCCAAATCTGGCTCTCTGAATCTGGTCATGTACTCACCCTCCAGGCTAAATAACTGGCTATATAAATCTCTCCCTCTTCACATCAAGTGATGTGTGGGGAGTGTTCTCAAGCAAAATAGATGACCTAAATGGGTACTTCACTGTAGTGGAGATTGAGATGAGTCAACTCCCATCCCCCTCATTATGAAGCACTTTTAGATCCATGGAAGGTGCTACATAAAAGCAATCTACTATCATTACTGAAGCTGCTCTGTAATCCTATTGTTTTTGTTCCAATTATTATTCTTTTTTTAATTTTCTTTCTGCCCCAAAAGTGTCTAGAGCTCAGAAACTAAGGCCCACACATTTTGTGCTTCTTCCCCTACCAAGTTGATCCAATCTTCACCAAATTTCACTGGAGTGAAAGTATGCCTGGAGTAACCCGGACAAGGGATACTACCTTTTTTTTCTTGATGATTCAAACCGCTTGTGGCTATATTTACTATTGTTACAGTACGCAAGAGTGGCCTTATTTTATCGGGCTTTTTGAATCGGTGAAGCAAATGTCGTTGCATTCTATATGACTGATGACCGCTTAAATATCAGGTGTGCACTAGAATGTACAGAATGTAGTAGATTTTTGTTTTGGTCTGCTCCCAGCATTATTCTATGGGCACAAATGTTGCCTTGATTGTGCAGTACTGTACCAGAGAAGAGCAGCCACAGCTCTCCTCTCAGGGCCTCTGGGACCCCGCGCACGATAAGATCCCGGGTCTTCTTGGTGCGGAACATGCTCATCCCGCGGCCGTACTCGGCGAAGTGGATGTTCCACGACTGCTCCTTCATCTTCTCCTTAAGCTTCACCACAGAGAGCACACCAAAAAAAACACTTGAGGCAAAGACGCTTAAGCAAACAAATCCTTAAATCAATGATACTCTGTGCATCTCATACACGCATACCGTCAAGGTTCTTTTTTAAATGGGTATTTTAGAGATTAGCATTAAGACGATGCTAATGTTTTATGAATGAGCTTGTGTTCTGCTCCCATCGAAACTGGCACAAAGTGTTCATTAATCCTCTTAGCGTTTTGATGGAACGTCTAAGCCATTTACGGGAGGACATAAGAAAACATAATGACGAGAACAGGCTGTTCCGCCCAACTAGGCTGGCCATTTAAATAGTTAATAGTTCTCCTGTTAAAATCATACTTTAAACCGACTATACAGGCATGTTTTCCTTGTTGTACTATTATAGAAAAACATACATATGACCATCTTTCCACACTGAATGTCTGTCACTGTGATTGGTACCATTTTAGGGTCAAGGTTTTCTGCATCCTGGGGGTGGAAGACTGTCATCAGTGCCTCTGTGCTGACAGCTTTGCTGCTGCTCTTTTGTCCCACCATCAGGGTCACTTCCTCTGGGTTGTCCTCAAAATGCTCGATGAGCGCATGGCACACCTCTCCAGAGACCTGCAGAGGAACATGCCATCCGATCTGATCCCGGTCAAGTTGAGCGATCTCTCAAAATGTCCGTATCGCAGACATGGCCTGAGAAAACGCTTTGGACAGCAATCATATCAACCATGGAGGGAGCAGACCCTCCACTCCAAGTGCAGATTTCTTGATTGATTGAACAAAGACAAAAACCTATGATCATATATTGCCAATCGTCGCTCAATAATACTGGCTTCCAGGTTCAGGCATTTATAGTTCTATGTGTAAAAGTACTAGCAGGCCTGTTTCTGAAACCATTTGCAATAATACAACTTATACTAGCCAGAGAAGCTCTGGTATTATGCCTGGTATGCCACAATTCTGTTGGTTTGGGCTGTAAAATAATTGTTTGTGCTGTTTAGTTTTTTTAGATTAGATAATGATGGTGTGACATTTCCCACATTAGCAGATACAGATGTTTTTCAATCTTTTGTACAAAGTAATTTTTAATATCCCGAAGTAGCACAAAGATTGTTAATATGGCAGAAATCAGAATAAACTATAGATAAGCAACTGATACAGGATTCAACACATTGGCTTTGCCCAATCATTTCCAATTTCACAGAGCTACTAACACCAACTCTGTAGTAAATGTAGAAAGAAGAAACTGCATTTTGGAAGAGAATTCAAAATGGTGTACTGCATAGATAAATTTCTTCAGATCTGTTATTCAGCTTGTGCTTCCAAATGACAGGCTGTTGCCACTTATACTCACACATACCACCTGGAGGTGAAATCACCCAGTGCAGACAAAATACTGAAAACAGGAAAGCCTTAAGAAAAATAGCACAGGCATACCATGCTTGCCGAACCGTGGAACGGCAGGATATTTCTTCCGCACATTTTTCACAACTCGATTCTTAGCAGCAGTGGGCCCCATTGAGCCTCGGGCCCAGGTGCACCCTCATGAACTCCAGCTATGATGCAGTCAACCGTACCGTTCACTTTCCCCACTGCGGCCACACATACTGAAAAATGTATGTATTCACTACTGTAAGTCGCTTTGGATAAAAGCGTCTGCTAAATGGCATGTATTACATGACTGCTGCTTCTGAGAGCGAAAGGGCGCGATTACGGGACTGTGATAACGAACGAAAGGGAGCAAGAGGCCTACCTCTCCCGTCGCTGTGTGCTGGGGGCTGGCCACTACCCCGCACCTCCTGTGAATCCCACTGGCCAGGCGCTCGTATTCCCGGACCTCCGAGAACCGCAGTGCCCTCTTTCCTCGGATGCACACGGTCACCGCCTTGCTGCCGACGTCTGGCTTCTCCACGCCGACCACCTGCAAAGACACGCTGGCTTATCGGCTTCCAGCAAAGCTTCGCATCACGTCTACCAAAGCTTAAACTGGCTCATCTCTGCTGCTGAAGAATGCCAGTGAATTGAAACGGGATACGAAATCATTATCCATTTTTTAAAATAGATTCTCTATGAGCAAATAAAACTCACACATGCCATTTGGTTCCATGTGCCAAGCATTCGTGAGTTTCATAACTCATTTACCTGGTTTCTGCTTGGTGCACCTAACTAACTTTCCCTGAGATTAAATTGTAAAAATGGAAGAATACACCTTATAGTCTGTTAAAGTTTTCCATTTAAAATGGTCCGTCTTACTTTTGTCAGTTTATACAGATATCGCTGGATGGATCCATTTTTATAAGCGCAAGATGAAACTCAAACCTGTGTTATATCACAAATATCGTTATGGCTAGGGGTTGCTGGCACTCCGTTCCTTGTTGTGCCTAACACCACCCCCTAGCCGTGCTGACATTCATGACATAACACGGGTTCTCATTCCATATCGCTACAATACACATTGACCTTTTTCCAGAAAACTTCAAATTAACTTCAGGCTCCAGCTAAACATATTCCACTTGACGTAAGGTAAACTACAGATATTTTGATTGCTTGCTATATGTCTGCATTTGTGTTTTCAAGAAGTTCTGAGTAAAAATCTGTGTGTCTATTTTAGTGTGCAGATTTATTTTATTTTTAAATACGTTTTTAAAGTCATCACACTGTGGATATCTGCCTTTCTCATATGGGATTAACTGTACTAGCTCCATGATAACCTTTTTTTGGTTGAGCAAACTAAATAAAGGCAACAACGGCTTTAAATAAACAATTTCTGTCTTGCTAGAGAACAGTTTGGAGGGAGAGGCCTGGCTCCTTGCCTCTCTGATGGGGATGATGACATAGCACTGGCTGCCGTCCTGGCTGGCGAAGCACAGGTAACTCTCGGAGACGCATATCTTGCCCAGCGTGTTGAAGTGGCTGAAGGGTACCCACAGGAAGCTCTCGTACACCTCTAGCAGGTTCTCCTCCCGCGGCAGCCGGAAGAAGGCTCTGAACTGCTCGTTCCGTGCCCGCGTCTCCAGGCCCCTGGTGGAGGGGTGAGGGGGTGCGGCATGGTAGAGAGGGCCAGGGAAGGATAGAAAAGAGTGTGACAAAGGAGGAGAGGGAGACAGGGGAGGCATGGAGGAGAGGAGACACAAGGAAGAAGAGGGCCCGTTTCAAACCTCAAGTTCAACCGCATGAATCGATAGTGATTGTGCTGGCTGACACTGAGCCAGGCTGTGGTGAGAGACGGTACCTCTTGGTGATCTGCAATGGGTCGCCGAGGGCCGGGTCTCCCTGGAAGGTCTCCTTGTCGAACAGCCTCTTGACGGAGTAGTCGGCAAGCTGCTCCATGAGCAGAAATGTCTCGGGGAGGTGCATGAACATGGAGAAGTAGTGATCCTCACCGTGTGCCGCTACATGAATGCTCTCTGCCAGGATCACGTTGGACGTCTTCTCCAGCTTCCAGATCTCGTCCCATGAAATTATGAGCTTCACTGAGGGAGCACACTGTTATTGTCGATTTCATGCAACAGAACCTGACTGTTTTAGTATCACAGTAGAGGAGTTGAATGAAAATGAAAGTCCAACCTTTATTCGGCAAAACCCTATTAAAGGTTTTGAGAACGGCTCACATTCAAAAGCACCAAATTCTACAGGTTTGAATCCTAAGTAACCTGCCCTTGCCCAGTGGTGAGTAGCCTACATGTTGTTTGAAGTACAGTAGACCAACAGAGCTACAGTACTGTATGCAGGTGTCAAAGCTGTGTCCAGGAAAACCTTGTTAGTGCATATGTGAAATTAAAGGTTTTGATTTGAATTTCCTGCCTTTTTCGGCTTTTGATCAAAACCTGTAACTTCTCACTTAAAACATAGTTTTTGGAATTTCATTCACTATTAAGCTTTTCACGATAAATACCACTTAATGAATGAACGTAAATGTCAACACAAATAATGAAGACATCACAGCCAAACTGTGGGCGGTGAATAAGCAGCCTTTTATGCTATAATGTTCTCACTCTGAAAATTTGTCAGAGGCAAAACACGTACAAGAATCTCTGGGACTGCAAGTGTGTCTCACCCTCAGCCCCCAGCAGGTAGGAGTAGAAACTGAGAAAGTTTGTGCTGAGGTAGAGCCAGCCTTGACAGGGAACCCGGCCCCTCCAGTAGCTGCAGGAGTAGTAGGTGACCAGCTTTTCCCTCTCTGGAAGGCCAAACCACTTCTCAAACCTCAGCAAAGCTTCCCGGAACTTCTCCGGGTCTTCCTCCAGCACCAGGGAGACCTTCCCCTCCTCAGCAATCAGACCCTGCGCAAAGAAAAGTTAAAAGTGTTAGGGCACAGTTAATCTCCTCTGTAAATCCTCAGTCAAGTGTACAATTTATTATTCCATCTACAATTAAAGAAGCAATGCTTTCAATGGGATGAAATCTGTAAATCTACCTAAAGGATTTAACTTTTATATTTCGTTTCAATTATTTCCAAAAATAATTGAATTGAAATTATTTTTTGTAATATTCAGAGAACAAATAATCAGACAACTAAAAAACAATGGCAATTCGGCAATCATTTGTGCAATAAATGGTAAGGTGAGTGAATTTGAATTTCAAATGTACCACACCTGCAATCAACAGCTTTTAGCAGAGAAATATGTGTCATTCTTGAATGAATTATTCATTATATTGAAGGATATGGGGATTTGGGATAGAGCCAAATATACAGGGGGTTTCTAGAGGAAATAATGTTTGCACCATAGGGTCACCTAAAATTTCTTCATATACCTTGGCTGCAATTCTATCATGCAGAGTAATTATCAGACCCAATGACTCCCAGGACATAGCTGGTTATACAATAACAGATCCACCACCATGTGGAAAAGTTGGGAACTGGCAATGTGGATCAAAAGATTCCTTCAAAATCAGACAAGAACACTATATAAAATAACAGATTATTCATTGATATTATTCATTTTCATGAAAAGATCTCTGTCAGGGAGTCATTATTTACATGAAATTAGTCTTGTGCTGTGCTTGGGGATAAAAAAAACAAGGTGCAACTATTTAAATATTCAACCTTGGGAGCCAGAATACCTGAAAACGAACATCACTAGTAAGCATGCTCCATGAGAAAGGGATTATGAATATTGGAAAGTAATTCGTTTTTCCTACCATTTCCCCCAATTACTGAAACGTCCTTCAACAATGAAAGAGGATGCAAGCGTATCCCCCAAAAACATGTGCAGCCCACACTGCTTATTTGTCCTCTGCAATCCACCAGCTGAGCTGTACAGCTACAGTGCTGACTGATTGTGCAAATGGCACAGCTGGCACAGGCAAACCGCAGGCACCAGATCGACCAGGTGTGCGTTTCCCAATATTGAGCGAGACTGACAATTAACAAGGAAACTCATGAATGCTCACAGCTTTGTACTATTTGAGATTCCCAAACAATCTCGTTAGAACACTCATTAGAATCAATTAACGACTTCGTAAACTGCATTGTGGGAGCGCTGTATAATTGAGAGTTGTCAGCAAAAAGGATGTTTTGATGGAGTTGCGAAGCATGTTACATTACAAGGCCTTTGGGAAACACAGCCCACAGAAGTTGCTGTTGTGAAATGATACTGGGAACATCCTGCCCATGGAAACCCTCCCTGTGTGCCACCATCACCGATTATGCATTGACCCACAAGACTCCTGGCCACATTCGGCACTGGCACGGTCAGGATTCCATCTGTGGCATGTATCACTGCACTGAGAATGAGTGTAGGCTGTACACGACACCGGTGAATCGACAAAAGGTGCTTTGTTAGTGTGGTATGTGCCTGCTTCAAAGAAACGCACTCGGATCTTGCCCTGGACAAAGCTGGTGATGTCTTCACTGGAGTCGAATACAGACAAAGTCCTCATTATATTCTGCTGCAGCCACTCCCAGTGCTGGTTGATCTCCTCTTTGGTGGCACCTGAACAACGATAAAGAAATGTTGATGTACTACATAACACAGTAAAATTGTGAAAGCAAAATGTTAATGGTAAATTGGGGTGGTAATGTGTAGTTAAAAACTTTTTTGCAATCCTGCTTTTTGGGAATCAGATTTAAACTGAATTAACTGGATTTCAGTTCTTCAGAAAATAATTTCTGACAACAAATGTCTGTTTTTAAGGACTTTAAGGACTTTTTAAGGATTTTTAGGATGTAGGCAGTTTATAGACAGGTTCACTGCAATGTTTGTGTGTCATCTAGGCAACAGCTGTGACTGCACAGTACTTCGGTTTTGCATTTGTTGTTTTTAGCTAATTAACTGTATACACCAACATCGGTTCCCTCATTGATTAGCCCACAGTAAAACGTTTCATATAGGGACACAAGAACAGTCTTCAGCTAGGATTCATAAGCTTATAAATGTATCTAAAATATATATAATTAAGGGCAGAAGTTGGCATGAAATCCATAAACTGATACGTCCCACCTTGCCCACCTCTGATCTATTGCCATAGCTGCCTCTTAGAATAAATTATGAACCAACGAAAAGTATGTTATGGGTCGTGTCATTGTGTGGTGGGATGTGCGAGGAGGAACGGGAACAAATGGGACAGTGCAGTGGCTAGTCTAGTTGCTAGACTAGTTAAAGCCAATTAGCTATGCTTATATTGGCTTTGTTAACATGACTGTGGTGTGCATTTCTCTCCATTCATTTAGCCACATTCACATAGCTAGTTAATATGAATTAGTTAAATCACCCATATTTGCTATATAATAACTGTTCCTTCTTCATTAGGTTCATTTATTTACCCTGATTACCTTAAGCACTGTGTCCATCCTGCTGCTTATGCATTTTTTAAGGTTTCAGGTTCAATGCATAAGCAGAGCAGGATAACCTGAATTAGCTTCAGATATCTAGCTAGATAAAGAAATGATTACAATTATTTCCACCTTAATGTAGAGTGGAAATATGTAATGTCCATCCTGCTGCTTATGCATTTTTCATCCAAACTACAATATCTAGCGTAAATTATTTCCACTTGTGACGTCACATTAGTGTAGTTCTCTGGTAGGTCTGTCAGATTCTGATATATTATGCTGGACAAACAATGCACTGTGGTGTACTACTGTCAAGTGCAAGGTACAACTGGTAAGGCCATGAATGATGATCCTCCATAGCCCCTCGTACCCTATGACACACTTTTACCAGTTAAACAACAGGTTCAACATGGAGCATATTACTCTATGCGAGATGCATTTATATATACACTTCTAAAAATGTCTTGGTTCATGAAATCAGGCCAAAATGCTTTCACAAGTTATTTTATGTGCCCCAAATGTGACTTTTTCCAATTTGACAAATTTTTCAGCAAATTCAACCTGAATAAATATAAACCAAACGTTTTTTAATAAAAGGTTCAGTTGGATCTTGAGTAATCTTGATCTGTACTTAAAAGTTTGAAAAATCTGACAGTAGCATTTGATTACATATCAGATCAGACAATTTAATCCAAATCTGGACCAGAATAATCTTGAACCTAGTCAACTTTTGAATGTTGTTGTTTTACCCTAGAACAAGAAACTTCATCTAAATTGTTTCAGTAAATATCCAGCTGTATGAAGATATGTGTATATCCATATGTAGAACGTGTACCTTTCCCCTGGATAAGGATGGCTGCTGAAAAAATCAATGTAATATAATATGCTATATTCATCAGTGACAATGTACAGGGCTCATTTTTCCTGGGGCCTCTGTTCCTTATTGCTGCATTACTCAGCAGAAAATGCCAGTACTAAAACCTGTGAGAGATCAAAGCTTTATGACACCTTCAGCGCTTATTGATCTTAGTGCATGTCTCAGGAGGAGTCAAAGATCTGGGGAAGTAAACAGTGTGATATGACATGATTCAACCTGACAGCGGAATTGCATTGTTAAACAACAATATGTGCCACTCGCTAAATATGATGACCGAATTTAGTGATTTAATAATCCCAGAAGAAAATGCAGCCATTCAGAGTGCGCACCTGAGCTGATGGGGTTTTGAACTTGATTTCCATAAGCAAGTCTGGCCGTTTTACCGCTCTATTCAATAAAAATAGTCATCCCCAAGGCACACCGCACGTAAACATATACAGCATTTGCTCAGTCTTTACCTCATTTCCCATATGCACATATCTCCCCTCACGTATACATTTGCAAGCTGAGCAACTCCGTGGCCACTCCAATCTAGTTAGAAAACGTTATTAGAATAAAGCTCTCTCTCACCGCATGCTATTGACCAGTAGACCTGGGAGTCTGGTGTCTGATGAAGAATCCGGAAGGGAGCCACTTTGGCCGTGGAGTCCAGCACAGTGTCCAGCGTCCCCACCAGGAGACCTGTCTCCCAGAAGATGGGAGAGAAATGATCCAGCTGAAATGTCATCATGCACTACACAGCCACAAGACTGCACACCCGGGACAGGGAGGGCCTGAACAGGAACAGGACTTTATTCAGATTTTCCGCACAATTTTGAAATTCTCACGGGGACCCACTATCCCATTTCAGGCCTTCTAAAAGCATTGGCAGTCTGTTATCCATGTACCAAACGCAGCTGTGCCCGAGACCTTCTATTTGGATGGCTTATTTGCATTTGAATGATACAAATGGATACTGCAGGACATGCTAACAGGTTTAAGTGGGCTGCCAGTGGCTCAAGCCAGTCTTGCCCAATTACCCATCCGTGAATTACCCTTCATGTATTATTAGAAAGGTCAGGACTATAGAGCTTTTCCCAGACACAATCAGCTTCCAGATTGCCTGCTGAGTGTGACAGAGTGGCTGTTTACCTAATCATACACATCACCAAACCTTGATGGCAAAATGCTTCTGACCGTGTGACACTTTCTTTTGACCACATTCTTGTACGTGACACATCTGCTCTTTGAATTACAGACATTTCAACAATCGGCCTGCAGATGCATGACAATTGGGACCTAGCAAAGACACAAATGACACCATGATATGTTTACAATGCAGAGACACAGTATACATGGGGATGAGCAAGAAACACCACTGATCTATCCTATTTGCTGCATTTGCTCAGGTCACGACTGTCCACAGAGCTGCCCTATCATGTTTAAGGGAGCTAACCATATAGCAAAACAATACCTATAGTTGCCTGTTCAGACCAGGATGCATATATCAATCCAAAAATATCCGCTTCAAAGGGCTTCAGAAGGGGCACTTCAGAGGGTGGCAGAGTGGAGTGTGCTTCCAGCCTCATTAGTGGCACTGGGAGGGCAACACCACAATCGCAGCTCACTTCACGTCGCAACCTTTTAATTGGCTGTAATTGCAGCCCTGGCACTCAGCATGATGGGAACTGAGCGCACAACTACCACTCTTCTCTGAATCACTCCTCGTCAGCTACCAAACCAAAAGAGATTGCTTTTAGTCAGATTGCTTCAATGGTAGGATGCAAAGCACCTGGTATGACACAGCCCAACACTCTGATCATAAAAATACTGAGGCATTTTGATTCAAAGCTCAATTAAGCTAAAACACAAGATTATAAGTAATAGAGACACAGTGTCCTTCTTTCAATCCACAATTTGTTGATTTATGGTTATATATTTGATGGTGCAACAAATGGATCTGGTGTAATAATTCACAGCAAAAAGCACAGCATATTAAGTGATAGCAATGTGTGACTCTGTGATAAAAGCATTAATCCTATGCACTTATTTCAAAAAGAAGATAGCGGGACCCCTGGATGGGGCAACCGGTAAAGGCTCTTGCACTGAGTGCAGGTTGCCCACTGCAGTGGGGTACCACCCCGGGCTGTCCGCCCCAAGGTGGGGAGGAAGCTGCCACAAGCTCACTGCATGCACAGAAAGCTTCCCTGTGGGTGTGTATCGGAGTCACTGGCAACAGCTAGACAAGTTCCATCTCGAAGAAGGCGGTTCGTTGCCATCATCACTGCTGATCCCAGGGTAGTGACTGATCCCGTAATTGTAGGTAGCAGGCTCATGGGGGGGGCAGCAGGTTGCCCACTATGGCCAGGGCTCAATCCTTGGCTGCGTCAGCACAGCTCTGGCAATTGGCTGTCCGCCCCAGGGGGAGAGGGGCGGGAGAGCCAGCACGAGCTCGCCAAGGAGCACGGAGGGCTTCCCTGTGGACAAGACGGGTGGGCGAGTTCCATCTCGGAGGGAGGAAGGTGTTCATTGCCGGCCTTGGGGTAGTGGCTTGTCCCGTAGTAGGGTGAATTGAAGAAAGAGAGTGTACAATTGGTCACCAAATTGGGAGAAAAAACGGGGGAAAAAAAATCAGAAATAAATTTAAGCAAAAATCAAAAACTGCTTTTTGAGGTAAGGAAAGATATACCGTATCAAATTCTAGAAATTTGGGAGCATTCCCCTTTAAATAATTTTTTGTTAAATAACCGTACATCCATAGAGTCAGATTATTGCTGATGATCATTCGATGATTGACTGTTTGACATTACCGCTGCTAAAAAAAAAAAACACTGTTCATAAAATATATAAATGGTGCAGTGTTTTTTTGCCTTCCATGTCTGAATGCTGTGGTCTATCAATGTCACTTCCTTTGTAAGCGCAGCTGTGCTTGGTCTCCTTTTGATCAGCCCTAGGCAACACCACCCCACATACAATACATTAAGCTAATCAGGTCAATAAAAGAAGGCTTTAGCTCAGAGAAGGGAAGAAAACTGTTGTCACAATTAGGAGTTGCTAGCAAATGTAATTTCGGAAGCATTGGCAAACGCAAATATCTGAAAGAAACATTACCATATGCAAAGCATTGGCTGAACGTTCCTTCAAAAGGCCAGTGTCTGTTCCAAATACATTTCTGCAAATATTTTGGCCCAAATTGTTTTGCATCAAAGTCTGATAGAAAGGTATGCAAGTAGCAGTGGACTTTTCTAAAATTGCAGTTATAAGGCACACACTGCTGTGAAATGACTCTGGATGACGAGAGGATTCAAAGTTATTGCTCTGTGATTGTGCTACTGTACTTCAAAGACACGTGGCTGAACGAAGCTGAAGTGTTCACTATGCACTGTTTTCCTCCTCGACACCGTTTTTCATTTGAACTAAAATAAAACTAATTACACTGTATCAAGCCTTTTGTTGTTGTATGCTGTGTTGCTCCGCCCACCAAAACAACAACAACAACAAAAATTCATCTACAGGCTCAAATATAACGAACTTATTTGTTGACTTCCAATCTACAGCGCCCAATAATACAACAAACGGTCACATTGACATTGCTGTCTTGCTCTACGGATACGCTTTGATGTGCCTTGGGTAAATAGGATGTTCACCCCATTAGTTCACCCCTTCAGATGACATCATTAAAAGAAATACCAGAACGGTTACAATTGGAAAAACAGTTGACCTCTACCCCACAGCGACCGAGTTCGTAGTTATGGGCTCGCGCTAACAGTCACGGTGCACTGTGGGGACACTATTTGATGCCCCGTGAATAAATACCGATGCGTAACACCCCTTCAGACACAGGATGCAACAAAATAGTGGAAATGTTACAATCGCAAAAAATGTGTAGATGAGCGAACTATATCGAAAAATACCTGTTGGACGCCGTGCTAAATGAATATTTACAATTCAGTATCCAAACAAAACTGCAGACAAGGCATGGACCTTTTTTGACGGAATATGAATGTATAACAAAACTCAAATGGATAATAACAACTCCCATGCTTGTTACAGCTACGCACAATATATACATTATAGGACACAGCGAGCGTGTAAACAGCGTAACTTGGGATATATAGCACCATTCAACCACTGTTTACAACGGTAGAGTAGCCCTAGAGCCGAGTAGAAACGTTGATTCAGTAGTCCCCTACCTGTCAAGCCACCTCCTCCCTCCCCATACCCTCGCCTTCTTTGCAAAACGAAATAATCATTTGATGCCTCCATCACCCATAACTTCAATGCATTCTTCAGCAGCACTTCGTCTGGTTTCAGCCACATATTTCAATTTATATATCTTCAATTCGCACGTCACGATGTTCATCGCGGAAGCCACCCACAACCATGAATGTTCGTGTTGCAAGTGGATTCTTTCCCACGTCGACAGAAACCTTGCCAAAGTCAATCGCGTAGGTATTTATGGGATAGTAGTTCTTTAAAATGTTTTGGTGTAATGTGTTGCAGTAGCGCCATCTACAGAATAAACTTCATTTCCCATAATTCATAATTTTCTCAAAAATCATGCCTTTTCTCGACCTCTGTGAAGCTGATTGAATAGCTTACAATAATACTTGAAATACTGTTAGCAAATAATTGCTTAAATGAATATTCTCATGATAACAATATCCGGAGACGTTGCTCCCAGTGCAACGTGGTTAACTGTCAACATTAAAATCCCTCCCCCCCTTTATTTTTATTAATACAACAGCATCGTAATTAATGTTAAATATTGTCAGAAACCAATGTTTTATCGATTTAAAAGTTTTCTTATGGAGAAAATACAAATGACGTATGAAACTCATGTCACTTTTTAGATTCAATTAAATTGAACCATATAAACTGCATAGCATGGACGATTATTTGTTGTGCATGTCATAACGGTTTTAAAGCACAACCGGAAACAATGCATGAAGCACTTTCTGAGTGGCTGTGCTGACATGTTTGGAATGTTCTGGAAAATTACATCATTTAATGTTAATTTTCAAATAGTACTGAATATTTAACATTTCAAATTCCCAATATTTGCTAGCCATGATTTATATTTCAACCCATTTCACATCCCTTTTGTACAAATATGTAGGACATTCAGCACCTATGGTACAAAAATATTTACTGTAATTTAAGTTGTGATACACACCCTAATCAGTTGCCTGAAACATCACTTTTTTCGCCATTCCTCCATGCAGAACTTTTCAAGATCCTTGATATCCTTAGGTTTGCGCTTATGGACTCCCCTCTTCAATTCAGACCACATGTTTTTGATTGACTAAGATGGCGGTTGCAAAACATTGACTTTGTTTTCACTGAACCATTTCTGCGTTGATTTTGAAGTATATGTGGGGTAATTTCCTTGTTGGAAGGTCCACCTACGACCAAGTCTCATCTTCCTAGCAGAGGCACCCAGGTTTTGGGCTTAAATGTCCTGGTATTTGATGGAATTAATTATGCCATTGATCTTAACAAAAGCCCCTGGACCACTGGCAGCAAACAGCCCCAAAGTATCAATGATCCACCACCATATTTGATGGTAGGTATGAAGTGCTTTTCCTTGTATGCATCCAGATATGGTAACTGAGACGACCATGGCATATGGCATATTACATCATTGTCATGCTCATCAAACCATTCACTCTTGACCCCACATGGGGGCATTGTCATCCTGGAAGAGACCACTCCCATCATAATAGAAATGATTCACCCATAGGATGAAGGTGATCACTCAGAATGGCTTTGTATTTATTTATGTTTACCTTGCCCTCTAAGGGGTTGAATGGACCTAAACAATACCAGGAAAATGCACCTCAAATGTTAACAGTCACCAGAACCCTTCAGTTACTCAAGCATTTTACTTTATTTTGGCAGTTACCTGTATATACAGATATGAAACATACTAATTCCAAAGTGCATTACAACTTTAGAAGAGTCATTCATGTACTGCAAACAGCAAGTAAGGGGAGCAATTATTAGCATGTTAAATAAGGGGAAATATTAATTTGTGTATGCTTGAGTGTTTTTGTTTGATGAGTTTCTGTAGTTCTGTGACAAACTTCTGTGAAAACACGTTAATGTTCTTTAATTATGTAGGAGGGTTAACTTTGTCTTGAATGTTTTGTAAAGTCAGAAAGGAATTATTTATAAATAAGTAATGTAAATGTGAGATGCCTTGTCCCTTGTATTATGTTGGACAGATTTGACCCAAATTTAGATGTTTATCATCACAAAAAGGCTGGTTAACATACTTGTTTTAGCCTGAGGCCAGGTGACTTTGCCTAATTTTGGGTCATGAACTTCTATACAGAATATTGACATCTTGATGTTTTTGTTTATTTCTACAAACACTTTGCACCCCATTTTGATGCTTCAGCCAGTTTTGGCCACAAAGGAGAATAGGCCTTTATGAACTAGCAGCTAGTATAAATAAGAGGGACACTTTGTGTTTCTCATACACTCTCTCTCACACACACACACACACACACACACTTACTTTTATTTGAACTAAAGGCATGTTTATAAATATATTTTATTTTCAAAAAGCTTACCAATTCCTCATAGACATAACATAAGACAGATGCAGATCTAAGTTGTGGGAATCCACTCTGTTGCTGTCTGAGAGGGGCAACACTGATATAAAAAAGGTCCCACTCACAATTTACTCACTCAATCACTCAATTGTCAGAAAAGGAACATAAGCAGAAGACTCATGTACAACCAGTGAAGCCCTCGCTGTGCTCTCACAAAGGTAAGCAGTAAACTGCCAGAGGTTTTTTTAAAATAAAAAAAATAAAAAATAAAATAAAATAAAAAGTTCAGGTTACCAAAAACTGAAAAAGAATGTACATTTTATGGCAGTGAGTAGTTTCCTACACC
The DNA here is from genome assembly GCA_029706075.1 of Aldrovandia affinis. NCBI lineage: Eukaryota > Metazoa > Chordata > Actinopteri > Notacanthiformes > Halosauridae > Aldrovandia > Aldrovandia affinis. The sequence continues at coordinate 4,715,434 of JAINUG010000068.1, read as the reverse complement.
ATCAAAAGGCACTTGGAAACTGACAGGAAGAGTTCTGGAGTCTGGCAGACCCAAAGCCACAACAAGTCAGAAGACACATTTCTGAGAGTCAACAGCTTGCGTGATAGGCGGCTCACAGGGCAACAGCTTCAAGCACAGCTTAACACTGGTCGAAGTAAGGAAGTCTCAGTTTCAATTGTAAAGAGAAGACTTTGAGCTGCAGGTTTGACAGGTCGAGTGGCAGTAAGAAAGCCATGCTAAGATGGCAAAATAAGAAAAAGAGGCTTGCTTGGGCCATGAAGCACTGCCAGCAGACTACTGAAGATTGGAAGAAGGTCTTATGGACCGATGAATCAAAATGAAAAATCTTCAGTTCATCACGCAGGGTTCCTCAGTGTGTGACACCAACTGTCAAACATGGAGGAGGAAGCGTGATGGTCTGGGGCTCTTTTGCTGGATCCAGAGTCAGCGACTTGCACAGAGTGACTGTTAAATAATTACTTTTTGAGGAGGTTAAATATGTATATCTTACAATTTCGAGGTGACTTGTATAGCACTGGCCATTTCTGGCCGAAACACTATTCATTGGTTAAACATTGAAATATAATACATTAATGTTTCCATCATACGATTAGCTAGTTTCACAACTATTCACCACTACCATACCTGGGCAATACCAATCATATGTTTTGGAATTACATGTTTCAATCTCAAACACAAACCTTTATGTGAAAATGGATAAACCTTGTGATTGCTTTGGCTCTAAATTCCACCACAGAAGCTGCAACTGACAATTCTCTGAAACATTCTTCACAGCTGTCATTCACCCAAAAATTGGGACCACACATTATTAATGTATTTGGACAGAGTGTAATACTAATTGAGGGTTATGGACACAGGAAAATTGCAGCAGTGGTCCACACCTACTGTGAGCTTCACATGCTATCTTCCACCAACTAATTACACACCCACGCTGAACTGAAGGAAATTAAGAACAAACATTGACAGCTTGCCTCTTCTTAGGCCCCCATTTAACACTCAAATACGTTGGCATGGTTTAATAAAACAAATTTTATTTACAATTCATTTCAATTTTAATATAAACTTTAATCATATATACACCAGTTATCATGTCTCCAATGTGGCAAAGTTAAAGAAAAAAACAAGCCAACACTATGTCCCTTATTTAATTAAAATACTTTGGAGAGTTCCACCTCTGCTATGAAGAGGTGAAACAAACAGTGTTAAGACAAGTCACAGTTTAAAAAAAATAAAACCGAGTAACATTACTGATTAAATACATTTATAGTAAAATCAATAATGTCTAATGTAGGTTAGTGGGGTTTTTTTACTCAGCAAAACTATTTAATTTAACAGTCATAGATTACAATAGATTTTGCACCAGAATTTTAAGGCACACATCTCCAAAGGTGGGTAAAAAGAAGAAAAAAAAAAAAAAGTATTTTGTTGAGTGGTGTTGCTTTAAGAAAAATGCAGAAAGGGGTAAAGAGGGAAAATGTAGATACCTAGATCATTTATAAACATGTTCATTAACAAAGTAAATGAACAAATACAAGAACAAACAGTAAATTAACATTCTGGATTCCCCTTCGCACATGAGATCAGGCAGTACAAAGGGTGGAGTATGAATAAGGCTTAAGTAAGAAATTATAGCCAAAAGTGTCCAGTAGGTGGAGGCAACCCAAGTTGTTGAACCTTCTATATGTGTGAGATAAAGCCATCTACTTTACAATCACAACGTAGTCAGCAAAAGTGAATAAATATTAACCTTACGGAATGTGTATTTTAAACATATTTTCACCACCTTTATCCATACAAAATAAATGTGTCGTGTTTGAGGGCCAAACTGTACTGTTTCCTTTCCGTTCGTTTTAGATATAATTTGGAAAAGGCTAAACTCACTCAGTTTTAAGTATGAGAAGACCGAATAAGTCTTTAAATGCCAGCATCATTTGAGCATATAAATCAACTTACAAATCTACATACAGAATTAGAACAAATATTTGCAGTGTTTGTTTTTTATGAGATTTTTTCAACTGAATTTCATAATCTTTTGAGTGACCCTGAACAATATCAGGAGATCTACAACAATGGCAGTTGCTGACAGATCTACAGCCCTTCCTCCTTCAAAAACTAATAACAGTAATGAGCTTACAAATACAATTTTAAACCCTGTGTCTGATTAAATAATCATTAGACATACACACACCTGCAACAGAAAAAAACATGATTAAATCACATTCAAGATGCAATTAAGCCAAACAGCATGAAACTGTACAGCATAGCATACAAAGTCTTTAAGGACCATTTGAATTATAGACAGCTAAAGAGAACTGAAGAAAGGGGTGCATTTTTCAATGGTATGTTCAAGCAATATGCATAGGTAGAAACTGATTAGTAATATCACACTTGCTGTGCTGGCTGCATATTGTTTGTCAAAAATAGCTTTGATTGAGAACCACAAAATAATTTTCAGACCAAGTCTATTGTGGTGCGCGTCAGACAGGAAGTCGAGCTCCAGCTTTAGCATTTGAGCACGGGGCCATTCATGTCCTGGGATTCATGTGGCTCCGAGTGTCTCCCTCGAAGGCCAGGTTGTCATAGTGGGGCTGGGTGTCCACTCTGACCTCTTGGGGCTCTGGATTCTGCTCGGCAAGCTCATTCACCGCTGCAAAGGGGCAGAGTCACAACCAGTCAGAGTTGTCAAGTTATTGCCTCGACACCCACCACACAAAGGAAGGAGGCGACCACACAAGGATTAAAAGGATGAATTATTTTGTAGTACTGTACACACCCCGTTCTAAAAGACTGCCCAGGCAAAGGACAACTCATTTTTAACCATGGTGTTCTCTGCATGCCGATACATTCATATATTACAATACAGCTTTGGGCTGATAGACGGATGGATAAATGTGTGTGACATAAAACAGTTTATTTGAACGGAAGTACTGCCAAGATGGTAAAAGGTAGCATGCAGGGAGCACACGTGCAGATCAGACCTCTAGATTTCAAACATAGGTGGTAGGATCCAAACCGTAAATTCTGAGGGGCAAGGGCATATAGCCATAGGCACTAGCACATATTCACAATGTCACGTGAAACCATCCAAATGGAGAAACTATGTACAGAAGCAAGGACCAGTAACTCATATACAGTAGCTCCATATGAGTGCACTGAAATAACCTGATGACCTTAAACAAAGAAACAAGGACATTTATATTTGAGTAAAACGTAGTCTCTTTAGGAAGTTAGACCAGACAGTCCTTTAATGGTAGGCAGAGATAAAAATGCCATTTTACACACATGCAGTTTCACTTCTGCTTAATGCCACACATAAAAGCAGAAGATAAAGACAACAAGTATTCATTTTCTTGTTCCTATCCAAAAGGATGGGCTGAAATGAATGATAAATGTTCATGATAACCAGCACAAAATGAAAAACCCCTTGCTTACATTTTTACTCAAAGACAAAGCACATTGAAATTCACCAGAATCTGGCTCCAAATCAACAATTATTTACGACTATGGAGGAAACTTCCAACTAAGCTCAAGGACAAAAGGTATAAAATAGTAATTTGTGGTGGCAGCATGCTACAGTAACTCAAAAAGGGCTTTGTAGGTAAAGCAGCAATGTATGTTAGCATATAATGAAATATGAAAGACCAGACCAGCCCAGCAAACATCCGTTTATGTACAGGGGTCAGAAAAGGTATTCACCCCTTTGGCATTTGTCCATTTTATTTTCTTACTTCCTGGAATCGAAATGGATTTAATTGGGATTTATTGACACTGACCAACACAAACTACTCTAAAGCTTTCTCCTAATTACAAATAAAAAACAGACAAATAATTTATTCCATAAGTATTCATCCCCCTTGACTTAATACTTAGAGGCACCTTTAGCTGCAATTTCAGCTGTGAATGTATTTGGGTAAGTAAGGACACTGCAATTTTCACCCATTACTCTTTACAAAATTGCTCGAGCTTCATCAGGTTGGATGGGGACCGTTGGTGAACAGCAATGTTCAAATCTCTCCACAAATTCTCAATAGTATTGAGGCCAGGGCTTTGTCTAGTCCACTCCACGACATTGATCTTTCTGTTTTTAAACCACTCCAATGTGGCTTTTGCTGCATGCTTTGGGTCATTGTCCTGCTGGAATATAAATCTTCTCCCAAGCCTCTAGCAGACTGCAGCAAGTTTTCCTGTAAGATTTGTCTATACATCTTGCTCCATCCTCTACTTTTAAAAGTTTTCCAGTCCCCAAAGCAGAGAAGCATCCGCAAAGCAATAGGTTCCCACCATCACATTTAAGGGTAGGGATAGTGTTCTTGGCATGATGCACATTGTTAGGCTTGCACCAAACGTAGCACCTGATGTTGAGGAAAAAAAGTTCAATCTAGGTCTCATTAGACTATAGAATCTTCCTCCACTTGGTTTGAGAGTCTCCCACATGCCCTCTGGCAAACTCTAGGTGAGATTCCATGCGTTTTCTTCTACAATGTTTTTTTTTGCCACTCTCCCATTAAGTGCAGATTTGAAGTCTATTATTTTCCCATAGACAGTTTCTCCCATGTCTGACATGAAAGACTAACTCCATTAGAGTTGCCATAGGCCTCTTGATGGCCTCCGTAACAAGTACCCTTCTAACACGGATTCTCAGTTTTGGAGGACAGCCTGTTCTAGGCAAATTCACAGCTGTACCATATTCTCAATTTCTTTATGATGAACTTAACAGTGCTCCCCAGATTGGTGTTTTTTAAGAATCTTTTCTTAGATTTGTTTTGAATGTTCTTTGGTTTTCATCATGTTTCTTGTTTGGGAATGCACTAACCAACTGTGGGACCTCTCACAGACAGGTGTATTTAATTTGAAATAATTTCAAACACCTTTATTGTACATAGGTGGACTCCAATCAAATAATTATGCGACCTCTGAAGACAATTGATTACACCAGAGTTTATTTAGGTGCGTCTTAGCAAAAGGGGTGAATACTTATGGGATCAATTTGTCCGTTATATATTTGTAATTAATTAAGAAAAAAGTTGTTTTTTTATTTGATATTATAGAGTATTTTGTGTTGATCAGTGGCAAGAAATCCCAATTAAATCAATTTTGATTCCATGAAGTAAGAATTACAATGTGAAAAATGCCAAAGGGGTTAATACGTTTTATACCCACTGCAGGTAACCTTGGTGTTATGTTTGGAAGAGCAAAGTGATTATCTCTATATGGGAATTGGATGATCGCAAATGACTAACTGAACAAATCTAAAACACTTAGCATGTTGGCTACTTATGATGTTTGTGAAGCCATGGAGATAACTGCCCTCTACCACTGCCATTCCATGCTCAGCAGCTGTGACACCTGGGGTGATGACCCTCCCCACATCAACATTGTTGCTCCTGGCTACAGCAGGGAGGAGGCGACAGACACGGTGCACTGCAGAGGCAAGCCACCATCTTCCCTCGTCTCAGCACAGAGCCATGCGCTCTCTGAATCACCTTCCGGTGAGGACAAGCACATGACTACCAACGAGGACGCGCTCTCTCTTTTGGGTGGCAGCACCTCCGAGTTCAGCACTACCGATGAAGCGACCTCGGCGACAGGAGGCATCCGATGTTCACTCTCTGTCGGGAGGACTTCCCCGTCCTTATGGCGAAGGCATCGGCTGTGGCTAATCTCCCTCTGCTGACTCCTCGCCCTCCGGCAATCAACCATCTCCTGCTCCAATCGTGCCATGCACTCCTCCCCCGCTTGCCCTAGTTTGTGTGGCTACGTCGAGAAGTCGTGGGACTCTCCACACTCCGCCAAAGCCCTAGTGTCGTCTTACTCGCCATTCATAGCGGTAGGCTGCAAACCGACCCAAGTAAGTGACAGTGCCCCCCAGAATCGAAGCTCGACATGAAATAAAACTGTTCTCTACCGTCTCAGTAGAGTTGTAGAGAGAGAATGGAGAACTGCATGTTCCTTACTCTCACTAACTGTGGTATCTTCTGTGGGGATGGCATGCTCCTCTGTGCCCTGTACGGAAGCGTAGCCTGAAGAGGCAGTCTCACTGCGCGTGTCCTCTGGGACGCTGGGGTAGGACCTGAAGTCTGCTGGGATGGTGACCTGGTGACTGTCCTCATCGGGCTGCTGTGCAGGGACACACGAGGAAGCACAGTTACATCTCTCAAATTAATTCACGAGGGTCTGGCGATTGCACTTTCCTGCAATTTCTCCATTGTTGATTCTCAAAATATAAGGCAAGAGTCACGTTTTCTGACATCTCGTTTGAAGTTCAATTACCCTAAACAAGTTCTCATTGTTTGTTTGAATTTACCAAGGTTTAAGGACATCAAGGGGGAGGGGTTTGCATTAGTACCCATTAACCTGTAGTGTACTTGGCCTCAACCTGGATTCCACACATTACATTACATTACATTACAGGCATTTAGAAGACACTCTTATCCAGAGCGACTTACAGTTTACATTTCTTTACAATCCATTTATACAGCTGGATATTAACTGGAGCAATTCAGGTTAAGTACCTCTGCTCAAGGATACAACAGCAGTGTCCCACCTGGGGATTGAACCTGCAACCTTAACGTTACAAGCCCAGCTCCCTAACCATTATACCACACATGACGCAAACCCTTAAACTGGACATGAGGAATCAGTTTTGACTGTAAAACACACCTCAACACTGGCAAGCGAAGGCACGCATTGCCAAACTTTGGCTCTGTGGTCTTGAAATACCCAACCTAAGCTGTAATTTGTTGTTTTGCCCTTTTACTTTTTTAAAAATGGAAATAGCTGATGTGGGCAAGGGGGCACATTACAGTGCAAGTCTTTTGTGTAAATATGAATCAGTGGGAGACAATGTGGGTGTATATTCAAAAGTGTGCTGTTAAAACCCTGGGAGACAGAAGTCAAATAATGCAAAATGATTTTGCATTATTCACAGAAAATGGCAATGGTGAACAATCAGAAGTCATCATGAACAACAAATTAAAACTGGTATAAATTGACAAGTAGTCAAGCTGCTGAAATAGACTATGCAGTCAACGTGGGTGATTACTTAATATGCAAATGTGAAAGCTTCTCACCTTGAGGAATCTGAGGAGTCTGCTGATGAGAATGTTAAATTACCTCTTGTGTCAGCAGCTCTCAGAAATATCAGTACTTAAAACCCCAAAACAACATGATTTGTATGCATGTAAACATGTAAATATGCAAATATGCAAAATGTTCAACTTCAAAAGTTTGTACTTTTATATCATGCTTCCTACATCCTTTTTTTAGACAAAATAAACACTTCCACTGGATGAGGTCTTTAACACCACAAACACAACCTAGCCATGGACAAAATGAGGACTGGCCTATTTCTTTGACTTTACCAATTATTCAATTATGTAAATATAGGATTGTACCCCAGAGCCAACTTGCAGCAGTGTGGTATAATGGTTAGGGAACTGGGTTTGTAACTTTAAGGTTGCAGGTGCAATCCCCAGGTGGGACACTGCTGTTGTATCCTTGAGCAGAGGCACTTAACCTGAATTGCTTCAGTTAATATCCAGCTGTATAAATGGATTATATGTAAACTGTAAGTCGCTCTGGATAAGAGCGTCTGCTAAATGCCTGTAATGTAATGTAACTTGAGTCCAAAATTAAATAACCAAAACATATATATTTCTGCAACCTCTTCAATGGTATATTCCTTTGAGAATACACCCTTTTCTCACCCCAAAATAATGTACATTCACAATTTAACGAGGGCTTCTCCAAAGTGATGCTGGTCATCATGTATCACCCACCTCGATCCCCAGGGCCTTCAGGATGTCACATTTACACATAGGGCAGGTCCTGTGCTCCAGCAGCCAAGGCTCGATGCACGTCTTGTGGAAGAAATGACTTGAAGGAGGACAAAACAGTTCAGGATGGTCAACAGAAGAGCCAAAAGCACAAAGCAATCACAATCACAGGTATGTCAATTCCTTACCACCAACAATTTTGAAAATGTTTACTATAGAGCTCCGTTGCACACATTTTTCAGTCTACTTGTTAGAGCCATACAGTAATAATGAGGGAAAAGGAATACACATTCACAATAAATATTTAGCTTAACGAGAGAGCTCTAGCATAAGGGCTGTGGTGAAATGGGGTGAAGAAAAGGGAGAGGCCTCAGCCACATTTCTTAATCGTGAATGCAGGCTGATCGCATTACAGCCAGCGCTCAGTTTTAAACAGGTTTGTCCTAGCAGGAGAGAGCTCTAATCAACAGCGGGCACAATGGATAACCTGCTACAATCTGTGGTATCAGTCATGGGCTAGTCAGGACCAGGCTGTCCCTAGGACAGCAGATAAGAGTTGCCTTTCCAAAGGGCACAATATCTGTTATCAACTGTAATCTGGGTAATTGAAATCTCATCTTGAAATAAAAATGAAAAACAAGTGTTTTTGTGGAATTTTCTGTTGTAGTTCAGTCTTCAGACACTGAGATTACAAGGCGTGTAAAATGTCCAGTTTCAATGACTGTTTCCAGAGTGAGTGCACACCTTCAATACTGCTTAATAGCGTATAAAAAAAAGGTATTGAACGCATCCTGTATCATCGCAGGGGTGTCCAATCTTATACGAGAAGGGCCGGTGCGGGTGTAAGGTTTTGTTCTAGCCCAGCATTACAACACCTGATTCAACGAAGCAAGGAATCGTGGACTTCAATCAAGACTCAGGGTAAACAGTAGGTAAACACATTCAACTTAGCATATGACAAAAATATGTTGTTTAAGTTTCAGAATACGACTTTTGATGTATTGTCTGAGTAAGAACTTTTTTCCCTCATTTGTTGTTCACACTGTGGTAGTTGAAATGCATGAAGTTTAAACATGAAGATGCCCACATACTCAATGACTGCCCAAATTACATTTTGCACAAACACGTTCCGATAATGCATTCTTATGAAGATACGATGGTAAAAAAGCACAAACATTATAATTTTGCTCATAATTGAGTGTGCGGTAATATATTATTTTGTATTGTCAGACTAAAACAAAACAAAACAAAACATACTGTATGTAAAATATGTCCCTTCATACCAGCATGTACACCAAATAAATGCAATGATATTCAAACATTTTCACCCGGTCATGTTAATAAATGACCCAATGGTATAACTCCAGATTCAAAACAACTCCAACCAGTCCAATACCTACTTGCAGGTAAGTATGGAGAGCACGTCACCAGCCTTGTAGGCCTCAATGCACACAGCACAGGTGTCTGCATCTGGTCCTAATTCCTGGGAGAGCACAAGAATAAGAATTGGTCCACATGTGATTATATGCCTTGAATTGTGATAAATAGTACATTAGCTACAGAACTGTGTTTGTTTAAGAATAACAATGTCATTTGATCTAAGGTGTACAAGTACACTGCATACACCAATATTGGGTCAACTAATTATTTGAAATACTTTAACCCCTTAGATGCTGTAAACTTCGAAAACACTCCTGCAGATGTTACTAACCAAAACTTAAAATCATATGAAAGAAGAATTGAATCCTAATATTGATGAAAATAGATGTTTCTTTTGAAATGGTCAGTAATCTGCAGAAATTAAAGGGTTAAAGTATTTAAAATAATTATTTGACCCCAGTCTGACATACACATCACTTAAAGTTAAGCCAATCACAATAATGCACATAACAAGTGTAGCCTACCTCATCGCCTTGTTTCAAGGTCCGAACCTGCAGCTGACCAATTGCTTTCTTGGCTTCTGCTTTGAGCTGTTTCTGCAAAAAGGAACAAAAGAACAGGTTGGGCAACTTCAGTCTTGTGGTGCACTGGGAATTTAATTGTTACACTACATGATTTACTTTCTTCCCCTCGCAAAGCTAATACACCTTACACACTGTAACCCATCTATGCAGCTGGCTTTTACTGGAGAAAGCACATCTTGGCACAAGGAAACACAACAGCAGTGTCACACTGGGATTCGAACCCTATGCCCTGAGGCCCAGACAGCACGGCCCTAAAGACCACTACACTCCACTGCCGTTTGCTCTTACTACATAACAAGGAACTATGTGATGTGAAATCAGAGAGAAAGGCATAATTACACATTCAGACAACAAATACACCATTGTGCTCCAACTGCACCGAAGCACTTGCATGCATTAGTGCATAAATAAGAGCAAGCCTATTACAGGCAAGCACTGATGTGGTGCACTTCAGTTGAACTATTTGGTACAAATAACATAACAGTAGCCACACCACAATAAAAACGAGGCACTTGTCTTGTTATTACTGAACTGCCACAAAGTGAGTCTGTATTAAGTAAACACTTAGTATTCATAATATAATTTGAATCTAATAGATACATCCTGGCCACTGTTTTATGAAGTCACCATTACTCAAGGGCACAATTTGGTTCCAGAAGAAAGAAAACAAACCAAAGTGATGATGTCACAGAAGAGACCTGTATTCCCCTCGTGATCGAAACCGCTTGTGCGCAACTTCATTAAGGACGCGCTGCCACATACATGTTATTTAACTGCTCCTGGGAGAAAATGGTTTCTGGAAACATTACATCAGCTTTTACAGCTCACGGTATGCACCGCCTGCAGTAAACCTCCAAGAAATAAATTCAAATCGTCCAAGAAATACACTCAAATTCCACTCTGCTTATGTCAGAGCAGGTGTCGTCTGGTGACATGTACACATTTCTATAAAGCTCAATTATTATTCCTCTTACATTTTTTAAAGGACAAAATTGAATTGTGATCTTCTGATCAAAAAACAATAAAGATGTTTTGAAGGCAGTGATATTAATTGAGACCCCGCAAAAACACGAGCCCAACCGCCCCAAGTACGTATAATGTAACTTTGTTTAACCGGGTCAAGAGAAAAACACAATTATCATTTGCAGCAACAACCTGGTGAATAAATGCGGCCCGAAGGTCCAACAAAACGTGTAGCCAATCAGATGTAGTGGGATGATTAAGTAGGCAGACCGTGAGACACTTTTATGGGAATCTGTCCAGGATATCTACTGAAAACTGCCACGGCATCTTTAATGACCACAGTAGATCTTGACCTCATTTTAACATCTCAGCTGAAGAACAGGAGATGTTAGCACATGGGGGGGGGAAAGGGCAGGCAGATGACTTGTGCGATAAAAATCCTCTAGGACACGGCGATGCTCCCTTGACTATACTTCCAGAGCCAAAGGAACAAAGGAATATTCAGCTAAATGTGCATTTGTGCAAAGGCAGAACAAAAAAATTGGCCAAGTTGCCAACTCTTAACAGCTCCTGTGTTACACCTACAACAAGGGATAGATTTCACGCTACCGACAGAGAAAATAAATTCAGTCCCACGTAATTCAACTTCTCTCATGTAGACTAGAGGAAGAGGGCTGCTGTCATTCTGCATGAGGGAGATGACTTTGCATACCATTACCGCCTGAACAAAGGCCCCCTGTACTGGTATGGCCGGCTGAGTGGGCGAGGTCCTGTGCTAACTGTTGAGTTCCTGCATAATGGGAGAATTTTCACATCTGTGTGCCTGGTTTTCTCCTTCTGAGGGGGCTTTGGCAGTAGGGAACAGAAAGGGGACAGGGGGATTTTAAACTGTTAGTGGGAATGCACACAAGGTATCTCATTAGGTTCAGAGTGGCACTGTAAGAAATACGGCAGCACTCTGATCTTGATGAAGAAGGTTTTATTTCGGTAGCGACAGTAACAAAGTAAATGACAGGTAATACAAGAATACCAGCAAGCACTCTGGACTCAGCGGAGTTCGTCTGAATGTCCTTCTCCCAACTGAATGACTCTAAACACTATTTTCGGCTTTGTTCTTCTGAGGCGGGAAACAGAAATGTGTATTTGGAAATAATGTGATTGATTTAGGGAAGCCAGTGTCTGGCCTCCCTAAATCAATCAGTCTGCTCATCACTAGGGGGTGTGTGATTTATTCAGTTCCCGGGGCCTAGCCAGGAAACAGTCTATTGTATTGTTAATCAAGTCTAAATGGTTGACCCGAGTACCCGGTTGATCACCTATCCATGTATTCTACTGGCCATTCCGGTTTCAGGAGTTCCTCTGTCTCTTCCTCTCAATCACCTATTCATATGTCAATGACTGTCTCCATTTGGCCGCACAGATCCTTTGTAATTGTGATATGATTTACCCGTCTGCCTACAGTTCAATATCTTACAGCACCATTACATTAAAAACTCAATGTGGAGAGGTAAAAAGTGTTTGTGTCCTACTGAAAAGATTTCCCCCCCGTAACCCCTTTTTAGTGCACTGCACAAACTCGAACGTGCCCCGAGTGCAGTGGCGTAGTGCAAGCGTGTTATTGGTGGACGCACCAGGAAATCTGCAGATCATGTTCTTTTCCACGTGACAGTCCTCTAGCTTGCATAACAGAACACAGATGGAGCAGCAAATACTGAACAAACTCAGAGGTTCAAAGGTTTAGACGAACGCTCCCTCTCTCTCTCAGCGAGGGAACCGGGTTGTGCTGTACCTCAGCAAGCCGCGGTAACGGCTAGTATCGGCTGAGAAAATCATCGACGGACAGGTTTATCTTGACCACTGGAGAAAACAGACTACAGGGCAGAATCTCTCACCATCTGACAGGCTCCTGCCCGCATGAAATGAGGATGCCCTGCTAGTTGTAAATATTTAATGAGTGCAGCTCATTGCCACTCTGGTTCCACAACTCACATTTCAGAGTGCAACTGAAGCCATAGACCACAGTGTCATTTTGTGTGCTACAGAAAAGTGTGGTGCCTGAAACACATATCAATGCCTATAACTAGGGCCCTGGGTTTCCTGCTGCTGAATTTTAAAGCATGCAATTCAGTCCTCCCGCCCCAAGGTTCCGATATAGCCTCTCCGTGAAGCCCAATTGGTCACAATCATTCAATTAGGGTAACTTTATGGTCTATTAGTCATTTTGGTACTACTCAGTACTTGTGCGCCCATTAAACAAGGTGTATGGCTATAGGTCAAATTTTGTTCAGCAGTATTTCATATAATCTGTTGATAGTATAGTCAACTAATGAACTTAGTACAGATTTATAATTTAGACATGTTTTTTAAATAGAATTTTAACGTTTTCCTGTCATTCCATGTTTCTTCTGACATGTGTTTTTATACAATTTTATTCACAAAATAAAAACATTGTGTACAAGGTGCATATGTTGGTGAAAAAAGAAAGAAAGGTATGGCACGTTAAATGTGGCTATTAAAGTTCATTATGGTAATTTGTTTGACCCGATCTGTAGTCGTGGCCTGACGTTCTAGGAAGACAGCATCCACTGAATTTGTCACAACGGATAGATATTTCTTTGCCTTGCACGTTGAATGGGAATCATTTATTCTGCTTTTGTCCAAAATTCACTCAAAAGGAGTCCACGTTATTTTTATTGCATAGTAGGACATAATCTAAGGGAAGGGAATCCGAATCTAGTGTAGACTTGCCGTGGATTGAATATTCTCACTGCTTTCATAAAATTGTGAGCTGGTTGCATTGATCCATGTTATAGTAATCAGTAATCAGTTTGTCATATCTTTGAAGGTTTTAACACAGGTTCTGACTATTGAGGTGTCTATAGGCCTACTGTGAACCTGTTGTGTCAGGAATGTTTGAATTAAATACATCTTCTTAATAAATAGGCCCTACAACTTTTTTGAAACATCTTGGCGAATATCTTGTCCACTTTCTGGAAATGAATTGGCCGGATTACTGGCAAGGGATGCGGCGTGGGGGTCACGTGTTAAATAGACTGCACTGGGCAACATGCCACGAAGAACATCAACGGATGCCTTGAACATGTAGCTTGCACTGTCTGTGACAAATCCATTTACATTTATGAAATGTATTTGAAATGAATTTTCTAATTTCTCATAATTGCATGTGCCAGAGTTGCAAGAGCTGCTAAAATAACTTTAAGTGGATGTAGTCTTGCTGCTGTCAAACTCAACCCTCAGTTTTGTGTGTTTTTTCGTTGTTAATTGCTCATCTATACTAGAGTTTTGGTGTGATTCAAGGGTATATTGCAAGGTTGAACAAAATACATTGTATCCATCAGTATACAGCTCACCAGGATGTTTATCAGTTACAGAGACACATGGCAGATTTCCAACAAATTACAGGTTTAAAAACAAGGTTACAGGAAACGCAGGCCCTTACCTCTAACTCAAGAGAGTGTATGATTATGTCTAAATTACAGTGCAACTTGGGGTATTGTGCATACGGTACGGTAGGATTATGACCCAGGGGTCTAAAAAGTTTGGCTTTATTACCCAGATTATGACAATTTATCAAGGTTAAAATGCAACCCATTCAATGGGCTGACTTCTGCTCTGTGTGCTGAGAGCTTTGTAACCTGGTTATGCAACCTAGTTGTGCAAATATGTGAAAGAGGCCCCTTGGGACAAATACCAAAATGGCTGAGACACAACTGTGAAACGATTCGACAGAGAACCAATCTGACTGCCTACAACAGCAACCGGAGGAACTTGGCATTCTAAACATTACCGGAAGGCTGCGTTTTACTCCATTCTTCTTTTAACAGGAAGAAAACGGCTCGAAACCTGACAGCGGCAGGTGATCATTTCCTTCTAGGAAAAAGCAGCCAGACTGAATGACTGAAGTGTCGACATCTTACCTGCTTTCGGTTCTGCAGCCGGACACTGTTGAGGCGACGGGCCGAGTAGAAGATGAAGTACCCCACCGTGGCGGCCGTCACCACGAAGAAGGAGATGGAGACGAAGAAGACGGAGTAATGGCTCATCCACGGCCCGTGCTGTTTGCCCACCTCGATGCTCATGGTGACGCCGATGCCCTTCTTGATCAGGCTGACGATCTCCATGCCCCGAATGTGCCCAATCATGATGGCCACGGTTCCCCCGGTCCCTGTGAGGATGTTGACACAGTGCTTAGAACCGTCCCCCTGCCGAGGCTTTCTGTCCACCTCGTCACACCGTTAAGTGCTCCTTACTTGACAACAATGGCCGAGAAGGAATTGAGTCATTTGCGTGTTTTTTTTCAAATTAAAATAATTTGTTAGGAGCATATGAAAACGCTACATTACATTTGGGATATTTAAAGTTTAGGCCTATATTTCAAACGTCTTACATGGACTTTCATTACTTGAAAACCCTAAAGTGGGGGAAGGGGGGTAGTGTCATTCCACGCCTTCCGAAGTACTAACAAATAACTACAGTAGAGACATAGGCCATTTCCTCAAGCCAGGCCTAGAAGTTTGTTTAACAAACTAGAGCCATTGGCTAGTTTGCACTGGACTTTGTATGCTAGACAAAACATGTTAAGGAGGGCCAACAATAAAAGACGCAAACAGAAGATATACCTCATAGATGTTTGAAATGGTTAAAAGCTGTATCGTCATAGGTGCTAGTCACTCTCACACGAAAATACTCACGGCACAGTAATACTATTTTATTGCCCTTTCATAAAATCAACCTTTGAACCTCAGCAGGAACATTTTTAATCATTCTTTTTTAATACCTAGGCTGAACGGAATGCATACATTTACAATGAGCTTCAGACATAAACTGACACATACCAGCACAACAGCAAGATCTACAGGGAATCAAATTCGGATCAAACTATGCAACTGACATGGTCACCATTATGCACTTGAGATGGGAATTCCACCTAATTAGCCTACAATTAAGGGAATCAATTAGGCTACTTCATTCTAAGCACTATGAGAAAATCATTCCTCTATACAATTGTGAACCCATGCTCAATAACATTTGAATTCAAATAGGTACAGCATGGCGTTGGCAACACTTAGGTTGTGGGTTCGATTCGCACTGGGGCCACATATACTGAAAAATGTATGCATTCACTACTGTAAGTCGCTGTGGATAAAAGCGTCTGCTAAATGGCATATATATAAATGGTAAAAATCCTTTGAAAAAGTAGACCTATAAGCTACAAGGCAGTTGCAGGGAATGTTCTTCAAATTGTGTACAAAATAGGTCAACAAAATCAATTTCCCATTATGGTAAATATTATAAATAAACATTTATTAATTAATAAACATTTATTTATAAACATTATAAATAAACACGGTACCACTGTTCATTATTGTGAAATTTCATTATGTACACAGACAATTATTCCATTATAATTCAATTGCTTCGTACCACAAATAAGTCATTTGAGCATTTATAAACAGTTATGCTACATATAATGAATTATTTGTACATTCAGACCTCTATTGCAGCAGACAAGAGGCCTTGTGCAGGAGCATAGAGCAGATACGTTGTGTTGCAGTAACACTAATTACAAGCCTTGTCTTGTTGTGGAAACTAAAGAACAGAAAAGAGCTACTTGACTGTTGCACAAGGTAAACAGAGAAAAGAAACAAAAGAATCAAGGTGACTTGCATGGATGTTTGAACAGGTCCACTCCACCTCAAGCACAGTGTCAGAACAAATGTGTTGGGAAGGTAACAATCTTGCCAGTTTGTCTAAACCACTACCTTCCTTAGAGACAGTATTTATAGGAAATGCCTTGGTAGTATTCCTGCACTGACAAAAATAAGAGCTCTTTCGCAACTATAGCTGCAGGCCACATGCAGATAGCGTCATGTCCATTGCTAGAACAAATGACAATGTTAACATGATTTCTGGAACAGGAAAGAAAAAAAAAAAGCACAGAAAGCAGAATGAGTTTTTTTAAACTTGTCTGCTGTATGTGTGAACCTGTTTTAGTGAACATATGCAGTGTCTTCCACTACCACATCTTGACTGTACTGCATTAAAGATTCATATTTAAAAATTTGTAGTATTTAAGTTTCACAAAAATGATGATTCCAACTCAGTGCTACAACGATGCCATTACAAGCACACCACATGTAATACTGTGTATAAACCTGAAGCGATGGAGCCAACTACTGTGTTCAGCAAGAGAAATTGTACATGTAAACTTAAAATACTGATCCGATTTGTGAGATTACATTGACCGTAAATGTTCCGCTAACGTAAACGAAACCAACTCTAAAGCATGTTTGACTCCTTGAAGCGTGGAATGTGACTTTTGTAACCACTGGATGTGTATAACAGCTCTATACACCAGTAGGCCGAATTCATTTTGTGACAGGAGGGTAATGATTAATCATCCATGTTGCACATTAAACTACTAAAACACTGGGTGATACAATGCTGTAAAGCCTAATTATAGGAACTGGTCCAACCTGCTTGTGTTTTTACTGAGACTGAATACTTGGCTGATAAGCATCACACCAGAAACCTGCCAAACAGGACCACAGCACAGCAGAACAACATACTGAAGGCCTGAGTGTTTTTGTTTTTTCCGTCTGACTGAGAAAAAGGGGCCCCCATGACTAAGTGCAGTCATAGGTTTCCCGGTCTTCCAAAGTCAGCAGTCAAGGAGACTATGCGACCATAACTGAAATAGGGTACATCTGTGTATGTAGCCAATACTTTGTCAGGTAGCAAAGTCTGAAAAAAGCAAACTGAGTTCTAACGAAAACAATTACTGGGGCAGAAGTAGGTGAAAAAAGTTAACATTTGGTAAAGGTAAAATACCAAAATAAAAGAGACACCAACATGAAGTGTTTTAATAGGACATTGGACCACCATGAGCCACCAGAACAAGTTCAATGCACCTTGGCATAGATTCTACAAGTGTCTGGAACTCAATGGTAGGATGCAACACTATTCTTCCACAATAAATTGTTGACGGCGGTGGAAAACTGTGCTGTCGCAGGTGCCGCTCCAGAATCTCCCATTAAGTATTCAATTGGGTTGAGATCTGGTGACTGAGACAGCCATAGCAAGTGGTTTGCATAATCTTCATGCTCATCAAACTATTCAGTGACCACTCGTGTGCTGTGGACGGGGGCCACTGTCATCCTGGAAGAGACCACTCCCATCAGGGATAGAAATGCTTCATCATAGGATGAAGGTGATCACTCAGAATGGCTGTGCAACATTTACCTTGCCCTCTGAGGGATAAACCATGAGTGGGAACCCTGTTTCATTTATTTTGTGTTATCTGTGGCATATGTATGCAAGAGAAAAACTGGGGTTAGCATTTCATCTGGTCTCATTTACAGAACATTAAAATGTGCCATTACTGTTCCTAAACATATTTATTTGTGAGAGCCAAAGTAGACATAATGTTTGTTGCTGGGGTTTTCCAGTTTTCCATTTATCTCCCCTCATATTATTCACATTTTACATATAAATGGACTCACACATGCAAATAGACAAAGTGGACAAATACAAAGAGACAGTCCATGCTTTAAACTTTGCCCCTGGGGTCACTTCATAAGAAGAAGCCGATTTTCCAGTTCCTGTAAACATTGTTTACCGAGGGGATTTGAGCCTTGCTTCCCCCACTGGAACGATCTACCAGAGTAATTGGATTATGATGCCTTGGACTCCACCATGCAAGAGAGCATTCGTATTAGGCTAGTAAGATTAGGCAGAATGTTATTTTGCGCCATTAAACATGCTGACAATTACACTGACTGAAGAACTGTGTATTAAGAATAAAATATAACAACATATACATTCCTTAAGGCATTTTCTTACACCATGTGAAGCAAAATTAAAAAGATAAATTCGTGGTTCACTGAAGGAGAGTTAAGAACACATTCTGGTGTACAGTTAACCAAGATAGGCAGAGGAGACAGGACTCAGCTTTTAGAAGGGACCATTAGCCTAAATCCTAACTACCTCAAACAGGATAACTTGAGGACAACTAGACAATGACAATTCTAAAAACAGATTTAAAAGCTGAAAATTATAAAGTATCTGTTTAAATTGTTGCAATTCCAAAGATAGTGCGCATGGCAGAGACATGCCAATAGAATGACATCCGACTGAGGGTATGAAGTCTTCCTGGTTGTAGCCACTGGTTTCAAAGGTGAACTGACAAACAACTGAACAAATTACTTCTCCACTTAAAGACGGTTTTTCAATTGACACTTTTACCAAGTGTTAACCTGAGAGTGGACACCATGCATAAAACAACCAAGGAGACACCAACCAAATGCTTAAATGTAAAACCAGACCAAAGGTTGTTGAATTACGAATCACGAGTCCTAACATGAATCACACACGTAGTATCAACCAGGTTACACCCTAAAAGGTTACATCCTTTAGTGTAAAGATTTCGGAATTAATTGAGGTGTTATACAAGACTACAATTTATACTATTGGCAGCACCCGATCTATGGATTCTAGTAGTACGTATGCGTCCTACGTTTCCCCTAGAAAGACAGCCATCTGAGTTGGTTTCCAAATGTAGCGTTAATATTCAGATAAATAAGTACCATTCGCGATCAAAACGACCGCAAAAGTAGTAGGCTAACTACTAAATCGTCGGGCAACAACTTCAACACGTAACTTAATTGGATAGAGGTGGTTCGTGAAAGATGGATGTAACGTAGCTTGCGTTGCATTGATACATACCTGGATGAGACATCTGGATAACCATGTTATCTGTTCCAGGCTCGTTATAGATTACGGCAGCTATAGCTCCTTTGCTGGCCGCAATATTGATCTTTTCTGAAAAAGTACATCCATGTCCGCGCTGAATTAGGGCGATCCATCCTTTAGATTGACTTGGCACATCATACGTAGTCTCCAAGTCACAGCTGTGGATCGGCTCCGGTAAAAACACTTCCCCTGTCACAGACTCTTTTGGAGAGTCTTGTCCATAAAGTCCACTTTCCTCTTGACGCCAGAAAGTTTCGTTGTTTTGAGGGTCAACAAACGAGACATTAATATAGGCAGTACATATGTAAGTCGCCTGCGCGAAGTGTAAACTGGAGACCTGAAGAATATAAGCAACAAACAACGAAGTAAACAGATACCGTTTCGTTTGAGGACCCATATTCTTCTTTGCTGTCAGTTGTAAAGTGTTGGTCGAAAGAAAGTTACCATGCGCAAATCCCGATTTCCAAACAACACAAAAAAAAGTCAGAGAAAAGTCTCCAGAGCTTGCGTTAGACGTCGTTGACAGGTGAACTAGTTAAGCTAGATGGATCAAGCTACCTCCCCCCCTCCTAATGAGGTCAAACTGTATTTGGACACACCCTTCTGATCCTTAAAGCGACAGGGGACTATTTTCTCTCAACCAGGAAAAGAGAGGTTCTACTTAAATGTATGAGCCTGTTATAAATGCCCCAAACCGCGCATTCATTTACAAGTAGTCGATTTTATGAACTTTGGTATTCTACAAGACAACGGCCTTAGGTGGTCCACCTGTTAGCATGCATTTAATATATTGTTAAGCACGTAGCTTACATACTACACGAAAAAAATGTCTGCAGGCTACAAGAGATTAATTTCCACGTGGTTTTAAAACATACTAGCCAATGATGTTCAGGGCGTTCCCGAACAATGCATTTGCAAAGTACTTTATTTAAATGCATTATCACTGAGAGTCTACAGAGTATAGAATGCAGCATAACTGCATATGTGCAGTAAGGAATAGTATAAATAATTGCAACAACCCTTTATCTGATAATACAGTACAAAACAGCGACATAACCGGATGCACTGCAAGTATTAGCATATTAATTACACATTGGCAGACATCGCCATCTACCGGTCGATGAAAAGAGAAGACATTTCCGATACCGTGGTTCACAAACTATCTGAGCCCAAATTAATTCGCGAATACATATTCTGTGATATACACATTAAATGTAGCCGTACACATGTTTCAATACGCAATTTTATTAATAACAAAAAAACATAGCCTTTTTCAAAATCGCTGAATTTACACTAACGAATGCAGTGAAATGTAACAGTTTTTAATTTGACTGATGTTAATGTCGGTGAAATGTTTGTTATATGCAGTGTTTTTTCCGTTCGTGTCTCACCTCCCACCTAAACCCCTCCCACCCCCCATTGTCTCAACCCACTGTTTCGTAACCAGTCCTTTTGGCCCACATTATGCAGTTAAATTAACCAACAGTCAGCTACATGATACTAAATGAACTGTGTATAATGCTAATGATTGTTTTTAGCATCAACCCATGCAAGTCAAGACAACGGAAAGTTACCAGATGAAGGAGTCAAACACAGAACCCTCACAACAACTCATTAACTACTAGTTTTATATTTAAGACTAATATATACATTTAATTGGGATTTAATAGTTTAACCCCCACGCACAACTTTTATGGCCAATCAAACCATGGAAAGACCAAAAAACCCAATTGGCTTTCAATTCATGAATGACTAATCATGGGAATTTCAGAAATATCTAACCAAACCAGACAAATTATGGTATTACAGTGTGATGGTAAAAGCTTGTAAATAATAGCTGTGTAAATAATGATAAATAATAGCCTTCTCTTGATTTCTCCAGACCTTTAAAGTGGCCAATAAATGAGTCAGACCATAAACATGTCCTTAGTGTTCTTTTTATCGGCATGTTAATCTTTTCTTTAGAAAGTGGGACAATAGCATTTGATATTTCAAGGTGTAAATTCCTGCAATTAAGATTTCTAGTGATCTGGCTGAACACTTTAAGGGTGAGGTTTGAGGTTTATACTCAGGTATTACTCCAATGTACATTAATAAATGATGGATGCAGCATTTATATGAATACATGCAGGTGTTTCTATAATTGAATGCTGGAGTAAATCATGCAAATTAAGGGTGAACCCCCCCACAGGACTGCATACTTGAAGCACCTGGCAACTGTTTTGTTTGTCTGCAATGCTGGTGGATATCACCTAGATACAGAAGAGTCTAGAGGACAACACTGACGCTGTATTTGCCTGAACTCTGCGTGTCAAAATCATCATCTGTAGGTTGACCGTTACTCAGCCCTTAACTTATATACGTACAAGTTAATTAAAGAATGCAGAAGAATATATATCACCCATATTTCCCAAAGGTTTCTTATATTATGAAATACACATTTACTGAAAACAACAAACATTACGTTTTCAGTAAAACAAATATGAAATCTAAAAATATCTACTAAAATCTCCTAAAATGGTAAGAATATTTTGCTTCATATACATTTTTCATGCGTCAATATTTCTTTTATCTCATATGGTACCTCCTATAATATAGGAAAACCTTGTAAATTAAGTCATTTTTGCATTTTGTCAAGATATTATTTTGTATGTTTACAGTAAACTATGTAGTACAACAGCACATGTATATACTGGACTTCAGATTTCATGCAGAACATGATTACATGGCCTACCAAGTAAGGTTGCTGCACTTGAAGACAAAATGTAGCTGCCAGAAGTTTCATTACATTTAAATACCTGGGCATTTGCATGCAAGACCCTGGAAAACACAGCAAAAACAAATAGACTTACCAGGGTGTAACATGGGACTTTTCTCATTGCCAGTACCAGGAAGATTGTAGATCACCACGGCGACAGCTCCATTTTCTGTAGCGGCCCTGATCTTCTCTGTGAAGGTGCAGTTCCCCCTCTCGATCAGGGCTATCCAGGCCTTGGCTGAGCTGTTAAACCTGGTGTAGGAGCCACAGGCCAGGGGGTCGGAGGAAGGCAGCTCCACTTGCCCCGCTACCATATCGAGCGGAGAGTTCAACCCATACAGGCCACACTCGCAGATCTGTCTCACCGTCTGGTTGTCGCTGGAGTTCCTGTAGCTTATTTCCACATACGCTGTCCAAAATACTGTAGCTGCCCAGGCGTGTTGAATCACTGTCATGGCCAGCCAGAGCCACCAGAAGCAGTTAATGCCACAATGTGTTCCTCTTCCCATTTTCCTCTAAAATAATTGTACACACAAAGCCTGCAGTTCAGTTCAGCAGGAGAGCCTTTTTGATCTATGGCTGCATTGACTGCTGTTGTTGGTAAACTGACACCTCCCATTTGAAATCCAAGCCCGTCTACGTCAGCCGTAGTTCCTGTTATCTAATGAGCCTCGATTATTTTGCCTAGAGCCCTTTTCATCTGAGAGAGTCTGCCTGTGCAGGCAGGTTCTGAATAGTTGTGGTTGGGGTTTTCACTTTTTCCCGCTACCTTGGAGTAGGAATGTTTTGTATCATCTTAATACACAAAAAAAAGAATTGTAATGACATTTTTAGTTTTTCTGTTAAGTTAAAATGGACTTCACAATCCAAATGGGAATTTCAAAGTATCAACATTATGTTTCTGCCCTCAATACATTTCCCATTATAATATATTTCACTTGTATTGTCTAAAGCAATATATATGATATGTTTTAGACAATGGAAGTGATGAACTAAGATTTAAATCAAGTGGGACATGAACTATACAAAGCAGATAGTAACAGTTTTGAGAACAGAAATCTCTCTCAGCTGCCTCAGGGAATAGCACACTTACCATTTTGTGAGGCTCCAATGGAAATTTTTCTTCTGAGAAACTAGTCTGGGCAGTTACCCTGTAAACACCAGAACAAAGACATACCACTTCCTGCATTAACAGTCAGAATTTTCTGACAGTGTCATTTCTGGCTCACGCAACCCTCCAAAGGCATTCTATTTTGCAACAGTCAGATTGTTATTCGCATAACAATCTTGGTAAAAACCCATTCACTCTTTGGAGGACTTTCTCCCTTATTTTAGTTGGATTTCATAGTTGACAGCTCAGATCCAAGTTTATGTATAATTCTTCTACAAGTGCTGTCTATTCTTCCCAGGCTTTTGTGATTGAATGCGTTTTACACCAACAATTAATTTTTGTTGTGCCATTTTTTTGTTCTGCATCAGTTTTTAGTGGTATTACAGTAAATTTGAAAAATGCTACAATATACAGGGGGCAATGGCTGGTTTTGAACATTTGGATTACTAGTGCAGCAGTTTTACTTTGTTTGACACCAGAAAGGCTCTTTAGTAATGGAATATAGGTTTAATTAATGAAGAGGAATAAATAGCCAAGCATTAACTGCAAATAAATTACATTTAACAAAATAGGGCAATTACAAGCAAGATTTAGGTGGAATATACACATGTGCAAGTGCTTTGTCATACATAGATAATTTCATTCTGAATTTTTAAGTTTCAATCTTGATATTAATATCTATAGTTTCTACATTTTCAAAGATATGGACAACAACAAATTGTGTCTTGTTCAGGACAATGTGCCCGACAATTCAGAATGTTTCAACACATGTTGGACACACCTATATGGGTCAAACTGATTGGCTTCATGATGAAAAAAAAAAACACGTCAACCGGTCTTACGGTTCATGAGAACATGTTTATTTTAGTTTTTCATATGGTTGTGGAAAATCAAAGTATATGCACTTTACAGGCCCGTGAGGCAAATTTGTTCAATGAGAGGAATCCAGGAAAGAAAAATTGGCAGGTTAAAAGGGTCAAGAGTTATGACATTTCAAAGTTAGCATTTTCATCCATCTGCTATAGCACCACCATTTGGCTGATTGGGGCCATGTTGTCAGGACATATGCTTGACACGGTCCTT
Organism: Aldrovandia affinis; assembly: GCA_029706075.1. Lineage (NCBI taxonomy): Eukaryota > Metazoa > Chordata > Actinopteri > Notacanthiformes > Halosauridae > Aldrovandia > Aldrovandia affinis. The sequence continues at coordinate 4,690,987 of JAINUG010000068.1, read as the reverse complement.
TGCAAACATGCCAAGTTTGGTGAGTTTGAGCATTCTAATGGATTGTACAGCCATTTTTGCAAATATATTATATATACATAATGATCATTTAATAAAACAAAAGGACAACAATAGGTTTCCAGCACCTATGGCACTTGGACCCTAATTAGGGAGATATGACAGACAACCACTGAATTAAACAGTAATCATTATGACAGCACTTGGCAGTTTAAAGGGGAAGTGACCCTGACTTTTGTTTACTTGCAATCCCGCAGGACACAAAGTGGTATGAAGGCGTTCAAAACACACATCTAGGAAAGGGCACGAACAGGCATCCATTAAACCTAAAGTGTCAGCATTGTCAGGTGGCTGAACAACCATTAGGATTTGTCCTTCCTGCATCATGAAAAATTTAAACTGAAGCTATGTCTTTCATTGTATACATCTTGCTGATGACGACCTCCATCTTTTGCCCACCCAGGTGACAGAAATCAATGAGGCAAACAACATGCATGCCTTCCAGTTCAGTGGCTGTCTGTACGATTTCACCTAAAAAGCAAAAAACAAGCATTGGTTTAGTTTAGTTTAGTTTATTCGACATATCAATTTAAAATACATGTCAGTGCAAGTCATGCATCAAAACAATGTCCAGGATAGCACAAGTCATGGACTTATTTCCGTTGTGGTCCTTGGTCTTAACATGTTCATACGTAAGACACTTAAAACAGGTAAAAACAGGTAAAGACACATAAATACCTAAAACTACATAATGCATCATTTACACATCCTAACAATCCCTCCCTTCCCTACCTGTCTATTCTTGGACTTTGGCTAGTAGCCATTTCATCAATGTATTTACACATTAGCATATGAACTTCTCCTAAACATACTTTTAAAATGTATACAGCTGACATTTTCAATAAACTCAGTATAGGAAGTGAGGATTGTTCTGCAAAAAAAAAAGTGTTCACTATAACGCACCAAGCATTTACACTGTAAATTCACTATGGCAAGTGTTGGCAATTTACATGGTGCGCGCTTTATACATGCACTACTCAGTGTCCTTGGGGGTTCATAGTCAAAAACGTTTCCCCAAGAGGGGGAGTTCCCAAGAGGATGTTAGTAAATGTGCTCATCACAAATGCAAGCTAAGCCCCTAGCCTAGACACTTTTTATTTTCTTTCTTTCTTTCCTTCCTTTCTTAAAATGTATTTCAATTTCCAGTTTTTACCGTTACACCACCCGAGGCCCCAGGCCAGACATTTCTAGTTGGAGTCTGGGCTATGCCCAGCAGCAGGATGTAATTGGCTTCACCCCACCAGGGTAAGTTGGGCTTAAGTCAGTCAGGGTTCCTCAGCTTGCTGTACACCCTAACTACTGACCAGGAACATACCAGGTTTCCAGTTATAGTCTGTGAGCGATGTGCCTCTTTCCTGCGTGCAATCAGGCACTGGCTCACCTGTAATACACTGTGTGTCTTGTAGTGTGGAATACACGAGAGTGTATTGAAGGGGTGCATGCACTTTGGAGTGCCTACAATGGGTGCAGGTGGCATAATGGTGAGGTGAGAGCACAGTATAATTGGTGATTGCATGGTAGGGGGACCAAAAGCCCTGTTTTCCAAAACATTTCATCCATTAAGGGACTGAATAATGATAAAGGTTTATTAACTTTTCTTTGTGTAGAGAAAAGTGATTGCAGAAAGGCTGTCACATAAAAAAACTAAAGGAAATAAAACAACAAGATAAAAGACAACCAATCAAACCGTAAAAATAAACTGTCCAGAATGTCACTTCCAAAAATATTAATTGTCCTAGGCTTTCTTCAAGTGCCACGCCAAAGGGTACAACATAGTAGCTAATGTGGCTGGCAGGGTAGTGTAAGGGTTAGGGAGCTGGGTTTGTAACTCAGAGGTTGCAGGTTCAATTACCAGGTTGGGCACTGCTGTTGTACCCTTGAGCAAGGTACTTAACCTGAATTGCTTCAGTAAAAAAAAAATATATATCCAGCTGTATAAATGGATTGTATAGAATATGTATACATTTTTTTTGAAAACAAAATTTAAAAAAAGTCGCTCTGGATAAGAGTGTCTGCTAAATGCCTAAAATGTCAAATGTAAATGTAATCTGGGACTTCAACTTGTATCCCTCAGGCACAAGTCAAGACCCTGAACCATGCCTCCCGTGTGTCTAGTGGTTTCAACATCCGACGCTGACCACGGCGACCGGGGTTCGATTCCCCGTCGCACCAGATTCGGCTCTGGCCGGGAGTGCCACCGGGGCGGAAATTGGCTGTCCACCCCAGGGAGGGGGGGAGGGAAGCCGACACAGTTCACTGCGCACAGGAGTGGTTCTGGGGTGCCGGAATTACAGTCGACAGCATAACGAGTGCTGTCACGGAGGAGGCAGCACTTCGCCATTGTCGCTGCCGGTCACAGGACTATGGCAGCGAACTACAAGGGAGGGGATTGAACTAAGCACAGCGGGAGTAATTGGGAGAAAAACGGGGTAAAATCTGAAAAATAAAAGATTTAAAAATAATTCACTAAATGTATTCATTAACCCCCCTTCATAGGTATCCTGCCTCTTCTCCAGAGCGCACAAACGGGTGTACCTTGTAGCATGACACGCACAATACACAGACAAAAATTTAAAAATTTAAAAATGTAAAAAAATGTAAAAATTCCCTGAACCATGGTTCCATATGACTGCCCAACACTCCCAATATTGTCACATGAGGAATCGCGTTTGCCCAATCCTATGGGTGCGGACGGAATTCAACAAGCAAGCATGCCTTTGATATAGCTTGGCTCTGTACTGGGCCGTGAGCCCTTGTGTAAATAACCTCAGATAAAGGTCAGGTTTATGAAAGGCGATACTGTACTCACCTCTGTGAGCTAGCCGTCAACTACGAATAGCAGTTGGCTCGAGAATGACTGGGGCAATCCGCCTTGGCTAAAATAAGCTCTCCAAGTCTGATTCACAGGGGGATATGGTTACCCCTCTCATGCCCTTCCCCTGTGTACTTTACCTGGGTCGGGGTGGATGGGCAAGTCCTCCTCCATGGGGTTCTTGAGGGGACTGACGAATCCTGTGGACAGGCAGGAGAGAAGCGTGTTGTCGTGGGGATCCCGCGGCACCCCAATACTTCTGGGGTCTTCAGAAGACAGCACTGGCACAAACACTGCGTCAATGGCTGTCTGCTGGTTTACGCCTGAGAGAGGGGCACACACGTGCATGCTGCAATGAAGTGGAGCAGTGTGATCCTTCACGATCAGTGTTATGACTTTAAATTCCACGTAAGACACAATGTTATCCTTTTAAAAACATTAAATTTTTTATTATTTTTTACAAATTTAAATCCTGTGCACAAATCCCTCCATTGCCCCACCCCGCCTTCCACAAGATGGTGTGTGTGTGTGTGTGTGTGTTTGTGTGTGGGGTTAACAACCAGGTAACAGATTCCACCTACAGTCACCATATATGTAAGTGTACATAACTGCTTATAGGTCTGTACAAAGTCATTCCCATAGTTGTAGATCAAAATTGGTACACCTGCACAGCTCACACAGGCAGTCCATCGATACTTGATGGACCAGAGGGGAGACTATTGCACTATGAGTTGGGAGATACCCTGCTGACCAAAACCCTCCCTCCCTGGGCAATGCTGAGGCTTATGCACAGCTCAGGGACGGACGGTTTCAGTCGGCAGGGTATCCGGAGGCCAACTGTTTTAGCAGCACCATGCTATATTGGCTGTGTGGACTTTATAGGGTTCTACAAACCTGCCTAGTCCCCCCCCACCCCCCTCCCAATTTGGTGTAGCATTGGGCAGCAATATGGCTATCCTTACCCAGTATTGTGATTTTGAAATAGCCTTTGCAGGTCACTGGAGTGTATTTGTTTAAGTTTTGGTCAGGGTGGAACTCATCAGGTGTCCACTTGGCTGGATGAAGGTTGTTTTGCTGCAGGAGATAGTCTTTGTCTTCGAAGCTGAATTTGCGTGCAATGCTCTCTGACTGCAGGCTATCAAAATGGAAATGTTGCAGCAAATCGCTTCTCAGTTCTGCCCATGCGCTGCTTTCCCATGATGCATAGGGACAGTCACCCACCAGCCTTTCTTCTGGGGCAGTTGTACTGAGCAGGGCACCTAGGAGGCAGGACAAAATGAATGGCTATCTAATTACCAAAGCATACAACAGACGAATATAAGTGGTGGAATGGTCAGGGAATGTGGTATAATGGTTAGGGAATTGGACTTGTAACTGAGAGGCTGCTGGTTCAGTTCCCAGGTGGGGCACTGCCGTTGTACCCTTGAGCAAGGTACTTAACCTGAAGTTCTTCAGTAAAATATGCAGCTGTACAAACGGATTTTATGTAAAGAAATGTAAACTGTAAGTCGCTCTGGATAAGAGCGTCTGCTAAATGCCTAAAAGGTCAAATGTAAAACGTAATGTCTCTAAGCCAATGGTCCTGAATGCAAGGGCTGCTCAAGGTTGCCGTTTATCACCACTTGTGTACTCGCTCAACACTAACGACTGTGCATCTCATTCTGAGTCGGTTAAAATATTCAAATTTGCAGATGACACCACACTAGTAGGGCTGACAACATGCAATGACGAAAATTCATACAGGAATGAAGTCACTGCGCTGGGCAGCTGGTGCAGCCAGAACAACCTACATCATGACATTAATAAAACAAAAGAACCAATCATTGATTTTAGGAAGAAGGGAAACAAAATTTGCCCGCTTGTTATCAATGGCCAGGCTGTCAGGAGGGTAGATTCCTTTATGTTTCTGGGCACCACAATCTCTGCCACTTTGCAATGGGAAGCTAATTATATTCTCTTAGGCAACTCAGGAAGTTTGGTGTCACAAAAACACCTATGACACACTTCTATAGAGCAGCAATAGAGAGTGTGATCACCTTCTCTATTATTGTCTGCTTCGGGAACTTAACCTCCCGTGAAGTGAAGCGCCTAGAAAGAGTGGTCCGCACGGCATCCAAAATAATCGGCGTCGACCTCCCCTCTGTGGCCTCCCTTTATGCCATTCGCCTACAGCGAAGAGCCTCAAAGATCCTGGCTGATCGCTCGCACCCAGCCTTCCCTCTACTCGAAACTCTCCCCTCGGGGAGAAGGCTCAGGTGCATTAAAACAACAACCGAGTGGTTCAAGAACAGCACTAAATGCTACGCAGATGTAGCCCTGCTTGACACTGCATTATTTTTTATTTTTTGTAAATAATGTTTCAGATTTTTATCCCATTTTCTCCCAATTTGGTAGCCAATTAGACCTGCTATTTAAGTCAATCCCCCCCCCTAGTAATGTGAGTTCGCTGCCGTAGTCCTGCAACCGGTAGCGACACGCGACCTGACGCCTCTTCCGAGACGGCACTCGCCCAAGTATCAACCGTAACCCAGTATACTGCAGGGCCACTCTTATGTGCAGCGAATCTCATGTCGGCTTCCCTCCCCCCTCCCTTGGGCGGACAGCCAATCGCCGCCCCTGGTGGCGCTCCCGGCCAGAGCTGACTCTGGCGAGACGGTGAATTGAACCCCGGTCTCCGTGGCCAGCGTCGGACGTTGTAACCACTGGGCCACGCGGGAGGCCTTTGACACTGCATTATTAAGGCAAGGCATAGATCACTGCATCGGCACTTTGTATTGTTATATCATTACATAATGGACAGGGGCGAGTACATGTGCACATATATGATATATCTGATATTGTTACTGTAGTGTGATATTGTTACTGTAATGTGATATTGTTACTATTGTGTGATATTGTATTGTTGGTATTGTAATGCTGCTGTCCATGTATTGTTGTCTATATGAGCTCTGGGAAAACAAATTCCTAACAACTTCACGGTTGGTATGGCAATAAAGATACTTGAACTTAAACTTGATAACACGAGCTCAAGAGACACTGTGGTTAACCGTCATTCTTACCGTGGGAACACGGTGGTTTCATTCCATACCCAGGCCAGTCTGGGATATCAAATGACGGTAGCTGGCAGCTGGTGGGCGCTATCCATTAGTGGAGATTGAGGTGAGTTACTCTCCCTGAACCAGAAGGGCTTTGAGATCCACAAAAGTTGCATAAATACAATATTATTTATTATTACTGATTATTATTACACGACAGATGGGGTTTAGTGATCGCCATGCGATATACTGGGGTCTTGACCAGGGGGTCTACTTATGTACTTAGGGTGCCTCACCTCGGAAACTAGGTTAATCTCTTACCATATACTACCAGGACTGAAGCATGGCTTTCAATAACTATTTCAGAGGGGATCTTATCCCACATACAGAAATAGCAAATCCATCATATTGTAGGTCTTTATAGAGGGAAATGACAGATGTAGTATTGCTCCTTACATCCAGTTTTCCTATCCTCCAAATAATTTATGGACTTCTCCATGAAAAACATGGGGTTCTCTGTGGCTCAGTTGGTTGTCGGTTCAATTTCCACTGGGACCACATATACTGAAAAATGTATGCATTCACCACTGTAAGGCACTTTGGATAAAAGTGTCTGCTAATTGGCATATATTATATTATTATATTATGTCTTATTGACTTGAAAATACATTTCCGGGAAAGGTTATAGGTCAGGCATCATAAGGCTAACTGGGTTAGAGAATTTGAAAGCATCATGTCAATGATATCAAACATTGCCACAGAACTAAATATACACCTCCGTGACCCAGTCAAAACAAAAACAACAGTATGTTGTGAGCATCACAAAGCCAATATTTATGGCAGGGCTACCATTCCGAAACCACTTATAAACAAGGCCAAGGCGCAACAAGGCATAACCTGGTGTAATGAGCACAAACCCAGAAAGAAATATGGTTTGAAGAGTCATCTTTTACTTTTTAACTACACCTTTTCAGGTTTATGTTTGGGGAAAGGCAAAGGAAGCCTTCAGCCCATAATGGCGAAAAGTTAAACATAGTGTTGGATCTATTATGGTATGGGCAGCCATCTCTTGGGAGTCGAGGGTGGACAAACAAAGAATGACTGTGAATTAGACTCTCAGTTTGTTGGAACTCCTCAATAGGAGCTATATATTGGTATTTAAATGAATAGGCTTCAGAAAAACTTTCAGCAGTCAAAGAGTTCATCATGCGAAAGCAAATAGAAAATGTTTGGGTCTTTGCAGGGACAGGTAGCTTTACATCAAAAATGACATCGAAAGACACAAATATCCTCCTTCACCAGTCTTACATTTAAGCCATGAGTTAAAACTATGCAGATGAAGCGTATGGCCATGTAGATGAGTAAACCCAATAAGACATTGCATAAGGTGAAACCAGTCAATAAGATTAAGAAACTATTGTGCAAATGAGAAAACGTCACCAAAGGCGGCAGGGCTATGAAGCATGAACTGAAAATCTGCCTCAATTTAAAAATCTGCCTCGATAACCCATAACTTCTGCCATATTGTATTTTCCACCATTTAGAATTTTGTGAAAAAGACTTAAACAACGGTTTCTCCAAAACCACTTGGACAATGGTCTCGGTGGTGTAAAATATTTTCAGATTTTTAGACCATACAATATGGCTGCTATGAACTAATGAATGTACATAGGGGCATGGCCTGCCAAATATATGTGTATTAGTTAGAGTTGATTGGGCGTATCATCGCCTACCTTCTGATACCGCATTTATGGATCAAGGTCATAACAGCTTATCATTTTCAGGATCGTATAAATCATAAACGGTTGGGCGTATCGTAACAAAACTTGGTATGCAGGTTCATGCCTATGCCAGGAGTCCACCCCGTAGAGCCATATATAGATGCACCATATATAGGTGGCTCTATGAATAGTATATGCTTCTCTTGACCTGTTTGACTCAAGGTGATGAAATTTGGTACACATGCTCAGGGGTATGATAGTAACTAACCAACTTGTAGAATATGCTTCTGTGTGGCCACGGTGGCACCATTTCACAGGTCACAATATCCCATAAGGTTGTAATGGTTATAATGCTAAGAGTTTTAAGATGCTACAGCTTTTTAACCTTTTAAGCTGGACACAGCAAAAACGACTTTAAATGTTCAGACTAAAGCTTATTCATATACTTTACATTCTAGTTATTCTTGACCAGTTTCAATTGGTTTGCATGAATAACAAGTGTTCCAATTAGCTGATTAATTATTCTTGTACAAATTAGCTGATTTGTACATTGTCAAATTTCTATGGTTGTGGTAACACAGAATAAATTGGAAATACATCCACAGTCAAATAATTAGTAAATATGTGTGAATAGCACACATTATCATGACAAAGAAAACAAATGCATCAATTAGATACAATTAAGGGAAAGGAAATTAACTGCTGACTGATCAGGATTATTCATCTTATTATCCGCCTGACTCTTTATCAAGCAAATCAAATGTAAATTATCAGTCTACGGGTGAATTGGGGTGGCTTTGTGTCCAAGCAAGACAATGTTGTTGCAGTGCTATATGCTAAACAGTTCTGGGGGAAAACCCAGTTACTTCAAAATTAGGGTGTCATCCGAGATGAACATGCAAACTAGACATAATTCCTAAAGAAAACGAGGAAAACTGAGATTCCAGTTATGGGACATTATACCAGTGGGATGGTGGGTTCCATCGGCTCCGGAGCAGCCTGGGCCTCCCAACTGTGGTTCCTCCTCCGGTTCTGAATCTCTCCTCTCCTCCTCTGTGCAGACTTCTACAGATTCTCTGAAAACAGGATTGCCCTTCTTGTCACCTTGTCATCCATTGAATAAAGTGCAGCTCACAGCAGTGATTGTTAAAGGGTAAGATAACCCAAAAATCTATTTTATTTCAACTCAATATATATATATGTGTGTGTGTAAGAAAAACAAATACACTGTATAACTTTAGATATCATATTGGCAGGTTCCTGATTTGAAGAAGAAACGGCAATGTTATGGACGCTAGTACAAAACAGTGAAAACTCTGTAAATTTGTATTCTATAACACATAGCTAGCTGATGTTAACTGTTAGCTAGCCAACTATTTACATTTTAAACAATATGCCATGTTTCTGCAATAGCTATCAGCTATCAATAAATAGCTAATTAGTTAAAGTTAGCTGTTGATAGCTACCTGGCTAGCCAGCTAGTTAGTTAGCGGAAAAGACCTTGATGGTAGTTAGCAGCAGAATCCATGTTCATTAACCTCTTCCTGTCAGCCCCCTAGTGGTATGCTGCCGACGGCATATGAATTAGCATAATTCACAATTGATAAATATTATTAATTGTAATTGTTATTTTTGATTTGAGATTGGGAAAGTCATTGTCATGGCAATACATCATTTTTAAGAGTGATTATGATCATAAAACTGCGGGGCATTTAAACCCCCCCCTTATTACACCCAAATCCACACGCTAAACTTTATAAACTCTCACACAATAACATCCCATATACCAGGGTTCCTCAAATCACGATCCTCATGGGCCGAGCACTCCTGTTTTTCCACCCTTCCTTTACCTGGGAGACAGGTGTGAAGACACTCAGCCAATCAATTGCATTCATTGTTCAATTAACTACCTGGGAGAAAGGAAAACCAGGACTGTATTTGGATTTGGGCCAGATTTGAGGAACCCTGCCATAGACCATGGTGAGTGTGCAGTAGCGGGGGTTGTAGGTTATTACCTCTCCTCCTGTTCATCGGTCAATAAAAATCCATGTCAGATTTTGATTTGTGCAATCGCAGACAAAGAGGTGCATCACACAATGAATTGTTCTATTAACTCGTTTAGAGTTTTGCATAGACAGCACAGCCAACAAAGCAGGGCGTTTGTACACTTTTAGTGTGCAAGGCTCTAGTGAGCAAACTCTTGTCGCAAAACAAAGCTCTCTGACCACGGAATGACCTTACAGTGTTTATCATACCGTACCCATGCTGGTCTTTCCTGCGCTTGTGCGGTCTGAGGCCTGTGCTGGCAGCCTCTGCGTCGCTGTCTGCCCAGGTCTTGGTCACCGTCTCTGCCCCGTGATCCACCGGTGGCAGAGACCCTGTGACGACATTTGCCCGTTGGGAAAGGGAGGTGTCGGGGCTGACCTGCATCACATAGAATTAGGCATCATCTCCTATATGATCGAAATGCAACTGTCCTCACTGACTTTGTTTTTGTTTTTTCAAACACAAAACAGGACAAAATACAGATCTCTGTATCATGACTGTAAAATTGAATATATTAATAAGGTGCTTGACACTGGTGCAGTTTAATTTCCAGAAATTACCCCTGTACATCCCTTGAAATAAATAAGAATGCAAATAAAAGAGGGCTTACTCATAAATCTGTCACTTATTTAACATCATCTTCAATTGGGCTTGTCCTTTACTAAACAGGCAGTAAATTGACAACTACAAAATCACTACTATTGTACAATATACTATTGTAACAAAAGAAAACTACTTTAATGGTAAGGCCCAGTCTGTATGGTATGTCTGTACATATATGAGAGTGCATTTGAAATAGGCTTACAGTATTTTTAAAAACCTTTTTAGAAAGTAGAAAGTCCAAATATATCCTCCTCTGTTTGCCTTTTGTGTTTTGTATCGTGTGTTTTCTGGACATGCTACTCACGCTGACCTGTTCGGCAGGCTGCCCAGATGCCTGGTCTTCCTCTGGCCACGGCACATACTGCACAGCCGTGATCTGGCCCTGGAAAGCCAACCGCTTGTGCTCCCGATACTGCAGGCATTCTAGCTCCTTCTGCAGTTCACTCGCTGCAACTACAGGAACCTCGGCTAAACAAGGGCACAGAACAGGTAAGAATGCTGCGGTCAATGGTCACATTTTCAATATCGGTTTTATGAAGGATGAAAGTTCAATGGGCGTGAACAATTTCTTCATTTTGAACACATTTAAAACAAATCTTCATTTTAACGTGTTGCCATCTGCGTAGATCACGTCCAACGGCGACAGAAAATACAAAAGATGCAGCGTTTTAAACAGTTTTCAGTTCAGTTTCTCACTGGCGCCGTCGGCAATGGTCTCGGTGAAGACAGGGGGAGAGGGGGGGAAGCAGTAATGGCCACCAATAACCGTCTTCCTCAGCATCACATTGTCCTTCAGAGTCTTAGTCCACTGGATGAAGCTCTTCACTGTAGGATCGGACACATACGTCTGTCCCTTGTGAAACCCTGGCAACACACAACATTCACCTTATTGCCACTGGTGGGGAAAACAGAGAGAACGACATGGTGTACGACTACTATATATTAATACCCTGACAGGAGTGCCTGTAAAGCAAACTATGGCATTTAGCAGACGCTTTTATCCAAAGCGACTTACAGTAGTGAATGCATACATTTTTCAGTGCATGTGGTCCCAGTTGTGAACCCACAACCTAAGCGTCGCCAACGCCGTGCTCTACCAACTGAGCTAGAAAGGACCACAAAATACCAAATACCTTTGATATAACATTTTCTACCTATTTACAGTCATATAAGAGTCATTGCAAAGCCATATTCGACATGTTACACATCCAGAATAATAATAGTATTAATACAAATGAAGGTTTAATATAGGTTATTGTTTTAACCAATAAATAATGTTGAGGGGAGGGAGGGCATACACATAATAAAGTAAGCACAAATGCTTGAATGGTCTGCATCTGAATTAAGACTCTAAAGACACTGTTGTTCCATAAAAACAAGCATACAAAATTTCATTTTCTGATTGGTTCACGGTGAGAAAAGATGGACAGGAAATAATGAGATTATGCTTCTACCTCCTAAAAATGTTGACACTGGAGAAGGTGATGATAAATTAATTAACAATATAATTGTACCTATTAGTTTAGTTCTATTTAAATACATACATAATAAGCTACCATAATGTAAATACATTTATAAATAAATAAATTGTTCATTTTGAAAAAGATAACTTTCCCATTTACAATTTGGAACAGTTGCAACCCTAAAAATGTCATTTTAAACACCATTTTTTAAATACTGATGCATTAAATCCAGGTCTGGTAATAATGATAAGTTAAAAAAAGAAGCAAATATGGTGTTAAAACAACCCACCCGTGGTGAATATCTGAGTCTCGCAGGAACTGGTGAGATATGCCATCATGGAGTCTTCCTGTCGGCATACTCTCATCTGAGTGCACACCAGGTATGTCACTGCATAGGGGGTGGGGTTGTGGGGGAGCGAGGGCAGTTATCCACTGTTGCTAATTATTAACCTTTCACAAAACAGACCATCAACATTTGTGAAAATTAAGATTGCTGTAGACAGCAAAGACATTAACATTTCATGATCGTCAATTCATGAGAAATATCATAAGGGACAGTAATTCCGCTTGATAAGTATTATAATTAAGGTATACATTGAAAAAGGATCAGAGTTTGATGTGTACAGAACTGAGGACCATATTAACATAGGGAAAGAGACACTTACTTGGATAGATTTCACTAAATATTTCTGGCTGCGATGAAGCAAATATCTCCAGAACAAATGGAGAGTCCGATGTTCCATCCAAGGCATGAACCCAGCGATATGTCCAGTACTTCTCAAGGGCTGAAATAAATGAATATAAAGCAACCACTCTCTCAGCTTCAGCTGTGTGTTAAGTTACCCTCAAGTGCAAAATAATGTTGATTATTGTAAACCTTTCAACTAGCAGGTGTGTACTGATGAGAATTTAAAAAAAACTGCATGGAAATTAAACCAGATATTTGTTTTAAACAAAGACAGAATAAGCAAAAATGTAAGGTAAATCTCACCACATAATGGACTCTCTTTCACAGTGGATGCTAAGGGATCATTGTTAAATACACTGCCCGTCCAAAAAAAAAAAAAGTCACTCTAATATTTCGTTGGACCGCCTTTAGCTTTGATTACGGCACTCATTCGCCGTGGCATCGTTTCAATAAGCTTCTGCAATGTCACAACATTTATTTCCGTCCAGAGTTGCATTAATTTTTCGCCAAGATCTTGTATTGATTATGGGAGAGTTGGACCGCTGCGCAAAGTCTTCTCCAGCACATCCCAAAGATTCTCAATGGGATTAAGGTCTGGACTCTGTGGTGGCCAATCCACAATTTGAGCCCGATGAATCGTGGCATTGTCATCTTGGAATATGCCCGTGCCATCAGGGAAGAAAAAATCCATTGATGGAAAAACCTGGTCATTCAGTATATTCAGGTAGTCAGCTGACCTCATTCTTTGGGCACATAACGTTGCTGAACCTAGACTTGACCAACTGCAGCAACCCCAGATCATAACATTGCCCCCACAGGCTTGTACGGTAGGCACTAGGCATCTCTTCTTACCCTGATGCGCCCATCACTCTGGAACAGGGTAAATCTGGACTCATCAGACCACATGACCTTCTTCCATTGCTCCAGAATCCAATCTTTATGCTCCCTAGCAAATTGAAGCCTTTCTTTCTGATTAGCCTCACTGACAAGTGGCTTTCTTAAGGCTACACAGCTGTTTAGTCCCAATCCCTTGAGTTCCCTTTGCATTGTGCGTGTGGAAATGCTCTTACTTTCACTATTAAACATAGCTGTGAGTTCTACTGTTGATTTTTTAAGATATGATTTCACCAAACGTTTAAGTGATCGCCGATCACGATCATTCAAGATTTTTTTTTGACCACATTTCTTCCTCGAAGATGATGGTTCACTACTATCCTTCCAGGTTTTAATAATGCGTTGGTCAGTTCTTAACCCAATTTTAGTAGTTTCAGCAATCTCCTTAGTTGTTTTCTTTGCTTGATGCAGGCCAATAATTTGACCCTTCTGAAACAGATTAACATATTTTCCACGACCACAGGATATGTCTTCCGACATGGTTGTTTAAGAAATGAGAAGCTCCTCACTGCATCAGTTAGGGTTAAATAACTTGTTGCCAGCTAAAACATCCAATGGAAGGCTCTTACCCATTTGTTTAGTTAAATCCAGGTGGTGACTTTTTTTTGGCCAGGCAGTGTAGTTACATTTTACATTTACATTTTAGGCATTTAGCAGACGCTCTTATCCAGAGCGACTTACACAGTTTACATTTCTTTACATACAATCCATTTATAGAGCTGGATATTTTACTGAAGCAATTCAGGTTAAGTACCTTGCTCAAGGGTACAACAGCAGTGGGACAACACCTGGGAATTGAACCTGCAACCTCTGAGTTACAAGCCCAGCTCCCTAACCATTGCACTACACTGCCAGCCAGTTAAATGATCAAACTGACTTGCCTGTGTTACCCTTGCTCCTGATTCTCTCACAGCGTCCTACAAAAGTGACAAGGCCAATGACATCACAGGTACTGTTGTTGGGCAAGCTGTCCAATTCAGATCTAGGATGGAAATACATAATGATTTAATACACAAAATAAAGTAGAATTGGGTGCTTGTAATATGTGAGTCACTTAGGCAGACCGTATGTCATTCAGGTTTTTTTTTTTAAGTCTCTTTTTTTCATTAACTGCCATAATGTGTAATTTAGGCAAAGAAGACGGTGCTTACTTTTAGATTTAGTATTACATTTCTTTGTGAATTTATCTTTCAGATGTCTAGGGAGTTATTTTTCTGTAGGCATATTACAGTCCTTTTCTAGGTCATTTGAGGAGAGAAGATTATCCAATATTAAAGATATAGTCTGATTTGTTTCAATACAATATAATATAGCTTATATAGAACCATTATCTCACACTAATTTGAATAAAAGGGATTGACTAATACAGTTTGATATCTTTACACAGAAACACTTAATGGCAAAGGGAAGCAACCGAAATAGTTTGATATATTTATATGGAGACCGGAAAGTCCCGGTGGGAGCCTGCACCTGGTAATGAACTTGTACAAAATGTCAGGTAAGCCCCACTGCGGCTTCACACTCTTGGGCGGTACCACGTCAATGATGGCTGTGGGACTTCGAGGATTTAAGCCAATTTCTGCAAGACAATGCAACAAATTAAGAGGGCAAGTTGACCTGTCCATCCACCAGCAGCCTGTCCCAAATGGTGTCTTGTAGATCACTCTGAAAGGTTGATTATGCTGGTTTCCTCTCAAAAGGGGATTTTCATAACAAATCTAGCTTATATAGAATCGTGGTTCAGTAAGGGTGGTCTTCAGTGGTCTTGGTTTTGGCACTGGCATGATATAGTTCCTAGAGAGCAATGGCATGAGTAGATGGCATGTGTTTGCTTAAAATCAACAATCCATCATTTTTAAGTTTTTTTTGTTTTTGTTTTGATCTTTTATGTTCTTAGCAATAAGGGTTTATTTTTTTGTGTGGAAAACATTGCAACGCATAAAGGTTAGGCAATCAAAAGCTATTTAGCTTCAGCCTTAACCTTTTCGGTCAATCGTACAGATATGCTAAATGATATTAATAAATAAATTAATTGAAAATAAATAATTAAATGAAAAAAAATGAAATAATTCAAATAATAAAAAGTCCAACAAATTATTGCAAACGAGACAGGGCTCATTCAGGTTGCAGTATAAAAAGGTTGCAGAAGAGGAAGGTCCTATCCTTCAAGATCTAAGGGACAAAACACCCAACGATGAGGCATGTTTATTAGGCTACATCTACATTGAATTTCAGTGGGACACTATTGATTGTAATATAAAAGTTCAATATATGTGTATTTTAATCATTGTTATATATGAATTAGACTACTTAAAAGTCGAAAATAAAATGTGTTTGTGAAGCACAGATTTGTTAAACACTTGCATACCATCAGTCTCAATTGTGTTTTGTCCAGTTAAGAGCTTACTAAAATGAAAAACAAAAACATATTTGACCATGCCAGCAGTACACGGGCGTGTCAGAAATTCAGTTCAGTACCTACTGCGGTGAAGGCCTTCATCTGTGGGTCTGCAAGAATAGGCCGAGACCTGTTCTGATAGCTTTGCTTGAGGGTGTAGTTCTGAAGGTAGATGACTGTTCCCACGTTTAGACTCTGATACCACTCAGGGCACAGTGCATTCCACAGCACCATGGACATTGAGCCACTCTGATCCGCCACCTCGAAGTAGGCCTGAGACACATAAACCAGTCCATCCATCACAAATGACAAACAAGCAAAGGGTGGCGTTTTTAACTTTCCAATCTTCTTCTTCTTCGTTTGGGTATATTCTTTTTTTCCTGCTCCCCTAGGCTCGGGGCCGAGGGGCTATTATTTTCAAGCCTGGGGGTTCAAGAAATTTCTATGATGCTATGGGGATTTGGTTATTAGCACTGAGCATTTTCACTGAAAGAAATGGACACAATCTGACACAATCAGCAACTACTTCCAAAGCATTTTTTTCTCTGGTTCAGGCTAGTCTCAGACATTTTTTAATTTTTTATCCCAATTACCCCACTATCCATTATTCTTTAAACCAAAACCAGTCTTCAACATGTATTTTTCTAACAATATAATTCTTAGAGATATATTGTTTATTATTTTACTCTGCACAGTCATTTGTATTGTTTTCATTTTAACATATACAGTGATGCTTGAAAGTTTGTGAACCCCTTGTGCAATCATAGAAATCTAGTTTTAAAAACAAAATCCTTATTTAATCAGAACCAGTCAATTCCTAACTGAAATAAAGGGTCTGTATATACCAAAATCAACCTTTTTGGTCACAATCAAAAATGCCATGTCTGGCGAAAACACATTTAACACTGCCCACCACTAAAATAGCCGTATCCCTACGGTCAAGCATGGTGGCGGGAGTGTCACGTTTTGGGGCTGCTTTTCTTCCTCTGGACAACTCAACATCATTAAGGGAACCATGAATTCTGAGGGATATCAGAAAATTATTGAGCAGGACGTCAGACCATCAGTCCGAGAGCTACAACCTGGCGGAAAGTGGCTGTTCATGCCAGACAGCCCTCAAATCCTACTGAGTTGGCTGGGTTCTGTAAGGAGAAGTGGGTGAGAATCTGTCAAAGAAGATGCCAGTCTGATCAGAGTGGCTATAGGAGATGTTTGCTTCAAGTCATCGCGGCTAAAGGAGGTGCCACAAGTTATTGAAGGGGGTTCACACATTTTTTCCCAGAAGGATATCTGAGTTTTTGTTAAATAAACCAGTTTTGTTAAATTAACAATGAAAATATATCATATTTCTTTGTGTGTGTCCATTTTATAGGGTTATTTTTCTATAATATATGCAAATAATGACCACCCGCCGGGTTCACAAACTTTCAAGCATCACTGTATGTGGAAGACCAGCCATGTATTACTACTAATATTATGAATGTGATTTCTAGGGAGTGCCCTGCATCCACCTGAACTAAAACATTAATTTCTACCTATGTTAGTGCTGACATTGCTCACCTGAAAAGGGATGTCTATCTTTGTGTCAAACTTTCCATAGAATCTCAGTCTTGATTTATGCATTATTCTAACAAGAAGAGGCAGATGGTGGTGGGAACGACCGAAGACAGATTCGAGATCAGACAGCAGAATCATCCTTGACACTGTTGAGAGATAGTGAAAAAACATTGTATTTGTAAAAAAAAAAAAACTTTAGCTTATAAATTCAAACACGAGTAAAGTTCACAATAATCAAATAACAGCCCGGTGGTCCGATATAATTATTTAACAATTTATGTTAGATGGTTTAACTGATATCTCGTTTCACACAAATATGTATCTGAATTCATAGGCTTACCATCCAATACCACTTCCGTTGGAGAGATGCACGGGATCCATAATCTACCGTGAGGATCTTCATTATTCCACAACGACAGGTAATGTTTCCGACTAATCTGAAGGGGTGCATCATTTTGCAGTACTATCACACTCCCACCTCCTTCTTTGGACCAAATGGGTAAGGCATCCACGTCTTTTACCGAGCGAAGGATTTGAGAGTGCTCACTACCGAACTCTATTTTCTCTATGCACACCGAACCGTGCCCCAGTCTCCTTTCGTTGTAAACAAATGAGCACTGTTTTATTTGTATATCAGTGCCACTCCGAAGAATGTTTTTTTGTACCAGATGGTTGAGATAACTTGCAAGACGACATTTAGCTTGCCAGATTCCGTCAGTGACAGTCACATCATAGCAATAGCTATCAACATATTTGTCTTTTTTTACTGTATGTTGTTCCGTCAGATACCTTTGCAATGCTACTACAGCAACAAATCCCACGTTGTCGATTTTCAATCGAAGGGTTCTGGCAGCAAGTAATTGATGAAAGGTAGCACATAAAAGTGACTTCTGGGGTAAGTCAGCCGAAGACCGATCTGAGGACATTTCGTCTTCAATCAGTTACAAGCCAGTGTCTGCTTGCAAACATTATTTTGCTAGCTAGATAACTGCGTATTCGTTTTAAATTTAACTAGCGAACTGTTCGATTGCTAGCTAGCTAACACCTACATTCCAAATGCAGTCATGAAGGCGGGAGCAGAAAAGCTAACGTTAGCTAGCCTAAAACAAATAATTCACTTCTAGCTCGCAAGAGCAAGTTTATTTAATTATGTAACGTTAACCAGCCAGTTTATATTAAGTGGCTTCAATCTGACAGCAACCTAGCGACCGTTAGCTGAAGTAGCTAACTCGCTATCATTTTAGTTATAGCTGATGATAGAAACTACCGCCGTTGCTATCTTCTTGTCGAACGTTTATGACGCGAGCGGTAAATTTGAAATCTCTCAGCTTAAAGGGAAGGAAATATAATATTGCCGATAGAAAACATTTAACGGTGTTACCGATAGATATAAAAACGTCAGTTAAAATGACAGCTTTTCATTCCCAAATTATCCAAATTATGTCTGACCAACTGTCATATATTAATAATCACAACGTAAAGAAATGCAATTTCTCAAAATGGATTTCCTGTTTATATCAAGAACGAAGAAAGAGCACTCTATGAGCTCTTGAGGACCCCTGCTGGTTTGGATGTTTGCTGAAGTTTGTCGATGTCAGTGAATTTTCAGCGTGCAGTTTTATTCTATGCAGGGAATAATGTATCAATATTAATTAAATAAATAAAAAGCGAAATGCAACATAAATAATTAAATGTAAAACATTTAATTATTTATTTACACATGTCCATTAAATGTGCCAATATTAATTAATTACATAAAAAGTGAAATGTCACACATTTATTTATGTATTTTCACATTTCATTATTTCTATATTTATTTAATTAATTAATTGAATCATTTAAGTTAGGGAAAATGGGGCAAGACATCGCAAAAAAATATTTTTGTACCTAGATCACTTACCACTTTCTCATTGTGTTCTCTTCCATCACAGCTTCAGTGAAATAAACTCTTCCTAAATCATTGGTCACATTATTATGTGTTTTGTTGCCTTGATGAAAGGGGTAGCTTATATAGGCATTCTCCCCTACACTATATTACGTTTTACGATCAGAAATATCAATAATGTTTTTAAAACATTTTTGTACATATTTGTATTAATGTTTCTGTCACATACTGTACATTGTATCCATTATGATATATATTTTTAAATGGCTCAATGGTCACAACTGTGTCCTGGCCACTGCACAGCATGGAATCAGCTAATAATTTTTTTCTAAGTTGCAGCATTTCCAGGGTGGGTGCTACACATTTGTGGAGGTTGTGGTGACTCGTCTCCCATTTCTCCTTAACATTAAAGCACTTCCAGATAATAAGGTGAAAGGCACTATACAAATCCAATCCGTAAATACAAACATAAAGCATTACATTCGACATTTGTTTGACCACATATTTTGTGTTGATGAGCAGCACCAGAACAATGTAATATTTCACCTTTTTTATTCTATCAAGAAATGAAGATAATCCAACTAATACTTGAAAATAACCTAAAAAATACAAATTAGGAGTTTCATAGGAAACAAATGGCTTCTTGATAATCCCTCAATCTCTCCAGTTAAATTTGGCGACATCACCTTTAAATAAAGCAAAATGGCAGGCATAGCTGGAACTTGCATTATGAACATGTTGATCAGGCCAGCTGTCTCATTTCAATACATCACAGTTCCCTTTTTTGGAATGAAAGACATTACTCATTATTTCATTAAAGGAGCAGTAACAATATATATATATATTCCTGTTAAGGTAGGGCACAATTGTTTATGCGAATAGCATGAGTGAGCATACCATGTTCTCTTTGAATACATGCTCTAGCAAGCAAACACTAAACAGGACCTTCATTTTGTGAGAAAAACTTAATTGAGGAAATCTACTCTTACAATCCTTTGAATGTTAGAACATTGATTCAAATCAATAACATTTTATTAAACAGAAAATAAAATGCATATCAAATGAACAACACAAAATGATCCTCTTCAAATATTTATTTACCTAGATAAAATGTTTTTAAAAAGTTCATATCCAAGCTGTTTTAGAATGTAAACTTTTTTATTTTTAAATTTCTTTTAAAACAATATTAACAATATGTTAAAGCTTATTCTGATGGTATCTGTACAGAGAGAAACAAGCCATACAAGGTCATCAACTTTGTGCAACACCAACTTGCGCAACTCAAAAATAGAAAGACTGCACCTTCCCCAATAAGACACTTCAATAATTATTCTGTTACAAAATACATCTGTTTTTTTACTTTTAATCATATAACATTTATAAATGTATTTCAATCTATCTGACATCATATAAAATAAACTACTATTTATTCTAAATAATTTTTGTACACTTTATAATACAATATCTACAAAGTTTATTCTGCTGTATGATGGCAGAAATGGCTGTGGTTTGTACCAGTTTTCATTTTAATCATCGTATTCTATGCCAGTACATGCGATGGGTCTCATTTATTGACTTTTACTTTTCTACCCAGGTGCCATTCCCACTCTACCTTAATGAAAGGATTTAAGACCAATCTGGCACCCACACATGGCCAGTACAAAATGTGAGACGTGCACAGCCAACACACCGTCGATGCCTTAAGAAGGAGTGACACTTGATGGAAATTTCTCAATAAATGGGACCCGAGACACCAAAACAAAAGTGCATATTCTAAAGTCAGGGACAAACAGTTTCTACAATACCAAGGACAGATCTGTACTTTTATTTACAACATTTAATCTAGCACAGGAATCGCAATAAACAAACACAAATGAATAACGTGAAAATTCGTAAAACTGAAGCAATACACAGCAAACAGGCAATGGCTTCCAGCAATATTTGTTTTTTTATTTTTATTCGTGAACATAAATGACTGCTGTTAGAGAATTTAGTGACACCTGGGCCATTACCACTGGTTTGTGAGAAACTTGGATTTTTTTAAAAGGGAAAATGTTTTTTGTTTTTTTTACTTTAATAGGCAACAGAGTGTACATTTCCCTTTTGTTACCAGCACTCATCGGCCTGATAAGATAACATTACGATGATAATAAAACAAAAACATGCACCATGTCCTTCAACTCGTATCAAAATAATATTTAAAGTTTGTTCGTCATCACTTACTGAGCATAATGTCAACGCTTTGAGGGGAAAAGAAAGCCTTATAAAAGCTGACACTTTATATGACACCAAACAGGACTAATAATGCAAGCCGTGATAAGTACATCGAAAGCTTGATCTCTGTACTTTTTAAAATATGGCTTTAGGGGGTATCTGCCACAGATGCCACATATGTTGACAGAATAATTCCATCAGATTATGATGAACAACAGAGATGTTCTACTAATGTGCCCTTTTTTTCTTTTTCTTTTTAAACAGGGGGTTTGCCCTGCAGTGATGTGGTCAGGGGCCATTGCAGGATCTGTTAAATGAATGAGTGTGATCAAGTGCTTTCTTACGCTAAACACATGGGACTGAAGATGTCTCTTACTACTTATTACACTGTCTGAATACTACTGATATACATGGTTGAAGGAATGTCTAAGATATTTTTGTACAAAAATATTTCGATCTCATTTACACAGTACCTGGTTTATGCTATTAAATATTTATCCTTTATACATGAAGACATATCTCTTTAAAGACATCATTTTAAAAGTATAAATTAAACATTCTTGTTTCAAAAACGACATTGCACACAGTAAAAGGGTGAAACTGTGTAGAGGTCACTGACTACTTTCGGCCTCAACCTCTGTGCACTCTGAACATGAACAGCGTCAGTCCGTTGCATGAACGTGACGGTGACAGCTGAACGGGTGGCGGGCGGGACAGTCCTTCAATGTCCACTACGAAGTCATGGGTCACACACGAGTAGCATATCAACTGACAGGAAAGTGCGAGAGATTGCCCTCATATCCTCATATCCCCAAAAACGAACATTCATTTTAAAATCTTTGCGATCTTCTAATTAAAAGTGGAACTTGACATTGAATTAATTACACACCTTCGACTCTGTTTACACATACAGTAGAAATGAGCTGAAGTGGAACTTTACTTATGTAATGTGGACAGTGTGGATACTATAGCTTAAAAATAACTTTAGAAGAAATATCCTTTATCCTTAAGGTTTTCAAGGTAGCTGTTAAATTCCAGATCAAAATGAAAGAAAGACAGTATCAGATGGTGTACTGAATGACAATGAGGGGCATTTCAAGATAAATGCATTATTATCTGTTCAAGTAATGTCAGAAATACTGTATGTTCAAATTGGTAATAAAATCATGACTGAAAAGTATTATAACTTAATATTTGCACATAAAGAGCAAAATCATCACAATGAATAACCCATTTAAAAGGGAGTCATAAGACTATTGTTCTTTAAATTGTTACACCATTTTTCTGCTGGTTTACATTCTTGACCATATACTAGTGGATACCAAATGGGAACATTTAAAATTGTTGAAATAGCTTAAGTGTACATAATAGTCGATGGAAATATGAAGAAAAAAACAAAAACCCTCCAACTGTTTCTTGTCTCACAGAGTAAACTCTCACGTGACCTACAACAAGACCACTAATGTATGCAATATAAAAGTGAAATCGGAAAATGATGTAATGCAATTATGTTGTAATGTAATACTGAGAACTTTGTTTCCACAAATAACCTGAGAAACCTTTTATCATAAGTCAAGGTATCATATGTAATCAATGCATGACAACCATGACAACCATATGCATGACAACCACAATACACTATTCCTTATTTTGCAGCAACCGTTTTTTAGAGTGTGTTAGGCTATTTGAGCAACACATCACTGCATGTATGTTGTAGTTTGTCAGAGGGTGCTAATGTGCACGATCATTATGAAATCACTTCCAGTCGTCCATGCCTCAATGGAACGCAGAATGCAGGGGAGTAATGCAAATAAATTCATTTTTAACTAATTTAGTTGCATTTTTTAAGATACAAATACTTTGCATGAATGCTGCTTTAAGATTTTCTTTTGATAATATGTAGATACAAAGCTTTTAATGTCTCACTTCCCATTAGTGTTTTATGGTTTTGTAATTCAAACCTAAAATATCCACGCTAAGACGGAATCGTCCAACAGTAGGATATTGACATTAGGGTCTAACAGCATAACTGACCAAGATAAATGTTTCCAGATATTACGCCTTTTCCTTTACAGGCTGAAGCTTTCCATTTTAAAAAAAAAAGCTGGATAGAAAAAGGAGCCATTGAACTTGGATACCTTAGTATTCAAGTAGACTAATATCAATATTGTTAAGGTCTGTGCTTTACTTATTGTGTTTTTAATTCATTCAATAAATACTGCAGTCAGTTAATACTGTTGCATGTGTAATACAGAGTGATATTTTCTTGTTTCAATATTTTGTTTTTCATTTTTAAAAGAGTGCTTCATAAGTCTTCTTTAACTGAAAGGTGAGTATCTCTGGTACAAAGCAACAGTAGCCAGGTGTAAAAATTCAAGATTCTGACACTATTTTTGTGAAATGATGTGCACTTGTTTTTGCAAACTGTCTGGTAATTACAGGACAGCATAGTACATTGCTGTAACATTACAGTACAATAGCTAATGACAAAACTCAAATCACCTCCTAAAGCACATAGCTCCAATCAACAGTGCATACCTGCACAAGTGACAGTGCAGATTTCCCACTTTGATTATTATATTGTACGAACGCCAGCCACGTGAAGCGTGAGACTCAGTTGAAGTGGTCCCGTCGCATGGACGGGGGTACGCTTGACGTAGCGCTTCAGCACTCCCGTTCAGACACTGTGGGCAGAACGTTGTGCCCAGGGAGCCGCCACCTGTTGAGGCAGCCTCTGCCCGTGATTCAGTACAAAAATAAAGCTGTCAGTCTGTAAAAAAGGCAGAACCTTATCTAGAGAAAGGCCACCTCAGACAGAGCCTCCTGTTTCTGGGTTTGCCGTGAGTGGCTTTGGCTTGACGCGGCGAGGCCCATGGGTGCCGCATGGGGCAACCGGCTCCACCACGCATCCCTTTGCATCCTGCCGTAGAAACCAGAGTCGTAAGGGAAGATGGATCCCCCAGGCTGCTCCTCTGGGGCTACCGCGTAAGCATGTTCCGGAAGTCTGAAATGCTGCCTGTTTGGTTTTGAGAATGACGATGCTGCTGCTGCTGCTGTTGCTGCTGTGGCTGTGGTTGCTGTTGAATGTATCCCATAGTGCTTTGCTGTGGGACATGAGTGGCCTGGAAGAGACTCTGGGTCTGTCCACTGTGTAAGAGTCCCTGGGGCTGCATCTGCTGGCGAGAAGGAGTGAGAATGTGAACCCAGTTACTGTTAGACAGCAGTTACAGTTACTGGCAGATAACATTGTGAAGCAGGTCCTGTGGGAGACAAAGAACATCAAGGTCTACCAAAAACAAACGGTGGACCTGGTCACTCTCTGGAGGAGGATCCAAAACCTCCTCCAAGACGGTGTTTTGGCAGATGAGAGAGGGGCAAGAGAGAAATGGGGGGTGAGCCACTGGGAAGAACTGGTAATATAGCTCACCCCCCAGAGGAGGCGTGCTCTGGGGAGCCAAAATGGGGAGCCGGGCACAAAATCTCCTTTTTCTTTCTTTGCCTTTAAAACCTGTTTGTGTTTTTTCTGTGTAGGCCTCAGCTCAATCAAGTTCATTTTGTCTTCTTATTTCAAATAAATGTTTTACTTTCTTTTGTTCAGACAATAAGATAAAAAGTTGTAGATGTACCTACAACTTTTTATCTCATTGTCTGAACAAAAGAAAGTAAAACATTTATGTGTAGGCCTCCCTTAATTAAGGGAGGCATTTCTTTTCTGGTTTATTTTTGTTGTTTTGAGAACCCATGTGGGTGTTGGGGTTGCATTTGAGGTTTTTGCTTGAATATGTGGTTTCTTGTGCCACTGTCCTTGTGGAATATATTGTTTGAAACCTGTTGTGTACCTGAATGGCATTTTGGTTTTCTTTAGTTGGAAATGCCACCTTTTAAAAGAAAATGTTAATGAAAACAAATGAAATAAAATAAAAGATAAGTTACTGGCAGATAACCCTGTGGCGTCACTTCCTGTTTGTCATGCCCTTGGTTCATGGTGAGCTCTCACCTGAAAGAACTGATGAGGCTGCTGCAGCTGTAGGGAGTGCTGCGTGGCCTGGGGCTGAGGGTGGTAGGCAGGCTGCGCTTGGTGGGTGATAAAGCTGTTGTGGGGGATCATGATGGGGGAGCTGAAGACCGGGGAGGGGACGAGGACGGCATTGCAGTTCACCTGCTGCATGGGCGTCACCATCTGCTGTTCCAGGGTGTATCTGCGCAGAGATGCACCAAACACTCAAAAAAAAGAATAACACTGCCACGACGTGACACATTTCTCATTCTGGGATTTAAACCTGCCCGTCATATGTGTCAGGCCCCTATTGATATTTCACACTGGGCTTGTTCGCACAGCGTCAAAATATGCAAGTTCCCCTTTATTCTCTTGATGAAGTCAAAGGTTTACACATTAGTTACACACACAGAACAGTTACACACGGGAAAGACATCTGCAATCCAGTTACATTTCAAAAAGTGTCAAAATGACTGTTAATATTAGCATTAACTTATTCTTGTGTTCAGCAATTGTTGTGCAGTAGGCAACTGTGTATATACTGTATTTTGATAGAACTAGCTGGTTATCCTACAAGCAAAGGTGTCATTTCATTTACAGGCCAAACTTGAAATACAAGCCAAAACCCAAGAAAAAAAACCTTCTTTTGTAAAGAAACCTAAAGCAAAAGAATGTCTGAAGTTTACCTAGGCTATAACCTTGAGCGAAAAAGGCGAAAAAGGAATAAAGACTGTTCCTTTGTTTCAGAAAGCCTTGCCATTTATGAGTGCATTTGTCCACAATGACGGCGAGAAACCAGTTTAACAAGGTTACAGTTACAGCTCTTGTATTAGTGCTGCTGTGGCCTCCCATTAGTACAACTCTCACGGTTGCCTTAAAAGCAAATCTGTGCCGTTCCTTGTACACCAGGGGAATATGTCCTTGCTCCTTTGATGCACACGTGTGAATAAACACAACAGCACTAAAGGCTGTTCATTACAATCAAGGTGCAAAGAAGGTGCATAAACAAAGCCACCGTTTGACCTCACTCGCATCTTGTTGGACCTGAACTCCGGAGAACTTCAGGGGGATCGTATCAAAGTTGGTAGGACAGTGAGGAGGCAAACGTGTGGCCTTAAACACAGGAGCATACTCACTTGGTTTGCTGCATGGCTGTATTGCACTGTGAGGCCTGTGAGCTCCCACCGCTGTCTGTCATCAGGGCCTGCATTGGCTGGTTGAGCAACATGCTGCCAGTGGAGGAAAAATAAACGGCCATTTGAGGAACTAAGCTTCAGCCCGTGCCGAGGAGGCAAGACCAGGGTTAACTGTTATACTAGATCTTTTCCTCTTTTGAAAAAAACCAACTGACACAATTGACACTCATCTCACAATGAGACACATCCCTTTTCCTAAACCATTCCTCCTAAACCTCATTGAGAAAGATCCCCTTACTAAAGCCCAGTACACACAATATGATTATTGCAAGATTGATTATGATTATGATTATTGCAAGTCGCTAGTAAGTTTGCTGAAAGTAGTAGGAGTACTGCAGAACTGGGCTGACAACTTAAAGAATAGGATTGATGTTTACTGGATGATAAAATTTGCCATATCATTCCTTGTGCTCACACTTATCCTTCAGGATCGTTGCTTTGATTTCAGTGAATTGTTTGTGCTATAATACAATGAAAACATTTGCTGCATATCTGACAAATAGTTTGCTGTCAAATTCAACATTTTCACACAGCAAATTCTATTTCAAATTTCAAATTCCATTCTTCTCCTGGAGAAGCCACAGAATTGTGTAGCAAATGCATTCTGGGCAGGAGGTACTATGCCCTCTACAGAACCTACAATATAATAAAACAGTCTGAGGCAGTCCGGCTCTGGCCGTGAGTGCTGCTAGGGGGCGGCAATTGGCTGTCTGCCACAGGGTGCAGGGAGGGAAGCCAGCATGAGCTCACTGCAGAAAAGCTTCTATCTAACTGGAATCACGGTCGGCAATTAGCGAGTTCTGTCTCAGAGGAGGCGTTTTGTCGTTCCTGCCACTACCGTTATCAGAAATGGGTTAGCAATGGGCTTATTGGGAGGCTATAATTGGTTACCAAACTCGGAGAAAAACTGGGAAAATTCGAGAGGAAAAAAAACACACAAAAAAAAACAGTCAGAGAGCTGAGTCAGACACACTCTTCAGCGACTGACTCATCTTTCTCCTCTTGAGAAACCTCACCATACGTGACAACTCCTTGGTGTAATCGTCGAAAAACACAAAAACGCACTGAAAAAAGAACATGCCAGCATGGATTAATCCCTTTCCTGCTTGGTATGGTGGGGATTGGGGAGTCCTACCGTAGTTGTCCCTCTTGGCTGAAGTCTGTGCCCGTATGTCTTTGGCTAATGTCCTGGGGCATCTGCAGGGGCCGTGCACTGGTCTGGGAAAACATCATTGGGTTGCTGTAGAGGGGCATGGTCAGACTGGCGTGGGTCTGTACTGGGAGGCTGACCGCCTGCATTGAGGCACTCCGTATCAACCGCTGCTGGACCTGTCGAGAGGAGGACATGTCCAGTGGTCATTCAACATGCAAGGTTGAGGACACCTAATGATCCTCCTACTGCTCAATGCATATCACAGTGCATATTATACCAACTAATGCAGAGCGTTGTTGAGAGACCAGATGGTTATTTCAAAATGCAATTTACAGCAATGCTGGGAGAATGTCACGTGTTAGCTGGATGGAGAATGAGGCCTGGATTTGTCATTAAGTGTGAGTAATAATTAAATGTGTTAAAGTTTTTTCTCTCACGATCACAGTTAACCGATTTAATGATGTTGTGATTCCTGAACGCACCAAATTGCATTTACAAAAGAAACAACTTTTTACACCCCATTTTTTCCCTCCCTATTTTATTTTTATTGTAGTTGAGTCCCATTGCTCAAAAGTCAATATGGGAGGGTGCACAGGAGCGTACACATCGTCCAAAACTGCACAACTGGCACAGGGTGATCACCGCCATCTGATTGACCAGAGTAATCATTACTGTGAGGTGAAGCAGGGGATAGTCTGTGGAGTAAAACCCTCCCTCCTGAGGTAATGCCATGACCAATCACGTGTCGCCCCATGGGACTTATGGTGCAAATGCACAGTCCTCTGGGCCATGGAGCGCTGTACCAAGAAGTGCATCAGCTAGAAATGCCCTTCGAGGGCCCCTGTTCAATATCGTAAACCTCCACGGAGACTGCCTTATTTTTCAAGCCTGGGAGTACTGCAGACAAACACAGGGGATTTAGATAAAAGGTGCTGAGGTTTCCAGTGATTACACGTTATCGACTGTTGACTGAACCAAAAAAAGTCTGCCCCAATCAAAGTCCATTGAGATTGCAGCCTCAGTGTCCTATTTCAAAATAGAAAGGCTGACGATCTGCTTTAGACTCTGGCCATGGCCATGGCCTGTTGGTAGTGTAATTATAGTTCTGACACTTTAAATCAGCATGGCACAAACTCACTCACATCAGTTCAGATAAACTAGAGGAAAGGAGGCTGTGTCTTTGTATTTGACTTTGACATTTGGGCTGGATTTTGCAAGATGTGCAAGTGTATGCGGGGGAGACAGTTGTGTAGCAGCAACATTACTAATATAAGACAATAATGTGGTAAAGACTTCCATATCGTACCCTTTTCATTCTTAATGTGTTACACATAAGTTAATGCTCATTCATATACTACAGTGAGACAGGGATGTTAAACGTGTACACAATGATTAAACATTCAGACGGATCATTTTTAACCATTTAAATGATAACAATAGGAAGTTAAAATCCATAATAAATACAGGTTAAGCATACATGCAAGCATGGTACTGTGAACAATAATGAATGCTAGTTATGTAGCTGCTCGGACAATGCTATTGAATTTTGTGAATTCAGAAATGAGGCAATGTTGGTCTAACTAAAATATGCTTTTAAATGAAGAAAACCCATTGAATGAAATATAAATATATGAGTCTGAAACACTGATAGCTTGCCGACTGCCTGATGTCAGAAGCTGCCTGATGGTTGATGAGGAACATTCCAAATGCAACGTGCCACAGAGCCAAATGGGCTCATGGAAGATGAAGTCTGGAGCTTGAAATGTTACGATGTTTGATGATAAATGTTTCTTAATTTCTTATCATTTAAATCTTTATTCAGTAAACGATTAACATCCCTACAGCAAAAGGCACTAACATCTCTCCCTTGAGTAAATGTAAAGTGTAAACTTGACTGAATTAAGAGAAGAAAGCAGGAACTTGCATATTTTGCCACTGTACGAACAAGCCCAGCATGGAATAACCAAATTCCAGCAATTCTTGCATGAGGTTAAAAGGCAACATCACCAAACTGCACTCGTCGCATCACGCAAGGACGCCTACGTTTCAGTCCACTTGCCTTTGTTGCATTGAGCACAAAAAAGGTAAGAGAAGGAGAAACCTGGCTTAGGAACAACTAATGCCAATCCAGGCTGCTAATCAAAGTTTGCCTGACACCCATCAGCGGACCAAAACAGGTCTTGGTGTACAAACCTTTACAAAGTAGTCTTTGCACTTAGACAGGTTTGTGGTAATGCTGGGGAACGTGCGTCAGTCTAGCTGCGAGAGTCTGAGTCGTTCGGGAGGACGAGTACCTGCGGGGATGAGGTGTTTGCCTCTCTCAGGAGCGAGTGGGGCGAGGAGCTATGGGGACCGCACAGGGTCTGCTGGGAAGCCTGCCTGATGACTCCTGACTGTGACTGCTGGGCTGGCCTGCCTGGGCCTTGCTGCTGCTGCTGTGGCTGCTGGACCTGATTGAAGCCCGTGGGAATGGGCTGCTGTAACAACATCTGAGGAGACACGCAATGAATGGTGAATACAAACCAGCAAAAAAAAAACCCGTTATGCTGAAACATGAAAAAATGATAGATCTGATCGGCCAATTTGTTTTACACCCTTTTGAATTTGCCATTTTTGAGCCTGATTACATATGGCGCATAACACCCAGGGAAGGCAAGCCAGTGTTTTTTCTCTCTCTTTATGATGAGAGAGAAAAAGAGAAAGAGAGAGAGAGAGAGAGAGAGAGAGAGGGAGAGAGAGACAGAGACAGAGCCCGAGCCCTGTTCCCCTCAAGGCAGGTGGAGGACATGAAATTTAAATGCTGACACCGCTTAGGTTGTGGGTTTGAATCCCATTGGGGCCACATGTACTGAAAAATGTATGCATTCACTACTGTAAGTCGCTTTCCATAAAAGCGTCTGCTGAATGGCATATATTATACATATTATTAAATGCAGCTTGTATTCAATTCTGAGCTTTTAGAGGGGCAGGTGAATGTGTTCTGTGTCACCTGGATGTTGGAGCTGGTCACCAGCTGCAGTTGCTCCTTGATATCGTGCAGCTCCTGTTGTTGGGTCTTGATGTCGTTCTGCAGGATGCGGGTCCTCTCCTCCAGCTGCTCCTTCAACTGGTGCATCACGCCCAGCTGCGGCTCCTGGAACTCGTACACAGGTGGCTGCCAAAAACACAGGGAGCCGTGAGGCATCGCGGGGGCCAGGGGGTGCGACAAATGTACCCGTAGGTCACACAGCGTCTGGACAAACGTGAGCTATCTGCATGACCAATTTCTTTCATTCGTCAATTAAGTGCTGAGTAACAAGGAAAAGCAGCATAAACTGTGGCTCTCCAGGGCCAAGGTACTGCAGTAAGTCTTTCTCAAGGCTTATTTTAAAAAACAAACCCTAACCCACTAAGAGACAGACAACAAAGGCCTAATTGGTCTGGCGGATGACTGACTGAATGAAATGGCAAAATGAGTGGATGGAATAACATCCTGCATTACAGCCCTCATACACTACGCCCCAGCGTAAGTGCCATTCCAAAACAAAAAGGACCACTTTGTGAATGGTGCAAAAATACTCCAATCAGGTACGTTCCCCTGGCCATAAATAGGTTAATTTAATCAAGCGATCAAGTAAGTGAACTGCGTATACAATAAATCTGTCATCTGCACATTACGGCAATTATGGTAACAACTTGTCCAAGTGCCATTATGTGACTAGTGTGGGCAATACTATGCTATACTACACTAATGGATAATGGATAGAAATGTAAAAACATAGCCCACACTACTTTTTTCCAGCAATAATTCACCCTCTCCCCTCCACACACACACACACACACACACACACACACACACACACACACACACACACACACACACACACACACACACACACACACACACACACACACAACAACAACTGAGAGAACCCATTGAAAACACAAAACACATTATGACCATTATTTGACTCAGACCAATATCGCAGGTCCATTTTGATGATTATAAAAGAATAGGATGGAATAATAAGCTCCCTACAATTATCTTAAGCATTGTTTCATTTACCTTAACCATTTATGTACTATTCACCTTTCCCCTGGAAACATTAGTGCGTCCCTTTATCTAACAATGCCTTTCTAATGAAGCGGCTATATGGGGCTTTTGGTTTAAAAAAAGGACAGTGAGAGAGTCATAACGGATCCCTTTTGGTGCGGGAGATGGAAAGAGGGGAGCAGGCAAGCTGATGGGAGACTAAAAACTAACCATGATGGAGTGCTGGCTGCAGGTAGGGGAAAGGGGGATGCTCGGCTGGGGAAGGACGTCAGAAGAGTTTTGCCTCTGTACCAAAGTCTACAGGGAGAAGGACAACAGAACACAAAAGGGTTGTTCACAAATACACCTGGCCACATCAATTGACAATTTTGGTAACGGATGAATGCATGTGTGCGTGAGCTGACCTTTGAGCTGCTGGGCTGGATTCTGGATGAGGCCTTCTCGGGCCTGGCGGGTGGGGGCTGGCTCGACTCTGTGTGCCGGACTGAGGAGTTTGCTGGAAGAATCAAATGCAGGGTTAACGTGGGGGCCACACCAGGGTGCATGAACACAGCCAATGCACTGATCAGGTTTATTTCCGTAGCAACTGGAGGTTGGAGACTTTACGGGTTAAAAAGCAGTGTTTAAAAAAGGTTTAAACTAATTTTATAAGATATAAGATATAAAGATGTACTGTACATTGCATCAAATTAAGGGTATAATTAACAACTACCTGAAAATTGACCAGGTAAGAAGACCAGCGGAAGAAATTGACTGTAAGGCTGACAACAGACCTTTCAATACATAAATTTTTTTTTAAAAATTAAAATTTGTTTCAGATTTTCTCCCGTTTTTCTCCCAATTTGGTAGCCAATTACTCCCGCTATTTTCAGGTCAATCCATCCCTCATAGTTCACTGCCGTTGCCCTGTGACCGGTAGTGACAAAGGCGAAGTATCGTCTCCTCCAAGACGGCACTCGTCATGCTGTCGACCGTAACTCCAGCACCCCAGGCCCATTCCTGTGCGCAATGAACATCTTGACGGCTTCCCTCCCCCCTCCCTGGGGCGGACAGCCAATTGCCACCCCGGTGGCACTCCCGGCCACAGCAGACTCTAGCACGGCCGGGGAATTGAACCACTAGACCACGCGGGAGGCCATTTCAATACATTTTTAAAGAAAAATTCAGGACACTTAGTTTAAACTGTAATGTTATCACTTATGTTTATTGTGGTAGTAATTCATTTTCATAAGTTGTGGATTAAACCTTTTTTAAATTATCTCCTGCTGGACAAAACCGATCTTCCTTTTGTAAAACAATTATCAAGTATTTCACCAAAATCTCATACCCATGACAGGCAATGATTTTGAAATTAACTATGGGGAAATACAGAAATGGCTGTGTGCACATTCTTTCAAGATACATTTTTAAAGATAGGACCATTGTACTGACATGCCAAATTGCTTGACTGACAGAGGAGTACTTGCATATGTACAGATGATTGACTTTTAAATTGTAGAGGTAATAACACATAACCGAGAGCATGAATGCCAATCTACATACACTTTTCATATTAAAAAGCAGCAGAATTCTTCCAACCTATGTTATCCTGAGTAGGGTTACAAAATGTTAAAAACAGGAAACTTTCCATGGGAATGGAACGATAATTTATTATCATCGGGCACATGCTGTTCCATACAAATGAAAATAGGCTTTATAAACTTTAGGCTTTTACAATCTTTGCATGCAAGACGCTGCAGCACCAATAGGGGGAGCAAATCGCTCATCCACTCATCCACTTTGTCAGGAGGACAAGAAGGACACAACTTTGTGACTATAAAAACAAAGCAAGACAGAAGAAAGCAAGCTATAGCAAATACAAAATAGTTAAATTATTTAAGACTGTTAGTCATTTTAAGATGATCTGTACAACATTTTAGATGCTTTTCTTAATGGGCAAAATTCTCAAAATTTCCAAGCCAAAGTTCCCGTGAAAATGTACCTGAAATTTACGGGAAACGTTCCACCCCTTTGCAACCCTAATCTGGAGAAATGTTTAAAAATCTCCGGAACACAGTCTTGTCAAGCAGGGTATTGCATCGTCTGCAGTTGTACTTAAACCTTTTCAGACAAACAGCTGACTAAACAAGATATTTTCCTAAGAAAGTGAAATTGGAAATCCACAGTTTCATGGGACAGTTGCTTACATGCAGAGTCGGACATGGCGGTGTGGGAGGACTTTCGGGAGCTGTGGGAGGAAACTGATCGCGTCCCACTCACTGGGTCCTTGGGCGTGGGCCCCTCTGGAGGCGGAGCGATATCAGGGTACACCTCGGGACCCTGCAACTGGCCATCAGGAGAGAAGCCATGGATAAATACATGTCGGCAGCAAAGGCTTTATCGTCTGAATGCTGTCTGAGCATCCCAAATCGCCCAAACTCTCAAAGCTCCAATGTCTTCTGAGGGGCTTATCATGTTTAATATCAGCAAACAACAAATACATTCACAATAGGAACCTTCTCTTTTAGTAGGTCACGTCTTTGACGAGCTCTCATTTTGTAATGCTGCAGTAGAATGCAATTATAACTTCGCTGCCATCTGGCCCAATTCTATACCCGACTACCCATAAATGACCCTTTAAAGGCTTGGTCATGCTGTACGGTTCGCACATCTGTGCCTCATATCCCTTTTCTGTCTGAATAACAATTCACACAAGAATAAAAGGTTGCCAGGACAGCATGTTCTCTTTAAGGAAGTGAGAGGATCACCATGGCAACACCGAAGACTCAGAGCCTCAGCCACCTGGTCTGTTACTGGCTAGAGCCAGATTTGCCAGGAGACGGCGCTCCATACCCGCCGGTGGCAAACTACGGATTCCCCAGTGACATACTTCCAACTGGAGCTTTCATTCGATGCGCGGGGGCTTTTCACAGCGCCGTTTGGTAATTATGACTGTACGGTGAGCAGGTTCATACCTTGATGGACGAGGAGGCCATTTCAGTCTCCTCCAGACCAAGCTCCCTCCGCCTCTCTGCTCGCACCTCGGCATAACTGCGGGAGAGGGAAACATTTCAGAAATGATGCACAGCATCGGAGTAAATTGGCAGCGGTCTCACAAGCCCTGTTTTAAGATAGCTAAAATCACAGATAGCTTTGTCACAGAGGAGTGACAAAGTTGAAACTCCTCTGACCAGAGGCTATAGAAATCTGGTTTAGCATGACACTAAACTTGTGCATTGCCCTAAACACATTATGCTGTGAGGGTGTGCATTGCTGGATAACCAGGATAACTGCTGCGACAGCCAAGACTCTACCTGACGACAGTGTGCGTGCACACAATGAACTCTGGCTTGGAGTTCCACTGGTGGTAGGTGATGTAGTAGTGTGTCTGTAGCCAAATCCACTGCTGGCCTTTTGTCAGAAAGCGGTAGTAGCAGGACTTTCCCTTCCCAAATTGCATTACTGGGGAGATGAAAACCAAACAAACAGCGGGTATATAAGTCCACCGGCACACAAATCATAACTAGACCACAGGCTACACTTCCCTCGGCATGATATGATATATTTAACAAAAGCCAAACATTTATTTTCATTGTTTCTAACAAGCAAGATCCTCAAGCAGCCCCAAGGGCCAACATTTTCTTCATCAGCTTGCAGTCTGTTCATTGCGGCATTGAAGACAAAAAAATCTCACTACCTCACTTGACCTATTTTTCTGAGATGGCTGCCTGGACTCAGTAGTAAAGACCAATTGTAGTGGGAAGACTGAACTCACATTGTTTATGACACTGTGCTATAAGTTCCAAGTCGTCCACGTGATAGTAATCATAGCCAGAGGTTCCCAGAACTTCAAAGGGCAAGTAGCCTATTATGGGTGAAGCTCTGAAAAGGGAGAGAAAAGTCACGTTCATCATCCACAAATTTTATCCAAATTTCACAGATCTTTATTGTCCAAACATAATACATATGAATATAATCTTACATATATATATATACACACACACACACACACACACACACACACACACACACACACACACACACACACACAGTGCCCTCCAGAATCATTGGCACCTTTGGTAAAGATGAGCAAAAAAGGGTATGAAAGAATGTACTTGTTGTTCATCAGCTTGATCTTACACTCAAAATATGAGAGAAATCTAACCTTTAATTGAAGTGAAATTATTCAAAGAAAAAAAATCCTCATCACAAAATGAGAAAACATTTCTCTCAAAAACATGTGTCACAATTATTGGCACCCTTAGAAATTCTTATGAACAAAATCTAAATTAAGTATATTCCCATTTATATATATTTTTAAATTTAAGTTCACCTGATTTTTTAGGAACTCATCCATAACGTCCTGTTTCACTGGGGTATAAATATGAGGTGACACACAGGCCAAACTCCCTTAGTCATCCATCAACATGGGAAAGATCAGAGAATACACAAATGAAATGAGAAAAAAGGATGTTGACCCTCATAAATTAGGTAATAGCTATAAAAAATAGCTACACACCTGAAAGTACCCATCTCCACTATCAGTGCAATAATTAAGAAGTTTAAAACAACTGGAGCTGTCATGAATGTGCAAGTGTATTTTGCATGGTTGCATCTTGGGGTCACCAAGTCTCCAAAACTACAATTAGATGCCACTTCCATGCCAACAAGTTTGGAAGGCTTGCCAGAAGAAAGCCTCTGTTATCATCAAACCACAAACGTAAGCGCCTGGAGTTTGTTAATCATCACTGGAACTTTAAGTGGAACCGGGTTCTTTGGTCAGATGAGATAAAAATAGAGCTTTTTGGCAACGAACACCAGAGGTGGGTTTGGCGTAAAAAGAGGGATGTTCATGCAGAAAATAACCTAATCCCCACTGTGAAGTATGGTGGTGGTGCATCTGTGATGTTGTGGGGCTGTTTTACTTCCAAAGGCCCTGGGAACCTTGTGAGGATACAAGGCATCACAGACTCCATCAAGTACCAGGAGATTTTAGATCAAAATCTGGCCGCCTCTGTCAGGAGGCTAAAACTGGGTCGTGGTTGGATCTTCCAGCAGGACAATGATCCAAAGCATAATA
This sequence comes from Aldrovandia affinis, assembly GCA_029706075.1. Taxonomy (NCBI): domain Eukaryota; kingdom Metazoa; phylum Chordata; class Actinopteri; order Notacanthiformes; family Halosauridae; genus Aldrovandia; species Aldrovandia affinis. Next base: position 4,654,176 of record JAINUG010000068.1, on the reverse strand, counting down.
ATCCTCCAAATTCACACAAAAATGGTTCACTGACCACAGAATCAAGCTTTTGCAATGGCCATCCCAGTCCCCTAACCTAAACCCCATTGAAAACCTGTGGGGTGAGCTGAAGAGGAGAGTCCACAAGCGAGGACCAAGGATCTGGAAAGATTCTGTATGAAGGAATGGTCTCAGATCCCTTGCTATGTGTTCTCCCACCTAATCAAGTATTATAGGAGAAGACTCAGTGCTGCTATCTTAGCAAGGGAAGGGTGTAGAGTGCAGAAGTACTAAATGCAGGGATGGCAATAATTGTGACATGTTTTTTTAATAATTTGACTTCAATTACAGGTTATATTTCTCTCATATTTTGAGTGTAAGATTATTTTTTTCATAACTGTTTTGCTCATCTTTACCAAGGGTGCCAGTAATTCCAGAGGGCACTGTATATATAGAATATTATGATCTGACAAAACTACAAAGCTAAAATTATGTTAATGACTACAAAGAAAAATTGTCAACAGAATAAGAATGAATAACACATACATGGCAGCATGTGTAACAAGAGGACATTACACCTTTTAGACGCAAACTCATAAATCCCAAGTTCTGGAAAAAAAACAACTCTTCCGGGTCACCCTGAACAGAGGGTGAACAGCTTTCCCACAAGGTCTCCTCAGAAACCAAGAGATGGCAGTGAAATCCATCACCATTTCTATAACACTGCAGTAGAATGAAGACTTCTTTTAAAGATCTTATACATCAATGTCAGTAAATCGAAAAAGGCCAGAGGAAACACAAGGCCCCCCCACCCGCCCTGACCACCAAAAGACAGATCTGGAATGTCATGCAGGTCAAATGATTACAGCTGTCATTCCCAGAGATGGAGGGCAGCAGGTTCCCGAGGAATAGCGGGCGTCCAATTATAGCCGCGCAGAGGACAGGACGTACTATTTCCTGTTTGCACCGCATTGGTTATATAATACCCTTCTAATGAATGGGTTTACAGCATGGCTACTCAGACAGATTAAGGAAGACCTTAACTGCTGGAGTGCCTGCGGATTTGCATTGCTAATTTTTCAGTTTCCCATGGAAAACACCCCCCCCCACACGTATCTGCGGGAACAGCTCCGTGCTCAGAGGCTCACACGTCATGTGCCCTGAATCATGGTGGAGCGGTGGAGCGGAAACGGAAAACTGGAAAAGGGAGGTGGAGGAGGAAGCTGAACAGCATAGCCCTGCTTTAAAGAAAAAAATCCCAGCTTTAAAAAAAAAATCCTTCTACAAGCACTCTAGTGAGGAGTCCATGCATCCCTGATGATAGGCTAAGACGATATCTAAAGCAGTGGTGTATGTCCAGAGAGGATACCTGCCTATAAATAGCCCATCGTGAGAGAAGGCACACATGACACGGTAGTCAGCATCTCACTTGACATAGCAAAAAAAGAGAGGCTGGCATTCGCGGTCCGCATATTCTAATCTTTCCACACCTCAAATAGCAGTCTGCCTAATCCATCCTACAAGAGCCAGGCCAAAGAGCCGGAGCCTGACAATGAGTCTATGGGCTCAGAGGGAACAGGTCAGAGGGTTGCTCCAAGCAGCATGTCATGTGATTTGATTGTCCACACGTACGCCATTTCAGTTACGTGGAAAAATACGGAATTGCTGGATGAGCATTTCATACTTTCAGATTTCAGGTGCCATCAGAATGCATTTCTGTCATTTAATCAAGGTGAAAGCTAACTGATGACTGCTGATAAGACTTTTTGCAAGATTTGACACAACGGTACATCATGGTAGGCCCTTGAGAATAGAAGGTGCACTTCTTTCATGACGTTGACGAAGGCTCCAAACTGCCTCCTCCGAGATGGAACCCTCCAAGCTGTTGACCGCAACTCCAATACACACAGAGCCACTTTTGCATGTGGCGGGCTCCTGCCGGCTTCCCTCCCCCCTCCCTCTGGGGCGGACAGCCAATCGCCGCCCCCGTACGGTGCTCCCGGGCAGAGCCGGGCTGGCAGTGGGCAACTTGCACTCCAGGCGAGTGCCACCCGGGGGCTCAAGCAGGGTATTCTTACACATGGCTGATATATTAAAACAGGAGACTGAAGAGTGAATTAAATTAATAATTTGGTGACCTCTTACCTGTGATCTAAAAAGAGGAACTTCCACTCCAGGCTATGTCTGGACGTGAATTCATCACAAGGATCTTCCACATTGCACAGATCCTGATTAATGATAAAAAACAGGTTTAAGTACAGTATAATATATATACAGATATGTACAGTATATCTTCAATATAAAATAAAAAATATTCAATTGTAGCTTGAAGTCCAAAATGCCTTTACAAGAACTGTCTACATCAATGTCTGTATTTTTATTAGTCAATGTGACCAGAAGCAAGAATTCATCTCTGGATCTCTGGACCCGTAGCTGGAATATTTCCTTCCATTGACATTTGTTAATACTGAATGTCCTCTTGCTCAAATATCACATTTTTAAATAAAAAAATGTGAAATAAGACTCAACCAGACTTATTTTGAAATGGCCAGTAATGGAAACCAAGTAATAAAGCTAGAAATCATAATAAATACATTCACCTACTGATTCAATGGATTCAACAAAGGCAGCATGGGTATTACCTTCAGAAATTGAGGCGTGACAAGTCGGACGGTGGCAACAAGGCAGACTTGTTCTTCGGGAGATGACTGGAGGGTCCTTGGCAATGCCAACTCGAAGCCATTACAGGAGGATGTAGGCACTGAGGGACAGAGGCATGGGGTCTATCTCTGGCCCATAGCGATGGGTGATCCCTGCGAGGCCTATCTTAAATAACCTCGAAATCCCCCTGCCTTTCACTGTCATCACAACATGACCTGAAGGGGTTCAAATGACTGAAGCGATTACCGACCTTCAATCTCACAGACATATCTACTGGAACTCTCGGACCGTTTTAAAAGGAAAGGTGATATTTCCTTTTAAGCAAAACTTTCCAGTCAGAGACTGAGGTTGGCACACACAGCTCACCGAGGAACGCACGGGCAGGAAGAATTGCCACGTTTTAGGATGTTTTGAAAGGTTTGCAGCCAGTCAGTTTGATTGCATCAACCCCACGTTGACAACAGATCAGTATTGTTCGTGGTATGCCTATTCAATAAGAGGACGCAATATGTAAAGTAAAATAATATACACCATTTAAAGACTGATGGCACTGGTTGTAAAAGAGTAGGCCTACTGTATGTATTTATCATACAACCTATATTAACCAGCAACAGGTCGTTTTTGAGTAGTTGATGTTGCTCATCAAGTTTCACAATTATTAATATAATATTTCAGCCTATTACCAGTTGATATTTTTGGGGTTAAGGATTCAGCAAATGTTATCACCTCTAGGATCAACAGTGCCCAACATTATCTACAACAGTGACTGTTTCCATCATACTAGCCAGTTGGCAATAACATTAAACATGTTCCAATGATAATCTAAAAGCAATATAAAGACGTCACACCTACCATTGTTATGAAACTTGAAATCTCCAACAAATTTCACATATTCATACGTGGCAGGTTCCTTTGGGTCAATGTTTCCTCTGGCTAAATGACAGCAGAACTCGATGTGTGTCTCATCTAAAACGACATTCAGGGAGAAGCATGAACATTTTGCTGTAAAAAAATGGATGTAATGCTCTGCTAAAGGTTTTTTACCAAAACATTTGCTTAAATAAATGTGACATTTTCAATTACCAACAGTGTGTGTGCGTTAACTTGCTATCTTGCCATCTAGTTTACTTGCTATAAAACAGAAACATTTCTCATAGTCAGGAATAAAACAAATCAAGCACTCTCCTAAATACTTATAACCATTTACTATGCTCTTCTTTGTTTTAGTAGAAAGTATATTGGTTGCTTTACATTTACCTGTAGTATGTGTATTGTATTTCACCCTGTTTCCACAGCCATTTTATAGACCTTCATGTTTGAAAATGAATGTTGTGCTGTGGAGATTGATTCAGACAATGGCAGTATATTGTTATGACGATGATTAATAGGTGTATAATGAGTATGACTGAGATAATGATGATGATGACAATGGATGATGATGATGATGACGACAGTGATTAAGATTATGGTGATTATCATTATTCTCCATAATTCAAACAACTCTCACGCGAAACCACAAATCTGCTCTAAGGTGAAAGCCATATTTCTCAGATAAGGAGAAGAAGAAAAAAAGGCTGATAATGATTGCCATTTCACGTTCTGTTTCTCCACTACCCCTGCTGTCGGCTCTGACTAGTTTTTGGCCTAAATTACACAGAAGAAAATCTGGGACATGGCTCTCTCCACACGCCATTTAAACTACACATTGTCGGTCTTAGTCATCATGAATACTTAACCGTGGCCCGACATTTTCGCGTGCGATTTATATAAATGAGACACGACTTGGCAGCGGAGTGGGCGCAGGGGACTGCAGGGGGAAGAAACCATGTCACTGTGCCATCAGGCGCAGACTAATAGTGTACTAATGTTCCGATCATTTTCCACATGGGGCTGTGGGGCCGATGATGACACACAAAATGGAAAAAAAAACACATTATTAGCGTCTAGTCATTTTCCCTTTTCCAGCAGGTCAACTTCAGTACAGACTGCACATCAAATGAGTCAGACCGGTCGCCTGTTCGGCTGCTCGGTTGTTACGTCCTACACCCATTTCTAATTAGGCCTCGAAACTACGTTTGTCTCCATTAAACTGACAATATGGAGGTGAGATACCGGAGGTGCAGTGGCATTTAGGTCGATGGAGGCACAGCCAAAAAAATTGATTTCTGAGGGGATGACGCAAATTCCCGTGACCATGGTGCTATGGGTTCCCAATCAAAGCACTGGGGCTATGGGGACAGCGCTAAAAAATGTGTTTGGTCCTCTGTCATAGTACGTATCAGTCTGGACTTGGGTAACAACTCTGCTTGGTACCCCTTCCATCCTGACTGAGGCACCCGGATGCAACACATTTCTCCCAAGCCTGGGAGAAGTGTAGCGTGTGGGTGGCAGTGTAGTGTAATGGTTAGGGAACTGGGCTTGTAACTCAGAGGTTGCAGGTTCAAATCCCAGGTGGGGCACTGCCATTGTACCCTTGAGGCAAGGTACTTAGCCTGAATTGCTTCAGTAAAAAAAAATATCCAGCTGTATAAATGGATTGCATGTAAAGAAATGTCAACTCTGTAAGTCGCTCTGAAGAGAGTCTGCTAAATGCCTAAAATGTAAATGAGAAGATATCACAGCAAAACATGGGATCGATGGCAGAACAGCGGAAAAATAAGTGGCCTCGTGAATTAAGCCATGTCCCAAAGTGTGGGGTACTTGGAGACAGGGTGGAAAGGTTGGGAAAAGACATCCCCTGATGTGAGCGAGGTCTCTGACCAATCAGGATGGTGGATCTGACACTTTCTTTGGTGGATTGAACATGGGCGGAGACCAGGAGTGTTTCTGCATCAGTTTCACGCTCATTAAGAGGCCAGTTGCAGCGCAGGATTAAGGTCACAGTCTACAGCCCTAAATACTGCTCTGGATTAGCGCCGCAACCATAACAGTGATTAAAACGCAGAACCACGCAACCAAGTTGCTATAATTAGCTCAGAGTCTAATAATAGGACCGTGCTGTGCAGAAAACCAATAATCTGTCCACTCACTACACTAGTCTAAATCTACTTTACAGTGCTTTTGACAGACAGATGATTGCCTATCAATATGGTCACAAGCTGTGCTTACAGTAGTGAGAGCGTGTGTGAAGAAGTATTCATTTATTTATTGTACAGATGCCCTTATAAGGACATGGCAAATTACAGTGGAGAATACAAAGAGTAAATAGGCAAGCACAGTGCAGCCAGGTACAAATCCAGAATGCATCATGTGCAATTTTAGTGATAATGAAACAAACAAAATGATTACATTTCAGAACAAGAATTAAACAAGTAATATTTTTTTTTTGTTACTAATGAAGCATTTCCTCCTTAAATTCTGAAATGATTGTTAGCGAAGCATGAAATGCCTCTTCGTCAGATTAAAATCTGAGCAACTGGAAGTCTGAGCAAATTGGGGGAGGGTGACCTATCATTGTAACAAAAGTAGTTTCACCAGTTTATTTGTTTATTTTCCGCAGTTGCAGGCACATCATTTTTGTTAGAGAAGGGTGTGTGCTGGGGTCACTGCAACGCTTGATGTATAATTCATGAAAATGTCGCTCGCGAAGAAAAAGGCACCGACGAGCATCAAAAGAAGACCGAAGGTCACCCCGACCTCAGTCTTAACAGTGCTTCTTTAAATAAAACCTAACTATGCTTCTGAAATTGGTGCACGGGAGGACACTCCCATTTGTATGTGCCATCAGTTTTGTACTACTGTACGGTACACTACAGTACACAGTAATCTACAGTGAATAATACCCATGGGGCGAACCTGAGGAGTAAATTCACGTTGCATAATTTTTGTTTCGCTTCACCCACACGCTCTACACATGTCCTGACCTCAAATGCACTGAATACATTCGATCTTGCTATCATGTGGGTGCTCGTTAAGCACAGGGCAGCACCTCCCTTGTTGCGTGTCATACTTCCTTTCTGGAGGCCTTCGCAGACAATTAAACGATTTGCTAGATTCAGAGGCGTAGCGTGGGGGTGCCACCGGTGCGGTTGCACCGGGCGCAAAATTTCAGAAGAAGAAAAAAAAACACAGTCAGGGCAGCGGTCCCCAACCTTTCCTTGCACCACGGACCGGTTTCATGCACCGGGCGTAAAATTCCGAGGGGCGCAATTTTTTTTTCCATGCACCCCCCGGTCCGCGGAAAATGGTCTTGAATGAAACCGGTCTGTGGTGCAAAAAAGGTTGGGGACCACTGCCCTAACTGGTGGAAGGGACTCAGGGAGTGCTAACGGATTACCGTTACGTGCCTCGCCCCGGGTGCTGGCAACACACGCTACGCCACTGGCTAGATTTATGGTTCCTGGATAAATCTGCAGTGGAAATCCCAATGAAACGGAATTTGATATGCTGATCGTGTGGGTTTGTAGTGATGGGACGTGGAGGCCATGCGGTCAGCAGACAGCGTTTTTGGTTTGTCCGGGCACGTCTAATGAGCCCTTGGGCAGGAGTAAGGAGGGTACTCACTCTCCAGGAAGTCGGCGGTTATGGGGTCAGTCATCAGCATATGGGACGACAGCAGCTTGTAGACTTCCCCATGCTCACGTTCAGGAAGAAAGTTCAAAATATTTTGGTCCACCATATCTGACTGGTACAAGAGAAAAGCTTGCCACAGTCAGTCTTCATGTGCATGACAACAACATTTATATATTTTTTTGTTACAATGTTGTTTCTGATTTTCTCCCATTTTCTCCCAATTTAGTAGCCAATTAGACCCGCTATTTTATGTCAATCCCCCCCTAGTAATGTGAGTTCGCTGCCGTAGTCCTGCGACCGGTAGTGACGAAGGCAAAGTAACGTCTCCTCCGAGACGGCACTCACCAGGCCGTCGAACGTAACCCGGTACTACAGGGCCACTCTTATGCGCAGCGAACGTCCTGTCGGCTTCCCTCCCCCCTCCCTGGGGCGGACAGCCAATCGCCGCCAGCCGGTGGCACTCCCGGCCAGAGCCGGCTCTGGCGGGACCGGGAATCGAACCCCGGTCTCCGTGGCCAGCGTCGAACGTTGTAACCACTGGACCACGCGGGAGGCTATGACAACAACACACTTTGACTTGAAGCCACTGTCCAACAAGCATTGCTGCAAAAGCACCGATGCACACATTAAAAAATATATACAAACTGCGATGTAGCCACTTCAAAATATGAATCCTTTTTCATGAGGTGTTTTCATTATTTTGTCTACCCCCCTGCAGCTAGTTATCTTGCACGATGTCATTTTCCTACTGCTTCAAATGTCATCTCAGCAACATCTCACCGAGGTGCTTTATTGAAACCTTTTCTTTTTCCTGTCACACACAGTGTTGGCTACGTTCTGATGAATGTGGTCATATGCAAATGTTTGTGTTAAATCTAGATCAAACGGGGAGAAAATGGCAAAGGAGTCAGAGCGCCCCGGAAAGTCATTACAGGCAGCGGATGACCTACGCTGACTGCAATCAGTCTGGGGCCCACTTACCGGTAGATGGCCGATGAGTGAAGAAACACTGTCGGACACGTATATTATGTTTCCGTCTGTTGTAAGCGCTATGAGGAAACCATCCAAAGCCTAGGAGGGGAAGCGTGAAGACAAAGAGACAACACTTACTCATCGGAGTTATTGCAATTCTGTAGCATGACTGATGCTTCCACTGACACGCATTAAAGGCCACCTTCACCCAAAAATCGAAATTGTGTTTTTTGTCCATCTTTCTACAATCTAGACATAACAAAAAAGAAAATCCAATTTTGAGGTAGCGTAGGTCTTGCTCTGTGCGTGCGAGTGTGTTTCTCACAAATGAGTCAGGGAAGAAATATAAATATACTATATACTACATAATATGGATAGCTGCATTTGTGTTCTATTGTATGAATTTGTCAACTGAATTACAATTCATACAATTAAATGAATTGTTCTGAGTTAATTGCAATTCTATGCTGTGGCACGATTGTCCTTGATGTGTTAATCCCTTTATATCGCAATGATGACATCAATATTTTGTTACATTTTACACAAGACGGACAGTGATACATCATTTTCTTTTCCGCTGGTTGCATTATGTGGTTAAGAGAGAAAGAAATGTCGTTTCAATAAGCTGAACAGGAAGTTGCATAAAATGTCAATGGTTAAACTTCTGCTTTAAATATGCCATATTAATAACAAAGACCCCACTAGGAAACCCTGTGTCTTTTGTGAATCCACTTAATATCTGTATCAGGTACAAAATAAGATGAATAATGCCTTCACCTGGGAAGGACCATTCTCACTAAGGCCTGTATTTCGATCTTATGGCAATGATGGTTAGACTGAATCTGGCCCTAAGCCCCACCTCCAGCATCAGCTGGGTGAACTCCTCATTGCAGAGGAACGACGGCTTCCAGTCCTGTCGGATCTCGCACGACTCTGTCTGCGCCGTGATTTCTGAAAACGCAGAAAATGAAGACACAGAAATAGAAGGATTTTGAAGCGCTGCAAAATCAGGAACAACGCAGTCTAAGCCATTTACTAAACACCAACAGCTGTGACCTTGATTCCAATCTGACATATCCACACTGGCTGGGAAAGCACGGCGTTCCCTTCATTTCCCCCTTTCTGGGGTCCAGAAAAGATGACTGCATAATGCGCTCTCCCCTATTATGTCCATCGCTCCGCACCTGTTCTACGGGCAGAACGCTGGCGGAAAGGAGTAAAAGCGTGGACTCAGCCCGTCCTGTCAGCAGTGGACAGGACGGGCTGAGTGTGCTGTATAAATCTCTGGGGGGCCCGCCCGGGTCTTACCTCTCTGTTTCTGCAGGAAGTCGATGGTTCTTTGCAATATGGTGGACTTGTCCATCTTGCGGGGATGGCCCTGCCCCTGCAGCATGGTGCACAGCTCCTTGATGAGGACATTGAACTGGTCTCGTCTTTTCTTCTCGGACTTATTACGCGACGCCCTTTTTGAAAAGGCAACAGAAGAGAAGCCCAACCCCAAATGACAAGGTTATAAAACAGACACCATTAAACACCATTATCAAAATGTGTCATCTGCCAAAATGAGAAAGGGATCCACGAACTGGCATATGCCTCATTTTCAGTTAAACAGACCCGTTTCCAGATTTACCGCATTAAGCACCATTATCACATTACCCTGTTCATCCAGATGCACGTCTTATCCTGCCTGGCCTCAGATTTTTTTTTAATCTGCAGTGCATTCAAATAAATAGTCTTCATAACATTTGGGTGCGCTTTCATGCTCAAGCTTTCATGTCCTGACATCACTTTTCACCTCTTAAGACTCCTTTCACACCATCAGAGCCAGGACATCTCAGCTGGTTCGAGGGACAATGGAAGAAACAAAATGGTGGATATTTCAGCCAAATGTGTGGCTCATTAGGAGCTAGAAACAGTGCAAGGGGAATACCTTTTTGCCCTGTCTTTCTCATCTTCATCCAGCAAGTCATCTACACAGCTACTGGTGCTGGTGGAGGACAGGAGAGGGAAGGAACTGTTTTAGTTCAGTAATGTTATCAGCAGACAGACACAATGCAGACATCAACAGATTGTCTTGCTGCTTTTTCCTTACACAAGCAAGAGCAACTGAGATAAACAGTAGACCCCAGAGAGGTACATTTTCCAAAGACTGACAACTTATACTATTTATATACAGGTAACTGCCAAAATAAAGGAAACACCAACACAGTATCCCTCTCTGTGAAGTTCTCGACGGACTGCTCTCGAAGAAACTGCCTGCTCATGCCCATGATTGATATTTGCAGTGAACTGATTCAGAGTTGCTCGTCCGTTTTGCCTTGCATCTCGAACCAATGCACTTTCGGCCACAGTTGACCCTAGTTGATGACGTCTTTCCCTCAGACTTCCATGCCAACATCACCTTCGCCACTGTTCCTCATAAAACATCAGCTGCTGCATCACTGTTGAGCGGTCTTCATCACTGAAGCTCCTGCCAAACATGCCCCAACAACCACCGCTCTTTCAAAGTCACTGACTTTGTCTTCTAGACATAGTAGCCAAAATCATTGACAACTGGGCCGTAGACAGTGGATGAAGTGTTTCAGAACTACCAAGACCATCGGCAGCTCTAACACGTTGGTTCTGAGAGAGGGGTCTATATGCTGTGCACTGGCCAACCCTGTTGACCCCCTCCCAAGGGTTACAACACATTTGGCAGCTGCCATCAGTCCCAGCAAATGCGTCACTAATATAACACTCACTGCGTGCGTACCCTTTACGAAAGCATTGCACGCAGCTGATCAGAGTGGATTTTCTGACATCTGATAGGCACGCCCTCATCGTAAGAGGGTTTAGACTGAGACCCAGATACTGTGTGTGCTGTCTCGGTGTGAGGGAGCATTTTCTCCAGCTGATTACAAACCCCCGCTTCGTTATGTGCGAGATGAGGGTTTGAGGTGTGAAGCATCGCTGCGTCCCGGGAGGGAGTCAGAATAAGCCAATCGAGATATGTTAAAACCTGAACGCAGAGGCTATGCAGGGGGTCGATAGCTGCTCGTACACACTTCACGGAGGTGCGAGGAGCTAGACAGAGAACGAAGGGGAGTCTGTTGAATTTGTATGCTATTCACAGGAATGCAAAACGAAGACATTTCTCGTTGCACCACCGTGATGTGAAAATAGGCATCTTTTAGGTTGATTGTCGTGAACCAAGGGGTTCAGAAGAGGACACTTTTCTGCCTCGTGTACGTCGGTAAGGCTTAGCCACAGATGGCAAAGTGTCGCTACTGACAACCCCATGATCCGCCCCACAACCAGAGTCACCGATTGAAACAGGTGGAGAATAGAGTTGTTAGAAAACCTCCTCCTCCATCAGCTGTCCCTCTTGCTTATCTAACGGCTCTGCCTGATAAATAGCAAGGATTGTCAAATTATTCATCACCGCCATGCCCTGAGCAGCAGTGACATAAGACCTGTCCACAAGGACAGGCAGCTTGCACTCATACAGGACCAGCCAATACGCCAATACCACTACACCATCCACCAGCCCGGGGAGCTGTATTAGGCCAGCGAGACACCGGTGGCAGGAGTAGTGGGCGAGGCAGTCCTCCAAATCTGGAGTGTTGCTTTATGTAAATTTGTGGACATTTCTGTATATAATGAAATGCCAATGTAATGGAATGCCCACAGGACGCAGGCAACAGTGGGACATACTAAGTGGCAATACTAACAGTGGTACAGGAAATAACTTACTGCTTGTTTCTAGTAAACTGTTTTATTGTTGCAACACCCATTAACTGTGACTGAATTTGGTGTGTCCAATCAGATTACAGTGTGCCATGTTCTTATGTTATCTATTTGTCTTCACAGACTTGATTTGATTTATATCAGTGGACTTGAGTTATAGAGACGCAAGTCTGTAACAGAGACTAGGGCCAGTTTTCACACAGTTTTCACACAATTTTAGATGGCAGTAAATGATGACCTGCACATAGGTTGAAATGCTGAAGCTTAAAATCAAAAGGCTTATTTTTTAAGCTGAACATTTGTATACTATGGTAAATGTAAATTGGCTATTCGTCAATACCTTTTGCAAATCACATTCTAATAGCTACATAGTTGTACCTCAAGTTATTTTTGCAGAAATGACAATCCACATTGTCCCCATCTGCCAGTAAAATGAGCTTTCATTGTCTTTTTTTGTTTTTCCAGGCAAAGTAATGCATAAATAAAGAACATGGCTTTTTCCATCCATATTTCCATATTTCACACAGAGAGTTGTAGGGCAATGGGATCATACACGGCCATCACACAGTTTGAGTACGGTCACACAGCATGAATACCTAACCGGAGTTCGTAGGGGATTGTCGAATTGTCTAGTGTGAGGGGATCTCTGACATTTACTAAGTCGCAGTGTCCACTTGGCGTATGTCAAAGGGGTAATAATCACATACAGAATGAATGCATGCATTATGACCTGTAAAGCTTAGATTATAACAACTGGTGAAGACTGAGTGGAGCGAGCCTGTTTGACAGCTCTGAGACAGACACAGGGATAACTCGGGCAGGGATACTCACTCCCAATCCCTGCGGCTGGACGGACAGAGGCTCCCAAACTCTGAAAGGTTGTCCATCCTCACTCCCACACCCGACCAGGCCCTCTGTGAAGTCTGGCTTGTCCCATTCGCATTGTCTGTATCGAAGCTCCCTCTAATTACGAACGTTTTCCCCCGTCCACCTGGAATTCCACTGAAATAGGCCAAGCAAATGAAGACCAGAATCTGTAAAAAAAACACAAAAAACACACCACAATAAGTCAACACAGGAGAGCTTTGTGTGTTACTTTTTCCCAGCATGGCTGAGTACGTCCCGGCTCTGTCCTAGAACCTGTCACCCTGAGAGAATCGTCTTCTAACCTGGTTACCTCGATGCTGACGCAACATGGCCCTGTGCAGGAAATGCACACGGCGCTATATTTCTGCTGATTGTGAGAGAAAGTTTATGAACATTTCCTGTGATCAACGACATCGGTGCACCAAGGAGCACCACTTTTTTTCTGACTCATTTCCAAATGAAGGTCTTACAATACAGCTGGCTCCTGTTTACCCAACACATTTAAATAGATATAAAAATATGAGCATGGTCATATTCAAAACTAGTTTAGCAGACTAAATACCTTTTTAATGTGTTTGCATATAGTCTTTTTTCTATTAATTATAATTTAAAAAAAAAAAATTGAGGGCAATATGTATGTGTTTCTCATGGATTCTTGGTAACTGTCCAGCATTCGTGCAACACAATGAATCGCTTTCAGACTATGGAATAAACTTTATTAAGAAAATGATTTCCCCTTAGTTATGCTGATCCTGGTGTATAGACACAAGCATGGCCCCTGAACTGCTTTAATTATATGACAAACAACTATCTAAAAGCAAGTATCTAAAATACATATTTATATTTAATTCACCCTTTATAAACTTTCTGCAGAACTGAAATAAAAATCTGGGGACGTGATAGTGGCAAGTTATATGAATAATAGTTAATAAACTTCCTCCTGAGAGGGCAGTCAAAACAGTTCTCATTCTGCAGAAGGGTTTCAAGATGAAGAGTAATTGTTTAAGCTGCGCTGTCCTAATTTCTGCTGAGACTCTGCACAAATCAAGTCATTGTAATAATCAAAAATGGCAAGTGATCTAATTTTCCTATTCATTGCTTCCCTCAAATCTGTCACAGTCATGGTTTCTGGCTTAATCAAATATGAGAGCAGTTCAGAAATACAATACCTTGCCAATTACACAGCAATACTACTATGAAGAGTTTTAAACTTACCAAATTCTGCACAACCCATCCCTATAATCACAGATTTCTGATGAATAGATCAAATGTTTTTTAAGAAATGCTCTGCCACTGACACTCACTCATGAGAAACTGTATCTTTTTGGGGTTTGACTTGATTTTCTCTAAAATGGAAAATATTACAGTGCTCCATCTGGTAAAAATCACCGCAATTCCATAAATCTTCTGTACTCAAAACATACACTATATGGCCAAAAGTCAGTGGACACCTGACCATCACACCTATATGAACTTGTTGGACATCCCATTTTAAAACCATGGGCATTAATATGGAGTTTGAACCCCCTTTGTGGCTATGACAGCTGCCACTCTTCTGGGAAGGCTTTCCACAAGATTTTGGAGTGTGTCTGTGGGAATTTGTGCCTATTCAGCCAAAAGAGCATCTGTGAGGTCAGGCATTGATGTTGGACAGAAGGCCTGGCTCGCAATTGGCGTTCTAATTCCTGGGGTTGAGGTCAGGGCTCTGTGCAGGCCAATCGAGTTCCTCCACACCAAACTCTTCTAACCATGTCTTTATGGACCTCGCTTTGTGCACAGGGGCACAGTCATGCTGGAACAGCAAAGGGCCTTCCCCAAACTGTTGCCACAAAGTTGGAAGCGCCCAATTGGCTAAGATGTCTTCGTATCCTGTAGCATTAAGAATACCCTTCACTGGAACTAAGGGGCCTATCCCAAACCCTGAGAAACAGCCCCAGACCATTATCCCTCCTCCACCAAACTTTACAGTAGGCACTATGCATTCCGGAAGGTAGCGTTCTCCTGGCATCCGCCAAACCCAGATTTGTCCATCAGACTGCCAGATAGTGAAGCGTGATTCATCAGTCCAAAGAACGCGTTTACACTGCTCCAGAGTCCAGTTGTGGCGTGCTTTACACCACTCCAGCCAACGCTTGGCATTGCGCATGGTGATGTGAGGCTTGTGTGCAGCTGCTCGGCCATGGAAACCCATTCCATGAAGCTCCCGACGCACAGTTCTTGTGCTGATGGTGCTTCCAGAGGCAGTTTGGTACTCTGTAGTGAGTGATGCAGCAGATAGGCGATTTTTACACGCTATGCGCTTCAGCACTCGTCGGCCCCGCTCTGTGAGTTTGCGTAGTCTACCACTTCGTGGCCAAACTGTTGTTGCTCCTAGGCACTTACACTTCACAATAATAGCACTGTGGGTGTCCACTGACTTTTGGCCATATAGTGTAACATAAGCTTTTTCTTGCAAATCGTACAGCAGGCCCCACAAAAAAAAGGAAGCCAGCCCTTTCGATAACATTGCTCGATCAGAGGTCAACAAGGATTTAGTCAACCAGGATCACATGGATTGGTTGCCTGGATGATGAAATGGGAGCAAAGTGTGCTAACCATCTTCGGTTACTGCCTTGCCACCGTGTCCATTCAAAACAGAGGAAATCTTACATGCAGAATCTCCTCTGACCTAGAAACATCCAAGAGGTAGATAAGAAAGAGAGGTCAAACCTCCTCTTTTCACATAACAAAAGGGAGTTCTACAGGAAAAGCTCAGGGAAGTGTTTCTAGCTGGAAGCAAGACCTTTGATAATTCAAACATCTCTCTTCCCTTACAAAGCCAAAAGTCATTCAACGTGGGCTTTTAGAGTATTAACTAGAACACAATGCCTGGGATTCCACTGAAATGTACTTGGTTACATTACTACCTAGCTGCATGTATTTTAAGTCAGAAGCCCACAGTAATATTGCAGCAAGCCAGTGTAAACACTTTGAATGTATGGTCATATACGCCATGCTATATACTAATGCTATACCCTGTATTAGGGACCTTTTAAACAACAGACTTCACTGTGATATTGCCATGGTATTTCTGCTTTAAAGTTTGTTATTTTTTTGTCTACTTATTGACTTTGTGTATCGTATCATGTTCTTCAGTATTTCTCTGTGGTTGACACCCCCAACCCCCCTCTCAAAGGTGATGTACACCTGTAAAACATCAATAAAAAGATGTTAACAAAACAAAATAACTAGCACATTATATCAGCTTACACAATTTCAATACGAGGGTGAAAAGGATATGTCCTCATGTCGTGGGTATACCAGAGAATGTCTTTCACATATACAGTGTGCTGTAAACCTTCCACATGAAGGGGCACAGGGCAAAATGAAATGGTGCAGAGTGGTCTTCTGTCGATGGGAACATAACATTCCAGTTTACTAGGCCAAAACTTCCATTCAGCCAGACCACACAAAATAATGTAAAAAACTTGACTTAATACACACAAATTTGGAATACCATGATCTTTTCATCAAACCTTGTTTGAGTTAATATACTAGTATGACTATTGTGTATAAATGCTCAAAACACAAAACAGAAGCAGCAATAATAAACTGACACAAATATATAATTTTATGTGAAACACAAGTGTGTACAGACCTTATTGTAGAATGGCTAATGCTACCCTATATCACTACCATATACTTTTGTTCTTTGTTGTAGGTTTAATGGTGTGAGGACTTGAATTGAATGCCATATGAAAAACATGCTGCCTTAAAAATCACAATTCGGAAGGACAATGAACTTATTTACAAAACATCACTTAAAACTTCAACAGCCGTACTCTACTCCTTTTAGACTCCTTGACAACTAAAGGTAGAAGCTTCATCTATTTAGGTCATTGTATCTTGACTCTAAGCCTACAGTTACCTGACTGGTGTGTATGGTACTAGCTGAGGCTCAAGACATTCCACCCTTCCTCCTAAGTAACCCCCAGGTCAAGCAAGAAACCACCACAGAAAGTCAGAAAGACAACTCTCTCCAAACTTCTGGAAGCAATCAAACAAAATGATCGGACTAAGGACTTCATATGGGACATTTATGTTCCATATTGGAATCATATTATATGACTCCTTAGCTGTTAGCAAAAGACAAACATGAATACCTTCGCATTTTCCCACTGAGAAGACAGCGATTCACGAACTGGAAACATTTCGCAGAGTGTATTAATTATGGAGACTACGGAGAGTAATTGTGATGGTTTGGCGGATTCTTTCCCCGTGCGTTACGTTTGAAGAATGACGGAGTGCCCCCATTTACATTGGGCTGGAACCACAGCGCATTACTACGTACGTTAATGGGTGAAATACAGTAGCTCCCAGAGACAGGAGGAGTGCGGAGATTATATTTCACATACTTCTTTGTTTTAATGAAACACATGTGTTGGCAAAGGGGAAACTGGAAAGGCGAGATAATAACAGTTCCACTACAGTGACCACAGAGATTCCACATTGCATGGTGACAGAGAGAAACAACAGAAAACAGACATTTCAGATGTAGGAAAGATGGGGTTGGACTCTGTAATAAAATGGCCACAGGATTAGAGACAAGAGACAAGATTTTTACATGTTCACCCAGCTAAGCTTTGCAGTGTGCAGCAGGAACACATTAAACTCCACAGGATGAAAAGTGCCTTTAAATATGGTCTTTGAGAATGTGTGATGTGGTGGCTACGTAAACAAAAAGATCATTACAATTATCTCAAATGCTATAGAAAATAACAGAGAAAATGTTACACACACCAGTTTGACTGAACCATTTTTTTGCATTCAACATTCAAACTTGTCACCATGGATATTATAACACAAAATAAAACAGTTTAAGGGGGAGCTAAAATTGTATTTCTACCTTCTTGCATGCAACCATATAGAAATAAAAGGAATCTATATCATACACATTGTTTTTTTTATATCCCCATTCAAGCTGTGTCCTGGCCAATGTCAACAAAACATGTCAAATAAAAAAATCTGCCTATAGTCAATTTAAATGCTAGCCTCGGGTGTAGCTTCTCTTTTCAGTTATAACGGCTTGGTTTTTCCCAAAGCCCAAATTTAGGCAGTCACTAGAAGCGGTGAGTGATTGGTTGTATCCCAAATTCAGCTCCATCTTTTTCTCTCTGAATGTTTTAATTTTTTTTTTGTTTCTGATTTTATCCAGTTTTTCTCCCAATTTGGGAGCCAATTATCCCGCTATTTTTCAGATCAATCCTCCCTCATAGTTCACTGCCACAGCCCTGTGAACAGCAGTGATGAAGGCAAAGTATTGTCTCCTCCAAGATGGCACTCGCCAAGCCTCTGTGTACCCACTCCTGTGCGCAGCGGACATCTTGTCGGCTTCCCTCCCCCCTCCCTGGGGCGGACAGCCAATTGCCACCCCTGGTGGTACTCCCAGCCAGAGCCGACTCTGGCGTGGCCGGGGAATCAAACCCCGGTCGCCGTGGCCAGCGTTGGACGTTGAAACCACTAGGCCACGCGGGAGGCCTTCTCTCTGAATGTTAAACATGTGGAAAATACTTTTTTCCACATAACCAGTCTTTTAAATGCTACGGAAGACTAGGTTTCAAGTCTACCAGCCACTTCTCATTCAGCTCTCTTTGAAATTATATTGTGCCATTTTAACAATTTCTGAGACAAATTAGCTTGCTTAGAAAAAGTCCCAACTAACCGTAATCTATTTTTTAAAATGCTTTTCCCCCCCTTTTCTCCAAATTTGGAATGCCCAATCGTATTCCAAAGTGGCACGTTCACTCATGCGAGTTACAACTGCCACTGTCGATTCGGGAGATCGTAGACAGGCACATGCTCTCCTCCACGTGATGTCAGCCACCACTTCTTTTCACACCATAGTTTGCAAGTTAAGCCTTTACAGACATGAGTCGGTGGAAGACACTTGATATAAAGCTTTACACTGGCAAACTGTGGGCGCCTGATTGACCTGCGGGGGTGGCTGGTGCGCGACGAGACACGGACAACCCAGCCATCTGAATCCCTCCCTCCCTGGACGACGCTACCACAAATGGTAGTGGGCTGCAGTGGGCTGCTGGCCACAGTCAGCAGTGGCACGCTCTGGATTCGACACCAGACCATGGAGCTCATCCACAAACTAGAACAGTGCCTTAACATGACATGCCACCCATTGGCCCTAAAAAGCTAACCTAAAGACATGGGTCATGAAAATAGCTTTAAAGATAGCACGTTTGTATCGGTATCACAAATAGATGAAAAGTTTTTAAAAGTATGACTCCTGAATGACTCAGTTGGTAAAAAGAGCTCACCACAAGTGCAGGCCGAGCCCTGTAGTTTAGTCATTTCAGCTCTGAGGCCATGCTATGTCATTAGCTGACAATGACAAGGAGTCAGCAGGGGTGGAAAACAATTGGTTTTGTCCCGCCCTAGAATGAGTGGGTTTAAGGGGTTAAAGTTGGCGGTTTAAAGGGTTATGCGGGTTACCACTGCAACAGCTCCTTCCAACGATACACCAGGCTACCAGTTGCCGTCAGTGAGGGACATGTGTCTGAGGGGGCACTTGTGATCAGTGCTAGCTCTCTATATAGTCCATACAGTGAGCACATTGGAGGAGTATTTCACTGTGGGGCACAGTGGTGACTCGAGAGGTGAACAGGCGATTTCAAATTCAGGAGAAAAGAAAATGCATGTAAAATGACAATCAGGTAGACCTCAAATCTTGCACTGAGAATCAGAGTAGGTCATGCCAAAGTCTAACTGGTTTCACTTGAAAGACCTGCTTTGAGAATTATATGAGGGCACAGTGGAGATGACTCGACCGAAATGGCCGATTGCTGAACGGTGACTTGATCCCGATCACTCCACATAGCCGATTTCAAATTGCAAACAGATCAGAGAAAAAACGAAATGTCCTTATGTATGAAGACGACTTAAAGCTTGCAGTGACAATCAGGGAACAACCTAGACACAAAATCAGACACTTGGGTCAAAGGTACCAAGTCGATGCCCAAAAATGAGAAAGTACCGTAGAAATGTGCCAACCATTTTCCATTAATAGAACATAGTGGTAGTGCATAAACCTGAAATCGCTGCTGAAGCACTGAATTGCACTGAAATCATTATGTCATGAGTGACCAAAACAGTCTAACTGAACTTTTAGACCTAATGATAAATTCATCTAACGAAAAACCACAAATGGTGTATTAACCTGAAGGTGCCAGCTGTGCGTTTGAAACAGCAATTATATGTTTGAAACATTTTTATCTAAGGGCACACAGTCTTTTGAAGAGCGGCTTGTTTCAATCACTCTTCCGCCTCAGTCCATTGCACATTCACAATCCACCTCTAGGTCTAGCGCAACCCCTCATTAGTTGTCTTTAACATCAAGTTGAAGCCAAAATTTAATTAACAGAATATAACTTAGTGTTTTAAAAAATTTTCATTTTACAAATACCATTTATTACTTAAAGGCTACATGCCACTGTTGTTGGATTCTCTTTATTCATCATTTAATTTAATTTGCACAAAAAAAGAAAAGCTCTGTCCAGTAACCTGGTTTATTTTGAAATGTGTTTTAGTGAGACCTGCTTCTGACCTACCTCAGAATTGTCAATCTTAATTTTCTATTAAAGTAAAAAATGTTTGTGTTAATGATTGTTTTTAGGAAAAATAATCGGAATCAAAATCGCAGGTCAGACTAATCAAAAATTGGTCATATTAGTTGGTTCAACCTCAAAATTAACCTGTTTTCAGTTTCAAGTTCCAGCCCAACTGGTCATATTAGTTGGTTCATCAATGTTAGTTTCAATTCCAGCCCATACTTCACAGTCGTATGGTGTCCATTTTAGAACATCAATATATATGCACGGAAGTCATATATATTTCAAGCGGCCAGAGGTACTGCTCCCCCATACCTCCAGTCACTCATCACTCCCTACACCCCTCCCAGACCCCTCCGCTCCGCCTCCTCTGGCAAACTGACTGCCCTATCCCTCTGGGCGCCTGGCAGCCGCTCCTCGCGGTCTCGCCTCTTCTCTGTCCTGATCCCTCACTGGTGGAACGACCTTCCGCAATCGGTCAGGACCGCGGAATCACTTGCAATCTTCCGCAAGAAACTCAAAACCCACCTCTTCAGACTCCACTACCACTGAACTCTGTCCATCTAGCTAATTTGTCATCACCCCTGTTTAGTTGTTCTACACCATACAACACTATACTATACAAAATAAAAAATAAAAAAATACACTAACCTTTTCCTTCCCGGTGTTACAGGTATGGTACACAGATGCCTGCAATGATGTCTATTGCTGTATTACTGCACTGATCTTGTGCGCCAACTATGATTGTTCCTACCATGTATTAATGCACATCTTGTAAGTCGCTCTGGATAAGAGCGTCTGCTAAATGCTTAAAATGTCAATGTAAATGTAAGTCATTTAGACTTGGTCTAATAGTCAGATAAACTTAAGTAGTCATTCAGGTATGGTATGTATGATACTTGAGTCAAATAAACACAGGCCACCCAGAGTTAGGATTTTTTTTCCCTAAACATTTTTTCATACATGTGTATCTCTGCATGTGAAGGAAGAATCTGGAGGGCACAATCATGGCAGGATCTTGACAAAAAAGTAATGTAGCAGGTAGCACAGCAACATTTCTATCTTTATTTGGAATGATTCTGTTAGCACTGTTAATGTGCCATGTTTAAATTAAATAACATTACATGTCACAATTAAACCACACTCTTTACATCTTAATTAAACAAATGTGAGAACTGTTATATACTGCTGTGAAGTTTGAATGCATTGATATGCTTACAATCTCTGAGATAATATTTGAATACAATCTTAAAATACAAGATCTCTTTGTCAAAGGCACCGAACTGCCTCCTCTGAGACGAAACTCAAGCTGTTGACCGTAACTCTGATACACACAGAGCCACTTTGCATGTGGCGAGCTCCTGCCGGCTTCCCTACCCCCTCCCTCTGGGGCAGACAGCCAATCGCCGCCCCTGAATGGTGCTCCTGGCCAGAGCCGGGCTAGCGCAACCGGGGATCGAACCCCAGCCGCAGTGGGCAAGTTGCACTCCGGGCGAGTGCCTTTCCCATTACACAACCCGGGGACCCATCGATTTGTTTTTATTATATCATAACGCAACAATTCTCAGGCAAAACAGCAAAGGGAAAACATATCAAATTATAGACTAATTGTAGGTTAATGTTTGGCCAACTTAGACACCAAGTCTGAATGATGGATGTTCGCACGGCTCATGACACAACTTCCCTGCATGTATGATGGTGTCCTAGGATGGACACCATACCGTTTTTAAGCTTATGAAAGTGGCACAGTAATAATGAACATCTGTGTTAGGTAGCTTGATTGTTGGTAATCTAAAGGAGGGGTTAAGTGTTAAATGTTTCAGGGCTTCTAAAATAAAATATGAAATAAATAAAAATAAGGATAATAAAATCTTTAATCAAAATTAAGGATAATGTGCCATTTTGAAAGGCTGATTGGACATAATCACAGTCACAAGCCACACCTGTGTTGGGTGGTGCTGAGTGTAACAAAAGGCACTGTTGAAATGCTACCAACATAACCTGGGGAAACTGAATCAAACGCAGGAGCTAAATCCAAAGTGTCACCTCACTTTGGATCTAGGATATGTAGAACAATTAAATCAATGCCTTATGCAGAGATGAGTGAATATTGAGAAGACAGCAGGCTTCAGGTTTTGAATGACAGCTGGAAGAATCATTATCTAATCAACAGAAATGGCTAATTCACCAGATTTGAGAAGGCTGATACAGTATCATGGGGCTCTTGTACTTGCAAGTGAGGAATTTCAGCCTGATTGCAACAGGGAGAAAAAATCCAGCTGTTTCAACTGTTCGGAAGACATATTACATCCAAATGTCAACCAGATGTATAAATAATGGACAAGCACTGGTACAGTGTATACAGCAGGGACTAGCAATGAAAGGGCATAAATGGAAGGTCGAAGCAGTAAGGGATGCACAAGTACCTGGGGATGCCAACAACACCCCTGCTTCATTATACAGGATGGCAAGACTCCATGGCTAGTCAACAACCTTCCTTCAATTTTGACAACCTTGACACGACCTTTTACCTTGATATTAAAATGCTTGAATACAGACATGTACTCATGTACAGTACATGCAGGCAAACACTATACAGCATTCTAGACCAGGTGATGTTCTTTTTTCCATCTTTTTTTTGTGTTTGATGTCTTTGCACACAATTGATTTGGAATAATAATAATAATAATAATGATAATTGAGAAGGAACGGGCTTCCAAAATGATTTACATCGCAAAATCTAAACCCAGACATTCAGACATGTGCTAAAATGAGTGGTGGTGAAACTATTTGAGCTGGGCCACTGGAATCCTTCCCCATCTGTTCTGGTGAGGATGAGAACTATGACCTGGTTTTGGAACTCTGTCTGTCTGTGCCCCAGTGCTGACACTCAGGCTGACTGTTCTCCAGCCACGGATTTCTGCGGATTTCTGCCAGGGCTGGAACTCTCAGGACCAGCCAAACACTACACACACCAACACACGGATGTCGCGAGCCCACAACCGCAGTTCCTTCTCGGTACATACATACTGTTGTCCAGTGCAAATGTAGTTAAGGACTACACGGTACAAAGTTCCAATGCAAGTCTGTGAACAGAACAAACACTGTCATGCTAAAAAAGAGATAAATAAAATATATTATGCTCCCAAATGGCAAATCATAATATCATGTAAACGTGCTTAAGCCTCGTTCAGAACCAGGACAGAGTAACCCTAGCTCTAGCCTGTGGACTCATATTGTAAGTGAAATCAGTAATATTATTTCAATAGTTTAATCTGATAGTGGTTTATGACTAAATTGCAAGCATCCAATTTGCTTACAGGCATATAAGCAGACAAGACACAACATCACGTCTCAGCTTTATATATCGGTTACTTTAGGCTTTTGTTCATGGTGCCAGGAAAAGGGGATCGTGAAGCTTGTCTCATGTTTTTGGGTTAAAACACAATACTCCTTTTTTATTTATGTTTCAGGGTGTGACCGGTCAGAAGTCAACCAAAATAAAACCAAATCCATCCTGAACAGGACTATCCTGGTTCCTTTTAAAAGCAGCAATGGTGTTGCTAATAAATCGAAATGGCACTAATGATATGTGATGATTCTTTGTCCATATCTCCTCAACCTGTACGTTAAAAAAAAAAGTTCACTAGATTACATTTCAAGGCAGCCTAGATCTTGTTCCGTGAATTAAGTGCATTTTTCACAAATTATGCCATTTGTGAAAGCAAGTCAGGGAAAAGATAAAAAAATGTATGGATAAATGCATTTGTGTTCTAGTTTACAACATTATATTGATTTAGTTGCAATGTAGTCTCATGACATGTGCATGCTATTGTCTTGGATGTATTAATATTGCAATGATGGCATTAATATTTTGTTACATTTTATACAAGACGGAGAGTGATACATAATTTTCTTCACCCCCACTGCCTCATTTTCCCAGACTACAATGCATAGCCTTTTCTTTGTTGTGTGACAAAAATGCATGAACAAGAAGTCACAGAGAAAAATGTATTTTTGTTAGCTTAAATCATTCCCATATCTGGAAAAAACAGAAAGATACAGAATATACAACACAGGACAACATATTAAAACAATGAATGTGGGTACAATTATACTATGATATACAGTAAGTTGGGGGTTGCCAGACCATGTGTTTCAATTTTAGCCTCATGTTTTTCCTAAGGGACATGGAATATAAAATGCAATACAGCTTCAGAAATATTTGAAAACAGTCTTTAAACTGATGCCAAAACCCTTTTGGTTTTCTCCTCACCCAAGAGGAGGCCACACAGCTACTGATTCAGGCTTTGGAAAGCTCACTTCTGGACTATTGTAATGTCTTGCTGGCTGGCTTAACAGACTGTGCCATCAAGCCACCGCAACTAGTCCAGGGTGCCGCTGCATGTCTGCTTTTCAACCAATCGAAATTCAAACACGTCACTCCACTACTCACTGCACTGGCTCTCAGTAGCAGCCTAGTGCTGGCATACCAGGCTGCGAGCGGTACCACTCCCTCCTACCTCCAGACATTGATCACACCATAAACCCCAGTTAGACCACACCGCTCGGCCTCCGGTGTGCAACTGGCTGTCCCGTCCCTTTGGGTACCCAGCAGCTGCTCCTCGTGGCCTTGCTTATTCTCTGCCTTGGCCCCCCGGTGGTGGAATGACCTTCCACACTCAGTCAGGACTGCAGAATCGCTGGCCATCTTCCACAAGAGACTGAAAACCCACCTCTTTAGACTACACTTCCACTGAATATATTCATTAAAAAAAATACTAACTTAAAAAAGGCATTTTCTCTCCATTTAGATGTGGTGTGCGTCTGTCTACAATGGCATCTATTGTATAGTTACTGTTCTGATCTCTTGCGCTAGCTGTGATTATTCTTGCCATTCTTAACGCACTCATTTTAAGTCACTCTGGATAAGAGCGTCTGCTATATTAATAAAATGCAAACACAATGTAAATGGTTTTGAGTCCTCCTACTGGGAATTATCTCTCTGCAAATGGTACATTGGCTGTTTTTCCATTTTAGTACTAAATAACTTCTGTGGGGCTCCTCATAAGCAGCCAGGTGTTTTAACTACAGTAGATCTCTACACACTACAAACATATCTTCCATGTTCGCATTTTCAGTAATAGTTGCATTATTTATACAATCAAATAAATGTGGTTACTTCAATTGACTCTTAGCTGTCCACATGACTAAGTATGACATGAGATTTAGATGAACAAACTAAACAATATGTATGTTGTACCTCAAGGATGCGATTTCATGAGATTACAACCCTTGTATTATGTCAAGTAGAAAAAACGATGTTTTCTCACTCAATAGACATGCCTGTAAGAATGAGGATATCAGGACATTGATACAGGTGATTTGATACAATCCCTGTTTCCCTTTCAATGAAATGTGATAGTATATGCCTAACAAAAGGAACACCGCTCTGAACGATTTTGGGGTCATTGACCTGTGCCATATTTTGACAGGGCTAGTGCAAACACAGTTGTTTTTTGATTTTCTGGAGAGGTGCAGGGCAGCACATAATGACATTAGCGCCAAGGTTGGTACATTCATCCCTGTTTTCGGAGCCTAGTGTGTGGAACCTAGTGGAGGCTGGATTGGTCGTTTGGGGGTGTGGACTGGCACAAAGGCACAGCACGGTAATATTTTAACAGATGTAGGGATCCTCCACCATTCCTCCACCAGAAACCTGGTCTTAGCACAAATGCAATAGTGTGCCAGAGTACTTGATAAGGGGTATTTATGAGAAGGAAATAATATATGTATTGAATATGTTGCAGAGGCATCCAAACAAAGATACTGCTACAGTAACAGTGTCATATTTAAATACATCATCGATGAATAAATATAATTTTATTATTATGAATTATATATTTGTTCTAGGACTTTTTATGTTTCATTTTCAAACATAAATGGTAAATTGGTAAACCAACAATAATAGAGAAACACAAACAACATGGATAATAAACTGACGATTAATAATAAAACATCTGGTGTGTCATCAGGGAAATAATTCACATAAAGATGAATCATTCGGTCATGTCGATATTGTCCTGCAGTCATGATCGTATAGGCAATCGTATAGGTTCTGCCTATGCTGTAGGTCAAGCAGTACCACAACCAGTGAAGACATGTACAGTATGTACCCAGTTCAAGTGAAACTATGGTGACATATAGAAAGCGATTCCATCATCTTGACAAGCTAATCATTCTTTTAACAGTTCTACAGACTAAACAGTTGCCATTACTGAGTCACAGATGGCATCCAGATTTAAATCTACGATCTAAGTATTGTCATATTTAAACATAACAAAGACTAGTGTATAATACACTAACAAGCTCCACCTCCCTCAATGACTGCAGAGCTGAAGTCATTGTCATTTTTCCTTGCCTGTCTGTTATGACAGCAAGTTAACATGGTGACGGAAGTTGTATTGTTCAATAGTGCCATTTACATGACCTGAACATGGGCCCATTCTATCAATGTGTAGATAAATTACAATGTGAAATGCTCCATAAATTATCCCTGGTTTGTTCATAAATTTCAAGACAGCTTGAAGTTGAAATCCTCAACATGCCTTTTAAATGTTTGGAAAGTTCGGGTGGCACACTAAAATGTAGCCCGGCCCCTCACTATGAAGAATTGCACATGCCTTTGATGATAAAAATGAACAATGATATGATTTCAACAATTTACTTATGTGTTATTTCATTGTTATTTTAGTACTAATGACTTGTGGCTTGATTCAGAACGACAATGATCTTCATGACAGTCAAAAGCGCATCAAGGCTTCAGAACAATGAGGCAAAATTTCTGTTTGGATACGTCATTTACATTCTTCTGATAAGCCTGCAGCACATTGAAGCAACAAGACCCTGATGTTCATTACAACCTTTTAGATGTTCTAGCCAAGAGAATAAAGGCTTTTTAATTCACGTGAGTGCCTTGGAATCTTTCTTTTTTCATGAACTTCATCTCCCCTCTTTCCAAAGAGCGTCAGTGTTTAAAACTCTACTACACCCTTGAAGTGCACCTACTACCTTTTTTTCAACCATAATGTTTGTCTGATGCATTATTTCATTTTCAGCTAAATATTGCCATTGTAGGTTTGTATCTGAGCTGCTGGTGAGGAAATACAGCACATGAAAATCTCAGATAACTGACTTCATATTTTGGCCTTTGTTACACTTTACATATTTTTTACATATAAAAATTCAAACCTTGGCTCTGTACCTTGTCTCCCAAAGTAAAGCTGTATCCCACCAGCTAAAATTATAGAGTTTTCAGAGCACTCTGCCTAAAAATATTTATTTACTTAATTACATTTTTAAGCAATAAAACACAGGAATAAATTGTTAAATCGCATAAGTTGATTCCTCTGCGTAATTTCCACAACAAGTCGGAAAAAGAGAATGGCACTGATTTGAGCGCATTTCTCATTCCCTTGGATGGAACACTGCAGCTGAATTGTTCCTCCACAAGAGAGGCCATCGTTGTTCAATAACGCTCCCCTTCAGCTAGATACACTGCGGTTCACTTTCAGCATCATAGATTTGGTTTTGAGAAGCTCATTTGCAAGGTAATTTCTATTCATACGCTTAAGATCATTATTTAGCACCATAAAAAGAAAAGAATTGGAACAAATCATCTAAGATACTTTCCCGAAGGGGGCAGAAATTACAGCCTGGCAGGAAATGAAGTCTAAGGCTGTCCTTGACCAACAATGATTGAATGACTGTGCTTCTGGTTGCAGCAATAAAAGCTTTCCTTTAAGGCATTCTAATCTATCAGCTTCAAGGCACCTTGGCATAGATTCTACAAGTGTCTGGAACTCTATTGGAGGGATGCAACACCATTCTTCCACAAGAGATTCCATCATCCCATCCCATTTTTTGTTGGACTATAGTATCCCTCTCTGTGAAATTCTCGATAGACTGTTCTTGATGCAACTTCATATGATATTTGCCATCAACTGATTGAGAGTTGCTCGTCTGTTCTCTCCCAAGGTGCAAATTGAGCAGGTAGAATCTGCAGCAACTTTCATCTGGTATTTCCTGTACAGAGTAGCATAGCATCTATGAGATACAGATAGTGGCCAAAAAGGTGGAAACACCAATATGATAGGACGATGTTATCCTGCTCTG
Organism: Aldrovandia affinis; assembly: GCA_029706075.1. Lineage (NCBI taxonomy): Eukaryota > Metazoa > Chordata > Actinopteri > Notacanthiformes > Halosauridae > Aldrovandia > Aldrovandia affinis. Next base: position 4,625,683 of record JAINUG010000068.1, on the reverse strand, counting down.
TAGAGTTGTGGACTGACCATTCTTAATGAAACTGCCTGCTCGCGGCCTAGATTCAAATTTGCAGTCAAGTGATTGAATTTTGAGTCAGTTGCTTGTCTGTTTAGCCTTGCACCGCAAACTAATACATGGACATCACAATCCAGGAGTACAGACCACAGTTGCCCTTGTTGATGATGTCTTTCCCTCACAGTTCCATGCCAACATCACCTTAGACACTGTTCCTCCTGAAACATCAGCAAGTTGAGCGGTCTTCATAACTAAAGAACCTGCCAAACATGCCCCAGCAATCACCCCTCTTTCGAAGCCACTGAGGCCACGTCTTCTTGCCATGGTAGCCAAAATAATGGGCAACTGGGCCTGCCCAGCATTTTTATACATGACCCTAAGCATGATGGGATGTTCATTTCTAAATGAACTCAGGAACCAGACCTCTGTGTAAGCACCTGATTCCAATATACTTTGCATCCGTCATTTACTGAAGTATTACCTTTATTTTGGCACTTACCTGTATATCCACAACAGTTTCCATTCTCTGTGCACATTTTACAACCACGATATATATATTTAATATTTATAACATCTACAATCAATTTTAAATATCATTAAGATTTAAGATTGTAGATTGAGGAATCATTTTAAAATGACATTTTAGAGTGCCAAGAATGCTATACTATGTTATATATTCAACATACTAGTAAGTGAAGGATTCATTTACAACATTAAAACACATTAGACTGTCTGTTTATGGCAGGCAGATTTGAAAATGAAACTGAAATGAAACTTGGACTTTAGGGGAGGCCACATTTTTGCGCTGTGTCACACAACCCGTAGTAGATCTAAACAATAAAAAGGTAAGTAGAGCGCTTTGAGACAACACCCAACCACAAGTGTCCATTAGGTTATTAAATTAAACATACCATACCCTAATACAACAAAGTTAATTGAAATAGAATATAACAAACACAGACATATCTGCTACTAGAGCAATCTTTATGCTCTGTGAACATACTACTCAGGCCAACTTGTTCAATTTGTCTAAAAACTATCTGGGAATACCTTCATTGAAATGCAATTGAAAACCTGTAATGTCTGTTTTCCACTCCAAGTTAGTTTGTGCTATTTCATTTAGTAATGTAGCTTACACTCCACACTGCCATTGCTGCTTATTTATTATTCGCTAGCCTTCTGAAAATTTGAACAAAAATATATATGCATCTTTGTATGTACTTAGACTCACCGGTAAAATGATTACATTATTGTATGTTTTACATAAGGCAACTACCTTGGCCTGAATTGTGATTAAAGGTAGTAAACCAGGTTGCTAAGTCAGTGCTCAGATAATGGTACACACAATTCCATTCCCACGCAAAACAAGCAAAAAGTATCAATGACAACCATTACACGTCCGACAAACCAGAACGACTCATTGACAGGAGAATACCTAACTACAGAGCACTTGGAAGTTCAATACATCACACAGAAATATCTTTCACAACTAGGAAAAGCCATAGAAGGAGACAAATGCACTGGTGTTTTGCCCGTAAGCTTAAAACCCTAGGCTACCAAAGTAAATCGAAGTAGCCTTAATTTAGAACGATTATATGAAAGATGTACGCCATTATTTTCGCACAAAATACAATCAGGGAACATAATTACAATTACGGAGTCGTTGCATTTAGCTAGCTTTGTGTAACTATTTAAAAGAAATACAGTATATTTAAGAGAACAGCAAAACCCGCATTTATATAATACAATCTCGCAGCACCAGGATATTTTCCCTGTGTGCTCAGATTTGTAGCCAATGTAAAATGTCAAAAATATTTGGATACCACCTAGACAAACACATTTAAGATACCGTTCTTTTGCTTTGTCATTCAAAATACATATTAACTTGCAATTCGTTTATGGCAGTTGTCGAGCTGTCATTCGTCAATGGATTGAAACGCAAATACGTCGATCATAGTAGGATTCATAGTAGGCTACGTGTCCATGTAAGGGGGAATAGTTTAGTAAACCTACATAATAAACATAAAAACAACACGTTAACCCACTACTTACCTTAAATTAAGCACATCTGCTGGCTTTAAGATCCATACTTCAGATCTGTATATCTTCTTTTTCCGATACACAGTGCTGTCCACATTAAACCAGAAGCCCGACTTCTCACCATATGCACGAATTTAGCCGAGCACACATAAATAAAGCCACAGGGAGAAGAAAACACGCTTAAAATGTTTCAAACAATTCCCAACAATGGGTACGCGTAAGTATGTGTCTGGTAGGGTTTAAACGAGGTTTTTTTAAACGATATTTCCTTTTCTCCCTCGCTCCCTACAGCTCAATCATCCACTGTAGGCAGCCTCGGGTAAACAGAACTGGCTGAGCTGCTGCGAACTGGGGAAAGTAGGTCATTCGGCAGCTCAATACTTAACTACATCATCATTAGCAACCGACATTGCAACTCGCAATTTAGAGCCGTATGTGCACAAGAAGAGATAAATATATACTCCAATGCATTAACGGAATATTTTCCAGAACAGATGAGTTTATACCATTTCATTTTCATTGTTATTTTTCACAAATGTAAGGTACATGTTGGCGTTCCCCTTCTAAATAGTAAAATATGTAGGCTAGATGACCTATATTAAATGAAGAATCAGAAAATTGAGTTTAATATTCTCACACAAGCGTATAGCCACCTAAGGATTCGACAGATATATGTAATTAATATGAGATTTACTGTATGGATTAGGGCACCAGTACAAAATAAACAAAAATGTATACATTTTAAAAAGTGCAACAGGTAGCCTATGGTATTCTATCGATTGGCAGAACTAATGAGGAAAAACAGTCAAGGAAGTCTAAAACGGATTGAACATGATTGAACTAAACTGCTTTGTTTCTGTAACAGCCAGGTTTGGAGTAGTAATTCAGTAGTTCAGTAGCTACAATGGTTATTTACAGTATTTCTGTGTGTTCCTTTAAAGATTTATGATTGTAATTCAAGCCTCTCCTGAAACAAGTCCATGACAGAAATATATTGCAAGGAAAATCATATGAATGTAATGTTCAAACATTATTTTCTTTCTTTTTATGGAAGACCAGGTTTAACAAATTAACTTGAATCAAAATTGGCGTGATCATATTTATTTTCTAAGACATGGCATTGGGAAATATTCCCTAAAAAACTACATATTCTTGTGAAACTAAAGGAAACAGCAAAGCTTAAGTCTACTCAACATGGCAACATGCTTTATCTACATTGGCTATATCAGTCCAAAAGCATACATGCACAGCTGTCTTGAAGAGTTTGCACTTTTAGACAGATGTACAGTACAATACCTTTCCCAAAATGGTTTAAAGCATCCAATTCAGTTACAGCAGTTGTATTTCAAACATCCATGTAGATTCACACCTGTTTGCAAACAAATTCTTAATTGATTTCCAGGAACCAGTACTATATAACAAATTTGAATATTAAATTAATAACAGATTAATTAGGTATTTACCACATTTAACATTTAAAGAAGCCAACAAAAACACCCATAAAAGCAATACACTTCTCAATAATAAACCACTATGATAGCATCAAAGTCTACTCTACTAAAAACAAACGTCATGCCCATGTTCCCTGTCATAATAATGTCTTCACATACAGACTGCTTGGCTCTCCAGTGTATACTTTCATCTCTGAAAGTTCTGTCAAGGGTCAAAACCTTTAACTGAAATGCTTTAAATGTGCTAATTATAATCTCTTTTCCAAAATTTGGTGAAACCAACCTTGAACAATTTCTATGGTGTCACATGATATGCTTACAGTATATAACTCGTGTCTTCAGTATTACAATCAGATCAGAATATTTCTTAATAAATCAAAGAAAGCTTCCCTAAAATATTTATATTGCTGATAGAGTCATAACCTCTCAACAGTTTACATACGAATATTATCAAACTTGCTGCTTAAATAAAAATGCTGGCTTTCAAAGTAAGCCTTAAGTTATTTGTCAGTTGAGTGTGACAAAGCTCTTGCGATGTCCAGGCTGGCACTGCAAAAGATTGAAAACATAAAAAGGAATACCAGCTTTAACGTACCATAAAGAGTTTGTTACAACAAAAAAAAAGAACAACAGCGGATATTATTCTGATGTATTTTTTATTCATTTGTATTACTTAAGAGATACAGAAGACGTTTTAGTTGTGACTGGTTGTTTGTCACCTCTTCAAATGCTGTATATTGTTTTCAGTAATTATAGTACCCAAAGCAAGCAAACCACTATAGAATTTTACGTATGTAGAGTACACTCATAAATCATTCGCAACTGAAACCAAAATATTTTAAAGGAAACAGGAACTTTTGTAAAGTAGGAAGAAAAGGCCACTAATATTTAAATATTATGTGAAATTATATGATTATGGAAATGTGATGCACTCACCTATCAGTTCATTTAGTTTCTTTCTAATGAGCCAGATACTAAGACACACAAACATGTTACATTGTCAGGGATAATGGAGCCTGGTTCTGCAATGTCAACTGAAAGCAAGAGTGATATTCACACAGCATGCTGCATTCTTTATTTTTCTTATCGCATTTCTGTTTAGCTAACAAAACTGAAACAGTATTATGTTCGGAGGCTCAAAGCAAAGTAGTCTGTGCATGACCTAATGCTGACTGACAACACGAAAGACTAAGTATGTAAATGTATGACTGAAATGTATATAAATGACATATTTCTGCTTGTGCTTTCCTTCTTTTACTGTAGTAGCTTTTCCATTCAATGTAATAACTCTTGACAAATCTCAATTGACCGACAGAAGTAATCTCATTTTATGATTGCATCTTGTGCAAAGGCTGTTGCAGTCACTAAGATGACAAATAATAGTCTGTCGCTAAGATTAAAAAAAGAAAAAAAAACAGTATTCTGCCATATACACACACACACCTCTTCAAGACAAATTCATTTTCTTTTACTACCTCTTTGCTAAACCACATAGTGAAAACAACAGCCCTTTAAACTATATATATATATATAAAATGAGTTTTATATTGTAAACATTATCTGTTATTAATCACAAGGGTGGTGAATTACATTTCCTACGGCCCTCCATTTCTCAGATTATTCAAGATTTTAAAAAAAAGAAGAACAAGGCAGTCATTATTACAATCACGGATACTAACTAACAACACTGCTACTACAGTGTGGCCTGTATCCAAGGTTCAGATGTCATGTCATCAATGACACAGTCAGTAATCAACGTACGGATGATGTAACCTAATTACAACAGAACGCCCTTCTTTTTTCGTTGCCTTGGATATGTAACCAGAGATTATTTTCACCTTCCCCGTGAATGAAGCCCATACCTTTCAGCCATTCATATCCAATGTCTAAAGAGCAAAACAAATTCAGTTTTTTTTTTACTTAGGTGTTGCTAATGGGCAGGAATCACTGGCTGTGAACATATTCTTATGAAGGCAGCATATATCTCAGGCAGACATCAAAGTCTTGTTTTTGCGGTTGCTCCTGTCAAGCCCATAAATGGAGGAACAGGGCTTGATCCATTTCACAGCCTATTTTCCAGTCAATCTTGGAGGTTTAAACAAACAGAATGCAGAGTCATAGATCCAAGTAGTCTAGTGTATGACACAGACAGTCTATTTCATAATGGAGGGTTTTTCTCTAGGTCCCTATCTAATCTGGCTCAATTACTGCCACAGCACAAGGTACTTGAAAAAAACAGTTACGTAGAAAAATTATGATCAATCCCAACTGTTTTCTACTTTTTTTTTTTTTACAGACAAATAAGTTGTTAAACCAGAACATACAAATGTTAAAAATTAAAACAACACTGTAAAATGTACACAGAGCAGATTTGCTGCTGCCAAGACTAAGGTCATATCTCTGTCCTTCATACAAATGTTTACCTTCCTGTTTAAATATGATCCCACCCTTCCCTTTCCCTCGTCCGCACCTTTATAACTCCTAACTTTGGAGCTTTGGCACTACAAAATTATCTCTTTTAGGATGATGAGGAATTTCAAACTCCAACATTGCTACGCATAATCACTTGAATCTAGTGGCTCTTCATATTTAGAAAGGCCTTTGCATATGAGCTGCTCCCTTGGCCTTAACTTTTGCAGTAAAACTGTATTTTTTAAATAAAGAGTGTTTCCAAGGGTACACAACACTATGAAGTAAACACACAAGGGTTTGTGTATCAAAACTGCTTATGCAAATATACCATAACAGGCACTTATATGTGGCATTCTTCTCTTAAATTCTGGCAGTGAGGACATAGACATGCATGAAAACACACATATAGAGCATTTGGATAATATTTTCACAGCAAAGCAAGACCTGCTCTAAATGAAGGTGAGAAAGCTTTGCTCCGATTCTTATTCCAGTTCAGTTATTTTTTCTTTAATTAGTCATATCATGACTTCATATTCCTGAAAAGTCTTCCTTTCAAGCATCTAATAGATTTCTGATGATAATCTAGGTCAGTGGACCTCCAGGCAATGGTTCCCTAAGGGTCGGACAATTGGTGTTACCTTCTGAATATCCTGAAAAAGAATGGAGCAATGAATATACCTGAAACTAGGAACATCATTTTTTTTTTTTTTTTTCACAATATTAATGAACTAGTGTAATGTGTAAAATATGTCAAATATAATGGTTGTAACAATATGCAACATTACAGTTAAAAGGTGCAACACATAATACAAAATGTCCGGCCTGCACAGCATCGGATGCACCTTGACTCTACGGCACACTTAATAGCGGATTATTGGTAGGAATTTGGTAGGATGTTTGGTTGAGTTTTGGTAGGAAACCTGACAAATAAGTGCAGCCTACAGTCCAAGATCTTGGAATGGAATATGTATTCTGGGGCCACTCATTGGCAAGGTATGCTTTGAGTAGGCAACTGACTTCTCCCTCAGTTGACTTGTCAGTTTACCTAATCCAGCATACTCATTTTTATTATTATGATAGAGATCCACATCCAGAGAGTAGGAATGCCACTACCAGATTAATGAACTACAATGAAGTGCCGGGCTAATGTTTGCTCTGACGAGGGAGCACCATGTTGGTGTCACAGGGCAAAGACAATAATGCTGAATGACACAAAACCGAGGTCATAAATTAACAGCGTAAAATCAACTTGCTCACTTGTACTCCGTGAAAGATAACATATTCCTGTGTGCTTTTTTTTTTTTTTTTTTTGCTCTGACGAGGGAGCACCATGTTGGTGTCACAGGGCAAAGACAATAATGCTGAATGACACAAAACCGAGGTCATAAATTAACAGCGTAAAATCAACTTGCTCACTTGTACTCCGTGAAAGATAACATATTCCTGTGTGCTTTTTTTTTTTTTTTTTTTAAGTAAGTGTGATGAAACCAATTTATTTACTAATTTTTAGGTGATGCTGGCCGGGTCCGGATGACAAGACAGCAGCTAACCCACAACACACGGAATCACACAGGTATGACGCTACTTCTTCAAGCAAGAGGAAACATTGTAATGGATGGGTGAGGGGAGCCACAAGAGTCCGACCTAGCCTACTTTACTGGCTGCAATAAAGAATTATTGCTTTGTTTACCAGAGAACATTGAACTTCAAAAGATGACACATTTCTGAATAATTTTCAACCCGCCGGTTAATTCATAACTAATTACAGGCCTCCACTTCCTGAAGCACAGAGCATAAAACTACAATTCCTGTTGAGGTTCATAACTTATAAAGCTGGAAATAATGTCATCCCTCAAATATCACATAGGCTTTGACTATTTAAAGTGGACAAGGGGGTAAAATACACTGTGAATGCATGAACCTATGTACATCATCTATGTATACACCTATGTACATCGTCTGCTAGCAAGGCCTTTTAATTTGAAGGCCTGAAGCTGGGAGCACTGTAAGGATCTGCAACTTGGAAAATGCAGGCTCTGTCATTCAGAGCAAATTGCAGAGCATATGCCTGATAAGGTCTTTTACATTATTTCCAAGCAGCTTGACAAAGGACAGGAACAGGCCCAGGGATATCCTCTGTCTATTCTAGAAATGGAGGGAGAAATGAACAAGATACTTTGTAATATTAACCCCATTAGTCAATCTAACTGCAATGCACTTTGTCATAAACTTTGAAGGGTAAATATAGCCTCACATGTTTATAGGTGGTTAAAATGAAATGTGTAAGCATCATAACACAATGCCTGTTAAAATTTAGCCAATCTACATTTTCTGGTTGATCATCTCATTTTTGGAATACTACACCCACAGACATCAGATCAAGTGACAATTATCACTCCTTCACACAAAAACTTAAGTCTTGGCTGAAAGGAAATCAAAGCTGCTCTCATTGAACCTTGTAATGTTGTAAATAGGAAGCGTCTGATTATGAACTTTTTTAGTTTTTTAGTTTTGCTCTTGTTTGTCTGGCCTACCCATTTTGTATACTCTCCTACGTTGAAATGTGATGTACTGTATGAATCTGTAATTGTCTTGGTATCAATCTTTCACCTGCCAAGGGACTACAGATGGGGGGTACTAGCTCTTGAGTTAGCGTACATTGTACATTGTACCCATTGACTTTTTTAGCGGATATGTTGATTACTCTGTGCTGTCCCTTTTAAATAAATAAAATAAACAAATAAATACATTTGACTTACAGCTACATACTTACAGTTAAGGAATTTGTTAATTGTGGTTAAGTTGAATTCAAGTCAAACTGTCTGGCTGACAATTGAAAAAGCTTGAAAAAATGCCCTACACTTTATATAATGGTTTTTTTTCCAGTAGTCTTCAAAGCCCATACCATGATCAAGATTCTCATAGGATTGTACGTACGCAGTGGTGACATACGGTAGAGTATCACATTTTGACACAGGTCTCATGACAAATGTATGCGTGCACCAAATCTAGAGCACTACACAGGAATGTTAAAAATGTGACATTTATGTCTTTGCATTTTTTCAACCCTCCATTGTCCTACGACTGGATCACAAGACACCCAACATAATGCTCTCATATGACTGATGTGAATCAGTACTCGACACGTGTTTCTTTCTTCGTAGTTTCATTGAGCATGGGACTGCAGCTTACGCACAGAGAAATGGATTCCTATCCCTTCTGCTTAGTTGGCTGGGCAGAGCAGGATTCCATTCGTCCCTCTATGAATCCTCACATCCATTTATGAATGTTGCAGACTTACAGTTTGATTCAGCAGGAAGTCCCCAAAATGTTGAAGCCGTGGAAACAAAATGGAAGCCATGTTTACCTGTTAAGCCAGCCCGTGTTGTATCAGATATAAAGGATGGAGAGGTAACAGATACTACAGGCTGACCCCCCAGCAGACTTACTCTTCAAATCTTTGAACTACTTTGCTCGATAGAATGTCATCATTGTGAATACATTTGTGCTTTTCGACTGCTAAACTCTGTAATGGCACTGTATCATGCCAGATCAACATTAAAATTATGTTGTACCTTCTTACAGATGGATATCCTGGATAACAATCCAAACCTTTTCATTCACTAACATTTTGTGTAATTTATCTCTAAATAATTAAGCATCTATTAACTAACGGAGAGCGGGTGCCTTTGATTTACACAGCAGACTAACTCCTGGACCAGTCCTAATCACAAAGATAAATTATTCACATGTTATTGATGGCATTTTCTAAACTGCCCAGGGTGTTCTATAATGAGCACTCTTGACAGAAACTTGGAAATCCAAAATCTGACTGATCAGAAAAAACTGCCTTCCCATAAATCCAACCCTGATTTCTTTCTGTAGTTATAAATCTCCAGATAAACTGGATATCCGTGGAATCGGTTCATAAACATCAATTCAATAAAGTCGGTCATTTGTAATATTTTTAAGACAATTGTTCTACCTATGTATGACATAGGCAGATGGTCAGCCTTGTCGTAGTGGTTCTGCATTCAGATTGAATCGCACTGGTCATGACCCCAGAATGAGGACACCACAAAGGTCAAAAGTCTCAATCTCCAGGCCGCTCGACTGAGCATGCCTAATGTACGTACATGGTAAGAGGTATAAGGCAGACAGGTGCTTCCCACTCACCCACAAGTCAAGGGCAGAGGTGATGCACGGTGATGCAAAGCCACACATGAACAACGCTTTGTGACTCCATGCTTTTCGACAGAGCTCATGGCCATGAGCCATTTGAACAAGGCCCAGAAACCAAACAAAAAGTAACAATAATATGCTGTCATTCCGACTATTATTTTTATGGTTACTAGTAGCGTTCACAATGACATTCAGCATCACACACATTCACATGACATTCATCTTTGCACGACATACTGAGGGAAACTGCCTGCTCTCTCAAGAGTTTTTTTATTTTTATTATCAGTTTAGTATCCTCAGCTGTATTGAATAGGAACATTTTTTATTAATTTGATTTATACGTTCAGATACACATGTTCTTATTCTACAATACCAACTTGCAACTTCATGTTTAGAAGTTGTGAAATCTGACAAAATATATTCATTTAATAATTGCAGACTTGAACTCCATTTTCTATTACTCCCATCACAGAGCACAATTATGTGTTTTTCTCATAGGAAAAAAAGGCATTACCTAACTGGAGTTACAGAACTCCTTCCTTTGGAACTATTATATTGTGTTATGAAAGGGGCCAAAAGCACAAACTAATTAAAAAATATGGGAGCCTATAATTAAAGTGACCTAAACCCTGGTCTACCTCCTTTCTGTCACATTGAAAACTGATCGCTCAATTAAGAGTCACAGATGCCTGAGGGCAGCACAAATTTCCATCAAATTTTTTCCCCCATTTTGACGGCAACGTTTTACACTTTAAATAATACCTAAAATTCACTCCCCTTTGCATCAGATGAACTGCGAGGTCATTTATGTGGCTACCATCGATGAGCACCTGGACTCCTCACTGTTATCACAGACATTTACAATTACATTTTAAGCATTTAGCAGACGCTCTTATCCAGAGCGACTTACAAGATGTGCATAAATACATGGTAGGAACAATCATAGTTTGCGCAAGAGATCAGCGCAGTAATACAGCGATAGACAAAGAGAAGGTCAAATGCACTCCAATGTGAGGTGTGACTGAGAATAATTTGAGAAACTGTCATTATTGCCTGATTTAAATGATATATTACAAACTAATATTTAGCCTAATTATACTCTAGAATTTGATTTAGTTGGAATTAGAATTGTTTAATTATATAATGTTTAATTAGAATCTCACTAATTGCACTAGTTTGATTTATCAAAAACATTTTAATTGTCATTGTGAGTATTGATTTGTCAACATCATGAATGACAATAATCAGCCTTTATTCACAGAGGGAATAAAAATTTTTTTAAAGAAACATTAAGGCAATGGGGGGAAACTGGAAAATGATTCCCTGCCCCCTTAATAGGTGATCAAGTTCGACTCCTGAAAAATAGTGAGACACTAAAGATGGCAAAAGAAGAATAGAATCTTTAGCCACAGAATTAAAATATTTAGATACAGATCTCGGTTTTTCCAGCTCTCCTTGCATAAGGCATGCCTATAATGACATTAGAGGCCTTAGTGAGTCCAGGGGATTGTATTGTGCAAAACTCCAGGATGGTGACATTTAGCAAATTGAGCTGTTCCTGAGCTACAGACAGACTACGCCAATGCATCTTATATGATTCATAGAGAACTACCAATTTTTGCTGCATTATTCAGCATCCACCCACATGGAGATTAGCTCCTCTTGGTTATGTAGGTCAGACAATTGGATAATGGGATGACCCTCATTTTCATAAATGGTCTCTCTACTTATTAAAGCGGTAGTGTCACGGCAGGTTGCTATGCATGCTAAAAACCAGCTGCTGGGTTTGGATCCTGTAAAATGATATCTTTTTTTAAATTATGGAAAGTGCATAGGCCTACAGTGTAAATTTCAGCTTGATGTTTTAGGAGCACACCACTCCCATGTGTGTGTGTGTGTGTGTGTGTGTGTGCATTTGCAAGAGCTGATATAAGGCCCTGTCACCCAGTTGCTCTACATCTGTGCCAGCATTCCCATCCCCGCCTCAATATCTTTGCTCTGCTCATCCTGCCTCCCTGACAGGCAGTGGAAATGTTCTTCCCCCTTTGTTGTTATGGCAACTTTTCACTGCGGAATGAGCATCTTCCACCTGGATGAGCAGAGACATGGAAGCGCTGCAGGGTTCCTACACGTTTGGTCAGTGACACTGCATTCGAGTGCGTGTTCAAACAAGGTCACACGTGTACCCGGGCATATGCCCAAAGACTGTCGTATTTGAACCATTCCTCACATGCCCTTTTCCATTTCGTGAAGGTTTGACCGCGATGAATCCAAGATTTGTTTATCATTGGTAGGCTCTACATTTTAAGTCAGAAAATACAGATTACACATCATGACATTCTTTAATCAAACAATGATGAGTATTCTATAACTGAGAAGAGGAGATGAAGAAGTCGGCGGAACAGAGTGAACTAGAGCTAATTTCTTTGCAAATGTATTTCATAGTTCTCTTTTATATGTTATCGAATGATAAATCGTTGGAAAGCAAACACACTGCCAGTGCTGTTCCAAAACTAATGGAGTGCTGACTTGAAGTCTATCCAAGGCTTTCATGCTGCCATTTCAAATGTAATATTTCCAGTCGGATATTTCAAAAGCCTTAAAAACGACCCTGTGTACTTGCTCCCCTGGCTATAAGCTTTGATAAAGTAAAATAAATAAAAAATTATTGATGGCAGGCATAATCAATTAATTATCCAAATGATTTTTAAATGAAAGAAGCCTCTAGCAAGCATATGAAAAATTAATTCAACCTAATGATTTTCACACTACTTTTCACAGTTTTGACTTACATGATCACAGTATCAAAGCCAGGGGAATAAAATATGAACTTGATGTAACATTATAATGGGTATTGCCTTATTTCTGTACTTATGCTATGAGTTTTGAAGTCTTAAGTGGACATTTAGTAACAATTTTCTGATTGATTACCTGGAATAAATTAAACCAAGCAAAACGATTCTGTGTGCTTTCACATATGCTAGCTCTACCTGCACTGCTTTCGACAAATGGCATGTAGAAATGCCTGTGTTCATGACAGCTGCATTTGACAATGCTCTAGTTTGTGTGCGTCACAAGATCTGATGTATTCCCTTAAAGGTAATTCATTATTTTTTCTCGCAATCCACTTTGCTGTGTTTAGCTAGCTGACCTGACTTTTAGGCTAAATGCATGTTTACCCTCATCTCAATTTAATCAGCCAATATACTGCTATCATTACTTATATTTCTTTCTCATACATTTTATTAATTAACATAGCAATATAAAGCACCTAATAAATGCACACATTCCCCATCATCCCTGTCACTTGATTTGTTGTTGCAAGGGCAATAAGGGGCCAAAAATCTACTTGTTGGGAAGTACTTCCTGTCAACACCCAAGTACTACATTTGGAACCATAGCAAATTGTTGAACTGGACTGTGCTCATACATGGCCTATTAAGTAAAACTCTGGGGTGCTCCAGCCAGGCATAAATGAAAGTTGCTCACAGTGTTGCTGTTTTATAAATACAGATGTATTTAAACTATCTGCTATAATTTTCCTGAGATATTGTTATACTGTATTGTTATATATGCGCAGTGTCATAGTATATGTACTATAAGTGTGGGAATCCTGACCTTCACCATAATTACATTTGACTGGAATATTGTTGTGAATATAATTGATTTGAATAGTGTGCTCTTCAGAGGTAATTGTAATCTTCAGTCTCGTAATTATAGGATTTGTGATTGCAGTGATTGAGGTCCTTGTCAATCATGGCTTTCTGCTGTCAGTTATTACAATAGGCATTTCAGTTATTCTGTAGCTTTTGAGCATTCCTTTAGATTAGTTCTTCCTCATTTTGGTGACAACAAAAATAAGCAATAACACATGATCACAGAAAATAGTATTTTTTAAAATCTTCCTTTAAAAAAAAGAGCTTATAAATTCAACTAGTAGCAACTACAATAACCCTGAGACTGATTTGAACTCATCTTCTGCAGAAAAAGAGAAAGGCAGTTGGACATACTGTGGCAATATCAGCTGTGGTGTGTTGATAAGTCAGTGCCTTGCCATAGTTGCCTGAAACCATCGCTCAGATGCGTGATAATCCATCTAAATATCATACAGGATGCACGGATAGTGGGCCCTTTAAAATAAATCCCTGTGACTGCTCCCCCAAAAGGTGGCTTAGCTGCTATATTTAGCGACGCCGAAAATGAACGTGTCTGTTTCACCTCATGTGGAATGAATCTTGGGCAGCAGGTTGGAACTAAGCAGAAAAAAAATGTTCCAATAGCTTTAGGATGTATGCCCTTATTTTCAAATGTACTAATCCTGGCAGTACTATGTACTCCTTGGAAGTGAAGGGGGGGGGGAGCCATTTCACAGAATTGACAAAATCATGACATGACACCAGCCATTAAATTAAGGACACTAAAGCACAATTGATCGGGTGGCCTGACGCGTGCGGGTCGCTGTGTAGATCCATTTTTAGATGGAGGCAGTGAAGCACAGAGGATGAGGTGCAAACTTTTGCATCCCTTTCATCTTACATTTGGCTTAAAAGTAGATGTTCATGAATGGGAAATAATAACAATATCCCTGTTGGTGGCGGTCCGGCACTCATCCAATATGGGGTTTCGGGTTACTGGACCATAGCCATACACATTCAAATCAGGAAGACCGCTGTGCTGGAAGTGCTGTCCTTTTCCATTTGACCTGACTGTCTCTTCATGCAATAAATGCTTTGATTTGTTTTGCTTCATTTTGCCAAATATAGCTGAGCAAGAAGAGGACTACCAAGCGATGCTTTAAGCAAAACGTTTAACTTATAAATTCTTCAATTCATTCAGTTTGACACTGTATGAATTGATTCTCATTTCAAATGGGGCTACAGATGTCTGATATCCCTCTTTGTGCTTAAAAAAGGTTTTTTCTCCCCAAAAGGTCAAAGTCTAAAGATTCATTTCGAATAAATTAAATTATTATTTTATGTATAGAATATTCATTCTGATTCAAGCTTTACAGTTGACACAGTTCCTTTTTGACAAATATTTTTTCTAGGAAAAGGGGACTTAAATTAAATTCCACAATTTATGGAAATAATTTGCCATTCAGATGTTTTAACAGTTTAATTTCCTGTTGGATGTATTCCAGACAGTGAAAACAGCTGCCGCCTTAATCCACTATATAAAATGTACTGTAAAGCCACTGAATCATAATAGTCCTAGGTAAATTCAAATTCTATTGTTTATATAAAAACCTGAAAATGTAATTTTCCCACATTAATGATAATGGTGCTGTTATTTCGCATTTTAAATCTCATTTAAATGTGTTATATTGTTTTATCCTTGCTTTATTCTTCGGTGTTAAGGTACAGATAGAGAGAGAGAAGTAAATAACTTTGTGTGTGTGTGTGTGTGTGTGTGTGTGTGTAGGTGGATGGGGGGTGTCTAAAGTATAAGCAAAGTGCAAGGTGGCATCATACCTGGAAGTGAAAGATTCTTCACAGCCCAGATTATGACAATTATTCCGAGTGGTGTGCGAAAGAAGATGTGGGTCACAATTCTAGGGCACTGGTGTAAGAGTGCCAAAGCCCAGACGCTGTGAGAAGCAGCTCTACAGGTGGACCTTTAATTGAATTGTGGGCTTTGAGAAGGTCAAGGTTCTATCAGGGCGCCCTGCTGTGACGCTGAGAGCGCCTGCCATTTCCTCAGGTACAATTTAAACAAAGAAGACAGGGGAAATGAATCCCACCGCCCTGCTGTCAGACCCTGCAGATCTGAAGCACATAGTAAAGATTCCATGGAAAACCTGATCCTTCAGCTGTGTCCCTGGTACAAATCTTCCCTCCTTTTTCCATTTTGTCTGAGGTCACTTTTTAACACATCTTAGCCTCCATTTCCCCCTATGGTCAGTGCTTTCCACTCTTGTGAATTTTCAGATGTGTGTCATAAGCAAACAAAGATAGACACTGAAATAACATCTGCTTATCAGGAGACCATGCTCATCACTGGACAAAGTAAAGTCCCTAACAAAGAAGCCCTAAATGACACTGGTTTCTAGTGCAAATCGGCTATAAGTTTGATTGTCATATACGAGGTAACAATTTCAGGTGTTTCCACGGCTGTCTTTCAGTCTAGGATTCATTCAAACTCTTGGTTGGATTGATTCTTAACTCTGATTTACATTCTCCCAAGGACCATGTGTTCAATATATTCCACATGTGGGGATGTGAAAAAAACAGGAACAGCTGCAGAAATGTGAGTCCAACAACAATATTGTGATAAGATGCTGAGACATCCCTACACTCTCATCTTAATTTCAGAGGTGCCACCGTTCCTACGTAGTATCTGCAAACCTCAAAATACAAACCCGTGAACACACCCACACACTAAGCTCAAAATCTTTTAAAAAAAACATCTAGGTCATTCGTGTGAGGGATGGGCACATTCAGATTGTGAAACAATCTTCCAGAGAGCACTCGTGGGGCCACACCCCACTAGGCTATGGCCCTTTGCCTTCCCAGGCACAGATAAAGCCTGAACTGAGAGGATTACTCGTTTTCAGCAAGAATAGAAGGGGCCCAGAAGAAGGAGTGTAAGAATAGTACAACTGGAAGGCACAAATGTCTGGTCAAGGCTTAGAGATCCAGAATAGCACAGCTCAACTTGTACCTCTAACCCGGTCTGTCATCTTGACCTTTATAAAGTGTATACACCGCAGTAAGTGTACAGGGCAGGTTGTGTTTACCTACAACACTAATCTAGTGAGAGATATTGCCTAGTCATTTCTACACTATGGTCTATGGGTTCCTTCTTCAATCTGACGATGCAAATCTGAAACAAACATAGAAATGTTTTGCCATCCGCCACGCCTTACTCTGAATTCCACTCTGAAGCTACAAATGCAGAAATTAATGAAAAAAAGGGAAGAAAGCAATTAAGTGTCTTAATTATGCCCCGGTGTACTTGTGCCTAGAGCGACCAAGGACAAAGGCTACCCACTGAGGAACACGGAGGAGGCCACATCAGCAGAGAGGGGAATGACTGTCAGTTATATAACTGTGGATGAACATTTCATCTGCCACAGTTAAAAGGTTAAAGAGGGTGACATGAATACCAGACATACTCACAGCAGTCATGTGTAGCATAGTTCCAGCAGGCAAATGAAGCCATTGCCAAGCAATCACAGGAATGCTACTACTCCAGCTGGATCGACGTCTGGGCTGCAGTTTCCAACGTCCACTATACTTTTACTGTGTGGGGCTCCCTCAAGTTCCTGTCTTCACCTCATCTCTATGTTGGGCTCAATGGTGTGTGTGTGTGTGTGTGATACAACTTTTGAACTTTTTCTTGTGGGATATTGTGGGACCATTCTTCAACAAGGAAGTACTACAGTTCCTTGAAGTTGATGAAGGAAATGGAAATCTACTCTGCACGCTACATCCCAGATCTTCCCATAAAGGTTCAATGATGTTTAGAACTGGTGATAGGGGACTCTTGAATCAATTTAGCAGTGTGAATGTGGGTGTTATGGTCTTGCAATATGGGAATATGTTTAGGAAACAATGGACTACAGGGTGCACCTGATCGCCTAAAATAGCTTTTTATTCCTTGGCTGTAATTCTACCATGCAAATTATGGTAGAATTAGTATTGATATTAATATGAAACACATGTGTAAACTCCTTTTTAATTGTGATTTAGTTGCATAAAAATCCTTTCCATTATTTTGTCTACCCCTGTATTGTTCTCTTACGTGGTTCCGCATGCGTGTCCTAACCACTAAACCACACTAATGCCTCCTTCTCAATTGAATACAGTTGTAACAGGCACAAAATGGATTCTAACGATTACCTTGACAAGCGAAGGAATCTGATTGTGCTGTTATTTTAACGAGGGTTAAGGCAGCTGATTGTCATGTGATGTGCACTGAAAAACTATGAAGGCCACCAGATGACACATAAAATCAGCACCTAAAATAGAGGCCCATTCTACAAGAAGTGCACTCAAGTGGTCAAGGGTCTACTCCTGACTCCGTTTCCAATTGTGACAAAGAGACAGCTTTAAAGAACAATCCTTAGTTCATGATGGGGAATCAGTAATGACGTCATAGACACTGTCATTCAGAGGATTACTTGGGAAAACAAGTGTGCTAAATAGCATATATATATATGAAAAAATACTAGAGTGCTTTCCATCAAAACAATTAGCTGTAAATGTCACATGACGATAAGTTTGTGAAGCCCACTGAGACACTGAAATGTACATCTTACATTGCATTTGTGTGTTCGCACCTGCAAACACCAATTATGAGTTCTGGGTCTGTCTTTCCAGCAGAGGGCATATGAAGCCCTGAGTTCAAACACAATCCATCAAAATGTTTAATTCATTCAAATCAATTTCATGGAAAGGAACTTTGTTAAGACAGACTGAAAGAGGTGACAGGATGAAGATTTACAGGTAACATGTAAAAAAAAAGTCAAGAAAGCAGTAAAGAGGTGAAAACCTCTGTGAAAACGCTGCAGTATGAATACAGCAATAAACTGGAACCACAGAACATAGCATGGCATGGCATCAGAGCGTCAATCTATGTATAGCCATTTATACAAATCTTCCTGAGAATGTGATGCGCTTACTTTTCCAATTTTTAAGCAGATACCCATTTTTCTGTGTCTCTTTCTCTGGTTATTTCATGTTACTTAACAGGAGACACCAATGTAGGTCATCATGAAATTGGTTTTGGATGTCTGGTTCCTGGCTGTAGATTGCTAAGCAGAGCTCTTGTGGCCCTATGCCGAAAGGTCGCGGCAGTTTGGTGAGCTGAAAAAGGCTTTGAGAGAAAGAGCTTTACCTGAGGCTGCACGGTACTAACATCCAATCAGTTCAACCCCCCCAAGGTAAAATGGATTCATCTGCATGTCACAAAAAATATTGCTTCGGAGAAACAGTGGCAAAGGTCATTTACAAATGAGTGAAACTGTCTGAAAAAAAGAACCCAAGAGCAATTATTTTTTATGAAAGTCCTTTAAACATTGAGGAGTTTGAAAAGACTATTTTCTCCTTGAATGACTTGTTATTTTGTTATCCTTCATTACCAGGTCAGGTCCTTTGTAAGTGTCTACCTCAAATGCATTTTCTCATCTACCTCTTCTCACACTCAGAGGGCATAGGTTTTGACATCTTAATACGGTGAATTCACCACGTACACTATCGAATCCTCACAAACCGGCTGTCATGGTATATGGTCAGTGTGCTAGAAATGAACCAACAGGGCTTGAACATTCACTGGAGCTCTGTGAGGAAACACCGGCTTTCTTAAAGGAACAGCGCACCAGAGTCAGCCCAGCGCCACTGTAAAGCTCCTCTCCATTTCAGCATGGCGAGTCACACTAAGCCTCAGGAGCAATCTTCTGACTGGCATTCAGTTTAAGCTTGCAGGACACGGCCTAGTAACCTACTTTCCCCACAGTGTGCTCTGTAACATCTGAGACTGGGCTGCAGTGTCATCAGTTACTTAAGCAATAAGGCACAAGAGGCCGTGCTGTACCATGAATAAAGTCACAGCTAAGGGGTGCTGTTAGGTCCGACATCAATCCCTCAGCCGTGACTTCACGATACAGCACGGCCTCGAGTGCCTTATTATAAAAGGGTTACTACATATTTAAAACAATTACAAGAACCCTGTTTAAGTAAAAACTTTATTTTAATACGTAAATGAATTAGATTCCATCCTTCCAGCCAGAGTATGTAGTGCCTCAGCAGGGCAAACAACAAATGGTTGCTATGCAACAAAAAGAAAGCAATGTACTGACAGCTGAATGTGGAGCTGGCTAATGTTAGCTAATATCAGCCAATGCTTGACTAGTAGTAGGCTGGGTATCTAGCTAGTTACATTACTTACTACAACACTGTAACACTTTGAGAGCAGCTAGCTAATACCTAGGTTATGGTTCTTGATATTTATTTGGAAATTTACGAAATAGCTAACTGTCCTATGTTGCTTGTCTCTGAGGTATTATTAGGCACTGTTGACATCTTTTAGCTGGAGGAATGTGTGTTGTCCATGAGAACGTCACTTCATCATTTCCTTTCCTGCAAAAATGTTCTCCGGGTGGAGCTAACTAATTACTCAATTTAAACAGAGCTTGCTATGTTAATATATCCATAACTTGCATCTAATGCAGCTAGATCAAAAACCAAGCTCAGCGGGCTATCGTGTCTCTTGTGGCGTTGGGATCCTCAGTTCGGGATCTCGCTACAGTCAGAACCAACTCTCTTACATTGGTGTAAAACACGTCATAGCTGTTAGACTATATCGCAGAATATAGCATGGCTTTGAACCCCTCTCGTCCAATCAAAATGCTCAGTTAGATCTATTCGTTTTATAATAAATGTTCACACACGGCAGCTTTTTAGTGAAAGGGGAAGACACCCCTCCTTAGGGAAGAGGCCGTGAACCTCAGCGCTACTCCCACTGGAGTTGAGGGGCTGGAGTTGAGAGTCAACTGCATCTGAGCTGCCAGTGCACAACATAGTACATTATGCCCCTCACAACATTATGCTACTCTTCTTATCAAAGCTCTCACAGATGAGGCACTTGGTGCATCAAGGCTAGGGCTATGGCTAGGGCTATGGCTGGGGCTGGCGCTGGTGGCTCATGCAGTAAAAGGGTTTTGCTGTGAAAATTAGCTGGCGAAAACCCAGACCATTGTTTGTTCGTGACAACATATTTCAAGCTCTCGCAAAAGAAAAATGCAGAGAGAGAGAGAAGAGAGAAAAATTGTAAAAGTAAAACAGAGCAGAACTGCCGGATTGAGATCTTGCCCTTGGCAACTGGCTCACTGAATGATTTACCTCATTGCATCACTACTTAACCTCGTTCTGGCTCCCAGGGGCACAAGTGACCCAACGAAAGAACAGCTTCCTCCTAACTCTGTATCAGGATCAATCTACAGAAACCATTGGGAGGCTTGAAAAGGACAGCTAGCACCCAAGGGGAGGGGTGCAGTTACACAGTGATAGATACAGGCTACAGTGTTTACTGCCTAACTTAAAGCAAGTGTAGTATTGTAAAACACACACAGACCTGCCTATTTTAGTGTACATGGTCTACACGGTGTAATACAAAAATGAAATGCTATTCTTTCTCAATGCTGTCTTTTTAACTAAGGTCACTTTTTTTTCTTTTTTTTTTTCTGCAGTGTCCAGTGTTGATTTTAAAATGTATACTTCACAAGGATATGGATGAGGGCAAAACAAGGAAACTTTTTCCAAGTTGTTTTCACAATAATCAGTTCATGGCATTATGAATGATCCCATAAAAGTCCTCATATCAAGACTGACATTTCAGCACCATGGCATCTGGTCACACCAGAGGTCACTGTTGGATAGTTCTTAATATTAATATTTATATAGTACCTAATATATATAAACTGAAAGGGCATGACATATATGTATGATGGTGTTACCTTGGCCAATATCCTCCTTGTTGGTTATTTAAGGTGATAAATTATACCTGTAATTAATAGGTAAAGTCTATCCTGGTCCATGCTCCACCTGTAAAATATTATGCAGAACAGATGAAGCATTGCTGTGTATATGCATGCACAAGGCTAAAGGATAAGGTTGGGGTTTGTAAATTAATTTCATAAAAGGACCTTAAATCAATGCTATTTTCACACATTTAAAAATGTATGAAATAATCAATGTTACAGAATATTTGTTTCTGTTTAGGCAGAGGTTTAGGCTGTTCCCAGTGGTATTTTATTCATACCAAATTTAATCTTATTGGATTGGCTGAATTAAAGGCTGGTTTCCTAAGAAACGTATCCCAGAAAAATGTTTTATCTGCCCAGCTGAATGGGTGCTGAAACAGCAATGATGCACACATCCGCGGGCAATGAGGGAGAAAACCTAGTACCCTCACTGTGACGCACAGTTAGTCAGTGCCTGTATCTCAATTTCCTGGTGCCTCAAGAAGCCTGTTCTCACTGAATTGAAAAAAGCAAATACGTTGGTAATACAGGTAATGAGCTGTTATTGTATGCTCAAAAATGAGAAAATGGTATTATAGCATATCAGAGAAAAATATATTGTTTAACAATAAATATCTGTCTTTCCAAAAAGATATGTGTCACACCCATGTTTTCAGTATTTTGTGTACCAGCCCCTCGCAAGGGAGTCATCTTCTAGTGTTTTATAAGATTGGAGAACATATTGAGGGGGATCATTAACCATTCCTCCATGCAGAATCTTTCAAGAACCTTCAGATCCTTAACCATAACATCAGGTATCCTCTCAGTGCTTTATAGTGAAGGCAGGTCGCCTGAACAAAACGACGTCACCACCTACCTAAACTAACAATTTGTTCACTTCTTCGTGAAAAGTGTCTGTAAATGTGTTCATTCATGCGCAATATCCGTTTTGGCCACCAGATGCCGCTGTACTGCTGTTCGGCATTGCCTTTGTTTAAATAGAAGGCAAACGAATGTCAAAGCACACCCCCTCATCGCTCAGTGCACTTTCTTCGTTCTTCACTTTCTTCACTACAATTCCCCCCCCTCTGCCCCCCCCACCCCCGTCAGCCTGCCATTACCCTTGACTTGAAGATTTTTCTGTGTGTGTGGGGAAACCCTGGAACATAAGCGTTCCTCCCCTATGCATGGCCAAAAAGCTACATTTTGGGTCTCATACCACCCGGTTCCAATGCCTCTTATTTTTGTTGATTGCCTTCAATAGAGACTTTTTTCTGGCAACCCTTCTAAAAATCCTATTAGCATGGAGGTGGCCATTATTGCCCAGGGAGGGAAGGTTACAATCAGCAGGAGTCTTCTCGCCTGAACACCACTGGTTGATCAAGCGGCAGCAGTCTGCACATTTAGTGTAATTAGAGCTTCCAGTTTTCTGGATTAATTCATTTTCATATTTTCGGTCCTCCATTTTCATATTCTCTGATGACTGAGCACTTGAGTTGTATTAGTGGGACTATAGGTGGAAATGAGCTGCTCAACTAAATCTGGCACCTTTACATTTAGGCTAATGCAGATATGAATATGCACTGGCCTTGTTAACTAAATGCTAAAAATAAATAAATAAATAAATACATATGCCATTTAGCAGACGCTTTTATCCAAAGCAACTTACAGTAGTGAATACATACATTTTTCTGTATATGTGGTCCCTGTGGGAATTGAACTCCTAAGCATTGCCAACACCATGCTCTACCTACGGAGCCACACAGAACCACAAGATGCGCTTAATACTGTAACAGTACACATTCGCTTAGACAATTTAACATTGCAATAGGTCCCTCTTAAACAATGGCACTTGTAAGGGAAAATACCCTGCGTGCACAATGCCTTCGGGACAGCCATACTGAATGGTGAATGTGTCTTGCTCCACAGGGCTGGGCTCATCCTGCTCCTGCGTCCACTATCATCACGCCCCTGGGCTGCGACTGTTCAACCGCTTTAAGTCCCGTGTCTTCCCTGGAGCGCCCCTGAGGGCCCGTGGATGCACACAGCTACCCTGGCGGTTGTGTTTTTGGACATAAACAGCAGCCCTCCATGTTGGAAAAGTACACCAATGCGAGCGCTATAACAACGCGTGGGCACTAATGGCATTGCTCTTCGGCCATCAGAAGCTTTAAAGAAGCATTTTAAAATGCCAGCAGAAACACGCTAGTAATATCCCTCTCCCTTGCTACCAGCGTGGCACAGACAGTCGCCTTTTCAGTTTTAACGACTCGCTAAAGGAGTTGTGTACATCTGAGCGGATCTGCTTTGTAAATGGCTTGCCTGATCTGTTCTGGGAGCGCCCCGCTTTGGACTACATCCAAACCACAGAGGAGTTGCTAGCTAACAATATGGAAGGCTGCGTTCTTGACTGACTGCATGCTGTATTAGTGGTTTCAAGCTCATACTCAACCCCTCCCACTGCTGCTGTGTGTACGATATAACCGCTCACCTCCTACAGAATACCTTTGAGACCACTGTCTCTAGGATCCAATTGAAATAACTTCTCAATTTGGGGTCTCAATCCCATTAAAATGCCCTCCCCACCCAGGGCATGTATCTCAGAGAAATCCAGAAAAATTTAAATGCTGCTCTTAAATATTACGACATCAATAAATTAAAACCTTTTTTTATGAATGATCTGATCTCTGGAGGCAAACGAGGGAAACTGAAACCGGTCTCAGTTCGGATAGGCCAACCTCTCTCATAGAAGCCCCCAACTACAGCCTTTATCAGACAACCAGACACGGCAAAAACGGAGGGGGCATGGCTGCCATTATCTCAGATACCCTGAGCGTTACAATTTTATCTCATTTCAATATCTTGCTGTAACACTGAAATGTCAACCACCGGTTTTAATGGTTACCCTCTATCAACCACCTCAGCAATGTTCCACGTTCTTACCTGAATTGTCAGAATTGCTATCAATTTTATTAACAAACTTTGACACGATAATATTAATTGGTGATTTTCATTTGCATATTGATAATGAGGCAGACCATAAGGCCATGGATTGTATACATCTTTTAGACATTTTTGATTTTGAAACATGTTTCCAGGCCAACTCACAGCCGTGGTCACACATTAGACTTAGCGATCTATCGGGGATACATTTTGATGTGTCCTCCATTCTTGATGTTGCTGTCTCAGACCATTACTGTACAGAGAAGAACATTTATGAGCACATAGTCAAAAAGTGCTTTTTCAATGCCTTATCTATAGTTTACTGAGCTGCCATCTTCTTCATCTGAAGCTATTTTAAACGGCTCTGTATGGGAACTAGTTGCTTTTATTCCAAACTAAGAGATGCCTACTGTTCTAACCGTAAGGTGCCATGGAAACATGATACTATCTGCCAGCTTAAGAGTGAGTGCAAATGGAGAAAAACGTGTACAAAATGTACATGTTGATTGTGATATTCTGACAGCACGCATCACTACCTACAATAAGGCTATATGAATAGAGAGGGAAAAAATCATTTTTCCAAGATTATTGCAGATAACGAAAACAATGACTGTTTTCCACTATCGACCGCCTACTAAATCCAGCCCCAGAAGCTGACTGGCTTAGCCAGGCCTCTGTTACAAAATGTAAGGCGTTTGCATCATTCTTCCAAGACAAGGTTACCGATATAAGATCCAGCATAACTGTACATTCCCTAATATAAGATCTAGTGTAACTGTACATGCCCCATTCCCTAAATGCTGCACTAGATTCCTCACCCACCCAGCCTTTAATCATTTTGAGCTTGTTCTGCAGGATAATGGAGAGTGCACTCCAAGAGATTGTCTCACAAATTAAATCCTCCTCCTGCTCTCTTGATACAATCCCTGGCTTCTATAATGATGCATTTTATAATCTATCTCTCAGCATCTCAGCAGAAATAGTTAACCGTTCACTAAAAACTGGAACTTTTATGGATTTGCTCTAGTAAAACACTTACTTAAAAAAAATCCAACCTGGACACCAGCGTCCTCAACAATTTTATACCTATTTCCAATCTTCCGTTTTTGGGTGAAATTGTGTAAAAAGTGGTTTTCAAACAATGAAATGACCATCTGAACGAAAACAGTGTTCCAGAAAAAAACTGTCAGACTTTCATGCAAATCACAGCACAGAAACTGCTCTAGTCAAAGTAGCAAATTACATCACACTCTGTTGATGCTAAACAAGAATCTATTCTTATTCTTAATAATATTAGTAACAAAGCTTTATTTGTACAGCACCTTTCAAAGGAATATTAGAAAGTGCTTTACTTAAGTGCTGCTTTAAATACCACAGGCCATACTATATTAGTGCAGCGTCTTGGAAGCTGGGTTGGTCTGTCTAATACCGTTTTGAACCGGTTTGATTGTATCTGACTGGGAGGTGCTTTTCTGTCAGCCTCAGTATAAGAGTTGAGAGATATTACCTGTAGCACTATCTCTTCACTCTATACATGCTGCCCTTGGGCAAATTCATTTGTGAGCATGGCGTCAGCTTCCACAGTTACGCGGACGACACACAACGATATATATCTGTAGCACCGGACGATGACAATTGTCTCAACCCATTGATAAGCTGCCTCACAACTGGATGTCACAAAATATTCTACAACTGAATGAGGAGAAGACTGAGATTCTCATGATTGGCTCCAAAGCCTAGAGGTGGGGGGAGCAACAAACTGACCCATCAGGTATTACATAGTAAATCTTAAGTAAGGAATTTAGGGGTCATTCTCGACTCCTTAGCTTTGCAAAATACATCAGCTATGTTAGAAAAGGCACATTTTTCCATCTCAGAAATATTTCCCGTCCATTTTTTACATAAAAAAATGCTGAGAAGCTGACACATTATTTCATTACCAGTCGCCTTGACTACGGCAATGCTTTATTTACTCGTCTGCCAAAGAAATCCCTAGATAAACTGCAGCTCGTACAAAATGCTGCATTGATTCTTACCAGGACAAAGCTCTGTACTTTAATAATTCCTCTGGCTACCTGTGTCTTTCAGAGTTGATTTTAAGGTCATATTAATGGTTTCTAAAGCACTTGAGGGGTTGGCACCTGCCTAAATTAGGTTGCCTCTAATGCCTCTAGTGCCTGGCAGGACCGTTAGATCCTCTGCCGCTTCTCTTTTAGTGATCCCTGGGATGAACTCTTAAGTTCTGAACTCTTAAGAGTGGTGAGGCAGCATTTCATTTTTATGCCCCAAAACTGTGGAATTCCCTGCCAGGCCATATCCGAGAGGCAGAAATGGTCAGCTCTTTTAAAAAACATCTTAAAACCATCTTTTTACTCTTGCTTTTAATTAATTAATTATTAGTTATTTTACTATTTGTATCTGATTATGATAGCCAATTTTAATGTTTTGTTTTAGTTGTATTGTTGTTTTAGTCCTTTTGTTTTCACTCCTGTTTTAGAAATACATTTGGCTCCATTTTTTATTATTATTACTATTCTGGTTTATGTAAGCACATTGAGTTGCATCCATTGTATGAAATATGCTATACAAATAAAGCGTATTATTATTATTAGACTAATACATTTGAATTTATTTGCATATGCTTCCCCCTCCTTTTTCTCCCTATCTGGAATGCCCCACCATGTTCTCAGCCGCATTTGCTGCAATCTCCACTGTCAAGTTGGGAGAGTGTAGGCAATTAGGCGATCTCCTACGAAATATGTGATGTCAACCGTCACATTCACATCGCAGCCAACAAGTTAAGCTTGCAGTTTTGACTCAGAGGAAGACACTTCATGCACAGCTTTATACTGGCAGACTGTAGGCACCCGATTGACCAGCGGGGTTGCTGGTGTGCGATGAGACATGCACAACCCGGACAACCTGGCCAAAATCCAAGTGAATTCCATGTCCAGGGGATTGCAGTAAATCTTAACCCAATAAAGCAGAAACAATAAGAACTGGATTCTTCCAAAAGCAGCACGAAAATGCGTACATTTTTTCAGAACACACTTTTGATTCCTAAATGTGGGATTAATTGTAGTACAGAATTCCATTCTCATGAATTGTTTACTCAGTGAAGTGCACAGCTTTCTTCCATGCTATGACTTTCAGTTTTGAACATTCTTGTACCACAACACATTTACACAAATGGCACATTCAGTTGTATAGTATCGGAAAATAACCAATAATAGGACCAATCATTTATCACAAATAAATACTAATACAAATAAAAATATCCATCATTACTAAAGCAGGATTTGTTTTGTCATCAAAGTAATGTTAAAAACAGGATGTTTTTCTGTTAACCGAAACTTTGAGAGAAAGAAATTCGGGCTTTTCTGGTTTAACCTGATTGCATATTTTTTTCAGTCAGGGTGTTTTATCAGGTTTTGTTGGTTTAACCCAAATTCTGGAAGCTAAATGTAATCCTTCAAGGCAGCAGCTGCCCAGGATAGCTGGTGGACTGCAAAGTAAAAAGTGCCGGCTGGCATCTGAGGACATGAATGCTAGTCTGCACTCTCTCAGAATTGATGGAGGATGTTGCAGCAATAGGGCAGGAGTAAAAAAATAAAATAATAAAAAGTTTTTAAAAATTCAAAAAACTAAACAAACAAATTGGTAGTGATAGTGATCCCTTATGAGGTAATAAATATGAATATTGGACTGAATTATTGTTTTAGGCTTCAAACAAGTTTTTTTTTTTTAATCATTAGGTTGTAGTACCTTTAACACCTGGTAACAGTGTTGTTTTGTGTCATTTTATCAGTTGGTTCCACCATATTACAAAGATTATGATATCAGGGTGATCATAGTATGTGTGTTCTGATTTTGAGTCCAAGTTGTGTTGCATACGTTATGGCCCATAGAAAACATTGTCCTCTGTGCAAAGTTAAGTGTTTAAATGCCATGTGAAAATAGGTGAAGACTGTTGCTCTCACCTGTTCTTCAATTTATTCTGATGAATAGAGAAAATGGAGTTGAAAGACGGTGCATGTATGGGTGCACAACTGGGTTACAAGGTGATATGATAGAAGTTTTTTTTTTAAACCAGAAATAGCTGCAAATTGCAATGGCACTGATAGTATTGTTGAGTGATCAATTTTCATTGTCTGTTGGCAGGCCGTATGGAGAGTGTCAGCTTATAGAGTCAGTGACTGTAAAACTCATACAAGTCTAGGATCAGGGCTAAATTGGCATAACATTCTACAGTGTGTTCCCAGCTTTTAGATGAAGAACATGATGTCATTCTCACATTGTGGGTGTGAGCATTACAACCAACTCATACAAAACCCAGTCACGCTACAGTTCAAACCAATATGCTGGACAGTCCTGACCCACTCAGTTTAATGGGAAATCCTTTTGTTGTTTTTAAATGGTATCTGTTAATCTTGTTTTTAGGTATTTATATATATTTTTTCTTTTATAACAGCCTGTTGTAAAGCACCTTGAGATTTCCTTGTATTTTAAAGTGTGCTATACAAATGAAATTCATTATTATTATTATAAATGTAATGAGAAGAAAAATCCTACCTCAAAGCTGTGTTTTCAGAAAAAAAATCAAGCTCAATTCCATCTGTTTACTACTAAACACCCCTATTTGTATTCGTGGAAATATTTCACAACTAATACTTCAAAATGTAAAGGAAAATAAACGAATTGGGGAAAAATGATGATATAGGCCATTCCTATGGGCAGATAGGTTGTGGGTTTTGCAAGACAATGACAAAAGCAACACAATAGCAAAGACAATATTATACAACAAACGTTCTTCTTAAAGTTTTAAAAGATTGTAGGCACTGGCACAATGCCTCACACATTTACACTTTCATGAACTGAAAATGTGAGACTGACAGGAGAAGGTTTCTCTTCGGTGATGCCATTCCAGCAGTGTTTGTGCAGTATGGAGGAAATACTGAGTGCTCACCATGCATAAAGAAAAAGAACATACAGTATACTTATGTGTTATGCAAGGCAGATCTTTTCATAGCTTGAGAAGCTATTGCAAGCTTGACCTTGGCACCTAAATCTACTTTAGAATGATTACTTCACATGTACTGTATGCCAAATTAGAGCTGGAAATTAGTATTCGATTATCAGGGAAAAAGGTCATATTTTTTAAATGAATCTCAGATAAATTGTTTAGTTTGACATACCAAGCACATATTATGAACTAAGTAAATTGCAAGTCAGATTTGTACATTCTTGGTATGGGGCTCCTGATTGGCTTAGTCAGCAAAGGGCACTTGACAGGGTGAAGCCAGGGCTAGGTCATTGGCTGACGGGTAGGGTGGGTTTAAATCAATCAGGGTTCCTTACGGTAACACTGCGGCGTACCAGGTGCCCACAGACCACCAGTTTATCGTCAGTGAGAGACTCTCCTGCAGGTGCCACTATAGCGTGTATAGTATACATGGTATAGAGTGTAGAACAGTCAACGGGCTGCAGGCGAGTGCATTGGGGAAGAACGCATGCTTCAGCAGCAGTGTTCTTTGTTTAGGTGCGACTTGTTCAGCAGTGTCTTAGGAGGCACAAATTGTGATTGAGAAAAATTGTAAATAACATTACTAGTATGGATAATGCATAAATTCCCTAGGATTAAAGTTCTTATTTTGTATTATTATTTGTACTTTAATCTGAACAAGGCCCACAATTAACAACCTGCAACCTGGGAGGTAACCTACTGTTAAATTTACTCTTTAACTTGAATGGCCATTTCTTTTATTACAATATTTTCTGTCACAACACCTGAAAGTCATTCAGAGTATCGGATCACAAGGGCAATAATAGTCTTACGTCTTTCTAGCAGCATTTACATCCCCACATTCAACCAAGTTGTGAGGGTAGGTTCAGTCTATGTACAGGCCACAATCCCGACATATTTTACAACTCTGTGACACAAGCTGATTTGACTTGACGATCTTGTGTAATTCTGTGAACAAGTGACCAGCAAGTCAAAAAAAAAAAGACGGATCTGGACTATGTAAATCCACCGAACTTATCTGACCTGTTGTAAAACAGGTCAGGATTTGACATGAACTTTCCCGAGAGTCACATAAGAACACATGTTGGCAGTTGGATATCACTTAATCAATTAAAAATAAAATATATTTATTTCCTTCGATTAGCATGACATTGGATGTAAACACGGTTTTATACAAGAAAAAAATGTATACACGTAAATACATATTGTTTCGTGAAGTCTGAAGTGTAGATCACATACACATGAACATCAACATCATCACAAGAAACATCATGCTGCATGAAGAACATAAGTTGTGTTGGTTTGATAGAAGATTGACTTTTGTAAATCATTACAATCCTATACTGGGAGGATGGTTTTTTAAATCATACTATAGTGGTCATGTAAAACTACTGTGCAACAACAATACAAATTCTCTTTGCACTTTCTTCTAAATGAAATGAGTCCAGGTTCATCTACAGTTTTCACCTACATAGAAAAAAAAATGTTTTTTTACTTTTATGTCTTGCACCACTGCTTATTGCAAATAAACTATTTGCACAAAGCCTATAGCAAAGAAGTGTGAACCCCCCCAAGAAAGAAAAATCACGATTACGTGGGACCTTTTTGACAGAGAGAAGAAAAAAATTACTTCAAAGACCATTGACCTACATGGAAGAAAGTACTTTTTCATCAAAGCCCAATGTTTTATTTGGAGGGATAATGATTGCGTTTAAATCACTGGAATATGTGTGTTTATTGAATGGTAACTGTCTTGCCTACGTATTATTTTAAGTACACAAAGGTATTGTAATATTGTGCACTGCTACACGTCTTCCAAACGCATAACCGGTCCAGAATATAGAGGCAATTATGAAAAGCCCTCTCGTTATGTAATAGGGAAGACTTGGGAATCATGAGCCAGTTATAATGACGTCACGACCTGGATTGGGTGAAAAAAGTTCTGATCAAAGGACCTGCTTGTTTCGTATATATGTGTCAATAGTTCAGAGAAACACAGGGAGGCAGACATCCCCAGAAATACTGATTGAACCCAGATTTGACATTAAGTTCAGTATATAATTAGTTGGCCCCGCTAAAATTATGTGTATTTTGAGAGATTTACAAAGTGAATAGTGTAGTGTCCATTGTGTTGCAGCTAATTTGGGCTCATATGTGCGTCTCACAAGCACAGGGCGCAACCCAGGTAATTTCTCCCGAAATGACAACGACATGCACGGACCGTTTACGAAGGCGTGAAATGCTGCCAGTAAGAATAATTTTCCCCTTCAATGTTTCTCTTCATTGGCTGAATTCAGAATATCGACACCGATTCGGTTAGCCTGCTGATGTTCGCTTTTATAACTGACACTTTTAAGTTATGTTCACTGACACACATTCACATACCTAACTTTACTGCACACTTCAGTAGGTTTTAAAGTGAAGAGGGGACTACCTTGAAATAATTCGCTAGAAGTTCATGAAATGACAACTATCAAGCGTATAAGTGGGTTAATATAATTGCCTGTCGGATATTATACAACAATTTATGTTTTCAAAAATTAATACACGGGTGGATTCTTGATAGCATAATAGTGGTACATCTTATTGTAAACCGTTATAACATCGATTAACATAATCAAATAACTGAAGCTCATAATCAAAACAATACGTTACGTTTAGCAACACAATAAAATAAAGTATGTAGAATAGGGTGCTATACACTTACCTGAGTAAGAGCGGCAACAAGAAGCGGATTGCAATTCAACGGAGCGATCTCATATGAAGAATACCAAAAGGGTTTTTACCCTCCTTCTTACTCATGAAAGATTGTTATATAACTGGCACAGTTTCTGCGGGCAGTGAGTGAGTTGCAATCGCTTTTTTCATTCACCGATGTTCATTTCCCAACCCACACACCACATGTTTTACATCAGCAGTCGTCGTCGCCCCATGAAAGGAATGATAGGGGAGTGACCACGGGGAGTGCGTAGTATCCGGATACGCTAAAGATGGAAAAGGAACGCAGAGATCAGTACGAATGGCATTTCTCGTCCGGTGTGCCGTGCGAGAGTGTGGGTCTCTCAATGTCATCCCCAGAGAACTAAAGACATACATTTTGTACGCAGCGAAGCCGACAAATTCGATTCTTTCAACTTCGGTAGGGGACGTACTGTGGGCCAACTGTGTCACAAATCAAGCCCCAATCTATTCAGTAAGGGATTTATTAAAAATGTATATA
The DNA here is from genome assembly GCA_029706075.1 of Aldrovandia affinis. Taxonomy (NCBI): domain Eukaryota; kingdom Metazoa; phylum Chordata; class Actinopteri; order Notacanthiformes; family Halosauridae; genus Aldrovandia; species Aldrovandia affinis. The sequence continues at coordinate 4,592,945 of JAINUG010000068.1, read as the reverse complement.
GGGCAGTCATTTCTGGGTCAAATACTGTATCATTAAGACGATGACGCTGAATTTCCAGCGTGACTAGTTGGAAAGAGGTCCATAAGTGACGCGTGTAACATATTTGATGGTCATTTTTGTGAGCCATTATAAGACGGACTTGATAATGAATGAATACGTGAGTGAGCGTATTAACATTGGGGAGTGAGCTGTGCAATTACTTTTTGCAAAAAACAGATTTGGAATGCGTTTTAAACCTATAATGTTTTATTCATATTTTGTCAACACAGGAACATTATTTTCTGTTACAATAATTCTTATTGTTATTTTTACTGTGATGCTGTGATCAGTATTGCAGAGGAGATTGGGGTCTGTCTCTTGTGCTGTTGTCTTTGTACTGTCATTAGTCCTGGTCTGATTCCCTTCCCTCTGATATGCAAATGTTAGGGGTAACCACGAGTGCTCCTACATAGTTTAGTGCTCACATGATGACTATGTGTCATTGCAGCATGTTCTTCATGACTTATAGGCTATGTCAGATAAAGCTGATAGTGAGATGCCTGAGTCTCCTGATGTCACCGCTACATGCCATGTCAGAAGTGGAGTGAATCCAAGCTGTAAATTCCCAACGCGAAGAAGGTGAGCTGTCTGGGAACCACCAGCAGCATGCATGTCCAAAGCCGGTAGACTGCTGGCTGACTGCACGTTGGTTGGTGGCTGTGGGGTACCAGGCCATGTGGCCAGGGAGCAGTCTGGTCCACACCACCATCAGTGGCCAGGGAGCAGTCCGGTGGGGTGACAGCTCCTGGCCACATCGCCTGGTACCCCACAGCCACCAACCAGCGTGCAGTCAGCCAGCAGCAACAACCGTTCGAGATGTTGCGAGTCATTGCCAGTTGCCTGCTCCTGCTGATTGCCAGCCACCGGCACCGCCAGTTCCAGCCAACGGCCGTTGTCACCAGCCGCTTGCCCCTGCACCTGCCTGTTGTCAGCCATCAGCATCACCGGTGGCTCCGGGTACAGACAACAGTAGTTGCTGGAGTACCCACCCCCGGAGGCCACTTGGATGGCTTGAAGAGTTGAAGAACTCCTGGTAAAGCCAGATCATAGAAGGCAGGGGTTTCCTTATGACAACACTTGCTTGACTGTCTTCGTTGGATGATGGTACTTGTCAGTTGAATCCTTTTTAACATAACATCACACAAGACAGGGTGCATGATGAAGAGTCAAGCATCATACTGGTCGGTAAAGGACAGCTTTGGAGCAGTGCGTCAAGTGGATGTAGCTCCACTGCTCTTCCTTCATTGCACAGAATACATTGAGGGTGACAGGATTCACACCATACCAAGTAGAAATATTAACTGCTTCTGCTGTTCCTTACTCATATATGCACAACAGTAAAACACCAATCAGTTATTTACTGTACAACCATGATTTAAATGTGCTGAGATGAGAAATCTTCCACGAGTGGATTAGTCAATCTGTTGCTGTTAGAAATGTTCAATATAAACCCAGTAGCTCTGCATTTCTTTAACATTCAGTTCAGGACATACATATAATCAACCAACAGTGCAATAAAACATAAGTATCAGCACACTAATTGTGGGAGGAAAATGCACAATATGTGGTTTGTGGCTTTATGCCCAAATATATGTAATGTAGGATTTAATGGCTATGGCTCCATTCCATGTGAAGAAATGTCAGTAGTTTTTTTCTACATTCTGTTGATATAAATAGTTGCAGATGCATCTAGATAGGACATTTTTCTATCCTACCAAGAACCATGTAAATATCTACCTATCCATACCGAGCAGAATACAGTAGAGTAAGACTATACTTCGTTTGTCAAACCAACATGAAACTATAGTGGTACTGTGTATCGTGTATTTCAGTGGTATCTAGAGGAATAATACCTTTGAATAAAAGGAAAATAAAAAGCAAAGCATATTCTGTTGATATTAAAGTGCAATTAAGAGGTTTTGTGTCCCTCATATGTGATACATATTGCTTCCATTTACACTAGAGCCCATCATTGCAAATCACTCATTACTGTGTTGAGAAAGCAGCTGCATTGTGTAAATGTCTGGCAGCACCAACTTGGCCCTCTTTGGTAAAATAATTATATCCCTGTCTAATTCACCTCACATAACGCCTGATTCCTTTCCCCTAAACCCCTTAGAGATCCTCTTATGTGGAGCAGTGACTTCACTGGCCTCTCAGTCCCCATCTCTCATGCAGTTAGCGGTTGTCTCTTGAGATTGTTCTCCTATTATACAGTGTTTGAAACTGGGAAAAGAGCTGAAAGTGTCATTGTGGAGGTGTCAAGTGTGGGCATCACCACCTTCTCATGGCATCTCTTGGGAAACGAACAAATCAGAAAAGTAGACTAGTGTGTGGGAGTGCCTTGTGGTTTGGTATGAAATCCTGACCATTCAAGTGCTGACTTTGGCCAGCAGCCCCACTGGATGGAGCATGATTTGGCATAGTGTTGCCCGGGAAGGCGAGGCTTCAGTACTGTTTTAAACCTCTCAAGTATTTTCAAAGATTAGTCCAATCCAGGTTCAGGTTTGATGAAAACTCCAACATAGAAGAACTAATGCAAGCATCATAGGTATATGAAATCAGAGGTATTTAAAAGGTGTGTATTTGTTTTAAAGCAGGATGGAATCTTACAAATAAAAGCAGACCTGTGCCCTTCCTTAATGTGACCTAGGTAGAAGATTTCAATAGAGTGCATGTTATGGTTGTTTGTGTGATGTTTATGTAAACAACTTTTTCTCATTTACCCATTTCTGTTGCAGCATGAAAATAACTGCAGTGCTAAGGTAAGATAGCTATGCTTAAACTTCATAAGAAGTGTACAAATATAGTTCCAGTACAATTCAGTTCAACAATTCAGCAGGCAAACTGCCCGTTGAAGTGCTGATGAAAAGAGCCATCAAAATACAGATACAGGACAGGTACTTATTCACAGCCCACATATGCACACTGTGTACATTGTCATATCATAATACATATCCCAGTTATTTTCCGTGTAAGTTTATATGAAATATGTAAGCATAAATGTAAATAAAAAATACTGATGACAATAATTGACAAGACATCATGACCTTTCTAGTGGACTTGGCATTATAGTATTTTAAGTGGATGTTCAGTAACAGTAACCCATCAGCCTGGAGTGACAAGCTATAGGTATAAAAAGAAAGAGTACTTCTCAACTGGGAATCTCTCTTGAATTCCTTGAAAAGACAGTAGTCCAGACTCTTAAAATATGTCATCCCGTATGTATATATGTATATTACAAGCCCATAAAAGAGGGTGATACTCCCTGTCCCCATGCAAACGCAGTTTGTTATCGTAATTTAAGATCACACCCCCTGTCGCTTGATCGTTCATTCGCATTAATCTCTCCAACTGCCCCTAATGTAAATGAAGTGCACTCAAGGCCACATTATCTCAGACTCATCTCATGCTAATAAGCAATGGAAACTTCAGCAAGAATACATCAAAAATCTATTCTAGAGCTTGCTCGACAATTCCCAAAGAGATCACAGGTACTGACGTTGTTGAAAAGCCGCTGGAGCCCGAGCACTCTTTCAGCCCTAAACCCAGCAAAGGAGAGCGACCCAGAGCTTTTGTGGTGCGCATCCATCGCTATCATGAGAAAGAAGATTTCAATCTTTCCTGATCTACATGCGGTGCTTTCCAAGAAACAGGTTCAAGTTCAAGGTCATCAAGTCTTTGCTTTACAGGAATGGGACCAAATTTAGCCTCTGAAATTAATACATTTAAAGCATACTACTCTACACTTTACTCTTCCAAGTCTCCTGATGATAGTTCTAAATTATTTAAAAAATAATTAATTGTTGAAGTCCTTACCATAGCCTTAGAGACTTCCAGGGATATAGGCTAACCCTTATAAGTGGGTACTCATTGTTTCTTTCCTAAGCCATTCAAAAAATACAAGGGTAGGCAGTGCAGACAGCTGTTAAGCTGTCAGACAGCAGCGGTTGAGGTGTAAATTGGATAATTCTTTCCATAACAAATTTGCAATTGACAACAGAACAGAAGCAAAATCACCCCCAAAAAATTGAATTGTCCAAATGCGATTGACTTTTTAAATTCCAGATATTTAGAGAAATCTGTGCAGAGGATCACAATTTGTTAACAAAAGCTTGGTGAATCACCCGTAGTTACTGTTGCACAACAAAAATACAGTTCAACATGTGTCCATGGCAATGGGGTGTATGCTCTATATACAAGTAACTGTCAAAATAAAGGAAACACCAACATCTACAAATGTCTGGAACTCTATTGGGGGATGCAGCACCATTCTTCCACGATAAATCCCATCATTTGGTGTTTTGTTGATGGTGGTGGAAAACACTGTTTCAGGCACCACTCCAGAATCAAGCGTTCAATTGGGTTGAAATCTGATGACTGACATGGCCATGGCATATGGTTTACATAGTTTTCATTCTCATCACAACATTTAGTGACCACTCATGCCCTGTGGATGGGGCCATTGCCATCCTAGAAGAGACCACTCCCATCAGAATAGAAATGCTTCACCATAGGATGAAGGTGATCACTCAGAATGGCTTTGTATTTATTGCCATTTACCTTTCCCTCTAAGGGGTTGAGTGAAACCATGCCAGGAAAATGCACCCTACACCATACCAGAGCTGCCAGAACACTTCATTTACTCAAGTGTTCCCTTTATTTTGTCAGTTACCTGTATTTGACAGAACTCACCAGTGATTTTACTGAACGTTAACAAAATGGTAATCACAAATTAAACCAATGTCAGCTGTGCAACAAGTTTTTACCATGTAAGATTATTTTATTTTATTTTTTGGCGGGCCTAATTGGGCTGAACAATCTGTTCTCATCAATAAACGCTTAATGCCTTAATGTCTAAATTTAGAGCAAATATTCATTTTAGCCCGTAGTCTGACACACTAACAAGGAGGCCTGGAGTAATACATCCTAAAGAGAGGGGAGGTGACTCACTTCCCCTCATAGTCAGATGGTCGATTAACATCACCACTCCAAGTAACCTCTCCCTGGTAATCGTCAAGCGCTCCATTTGAGAGACTCACAGGTCAGTCAGTGGATACTAGATGAAATCCAATGTGGAATAATATAGTCTCCATTGATCCCTTTTGTCTTTGACAAATTGAGCGGCAAATTGATCACACCCTCTACTGGCACCAGAATTGATCACACCGCATGTGGATTAAGGACTTTCAGGATCACGAAAAGGGAAATTCAAAAAGGCAGGCATAGTTTTATCAGAAATAATGAACAACATCCTCGGTCACCTGTCCATCCATTTCCATGAATGAAAACTGGACAGACTACTGAACATTGCCATAGCCATCTCTCTCTGACTGAAAACTATCCCAAGCCAGGCAAAGTTTAATCACTAGAGATGGTTGCAGAGGTTATTCCACAATAAATTAAAACTGGATGACGGCAGAAAATAAACTGAACCAAACAAATGTGTGTATGTGTATACTGTAGATATTGATAGTTGGGCAGATATGTGCATAGATAAGCACAAAAATTCACTTTGGATCTCAAGTAACATGTTACAGTTATTTCTTGGACATTCAAAGCTCCCAGAGCTCTCTGCACATTGGTTATGTTTGTGTTGTACACAATCAATCAGTTATTTTAAGCTACCAGTGGGCTGAGAATGTAAACTGGCCCAACTAGAGGATACTTTCCAACCAACTAATTCCTCCGCCAAACATTTCAAGTTTCTGGTTTGTTTTAATGCTTAGCATTTCCATTCTTCTTGTGACCAAGACAAAACTAGTGGGGTTTTTATGCAGTTTACTTGAACTATACATCCATAACTACATGTGTTATGCATAAACCCTTTTCATTGCGCCTTGTGACATTCAGTCAAATAAGTTACAGTACACACTGCCAAATGAACAAGATATGCTAATGTGAACCTATATTAGGTGATTCTATTAAATTATAGTTTATAAATGGTTGATGAGGTCTGCTGGAGCAAGTCCCCATAATAAAATTAAGCGCGTTATGCAACTCTCATTTACCCTGCGGCCTGTGGGTGTGCGATTTGGATGAGTCACAGAGGAGTAAAGGGAAACAAACACAGACCCTCCCACACACAGACGTGCTCACTCTGTGCTGAAAGGCTCGGCTGTTAATCTGTTGGTCACAGAAATGGGAGGGACTGATTGCGTGACGCATTACTATATTCCCTCACTGCTCTGTTGATCTAAGCTGTCAGTCTCGCGGAAAAGGCAACACCCAGTCTATAGTAACCACACCAAATATCTGGGTCAAATACTGATATTTGAGAGCTGTTGCCTTTTATGAATGCTGACGTGGTTTGCACATCAAAAACAGCTTACTTTATTTTAGACCAAAATCTGATTTTTATCAGATTTAATTTTAGACCAAAATCAGATGTTTATCAATAACTTGAGAGAATTAATCAGCATGCAGTTTTTCACATTTTTTACGTTTTGCACTGTGAACACACCCTTGTCTTGGATTATGCCCGCCTGAGCTAATATCCTTCCTTTTGCATACTCAGCACCAATGGCTACAGCAATATGCCTGTAATTTATTAGTAAAATAAAATACATCTTAGATTTTGGATATTGATTAAATGTTTTGATTAATTGATCATGCATGACTGACTGTGATATTTACATTTACATATAGGCATTTAGCAGATCTTATCCACAGTGATGTACAAGTAATTGCATATAAAAAGGCAAGAGGAACAGTGCTAGAACTAGAAAACTGATTTAAGTCAAAGACAAATCTGAGTCGATTGACATAAGCGCAAGACAAGTGCAAGATGCAAGAACACGTATCCAATCGAGAGTAGAACATGTTTTTTTATTCCATAGATTCAAGCTAACAGTCCAGATAGTAGTTAAACTTTACATATAGCATTTAGTCGAGAAGGGAATCAAGGAAAGAGGAGCTGAGATGTTGTCCTCAGAGGTGATTTTGAGTACGCCATATGGAAATGGATTCAGCAGTCCAGCTATCTTGTAGCTCATTCCACCATCGGCGGGCAAGAACCGAGAACAAACGTGATTGTGAGGTGCGTCCCAGCTGGGATTGGACCACCAAGCAACCAAAGGCCGCACACCGGAGAGGTCGAACAGGGACATAAGGTTGGATAATAACCTGAATTTAAGGAGCAGCAGTCCCCAATGCAGCCCTGTAGGCCAGCACCAATGTTTTAATATAATACAGGTAGCTATCGGTAGCCATTAGAGAGATACAAGCCGGGCCGACACATGTGAGTATTTTGGAAGGTTGTGGACAAGTCAGACTGCAGCATTTTGAATGTGAAGTAATGGGTTCATTGCACAAAACAGGGAGACCAGCCAGTAATAGTCTAGGTGTGAGAGTACAAGGGCCTGAACAAGGATTTGAATATATAGTCAGAAAATGGCAATTTTTTGGGGAGATATCAGCTGCTCCGGATTGTGGTTGCCATGTTGTCATTAAATAGTAGATAAATTAATTCAGTCTTGTCAAAGTATTAAACACCTCAATGCCTTTAACTGTTGCATTAGTACTAGACCACCCCATTTGTTAGAGGGGGGATTTGGTCATTCTGGTGGGCTGATTTTAAACTATTGAATGCCATACATGGTGATAATGAAGAAACACACGAATGAACCAATACTCTCCACTTATCAAGTGAAAAACACCTTTTTGTCATCCGTATGTTGGAGATTGGACTAAGTGTTCTGCCATTCACCATCTGGGGTGATCAAAGCCATACCCTGGCAAGGGGTTACAGTCATAGAGTCTGTCAATGATAGGCTATGATATGGAATGAACTTGGACAATGTGTAGCATTTATGTCTCAGAGACGACCAAACAGACTAGATAAGAACAATGTCTTATCTGAACAAACCCAACCAGTCTTCAGGGGACGCCTGGTCAATACAGGGTAAGAGAGGGAAGTGGGTAGTTAACTGACGGAAGGGTGAGCAATTGTATTCCTCCAAGGCCTTCTCTCATACACAGACAAGACTCTGTCGGCATGGCTTACCTGCCCCCTCAGCGTCACTTCCTAATCCAAGGAGAGGCACGTGAGGGAAGAGTAACTCGCTATCTCATTCTTCCTTATTCCTCGAAGGCCTCCTCTCATACACAAACTAGAATTGGTGTGACTTGTTCAAAAGAAGAGTGGGACTTAGCAGTTCTGCATAGTTTTTTTGATTTTCTCCCATTGTTTCTCCCAATTTAGTAGCCTTTTACACCCTCTCTTTTTCATGTCAATCCCCCCCTCATATTGTGAGTTCGCTGCCGTAGCCCTGAGACTGGCAGTGACAAAGGTGAAGTACTGCCTCCTCCGAGCCGATACTCGCCAAGCCGTAACTGTAACGTACTCCAGAGCCACTCCTATATGCAGCAAACTCATGGCGGCTTCCTTCCCCCCTCCCAGGGGTGGACAGCCAATTGCCGCCCCCTAGTGGTACTCCTGGCCAGAGCTGACACTGCCCGGTCGCAGTGGCCAACGTCAAACGTTGTAACCGCTAGAGCACCTGGGAGGCCAGTTCTGCATAGTTCTATCTCAGAACTGCCAATAGACTATAGACTAACTGTAGACTAATCCCAGAGGTACCACAGGCTGTCCTTTGATGCTGGCAAGGGGGAGGGAGGGAGGGAAGGGTATAAGTTTGCCACGTGCAAGCAGCTCTGTGCGTGTGGGAGTTACAGTTGACGGCTTGGCAAGTTCCCTCTAACACTACTGAGTCGTTTTCTACAGTGTTTTATGATTATGGTGAACATATTGGTGGGGATATTTTTCCATTCTTCCAAACAAAATCTTTCAAGATCCTCAGATCCTTCAGTCTGTGTTTGTGAACTGGCCAGGTCCCAGGACTTTATCCGTGTCGCCTTGCACAGTCAGGCTGTCATCAATTACTGTATGTGGAGTTCTATAGCAGATAGCCAATAGTGCTCAGACAATCATGCTAGGGCCTCCCCAGTATTTGGACTGTTGTACATGATTTTATTATGCAAATTGTTTTTTTTCATTATTTTATTATGCACATATTCTGACAATCAGCGGCATACTAGGGATGCTCTTCAGAGTTGTCGGCACAAAACCTGAATTCTTTTTTCAATAGAACCGGTGTCCAGTGCTGGAAAGCTCATATTAAGTGTTTCTGGAACCATCTAAGAGTGTTTGCAAGCATAGGTTGTCTGGCCAGCAAACAATGACTGTTCAGTGGTGTATAATGGTGCTTTTCCACTGTACAATACAGTATGGAACAGTATGGTATCCAATTCGTGATCCCACGTTTTGATGCTTTTTCCACTGCAAAGCAAACCGATCAATGAGGTGTGGAGTCTGCATTCGTAACGAGGTCTACCAAGTCATATTGCAGCATTTGCTGGATATGGGGATCCAGCGGTCAGCCAAACAGTGGCAATAACAATAAAACAATAAACAATAAAACTCCTCCGATCTTGACAATTGTGCAATAAAAAGAAAAAAAATGATACAGCAACTCAATCTAGGAAGGGGATAGTTTCGGATTCGGATGGTTGCCGTAACGTACTGTACCATATTGTGCGGTGGAAAAGCAGCATAAATTGAATTGCACATTCACAGGTTGTTGTGACCTGCCAATTCAGATGCACTGAAACTGGCAAAGTGGAATCTATCATGAAGATGGAGCATAATGATGTTTCAATCTGGGTCAGAAATTGTGACTCAGTTCCCCAGATTGTAGGCAACTATTACCAGAGTGCATTTGGCTCTAGTGTCTTGTCAGGTCAGAAATGGCTTGCTCTGAACACCCCAGATGGTTAGGGATAGTTTGCGGCCTTAATTCAGTCTCTCAGCATGCCATTGACCCTGAGGTCCTGTTCTCTTGAGAATCAGGGAATATCGGTTCCTTCTTGATTCCAGAAAGGAATTTCTTGATTATATACAGCCTCAACAGTTAACATTTTAATCACTTACTATAAATTTAATCATGACTTTTACCCAAATATCTTTGCCTAATGAGGCTTGCACAAGTCGATCCTATCAGTGAGTCATAAGTGATCAATTAATCACTCTGACACCAAAAACATTCAATCAACATCTCAAATCCTTATATAGTACTCTACTTTATAAGGATAAGATATGTATTTGGATGCACAATATATCAAATATACATGGAGATCTGACACAATTTTGCAGTAAGCTGCTGCCTGTTGGTTTTTCATAGGTAGTAAATAATTCAGTAATACTTGTATCATTCTTGATTTACATGAGCTAGAGCCTGGGAAAATACGTAGCAGAAAAATAGGATGCCATTTTGAGGCTTGGAACACAATCTGGGTTAATCTATACAGTTCTGCCTCAATGAACAGCTAAGGATAAACGATCCTCCTCAGATAAACTGGGAATGATAGACAGAGAGGTATGAGCATATGCAATTCAGTACATGTATATTGGAAATAAAAACCTTTTTATCAATTTATTCTTGTGCAAGTAAGGGTGTGTGTGATCAAAGCCATGATGGGGCCCTGACCTCAAACACAGGGCATTATTGTCAAGAAACCAGGAATCCTAGGGTCGTTCATGATGTAAATGTTGTTATTTTACACAATCTCCATCTATGGCCTCAGTTTGCAATGAATCACAATACCTTGTGTGCATTTCTGCAGTAACATGCCCCAGAATTGGAATGTTCCAAAATTTTCCAGAATCGAATCTTGATAATGGGATGACACCTAACAGGTCACAGCGTCACACAGGAAGGGAGGGTTACGAGCTGCTGGGTGGCTTATGCACTATTCTAGTGTGTGGATGGGCCTCATGATCTGGTATCGAATCCGGACCACGCCAGTGATGACTGCAGCCGACAGCCCCATGGGGCGGCACATAATTGGCGGTAGTGTCGGCCAGGGAGGGAGCGATTAAGTCGACTGGGTTGTCTGTGTCCCGTCACACACCAGCACCCAGGGCCTGCCTATATAAAGCTGCACCTGAAGTGTCTTCCTCCGACTCAGGTCCATGCAAGCATAACTAACCTTGAGATGAAAGAATACCTCTCTCTGTATGTGTGTACGTGGTTTTTAATATTGGGAGGCTCTTCCTGTGCTCCTGAGCTGGTGAATTCTGTGAGCATGGCTCACTGCTGGAAAAGAGCCTAAATCAAATTAGGAGGTATTTAAAGAACAGCTTAGTGGACCTCAATTAGGAGATGATTATTCTTAATCAGTTTACTTATGGTACCACTCTTGATGAAGGACCTTGTTGACATTGGATAAACAAAATCAAAACAGTCTCAAGTGGGATACAGCCAAGAGTGTACTGGCTGAGTAATTGAATCCAGCGGGTTTCCCTTGAAAAGTGTACCGTTTCCAAGTGGCATGAAACATAGCCTTGCTCTCAAGCATTCCAATTACAAAAACCCCAGTACATTTAATTAATCTCCTTGTAATGTGTTTAACTTGTGGTAACACAAGGCTAAAAATGTCTCATTGTACTAAACCCATGATCTACAATTCAAATATGCAGGTTTGGGGACCATGAGTCTGATACGCTCCCCATGGCTGATAGTGGGTATTTGGCCTCCATCTGCCTGCCAATGTTTGTGTGTTCAGTATTTTTTGTGGTACCTTTAGAAGGAGATGAAGAAAAAAAAACATTGATAGGGTGATAGGGTGTACCAAGAAGATCAGAAAACATTCAAGTATGGTTTTGGACACATCTCACAACTCACATAATTTTCACAGCAGCAATTGAGGTCAATTTACTATCACAGAGAACAAAATCTCCATTACATCAGAGTCACATCGCACCAATTTAAAGGACAAGGATGGAAATTATGTTACAGCGAAACATGCCCTCAAACTTTCCATGAAAGTTCAAACTTTCCAGTTTTTTCCCCCCAGTTTATTTGAAGTAGTTTGGCTGTATTTTGTACCTAAACTATGAAGCAAAACAATTTATCACTGGTTTTTGGATGGGCCCTGATTATCAACTGGAATAGCTTTTTTTGAAATGCAGGGAAAGAACATAACATTTCCAAAAGTAGAGAGGAATATATGTGGTGAGAGTTGGAAAAGTTCCAAGGTGCTCTTCGTATTCTGACCAGTTTTTCCAACTCATTTGTCTCCTTATTGGATTGTGCAATGTCATTTTTCACCCTTCTCTTTAACGTCTGTTGTGGGCAGATCAAACAATTTAATTCCCAGGCCTTATTATGTGTATTTATTTATTCTCCAAATAAAATAAATGAAAAACATAGCCCCTCAAAAATGTATATTTGTGTGTATTTTTCCACAATTATTGCACAACAATATTGGCTCCAATATTTCCCAACATGAGCATATATTATATTCAAAAGTTATTTACTGAAATTCTCAATTTCCTAACATTCCTTTTTTTTATGTTGGAGACCAACTTCTTTTTAGTTGCAATTCACTTTAGTTATAGTTTTAATATAAGTTTTATTTTCAGAGCCTTAAAGTCATGTGTGTTCTCATAGGTAAACACCACTTTACCAACCATAAAAGAGCATAAATTAATTCACGGCACAATTCCGTTCTTTGTTTAAATCTTTCCAACTACATTTAATACAAAACAAAACAAAACAAAAGTAAGCCAATCCTAACTTTATTGCCCACAGTTAGCTTTCATTTAACTGAACTGAGATTTCTGATATGACTTATACAGTTATAAATGTATGTATTAACAAAAATATGTGAGCAGTACATAAGAAAACAGTATTTTTCCCTTCAGCTCTGCATAATTACTGGGTGCCTATATAGTTTTTTATTTAGTTGAGATTAGCATACTAGCTAGCTAGACATCTTCCTTGTTCTCTCAATGGTGTTCAGTCATTTGAACAAGATTGTAGATAGGTACAGCTAGCAAATGCTTGCAGGTGCATCTCAACCAGCTAAGTTATCTTGAGAATGTAACAGCTACATCTTAACCAGCTAACTAACTTAACTATCTAGTGAAATGGCAGGATAAGATTATCTATAAGTTGACAAATTACTGTCACACAGTACAAACAAACTGTAAAAACATGCTTTTACATGGTGGCTGTTGGCTTTTGTAGTTTGCTAAGCTATTGAAGCTAGCCATAGAGGTCTGGAGCTAACTAGCTTGCAGTCTAGCCTGCCAGTGCTTTCCAATGTAAGTAGAGTATTTTTTATATATGGTAATGGCAGAATACGGTCTAATGTTGGGAGTTCATAAGCAATGAGATGAGTGCTTTCACTACAAAAAACGAAAACTGAAAATCAATTTATTTGGTTTTTAATAGTATTTTGATTTATTTTCAGTTAATTATTTTAATTTCAGTGTGGTTTTAATTTATAACACTAGCTTTTATTTAATTGAACAAATTGATTTTTTCATTGAACTGGTTTTTCATGTGTTTTCATAAATGATCATAATCAGAGTCATATACTGACAAAATATTTCCTTATTTAAACTCAATACATATAAGATGGTATGGATTTATGTTTGGCATTTGAATTTTTACTTCATAATATGGACAGTGACAACTAGGCTGGTAACAGGATTATCAGATGATAAATGATTTGATTTGATCATGATAGTCATAGAATTTCTCAGTCATTATCTTTCCATCTTTCATCAACCACAAAACAGTTCAAATCAGTTGAAACAATAGAATCACATGAACAAGGCTGACATTCTTTGTACATTTTTATTTGTGACTGCGGTTTTTGGTTTTACCAGCGGTAATGATATTTTTAACTTTATTTTGTGACGTCTCAAAATGTAATTTTGCTGACAACTAAATTAGTACTATGGGCAACAAAAATCTCCCACAGCTTCATTTAACCGTTCCGACCTTGTTGGAACTGGTCAACAGTACATAGCTTGTCCAGCACTCCCAAAAATGGCTCTCAAAATTACCCAACTTTCATTGCTCAGCTACTCGTCTCCTGCGATATGGGCATGGCTTGCTCCGTGCTCGTCTTCATGTGCTCTTCCCCAGGAAGCCCTCGGTTCTGGCCACTAGTCCTGCTTGCCCTCTCTCAATTGCGGAGTGCCTTCATTCCACGCCGCGTACACAAATAGGCCCAGCACCATGTGCACTGCCACCACTGCCACAATGGCAGCATAGAAATTGCTGTCATTGCTGGAAAACCCCAATGAAGCTGGGAACAGGGAAAGGGGAAAGTGTTATTTCTGATTGTGTTTTGATATCTCTTTCAAATATCAATCCAGTGACTAATAACAAACAAGCCATTAGGTAAAACAACAATCTAAATTTACTGTAGTCCAAAGTACAACCCCAATAATTCATTTCATATCAGATCTCAGTTCAGGCACATGCACAGTTACGGGTCTACCAGTGTCCAAGCCCCTGTCCCTTTTAAATCGGGAAGCATAGCACGTTCCTCCAAAACATTCATTATACCTTCAAAAACATATGCTTTTGTTGTAAAGTATAATCCTATTGGTAAGGTGATCATCATGATTGTAAAAAACAGCAGTGTCTTCAGAACAGACACCAATGACCGATCGGTCCTGAAAAAATGAGAGGAAAAATGATCAAACAGCATATTAAAAATAACATACTGTAACTAATGACATTTTAATCACTGCAATATTTATTTGCTAATAATTGGGATCATACACTTTACACTTCAAGAAACACTCAATGAAATGCACTATAACATGTAAACATGCATATCGCTAGATACCAATGATTTAATTAGCATGCAGGGAGTGTTGCCAATTTAATATATATTCTGCAAGCCAGAACTCTTTTGAAAATTATAGCTAAAACTATTATTATATTATTATCTGCAATTACAGGAATATTTTCCCAAATTGTGCTACAATAAGCAAGCTAGCTAGTTGCCCCTATCTAATGTTTTATTGAGCAGCAAAACATGCATTGAACTGAATAGAGCATGCCAGAACTGTTTTGGAAATTATAGCTGTAACTATTATGATATTATTATCTGCAATGATAGGAATAATCTTCCAAATTGTGCCACAATAAGCAAACTACCCAGTTGCCCCTGCTGAATGTCTTATAGAGCAGAAAAACATGCATCTTAGAAGGGTAAAGAGATTCCAAATACATAGTCATACCCAAATACACTTTCAAATTTTAAAGCAATACAAATTGCGTAGGAAATGTTATGTGAGTAACTGGATTTGAATTATTGGTTTGAATGTGGACAAATTATTAGAATTTGGTGAACCTTTAAATGTTTATGCATGTATAGGTAATTATTGGTCAAATGATGAAATATTGGACAGGTTAAGATCCTGAAGTACTTCTACAGTAGCAAACGTCAAAGACACCGGTTGATATACGGAGTGACATCTGTAATTGCTAAAACACAAAATATGTATTTTTGGAACTGATGTAGGACGCAACATTTCATTAGATTAAGAGCAAAGCTGTGTATTTAAAAAAATGTTCAACATGCGTTACAAATGCACGTGGTATTACATTTGAAGAGGAAACGTAGCATTCTTTTGAGGTAGCCTACAAAATTATTAGCAACAAATAAACAAAAACACACAGCTTTGTCTAAGCTACCTGGATAACTAATCGAAGGCAAACATAATGCTATTTAGGTTTGTGTACAGCAAAATATGTTGCATTTTGATACATTATGATGCAGCTGGCTAATTCAGCATTCCAATGACATACTGTAAACTGCACGTATTTTTTTAAAGCAAGCCAGCCTCAAACTGGGCCTGGTTATTGTTCGTAGAAGTGTCTTCTACCATTCAGCCTTTTCTTACCCTCTCAAATCTTGGAGCGGAGTTTGCATTGCATTAAGTGGCGTTTTATCAAATCTATCCATTTCGGTTTAAAAAGACATACACATTTCCGAGTCGTTTCTGAGAAACCAACATTTGTTCATACGACGATAGTCACGTGATACCTAGTTCCGGGTATAGTCACGTGGTAATGACTGACTACCCATTTGCGCAGGAGTTCCCAAAATACACCTCTCTCTGGTCAGCAATAACTTTACTATAAAAAATAAGTCAATACCTAAATATATAATAACAGGCTATCAATTTTGTTGGTGAGGTAAAGTACGCATAAATAATAACAGGCTATCAATTTTGTTCGTGAGGCAAAGTACGCATAACCTTATATAATAAGACATTTTTCTATAGTAAATAAAGGCGATATATGATGCCCTCTGGTGGGTGCATGCTGCTGGGTCTTGTTCCTGATTGATAAAATACAATAATAATAATAATAATAATAATAAATAGAAGAAGAAAAAATATCTTATATAAAAATTAATATTATTACTATTGTTATAAATATGTTTATTAATTATTGCTAGTATTGATAATAATAATAATACGTTTTTTATTATTTGTATTCATTTTAATTGTTAACATTAGTCAAAAACACGACACATTTATAGTCCCTAAAATCCATGTTAATGCACAATACATACTGCAAATATTTTATTTGTGTATAACATGGGATTGCTTAAAAATGGTACTAAGGTCAATGCTACAAAAATACCATACTTAGTGTTTTTATATAAGATAATGTACTTATATAAATGTATAATTACTTAATAGACCCACACTCATCAAGTTATCATTCTATTTATTTAACAATTCTATCAGCAAAATTAAGAAAACTTATTTGAATTAAACATTTCTTTCTTTACTGCTATACAAGAGTCAGTAAAACTTACTAACTGTAACTTAGGGCTAACATAGACCCTCAAGGCTGACTGAGTATTGTGGTACCACATACCACACTTCCAGTTATTATCATACCTAGGAAAATGTATGGATATGAACCCCACCACACAAATGAAGGCTCAAACTAAAGTACACAAGAACTGAAAAGAAAAATACATATAACTTACTAACTAAAAAAATATATTAAATAGTATACCAGAAGATAATCTCAGGCCATGTGAGGGAATGTACAAGAGTGGTAAGAGTGGTAAGAACAAATTTGATGGGAATGCATCTAGGAGACTGGCTCTTTTCGGGCCTTTCTAGAGGTGAAGGTTTTCTTAAATTACTTTCATTTATTTTTATTTTTTAAACACTTTTACACCATTTATTTTTTACTGTTTCTCCCAATTTTTGAATCCTCAGTCGTATTTGTAATTCCATCTCATCACTACAACATCCTCCATCAATTCAGGAGAGAGCAGACTTGCAAAGCATGTGCAAACAGCTGCTTCTTTTCACTCTGCAGTCCACCAGATGAATGTACTGAACTTTCTTGATTGTCCCTATACAATAAATGAAATAATTCTCATGAAGCCCTGCCGGGAAAGCAGAATTATTATTATTATTTATTACAATGCATCACAGTACAACTTACAGGTAACTGCCAAAAAAAAGGAAACACCAACATAAAGTGTCTTAATAGGGCATTATGCCACCACAAGCCACCAGAACAGCTTCAATGCCCCTTGGCATAGATTATACCAGTGTCTGGAACTCTGTTGGAGTGATGAAACACCATTCTTCCATGAGAAATTCTATTATTTGGTGTTTTGTTGATGGTGGTAGAAAATGCTTTCTCAGGTGCCGCTCCAGAATTTAACAACAACTGAAACATACATGTGTAGGTGACACCCTTAATCAAATGAGCTATCAAAGAAACAGCAGGCGTGTGCATCACCTTATAAGCAGAGATACCAGTAATTATGACTGTCTGGTCCCTCAGTTTTCAGACGTAATCCCATGTGAATACACTGAGAGAACAGGAATGTGACACAATTGATGATAAAAACATTTCTTCCTATTTTAAGTTACAATTGAGAAGTTATGAAAGTGTTGAAATAATATTATCTATTGTATTATTAACTGCATGGAACACATTTTCAGCTTGTCCTACTGCTGGACTTACATTTACATTTACATTTTAAGCATTTAGCAGACGCTCTTATCCAGAGCGACTTTCAAGATGTGCATTAATACATGGTAGGAACAATCATAGTTAGCGCACGAGATCAGTGCAGTAATACAGCAATAGACATCATTGCAGGCATCTGCGTACCATACCTGTAACACTGGGAAGGAAAAGGTTAGTGTATTTTTTTAATTTATTTTTTGGGAGTATAGTGTTGTATGGACTTGGCTGAGATTTTAGAATATAGTACATCCTGCAACTGTGGACATATTAGTTTAAGGTTGAACTTTTCTTCATAAGTCTCGATAGTTATACAGACTTAAAAACAAAACTGAAAGACAGATAAAGAATAGAAGAGTCAGAGAATGAGGAGCAGCCAAGACGGGAGGTCATCCATCTTTATTTGAGGGAAGGGGATATGAAGGTATTGATCGGTGTGACTCACCAGACCGTCACATAGTGATACTCGTCCCATGGTCCCTTTCTAGAAATTAATATCAATAACTCTTCTCAGCATTATTATGAGTGGGCAATGTCCTTGGGAACAAAAGCTAGGGTCAATTCATTGTTGGGAAAACTTTGATACAAAGATAATGTGACCCCACTTTCACTCAGTTGAATATAGCCTTTTGGTCTCTCAAAATATGTCCAAATATATTATAATATTCAGACCCCTCCTAACACATATTTTTTAAATACAAAAATAATGTTCCACATTGAATCTGCTATTTTATATCTATGTTTTGTTAAAGCCAAGAAATCTTGTTTGGTACAATATAATAGAAGCTAATGAAATCATTCAAATGTACAAATCTACAGAGCAATCATTTATTGACAAAATGTTATTTTCCACCCTTAATCCAGCACAAATATTCATAGTTTGGATGATTTATTTGTCTAGTGTATGAGATCTTCAATCATCCATTTCTGGATTTTGTTTAAATCATCTTGGAATACATTAGTCTATTCCAAACTGTTTGCTAACGCCCCCCTAGTTTTGTATCATCTGCAAATTGAACAATTTTGCTACCAACATCCCTATCAAGATAATTTATGTAAATAAGGAGGAGCAGAGGTCCTTACACCGATCTTTGCGGGACTCCACTGCCCATGTAGGTCAATCCATTTTTTAGTTCCCAGTTTTGCCATCTAGAAGTTTTACCCAATCTGTATTATGTAAATTCTCTCTCATTTTATGAAAGTTCATACAGTTCGTCTGAAGTTAAAAATTCTAGAGTTAGAGCAGGCAGTCATAACTTGCCAAAAAATATAAAAAGTGACTGCACCATGATCACTTGTCCCTAGTGATTCCAATACCTGGGAGCTGCAAATTCTTCAAAGATTATTACACAAAACCAGATCCAGTACTGCCATCTAGTGGATTAATTAGGAATAGTTTATCTCTGATCTGCCAAAATAAGTACAGTAAAAACAAATCTAAATGGTGGCCGCCTAAGCCTATATTTCGTTACGCTAATGTTTTCGTTCTAAATAGGCTGCAGTTATTTACAATGTGATATATTTATAGACTTAATTACATTTTCAGTCATTAAACTGATCATTTAATTTGATAAACATGCTGAAGCTAATGTTTTAATTTCCAATTCAAAAAGTTTTTTACATTACTGTTTCCAATATTTTGACTGCCTGGAATGTATCCCTATTTAATCAATAAAATGAAAATAATCTATTTGTTGATTCAAAGTTTGATTGAAGCCTCAGCAGCCTTCCTCATTGGTGAGAACATTGTAGTAACATTGCAGGTATCAAAGCATTATGTGTTGGAAAACTTATGTCAGTACATAGATCAAGATAATGGTCAAGGTACTTGTGTGAGTTTCCCATCTTCACGGCTTTTGCCAAACCCTTTTTGGCCCTTGGCCCTGGTTATTAAATTTAGGTCCAACCATAGTTCTGTATAATCAAAGTAAGCATGTTTTGGTTACAACTTTAGCATGGTTATTTTTAACCTTAATGTGTATACTCTCGGCCAAGGTAGTTTTTCCTTGCCACTTATCTTGGCAAGCTTTTGGGGGAGTCTAGGGCTGGATGTTAAGCATTCAGTGACTATGTCTTTGTAAAGAGTGCTGTACAAATGAATTTGATTTGATTTGGATTCTTCACTCTCAGGCTAATTCCAAACCCAGGCTAATTCAGTAACCCACATAGTTGTCACTGCCTACTATATATGCCAACAAAATACATGATACTGCTGAGTAAAAGTTGGTTTACACAATAATCTGGGATTATTGTTTTCTGGAAAGAATACAGTTCTATTCCTGGTGAATGTAAAAACTCCTTAGGGTCTCCAATATTCTCTGAATGTTTAACAGTCAGACATCATTACTGTGTCCTTAAATGATTTCTCCCCAGAAACCGGTTTGAAAAAGAATGGAAGTTTTATTTTCCTTGTAAACCAGGGATTGCATTTAGCACAACTGAGTATTTGTTCCCTCAATGTTGTGCTGCATTCATTGCAAATATTTCTAGCTATGTTCTGTGCTTCTCTCTGAGAATTTATTCTACATTGACGTAATTTAACAGACGCTCTTATCCAGAGCAACTTATGGAAAGTGCATTTAAACATGGTAAGATTAATCAAAGTTAATGCAAGAGATCAGTGTAGTAACACTGCAACAAATGTAATCGTTGGCAGCTGCACATTTCACCTATAACAAGAAAAGTTAGTGTTTGTGTTCCACATTTTTAAACATGTAAACAGTGGTGATGGCAATAATTAATGTAGAGAATCAGTGGTGGTGGAGTCTGAAGAGGTGGGTTTTTAGTCTCCTATGGAAGATGGCCAGTGATTCCATGGTCCTGACCAAGTGTGGAAGATATTCCACCACCGGGGGATCAGGACAGAGAAGAGGCGAGACTGCGAGGAATGGCTGCCAGGTGCCCAAAGGGACAGAACAGTCAGTTTGCCAGAGGAGGCAGAGCGGAGGGGTCTAGCTGGGGTGTAGGGTGTGAGTCTGGAGGTAGGAGGGAGCGGTTCTCCTTGCGACCTCATATGCCAGCACCAGTGATTTAAATGTAATATGTGCTGCTATAGGGAGCCCGTGAAGTGTGCTGAGTAGTGAAGTGTCATGCATGAACTTGGATTGGTTGAAAACCAAGTGTGTGGCGGCATTATGCGCTAGTTGCAGTGGCTTGATGGCACAGGTTGGTAAGCCTGCCAGCAAAGTATTGCATTAGTCCAGACGTGAGATTACTGGACCAGGAGTTGTGTGGTCTCTTGGATGAGGAATGCCATGGTGAAGTCGAAGGACTGGAGGAGTGGTAGAAAGCTGGAAGACTGAGAGATGTCCAGCTGTTGGTTGAAGTCACTGAGGAGTAGGACACGAGTACCATCTTCAGGAAA
This sequence comes from Aldrovandia affinis, assembly GCA_029706075.1. Taxonomy (NCBI): domain Eukaryota; kingdom Metazoa; phylum Chordata; class Actinopteri; order Notacanthiformes; family Halosauridae; genus Aldrovandia; species Aldrovandia affinis. Next base: position 4,571,720 of record JAINUG010000068.1, on the reverse strand, counting down.
GGAGCCAAGTAGGGCGTCCACCCCATCTAGGAAGCTCCCCAGTGCAGTTTACATGGACAGTGACAGTGACAGCAGGAAATTAAAGGAGGAGGGAGAGAAATGAGGAAGAGGAACAATGCCAAATCTCCACATAAAATATATATATATATGTCCCTCCCCTCTACCTGCGTGTCATGGAGTGTTAGAGAAGGTGTAGGTAGTGGAGAGAGCATCAGGGGTGGTCATGTTCTGAGGAGTAATCCACGTTTCGGTGAGTGCCTGAACTGAAATGAAGTCAGCCTTCCGGACTTCGAACTGGCAGTTCCATAGCCCTCCTGTGGTCACAAAGTCTACACCGGTGGATCTAAGTGGGTGGATCAGATTGAGCAGTTGCAGCTGTGAGTTGCAACCCTGCCTTTTAGGGACTCTAGGAGAGGAAATGTGGACAGTGATAGGGAGATTGCACATGGTGTTAGAAGATGTATAAACGCAATAACTACTAGTAGAAGATTTAAGAAATGATGGTACTTACCATGCAGCACAGCCTCCCTAGCTGACCTCCCACGGTGGACTCCCAAGTTCACCAAGTCTTCGTACGGTGAAGCACGGAAGGTCAGCCTGCCGCTTTCACAGAACTGGAGGTGTTAAAAACCTAATATGAGAGTAATTAAGTTGGGCTGACTACCAGGTGCAGATAATGCCCCGAAACCACTTAGTTCAGGGTACCGTCCACTACTCCGGAAGCATGCAACTAATGCAACACAAAAATGACTAATGAGATTGCCTAACTAACAACAGGTCGAAACTACCACAGAAGAGCTTCAACAGATTAGAGTAAAGACAAAGTCAGAGTTACACAAGTTGATACTAACGCCGAACACTTGTGTAACTGGTTACAATTAAATACATCGAAACTACAACGCAACAACTTGAACTAATTATAACGATGCAAATCAGAATGACCCAAGTTGCAACTGACAGTGAACACTTGTGTAACTGTGTAACTGGTAGTAAAGTTCTACCACTGTAAACTTTTAAACTAATTACAGCTACTGCGACAAAGTTGTTGACCTGTTTACTTACCGATTGTGGATGACTGATGATGATTATACTAACCGGAATAGAATGCACACTGCATTCTCCCGCAAAGAGACAGCTTAATTATTTTCATTCAACCACACCTTTATGTCCACTAAACTCTTAACACTGACTAAAGGCAAAGACAATTCCTTGCCTTACATTACAAAAAGTGAGACTTCCTGGTATAACCAAACCGCCTGAAATTGTGTGAATTGTGAACTGAAGAAGTGCAAGTCAATTCTCCTTGGGCCAGTAATTAAATTATATGGCAAAATCTGCACTGACCACATACATAACCATCTACACATTTTACATAGCTTCCAATATGATTAGTTAGCAATATGGGTTATAACACAAACATTGCTATTATTAAATGAACTACATGCACTAAATTCTGTCATGGTTTATCCGAATATAGCAGTGGCAGATTTTTACAAAGAATATGAATGTAAGCCTATCTGCACTCAAAGGACAAATGACAGAAACCTTTTTACCCCTATTTTTCCCTAATTTGGAATGCTCAATTAATGTGTGTTCTCACTGATTGCTGCAACATCCTATCAATTTGGGAGAGCAGGCAAGCATGTGCTTTCCTCCAGAACATGTGACATCGAGCAGAATGGATCACTAGCGCACGGTGAGACACAGATGTCCAGCCAACTGACATCCCTCCGTCCTTGGGTGACGTTACAGCCAATGATGTGCTGTCACAGCCAGAACTGGCACGGTCCAGGTTTGATACCAGACCTTTTGCCCCAACCACACTAGAACAGGTGAAACCCTACACCCCAGCCCAGAAAATGCTCAGATGCTCAATAATCATTCTGAACCAACTCCTTTTTTTAGACTTACTGGAACTTCTGAACTGTTTACTGAGTCATGGCCTTGATGATGCCTTTCTAAATGAATGTTTGGTTGGGTTTTGCTCTGATGGAGCTTCAGTAATGTTGGGGAGAAAGGCTGGAGTCTTCACCAAGCTGAAAAGCAAGTATCCATGCCTGATTGGCTGGTATTGTTTAAACTACAGGCTGGAGTTGTCCGTTGGGGATGCAGTCAAGCTCTGTACTGAAATAATTAATTTCACAAGTTTTATGGACAAACTCTACTCTCTCTACCACCAGTCCCCCAAAAACCAGAGAGATCTGGACTCTGTAAAATAGGCATTCAGTTAAAAAAGATAGGTTGAATCCTTGGTGTGAGATGGGTGGCCTCATCTTATAGAACTGTGAAAGCTGTGTCATTTTTGCAGTGCTAGCAAAGATACTGCATGCAGTTCACAGAAAAGATGCATGTTTGAGGGACTTGCAGCAAAGCTGTCTTCAGGTGACTTCATAAAGAATATGGGACTTATGCTTGATGCTCTGGAGGAGCTCAAAGATTTCTCTGAAAGTTTGCAGTCAAGGGACATAACATTATCTCATGCTGTGCACATGATAACGAGGCAAACTGATGTGTTTCTGGCCAGGCAAGACCATGCTGGACCACACTACAGACAGAATCAGAATCAGAATCAGAATCAGAATCAGAAAAACTTTTATTGCCAAGTACACAAGTATACAAGGAATTTGCCTTGGTGAGGTAGGTGCATAAAAACACTGAACAAGACAATAAAGAAACCAACAAGACATTCACAGGATACAAACACTACAAGGCACAAATAATAAATAAATATTTAAAAGTATACATGGTAGGAGCTATGTGTGCATGTATGTACAAATGAATGAGTGCGTCCAGCAGGATGAGGGAAGGCCGAGGGGGGGTGAGTGATAGTCCCTGAGTCAGTGAGAGGCAGGGGGCATGTTTGTGAGCCCCACTGCCTTAGGGAAAAAACTGTTCAGATGGCGCGAGGTTTTGGTTTTGATAGACCGTAGCCTTCTGCCGGATGGAAGACTTTGGAAGAGGTGGTGACCGGGATGAGAAGGATCAGCGATGATCTTTCCTGCTCTCTTCCTGGTCCTGGAGTGGTACAGGTCCAGGAGAGACGGCAGGTTGCAGCCGATGACCTTCTCGGCTGACCGGATGATCCGCTGCAGTCTGCCTCTGTCCTTGACATTAGAAGCAGCGAACCAGACGGTGATCGATGAGGTGAGGATGGACTCGATGATGGACCTGTAGAACAGCACCATGGTTTTCTGCGGCATGTTGAGTTTCTTCAGCTGCCGCAGGAAGAACAGCCTCTGCTGGGCCTTCTTGGTGATGGCAGTGATGTTCTCTGCCCACTTGAGGTCCTGAGCGATTATTGTCCCCAAGAATCTGAATGACTCCACGATGTTAACTGGAGAGTCACTCATGATAAGGGGGGCAGTTGGGGCTGGGCTCCTCCTAAAATCTACAACCATCTCCACAGTTTTTAGAGCGTTCAACTCTAAGTTGTTCTGGCTGCACCAGGAAGCCAGGTGGTCCACTTCCTCCTGTAGGCGGACTCATCCCCCTTGGTGATTAGGCCAATGAGGGTTGTGTCATCTGCAAACTTCAGGAGTTTGACAGAAGGGTGGCTGGAGGTGCAGCTGTTGGTGTAGAGGGAGAAGAGTAGAGGAGAGAGCACACAGCCTTGTGGGGCTCCAATACTGATGGTCCGGGGCTCCGAAACTAGCTTTCCCAGCCTCACATACTGCTTCCTGTCTGTCAGGAAGTCAGTGATCCATCTGCATGTGGGCTCAGGCACGCTCAGCTGGGTCAGTTTGTCCTGGAGAAGCTCTGGAACGATGGTATTGAATGCAGAGCTAAAGTCCACAAACAGGATCCTAGCGTAGGTGCCGGGGGAGTCTAGATGTTGAAGGATGAAGTTGAGTCCCATGTTGACTGCATCGTCTACAGACCTGTTGGCTCTGTAGGCAAACTGCAGTGGGTCTAGGATGGGGTTGGTGATAGTCTTGAGGTGGGCCAGCACGAGGCGCTCAAAGGTCTTCATGACCACAGAAGTCAGGGCTACTGGTCTGTAGTCGTTCAGACCCGTGATCCTCGGCTTCTTGGGGATAGGGATGATGGTTGATGTTTTGAAGCAGGCAGGTACCTTGCATTCATCCAGTGAGATGTTAAAGATGTTTGTGAACACTGGGGCCAGCTCGTCCGCACAGTGCCTCAGTGTAGAGGATGAGACACCATCTGGTCCAGCTGCCTTGCGGGGGTTCTGCCTCCTGAATAGCAGGTTGACTTCACTCTCCAAAATGGAGAGAGGTGTGATGGGGGGCGGGGGCTGTCTGGAGGTGTCGGGGTCTAGAATAGAAAGGGGGGTGTCGCTGTTCTGGCTGGATGAAAGAGATGAAAGAGATGTGATAGCTGTTGGGGGCTGGGTGTGAGAGTCAGAGTCAGGGTCGGAGTCAGGACTGTTCCACTGTCTGTCGAATCTGCAGTAGAATTCATTCAGGTCGTTTGTGAGTCTGAGGTCGTTCATAGAGTGGGGGGATTTGGTTTTATAGTTTGTTATCTCTCGTAGTCCCCTCCAGACTGACGCAGAGTCATTGGCAGAGACTTGTTGTTCCAGCCTCTCAGAATACTGTCGTTTGGCCTCCTTAATAGCCTTGGTAAACGTGTACCTAGCCAGTCTCGAACTATCCTTGTCTCCACTCTTAAAAGCCCTCTCCTTCTCCAAACGAAGCTGTCTGAGTCTTGCTGTGAACCAGGGTTTGTCATTGTTGTAACTCACCCTGGTGCGTGTTGGAATACAGATGTCTACGCAAAAGCTGATGTATGACGTCACAGCCTCTGTGTATTCGTCCAGGTTGTTGGAAGCAGTCCTGAAAGTATCCCAGTCTGTGCTTCCCAGGCAGTCACGCAGTTCCTCCACTGCTTCTCTGTTGCTCCAATTCATAGTCCTCCGCACAACAGGTTTAGAAAGTTTTAACTTCTGCCTATAAGCTGGGATCAAATGAATAACAGCATGGTCGGATAGTCCCAGAGCCGCACGGGGGACTGCGCGATAAGCCCCACGGATGGTACTGTAACAATGATCCAAAGTCTTCTCCTGCCTGGTCGGGCATTTGATTAACTGTTTATATTTAGGGAGCTCGCGGGTTAGATTGCCCTTGTTAAAGTCCCCCAGGACGATAACTGGAGAGCATGGGCTCCCTTTCTCCACTTCCATTATTTGTTCGGCAAGTTGGCGTTGAGCCTCATGCACGTCAGCTTGCGGCGGGATGTAAACGCCAGCCAGTGTAAAGGAAGTGAATTCACGGGGAGAATAAAACGGTCTACAAGTGATAAAAAAGGATTCCAGGTCAGGAGAACACGTTTGTAAAATCACCAACAGGTGACAGGCTGCTGAAGCTCTTGAATGTGGAAGCTTCAATGGGGTAACAGTGCAAAAAGATTAAAAGCAGAAATCAATCAATCCTCAGAAATGTTATGAAGCACTCACTGATAGCATGAGCACAAGAATGGTGACTGAGAATGAAACACACCTTTTTGACCAAATCAACGTTCTTCAGCCAAGTGCATGGCCATCACCATTGCCATTGTTATGTGGGGAGGATGATACTAGAGAGCTCTGTGACCTTTTTAATATTAGTTTTTCTGGTGTCAAACAGGGATATAGAGATTTTAAAGAACACCCAGAAATCCCTGTGAAGCAGGGACTGCTTAAACTACAACAAGTAGTAAAATCACTTGCAGTTAGCAGTGTCGACTGCGAAAGAGGATAATCTGAAATGAACAATGTAATAACGCCACTACGGACACAGCAGAAAATTGAGAACGTGTCAGCCCTGATGTTTATTTCTTTGGTTGGTCCTCCTCTGGATCAGTGGGATACAACAATATATGTCAGAAAATGGCTGCTGAAAAGAAGGTCAGCTGATCACTTGGCATGCAGGAAAAGGAGTCAAGTTGCCCAGAGCTCATTAGGCCAACCGATTTGGCAATTATTTTGAGCTGAGACATTAATTGGTTTGTACCTTTTTTCACCCACCCCCCACTGGATCTCACGAGTCCACCCACCTCCCAAATCCCAATTTAACCCCTGTTTATGAGGCTTACTTGACGAATCATGTGTTTAGACATTGTAGCATCAAGTCATTGCTCATCTACTCGAGCTGAGTGCACTTTCTGCACTTTGGATAAAAGTGTCTGCTAAATGATTGTATTGTATTGTATTGTAACATTGCCTTAACAGGTTGAGCCTGAGAAACCCTATTTTATACCCTATTACACTTTCCTGCCAAGTATATTCTTCTCCATTGGATCCTACTGAACAGACTGTTGAACTGAACTGTTGCTGCCAGTACTTATCCATTTTGAATATTCCCTTGGGGGGGGAAGAGGATGCTCTCTACTTCTACAGCAGGGACCAGGAAGCAGAGATTGAAGTTGAATAGACAAAGAGAACACTGGAGGCGTTTTGACACATCTTGTGTTATCCTTCAGAAATATCTGTCCAAACTACAGCACACCAGTAAATTCACTCCCAGGTATTTAGCATCTTTAAATTCCAACCCCCTCCTGAGCATCATTTGTAATTTTCCACAGTGATATAATAAATGAAGCAGCTGCTGAAATCTATGCAGCACATAAAAATGTTTTATTTCAGTGACTAATTCATCTTCTGGCAGGTGCTTATGGTACTTACATTTGCCTTATACTTCTGTTGAGGCAAATGGTATTCTATTGCCTCTTAGAGGCTGAATTTCAGCTCTAGGAAAGAAAAAGATAAAAGTAGTTGTAAAGAGATTTACACAATTTTCTGACCACTGACTCACAGAGACTTATCTCAAACACATTAGTGGTGTCATGGCTTTTTTCCTATCCAGCAGTGGAAATTTCTACCCTCAAGGTGGTTTTCAAAATAGTATGACATCATTTTAATTGACTTGTAAAGTGTTGCCCAGTGGACCTTTCTTAGAATCTGTCATCCATCGAGCCACTGGGAAATTAAACTCAACTATCCATATCAGAAGTGGATCAAATTAATTTGAGTTAATCACACAGTCTACTTTTCTTATTTATGATTACTACTTAGCCAGTAAAAATGCAAATCTTCAGTAAAATAATAGCTCTCTTGTGATTTTTATATTTGGCATTGCAACCAATCGCAGAGATTTAATACAGTAATATAAGGTACAAAAACAATAAAAAATGCCTCTGAAACATTAATCAACATTCACAACAATTATTTGTTTGTGATATTCATATTCTAATTTACAGAATGTATTGATTGATTTATCAATTTGCCACAGAAGCCTCTTAGACATACACAAGCATTGCTATCTGTACTTAATATTTAAGAATTATGTGTCAAATTAAGTTCCTCACCCTCACCAAAACCTGTATCACTACTGACAACACCACAACCCCAGCAGCCCTTTCTGCTGCTTACTCCTTCGCCGACAGCCCCCGACCATTCAGCCGAGGTGATGGAACTGGTTTACTCATCTTGCAATTTTCAGCTCTCCCCCACTCTCACCTCTTTCCCTCATTTGAATTTCATGCTATTTCAATCATTAACCCATCTACAATATGTATTATTTAGGGCTGACCCCATTTAGTCGGCTGGTCGATTGTTTGGTCGATGGGCTGTTGGTCGACCCAGATTTGTTTTGGTCAAGCAGTCGCGCGGAAAAATAATAAAAATTCTCCCCCAGCCTGAAACACCTAGATTCGCGCCACATTTTGGCGCGCTTGTCAGTAGAATAATCCATTCTGGATGCTGCGGGTATGGCAGTGACAGTCCTTCACTCTTAACATAGCTAGTGCGTAACATGTGTTTTGCTAATTGTATGGTTTATATATTTATAACTAACATGCGTAACACCCCCTTTCATGTAGCCTATATTGTATCCTTCTTGTTGTAGACATGCAAATGTGCATTTTAATTGTAGCCTAAGATTTGCCTACAGTTAAGATTAGTGATATAGGCATACTTGAATTACTCATTTTGATATAGCCTAAGAACATAATGTCAAAGAAAAAATCTGGAGTATGGCAGCATTTCATTTTAGTCATGGACGATCCAAAAAAAGTGGAATGTAAACTTTGCAAGCAACGCTTCGCATACCACAGTTCAACAACGAACATGACCTACCACTTAAAAACGGTAAGTTAGCTTAATTTATATTCTTTCCGTGCATGAATGTGTTATATGTGCTTTATAGGTGAACATTTCAGATTGAGTTGTTATATGTAAACTATTAGTAATGCGTCCTGAGTTATTTAAACTGTATTTTATAGGTGCATCCCCAGTACATCGCGAGCAGTCCTGCTGTAACTTCAGGTTTAATGCAAACCAGATTGGACCTGAAGCCCACCGCTATCTCAGAAAAAAGAAAAAGGGAGATAACTGATGCTATTGTGGACTGCATTGCCCTCGACATGAGGCCCATCAACCTGGTAGAGGGCATGGGATTTAAGACGATGGTTAATACCATGGTCCCTGGATACACTGTTCCAAAAAGAGAGACTGTTATGAATTTTCTGACCGCAAAATATGACAATGCCAAAGAAATGGTTTTAGAGTCCATTCAAAACAGCCAGGCAGTCAGTTTTACCACAGATATGTGGACCTCAGTGAGAATGGAGTCTTACATAACTGTCACTGCACACTTGATCACCGAGGCCTGGGGACTGCAGTGTCTTGTTCTTGAGACTAAAGAAATGGAGGAAAATCATACTGCAGCCAACATTGCGCAGAGACTTGGAGAAGTTGCCGATGCATACGGAATCCCAGCATCAAAAAGGGTCACTGTTGTCCACGACAATGCTGCGAACATGGTTCTGTGTGCAGATATACTGGGGACAGCGGAGGAATGGGGACAAATTAAAGGAGTCAGGTGCTCTGGGCACACATTGCAACTGTGCATCAATGCCGCTCTCAAGCAGGACCCCATCACTCGCGTTGTGGCTGCAGCCAGATACCTTGTGGGTCATTTTAAGAAAGGAGCAAAAGCCACAAGGGGGCTAAAACAAAAACAAAAACAGCAAATGGTGGTTGAACACCACCTCATCCAGGACGTTTCCACGCAGTGGAACTCAACTCAGGCCATGTTAGAGCGTCTGCTCGAACAGAGATGGCCCGTAACAGCAGTGCTCTCCGATCCCAGTTACACCGGGAAAAATGAATGCAGCCTTGATCTTACCACAGCTCAATGGAACATGGCAGAGGACATTTCGAATGTGCTGAAGCCAATGGTCACCCTGACGGAGTTGCTGTCTGAGGAGGACAATGCATCCTTATCTGCCACTATCCCTATGCTGACCAACCTCAAACGCCGCCACCTGGCCATCGCAGAGGACGACAGCCCCACCACTAAAAGTCTTAAAGCCAAGCTGGTGGAAGAAATTGATCACAGATGGCAGATAAATGACAGATTATTTGAAAGCAGTCTGTACGTCCAAGCAGCAGTTGTAGACCCCCGCTTCAAGCTACTTCCTTTTCTTGACGATGGAAAACGGGACAAAGCCTACATCTGCGTTTCCCAGCTGGCCGACCGTTTGAACGCGGCGCAGCGGCCAGAGCATGGGCAAGCTGCGGGGACAGAAACACAACATTGTCGGATGAAGAGGGGGAACCTGTGCCAAAAAAAGGGAAAACGGACAAGCAGCGGGACATCGAGATGCTGCTGTGTGGAGAAGATGAGGAGAAAGAGGACCAAGGTGCGGACAGCAAGGACGAAATGAAGGATTACCTGCAAGACCGTACCAAAGTGGATTCAGGACCGCTAGCTTGGTGGGGAAAAAAATGAAGACAGGTATCCGAAGCTGGCCAGAGCTGCGAAACACCTCCTCTCCATTCCGGCCACCTCCACTCCATCCGAGTGGATATTTTCAAAGGCAGGGTTTATCGTTAATAAAACAAGGAGCAGCCTTTTGCCAAAAAATGTGGACAAGCTAGTGTTCCTGTGCCATAATATGAAACGACTGGGGAAGTAGGCCATCGGATAGTCTCCGACTTGAGTAAGTTATTTTCGGTAGACTCAGCTTTAGGCTACAATTTAAGACATTAGGCTATGTGTGATCATTTGTTTGTTAGCCTATTTTTTTGCAAAAGAGACTTTAAATCCCAATGAGACCAACCTGGTTAATTACATTTTTTACTCTGGTTTTTAAATATATTTATCTTGTATTTATTATACATTATGCCTATGCATTAGAATGTGTTATGGTTGTGGTCAAATAAAAGCATCAGCCTATTATGTGGCCATACCACAACTTCACAAGCGCAACGGCAGAATTAAAACAAATACCCTATTTCATATAGAGAAAAAAAAGGTTTCGACCAATCGGAAAAAACGGACGACTGTTGGTCGACCAAGATTTGTATTAGTCGGGGACAGCCCTAGTATTATTGTTGTGTATAGGCCAACTGGTCCCCTACGAGACCCCTTTCATAGCTCCTTCCCAGAGGGTGGAACTTCTATGATCCTGTGTGACTTCAACATGAGGGCCTGCTCCACCTCCAACTTCACAGTTACCCCCCTCCAACTCTCTGACAACTTCTTTGTATCTCCCTCTTTCTCCCTCCCCCAGATGCTCCTCTGTGACCCCCCCCATCATTCTCTGCCATAACCAACAAGGTCAATGTGGTGAAGGTGGTTGCCCCAGGTGTCACAGCCTCCGAACAGCAGTAGAGGGCAGTTATCTCCATGGCATAACAAGCATCGCAAGGAGCCATCATACTAAGCGCAACCTGTGCATGCTATTTCCCCAGATAAAGCACACAGGACGTGTAGCCGTCAGATAACGACAAAGCCCCACTGCAGGTATCGCACATCTTGGGTCCGCTACTTTCTGTGGCAAAGAATACATGTGTGCAGATGCGAGCCCTGCGAGTCAGTCCCCTTTCTCACAGGTGGGCGTTCTTTCACAGGCGATTTTCTCCGGTCTCGCCGTCAGTCTGTCTTCAGCTAGGAGCTTGACCGTACGCTTACATTTTAAGAAGGCTGATTCAATGGACATGAGCCCTTTTTAAGTAAAAGGGATGCTGCCATTGCCCAGCAGCTTGCGTTGATTTCGATTTGTTCAGTCTGTCATTTAAAATTTGACCAATTCCTACATAAAGCCTTAGAATGCCACTCAGTGAAGCTCCATATGAAAGAAAACCACCAAAGCCCTCTCATAGGCCAGTTTCACAGTGCCCTTCCTCCTTTAAACACCACAAGTGGTACAGAGGCCAAAAAAAGTTTGTTACGGTAGGCTACTTGGGATGTCATTACAATACTTTTTCCTTAAATTTCATCATATTTGACAGGTGAAATGAATTTCATTTCTGACAGACAACAGTTTTATCAATCAAATAGATTTGTTTGTAATTGTTAATTAATGTGGTTGTTTTTCCTTTATGATCTCTCTGTCTCCCTTTACATTTTCTTTGTATATACCATTCTAATTGTCCATTGAGAAATCCAACATGTCATGTGCATAATAAATTAATGTGAGCTTCCTACTTGAAAGAGCATACCAACTATTGATAAAACTTCAGGTCTTTGGATAGAATATATACGGTGGCCTCAGTGGAGCATGAAGAGACATTTATTGGAGCACAAGTAAGCATTTGTGACAACGCTGGGGATTGTGGAATCTTTATGCTTTCATTGATCCCTTTATATTTGTGCAACCCCATTCATGGTAATCATTCCATGCCTGAAGTGGAATGTGTCCCATACTCCTGATTACTGTTTACCAGAACATTTAATGCACTGCAAAGTAAAACATCATGCTGAGATACTTGACAAGTTTCATTTTAAAAAATGCTTTATTTTAAATCTGTGACATGATGTCAAAGACTAAAAGATACTGAATGCACACTGGTGAGTTTATCTGTAATGTTTTCACTTCTGTATGTTTTCTGTAATGATATTTTAATTTTAACTTGAGTAATTAGAGTTGGGCCTTTGCAGACCAGCACATTGTTGAATAGTCTTGATGTTTTCTTGATGTCTTTTCAAATGTCAGTGTTGACTGGTCTTACATCATTACACATTAAATTCAAATGACACTGAATTAAAAAAATAAAACATACAGAAAAACACTTATTTAAAAAGACATAAGAACCTATTTTAAGGAGGCAAATTGAATGTATGGTGCAAATGATTAATGCAGATCAAAAACCTGTCTGAATAAAATGTGGTATTTTTGTATGTGGCACAAGGTGCGAATGGGCTGGCAATAACCCTAAATGAGTTGTGAAATAGTTGTACTCTAGTTGATCCCATATTCAAAGTAATTAAAATTGATTTGTTCTTTGCTTCTGGCACATGCAGTTCTTTATCACATGAAGGCTGAATTGTAGATTGTAGCTCTCCAAACATCCGAAATTAATTTAGCAAAAACTTTAAAACATATTATTTGGTCAAATGCATTTAATATATAAATGCAATGTGCACATACATTAAATAGGAAACATACATGTAAAAGCCAAAATAAAGAAACGCCAATATAAAGAAAGTCTGAAACACCTACTGCTGTCTGTCATGTTTGAATTTTTGCAGATAGCTACATTTGCTGGCTAGTAAACAACATGAATGTGCCTCCTCTATGAACCAATGGTGCTTACAAGGAGTTGATTTTTGGTAAGCTGTCATTAAAACCAGCTGAGTTTGCTGATGTCACAAATACCCCTACGTCAGCCAATAGGATTGGAACACCAGAATTCAGAGATGCCTGACTCAGAGTTATCTAGCCACTAATACAGCAGCTCCATTTTTTTTACAATTTTGTATTGCCATGTCAGAAAATAAACTCAAACCTGGAAAAAAGGCTAACTGCATTTTCCCATCTGATTTTGTGGAGGGGGTGGGGTAGTTTTGAAAATAGACAACAGACGCTGGGCAAATGACGTAGAAGCGAATGCACAGATCCAATTACAAATTTGGAAGACACATCCAGACCTCGCTTTGACAGTTGACAGCTTGTTAAAAACAAAGCCTGTTGATATAGTAATGTAATTTAATGAAATAAATATAGAGGGCCAGACAAAGGGAATCAAATAATCATAACTGTCAGGGACTCAATGCATTTTATGACCCTGTGCAGGCAAACAGCATGTGGCCTGGCCGAACCTACATTTTAGACAAAAACTTTCCCCATGAAAGACCTGACAGTTTAAGAGTATTTTTAAGTCAAGAGAAATTTGATAAATCACCTTTATTCTTACATTTGTGTGTAGGAGTTATTACATTTGAAGATATAACCAGGACACCACGTCTGCATTCAGTACGCTCGCTTTCGCATCTCATGCCACAACTCACACTCCACCCACTACCACATTGCCTAGCAACCATGTTCCGGCCTTACTGTAAATGCCATATTAAGCGGACATAACAGGAGTAAAAGTCACCAATTATTACACTTAAATTACACTTGAGACAAATGTTTTAATTTGAGTGGCTTGATACATATGGCCCCTGGTCCCAGCTCACACTTTGACGCTTGTGTGCTTTGTTTCTGGCTGCATGTGTTATGCATTTTGGAGAGAGACAGCTTGGTTTAGTATAATTTTCTTTCATTTAATCTCTTTCGTGATTTTTACATGTCATTTTTATGTCTAGGATTTAGTATCTGTTAAGGTTGTAAACCTGTCTATAGATTTAACATTTAATATTTTGTCTGTATAAGTGTTGTGACTTAATAAACCAGGGGTCGTATGTACAAAGATTGCTGATCTAGGATCAGGTTTCCCCTGTGCATATCCTAACCATATACATTATGAGCTAAAAGGCCAAACTGATTCTAGATCAGCACTCCTATCTTAGAATCTTTGTACATGTTTTTGCCCCAGCTCTTAATTTAAATTTAATTTTGAATTGCATATTTTTGATGAAGGTTGATTCACTAGATTGGTCCACCTATCAAATAATTTGATGATGTAATTGATCATTGGCATCCAGTGCAATACTTATTACATGAAATCAAATAAGTATATAGTGAGGGGTTTGAACACATATCACTTCAGTATTCAGACTTAAACAAGGGCATTTGACTGTTAAGGCTACTGGCTTCAGGGAATAACCATTTTAAATTCTGACATAACGAGAGATTTGTCAAAATGTAATCACACTAATTAATTTCGTTTGAATCACAGACGTGAAAACTAATAATAAACAACTAACGGTAGCAAATGTGTCCAGTCAGTCAGAACCTAACGTTACCTAACTAGGTCATTTGCCAGTTAGCAAGCTAACGTGGGCAAGCTGAGATGGAGGGGGAACCAACCGTGCATAACTACCACCGTGCAGGATCATTAAACTTTAAAAGGATAGATGAGCCTGTATCATTTTAAGCGAGTGTTGCTCCTTGCATAAAATCTGCACGCAGCATTATTTTGGTAGCACCTCGACTCGGCTGCTTGAACACAAACGTTCCCACGTTAACAGAATATGACCAACCAAGCAAAAAAAGGTTTCTCACGAAGCATTCACTTGATCAACAATCAACAAAAAATGTGAAATTCTCTATGCTTTCCCACTGCATATTGCAAGGGTGACTGGAACATAGAGCTTTAAACCAAGCATTGACTCGACTCCGACAGAAGTTCTTTCATCCTCCATTGTTGAATTTACATTTCTCTGTTCTCGTGAAACTCGACCTATTCCACGCCGTAGACGGTAAAAATAGAAAGGCGGCAAGTTCGTACTGCCTTCGCCACCGATGGAGTTTTTTTCCATTGCAGATGATAAATCTACCATTGTGGTGTCATTGTAAACAATGACATCCGGTTTCGTCCTGCTGTCATGAGTCGCTAGTGTCAACGCAGCATTAGCCTGCCCTCGAGGGAAAATAACCATACGGGGGGAAAATCAACAATAAACACGTATACGTAGGCTAAGTGTTATTTGCTTGATTATTAACACATTCAATTAAAATAATGACATTTAGGGCTTTTTTTTGTAAAAACAATACAGATATAGACTGTCGTTATATAATGTATATAGGCATGTGTGTGTTTGTTTTTGTGGCATTTAATGTTTGAATTTTACGGCCGGATTAAATGGATAGACTACACTAGTCAAACCACCTTTCTCCGCAGAAATTTGCAATCGGTAATGCCAGATGCATGGAGAATGCATCGCCCAGGCCTAGCTGTCTGAGTTTTTTTATACATGCCCATCACCGATTCTTCACCCTTTACCATTTAGTTGAACTGGGGAAAACTCCTCTGTAAAGTCATTGTCAAGATCATGTGGGTATATTTCTTTCAGATGTTCTGTGGCTGCAATCCCCATTGTATTAACTTTTGTAAGGAAAACATATTTTTTCCTCCACTTTTTTGTAGGCGTCGTTGCGTCGTCGCAGTTCCTGTGATAGGCAATCACAGATGACATAACGCGTGTCAATCAGGCTGTCGTTTTTTTTTTTCTTCCTCTTCACTATTTTTTATTTTTTTGGTGCACCCGAAAGCATTGCTTAAAGAACACTGCTAACATAGCAAGCATGATGTGCACTGAACCGGAAAGACTTCAAGCACATTGCAAGGTGCCTACGTTATGTAGCCTATGGCTTGTACTTAAAATAATACATTGGAATAAAGTTTTACATTTTTAAATATATTTTATATATTTTTTAATTATGTAATCCATCTGTCTGGGCCCCCCTGTGGCAATTAGACACTAGGCACAGTTTACTTAGGCCTAGATCTGGCCCTGATTACAGCACTTCAGGGCCCATATGTATCAAATATCTTAAGAATTACCTTTACACACCTCCTAAGAGCTTACTTTGGATTGAAATCATTATTTGCTTAAAGTGGTAGGTAAAACATGGTTATCAAGCAGCTTTCTCATAGGTAAGTCTTTAAATATTCACAAGAGTAACTCTTGTGTTTTTCCGACAATCACGGGTGCCCCAAAATGAAAAGATTAAGATGAGGTAATCAATCACTGAAATGACAGAGGAAGAACGATTCTGCTTTTGGAAAATCTGTATTCTTTGATGGTTGACACAAATTTCCAATAAAGTTAAACAGACCCTCATTATAAAAGCTGCCTTGTTGGCTAACGTTAGACTAAGAAAAATGGATGTAAAAAGAAAACCGAATTGGACTGTGGAGGAAACGGGGATGTTGGTAGAGGAGGTAGATGCGAAAAAGGAAATAATTATGGGGAAATTTTGCCCCACACTTACAAGTAGTCATAAAAAAGAGGCATGGAGGCAGATTGCAGACAACATGCAAGCTTTTCGGCTGTCCTATCCAAGGAAAATCTCTGCTTTCAAGAAGGTAACATCTGGCACTGGTTTGTAGTTTTATTTATTTATGAGACACATTTGTTTCATATTGCAATATTGCTGATGAACAACAACAACAGTTATTACAATTATTATATTGAGCTACAATTATTTTATTATTTTATTGTAGTTATACTTTGTATTCAGGTGGAGGTGCTGCACCTAAACCTTTATGTGCAGTGGTAGTGCTCCGCATCCTCTGAGAAAATAATGCCACAATAAGTGGAGTGAGTGACTGTCAGGATGCTGGACTACTCAAACTGCAGATCGTATTAAGGTTGATACTCAATTATAAAAGTATTGTAGCGCAATACTTTATAATATATATAAAACTATGACAGGTGCTACAAGGGCTGTCACAGTTTTTGCCACTACCCTGCTGATGGTGGATTGTGATGGTCCCAAATCATCATTACATAATTGCAATTTCCCCATGGCTAGGAAGCGCAGTGTTAAAATAACTTGCATCTCTGCCGTAACTGCACTACTTCTCAGCGATGCTGCCGATGTTACATCCCACACAAGATCAGTGATGAACAAAGATGAACAACATGATGATCTAAGCGATAACGTTTGATTAACTGTGCATCATCAAACATTTCTAAAACATTCTTCTTGTCTTGGAAGGTGTGCGCACATCTCCGTCTTCGCAAGTGTGCCGTCTTGCCTACACCTAGCCAAGTTAAGAGAGCTCCAGAGGTCTCTTAAATACCTGACAGGTTAAGAGTATTTTTAAGTCAGGAGAAAATTGATAAATCACCATTAGTCTTACATTTGAGTGTAGGAGTAAAAGTCACCAATTATTACACTCAAGTTACATTTGAGACACATTTTTTATTATGAGTGACTTGATACATATGGCCCCAGGTCACAAAAACAGACAGGAATCCATTCACAAGAATTGGTCTTGGCCTTACTTACTTGGTATAACTCACTCCCACGTTCTACTCTGAGCTAGGATTTTATTCAATCCAAACTCACTTTTAGTGTGATTCCTAGGGGTAATTCTGAGACGCTTGATATTGCCAAGATCTCTCATCTGATCATGCTTGCAGATGGAAAAGGGTCCACCATGTTTAAAACAGGTAATGCTGTTTGATACAAATTGGCCCCCTCCACCCGCCATCTTTCTGTTAATGAGAGTGAGAGCACAACCGTCACAAGAAGGGGGGAAAAGAAGAAGGTGAAATTACCCTTTAATTCACCATGGCCAGAGGGTCTGATTTTATCTTTTTATGTTCCGTGTCTGCCACAGTCAAATCAATACCTGGAAGGATTTTATGGACCCTAAAACTGTACCAAGGGAGTAACACAGTGCACAGCCTGGAAGAATAATGTCTTCAAGAAATTAATTTAAGGCATGATAAAAAAACAACTTCCAATGTCATACAACAGGAAAATAGTAAGATGTTAACACTGCACATTTATGCAGTCTAAGCTTGAGTAAAGCTAAAATGACTGTCCATCAGGTTATTGTCTGTTAGAAATTCTTAACTTCTCAACATCTCAGTTCTTACATATGTGTGCGGCAGTGTAGTGTAATGGTTAGGGAACTGGACTTGTAACTCAGAGGTTGCTGGTTTGATTCCCAGGTGGGGCACTGCCGTTGTAACCTTGAGCAGGGTACTTAACCTGAACTGCTTCAGTAAAATATCCAGCTGTATAAATGGGTTCAATGTAAAACTGTGTAAGTCGCTCTGGATAATAGCATCTGTTAAATGGCTAAAAAGTCAAATGTAAAATGTAGGAATGAACCGTGACAAGCCGTGCGCTCTCAGGATGTATATGCACGACTGAGGTGGTATTTTCAACAGGAACACCTCCTGAGCCATATAAAATTCAAAATATATGTATTTCTCAATCATCTGCCAGAATGGGTTTATTTGGCCATGCTTTTTGTGCACTGTGCTGGAAAATGGGGAATTATTAATCATGCTGTAGACGGGAGAGAACCTTTAATTTGAACTTGAGTTCAAGCACTGCCCAATAGCCTTGATGGTGTACCAGTGCTTTGAGATAACAATACCATTAAATTACAACCACAAAGGTATAATCATGATGTAGTCATTACGTTTTCGGTCTGGGAAACGGCAATGGGTTTGCTGTTTGTATTATATAGGGTTGTAAAGCATGATGACTGTTTAGTATGCTAGAAAGAATGTCCTATTGTGGCATAGGAGCACACACTAATTAGTAACATTCAGCAAATGATGGAAAATGTGAATTGCAGATTAATTCATTCTTATTTATGCAAATCAGGGCTCAATTACATTGCTAAACAATTTTTCTTTAAGGCCAAGAAGCCATTATTCAAGTCTTTGCACAGCATGTCTAATGTACTCAATATGCTATGCAAATTAGGTTAACTAGAGGAAAATCTTTTCTGGTGCCACCAAAGGGTAATGAGATTCAGTCAGTACATTTTGATTAATCAATTATAATACTGGAGATACAAAAATGCATCTACCTAATGTTGGCATTTTTGTTTCAGTGACATTGACAGTGACAAGTTCCTGTGAACTTATTCAAAAGGCCATTTTTAATTTCACCTGTTCATCAACACTAATTCAGCAACAGCATTTCTAATATGGAAGGAAAAAAAAAAAACAGTTAACGAGAGTGCATTGCAGGCCTAAAGGAATGCTTTATAGTAACAACCTCAGCAAACTCATGTCCTCCAAACACAAGGTGAGTTTTAGTGAGCTTGTAAATATAAGACAGGGTGCAAGCCTTTGTGCATCTGTCAGGGCGACATACATCACCAGGAAGCAAGCAAGCAAAGCCTTTTTGTCTGAGTGACCTAGGGAGAGGAAATGGGATCAACAGTCCAACAGCCAACCTCTGCATACATGTGCTGAAAGACAAACTGCATTACATATTCATTTATTGTATGCATTAAATCAGAGACTATGTTTTCAGTGAGAAATAATGGTTGGGAAAAGATGAAAGATGTTGTTGATTCAAAGAGAAAGTTTGACTGAATCCTCAGCAGTGGTGAGTACATTGTTTGAAGTAGACCAACATAGTTACAGTACCGTAGCAGGTATCAAAGCTTTGTGTGTTGGAAGACTTGTCAGTACATAGGTCAAGATAATGGTTGAGGTGCTGGTGTGAATTTCCCATCTTTTGTCAACCATTATCTCTCACAGTTTAATTTCTTCACCGGAAGGTAAACTAATCATTCCTACATACAGATGTAACCAACAATAGTGTATATAACTAGTAAATACAGTGTGTTACACTTCATTTATTGTGGGAAACAAGCACTGCTTAAGCGCTTCAGAACAAGTCCTGCCTGCTCCCAGATCATTTATGGGCTATTCTCACTTCCCTGAGAAATATGCAGGGCTTGTATTTTATGCTTCACTTTATTGAAATAACATTAACACAGTGATTGGTATTAACTGTCTGCTCTCTTACCACTATGAGCAAATTAGTTTGTCTAGCGAGCAAGGTCGCTCACAGCAATTGCTATATTAACAACCCAAAATACAGAAAACTATTATAGCTAAATAAAAACTACAAAGTTCTATCCTTTACGAGTACTAAGCTACTAAGCTTTTGGGAAACAATTTTACTTGTAAAAAGTATTTTGATCTGAGCAATTGTAATAACATAAAATAATATAATTTTCCAATTTTTTTGCCAAAAATATAGCTCATTACCTGCATTGTTTATTTTATACAGCCTTTTTGTTTATCAAGGGTGTGAACAATTTTGGAGTTGACTGTATTTTGTTGAAATAAAGGATTTTATTACTGCAAATTATGAGTCTGAAGGGTTTTGGATGAATAGTGTATGCTAATGTAATGGTGTGATTACCAGAATAGTGTAACATCATTTTGGTGAATGGCTATTGCAAAATTGCAAAGGTTCTATAAATATATAGGGCAAATACTAGAGGGCATAACTGCCTGGTTCCTCTTGAAATTTAAAATGTTTTGAAATGTACTCATTTGTAATGGCTGAGGCAAAGGGAGAGCTGCAAAATATCTTTATCCAGTCAATTCTTGTTTTCTAAATCGAAAATGTCTGAAAACAAAAAATACAAAACTCTCAAAGGCCTTCTGCATCAAGAGAGGAAATTAAAGTTAGAATATGATGAGCCAAGCATAGCCATTTTATTCTGTGATGAATGACATTGAAATTACATTCGAGCTGACCCCCTGGAGTCAAATTAATGAATTGTCAGTTGGTAGAAGCACATTTGAATCAAATGATCTGATACGATGTTGCTAGCACAGGCTAGAGAAAAAAAACACTACCAGAAAAATCAATTTAGATAGTCCAGAGGTGCTGCAGCCAGTCTTTACAATATAAATGTTTGTGCTCTAATCATTAAAAGTCATATTCTGTTGGGGGGAAAATGATGAAGCACTAATTGAAATAAGAGTGGATTTGCATTTTTTTCAGCTAAGAAGGTTGGAATGCCCATTAACCTCACCTTGCCACCAATAATCTGATTCATATATTTTGAAAATCATTGTGTGGGTTTAAAAACATTTCCTATATTGGCTGTATATACAAGAACATGTTTTTCCATGTTCAGCTAACCACCCACCTACTGAGAAAGCAGAGCACTTTTAAGCACACTAGTACAATCAGAGAATGCTGCACAGCTGTGTGCCTGGCTGCCCTGCCAGTAGGCATGGCCGTTAATTCCCCTGATTCCCTTGTCCAGACCGATGCCTTCCACATAATTATTTCTATCTTAAAAAGTATTTCTTTGGGGTACTGCTTCACAGGATTAATGTCTGCCTTAGAGATCTTAAGGGTATGTCCATTCTTAGGTTCCATTATATTTAAAGGTCAGGATGTAAAAAGACAGAGGATAAATAACCTGATTGATGAAAACAATCGAATGAATTACATTGTGGAGAGATTCATTAGTACCTGTTAATCAAATTGTGACAGCTACAGCCTGGTGAACAATCAGCAGAATGCATCTCGAGAAACAAATTAGAGAAAAACTCATGACCCTACTCGTTTAGAGTGACACTGTATATGTTTACCAGAATACAATTGCCCGAAACATACCAGCGTACCCTTTGGCCCTCCAGGACTAGGGTTGAGAACCACTGGGTTAAAGTGTAGCCTCTTGATGGCTTTTGGTCATTATATTCCTCATTCTAATTTCATCCTAGTTTTCTAACTATTCTCTGGAGTGGAGTTCTTGAGTTCTGGGGATCTGGTCCTGGCTCACACGACGGTGTTTGCTTCTGCTTTGCTCTCCGGCTGCATGTGTTGGGTGCATCTTGGAAGAGTGCATCTTGGTTTGGTATGTCATGATGGTATCAGATCGTATCGTGTCAGTTTTATGTCTAGGATTTGATGTTTGTTAATATAGTAAGACTACATCTAGGCAGGCAGTGTAGTGTAATGGTTAGGGAGCTGGGCTTGTAACGTTAAGGTTGCAGGTTCAATCCCCAGGTGGGACACTGCCGTTGTACCCTTGAGCAAGGTACTTAACCTGAATTGCTTCAGTTGATATCCAGCTGTGTAAATGTAAACTGTAAGTCGCTCTGGATAAGAGCATCTGCTAAATGCCTATAATGTAATAATGTAATGTACATCTGTAGATTTGACCTCGCTGTACATCATTGCACAAGTCTCAATGTCTGTGCCAGCTCAGCTGGTGAACTGCAGAGTAAAATTAAGCTGATCAGGTGGTTGTCTGCACTCTCTCAATTTGACAGAGTGGTTGCAAGGATGAGCTTGGCTTACAAGTACAATTGGACCCTCAAAATTGGGAGAAAATAGGGGTAAAATGTTCAGTTTAGAGAGCCTGGAGGGTTGCATTTTAGCATAACTGTTATTGCTTCTTGTTATGAGAAAAATATGTACTGTAATTTTACATAATTGGCTGTGTAGTCCTCTAGCATTTAAAATGGTTAGTAATTGTTGAATAAATGCTCAATATTAGCCTAATATTCACATTAAAAAATGTTCATTCACATAACAATTTACATTGCTTTATTGTGGTAATGGGATGAATGGGGATGGAAAGTCTGAAATGAATGCTATGTTTTGCATATTGATGAATAATCAGTTCATTGTTAATGTTTGAATTATCATTTATTGTCTGCCCAAGTGACATTGCTCCATCAAAATATTGTTATCTGTATTGGATCGTATGTGGCATCACGATCAGTATTGTACCATGAGCTAGGTGTATAATTTAATCCTTAGGGATTACTACAGCCTCCCTGTTCATAGCATCACAGATGACAGGTAGGACGGCAAACAACAACTTTGCAATAGGCTTGTAAGGCACATTTATTCATTCAATAAATACTCAACACATTTTATCAGGGTGATTGGCCTTGATGCTCCATATGACATGCATAACCCATCAGCTCAAAGAGTCAAAGGCATTTAGCATTCATTGGATATAAAACATCTTCCCATTTTAAGTTTCCAGCAGTTTTTCGAGTTTGTTACAATTGTTTAAATATAACAAGACAAACATCACATCTACAAACTGTTGCAGCCAGCCCATCTAGTGTTTATCCATGACCAAATATATTCAAATGTAATATAATAGATCAATTTCTTGATTCTGTCTTAATACAGTTTTCAAGTCAGTGCAAACTGAAAGTATGATTTCACAGTAGATAAAAAGAAAACTGCATCAATAATTGGGACAACTGTTTAATAGATTATTTGCTTTATTGTTTTGCCCAAATAAAACTGATTTGTATAACCACAGCTCTGTGGTACAGTGTATAAATAAACATTCACACTGACATTTTCTTCCTGATTGGGGAAATGACATTTAAAAAAATCAATTGCCAAAGAAAAAATGTACATTTATTTTCCTCTTAGAAATATTCATATTAAATTATAAAAACAAATATTGTCATGAAAATAACTCACTGTACCATAAGAGAAGGAAATTTAAACCTGACAAAATAAAAATAAAAATAAATAAGTAGGCACACAGTGATAATTCAGGAAATATACAATGTAAAACAGATTGCCTGCCATTTTGAAAATATCTATTGTAGGTCACAAATAAGAGAAAATGCTGTAAATAAAAAGGCTACGTGACTTTCATAAGTTTACTTCTGCCAAGTTGTTATTTGTTACTGCAGGTGAGGGTTTGCTCTTCGGGCCTTCTGTCCCATATTTGGAAGTGTCCACGAACAGCATACGAGGGGTGCACAGTGCTAAAAGGATCCGCTTGTATTCCTTACGGAAGTTTTGGTTGAGCAGCCCATAGATGACGGCATTGAGGCAACTGTTAAAGTAAGCCATAAAGTAGCTGGTGACAAAGAGCCACTCAGGGATGTTAGGAGCCACCCCAGCAGGGTCAATGGCCACGGCTAAGCCAATGAAATTGAGCGGGCCCCAGCATACAGCGAACAGGACAAAAACGACAAACATAGTCAGGAAGTTTCTGAGATCGCTGGGCTTTATCTTCTGCTTGGTATCTGGTTTCACCCGATGTTTGACCTGGATGACCAAAACCCAAATCCGTAGGTAGCAAAAGGACACCACCGAGAGAGGTACGAGGAAGTGGATGACCACCACTGAGATGGTGTAATAGGAACTGACCGTCTGGGCAAAGGTGCATGAGAAGATGCGAGGGTCGTATTGCAGAGACCCCACAAAGAAATTGGGCACAGTGGCAAGGGCAGTGAGGAGCCAAGTCAGACAGAGGTAGCAGCAGGTTTTGTTGATACTGTAGAGCCGGTCATACTGTAAGCTGTGACAGATGTAGCAGTAGCGGTTGATGGCGATGGCAGTGATATTAAAGACGGAGCCAATAACACTGAGGCCCATGATGAAGCCGCTAACCTGACAGTGCATGTTCCCCATGGTCCAGTCATTGTGAAAGATGGCCATGAGGGCCAGCGGGTATGGGTACACTGCCACCACCAGATCCGCCACCGACAAACTAACCACAAAAATATTCCCTGTAAGGAGAAGAGAAAAGGATATTAGTTCACCGCAACTGGGAGATAAATACATAAGCCACTAAATCCTGATATTTGATGCTAGAAGGAATGAGAATATTACATTTAATCTGATTACCAGACATAGGTATAGGTATTTTCATACATGACAGGAAATGAGGACATGAGGAGTGATTATCTGTGTGGGAGTATGAAATGACAGCATGTGTCATTGTTAGGTGGGCTGAGTGAACCCAAGTGCAGAGAATGAGACGGAAGCAAAGATGGTTGTAAAACAAAAATAGATCTTTACTTAGTGATGAGAACAATAGAACAACAAAACACAGAACAAATGGAACACAGAGAAAATAACTGAGAGACGAGGCTCCAAAAACGAACTAATAAAACTAACTACACAGGAACAAACTTGAAAACAAACTCGAAAATGTAGCACAAAGAAAACAAACAATCCTTGTAACGAGGAGACTAGGGCAATATACCAGCATACCTGGTATTTTATTTAGTCGATAATTGATTTGTTCTTGTAAACCAAAAGGATCCAGTTCAGTAGCATCTGAGATTCAGGCCCAATGCCCACAATGCTACACATTTGGTGAAAAATAACTCCACCTTACGGAACCCTCGCCGCATTATTTTCTAAATTGAATTGTATCGTCTTTTGTGCTCGCGTCCCATTTCATGCGCAAATTGACTTCCAATCTTGTAAGGCTTTGTGTGTTTGCTCAAGGTGTAGATCAGTCGCCAATCCATTTCCATTAGAGCTGCAAGGCATTGCCTTCCACCCAGCACAATAGATTATAACAGAGATCTGAAATTGGATTTTGTATAGTCTCCAGGCAGTTTGTGTGCTACTAATAATTTGGCAAATAAAATCTTGAGTCTTGAATACATCTAAGTAGCCTTTTCATCAGACAGAGCTGGCAAAGTTATTATAGTGACAAAGCAAATATTTTAATGTCCTTATGTGATTTTATTACAGTTAAATAATTCCCTGCTCTGCACTCAGCCTCGCTTACGTCTGCTCTGTGGCGTTCTATTGCACTCTACTTGATAGGAAAGGCATCTGTGTTTTCTTTCCCCCACACAAACCAATATTGCACTTGAGACATCTGAACTGCAATACTGCCAGGAGCCAGCTGTGCATATCAAACGGTGCAACTTGATGTGCAATTATTCATGATGCCAGACTGTGATCTGCACGCTGTCAGCACTGGGATACTACAAGCATGGCAAATTGATTATGTTGTTTATAGTGTGGTGTTAATGCAACAGATTTCAGCCATGTTCTTTATCCAAAGCAAGAACAGCATAGCAGGATATTATATAGCCAGATTGATAAATGTAACCTATTTTGCAGTAAGACTTTTTTTCCATTATTGGTGGCAGCAATGCACTTAAAGTAGTTTATCTCACAATTACGAGATAGAGCAGTCATGAGTGTTCACACCCCTTCACTTGGGATGAGTATCAGTGCTCAGAGTCACATTTTACACATTCTGTAACTATACAGCTTAATCCATACTGGGGCAAATGAGGCAAAGTAGTATGACAGCATACTACTTGGAATTTAAACCCCCAATCTGTGAGTCCAGTGCAATATCCAGCACTCCTCACAGATGTCACAGCTAATGAGAAAAAATACCAAGCTCCAAGCAACCTTAAATCGGATCTTCTCTGAAATGTATCTCCCCCGACTGTGCTGTGAGGCTGACCCACTAAACACAGTGTGACACATGCATACATCACAGCACCAGGGAATACAGCACATTTATGGATGCTTTGGCTCAATGTGAGGCCAGTGAAAGTGCAATGAGAGAAGCTTGTATATTCCATGATCTGTTGCAAGATGTTTTTGTATTTGCAATATTTAATATATACTACTAATAATAATATATGCCATTTAGCAGACGTTTTTATCCAAAGCAACTTACAATAGTGAATGCATAATTTTTTTTTCCAGTATATGTGGTCCCAATGAGAATCAAACCCACAAACTAAGCTTTGTCAACACCATGCTCTACCTACTAAGCCACACAGAACCACATTTATTTTAATGTTTCCTTTTTATTGAAAGTATTTTTGCAACCACAGCAGTTTAGTAGTAAATTAGTAGCAAGATGTAGCAGCATCTTTTTAACTGTGGATTTCCTTAGCTCTGCCATGTAAAACATACTGTGGTTTAATTCCAATGATTCACCTTCTTAGTGGAATATATTATCTACATATGCCAATGGATGGTCATGTTCAAACTGGACAAGCTGAAGGTGCAAATGCATTTTGTGAAGGGCAGGTAAATGTACATTATGGTGCTCAGGAGTATTATGGTGCTCAGGCAGGTGTCAGAGGAGTTTTGCAATGACCATCTTCACACTTGACCCCAATCGAAAATTTGTGGTTTAAATTGAAGAGGGCAGTGCACAAGGACAGACCAAAGGATCTGAAGGATCTTGAAAGATTCTGTATAGAGGAATGAGAAAAATAAATCTGCATGTTAATGCAGATTTATTTTTGTTGGATTTTATTTTAAATTATTATTAGAGGGGGGCAAGAATTGACACATATCTTTTTTTTTTTTTTTTAAGATGACTTGTTAAAGAAAATATTTTTCTCTGAACAACTGTATTAGTATAAAATAATCCAATCTTTCACATTTTTGAGCATAAAATATAGCTAATAACCTGTATTGTTTATTCTATAAACCTTTTTTTTCTTATTTTCCATCAAGGGTGCCAATAATTCTGGACCTGACTCTATATGTACCAGGCATGTGTCATGTCATTCATATAACAGTCAGACACACAAATTGTAATCTAAGGAAAG
Source organism: Aldrovandia affinis (assembly GCA_029706075.1). NCBI lineage: Eukaryota > Metazoa > Chordata > Actinopteri > Notacanthiformes > Halosauridae > Aldrovandia > Aldrovandia affinis. Next base: position 4,544,772 of record JAINUG010000068.1, on the reverse strand, counting down.
AAATTAATACTGCCCATTACAGATGCTGCCAATTGTCCTTTATGTCTCCGGCTAGTCATTGCTGCTGGCAGACCTGTCACTATGCATTAGTGCAGCCACAGACATTTAACGCGCCCATGCATCTTCGGCTGCGCTTTCCTTCATTTCACATTCTGACAATGTGCAGTTTTTTTTTTTTACAGTGACCGTCTAGCATTGAATGGAGCACACTCTATTCAGATCAGATCATATGCGCAGCGGGCTTTGTCCCAGCCCTTTTGTCTTACCGTCAACATCATTCAGAATGATTTCCATCATGCCATAGACAGCCCCACAGACTCAGCTTTATGTCATTGAGATAAATGTACTGATGTCATGCACTGTGAGCTTAATGTCTCATGCAATGGCAGCTGAATCTCAAACACTATGCACACTGTATTAAGGCACCAGGAGAAACAATCATAGGAATGCCACCAGGGAGATAGAGTTAATAGACCATTTTGAGAGTTAATAGAATATTTTGAAGCTTTATCATTTATTCTCATATGAGGAGATGGGTGTGTATCAGTGGATGTTCACTGACGTCTGACCTGTTGTTTAACAGCTGTGCGAGCCATTAATGCCACAATGTGTGACTAGAATAGCGTATTACTTCTAGAGCAAGCACACGCCGTGGCCTATTTGCCTACGTCATTGTCATCATGACTCACAAACTGGTTGTCATGCATCTAATGGCTGTTGACCGGTGGAGTTTGAAATTTGACGGGTGTAACAACCCCCCCTCCAGCCATTCCTTTGTCCAGCTGGCCGGGAGCTTCTCCTCAGCTGTCGGGCTCATGGCAGTTCTGCACGTCCACCTCGTGCGGGACACAAGCTGCTCTGCCCGGTGTTTATTCCACCTGCTGCAGTTCATTTCACAGGAGAACAGATGACTGGCACCTCCAGATTGCTAAAGCACACATTGCTTGTACTAGACGGGCATCACCACAAGTCCTCAGCTCACATTATTGCATTACATTACATTACAGGCATTTGGCAGACGCTGTTATCCAGAGCGACGTACAACAAAGTGTTAACTGTGGTCAAGAACAGTTTAGCTGAAAGCCACCCTAGAGGAAAGTACAATTCCAGGTGCTAGGACCCTGTAGGTAAATCTGTAGTCATAGTTCAAAGGCAGCAATAAAACAATCAGTGCGGAAAATATAGGCGAAATAATGCCTAACCTAATACAATACATAAACAAGTAGACATGAGTGCAATACTAAACAGCTACGTCCCTAAGTTTACAAAACCGGACTACAGGGAGAGGCGCACCCTGAAGAGGTGAGTCTTCAGTCGTCGCTTGAAGGTGGCCAGGGTCTCAGCTGACCGTATTGATTAACAAGCTGTTCACATTTCCCGTTCACCCCTAATTTCTTTTACTTTTTAATTTTTTAATGATTTTATCCTGGTTTTCTCCCAATTTGGTAGCCAATTGCTCCCGCTATTCTTAGGTCAATCCTCTCCCCGTAGCCCTGTGACGAAGAAGGCGAAGTATCGTCTCCTTCGAGACGGCACTCGCCAAGCTGACGACCGTAACTCCGGCACCCCAGAACCACTCCTGTGCGCAGTGAACGTCTTGTTGGCTTCCCTCCACCCTCCCTGGGGCGGACAGCCAATTGCCGCCCCTGGTGGCACTCCCATCAGAACCCCAGTCGCCGTGGCCAGAGTCGTACATTGAAACCACTAGACCATGTGAGTTACAGGTGAAGCGGGGATGCTGCATTTTGTTTTCATGGACCTAAACTGTGGAATGCCTTAACCCAGTAGATCAGAGAAGCACAATGTTAAACAATGTTAAACTCAAAACACACTTTTTTATCACAGATTTTAAATTACACGTTTAAAAAAAATGTTACTTTGTTTTTTTCTTTGATCTATACCTCTATTATGCATTATTCCTGTTAAATTATTGTATTTATATTTTTATTGTATTATTGTATTATATTATTGTATTAAAAAAAATGTCATTGTGTTTTATTATTTGATTATTCCATTGCCATTTTATTTTATTTTCAAGGTGCTGAATAAATAACGTTTATTATTATTATTATTATTATTATTATTATTATTATTATTGTTATTATTATTATCAAATAAAACAAAACATGAAAACTAAAGGCTAATCTAGATGGTAAGAAAGAAAAGCCAGCACCAATTATCTTTCTCCAGGCATGGCAGGCTATATTCTATTGAAGGCCTAGTGAAGGTAATGGCCAACACCTGAGCTGATTACTGGTCAGCCTCAGGTAAGCTTGCCTGTTGCTGCAGTCCAAGGTCCTGTCGGCTCACAGCTTTGGGAGGGAACAGCACCTGACAGCAGCCAAAGAGGAGGAGCAGCCCTCTCTACTCCTCCCTCCTGGTGTCATGAGCATGTGTTAATTGGGATACGATGGTTAGCGAAAGCTGATAAAGATGGGAAATTCACACAAGCACCTGGGCCAATATCTTGACCTATGCACTGACACCACTTCCAACACACAATGCTTTGATACCTGCTAAGGTACTGTAAATATGTTGGTCTACTTTAAACAATTCACTCACCACTGGGCAGGCTTCAATCAAACTTTCTCTTTGAATCAACAACCAAATAAATTATTTTCAGAATAGTTGTTCCTTTCTTTCTTTCTTGTTACTTTCTAGGAATTCATGTTCTGTAAAATAAACTAAAATAGTTCATCGCTGTCAAATTTCATGCAAATAATAAATAGTCATAGAGGAGTACTGAAACCTAGGCTATTTGTTTCAATCAGTAGACCCTGACCCTATCCATATCTTTTGTTTACATGACAGCACATAAAGTGCAGTTCTGCCAAAAAATAAAATATTACAAATCAAACCATAAAGCAAATGTTTCTTTTTCGTTCACCTTGGGCACTATTCAGTTTTACAGAAGCACATTTGTCTAATAAAAATATTTTCGGGCTTCGTGTGTCACAAAACAATATGACTGGAGGCTCCTTAAATCACAAGGATATCACACAGTGCCTCCTATTATGGCAGAAACAGAGTTTTTGCACTGAATTTCACATTGCGGGCAGGGAGATGTTGTGAATATGCAGTGTCAATCATAAAACATAGGGACTGTTTGTCCCCACACATCATATATGTCCCCTCTGATGCCACAGTGAAGCGTTCTTGCTTTAAAAATCTGCAGCTTTGGTTCTCCACATCCCAGATCACTAGTGGATCCCACAGTGTGAAGAGAGGATATAGCCCTTCTTGTATGTGAGCATTACATTTAGGTCTGTAAACACATTTCTTTGGAAGGTAGCTACCTTCTATCCTTTAAAGTGGTTTGTTACTTTTTGTACTCTGTATTCAAATGTTTTGAAAAAGCAGTTACTTTGTGAGATCTGTATTCAAATATTTTGAAAAAGTAGTTACTTTGTGAGATCTGAAAGTGCAAGTAGTAAAGTATTAAAATACAGCTAGTGCAGCAAGTAAGTCTCCGCCAAGTACTTAAAGGTCACCTCCTTGAGGGACAGAAGGAAATCCAGTAAAGTGCTTGCTCAGCATTTGGCAGAGTCATCTGGCACCAAAGTACACACTTCGACCATGAAAATAAGTCTTACAAGAAATGGTCTTGTAGGACATGTTGCAGCTAAGACACCATTCTTGTGGAAAGGCAACAAGCAGAAGAGATTGCAATACATGAAAGACCATAAAGTATAGGGCGACAACCAGTGGCAGAAAGTCTTATGGAGCGATGATTCCAAATTTGGCTTTTTTGGTTCACAAAGACACCAGTATGTCAGAAGAGTTGTCAAGAAGTACACCGATGCCTGTCTGCAGTCTTCTGTGAAGCACGGTGGTGGCTCTGTTATGGTCTGGGAGTGCATTTCAGCCAATGGTGTAGGGGATCTGGTCAAAATCAATGGAATTATGAATGGCTCTGTATTATTGGCTAACTCAAAGTCCGTCTGGGATCACTTGGACAGGAAAAGGACAAAAAGCAGCCAAAGTCAGCATTTCAGCCAATGGTGTTCAGTTTTGGGATCTGGTTTAAAAACAAAATTTTGTTACAATGGAATTTTCAAACAAATAAAGAATCCTACTTGCAGTTCAGCGGAAGTGAGAAGATTAAAATATATATAGTGCAGATGGAACACTCAAAAAGATAGGTTTTAAGTTGTCTTTTGAAAATGTATTAGAATTGTTCCATAATTTTGCTAACTCAAAGACAGTTTCCGACCTGCCTCAACATAATTTAGAAGCTGTGTGAGAAGATCACTTGGAAGCAGTGTAGAAAGAACAAAAATAATCTAGCAGCCAAAGTCAGAAGATTTGAATTAGCTTCTCAGCAAATAAATGGTCCTGCAAGAAAAGAATGATGTTTTAGTCTTTATTTATATGGGAGTTGAGATTTTTGTGACCTCAGATTTGATCAGGGGTTAACCCTCCCAAGTTTTTAATGAGCATTTCTTTTTGTTTTGGGGCCGATAAATTTCAGTTTTATCATTTAATCTCAGGAAGTTATTGCTCATCCATTTATTTATTGCCAATAGGCCGTTGGTAATGGAGTTTATAGCTGCCGTATCATTTGGTTCTGCGGATATATACAATTGTGTATCATCCGCATCTGTGGAAACCTACATTATGTTTGATGATGTCACCCAGTGGTAGCATGTAAAGGAGAAAAGCAATGGACCTAGGCAGCTCCCTTGTGCAACCCCACAAAACATATAGCCTCCCAAGCTAATATTTTCCTTCCTCTGATTTTTTTGAAAAAACACAAGAAAACCAACATACTTTTCGGTTTATTAGAATATCTTTTCAATGCTGCACTGAGATCTAACAGAACGAGGATTTGTTCTCACTGTTTCTTTATTTTGTAAGAGCAGTTTCAGTGCTGTTTTTCAAACAAATAAAAGGAATTTATTTGAACTGAAACTATCTTTTCAAGTACTTTACTAATGAATGGAAGGTTGGATATCGGTCTGTAGTTTGCCAGAACATTACTATCTAAGTTGGATTTCTTTAATAAGGGTTTCACAACTGCTGTTTTAAAGGTATCAGGGAAGATACCAGTTCTAAGGGATGTATTTATGATGTCCAGGACAGGGCTTGAGACACTATTAAACACCCGTTTAAAAAATGCTGTAGGTACAGGATCAATGTCTGAAGTGGAGGAGTTACAATCGAAGACAGTTTTACAAAGTTCACTTAATGTGATACATGTGAAACTTCCCATGGTTGCATTGCACACTTTGCTGGAATCAGCTTTATTTCTATCAGGGGTAATACTGGCTCTGATTGAAGTTATTTTGTTGTTGAAAAACAGTGCAAGTTCTTCACACTTAACTGTTGAGGACTGTGGAGGGGTGGGGGCAGTGTTGAGAAGTTGATCAATAGTGGAGAACAGAACTCTGGAATTTCCAGCGTTATCTGTGATAATTTTAGAGAAGTAATCCTTCCTTGCTAGGCGGATGGTTTTGTTATAGGCAGTTAACGCATCTTTGTAGATATTACAATGGATTACTGTTTTTGTTTTCCTCCATTTTCTCTCAGTTGCACGACATTTCCTAAATAAACACTTACTGCTCAGATAAATGGCTCTAATTTGAATTTTTCAGAGTGCCCTAAGACTTTCGCACAGTACTGTATATATATATATATATATATATATATATATATATATATATATATATATATATATAGTGTCCCTTGGGGTGGGGTGACACTCAAGGACCTTTTCAGAGGGTGTAGGCAGTTGAATAATCTGGAGACGACAGACAAGACAAACAGACAATAATTGTGTTAAAACGAAATACTTTACAAAACATAAAAAGGATGGGGAATTAGCAAAACCAAACACATATAGTCCACTATCCATCTTTTTGTCTTTGTCCGTAATCCAAGTCACAAATTCAATTCAGTTCCTCAAACACTCCAATATCCTGTACACAAAACATGGTCCTCAAAACGATCCAAGTCAAACACACACACAGCAATCCAAAACAATTATCTTTTACTCTCTCACCACTCTCCAATACACCAACCTACTCACTCACCAATGTGGCATAAAACAGTACTTTATATAGCTCCCAAAATTGACATCAGCTGCTATCAGTCCTGATTGTTTCACTTGTTTCAGGTGTGGGACTGCAGGCTGCTGGGAACTGTAGTCTTAGTGGCTCCCAAGAGTTAAAGGGGCAGGCAACCATTTCCTCGGACTGCCCCTTGGGATCCCACAATATATATATATATACAATGCCCGTCCAAAAAAAAAGTCACACACTCTAATATTTCGTTGGACCGCCTTTAGCTTTGATTATGGAACGCATTCGCCGTGGCATCGTTTCAATAAGCTTCTGCAATGTCACAACATTTATTTCCGTACAGAGTTGCAATAATTTTTCGCCAAGATCTTGTATTGATGATGGGAGAGTCGGCCTGCTGCGCAAAGTCTTCTCCAGCACATCTCAAAGATTCTCAATGGGGTTAAGGTCTGGACTCTGTGGTGGCCAATCCATGTGTGAAAATGATGTCTCATGCTCCCTGAACCACTCTTTCACAATTTGAGCCTGATGAATTGTAGCATTGGCATCTTGGAATATGCCTGTGCCATCAGGGAAGAAAAAATCCATTGATGGAAAAACCTGGTCATTCAGTATATTCAGGTAATCAGCTGACCTCATTCTTTGGGCACATAACGTTGCTGAACCTAGACCTGACCAACTGCAGCAACCCCAGATCATAACACTGCCTCCACAGGCTTGTACGGTAGGCACTAGGCATGATGGGTGCATCACTTCATCCGCCTCTCTTCTTACCCTGATGCGCCCATCACTCTGGAACAGGGTAAATCTGGACTCATCAGACCACATGACCTTCTTCCATTGCTCCAGAGTGCAATCTTTATGCTCCCTAGCAAACTGAAGCCTTTTTTTCCGATTAGCCTCACTGACAAGTGGTTTTCTTAAGGCTACACAGCTGTTTAGTTCCAATCCCTTGAGATCCCTTCGCATTGTGCGTGTGGAAATGCTCTTACTTTCACTATTAAACATAGCCATGAGTTCTACTGTAAATTTTTTACGATATGATTTCACCAAACGTTTAAGTGATTGCCGATCACGTTCATTCAAGATTTTTTTCCGACCACATTTCTTCCTCGAAGATAATGGTTCAGCACTATCCTTCCAGGTTTTAATAATGCGTTGGACAGTTCTTAACCCAATTTTTGTAGTTTCAGCAATCCCCTTAGTTGTTTTCTTTGCTTGATGCAGGCCAATAATTTGACCCTTATGAAACATTTTAACATCTTTCCCACGACCACAGGATATGTCTTCCGACATGGTTGTTTAAGAAATGAGCAGTGGTGGGCCGTCAGGGCCAGCAGGGCCTTCTCTGCTGGCCCTGTAACCAATAAAATTAAGTGTGTGTAAAATGTCTTTCTTGAGTATTTAGTTATCAGTTTCAACAGTGTAATATCCACAAAATTACTTATGGTTAGTTTTGTTGAGGCTGAACTGGAATTTCCTACATCAAAAAAAGTCACTTAAACACCTCACAGTGATTTCAGCTGGCGGGGGCCAGCACTACAGATACTGCTAGCCTTTTGTTGAAAAACCACACATCTGATTTATAATAAGCATTAGTGACAGAATCATCAGCCAATCAAATTTTGATGTTCAATGACAGTACGCCCTCTGGGCCTAACAACGTGTCCTGGGCTACCCCCAACTTTTGTCATGAATTTCCTACGCAGATTGAGCGAAAAGAAAATGTAGGTATGTTACAACATTTTGAAATGTTATAAATCGAGCCTGAAACCTATCCCACCAGATAGAGCATGAAAATTCATGAAATTTTATACCTTATTCACTCTCATATGTTAAGTTTTAAGGAAGTTATGGTCATTTTAACACTCGAAAATGTGCATATTGACCCCCATTGCTTTTCAATGGGCTTGAAACAAAAGCTGTGATCCAATAACATAAATGGCCATAACTTTCTTAAAAATAAAGATAATTGCATGGAATTTTCAGTAATTATAGATTGAAGCATTCTAAAAAAGATATGATATATATCTTAATTTGAATTATCTGAAATTACATTACATAATCAATTAATCACATAATTACATGTTGCGCACCCGCCGCGACACGGCAAAAACCACGGCAGGCAGTGAGCATTTGGGCAAAGATATCTCACATTCCGGGTCAAAAATATCGCATTTCGCATCGACAGATTTCAATGAAATTTCACCAGAAACAAGATCAAATGTTAAATTACCGTCCTGGGTACGTTTTATTTAGTCCTGAATTTGCAATCTATGACTTTGAAAGCACTAAACACGAGTCTGACTTTCAAGCGTAGCGTTTTATTTATTTATTTATTTAACCTTTATTTAACCAGGCACGCCATTAAGAAGCGTATGACCAAACCGAGCAATGTTTAATCAAATTTCGGACTGTCTTCTTTGGCGTCTCTCTCCATTGAGAAAGAACTGCTGAATCAACTGAAGCAAAAAGGACAACTACATGAGGATGTTATTGAACGCTTTCTCAAAAAAGACAGACGCATGGACTTTATTTGTATAAGTGACGGGTGAGTGCTTTTCTATTTGCGTAATTTGAGTGAAGTGAATGTGCACAGTGACACAAGTGTATTAGTAGATTACTTTATTGATCCATGTGGGGAAATTTACTCTACATTTAACCCACCCTAATCTAGCCTACTGTTGTAATTGTTGATCAGCTGTCGTGTTGTTGAGAGCCTGCATGTGGCATAATGTGCGCATTATTTGCATATGGCTGCGTTGGCTGTAACAGAGACGTGTAAGATGTGTGTATGTGGTTTACAATTGCTTACTGAAGGCCCTGACTGAACCCCCACGGTACGCCACTGGAAATGAGAAGCTACTCACTGCATCAGTTAGGGTTAAATAACTTGATGCCAGCTAAAACATATTAATCACTGCAGTAATTATCCAATGGAAGGCTCTTACCTATTTGCTTAGTTAAATCCAGATGGTGACTTTTTTTTGGGCCAGGCAGTGTATATATATATTGTGGCAGCCCAAGGGGCTGCCCAAGGAAATGGCTGCCTAGCCCTTCAACACATTGGAGCCACTGGAGCCGAAACAACTTAATTTCCCAGCAGCCCGCGGTCTCACACCTGAACGGAGTCGAGCGATTGGGACTAACAAACAACTGAAGGCCATTTGGAGGCCAATTTAAAGGGCTGATTCTGATCACACGGGGGAGGAGTAGGGTGGTGATTGAGGAAAGTGTTTGGAACGGAGAGAGAACACCTGTGAAGTCTGTTGACACCCTTTTTTTGTTTGTTGAAATTAGTTTATTAAATTATTGTTTTGTTTATATTACTGCCTCCTCTGGGTTATTTAACCTGCCTACGCCCTCTGCGTGTCGCCCAACCCCTAGGGACACCACATATGGTGGAGAATGCGGGCAGAGGGCATCCCTTATAGGCAAGAGGAGGTAGTGCAACTGTGAGCGGGATTAGTTTCTGTTTGTTTTATTTTTTAAAGGAAAATACACCATGATGGCAGATGACTGGACGATGGATCCAGACATGGAGGCTTGGCTGGAGGCAGAGGGTCCCAAGCATCTGTCTAAAGTGGACCAATGTTCCCTCAGTGTTTTTTCAGGCAAGTCCAGCCCTCAAAGGCTCCTTTTTGGATGGAATGGCTCCTGATGTTGCTGAGGCCATCTGTGAAATGGATAAGGTGTTGAAAACACTTAAGAGAGTACAAGAAAAGAAAAAAGTCAGAGAGAGTTAGGAGAGGCACAAGCTGTGATAAAGGACAAAGATGGAGTGATCCAAAAACTGGATAAACGTTGTCGTGACCAGAAGGAAAACCTTGTGAAGAACCAGAGGCGGGCGGCCGTGGTTGAAGACAGATGGCGAGTCACCCTCCAGTAGGTTCAGGAGCTGAAGAATGTCCAGACTGAGCTGTACAGGACAAAGGCTGAATTGGGGACCCCGGAAGAGCGCCATCTGGTGGCCATAGGGAGATTGCTGGAGAAGCATACTGATTCCCTGAGAAAGGTTGGAAACATGGCTGCGGAGCTGGAGAATGACAAAGCATCCCTCGGCAATGAGCTGAGATGTATGGAGGCCCACAGCCTGGACCTAGAAGAACAGGTGAGAAACCTAACCAAGATGTTGGAGAATAAACATCTGCAGTGTCTGGACATCCAGAAATCCCAAGACAAGGTGAAAGAGAAGTATGCCAGGGCCTTGGGGGATGTACAGACCAGGCTCGCTCAGAAGGAGGCGGAGCTCAGGAGAGCAGTGGAGACCCATGAATCTGAGGCAGAGCAACTCCAGAGCCAAGCGGAGCAGGAGAGCGAGGGAAGGCGGGAGCTAGAGGCAAAGCTGGAAGAGGTGAGGACTCAACTAGGAGAACAAGCAGGGCAGCTTGGAGAGCTAGAGAGAGTCCAAGAGAATTTTTCTAATCTGAAGAACCTGTCTGTAAAGCAAGAAGAAAAGATTCTGGCTTTACAGGAACTTCACCAAATCACCTTTGCAGCCCTCCTAATAGAACAAAGTAAAAATTAAGAGCTCCCTATCCTGTGTGAAACACTGCATGGCTTAACCAACAGGCTGGATCAAAAAGAAGTCCAGCAGCGGGCCACAGAGAATTCGTTTCGTGAAGTCCTAAAAATACAAACCGAAACTCTGCTTGATCTACAAAATCAACTGGACGAGGTGAGAGAAGAGCTTGAGTGTGCAAAACATGTGCCCGTTGTACAAGATTCTGCCACACAGGTGGACCTCTCGCAGCCAGTGGAGCCAGCAGGAGACAATGACCAGACATTGGAGTCAGAGTGGGATAGGTGGTGTTCAGTCTCATTCAGCCTGCAGGACCTTGGAAGGGGACTAGAGGAGCAGTATGCAGAGGATGGACTGTGGTGGGACCACAGTGTTGAGGAGGGTCTCTTGACTATGGCTGAGGAGGCCTGGTTGAAGGCCCAACCATCTCCTGATGTGGTGAGTCCATTGCCGTCACTAAAGTTGAGAAGAATAGAGATTAGAGGTTCTTCCCTGAAGAGAAACGGAAATGGAACAGGCAGATGTTTAAATGGAATGACCGTAAAAAAATTATGGAGAGGAAATGAAAATGTGAAAAAGGACTTTAAGGATAAAACTAACCATCTTTTGAAGAGAAGGTTTTCCTCGGTTGCTGGACCTGACCACCGGGAAGCAGAGTGGAAGTGGCGGAAAAGGCTAAAGCGAGGACACCGGATTATGAAGCTGCACAGGGTTCGCTGGTGGAACCATGGAAAGTGGTTGAAACCCAGAACCCAAGTGGGACTCATTCTGTCCATAGAGCCCTGATCCAGTGTCTGCATGTGGCCGTTTGGTGGCAGATGAGGTGAGCAACTTTAGCTATTTCCTTCGCTAAGGCTTGCAGATGCTTTTTCAGGCAGTGAACGGAGACGATGGAATCAGGATGTTTGATCCAGGTGGGACACTGCCTGAGTGGAACTGGAGAGGGGGGCTCTCCTGGTGGCCGTTGGACATAGGCCGCTCAGCCCTCCCTAGGTCAGAGCTGAGGAGGAGGGTGTAGGTCCGTGCGTGTCGCCCAACCCCTAGGGACACCACAATATATACAGTATATATATACACACACACACACAGTACATACAAAATATTAAAGGGAAACAGAGAAAAGGCAGGGCTGAGCTCTGTTTTGGGCATAGAGCATTGTGAAATGTAATGTTGGGGCTATTGAGTCCAAGAAATCCTATAAGCACTGTAGGTATTGCCTGCTCAAAGGCTTGTATCACACAGTTGTATAGAACTGTCTGATTTGCATAAAATGCAGGACGCCAAAATTCATCTGATGTTCACAAAAAATATACTGAGGTTTGTGCCTATGAGAAATGTATACAGCATTTGTATTGAAAACAGATAATCTCCTTACTACTATGTAATGAATGGTAAAGTGCATGCACGCATCAGTCACAGTTTCCCAGAAGATTTTAATTAGATGCTGATTATTTGTGTTACATAAAGATGCAAGTACCAAAACCATTGTTGGGGCCTGGGAATTCAGTCTCAGAAATAATTATACATAAAACTGTTTCCGCTGTCATTTTTATGTTTGCAGGGCAACATCATATGATCTTAATATAATTATGGGAGAAGGCAGCATTTATTGCCCATTCAGTTACCAACAAAAAGGTGATTGTGGCTCATTTGGATCCAACAAAACATATGAAGATAACATCAGAATATCAAATGACCTAATTTATATAGCAGAAAAATCAGGAGGTTCTATAACAGTAAGCTTTTATATTCCCCCTTTCACTATTATTTCATAAGACAAAATTGTCAGAGAAATATCAGAGCTGAGAAGAAACATGTACATCACAGGCTTTTAGCAATGTGTGATATGATGCCTGGCTCAGTTCAAAACTTTCCAAGCGATCTCTCCAATAAAATTAGTTTTAGGCTATATTTTCTTGTAGTCATTCTACATACATCGCTGTATTGGACCTTGAATGTTTTCCATGGCATGACCCATCTATATCAAGGAACTCATTAACTAAAATATAAATTGGTCATCCTTAGGAAGGACAGGTTTATCAGAAGAGATGGGTGCAAATCCTGTGTGAGAGAGAGAAAGGATATTCTGTTCATCAGTTAAATAATCTTTTATAGAACTACTCATGTATGTTACACTTTGCCAATATTTACTCTACGTATGTCAATAAACATGAACTTGAATTGAAAGTGAAAGGTGGAGAGAGTACTTCACTGTGTTTACTCACAATCAAGGCTGGATTGACCAAAACTACTTTGGTATATTGGTGTCTCATGTTGAATAAGTAAAAAATGAAAAACAATATTGGAGGAGTGAAAGGAAATCAAGGTACGCTTCAACAATATATCACAATTATACAACAAATCAAAGACAGCTACTAGAATTGAAAAGTCTAAACAGTGTCATCTATGGATAGAGAACAACACTACACTTTATGCCTCAAAATTCTTTGGTGAAAAATAACCTGCTAGCCAGACAGACAAGATAATGATATCCCTGAGAAAAGCTCAATACAATCACAATTCACAATATATACACCATATCTTTATCTTACTGTGGATTGGGTAATCATGCTGTAATCATCAGTGTGAAATTAAGGTGTGTGTTTCCCCAGGGAGTGAAGATGCTATTAGCTGTGGGAGACATTTTTACATTGACCTTAAAAAAAAGAAGGCACAGTATACACAGGGGGTAAAAATAATGAAAACACCAAATGAAAAATTACTCATATACTGAAGTAACTAAATGACAATTAAAAAGGGCCTACATGTGTTTACCTTCTTATAGACTTATTTACATTTGACATTTTTAGGCACTTAGCAGACGCTCTTATCCAGAGCGACTTACACAGTTTACATTTCTTTACATACAATCCATTTATACAGCTGGATATATTTTACTGAAGCAATTCAGGTTAAGTACCTTGCTCAAGGGTACAACAGCAGTGCCCCACCTGGGAATTGAACCTGCAATCACTGAGTTACAAGCCCACCTCCCTAACCATTACACTACACTGCCAGCCTGTAGACCCGTATCATAAGAGTAGTGACTTATGGGCATGTTAAAGAGCACATCGATTACAAGGTAGCATTTATAACATACAAGGCTTAAATGGGATGGGCCTGCCTACCTTGTAGAATTGCTAGCACCTTATGTGCCTGTTTGTTCCCTGCACTCAGAAGATGAAAGACTACGTGTAGTAGTCTCCTGATATGCTCCCTGATTGTGGAACTCTCCCAGCTTAGATCAGAAATGCCGGAACAATGGCTACTTTTAAAAATCCATTGAAGACTGTTTGACAATCAAAATTCTGTTTTGAAATTGACCATTTTCTGCACCTGTAATGGCCATTGTACTGTATGTGTATGTAACTGATTGAAAAATGCCCTGCTCTGCTTGTACATCTGCAATATGTTTTTAATTATTCAGTGCCCTTGGGACACTTGGTGTGAAGAGTGCTATATAAAAATAAAATTGATTGACTGATTGATTGATTGGAAGTGTCAAAATGAGTAGCAGTAAAGAATAGGCTATACAGTGGTAGTAAGTATACAGTTACACAAGAATATACTTATTACTGGAAAAGAATACTCAAACATTAATTCTGGAAATTTATTAAAACAAAGGTTCAAAATAACCTGTTAAATGAATCCCTTTGGACAATGAGTTTGATCAAATACAAGCTATAGCTGTATTTTGACTCTTGGTTAATGAATATGAGCTATGGTGTGCTTACCAGTTTCACTGAATGATCCTCTTTGTCTTGAGTGATAAACCTTTTCACCCAGACTTTTATCACATCATTGTGTTACCATAAACAAACCTACAGGTAGTGGCCAAAAAGGTAGCAACACCAATATGATACGACTTGTATCCTGATCTCTAGAGGTCTGGGTGGCCTGTTCTTGATGAAACTGCCTGCTCACTCCCTTCATTGAAATGTGCAGCCAATTGATTTAGAGTTGCTCACCTGTTTAGCCTTGCACCTCAAACTAATGCATGGACATCTCGATCCAGGAGTATGAGCTTCTGACCACAGTGGCCCTTTGTTGATGGGATCTTTCCCTCAGAGTTCCATGCCGACATAAACTTAAGACACCATTCCTTGTGAAACGTCGTAGAGTGGTCTTCATCACTGAAGCTCCTGCCAAACATAACTCTTTTCAAAGTCACTGAGGTCTAGTCTTCTAGCCATGCTAGCCAAAATTATAGGTCTGCCCAGCATTTTTGTGCACGACCCTGAGCATGTGGAGATGTTAATTGCTTAATTATCCCAGGAACAACACCCATTTACCCAGGTGTTTCCACCTTTTTGGCTACTACCTGTATATATTACAATTTTACTCTCCAGTTTAAATTTATGGTTATTTTATTGCAATAGATAATATAGGACATGCCTTTGTTTTGGAATATACAGTTTTAGTGAGTTAATATTTATTTATATAGTGTTCTGAAACATTTTTCTGTGCTGTATTGTATACCTTCAAATTCAAAAGTATCCTTTTCACAAAAAACCTTTCCAATGGTGTGCCTAAACGTCCGCATGCGGAACGTGATAAAGATGATGGCTGGAGTATACTAAAGCCCACGGCGATGTAACATGCTACATTAGGTCTGGCCAACTCAGGGCTCTCCTGAGTATATGAAAATAACTCAACCGGAAAGAGCTGGGCACTAAATTCAGGCCTAATGAGCCCGTTGCTGTCCTGAAACTGCCATATGGCCTGCACGGTGTGTTCCCAGAGCACAGGTGAATTGATCGACAGAGGTGAGGCAGTTTATAGAGTTTGGTGTTCCTATTTACAAATATCCAATATTACACTTCAAATTCCTAATGCATTTTGTTCCTGGTTTGCTTGTGAGCATGTCAATTTTGTCTATGTACAGTTTTAAAGGATGCTATACAATATCGTCATATCAACAAAATATTACACCTGCACGCTTCCCTAGCCCAAATCTCAGATGCACAGCCCAGTGATTTGTATAGCTGTAGCACCTGGCCCCTTAATACAAATCTTAACAACAATAGGGGGGGTCTATGAATCTGTCGTGTTTGCACCCTTAATAAAAATCTAAACATTTTAGGCATTTACCAGACCCTCTTATCCAGAGCGACATACAGTTTTACATTTCTTTTACATACAATCCATTTGTACAGCTGGATATTTACTAAAGCAATTCAGGTTAAGTACCTTACTCAAGGGTACAACAGCAGTGCCCCACCTGGAAATCAAACCTGCAACCTTTGAGTTACAAGCCCAGTCCCCTAACCATTATACTACTCTGCCACCACAAAACAATAGCATTAGCACCTGTGTCCCCTTAACAATTGCTATTATTGCTATTATCCACACAATACCGCACAGATGAAAGCACATTGATTCAAATGGTCCCAACATTCTATGTGAGAGATATTTATTTTACGGTGTGGTCATTTCCCAGTCTATTATGCAGACTTGAAAACTGGCCAATGTATCAGTATTGTTGGATGTAATATCATAGGCCCAATCAATAAAAAAATAAAAAAACTAGCTTGTTGTAAATCCTGCCCATTTAATACCCTCCCATTTCTGACGTTTGATATTGCACACATTTCCCTGAAACATTACTTGTCTACTTTAATATGCAGTCTCACAGATACAATTGATATTTCACTTTATGCTGGTAAGTACAGCACCTATCATGACTAAACACAAGAGCAAAAGGGCAAAACTGGTGAGCTGGTTTCATTGATCTTCTCCATGTCCTCCACTGCGACACTCAGATTCAGAGAAGCAATAGGCCTACGTTATTCGAAAACGAAATAGAAAATTGTCATGCGGGTCAACTGAGATAACTTCTTAAACTCATAAAAAAGGCATTAACCAACGTCTTTACATTTACCTACTGCAGATTTATTTAAGCTATCCTAAATATATGGAATCTGATCGTTATATCTGGGGTACAATAACTGTGGGAAATCAATACATTTGCTGAATCACAGTGACCTGGATAGTGTTATGGTGTGCTGCTGGGTGCAATATTACACATGGCAAAACTCATATAAATGCCATTAGTGTCTGAATAGATAGATAAAGCATTTTGAAATTGCTTAAAAGTCTGGGATAACTAGATTTGCTTTATTGCCAGTAATTTGCGAGCCGCTGCTGTCTATATAGCTATACACTCACACTATTATTCATCTTAC
This sequence comes from Aldrovandia affinis, assembly GCA_029706075.1. NCBI lineage: Eukaryota > Metazoa > Chordata > Actinopteri > Notacanthiformes > Halosauridae > Aldrovandia > Aldrovandia affinis. The sequence continues at coordinate 4,528,045 of JAINUG010000068.1, read as the reverse complement.
ATGAGGGAACTGTTGAGGGCATGGATCATTTTTTATTAAATTGGATTCTTATCAGCAGGGAGGTATTAATTAGATCACATTTTATTTAATTGTTGTGTCTGTGGTCTCTGAATGGGCCTTCACTTCCAGTTGAGTGGACTTTGGAATTTACTCATGAAATATGAATGGGAATTCAACTGTGGCCCAGAATTTGAACATTGTGGAAGAAAAATAAATAAATTGATGCAATAATATACCCTCTATTACCCTCCTGAACCAGCAAAAACGCACATAGATGGTAGCATAATTGCTATTTTCATCTGTCAGAATAATGAATATTACTTACCTTCGCCCAGTTTAGTAGTTTCGTGATCTGCAATAAAGGCGTTTGCATCAACATGGGTAGGGTGGCACAATTATTAGTGTTTCTATCCATAAGTTAATGTACAGATTAAATGAACAGAGCAATGCCCATATTGCAACATATTGGTCATTATTTTTGACATTAAACACATACAGACTTCAGCATAGGATCAGAATGTAGACGTTCTAACACATTTACAAAAAAGGAACAGTGACAGTTCAGAGCATTCTGTTATCCTCTCCGCAACTGCATGAATTATTCACGCAGCACAGAATAATCGTACTCACTCTCAATTTCATACATCCCTGAAAATCTGCAGATATTATGTAACAACATCTTGGGCTCTCACTTCTCGGTGACCTAATGCTCGAAGCTGTAGAAGTGCCTATCCTTCCCTCAGCTGTTGTATTGGGCACTGGGCACCTAACATACTGATCTATGTTGCAGAGCTGTCTTACTCCTGCCTACAATGCTGATAATAAGGACTATTTCACTGACAGTGCACAGTTGATTTATTTCCAACAGGAAAATCAGTGAGCACATCTTGCCCTGCAAACCTAATCCCAGTGGTTCTGTGATTATGGGAATAGATCATGGGGGGAATACATCCGATGGATCATATTCCACATCACATTCATTGCAATTGAGACTTTTGCCCAAAGCATTTACAGTGCAATTGGGCCATATTAATGTGGCATCTTACAATCAGAATAGGTCAGGACGGAAACATTGAATAATGTCTTGGAATGATGTCATGATTTCATATCCACGACTGCTTAATCGCAGTGTTAATAAAACTACCGTTTGTTTATGGCTGTGCCCCAGTGCCATGCCCTGGTCCCTTTTCTTGTTGCCTGCTTTTGTCAGCTGTCACTTTGTGGCCGATAAACAGGGGACATGACAGTAAAAGGGCTGGCCTGTAGCAGAACCAATCATACTTGAAATGCTGCATTTAGAATGTAGACACTCTGCAGACTCGCCATGCTCCCTTATGAATTATTGGCCATGCCGGATGGAGCGCACATAATTACATTTTCTGAGGAAAAAGAGACAGATGTATTTTGACATTTAAGTTGTGACTAATGTGCCAGCGAGCGAAACGCTTCACTGATCTCGAGGGGGCTCAACTCTCATAGCACCCGGATGCACCGGAGCCTTGTTCTTGCCTCTAAAAAAGGAAAAATGCTTCCCTTTCGATTCGAAATCCTCCATGGTAATGCTGGAACCTCGACAATGGGGATGCATCGTTTAGGTCTCTTATTCGGGGAGATTTGTCAGCCCACGCACTCAAGTGTAAAGAGATAGTTCTCTCCCAGAATATTTCCACAATGAAATCTGGCACGGATCTCTGCATGCCTGGTTGACATCTCCGCATGGATGTCCATCTACCACCTGAAGCTGAACCTGGGGAAGACAGAGCTGCTCTTCCTCCCAGCGAAGGGCTCCCCGATGATTGATGCGTCAATCACCGTGGAAGGCTCCATAGTGTCTCCGTCCCAGTCTGCCAGGAGTCTTGGAGTAACCCTGGACAACGAGCTGTGTTTCTCGAGCCATATTGCAGCGATCACTCGGACCTGCCGATTCTCCCTCCACAACATCCGGAGGATCCGACCGTTCCTCACCCAAGAGGCCACTCAACTCCTAGTCCAGGCCGTGGTGATCTCACGTCTGGACTACTGCAATTCCTTGCTGGCAGGCCTTCCGGCCTGTGCCATCAAGCCACTGCAACTAGTCCAGAATGCTGCCGCTCGTCTGGTGTTCAACCAGCCGAACTTCACCCACGTCACCCCTCTCCTCTCCTCTCTGCACTGGCTCCCCATCGCAGCACACATCAGATTCAAATCACTGGTGCTTGCTTTTCAAGCGGCCAGAGGTACTGCTCCCCCTTACCTCCAGTCACTCATCACTCCCTACACCCCTCCCAGACCCCTCCGCTCCGCCTCCTCTGGTAAACTGACTGTCCCCTCCCTCCGGACGCCTGGCAGCCGCTCCACGCGGTCTTGCCTCTTCTCTGTCATGATCCCTCGCTGGTAGAACGACCTTCCGCAATCGGTCAGGACCGCGGAATCACTTGCGATCTTCTGCAAGAGACTCAAAACCCACCTCTTCAGACTCCACTACCACTGAACTCTGTCCATCTAGCTAAATTGTCTTCACCACTGTTTACTTGTTCAACAATATACTCCAAAACAAAAACAAAAAAAAAAAAAAAAAAATTACACTAACCTTTTCCTTCCCAGTGTTACAGGTATGGTACGCAGATGCCTGCAATGATGTCTATTGCTGTATTACTGCACTGATCTTGTGCGCCAACTATGATTGTTCCTACCATGTATTAATGCACATCTTGTAAGTCGCTCTGGATAAGAGCGTCTGCTAAATGCTTAAAATGGAAAATGGAAAATATGTAATGAAATCGTGCGGAAATAAAAACATACTATTTGAGTGCTCCTCGGAGGGGGATGGAGGCAGGCAGATTGAGGATGCGTCGTTCTCCACAGACGACAGATTGCATTACTGTAAATGGTAACTCCACCCAATGTGATCTGATAGTGGGATTAAGATATTGGCCACAAAGATGTGAGTTTGTATGACTGAGACAGGCCCTTTATAATGCAATGCTGGATCTTAAAGAGCAACAAAAAAACATCACATTTATCCTTATCATAAGAAGCTGATCTGGTCTCCATACATTCAATACTGCTTGATGTGGTACAATCAGGGTGTCACTAAACAGTAATCTTTGCTCACAAGAAGCATTATGGATTGGCCTCCTAAAAGACTAAAAGCCTCAACCCAAGCAAGGAATGGTTAGATTTACTATGAGGTTTAATTGGGGTCATATCAAACACTTGCAATTCAGCACTTTTCAACCATTTTGCAGTCAAGTGCATTAGTTGGAACACATATTGCTAATTAAAGGACTTTAACAGAGATTTGATTGGACCTGGTAAATGGGTCAATATTTACAGGATCTGAAATCAGTAATATAAAGGAGTGACATCTGGGTGAATCAGGATACTCAACTAAAAAGGACCGTATGTGGTTTTAATCATTACATTTTACATTTTTTACATGGAATCATGGAATTTAATTGTGGAATCCGACACAGACTACCTCCAGAAGTGGTTTGAATTTGGAAAAAATATGAACAATATGCGATTTCTTATGTTCAAACCACAATCATCAAATATAATTTATAGGATTTGTCAGGATATTGAATATACAGTATGTCACGTAAAAAGGCAAAAAGTCTAAATGGGGCGTATGTCCATCACTTGATTCAGACATAACTTCAAAAACTTTCATCATTTACCAAAACAAGCAATGCTGAGATGGGCCCAATGTCAATGTGTTTTCTTTTTCTGAATAAAGAACTGTACAAAAATACAACATTATTTTAAAAAGGAAGCTGAGACACATCTGTGTTCTTTTACAAATAAGGATGCAGTACATATAACATGCAATATCAGGTTATTGAACACAGTAGTGTGGTAGGTCATAAGGAAGCATGCTAATAAAATCACAGTTCTACTGTATTTGTCATTGTCAACTCCAATCACGAGTAGTCTTCTATTTTTACCTCTGCCTCTCCCGCAGTATTACAAGCTTGTGGTGAAATACACAGCTCTCAGAGTCTCATGATGGAAGAACATCAGCGAACATTAGTTGTATATGAAAGCTTATCCGGAACTTCATAATCTTATTGCGTACTGAAAATGTACAAGCTGAACATGGGCAATTTGATTTCTTGAAGAAATGGTTCTGTGGGGCTGCTGGGCAGCTTACACTGATAAGGCACTATTTTGCTGCGCTTAGGAGCCCCTTGGTCTGGTATAAATTCTGGACTGTGCCATTGCTGGCTGTGACCAGCAGTCCTGCAGGGTGATGCATAATTGGCCATAGCCTCGCTCTGATAAGGAAGGGATTTAATTTGGCGGTATGTCCATATCTCATCGCCCACCAGCAACTCATTTTGGTCGATTGGACGCCCACAGTCTGCCTGCACAAGCTACACATAAAGTGTTCTCTTCTGACTCCATGTCTGTGCAAGTTGACTGGTGGACTACAGGCTGAAAAGAAACAGGGCTTGACATTGCGTGTTTCGTAGGAGTGCCCATACCTGTCTGGGCTCTCCTGAGTTGCAGTCACCAGTTTCCCTGTACAAAATCCATGCATTAACAGGGGTGTGTTAAATAAACGTATTATTAAAAATGATTAAAGTAAACTGGCAGTAAATGGGTAATAAAAATGCTATTCTTACCCATTTTCACCCGATGCAATTGGCTCTTCTTGTTAGAATGCTTGTTAAATGCTATTTTAAAGGTATTCACAACATTCTGTTTTATGGTGAATCTGGGATGCCTAATATGTTTTGTAAGGAATGAAGGCTTTATCAAGGGTGTGAATACTTTTGGTGGGTACTGTATATCTTTTAAAGCAACCCTTTTCACAATTGTGCCACTTGCTGTGAGAATTGAAAAATCGAGCTTTGACACATTTTCCGTTCACTTGCGGCGCTCTAGCAGTACGATCAACCATAGCATTTTTGTTGTCAAAAGAGAACCCTTTGTCAGTGATTTTCAGACAAACAAAATTGATTTGTTTTTATTTACTAAGAATACTTTTCTTTTTACTGTGACTGATGAAGCAAAACTAATAGGCATAACAAGAGATAAGCACATGTAGACATCAGAGGATAAAAGGATCGGGCATTCATTAATTCCATAAAAAATGGCAGACTGAAATGTGCTGTAGGTGTACTCGGACACTTTGATGAATGGACCTCTTGCTGTATTCCCCAGGCAACTGACCGGAACTAAGGAGATGCTGAGGAATTTAGTAAACCAATGGACAAGGCCCACATTTAGCTTTCAGATCAACACAGCAATGTACTGAAATAGACAAAGTCTTTGCTCAAATTAACAATATCAGCTTCCCTTGTTATCAATGTATTAATGATAATAGCTATAAAAACGATTTCCAGTTATGTTGGTATTAGACTATTCAAAAAATATCTCACGTTACTACTGTTACCTCTTCTTATTAGTAGGTAAGTGTGCCTTTTTCATTTTTAAATACTTACAAAGGCTGTATTGATGTGCTTGTTTATTTAAAAGGGGCATCTTACTAGACTGGAGCATGTATTCAATCAACAATTCTCCCTTGATTTCTTTATAAACCCAGCACATACAAAAATAGCACATACATTTTTGTATGTGCTAGTTAGTAATCATGACTAATTACACTGTTATTGTATAACCCTTATGTTACATTCTATATCCTGACCTCTAAACAGGTATCAAGAGAATGCTGAATGATTTCATGGAACTCTCGGCCACAGATTATTTATTACTTTTAGTCAGCTCTCACAGAAGGGTTTTATGTTCATCAAATTAAATTTTTATATTCAGTCTTTAATGTTGTGGAGTTTTGTGTGCTTCCTGAGTAGAGTGCAGGAGGAAGAGGGAGAGGGGGTTTTATGTCCGCCTCTCTCCCTCGGCCAATAGTGAGATTGTCCAAAGCCCTTAGAAAGGGTATAAATTCCTTGAGACAATATTATTCACAAAGTAACAATAAAACAGATGATGCTAATTACATGGTGACAGTGGTGATGGTGATGATGGTGATGATAAAAGCATTGCGACAGTGTTAGCATAATGGTTAAGGAATTCGGCTTGTAATGCAAAGGTAGCAGGTTCGATTCCCAGGTGGGGCACTGACGTTGTACTTAACTGTGCAAGGTACTTAATCTGGATTGCTTCAGTAAATCTATCCAGCTGTATAAATTGATTGTATGTTAAGAAATGTAAACTGTGTAAGTCGCTCTGGATAAGAACGTCTGCCAAATGCCTGTAATGTAATGTGATGCATGGAAAAGTGGGCATTGGCCGAGACACTTTGGGAGTGATCTCATCATTAGCAGGGTTTGCAGCTCTTGACTGCTCCAATTACTCACTGGTCTGCGGACTATCCATCTGAAGACAACCGCTAATGATCCAGCTCTCATTGACCATTCGTCACTGTCCATGTTCTTACCTTGCGTCCGAACCGCATAAAGCTGACATAAAGCTGAAACCAAAACCCAAACTACACAGGTGATTATTTATCAGATAGGACTTTTATTTATCACTGATAATACTTATGTTACAAGCAGTTCAGAGATTAAGCATCCAACTTCAAAGTTGAGAGAAAAATGAGGTAAAAACAGAAGAAAAAAAAACCTGATTTACCCACTCATATTTTTATTCAGCAAAATGAACACAAACAACTAATTGAGGGTGGGGTGGGGAATCTAACATACAGACCACACAATTACATTTTGTGCATAAGGCTGACAACAAAGTGTTCAAGTAGTACATTTTAAACCTGCTTTGTGTAACCTCTTTGTTGACCTATTCAAAAATAACAAATAAAGGAAATAAGATAACCAAACAGATTTAAATGAATTGCTCTGTCTAGAACAAATTGATTTCTTTGAATGATTTCTTTGAGCCTGCCAGTAAAAGGCTTACCTTTTGTAAGTTTAATTGAATTGGTGTCATCCCAGAAGAGGAGCAGCCCCCGAGCACATAGGCACATCCACACAGTAACCACACAAAATGACCAAAAAGACACTGTAACTGATGATTCTCAGAAAATGTGCAACCAAATGCACCCAGAGAGCATCTACATTTTGTTGACACACTGTACATTTTCATCTTCAAGTTTTTAAAGTGAGTCAAATATAACCTATCTACAACTAAAAAATGTATTTATATTTTTTTGTATTTTAATGGTTTATTTAACAGGGACAGTGGGAAAATACATTAATTATCCCCAGAGTTAGCAAAACTGCTAAATTTAATCTGTAGTCCCTGTATTAACTTATCTAAATGTTTGAAAAAATTTATTTTCGAATAAAATCCCTATAAATTCACATTGGAAGCATGGAGTTGCTTGTCTTAAATAAATTTAAACTGAGAAGACCCGCTATTTTTACGTCAATCCCCCTAGTAATGTGAGTTCGCTGCCGTAGTCCTGCGACCGGTAGTGACGAAGCGAAGTGACGCCTCTTACGAGACGGCACCCGCAGGCCGTCGACCGTAACCCGGTACTACAGGGCCACTCTACGCAGCGAACGTCACGTCGGCTCCCCTCCCCCCTCCCTGGGGCGGACAGCCAATCGCCGCCCCCTGGTGGCACTCCCGGCCAGAGCCGACACTTGGCGAGACGGGGAATTGAACCCCGGTCTCCGTGGCCACTGGACCACGCGGGAGGCCCCGCCTGTTTGATATTGTCATTGAAACAGGAAACAAGGCCACGAATTAGTCAGAAGCGCTGACAGATTAAACAAGAACATATCTGTTAATCTGTAAATCTTGGAACAATTAAAATATGTTTGGTAACATTGTTGATCTGCCTGCTGGAAAAAAGCCACCAGTGGCAGGCAGCATTGTGGGCTGTGCACAATGAAGACCATCTGGATGTGCAAGAAATATGAAGTGTCTCTGTATGTACAACTCGACATGGTCTGTAAATACTTTAATATTGGAGGGGCAATGGTTCATTCTCCTGTCACTACCAGTTAAACAAAGAAGCTAATGGTTTAAGACATTCAAAATATGTGCACTTTTATGCATAGCTGTATGTACTTATGTTATTTCAGCTCAGTTATCAATGCAATTGTGTAATTTGTATTTGGGTTGTGATTGGCTTTACTGAAAACCAAAATATCTGCTCAGTTTTTAATTAACTCTACTAAAGATTTTGTACAGATGTTGCTGGTATGCTGCAGAATCAGTGTAATGATTTGTTAATCACAACAACAGTTCAACATAAAAAAGCTATTTTACTTACATTTACAAAGAATATACTCTGTACATCTTTAAGGTACAATTCCTAAATTCTTTGCAACTAAACTTCAATATATTTAACAGAAACCAAACAAGCACTGTTCCAAAGCAATGCTTCCCATATTTTCAAACATCCATTCAAGTAACTTGACTCTGTGTTCCTTCACCTTGTCACCAATGTGGAGGAAAGATGTGTCCTCTACAAGGCAGGTTTACCACTGTTTCAGTGGTTTTAAACTTCTTAATTATTGACCTAATAAGGGAAAGTGATAAGTGGTATCTTCAGTTTTTCATTTATTTGTTTGTAACCATCTCCTAACAATCCTGGTTTAGTTTCTTCTGAGAGTTCTTTTCCTTTCCCCTTGGTGATGGATGGACAAATGGATCTACATGTGTGTTACCTGGTTTTTATACCCCAGTGAAACAGGAAGCCAGAGCAGAGCCACAATACAGTTTCCTAAGATTGAGATGAACTTCTTAGCATGTTAAATGTGGAATTTAAATATTAATAAATAAATGTAAATATAATCAATTGTGGGTAACGTTTTGTGAGATGGGTCTGTGTGGCTGAGTAGGTAGAGCGTGGCGCTGACAATGCTTAGGTTGTGGGTTCGATTCCCATTGGGGACCGCATACACTGAAAAAGAATGCATGCATTCACTACTGTAAGTTGCTTTGAATAAAAGCGTCTGCTAAATGGCATATATCAGATGGTTATTTGAAATCATTTAACTCATCAACGGTGTATTTTGCCCAATCCTGTGTATGTTACTCTTTTGAATGATACAGATTTACATAACATCAGGAAGGCAGTTGTAAGAGTTGTAAGTTTAGCATTACAACCTTATAACATTACAACATATCGCCACATTTTTCACATTTCTATGGACAGTAATTGGGAAGTGCAGTTAGTTAATGTTTGTTTTAATTGCATTATTGAAGGAAATGACTACAGGTTAATTCTTCATCTGAATATCCCAAAAACATTATCATGTACTCAGCATACACAATTATAATGTAGAACTTTACCAGGCTCTTATAGTCGGTCTTAATTAAATTGACATCTTCTGTAATGAATTGTATTCAATTGCCTATATATTGCATGCCTCACAGTGTTGTATCACTGAATAAGACATGTTCAGAAAGATCACATTTAGTCTATTTTGTATATGCTTGTTTTACACAAGTGTCCACAGTCCACAGTAATGACACAGCAAAACATCTTAATATACAATTAAACATGTTACAGCTCACAGAGCTGTAACATGAGGACAGAGGACAGAGGACAAGTCACTCAACCGCTAAACAATCGCAGTGATGGTCTCCTCTCACTCCCAGCACAGCAGCATACACAATGGGTAAGAGAACCTGTAATGAAAATGGACTTGCGGGGCATGAAATCTCATTTCCTGAAATAAAACAACGCACCGCAATAACATCACATGCCGATTAGAATATTCATATTCATCCAATCCCTTGAAGCAATAGCAAAGATTGCTCATGTGTCATAAAAAGTGATCCAGCATGACGTCTACAACATTTAACTTGTCAGTATTCATTCTTTAAGAATACCAAGTGTGCTCCGTTCATAAAGGCACTTTTTCTGTGCGCTTTTCAACTGTATCTTGTGACTGTGATTACCCATTATTACAATGCCTACAGATAAATGGAACATTCCCACGAGCCATCCATCTTTCATGAGTGCGTACACATTGTAGCACATATGATGGAGCGCTTTGCAATTGAAACGTGACTTTGAAAACAATGAGACTGATTAAATTCCTTCTGATTTACATTCTGTCATCAATGAGACGCAGTTCTGGTGGTGCCTCCCATCTGTTATGCTGGACAAACAAGGGTGTTCACATCTGACCGGGCTCTCGACCGACTAAAAGACTGTTACGTTGTGGGGAAAGCAGATAAGGTGCAGTGTATGCAGGAAAATGCTTATGGCAGTCCACTCACAATCCCATCCACCTGTTTGCCATTCAATGATACCAATTTTCTAGGAATTTCCTCTATGATCACAACCATCCTCTCCCATATTGATATAGAATGACCCATTTTAACTGTTCAAAAATATTTAATGGTATACTGACTGTAAATTTAACTTTTCCTTTGGGTGTTTCCAATAGGAAGGACATTTTGTTATTATCCGGGAGTGGGAGCATATCCAAGGCCTGTGTATGGGAATGGAAAGCCCTGATAAATCACTCTCTTGCCCTGGGCGTCACAAGTCTGGATCAAGGGTTATAATTTACTGCAGGTTATTTACTGTGAAATAATGAAAGGCTGTGGAAAACAGCTTTTTTTAAACCAGATTGGGAACTCCTCTTGGGGGTTATCAACTTAATAACGTGCCTGAGCCATATCTCCACGATACAATTAATTTGATCTGCAGGGAGCGAGTTCTTATCCATCGCTTTCCAAAAGAGACGTGCAGCTCCTGAGCCAGGCAGCGAAGAAATACCAATCAGATGTGTGCTATCTGGCTATTCAGAATTCAAAGAGTGTATGTTCACAATATCCACACACTGATGAATAAAAAAACAAACCAGCGCACAAATACGGTGCCCATGAACAGCTGCAAGATTTTTTTTCACTCTCAATTACTCTTCAATTATAAAATATCAGAAAAAATAAGTAAGGGGGAATCTAAGGGTATTTCACATTAACTGTGGTCAAGATGAACTGCTAATCAAAAGCTTGAGAGGTTTTATTTTCTTTAGGAAAATAACAAACGCTTCATTTTGGAAACAGGAATCAGCTTAACCCCTTTACTTTTAATGGTAAAAGTAGAACATTGATTGAAATGCCACAGAAGTGTACACGTCCAGCTCCAGGTCCACGGTGACATTTAGTGTGACTTTTAATGTCACATACCATCTCAAATAGGTTTTGCTCAGGGCACAGGGAAGACAAAGAAATCTTAGCATATCTACCCAGTTGACAACTAAGTCGACAGCTCCTCAGCTCTAACAAGCTGGATGAAATGGCAAATGCGGTGATCACATGCTTCCATAAGTAGGGTGTGTAGCTACTACAAAGACAGCATTTATTTTAGGATAATGCCATGGATCATTAATTAATGTGGATATTACTAACAGGACCTCGTTGTAGTATATTTCTGAGCTTCAGTTAAGACAGGAGAGCGCAATAAAGATCAATAAATTCACATTCTGTGTCAGAGAAAGTGTATGGTTTCTCAGTAATATACCCCTTGAATATGAAACTGAATATAAGTCTAGATTCAATCATAATTAGGGATGAATAATGAAGGACTTCAACGAGAGACTGACTCAATGGTTAAAGAAAGGGGCTAATTTAAAACAAATAATTCAGGGAAGTAGGCAGAGATGGGCAGTATTTCTGTTACTTGTATTTGAAATACGTATTTCAATTACTTTTGAGTATTTTGCAATTTGTATTTGACAGGGCTGAAAAAATTCAAATGTAATTTGTAACAAGATACTTTAGGGTGGAGTAATTTAGTGTTTACAAAATACTCAAAATACGTTATCCATGATTCAAAGAACATAAAAAAAGAACAACAGTAAACTTTTGCAGGATTTTTAGACCCGCTCTCTGTCGGTTGGACAAGGCAGTGAATGCATGCACACGTGGATGCATGCATGTATCTGGTCTCAGGTAGCTATTGAGAATTCGGCGCTTGTTTTCACACAAGCCTACTCACAGTATTCTAAGTGCCGTTTTGAGAAATCGCGACGTGACGTGAAAAGTTAGAAAAGACGATTTCTCAAAACGCCACTTTGTGACTCCAGAAACACTAGCTAGCATGTAGGGGAGAGCGGGGTTGGTTGGCACACTTTTCACACTCTGCCGTATTTCTCTGGCATATTTTATGTGAGGATATTCTAACTAGTAGCAAATGAAAGGTGAAGGTCTCAGCTATAAATACATATATTTCAATGTCAACAAATATTTTCTTCAATTACGTGATTCGTGATTAAAGTCATGTTGTGCACTTGTGCCAACCAGCCCCAACACGGGGTTGGTTGGCACACGCTTTGGGGTTGGTTGGCACAATGTTAAAATGCTATCAGTACAAAGAATGAAGCAACAAATAGAAACAATTTGAACCAGAACCAGAAAATATAAACATTCAATATAATATCTGCCCATTTTTTACCAATTTTTTTTTTTATCAGTTCACTAATAATGTTTCATTAATTATGTCTTTGGACTTTATAAGAACAACAAATAAAAATATAACACTGAATAATTTTGTAACAATTATAAACGTAATAATTTAAAAGGCGCCCACGGCCAGTCGTGCGATACGACCGTTGGGTAGAGTGGCGCACCGTTTCGCACGAAACATAGATGCAGCGGCTTTAAAGATTAAAACAGTGTTCACGCTAGTTTGAACTGTTTAGTATCGAATCGCAATCTCGTTCCTCTATGTACCTGTATGTGGTTGGAATGATAATAAAGGCAACTCAACTCTCACTCAACTCAAAGAGCCTATTTTTAGTGTTAGCCTTTTGCTCCTCCAGATCTCTTTTGACTGGTTTGTCTGTCAGGATGGCGGTTTTCCTCCTGACAGCACCACCAACCTTCCTAGGGAAAGGCTGCAGCTCCTGTGGGGTGGGGAGACCTCTCCCAGTGCCAGCAGAGAGACCACTTGGTCCAGGCACACCATTGACACATGTGCCAACCAACCCCAAAGTCAGTGTGCCAACCAACCCCACTCTCATTAGGACACATCTCTGTGCTAATATGATGTCAGCTAGCTAGCATGACTCATCACAACCTTTCAAATCTTCTATCAAAATGTAGCTGATTCCTCTCTCTATTAACTAAAAATAATATAATGTCAATATCTCTATCTAACACAGTTTTATAATATATTTAGTGGGGGACCATTTTAATTTTGACCATACAAAATGTCAAAGTTGTGCTCACCTCAACACTTAGTGACCTTCAAATGTTTTTGACAGATGAATGAGTGCAGGTAAAGAGAGCAAACATTTTAATGTTAAATTTTTGTGACATTGCCCCCTGGGGGGCTGGTGATGACCTGTGTGCCAACCAACCCCTGTGCCAACCAACCCCGCTCTCCCCTACAATTCATGCTGATTTGTTTGTAAGTTTGTACTGCACTATTTTCAGTATTTTTCTTTTTTATACAAATAGCATCAAAGATAAGAAATTGGTTGTCAATAGCCCAAACAACCAAAATCGAGGGAGTAATGTGGGCAAACCAATTAGGAGATGCTAAAGATGTGATTGTGCCTCTAACACTTAACACACGGTGATAGCCTATGTGATTTTGGCTTTTTGCTCATATTCATAGAGAAAGGCAGCCACCTATTCATATGTTAGCCTACGATAGCAAATTGGAGACAAGTTTTTTTCCTGTATTTTGAAAATACAAAATGCATGTATTTTATCTGATACATTTTCTGGCACCAGTATTTTGTATTTTGATCTGATACATTTATTTGAGGGGTATTTTGTATTTTGTAACAAGATACATTTCGATGTATCTTTGCCCATCTCTGAAAGTAGGCATTAATGAATATTTTTCAAATAAAGTCAACCTAAATGTAACTTTTTACTCTGAATTTTAACTTTTTACTTTTCACGTTGCAGGTTTACAGGTATGCCTAAATACACTCGTTATGTAGTTATTCCTGACGTTATGACTTTGTATACAGGACTAAATGAAGCTGTAATGTTAACATGTTGAGGTTTAAGTTCACAACAGTTTGTCATTGAGTATTTATACGTCGTTCCTCAGTAGACAGCATTGCATCTCATGAAGCACAACAAAGAACAATCTGTAGCAACACGCTGAGCAAAGAACGCAGTCATTCCCTGTGGTTTCCGGATTTGCTGTGATCCAAAACTAATTCATATTTCATGTTTTTGACTTCTTCAGATGTATGACAATCCGTGAACAGATTTAATCAGGATACGTGAAACATCTCCGTCTATGTAAACATCAGTTTCATTTGCATCTTACGTTTGCGCTACGCCTACGTACTATGGCCTTACCAGACAGAATTATTTGATCAAAAAGAAATCAGCAGTTCAATATTGATACCACATGGTGACAACCATCGACTAATCTGTAGCCTATTCCTTTTCTCCTTAATGGTATGAGGGAAATAAATCCAATTGTATTTTTCTGAAACAGATTATTAGAAATTGGTTTAGGACGTGAATGCGTGACCAACTTAATATTTAGACTTTCCCAATATAGATACAGTAGCCAGATGATCTACCATCTATGGCATGATCGCACAGAGAAAGTCAGTTTTATTGACATGCATTTTTTGATTTTATGGGGTTGGATATAAACTCGCAGCAACGTTACAGTCTTAAATCAAGAAATGGACCGAACGACTATGTTCTTTTATATTGTCTAAATGGTAGCTAAATAAGAAGTGCGTATTATATAGCCTACACATGCTTCAGCAACCAAATTGTCAAAAGCAATGGGAATACATAACTTTTATCAATCTTAGCAAGTGCTATTTGTGCCCGAGTCTTACCCGCATTCCTGAGCTTCTTGTTCCTAAACACTGATAAAATGACCAGCAGGTTTCCGAGGATGTCAACGACGATGGTAAAGATCAGCACGCTGGCTAGCGCTGTCGTCACTCCGGCAGATGTGGTTTGCGTTGAGAGGCTGCTTTGATTCGGACCATGGGACAAACAGTCGGTACAGCTCAGGTTCACCTCAGTCTCCATATTCTCAACAAATATGACGGTCCATCAGCACTTTTTAGACCGAAACACAACATTGAAACAGTTGCGTGAATCAATCCGAAAACCGGTAACTTTTGCCGTGGAGTAGAACGAAAAGACCTCCCCTCGGCAGAAATGCTGGACAGCATAAGCATATGTCGGTGATTTCACAAATAGCCTAAGCGTAATTTCATTAACATTTTAAATGTTAATATTTCGTATAAGTTCGGTGCATTTTCGCTGTCGCGTGTTTTCTTTGTATCCTTCTCAAGAGTGCGCGCTTTCATCGCAGTTGAGTACGGAGCATATCGCATCTTTCCATGCATTCATATATGCATTCATATACCGTGGTGACTTGAATGAGAAGCATGATATTTACGTGTATTTATCAAAACTGGATTAACTATAAGAGAGTTCTCAGCTCAGCATTGTTCTCTTCTGTCACTTGCAAACAAGCGGCAGTGGTTTCCTAAGTTGAGAGAAAAACTGAAAGATCCAAATACGAACACTCAAAGCCATCTGAAAATCCCGTGACAGTCCACGTATAACTACACTTATAACTACACTTACTTTGCTCATACAATGTTTTTAAAGAACGCCCGTCACCTAGTTGATTGTTTTTGTTCTGCTGGGGGTCTAGGCTACGAGCTTTGTTCATGTAGTCACGTGGTGCATGCTGATTTCGTGTCATTCACTTGTGCGGCAAGTAGCACCAGCATATCCTTACCTTCGGGATGCGCTGCATCCTGATCCAGACAGAAAATCTAGGGCAGAGACGGTCATTCTTTAAGTAAAAGAAAAACGCACATCCCAATGCCAGTTACGATGTGATTAATGAGTCGATTTAACACTTTTAACATGGGACAAAGTAGTGAAAATTATTTTGTTGACAAGCTGTTACTGTAGGCCTACTTTTCTTTTATTTGTCACTATTTCAGGCCGCAACTGTTAAATTATAAGTTATGGATATGTAATTTGTGTGGTTAACTGTACTGGCCTTGGTTTGCTTGGTGGCAGTAGGTGATGGTAGCCTACTGTAGTTTCGACCACATAAACACGTCTTTAAGATCCAGGCCATACAGAGTGTCATCAAGATCATAGGCATTACACCTCAAATTGTAGACAGTACGAATCATAAAACTATTGTTAATACCATTAAACTCTCGCCCTCCTGCGTATTATCAGTCATGAATAGTCAACGATGCAGATTAACTTCTCGACCATTCATCAGTTTTTATAGGCTGCACACTGAGAACATGCCCACTTTTTAATTATATTTTTAGTAAACAGCGCCCCCTCTCGGAACACTTGCCATCAGTTGTTCGTCTCGATGGAAGATCCGTTTCTGCATACCACAATGGACTAAAGTGCATGTCCTGTGTGCATCACGTGTCTCGCCTAGGCAAGCAAACACTTAGCAAATGTAATTCTTAATTAAATTAAAACCGCTTGAAACTAAATTATGTACGAGCGTCTGAGAAACAAAATATGTTGTCTTTATACACAAGGTTTAACAAATTAACAACAGGCAAGCATCAACTAACGCCATTAACATTAACCTCCAAAATGATTTACTCCCTTGATAAAGATTAGCAAAGAACACTATATAAAATAAACAGTACAGGTAATGAGCTATTGTAAATAAGAATACAAATGTATACAAATAGGCTATATGTTTAGTTAGACAAAATCTTTTTCTCTGAGCAATTGTATTAATATAAAATAATATAATTTCCAATTCTGCCATACAAAGGCAAACCACAGTAACTACACATTTGGTCAGAACTTAGTTAAGACTGAGATCGGGTCAGTATCTGTTTTATCATGTAACAAAGTGTCCTGTCTGTGTTCCGTTTCCTCTTCAAAAACCTGGTAAAAAACCAAGGCAAACTTAAGTTACCGCACTAAAGGACTTTGGTTTGTCCCGCTGTAGTTTGTTTGCAGCAACTGTGGTTTAATTTGGTATTCTATCAAGTTCTACATGCAGTATCCCGATCACAACACACATTACACGCTTGCACACTGAGTGACAGCCAGCGGCAACCTGTCAACCCAACAAACGTGGCACATTCTCGAGGGAATATTATGGTTGAACTTGCATTAAAACGCAAATATTTCAATACTGTGAAGACAATTTTGTAATTGCATTTTGTATGTTACACAGCTAACAGAAGTATATGGTTGTTGGATAGCCTACAATAAATGTCAGTCACTTCAGAAGGCTTGTGTGTTAGCATAGATTACCTACTCCCTTTCAGGGTTCAGTACATTCACATTTTACATTTTTAGGCATTTAGCAGACGCTCTTATCCAGAGCGATTTACACAGTTTACATATCTTTACATACAATCCAATTATACAGCTGGATATTTCTGAGCAATTTCTGAAGCAATTCGGGTTAAGTACCTTGCTCCCTAACCATTACACTACACTGCCAGCCTACACTAGTACTGCCAGTACTTGTAAAACCCTCTCTGACAATCAAGCACGATCATAATCAATAATCCATTTAATTTGTATCCATGGCAGTTATGTACAGGGTTGGGAGGGTTACTTTGTAAATGTAATTAGTGCCTGATTACTGATTACACGGCTCTGAAAGTAATCCGATACGAATACAGTTACATGTCTCAAAAAAGTAACGTAATCAGATTACTTTTAGAATACTTTTGGATTACTTACTTTTTCTATCACAGATGGGTATGTTTTGGGGTACAGGAGACATTGGGAAGCTGTTATATAGCCAAAGGTGGTGCTACTTAGTACTAAAAGGGTGCTCAAACTTTTGCACACGCCATGTTCACTTTTTTATTTGATCAGTAATACATTTAAATAGTTATTATGCATTACACTTTGAAAAAGGATGTCATGTTCAACTTTCCACTGTGTTGAGGTCAGGTCAGCTTCTGTTCATTTAATAATAAATACTAATAAATTTGAGATGTCAATTTAGCTAAATATATGCAACATTGTATCTGCATTTTTTGTTGTAGTCGTCGTCATTAACATGTTATGGAATTAGAATGGACAGATTCAAAATTAATCATAATAAAAAGTAAAGGGATATTGAAAGGCAAGTTCTTTTACTGTTTTGATGGCTCATCATTAGCATAACTCAAACACAGCATCTAAAACAATGTAATAACTTTTGAAACTTTTTTGGCACTGGAATAACAGCGACTTGTAAGGGATATGTAGCGGCGAATGCTCGGCAGTGCATAACGTAATTGACGTATAGTAGAGTACAATTGTCTACCAAATTGGGAGAAAACTGGGAAAAATAAAAAGAATAAAATAAAATGTCATCGTTTCAACAATGAAGAAAGCAGTATAAAATTAGCAGAGCAGTTAATGCGATGCCTCAACCCGTAGGCTAAGTTCAGGTAACAGCAAATTACTGCAGAACTGTGTTCATTAAACTGACTTACTCCAAGTGCTTTTTAAGATTCGAAGTCGAGTCCTTTGATGCCGACAGTATCTTTATTCCTGGAAGACACAAGGTACACTGGACCGACAGATTTTTCCCATGTTCTTCTTTAAACTGGAAATTGTGTCGATAACGCCACAAACTAAAAGCTGAATTTTCTTCCATCTTGTCCCTATCAATGTTTGTCTGAGTGTGGGCGCGCGCTTTTTTTAAACGCATTTTTTTAACGCAGTTTTTGGTTCTGTGCAGCGGCTGTAGTTTTCGTGAGCTGTGTGATGATAATCATGTAGGCGTGATAATTTCATGCTGTAACTTTAGTAATGAATATCAGCTCATTAATGTTTGTAAGGAAAACTTTCCACCAAGAATTCCAAGAAGTAATACAAAATGTATTCACTTCAGGTTTATTAAAGTAACTGTATTCAGATTACTCGTTTTTCAAATGTAACGCGAGCTGAATACAGATACTTGATTTTTGTATTCTGATTACGTAACGCCGTTACATGTATTCCGTTACAACCCAACCCTGGTTATGTATAATAGTCCAGAAAATTGTTTTTAAAAACATTAAATGCCGTTTACAAAAAAAAAAACTCGGTCGGGAAACTCAACCGGAAGTTGGATTCTTATTGGGGATAGCTTCGCACTGTTGGCGCCAGGCTAGGAGTAGCGAGCAAGAAATATATTAGCCCGATCCACGTTCCTGATCATCGCCGTTTCTTATAACACAAATACCGATTTCATTGTTAGCAACGCGAAGGCCGTGAAGAAGATGAATGATTCATCTAAGGGAAAGAGTTCGAGAAAACGCAAATCTACAAAGAGCAAAACAGCCGTGCAAAACTCCGAGTTCCCCAGCAAGACACAAAAAATTCAGGGCAACACAGTTGGTGGAAAGAAAAATGACAAGGGACAACTCGTTTTTGAAGGTATTCCTATTTAAATTTCTCGCCATATCGTTTTAAAAAATTAATTACTGGTACATTTAGATCCACGTCCCGATTATTTTTTCAATTATTAAGACTTTCCAGTGTTCAGACCGAACATGACACCCGAAGAAGTACTACAAGCCGGTAGTTTCGGGGGGACCTACTTCAGACCAATTTACTCCAGCGTCACAAGTGAGTATACAAAACATTCAAGTCTAGTTTACATGCAGTACTAGATACTCTTTAGGTTAGGACATGATGAGCTTAGATGGGCTGAATGGCCCGTTCTCTTCAATATGTAGCTATTCTTATGTTCTTATACGCAAGCCTCGAACAACCTTACATGTTACATAACCATTCCCTACACCTTTTAACTTGAATGGAAATATTAGACATTCCTTGCCAAGGCTATGCAAACATTCCATTTTGGATTAATAATCGGCAGAATAATTTAGTACAACAACATAGAAATAGTGTATGACATAGCCCTAAAATGTATGATAAACTGAAGACTGCATGTTGAAGGCTGCAATATTTTACTCTGTTAAAATATAGGAACGAATCAGTATTGGCTTGTATCATTCATTTACAAATGATCTTTAATTAAAGTTGTGCATCCCTGGGCTACACAGTCAAACTCACACGAATCAATCTGTCAATACAGGACTGGCACTACTAATTGAAATAACATTACTACCAATGAGGTACTTATCAAAGCCATATGTGGGTCTGTTATTAACTTTAAAAGTGCAATTTGCATGAATGGTCTTGGGGTTACCCTGTGGTTTAAGATACAGTATGCTACATTTTTGTCTGTCTGCTAAATTGACTGAAATAGTCAATTTAGCTATTCACCTGTTGATAACAAGAGACCTTTCAGTAAATAAAACAGCTTGCAAAAGTCTTTCAAAAACAGTGGAATATTCCTCTGTGGCCTTCTGTGTGAACCGCAGGTGTGTACACACACAGGCAGCCCCTGGCTGGGGAGTGTTGTGCCTCTTCCATGCATGAGGTAGTATGGGGTGTACTTTGTGGACTTACGCATAGAAGTGTGCATCCCAAAGATAACCTCTGGTTGAAGGTCTTTCCAGTTATTCCACTACTTTTGATAATACTGTTTTGATCGTTTTATGAGTTCTCATGTTCAAGCCATTTGTTTGCGGATGATAGGCTCGGGTCACCTGGTGAAGGATGCCCCAATCTTTCTAGGACCTTTAAAGGCCAGAAAGCAACATCCATTCTGTTTACGGTGTACTGTCTCAAAGGTGTGAGCACTTGGCCTAACACTGAAACGACACGCTTAGCATCTTCTGAACTGATGGCAGTTGTCAGGCAGCATTTTTGTCAAGTTTTTCAATGACTGTTTCAAACAGTCGCAAGACTCAGACAGTTATTTCGTCATTTGACATTCTATGTACACTACCGGGAAAAATAAACGTTTTTTTAAACCTCTGGCAGTTTACCGCTTACTTTTGTACCATTTCAGGTTATTCACTGGACTTGAACTGCTTAAATTTAAGTAAAAACTGGAAAATGGGGGTGTTCTAAAACTTTTGAACGGTAGTGTAAATTTCAAGGCATTTTGTTGTCTTGTTCTCTCTGCTATCCTATAATTTGTTGAGTCAATGTTTTGGAACAGGAAATAAATGCTATTGGTTCTCACATACACATTCCATGTTTTTTTTATTTGTAGTGGGCAATATGTTTAACAAATAGTTTGACACTGTGGCGGCTAGTAGTTTTCAAGAAATTTGCACTTTGACAAATTGACTAGCTCCTTACTTGTAAGCAGTGCTGGTGTAGCCATTTTATAAATTGAAGACCGAGGTGACTTTCTAGCATTGTGTACATTTTCTTACTGCTGTATTAGACTGGTCAGTATCAGAAGGTGAAGACACCTTTATACACTGGGGACCACTTTGCAGGTTGATCATTAATGCATTTGTTTTCCTGTAAACACAGAACAAAATTATACAGATGTCTGGAAGGAGCTCCCAGAAGATTGGCTGAAAGGACTGGACATCCCCAAACAGGTGTTTCCTCAGGTTCAGACTGGCTTTCTGCTGATGAAAAAAAAAGTCCTACTAAATGACATTTTTTTTAAGAGAACCAACATACAGGCATCTGTGTCTAAACCCTACCCTGGATTGCTCTTGTTGTTCATACAGAGAATCTGAGCAGCTTGTTTGTTACCATTTTCGGTCGTTAAGATTATTGGGATTATATTTTGTGTTGTTGATTATATTTTAGCGTTTATCATCAAAAAGAGTTAAGCGGATTTGCTCTTAAGGATAACTTTCATTGCCGTTAGGGGGCAGAGAGGGAATTTTCGATTTTTTCCCATCTAGCTTTGACAAGCTTGTTGAAAAGCTAACCGATTACCAATTTCGGCATTACACCTTGTTGACATGAGGTTTTTTGTGTTTTTTTCGCCCTTTCAGGAGAAAATCTGAGAGCAGGGGAATATTCGATAGCTAACTAGCTTTTGTTTATTTAATTTTAAACCTATAACTTTAAGCATTGAGATATAGCTGTTTCGATTGGCTGCTGTAGCTCTCTCGCTACAGGCAACCAGACCTAAAGTTTGTTAGTTAGCTATAAGAAGGGGTTTTGTTGATTCTTCAGAACCACCTTGGTGCTGGTTGTATTTTTATTGACTTGGTGTCTCTGTTTTGGCAGTAATTCGTTCAGTTGCATTCTGTATTCTGTATTCTTATGTTCTTATGTTCTTATGTTCATGTCTGAATATTACTGTATGTATTTGATACTGTATTTGTTTCTGCCCACCCACTTGCTGTGTAAATAACTGTGAGATTGGTTTCTGGCAGGTGGCCTCATCCACCTACAGGGAGAATGTCAACACATACAAAGTGAAATGTGGAGGCAGCCTGGAGATGTGGGAGAGTAGCGGGTGGATCGTACCCCAGGACCCGTATGGTTGGTTCCAGTGGTACTGCAGGTATTGAGTGTTGCTATGTTACAACAATACCCCATCAAGGTCAATTTTGGAATTGGAGCTCTGCACAGACTGCCTGAAATGTGGCTTGTTCCTAAGTGATTCACTTGCCATCATTCTTTCATTTGACACAGCAGATGGTACGACTAAGAATAATGAGAGGCGAGGACTGCTTATTAACATTTTAAAATGCAGAGCGACTTATTTCCTGGCAGGATATCAACTGTACTAATGAGCCAAAAAAAGTGGCATTTGGCTATAAGCACCAATGCACACGGACTGACCTGTCAGCCTGTTCCCCTGCACTTTCTTTCAGACTGCAGGTCTTCAGCTGTGCAGAGGTGCTGAACAGACTTCAGATTACACTGAACAAGTCTAAGCAGAGGGGAAATCAAGTACTGTCAAGTCATTCTGCACTAAATTACAAAAGTGGAAGCAATGTTGACCACTAATAAGGTCCCAAGAGATCCAATTTCTTTGGATCTTTCAAATTGAAATGAGGGTCCCCGGAAGGTGCAGCCGGTAAAGGCAGTTTTCTAAGTGCAGGTTGCCCAATGCTGGTTGCATAAGTTCCGTATCGAAGGAGGTAGTATGGCGTCTTTGTAACTGAGTAGTGGCTGGTCCTGTAGTTGCGGATGGTGGGCTTGTGGGGGGAGCATATTTAATTCAATGGAGGGTACACTTGGCCACACAATTGTGAGAAATACAGGATGGAAAAAATCTGAAATACATTTGAAAAGAATAAAATAAAATGGAAATGAATTCTGGCAGGTATAAAAGTGCTGCAGTAGGTGAAACTGAGTTCAGTTCCAGGACTTTAATAATTAAAACTAAATAAAGAATTCAGTTCAACTTGCAGTTAAGACAACTGAATTTCTGTCATTTTGTGTTAGACACCACTGACCTCTAGTGGTTTTTTGCAGTATTATTCACATAAAATACCTCAGGCGCCTGGTGTGTTGTTGGGAGGTACTAATGTAGTGTAGTAATGTAGAACCCTCCCTGATTTAAACCCACCTCACCCATGGCAGGACAAGGCTAATTGTGTCCCACCACTGTGGACTCCCAGTTATGTTCAATGACAGAAGCTCTAACCTGCAACCATAGGTGTTCATGATGAGTTGTTTTATCAATTGAAAGTGTACTTTTTTCAGGTTGACCCAAGTGGTCTTTTTGGAGAGAATTAAGTAAGCCCAAGATAAGTCAACATTTATGTCTATCACCTTTAGAATGATCAAATCACAGTAGGGATTAAGTCAAGTACATTCAATGCATATTTTATATGTAATATTCAATTAATATTTTGGGAAGACAATGAGGTCTTCTCTTTCAATTGTGCCTCTTTTCAGGTTTTACCAGGGTCGGCGAACCGCAGACGATGAACGTCAGGTGGGGCGCTGGGCAAGGTGTGCAGGACTCAAGGGCCGCTGGAGGCACAACCTCATCACCAAGGTGGTGCGCTCAGGCCACGAGTTTGACAACCCCATAGTGTCTCCTGTGGTTCGGCAGACACTGCAGCACTGGGGCTACAAGCTGACTGAGGAGGACTACAAAGAGGGAGCCAAGAGGGTCAAACCAAAATGACCTAGTCTCATTCCTGTTCCACAGAAAATCATGTCTAGATGGCCTCATAGTCATTAATACT
The DNA here is from genome assembly GCA_029706075.1 of Aldrovandia affinis. Classification (NCBI taxonomy): domain Eukaryota; kingdom Metazoa; phylum Chordata; class Actinopteri; order Notacanthiformes; family Halosauridae; genus Aldrovandia; species Aldrovandia affinis. The sequence goes on along the minus strand of JAINUG010000068.1, from coordinate 4,504,193 downwards.
CTGTTCACCTGATTCCAGAATTTGGGGAAAACATCTTCACGTCAAGGGTGTCCTTGGTTGTTTTGTAAAGCTGCACACAAAGGTTTTTGTGGAGATGTTCTGTTTTTTTATGTCAGTAGGGCCTGTAGAAATCCCCTACCATGTGACTTGAGAGGCATGTGACTGGTATTTCAGCCCTCGTTAAAAAATAAAATAAAAATAAAAATAAACCTTGTTCGCAAAAGTCAATATTATGACACGGGAAGTTAACGGGAAGTATCAACACATTGAGCTGGACGACCTTAAGAATGCGAAATGGAAGAGAGTTTATGTAAGGGGGTAGAACTCGATGAACTTTATCTGAACAGGGAAAAGGATACTAGCCACAATGTGGCTATAGACGCTGATGTGAATTTTATCTCTGCCGTGAAATACAAAGTAGGTTCCTGCTACATGACACGTATTGTTCATTATATTAGGTACATTAGGAGGAGCAGCACTGTAAAGCGTTGTTGACCGTCTCACTTCTCATTCTATACTCCCACTGGGACCACACATACTGAAAAATGTATGCATTCATTACTGCAAGTCACTTTGGATAAAAGCGTCTGCTAAATGGCATATATTATATTATATCATATATTATTATATATATTATACTTGTATGAATAATCCCACCTGTGGAAGACTGGTTTCTTGTCATATCATGACTGTAACTGTGCAACAGTAAAACAAAACAAAAACTCCAATAAACAAACTTCTTATGGCTGTATGACCATGCCATAATGCTGGTTAAGATGAACTCGAGGAAGGAAAGTGACAGTAACCTTTGGAATTAATTGCTAACTGCTTGTCTCAATCTCCTGCTCTTGCTATCGGTCCTGTTAGCAGTACATATGGCAAATTCAGCAGTGGCTCTGAAACGGCAGCTTACTTAAGGATGTTTAAACTAAACAATGCCTTCAGATCAGATGTTCAAACTAATAGTTATTGGTAAGTCAAAAGTAGGTAAAACGTCTTTTGTTCGGCAATATGTCAATGGAATCTTCAATGAAGGATACAAGGTCACCATTGGAGGTATGTGCTACTGTCTCACAGTAATAGTGTAATTGTGTGGTGTTTTTTTATTTTAAAGGCACAAACAGAATACTTATGTTCCAGGTCCTGAAATTGACAACCACTAAATGCAGGTAGACGTTGCTTGTGGTGGGTAATTTATTCTGCTTTACCTGCAAATTTAGCAGGTGTTCCCTAATGTTGGGACTCCTTAGTCGAGCACACTTCAGTTTATGTTTAGTGTTCAGAACTCAATGGGATGGGAGTAAATTTACAACAACAGAATATTACAAATCCTGATGTTATGTTCATCTCATTGTGCAGTGGACTTTGCTGTGAAAAAAATTGAATGGTCCAGTGAACAAACCGTGAGGCTGCAGTTCTGGGATATACAAGGTACAGAATGTATAATAGTATATTAAAGGACGATTTATTGAATTCGTTTTTTTGTAACACGTGTTTTTGAGAAAAGAAAAAAAATGTTGATAAGGATTTTTTTCTTTTAATAATTTTACATCAATTAATGGTTAGATTTATCTCATATTTTGAGTGTAAGGGGTATGAGTGCATACACAGAAAAATGCTCCCCACACCATTACAGAACTACCAGAAGCTTTTACTGCTGGAACAGTTGTTTCCATTATTTGTTCAATACCTGAACAGTTCAGGTGCAAGCTTGTTATGAGAATAATTACGCTGGTTTGCTTTTTTTCTTTTTTTTTCTGTAATGTTATATTTCATTTTTCAGGGCAAGAGGATGCATTACCTCTAACAAGAGCTTTTTATAAAGATGCAGATGCTTGTATCATAATGTTCGACTTGACCGATCACAAATCCTTTCAATTTTGCACCTTACTGAAGCAAACTGTGGACTCTGAGATTCTAACTGTAGATGGCCTTCAAATACCCTGTGTTCTTCTGGGAAATAAGGTAACAAGTTTATGCTTTTGAAAAGTGGGTATGTACAGGGGGTAGACAAAATGATGGAAGGAAAAAGGACTTATTTTGAAGCAAGTAAATCAATTAAAAAGAGTCTACACATGTGTTTCATATTAATGTCAATAGTAATTACCAATGTTTCTGCTATGAAAGATGTTTTAAAATCAATACTGTCAAGGGCACCTGACATGATTTTAGACATTGCAAAAGATAATTAAATCTATCAATATACATCCTCGATAGTAGTATGGTGCCTGCTTTTTCAATTTGTGACAAGCCAACATATAGGCAATATGCCCATTTATATATTTGATATTAAGTACTTTCCAAACCTTCACTTCATAGAATGTTTGGGATGTGATGTACAGTTCGCCATTTTTGAACATTCTATCAATATGACTTGGGTGGAGAAACAGCTCCAATATTGAGCTCTCTGACAGTGAGTATGATAAAAAAAAATCCCAGTATGGGTAGTGTTTGCCTTACAGGTTTGCCCCATGTCTCTCATCAGCAGTCTAAATAAAAATAAAAATATTTACACCTTATATGATGCCTTTAATGTATTCCATCTGATGATATGGCAGGCTATGTCGCCTCATTTGAATTCTGTTGACAATAACAGCTAATAATTTTGAGCAGTTAGCACTCTTACAGCAGAGCACTGTGTGATTATACATTGGCACAACAAACTAGGCTCAAGACTTAAATGAAAACATACGGTAACATTAAATCATAAGCTAACTTTTTCCCATAAGATCAAGTTTTATTTTGTTTTAATGCTCAGAAATCACGAGGATGTGGTAGATTTAACCCTTATCATGTGTAAGGTTTCAAAGGGAGTATCCCCAGCCCCCTTTTTTTGGACCAGCCCCTCCAATGTTAAACACAAAGTGTTGGTCAAGGGGTACAGTGTAGAAAATCATTACAAACGCCAAACAAGGAAAAACTGCATCAGTAAAGAGGAACGTTGGTTGCAAGTTTATCACTGACAGGGATAGATGAACACTTAACAGGATAGTTGCCAGAAAGCACAAAACGGCCTCAATAATGACCACAGAATTGAATCTACACCTCCGTGACCCAGTCTCAACAAAAACTGTACTTAGTGAGCTTCACAAAGTTGCTAATTTTGGTAGGGCTGCCATTCTGAACCCTCTTGTAACCAAGGCCAGTGCACAACACACAACCTGGTATAATGAGCACAAAACCAGGACTTTTCACTGAGCAGTGAAAATAATATGGCCTGATGAATCATCTTTTACTTTTTCCTACATCTGGATGGCTTATATTTGGGAAAGTCAAAGGATGCCTTCAACCCACAGGGATTGAAGGCATGGAATGTGGAGATTTCCACTGCCTTCATCTCTCAAACTGGAGGCTTTCCTTGAAGACTGGCCAAATATCCAACTAGAAAAAGTTCAAACCTTATATAATAGCCTTCCAAAGATTGAAGCTGTTCCTAAGACAAAGCATGGCCCAACTCCTTATTCATATCTTGTTTGGCATTTACATATTCATGATCTCTGCAAGTGGCGCCATCAAGTTGTGGGGGTTACTGTGATCTTATTTTCATTAGTGTGACCTAGCATGCCATGTTGTGACCAGTCAAGAGATCGAAGACATGTCCAACCTTCTTCAATGTACTGCATGGAAGGAGATCTCAGTTAAGGAGAACAGAGACATTGAAGAAACCGTCAGGTGGGCATACATTTCACATTTCTGCTTTTTGTTGGTGATCTTCCCATGTAAATAATATATTTTCTTTATTGTTTATATGAAACAGATGTGTGGTGGAAGCCATCATGGACAGACAGACTCCAGACGAACCTCAAGAGAAGACAAAAGGGCCTCCTGAGAGCCAACTGGAAGACAATGTTAACACAGACCAAAGGTCCTGTTGTGGTATTGGTGTATGAGGCGCTCGTAAATATGACCAACTAAATCCAAGAAAGTCTCTGCCGTACCATAAATTGTCACGGTTTAAACCGTTTCCTCGCTATGGGGAGACGCATTCTGTACTTCACATGGTGTGGGTAGAGATTAATGCACAACTCCTACCCGTTTATATGGATTAAAAACCATTCTTGCTGCCTTGGTTCTGGTGTTACTGTGGAAGCCTGTTTCCCCCCCCCCCTTTGATTAGCGAGGAGCTCAGTTTCATAGCACATGGTTTGTTCACAGTGTGCTTCTTTTATCTGGACTCTAATTCAGACTGCCCCCCCACCCCCGCCTAAAAAAAAGCATGAGTTTGGTGGTCCTGATTGACCATCAAGTACAAGCTACACTTCTCCTTCATGCATCCAATTCATGAAGCAATCAATAGCTAAAAAGGGTCAACCGAAGCATGTTCACCATTCTAAAAATTAAACCACAAAACATCTTATTTTAACATTACACAAAGAAAGGCATTTTAAAATGTATTTAATGAAAAGCAGCTACTTTAGAGAATGAGACCAACGTGAGGAAAATGCAAGCAACAACCCTACATAAATGTACAATGTTGAGGAAAAGTTGGGTATAGAAAAAAATCCTAAGGTGGGAAAACATAATACAAAATTAAAACTGGGTTTTTAACCATGGAACAGATGCCAACTCATGGGGGACGGGATTGGGATTTCTAGCTCTGCATCAAAACTCAACCCAATTAAAACCCAAATAGCTCCCATACAATTTCAAAAAGGAGTAATCCAAAATATGGAATTTAAAATATTGTACAATAGAAAGTTTTTTAAAACAAAAAGAGGTCCTTAGAATCGGCGGCGTTTGTTGGGCCCAAAATCAGCGGGCCCGGGGGGGCCCCTTGGGAAGCCAGCCTGCCCTGGAATTGCATTGTTCCCCGCTCCTGGCTGGAGTCACAGCATCCATGTAGAAGGTGAAGGAAAGGCATGGTAAAGTCAGACACAGGAAAACATTAGCAAATATCATTTTGACAGGCTGGTGGGGAGCCCTACATATAATTCACCTCTAGAATGGCAACCACTAGGAAAAGAAGTCCCACAACATGGAACCACCAGAAGCATTCAATGATGGAACACAGTGGGAGGGTTTGGGGCACTCACTCTTTGAAGGCAAGGTCGATGTCAATTTTACTGACTGTACCGAGTGATCCAGTTAGGACAACCTAGCGGTAACGTGTGACTTAACTGGCTGGCTAATTTTCTATGTTGCTAAAAGCCACATACCACCAGCCTATTAAGGCATTCCTCAGGTTCATTTACCATCATAATTAAGGGACTGCAGCAAGCTCAGCAAGTGTGACAGGCAGTACAAAATGGCCAATGCATAAATTGATCAGAACTGGAAGCCAAGTCTATGTTTGTGTATTAGAATAGACTAGGATGTTGGAGCCAATCAGTATATTAAAGAAAAATGTGTTCCTGATAAAGACGGCATTTAATTGGTAGTGCAGTCAAAAACTATTTTGCCGATGTAATAAGAGTTTGATTGACACGGACTCTTAGAAGTTGTACGCAGAAATGTAGTGAGGGGATAACGGTGGAGCAAACTGGTTTTACTGAACTGTTTGGCTACAAAATAACATTTAAAACCATCATACCATTAATGTTAATATTCAAGAAATGGTCTCACATGCAGGCCAAGTTTTCTACCTTGCGAATACATCTTGTAAGTCGCTCCGGATAACAGCGTCTATTAAATGCTTACAAATTTTAAATGAATACTTTTTAATCAAGCAGATCAAACCTGCCATTTTTAACCTGCCTTTTTTTCAAGCTCACAGACCACTAGTATGAAGGCAATGAATTTAGAGATAGTTCACATTACCATTAAAGGTTTTTCCTCAGCAGGCATGTTTCCAGCTCCTGCAGGTGCAGGGTTCCCAACCACCATGGCATTTCTGTTCATTCCCTGACCTGGAGTAATGGCATAGTCAGGGCAGAGTCCACACACAGCCAGGAGCAGCACAGTGGATGATCACTTTCCCAAATCAACAACTACCCAGCACACTTACCTGCCATGTGCATCCTCATCTCCTGCTCCCGCTAGGAAACAAAACAAAATTAGTGCAACCCAAGAATTCTTAACTCTGCGCATTGCCACCATGCATGGAAACTCAATCCAACTCTAATTCCAATTCAAATCTTACTATATTGGGATTTGTCCTTAAATACAAGTTGACAGCTTGGAATGGAGCAAAATAAAGAAATTATCATATGCTTAAATTCACCTCACCAAGTTAATATAAACAGGCTAAACGTCAGATGGTTGAAATGGCTTAGTATATTTTCACAATGCTCTAAAGCGGTGGTTCACAAACTAGGTGGTAACAGTGAGAGCACAAAGCAAGGGAGGTGTGAATGCTTCAACATTTATTGCTTTTGTGAAGAAAGCTGAGAAATATTGTGTTTGGATGACCATTCGCTCTGACTGCAACCAGTAAGGTTCAGTGACAACGCGGTCTATTGGGTAAGCAAAAAAAAAAAAAAAAAAAAAAAAAAAGGAAATTAAATATTACTGTTACAGTGTTAACCAGACACATTTGAACAAAAACGAATCGGTTGAAAAAGTATTGTTATTGAATTGTGTGGAGGTTTGTCAATTAGCCATGTCTATGGCGTTACGAGCAGTTCTCTAACTTTTCGAACCTTCTCTTATGAGACAATTAAGATATTTTTGGGGATTAGTTGCCAATGTATTATTCAGATAAGACACGCTTGTTAATCAAGCAAAATAAATGAGAAACATGACAGGATTTCTGCTTTACTGATGTACAATCTTATTTTTAGCTAGTAAGTACAAGTTAAGACATTCTACATCAGTAACATCTTGTGAGTTTGACATTGAGAACATGCTCGCTGATGAAACTTTGGTGTCACAACATTTGCATGGTTCTGCGGGAGTGCCGGGCAGAAGCTGAACCCCGGAGACTCACGTTCTCAGGGAAGTTGCCCTTGAAGCTCTCCTGCTGCCTTCTCATCATCTCCTCGCTGTACATCCTCATCTCCTCCTCGCGCCGGCGCCGCTCCTCCTCCTGCCGCAGCTCCATCTGCTTGCGCTTCTGCAGCTCCTGGTTGTGCAGCTCCTCCATCCTGCGAAGCTCCTCCTGACGCCTCAGCAGATCTGAGGGACGACACGCGCAACCTTATCGCGTTTGCGCTGGGCTCAATGGCCGGATTTCTTAGCTGCGTGTTTACAGGCCACTTATATCTTGTGGTGTAAATCAGGGACATAAATGATAGTAAAGTATACACGTTACACAATTCAGTGTGCTCGCCTCAGTTAAAAATATTTTGAAGAGTCATGTGTATTAAAGTGAGAATGCAACTCAAAAAGGCACAAAAGTGCAAAAGGTTTTAAGCATCTTAATTGTTAAAAATCCAGTGCGGCAAGTGTCACAGGTGTTCAACCTTAAAAAAAACAACAACAAAAATTCTCTAAGAGGTAAACGTCCATAATGATCTAGACCATAACTGATCTAACCAGGCCCAACGTGGTTGGTTAAGAGTAAAGCCCGCCCCACCGCCAAGCTCATTGTGTGAGGGAACCGGACTGCACCTACCCTGCCTCATCAGCATGACCTGGTGCTCGTGCCGCGCTGCCTCCATCTCAGCCTCCAGCTTCTCCTGGGCCTCTTTGATGTTCCGGTCCACCTGCTCATACTGCTGCTTCTCCATCTCCATCAGGGCTTTCCAGCGCATGGCATACTCGTACTCAAATGTACCAGGGTGGGCAAATCTTGGTGGTTGTTCCCGCTCCCTAAACATGTCACGTGTGGATAGTTGTAAAACCTTGTAATTACCATATATACAGTAGTGTTACCTACCAATAAAGTATGGATGCTGCCCTAGCCCTCATTAAAATTGCACATCCATTAAAGATTTCACAGACATAATACATGCGTGTCAGATGCGAAGATTTATGGAGCCCATTTGCTCAATTGTATTCTCCAAAAACGAGTGCAGACAAGTCAGTCAAACCCAGATTCATACGGCCGCCATTAACTGGCAGCCTGTCGATTACATCAATAACCGGGTTTCCATCCACTTGTCGAGCACATTAGTCTTAAAACATGTAGGGATATTCACGTGTTTTGGAGGAGTGCGTATGCTTGTCTATGTTCTCCCGAATTGACAGCGGCGGTCGCAGCAAGCGTGGCTTAGAATACAATTGGCCATTCCAAATTGGGAGATAAAGGGGGAGGGGGAGCATTAAAAAAAAAAACATTTCTATTAAGGTTTGTTGCATTATGGTTTAATCCAGCTCTAACAGATACAAGAGCCTTGTTTAAAAACATTACATTTAACCATGCCCCTACCTAATTGATCAACTGAACAATAAATTAGCGAGCGTTTATGGTTATAAATTGCCAAATACATGCCAAAAAGACTTGTCTTTTCTTTAAATATGGAGTTCAATATGTCCTCTGTAGATCCGCTTCAAACAGTTCTTAGCTCCACCTGCCATTATGTAATATGCTTCATTATGTAACATGCAGTACTGGAATACACCCAAATAAGTGTGTGATCTGCCCATGGAAACGGGGCCAGAGAGAAACATGTTGTGCAAGATGGAATACTAGAGCCACCAAAACCTGGATATCTTGGTCCCATTCAGTAAATTTGAGCATTTAATAAATAATCCTACCTTGAATGCATTTCACAAAAAACAAACAAGTATGGTGTGGAACAGTGTTGTACACCTGTAAAATGCTTGAGGATAGTGTCCGTTTAAGCACGAGGTCAAAACCATAAGAAAGATGCATCCAACTATTTCTACAAGCTTATTGTATTAGTCTACCTTGGCATCTTTAGAAAACACCTGTATTACTTACTTGTGATACTGCTGGTTTTTGCTAATGATTTTCTCTGGTAGACCCTCATCCTCGTCATACTGTTCCATGGGCTCCACGGTCACAGGCCTGGGAAATCTGAAAAGGTGCACAATTTGTACATTTCACAGATAAAAACAAAGCAACAAACAATTAATATCTACAGACATGGTTTGCTCCTCCAAGGTGTTAATCGTTTAATACAATATTATACTCTGCAAATTACTCAGAGATTAAATACACTGAAGAAAACCCAGTTTCATGACTACCCTGAAAACTAATAATAAGTTGTAAATACTTACGCAGTCAACAAGAAGGCTCCATCAGCACACCTATCCAGAGCTTTCCTTGCTGCAGGCTTGGCAGCATACTCTACAATCCCTTTCCCTGTGGGTCTGCCCCGGTCATCCACAATCACAATGGCCCTTTCAATCGGACCAAAGATGGAGAAGGCCTCTTCCAGCAGCTCGTTGGAAATAAACTGAGGCAGATTCTTCACTGAGAGCGCAGCTCCGTGAGTTGCAAAGCGGACACGCAGTTGCCTGCCCCTGAAGGTGGTGTCATCGAGCTCTGCTTTAGCAATCTCCGCCAAGGTTCTGGACTCCTACAGGTGGGAAATGTGTCAAACATTGAACAAGCAACGACCTGTGGAGAAGTAAATGTCTACAACTTGAGTCTACGCTCGGAGAAATCATTTTATCTTGCAACTTACCAGCCTAATGAAACCAAAGCCCCTGTCCTTGTGGATGAAAATTTCAGAAGACTTGCCATACTTGGAGAAGAGCTTCTCAACCTCTTCCTCAGACACCCCAGTTGGGAGATTCCCTACAAACAACCTGCTGCGCTGGGTGTAAGCCTTCTCCCCGGGCTTTCTGAAGCTCTGCAAATCTATAGTCAAGGAGGCATCTGAAGGGAACACAATACATGTTTTAAAAAGAAGCATACACATCTCAAAACTAGACATGCATTCATAAAAATTCCCTTACTGGGATTAGGTAGCTCACTGATTTCTGAATGCTGTCCATTGCTGTTAGGCACTGTTCCCTTATTCTGTTGGTCTGGGTTGGGATGTCTGGGAGGTGCTTGGTTTTGCTGTTCGGGGCGAGGCCCTCTGTTGGCTTGCATTCTAAGAATTCAAAGCGATCAAAACAAAACATTACCACTTTGGATTATGGATATCTAAAATACTACGGTTACCATTCCTCCAACAGGAAAGTTAACAAATAAATATTTTAGATCCAAATGTTAGCGCACGCTTCAAATACACTTTTAGCAACAAAACATAGCTACGTGTGAGTGGCGCGAGTTAGCGCAGATTGATTGACCGAACACCGAGCACAACATAAGTGCAATGCGCAAACAGATTACAAAAAACGTCTAAAAAGGTTAACAGTTTGGTATGTCAACATTGAGAAAACGTCCATGTTAGGCCACACGCAAAACCCTAGGCAGTTAGCCAACTAACCCAGCAAAGAGCGCTAGTCAAAAATGAACGCTTTGTCTGAGGACAAATCTATTGACGCTAGCGAACGTTGCGCATCAAACGCTAGCGAACACCAGTGACCACAAAATTCCAAACCGCATAGTTAACATCCATCTAGAAAAACGAACCATCGTGCGAACCATGTTAACAGTTTAATTTAACAACGTGAATTTTTAAAGGAATTTTTAAATCCAAAGTAGCTACCAAACATTAGCTCCACTGCATTGTCCTCGCTAACCCAAATCGCGCACGCTAACCAGCTAACTTGTTTTTACGATTACTAGGCTAGGTTCCACCGTTAACGGGAACCATTTCGACACTCGCAAACGCTGAAAACCACATACATGGATGTTTTGGAGTAGCTAAGATCAGGCGAAATTCTCATTCCTCCTTGGCCTTTTCCTAGCAAAATAGCTACCTAGCTAACATTTACGTTAGCTCTAGTCTTCCGTAACCCCGAAACACTAACGAATACCCCGCCCCCACCAGTACAAGCCAGCTAGCTAACGTTAGCAATATTCCCAACGTTACATGGATTTCAAACACTTGATACAAAGTTATTTAACAGTAAATTGATCTAGTTTGCCAAATAGCTTTAAAGCAGAAAAACAAAAACAAAAAGCCAAGTTAATTAGTTGGGTAGGTAGCAACTTTGTGTCGTCAAATAAGCCGACGTTAGCTAGTCAGTTGATAACAACTTCATAAACTAAGCTAGCAGCCAGCTAACAGTAGCTAAATACGTTAACGTTACCTATATTAAGTGATAATTGGCTACGTAGATCACTTGGCTAACATACCAAGCATAAAACGAATCTTTCCACAAATACGCAAAAAATCTCCCAAACCTACCTTTGCTCGAAGATATCAGAAATTGGATAAACAAAACAGCTGGCCAGGGAGCTAGCCAGTTAGCAACCAAAGAAGAAAGAAACGCGTGCCTGTTTCCTCTTCACAACGTAACTTGATATTGGTCAGCCGCCCAAATACAAATCGATTCGCCAGTAAGGGTCATTTAGTTACTTTAAGGCGTCAGTCAAACGAAGTCGTGGTTTGATTGGAAAACCAGTTGCCTGTCATTAACTATGCCAACTCCTTTCAAGAATGCTATTGGTACATGATTCTCTGAAATCCCTATCTTATATTCGATTGGTTAGATCCGACTATACTGTGATCAAGTTAGTGTGAAGTGAGCTTTTAAAAGTGTTGCTCCGTTTTCTTATCCTCAACCAGTTTCAGCCTTTTTACAGAATTATACACTTATAAATATATAGTTATACACTAAATAATTGGCATAATGATCCTGTATCAAAGTGCGTCGAAGCTGAAGGTGAATTCCATAAAGCTACGTGTTGAGGCCAGCCTGCACTGTGCTTGTGAAATTGTTCTGTGACTTATTATTCAGTAACTTCAATAGTTTTATATCCTCAAGCTGGTGTTAAGATGGTTTTGCTGGTGAACAAACAAACTAAACCCTATAATTTAAACAGTTTCATAATATTGTTTGTTAAAGATCATATTTAATTTACAACACATTTAAATCCCTGTTACATTTGGAATCATATTAATAATAGCGGAATATTTTTTGGGGGGTATTCAACCATAAATGTCCTTTGACATTTAACATTTAATATTTTAAGCATTTAGCAGACGCTCCAGAGCGACTTACAATGGTATGCATTAATACATGGTAGGAACAATCATAGTTTGCGCAAGAAATCAGTGCAGTGCAGCTTTGAAGCACACAAGCTACACTGTCGTCCCCTGATCTTCACCTTGTCACTATTGGACTTGTCTAAATGTGATGAAGGAGAAAATATTCCCTCCACTGACAAAATTGAGTCTGACCAGGGCCTAGTAGCCAACCTGAAATCCAGGGGTCAACCACAGGACTGCTTTCGAAGGTGGACCGTGTACGGTCAGGCTGTGTGTAAAGAGTGTGATTATTAATAGCTGTAAGGAAAGTACCCATGATTTTGATACTGATGCCACTATATTCGAATTCCTATGAAAAATACCTAAAAAACAATGAATACTATTGGGCAATATAGTCTGGTGGAAAAGTACCACAAATATCTAGAGAGAGATAAAAAAAATAACAGGATGCGAAAATGTGTGTTAACCGTCAGTTCTGTGAGGGTCTGCACAAGAGAGGGTCTCCCACACAAATATACTGGATCAGAGAGAGGGGATGTGTTTGCCTGTTTCTAGAATTCACTGTTAAAGTTGAAACTAGGTAGAGAATGTAATCTTGCATTTACTCACACAGATATACTGGAAAGTGATGTTGTATAAACTTATTTTCAAATTAATGTTACACTTTAAAATGACACACATACACTGAAAGGTGATGTGTGTAATTATATCTAATACTTTGAAAATCTTTGCCTGTCACAAGATGTTTGTGTAATTATATGAAAAGATTAACAAAAAGGACTTACAAGATGTTTCTAGAATTGGGCATTTAGAATATAGTTAAAGGAAATGCATATGCAAATATAAAAATATAACTATAGGCAATTGTCATGAAAAAATCACAGGATGTATCACAGAATGTATTGAGTTATTTTGTGTCACTATTTCTAGCTATTTCTAGCTTAGCAGAGATACAATCATTTTGATACTGTGAAATTAAACCTGCTTATTAGTCTCAGACTTTGACCTTGTGACTTTGAAATCCAGTACACCCCAAAGCCTTTATAAGTGTTAGACTTTGTTTCATTACCATTTGAGGCTATGCTATAAATTGCCACTGGATGGCATTAGACGATACAATATATATATATTTCAAAACAAAGCATTATATCATGGCTTTAAAATGTTTAACTCAGTAGTTGGCATATACAATTTCTAATTAAAACCCAATTGAGCTTTTCAGTTCATACTCAATTTCATAAGCAGCTTTTCACAGTTTTTTTCATATTTTGTTTCCCTGAGAGTCTACCTCACTGAATTTAAAATATGATTTGCATGCATATGGAAGGAGATGTTTTAAGTCAGGAGACTCCCAGAACTTCTGCAAGACTTGGGATGTCTATATGTTATTTTTAGAAATGTTGTTGACATTTTTTATCCTGAAATATCAACAAAAATAGTTATTGTTTGGTAAAACGGTAATGCACCATATTACAGTACTTATTGGGCTTGTGAAGCAAAGCAATAGATGCTACTTGCCAGTTTGGAGCAGGAACATTTTGTTTTCTTTTTCACAGCCATGCATACAATTATGCTTTTTGTTATCCTCCAACATATTGTAAATGATTGTATTTACCTTTTGACTAAGCCTTGCAGGCCATTTGCTGCGCATACTATATAACCTAGAATACTATATAAAACATTTGAGCTTATGAATAGTACATTCAGTAATAGTAAATTATGTGCTGCATGTTGTTTGAATAGTTCACAGTATCTTTGATTGAAAGATATAACTGAAGTGACAGTGGTGAGGAATGAAAGGGACCAGTGAGGGGTAATATCCACAGGACCTGTGGAAATAAAACATCTGTCAATTGTAGGGGAAAAATAAATCCCTTAGAAAAATAATTAGATTTTTTCACCACTGTGAACTTTTGTTTGTGCATTTGTGTTGAGGGGAAGTGCGGTCTTGATCCAATGTGATGTGCACATCAAGCCGAAAGACCAGTGGATCTATGCTTCGAGACTACCATTAATCAGTGACACTGCGGACAGATGGAGTAAACTGGACCTTTTCTTTTTACTATTGCAGGAGCCCGGTCACCGTGCCTTTGTTGAAAAGATAGCAGATTGCTCTGTGTCCTAGGGTACACTTCACAAGATACTACATTAAATATGCAGTCATTAGATATGTGCATATACATACGTATTTGTAGTGTTAGACAAGTGCAGGTTTTGCTATTAGGCAAGCTGGTAAGAGCACTTTCAGAGCCATTTGTAAAATTAAAAGCTTCATAAAATGTGCTTCAGCAAAACTAGAACACTGTGCTAACTACAAGTTCTCAAGTTCACTCTTCTTCCACTAAAACACCCTGTGAAGGTCATGTCACTGCCTGGTTTGAGAGTGCTAAAATAATTACAGCTTCATGTCGCCCATCTAAAATTATTTTCTGAATCTCATAATGGATGTATTGTACAAGGGCATATGTAACAGCTTTAATCAAATATCCCACATTAAAACGAGTCATTCCCCCGCATTCTGGATTTTCTATAAATCACATTATAAAGCCATTCTGACATTCACAAGAAAAACAGTAAAGTGTTTGACCTGAAATATGAAAATATAAAATTGACAATTATCTTCTGTTCAAGATCAAACAAATACGTTACTCTATGAGAAAAAAAGGGGTTCCCCATGTCCTTGTAACTTATAATAGCCTATTTCAAAATATTATTCATGACAGTGTACACAATTATTGCCGGCTTGATTTCATGATTTAATTAATTAATACACAGGGACTATGCAATATTGTTTTAACCAAACATCCGCAGCGCAAAGACACAGAGCATTGCAAAGTGACAGAGAGGACGTTGGGGAACTTTGGATCTCTGAGGTATTAACACAATGAGACCTGAGGCATTCTGCCTGGATCCCTACCTGACCGGAACCTTAAAATTGTGGACCCAAACTTGCTTGGGTCTTGATTGTTTTGGTGTAAAGACCTCTGTTTTAGAGAATTCACACCCACGTTTGTGCCCACTTATCAATATGTACACTGAAGACATGCATCAAAGTACCTACCCTGCACCCACACCACTTATTTCCATTTTTTAAGAAAACACCCCAAAAATGGGGCAGAGCTATAGTACATGGAGCTGGTAGCTTATGTTGAAATAGTACAGACCATATCCCCGTACTTACTTCTGTTAGTGTGGCTCAGGAATTTACAGTTATGTCACAAAGGCCTGGCAACCCTGCAGGGTAGTCTCGGCACAGACTCTACTGCTGATAAGTGGTCAAGGCTGACTAATTGTTGCATTTGCCATTTCAGCAAAAAGTATGAAGTATCCAACCAAATTGGATGAGCTGACAAAATGAATTAGGGTTAGACTAGATCAAAGAGGCTTAATGTTGGGAGTGAAAATAATCTTGAAACGAAGGCTGGCAAAAACGGATATTAATGATATAGCATCATTACCATCCTTTTACAGGGTTTATTATAATATATGATGATATGGGGGTGGCACAGTGGTGCAGTGGATAGCACTGTCGCCACACAGCTAGAAAGTCCTGGGTTCGAATCCCGGCCGGGGCCTTTCTGTGTGAAGTTTGTGTATGTTCTCCTCGTGTCCACGTGGGTTTCCTCTGGGTACTCCAGTGTCCTCCCACAGTCCAAAGACATGCACATTAGGATAATTGGAGAGTCTGTTGCCCGTAGGTATGACTGTGTCAGTGTGTGAGGGAATGGTGTATGTGCCCTGCGATGGATTGGCGACCTGTCCAGGGTGTATTCCTGACTCTTGCCCAATGCATGCTGGGATAGCCTCCATGCGCCCTCCCTCACAACCCTGACCAGAAACAAATGGGTTAGATAATGAATGAATGAATGAATGAATGATAGGGGGTAGAATTGGGGGGCGGCTGGGAGGTGCATGGGAACACCATTCCCAGAGTGAACCAAAAAATGCAGTATGCCATTTTGGATATGACTAGGGCTCTTAAAAATTCCTGACTTCTTTTGTAACTGGTTGTCGGAACAGTGAAATTTGAATAAAAATGGTCTATTCCCTGAATCCAGTAGCCTTAACAGTCAAATGCCCTTGTGCAGCACTTGTTGAACACAAGTGGTATTACGTATTAAAACCCCTCACGTATCCTACATGTAAAATATATTTATTTGATTTAATATAATAATTACTACACAGGATACCAATTATCAATTAAATCACCATTTGTGATTTGATTTGTTGATATTAAGCAATAGAGCAAAATCTGACGTGGAACTCAAAAACCTTCATCAAAATATATAACTCAAATGCAAACACACGCAGCCGAGGTTCAATAAAAAAGCAGGAAAGTTAACAGCTGGTTTATTTTGGAGGAGTTGCAAATTAGTTTGGGGAAGACAAAGACAAAATATGAAATGTTCAATATATACCAAACATCGATAGGGCCTGGGGAAGGCAGGTTCAACTATCTTAAAAAACATAAAATTGACATGTAACAATCACAAAAGAGATGAAATGGAAGATGATACCAAACCAAGTTTGTTTCTGTCCAAATGCAAACACTGGTTTCATTCGACTAATAAACCTGCCAATGATGGCACCATGGTTTATGAGCATTTAGGGACCAGATCTGCACCAAGAAATCCTCCCAGCAGGAAAGTTGACAATCATCCCATTATGGTAGATTAATCATCTCAATTGCTGATTACATTCTCAATATAAATGTAACACTTTCACTACATTGTTCCACATAAAAATTGAAAAAAACTACCCTAAAAAATCACAGAAAATACCCTAAATAACTTTTTTTATTGATAAGGGTTATAGTGTTGGGCATTTTAAATAAATGTATTGTTCCCGAAAATCTAAATAGTCTCATGCAAATTTATATACCTCACTGATTCTTGAGAATTGGGACAAAAACATGTTTTGGTCAAAATAGGTAAATAGTAGAATTATTATTATAAGGCAAATAATTTAATTGTTTTAGGTTTTGCATACATTTAAAAATATAAGTCTGGGGCTACTGCATGGCTCACCTGTTACGGCACTGTTCTAATATGTGGATTTCCTGTGCCAACTGTGGCCAGCAGCATAATTGGCAGTAATGTTGCCCAGGGAAGGCAGGGATTTGCCTGGGTTGTCTGTGTCTTGTTGCTCACTAGTGGCCCCCACTTGTCAATTGGGTGCCCACAGCCTGCTGGTATAAAGCTGCACATTAGATGTCTTCCTCTGACTTGTGGCGTGAAAATAAGTAGCAGCTGAGATTATATGAAATTGGAAATGATATGTTCTCCCAAATTAACAGCTGAGCATAGCATGTGTTTATGTATACATGTATGTTTGTGTGTACGTGTAATGGAGTTGTTAATTTCGCCTGCAGCAAATTTCGAACCAACAATCCCAACGGCACAACAGACACAATTAGCCCGCGGAGCTCAAGACCCAAGTCCCCAGCCAAGGGAACTAATCAAACTCTTATCAACTTCACTTTCTGCAGCGGACGCTCACGTGCTTAACTCATGTCTTCCGAGCTCTGCTACATATGTGTATGTATGTACAGTATGTATGTAAGTATGTATGTACGCATATAAGTATACACGTGTTTATGTATGTGTATATGTACAGGCAACTGCAAAAATATAGGAAACCTTTGAGTACATGAAGGGATCTTTAATCCAGTTGATTAAGATGCATTTAGGGGCCACATAAAGAATTTTTTGCAAGGGTAAACTGCACACGATTGAGGAATATTCTATTCCCCCATAGAGCCAGCGATCCCCAAAGAGTAAAACAAAGAAATAAGATGAGAATTTGGATGAGAATAGTTTTATAGGAAAGTATCCATTGGAGTTTATATTGGGGCATCAGGTGGAAACATAATTTTTTCATTAATAAAATGTTGGGCTTGCAAGTACCCAAGGTACTTTCTCCCAATTTGGTGACCAATTGTAGCCTTTTTATTGTTCCAAGTGTCTCTCCCCCACAAGCCCGCTGCTGGCCTATTCTGATACCGGTAGTGGCAGGAACAATGAACCGCTTCCTCCAAGTCGCACGTCGGCTAATTGCTGACCATGATTCCAATACAGCCAGAGAGAAGCTTTCTGCAGCAAGCTCATGTCGGCTTCCCTCCCCCCCTGGGGGATTCTCACCTAATCCAAAGTGATTAAGAACTACAAACAAATAAGCACCTTCTACTCAGCCAAATGTCTTTTCTGCACCTAGCGAGATAGTAACTGCTCTATGCTGATAGAATAATGCCCGATTCTCATCCTTCAACTAGTCTAGAATAAGTTCAGAGGGTTTTTCAGAGGGAAACAATGAATTAAGATATACTATTCAGTATGCGTTGGGAGAAAAATAAATTATAATATCCTGAGCAACAATGACTATACAGCAAATGGTTTGTATCAATATTCTATATTTCTGCCATTTGGAACTGTCAGTTGTACTATGCTCTACCATCTACTATGACACATGTTAAGGCAAAGGGAGCACTGTAGCTTAACACATGCACTCCTCTAATGCACTCACCCAAGCCAAGTCTCTATTATTCACAATACAGGCCACATAGAATCCTAAAGGAGATCAGGCAGTGATAGAAGACACAACTCTGACTGATGACAACTCTTGGAGAGTAGCCAGGGGGCACATACGCAGCAGCAACTCAAGGAACCCGACTTCACCCCCCCTTCCCCAGCAAGATAAAGCCAATTGTATCCTGCCACTGTGGACTCTCGTTCATTGTCGTGTAATGAAATAGCCCAGGCTCAAACTAGGGACATATAGTCTGTGGGGCTCAATTCTGTGTGTGGAGAAAATACATTTACAGGTTGAGGCACTCAGGAGCCCATAGAAATGTAGATATTTGGTGCAGGTTGAGAGTAATCTACATTTGTTTTCTTAGTACAATCTCCTGTGAAAAACATACTTGTCATATTTTCTAAGTGTATTATAAAAGAGCTGACATTTGGGATTTCAAGTTTTAAAAAAGAGCCCCAAAGAACTCTTAATGAACTATGATTACAATTCATTTTCCGATTTCATCTCACTATTACATTTGTCCGACATGCCTCAACAGTTAGGAAAGAATTACAAAGCATTATACTGGGGTGATTTAAGGATGTATGTTATAACATCCATACTGTTTCAGTGTGAAGGGTTGAACTGTGTTCTAAAGGCACAGAATCTATACGCACTGACAAACAACAGTGTGTCAGTGCTCATAGATTCATTTCGATTATCGTTAACCACCAATTATAAAAAAATATGTGGCATACGATTTGTGGAAAAGCAGTCACTGTTACATTTTGCCCCTTATACCAGATTCCTACCTGGAAAATTACTTCTGATGTTGAAACTCTTCTAGAAAGGAGACAGCTTTCTTCGTTCTTTCTCAAAATGATATTTTTATAAACAAACTTTGTGGCAGTGGCAGTATATGGTGACATGAGTTCTAAAATTAGGAATATCGCACTGTGAAGATAAAACATCCAACGTAAACCTTTATTAACCTCCATATTTGTTTGGGTCCAATATCATATGCACAGGTAAAACAACCTGTTCAAAAACCATCAGATAGCACTGCATCAAGCACTGTGTCACTGCATCGTCACAAGCAATTTTCCTGTTGCTCCATAATATTCTTTGAGATATATGTTTTTTGCCTGAACAGTGAACTGAGATGTCTCCCAGAGATGGTATCTCCAGTACTGGTAGTGGGGGTGAGACTATTAATGCTCTTTCTATGAGTTTTTCCTTCTCATGACAGGAGTTTAGATTATGCTCAGCAGATTTTTATGGTAATGCCCAAGGGTTAAATAACCAGTCTCCCCATAGCTTATCAGTAGTAATTACATTTTTCATTTCTATACCGTCCTCTCTAATGATTGGCTGTGGCCGCCAGGGAAGATGATGAATAATCATGGACTAAAAGCGATAATGTCACTTCAGATTACAGTTCTATGAATTGAATGTTCATTTGCACAACTTCTTCAGCCCCAGCATAGTTTAAGTGTACACTATATTCATAATCTGTTGCTCATAGCATCCCCACCCTCATTTCCTCCTGGCTGTTTGTTCCCAGCACAGGGGCAGTGATTACCTCGACCGCACATTTTGCATTGCCAGTAATGAGCAGATCTGCTGGGCTCCATACTTCATAAACCACACTTATCAGAGCCACTTAATTTTTATTTTGGATTACCCAATATAATGTGTTCCCGAGGTGTCCTATGTGCCCACGGAGCCCTCTCTATTACTGTGCTCACCTTGCACAAAAAAAAATACCGATTCCTGTTCATATGTAGATCCTGACATTTACCAGATGGGACAGTCACAGGCCCTTTTTAAGTAGCCTACAAAAACCAAATGGTTTATATATCTATGAAGTTTACATCTTTGCTAGACCAATTAGAATGACCTTATTAATCACTTGCATGTAAGAAGCATTTCCTCTCTATGAATCCTGCCTCTCTATTGCTTTAATGAATCTGTGGGCGTTTACATTTTTGCTGCGGACCACTGATGTAAAGAAATTGTATTTTGGTAATCCAAAATACAATTTAAAAGACCCTGGCATACAGACTTCATAAATCATGCTTAACACAGTCTCTTAATTTGTATTTTGGATGACCCAATGAGAAAAAATCTTCTTGGAGCAGCACTCTTAGGGGGCAGATCCACAATACTGACCACTGATTCCCTGGCTTTCTGTAAGTAAAATGCAGTTTGTAACAAGATTGATGTTGCAATACAATATCCCAGAAAACTAGAAAAGGGATCATGTGCAAAAAACATTTTCTACCAATCAAATATATCAATCACTGTGGTACATGAACTACTCGATCAGCAGAAATTCTTTAAGCATTTAATTTAACAACAAGAACAAAATTCTAAGTCCTTTCTGTAGATGATCATGGATGCTACAAATAGCAGGATTGATAACATTGCTTAATATCATAGCCTGCAATACTCCCAGCATGACCCGAATGAATTCAAACAAAAGCTCACCAGCAACACAGGAAAAAACATCTGTGTCCCTTGACCTTGCAACATTCCAATTATCACTCAAGAAACTCTATAAAATCAGAATACCTGGACTACCATCCTGATTGATGGCATCCCTGGTGAAAATGTGATTATGGTGTGATGCAGAGTCCAAAGCAAAAAAAACAAAACATGCTGTCTGAAAAATTAGGCCTGGACCCCAAGACAATCGAGGTGGAAAGAGCCCACAAAATTGGAACGTTTTGGACAATGTCCGACCAAGGTCAATCATTATGAAACTAATCCAGTTCAAAGATAAATAAGAATTTCTAAAGAGGCCAAAGTCACACAAAGGAACAAAAATCTTCCATAACTCAAAGCAGCTCACAGCCATGGAAACTAAAGAATCTAAGATATGATCAGTTCATTGTCCACCCTCCTTACCCACTCACTACCTTAATGTGTAGTGACCATCTTTAAAAGTTACTCTTAATTACTGTATTCTTTCTCCCCCTTTTAATTAACCATGACACGAGCATGTTAGTACCAAATTATTGCATTCTTGGGGGATCTGGTCCCAGCTCAAACTTTGGCGCTCATTTTCGCTTTGTTCCTGGCTGTGTTGTGCATTCTGAAAGACCAGATTGGGTGATATAATTTTCTTCCATTTCATCTCTTTCGTGATTGTCACATATCATTTTTATGTCTAGATTTAATGTTTGTTAAAGTGGTAAACCTACGTCTGTAGATTTGACGTTGAATATTTTATTTATTTATTTTTCTTAGTGTTGTCACTGTGTTGTGACTTCATAAACAGCTCTTAATTTTCATTGAATTGTGAGTTGTCAATTTTGACAAAAGTTGATCCACCTATTTTACTCTGCCTAGAATATGACGATTTAATTAATAATTGGCATCCAGTGCATTAATTATTATATTAAATCAAATACATAAGTATATTTTACATATAGGATAAGTGAGGGGTTAATACCCCTTGTGTTCAATATTCATCTTAAACAATTACATTTGACTGTTAAGGCTACTGCATTCAGGAAAAAACTTTCAATTTTATTCACTTTTCTGACATATTGGAGATCCCATGGAGGTAGGATACTGGGCAAACTGTGTTAAACTAAGTCGAAATACTGCAATGTCTTCTTTTAACCCTTTAGGTATATTTCATTAACTTGTTCCTGTATGTTTTTGGGCTAATTTCCAAATTCCCATGGTGTATATTAGACAAGCCTAAAGTGTGTGCATTGTATCACACCAATCCTGTAGGCTTATCTAGTTTGGAATAGGGATCTAGCATACTCTGGGTTTAATTAAGTTTTTTGACAGTTAAAATGAAGAGAACTTACAAACATCTTTTGCAATATTGTTTTTCATTTAAGCCAAGTCTCATGTAACTCCAGCTAAAATGGCGGAGGAATTACAAATTCACCACTGGCCACTGATCTTAAATGTAAAACCATTCCTTTAGAGAAATTGGAATTGAGCTGACGTGTAGGATACCTTCAAAACCCTTGAAACTTGAACACTAGCTGGTTACATAAGCCTCTCATAAGGCAATGCAATGACACATGCAGTATGTTCAAAGCCCCAGGGACAGCTGTATTTCATATTCCCCAATGTAATTTGCAAACTCTTCACTATTCCCTGTTATGAAAAGCTTGTGTCAAAGTGAACAAGTGCTGCCCACACCAATTTATGTAAAAAAAACAAAAAAAACGCCTGGAACTGTGATGAGGGAGAATTGGTTTTTAGCATTTATTATGAGTCAGAAATTACTGGCAGATGGAATTGGATGTAACTCTGATTCTTATTTTATTTCAGCTGCAGCTCCCCTCTGTTCTGATCATACCTGAGATGACTGAGAACCCCAAAGAGAGACATTTGAAAATGTGCGCCTTGCGCCTTGAAATTATTTAGGAACAATTTCTCATTTGCCCAATGTTCTGAAGGAGAGAAAAAAAAGATTCCCCCTGAGTTGCTCATCCAATTAACAGCAGGATCTCTTGAGTTGCCTTTTTTAAAGCGTCTTTGATGTTCATAACTCAATAATTGCTGTGTTGATTTCTCAAGCTCGAGAACATAAGGTGGGTAAAGTGTGAAATGTCTGCTGCTCTCATACTTTTCCTCTTCCCCCTCTGCCTTCAATCAGAGTAATACTGACTTTGCATATCTGGCACTGTGGACAGTTCCCACAAAATACAGTCAGGAGCTGGAGATTTTTATTAATGTCGAAAAAAAATGCACAGATTCCGTGAAAGCTCACTTTGAGTGCCCACTTTTCAGATGTGATAAAATGAGCGTGGATGAATCCCACCTGCACAATACACAGCTGACTCCCACCCACACCCACACCCACTTGCAGATGGAAGGACTGCAGTAGGGTCCATATACTCCAGATGACATCTTAGAACACAGGAGATGAACCACTTTGTATTTCTCTCCGTCTCTACACATTTTTGGAGTTGCATCTTTCATTAGATAACAATTTTAAAAATGTCTTGCTTTTTTGACACTGTGTAACTGTACACACACAGTCAAATAAGTCAAAGCCACTTGACACTAGTGTTTGTATTTATGCATTGTACTGTATATAGATGACATTTTTTGCGAATATCATAATCCCACACTGTGATACACTTCATTAAGCTGACCTTTTCAGTTCAAAGTCCCCGCTAGCTAAATTAATTCTATCCAGTCTCATGCAGTTATGTGTACTCAATTGTAGATAACATTTCTGATACTTTATACAGAGGATTGTTTAGTATTTACACTGAGGAACATCATTTTTGAGATTTACTTTTCAAAGTACCTCAGGATTCCTCTGTGAACAAATAAAAAGCTACTCAGCTACTATAAACACTGTCTGTGGGAATTAATTCTGAATGTAATAAACACTGATCTAGTGAAATGAAGAATATCGAGGTGTGATTGACAAGTTGACGAAGCTGTTCTAGATTTTATTGGAACATTCAGAGACAATTTAAAAATGTAACCTGCTCCAGAAGAAGTCTGTGGTTACGATATTATTCAGTTGGCCTTGAATCAATGCAGTCACTGCTGCGCGTGACAGGTTTATTGTCTGAATGGATCCTTGACTGAAAGGAACAGAACTGATTAGCCACGCCATCGCTTTTACAAGGACTGCCATACACGTGAACGGGCTTTTCTACTTCTCGGAAGCAGAGACCATGGAGAGCTGGCACTAAGCTGAGCACGTGCGGCAGACCTCTCCAGCAGGAAATGCAGGCATTGGTTCTGGTGCTCCTATAAGCATGCAGTTCTGTGACATCCAAAGTACAGTAGCAGATATGCAGGGATAGATCACCAGGCAGCATTCTTGTTTGGTGCTAAATGCAGGTTTAATTTTTGTGTAGGGATTTCTCTGTTGCGCAGTGTGTGGGCCAGATGTTATAATACAATCACTCTCCAAGTGATTCCGATTCATGCATTTTCTAATAAATCATTATGACTCATAATTTTGTCACACACTTCAATTGCACGGCTTAATTGCACAGGCAAGTATCCAATTCCCTGGTGTTTGTTTTCAAAGCCATGCGTTGCTTGCCAGTGCCAAATCTCCAAAGACAGATATACCTTTTCTCTGTATTTCAGCTTTTATTGTACCTCCACAATGGCTTTACATGATATACCATATACATCCGTCTGTGAAAGAAAACGCCAAAAGTTGACAACTTCAGTGTGCATTTATTTGAGATAAATGCCTTTGTGGGTCTCCCCAGAGGGAGAGCTGTCGTGGTAAGTGTGAAAACATGAGGATAAAACGGGAAAGGGACTGAAAGCCGTTTAAAAGATTGGCTCCAAAGTGTGCATTAAATCCTCCTCTGCGCCCAACCTGACATAAAAGTTCCTTTTTTCCTCTTCCAAATGCTCAAAGGGAGGCTGCTTTCATGCAGAATAATCCCTTTTAACACATGGCGGATGGTTTCATAGGGAACATGTATTGAGGAAAATGTATCATGCCAGTTAGTACAGGTCTGGGAGACAAGGGAAACGACTTCAGAAAGAGCATGTCTCTCTGCAGACATTTTTGTTACTTGAGATCTCATGTGCCTACACTAATATGATACATTGGGCATTATTATTCGATGGTTGAAATTTTGTTTGAAAAAAACCCAGATTCTATTTTAGTTCCTTCCTTCCTTCTGACTTGTGTCTCAGGCCAATAAACAATCCTTGACTGGCATACCTGCTTTAAGTGGTATAGTTGTCTTCAGCTCTTCTCCTTAAATAATCAGGATACTGTATACAGTATATCCAGGGATTAATTGCAAATATAATATTCACTGGAATCTGATGTTAGCCATGAAGACATCAAAAATACAATATAGGGAAACAATCATTTGTTCTGTATGGGCATCTCAATCAAAAAGGCACAGGGGCTCATGTCATTATTGCGATTGCAGAGGTTTCCAAGACATACATTTACATTACATTTTAAGCATTTAGCAGATGCTCTTATCCAGAGCGACTTACAAGATGTGCATTAATACATGGTAGGAACAATCATAGTTAGCGCACGAGATCAGTGCAGGAATACAGCAATAGACATCATTGCAGGCATCAGCATACCACACCTGTCATAGAAACAAGACACCTGCTCAGATTACTGGATAAAAAAGAGCCATGCTGGAAGGTTTACAGTTTGGACTATTACAATTACACAATGGCCCACGTACACTGGAATATTCTTTGAATAGTTTTAAAATATTGATGCAACTGAAAAAGTAGCGCATTTCCTTTTCCTGCCTGCCTCCTAGCCCAGACTCCAGGACCGCAATGGAAATAAGTCATTTGAGTTAGTATCCTAGCAAATCTTTTAGTACTGTATGAATTTGTGTATTGTATTTTTTATTTGTCGAATAAAATTTTCAATCAATAAATGCAATTTGGACAGAAGCAGTGATTTAATATTTAAAGAATGTTTTTTCATTAGGTGTTTTATTCTGTAGCTCCTGCTATGTACAAAGTTATGATTATGGATCAAGTAGCATATTATCCCGACATAACTACAAAGCATTTGTGCTCATCAGTGTCATTGCCCATGCAAACACCTGACATTACTGCTCTAGCATCCAGTTTCTGTACTCAAAGACAGGATGGAGCACTTCAGTTTCCCAAATGTTTTTCCCCCTCAAACACATTGAAATAAGTCATGTGACTTTACATTTGCAGCTTAAAAATGCTTTTACGCCAAGAGAAAACTTGTGCTAGGATAGCTTTCACAATCTCTGTACTGTACGTTTATTGAAAGTTGGTGAATAATTGAAAAAAGCTTATACCAGCTATTGTAGTGATAAACACAATCTTTTGTTCTTTTTTTATATTTTAGGATTCATTTTTTCATCTCACAATCCTGTTGAACAAGACATTTTCTAGATTACCTCAAAATCAAATGCTACATGTCTACATTAAGCAGGGAAAATAATGGCATGCCAACCATAATCAGATCTACAGATGTGAATATGCTCAGTCAATTAAACGAGGAAGTGACTATCTATATTTGAATCAAAGTGACTTTGTCTTTGCCCTATCATCTAGTTTAATTTTGCACTGCTGCATGAGAAAATTGTGGAAGCTGTCAGCTGTTGTCAGCTAAAGCTAATCACTTTGCTCAGGACTTTCCATGTTCAAATCGTTCTTCATCACGCCTTTTAAATTGCAAGAATAATCAAAATGATTTAAGGACAAAACAAAGGCAATTCATTGCCTGGAGTACTCCTCTTGTGGCTGTGTACTGGTGTCTCCTTGAGACTTTTGTTACCCAAGATAAAGAGAGTAAAAGATAAAGATAACGTCCTCTTATTCTGTCACAGCCAAACCTGTTATTATAGTATGATTTTTCTGGAGCCACCATTGTAAAACTGCTACTCAGTTTTAGAACTTCAAGGGAACAACTTAAGCCTTTTTTTTAAAGAATTGTTTCAGATTTTTTCCAGTTTTTCTCCCAATTTTAGTCGCCAATTACACACTTTGATTTACCTTCCCCACATGGGTCCGCCGCTTGTCACTACGAGGCAAGCTAATTCTCCACTTCCAGAAGGAATTTGCCCACCCACGTTCTGGAGACGCCTTACGTGCTTCACGGCGGACCTGAACCGTCTCACCCTTCCCCTTCCCCCTGGGGTGGACAGCCAAAAGCCGACCCCAATCAGCGTTGACAACCATGGCCGGTCTGGTACAGACGGGTTTCAAACGGCGTCCCCGACTGACAGTACACACCATATCAGACCAGCCAAAATATGGTACGTTAGACTGCTACACTATCCACCACCCCTAACTTAAGCCTTTTTAATACATTTATGGACAATGGCAATGGACGATGACATGAACACCATGTCCATGCATGGCAGATACCAGTAACTGCCAAAATAAAACAAACACCTTAAAGTGCCTTAATAGGATATTGGGCCACCACCAGCTGCTAGAACAGCTTCAACGCACCTTGACATAGATTCAACAAGTGTCTGGAACCCTATTGGAGGAATGCAACACCATTCTTCCATTAGAAATTATATAATTTTGTGTTTTGTTGATGATGGTGCAAAACTCTGTTTCAGGCGCTGCTCCAGAATCTCCCATAAGTGTTCAATTGGATCGGGTTCTGGTGACTGAGATGGCCATGGCATATGGTTGACATCATTTTCATCCTCAGTCAAACCATTCAGTGACCACTTGTGCCCTGTGGATGGGGACATTGTCATTCTGGAAGAGACCACTCCCATCACTATAGAAATGCTTCACCATAAGATGAAGGTGATCACTCCTGGAATGGGTTTGTACTAATTGTTGTTTACCTTGCCCTCTAAGTGGACCTAAACCATGCCAGGAAAATGTACCCATTACATTACATTACATTAAAGGCATTTAGCAGACGCTCTTATCCAGAGCGACTTACAGTTTACATTTCTTTACAATCCATTTATACAGCTGGATTTCTTCACAGTGTCCCACCTGGGGATTGAGCCTGCAACCATAACGTTACAAGCCCAGTTCCCTAACCATTATACCACACTGCCACCTCACCATACTTCCCCACCACTACCCCACACCATAACAGGGCCAGTATCCCTCATTTGCTGAAGTGTTTCCTTTATTTTGGCTGTTACCTGTTTATCATTATAGAGATTGTTACGGTTGGCCAAAATTTGACCCCTGAGAGACAGGGGCAGGTGCTTGATTGCCGATTGAAGCCATGCTGAAGATGTATGATCAACCTGTCTGTGCTGGAATGTTTCCAGTTGCACTCTCCTCAACCTCGTCTGGCCTCACCCCTGTCTGGAGAATAAAAGCGAGTGAAGCCGTGGATTTGGAGCTTCTCGTTTTCTTGACTTTTTCTATTTTTGAGAAACCTTGTTATAAATGCTTTTTCCCTGCTTGTTTGTCCGTTTTATCAAATTATCTTTTTGAGCACCTTTTTGATAGTTAGGGAACTTTAGAATAGGGATAGCCAGTCTGTGGAAGATTTGCATGGGAGTTGAGGTAAGAAATCTTTTATTTCTAGTGCTAGGGGTAGTCAGACTCTTTTGTCTGGTTTTCATTATTCCTTCATGTGCGTGTAAGTATGTATTTTTATTTAAGTGTTGTAAATAAACTTTGTGCATTTTTATATCCATGACTGGTGGTATTTGTTTGTTACATCCTATTTGATCAATCGCCTAGCTATTGCAGACAGAGCGGCTTTGTGGTTCGTAACAAGATCATGATAGATTTAGGTGTACGGCAGTTGCTGAAGTTAATGGAAGTTATTTGGTATGTAAGGAAAAACTTAAGTTAAATGTGTCTTTCAGAGTTTAGGAATAAAATGCCATAAGACTGAATCTAGACCTTTTGTATGATATTCTATATTCTGTAGTTGATACATACAATTCTGCATATTGATTTTCCTCTCCAGTGCATTCAAGGTTTTTGTGGCAGCATGATTTTCCAGATGCCCAGACACAACAGGTCCCCCATGTGAGTTTAATATTTATATCCTTAACAAGACATTTTTACAGCCATAAGAGTTCTCTTTGTCAGTTTTTTTTTATACTGCCATGTCAGCAGTTGGAGTGAAGAAGCAGGAAGGTAACGCAGCTTCACAGAAACAACACTGCCAAGAGCAGCGTGGGTGAAGACAACCTGTAATTTCATTACTGCTCATCGTCTGTGGGACTGAAGTAGCAGTGAAACTAACCAAGGTCCAAGGGCTCCACACTCAATTGATCAATTATATGCTAGCTAATGAAAGGAGGTAAAGAGAGTGCATGTTCATTATGCTGATGATTCTTTCTTACCTAGGTCATAGAAAATTACATGCTGAATGTGAATGCTCATCATGTTGGAACTCCAACAGAAAGGTTCATTTCATTCAGAGAAAGGAGTTATCACCATGTCTGATTTGATCAAAATCAAAAAGATCTTCCTCACAGACATGAAACCTAGGCCGATAAGGTGATCAAAAATATAAAAATTGGTGCGTAAAAAAAATACAAAATCTGCTATTACTGTACAATCAGTGCTTCCATCACACATGATGTACAAAGGGAGCACCATTCAATGGTTTCAGGCTTCGGATTTTAGGTCAGTTTTAGGCACTGTATATTTGAATGTAATGAGAAAACTAATAAGAAAACGGACTTGCTGTAAGTCATCCTTTCTAACTAATCCTAATCTGTTGCTCCCTCTTGCTCACAAACATTTATTTTTTGACAAATATACATTCAGATTTTTGCTCTTTTTCCTTTCACCATTAACAAATAAATCATGCTTATGTAGCCTCTCTCTGATCAACATGTGCTGGCAATCTGATCCTCCTATACATAACGATATATATTGCCACAGTCTGCGTGCCGCATGTCCCTCTCTAACGAGGAAACATTTCACGTTCTCCTGACCAAAGTCTGAGGAGAATGCAAAGCTTAGAAAAGTAAGCAGACGTGGACAGTGAAAGTTTATGGTTGCCGACTGCAGGAGATAGTTGCACTGCTCAATTACTTCTGTGTCCTGTTCACATTAATTTCCATGGCTTTTCAGCTGCTGTAGTCCCATCACCTTTGAATTCAGATGGTAGAATAATTCAAAACTGCATACAGTAACTCCCGAATATGAAAATATAATGTATTACTATTACACATTTCCATACCTTTTCCTTCTGTTATTCATTGACATGTGTAAGTGTTCCCTCATGCCCCTGATTCATGCCTCTGAGTGTCAATGTATTCAAACAATGAACTTCACCATTCCCTCATTTTCCTCACCATCAGTAGCCATTATGGGTTTCAAATAAAATGGATTAGGTTGCCTTGACTTTATGTTGAGGGATTATTTACAATACATGACTTGTAAACAGGATTGGATTGAGAAATGCCACCAAATTAAAAGCTTCTATAAAGACACGTAAAAAGTGCTTCTCTTGAATCATTAGCTGTTCAGCTAGAATTCATTGTTGCTTCTTGATCAAAGTGCTACCCCAACCAATGAGCCATCATCCATTTACTTTCTGTTGTTGGTTATTAATTGACAATTGTTTCCTAAAACTAAACTATGATCTGCATTTCAGACATTATTTCCCCTTTCTTTCACCAGAAATAAAGACATGCAGTTCCGTTCAATTGTATGTCTCATATTGCTAAAAGGATAAACATATAATTAAGAATAGTGCATAGCACTTTAGGTTGAGATGAGTGTTTAAACAAACACAATATGGAACATGCTGAGAAAACATGCAGAAGTAATTTCTATTCTTTCAGTGCCGGGAGTGATATTATTTTGTCAGAAAGACATTTCTGTGCCCACCACTGAAATCACTTCAAAGAGAGGGAGTGAGGAGCAATTTTGCATACAGAGTGATCAGAGGTGTCATTGGCAGGGGTTCTGGAGAGGTATGTCCTGTGCACCAATCAAGCCTTCGGAAAATCGTATGACTCACAGACTTATGAATAGCTTACCTATATGCATTTGAAATCAACTTCGCTACTTGTTGGAGTCTGTATTCAAAGTAGCCTCTTGAATTTATTATATTTATGTAGGACTTGGAATTGAAAAAGAAAGATTAGGATCCACTGTTGTGTAACTCGTACGGCCTATTTCTTTATTAAATGTTGATTATAACATAATTGCTAAAGTGCTTGGGCATCATTTAGAAACAGTTGATAAAAACGGATTTGATAGTGTAGCTGGATTACTTGTTGTCTGTATTAACTTGATTTAATTTTGGACAAGGGTTTACATCTTGGATTAAATTACTCTCTTAATCCCCCAAATCTTCCATAATAGCAAACTGTCAGATATCAAACCCATTTCACTTGTCAAGAGGTGCCCTTTAACACCCTATCGGTTTCCTCTCTCAGCAGAGCCTTTATCAGCCCTAATTAGGTCACACAGCATAATCCAAGGAATTGGCATAGGCAGAGAATTGCACATAATATCATTGTACGCGGATGATATATTATTGTACCTTTCCAATCCACAACACTTTATTTACTCTACTGAAATTATCTGAGGTATTTGGTTCCATTTTGGG
The DNA here is from genome assembly GCA_029706075.1 of Aldrovandia affinis. Taxonomy (NCBI): domain Eukaryota; kingdom Metazoa; phylum Chordata; class Actinopteri; order Notacanthiformes; family Halosauridae; genus Aldrovandia; species Aldrovandia affinis. The sequence continues at coordinate 4,472,783 of JAINUG010000068.1, read as the reverse complement.
TTTTGAAGTTAATTGGGAGAAAACTGACATTATGACCATTTCTCATTTTGATTTATATGGACATCACAGTGCAGCAAGCACTGTAGCAAGCAGATTTGTAAACATTGCACAAAATGCACCCTCTATGTGTTTCTCCTCTTACAAATCTTTGGTCTAGTTTACCTTCCCTCTGCTGGGTGACTATGCATCAGTTACCACACAGTACTTTATATGGATGATGTGGATATACAGGCAGTCCCCGGGTTACGAACGTCTGGCTTACGGACAACTCATACTTATGAACGGACTGCCATAAGGCCTATTATATTAAAACAATGGAGTTAAATACAATGGTTCATAATAATGAACGCACGCACTACTTTGTGATAGTCATGAAAACATTGCACGGTTTTAGCGGTTTGTCGGCTCAAGGAGCGGAGATCACGGTCCCATGTTTATCTTTCTCTTACCCTTACAACGATGCCTCCAAAGCATAAATCCGATGCAAGTGCTGGTGATGCATCAAAGAAAAGGAAAACAATCACCATGGAAAGTAAAGTTGAAATAATAAAGAGATCGGAGAGAGGTGAAACGCCATCAGCCATTGGGAAAGCATTAGGCTACAGCCGGTCAACAATCGGAACAATTTAAAAAGACAAAGGGAGAATAATGGAGCATGTGAAAGGCCATGACCCGATGAATGCCACGGTTATTACCAAGCAACGCAGTGGTTTAATTATTAAATTAACATTTATTAATGTCATCATAATGTTACCTCACAAATGAGTGTTAACCTGTAATCATGATCCTTTTTCTTTTTTCTATTTAAACTGTTTTAAGAACTGTTTCTTTAATGTTTTTTTACAGTACAGTACTGTATGTACATAGTTACTTTTATTATTACTGTATTATTATTATTATTAATATTACAGTATTGTTGTTATTATTATTACAGTATTATTATGTACTGAATGTTATGTTTGAGATGTTTTATTGTATTTGGAGGTTTTATATGCACAGAAAGGTAAAATAAATAGTATAGTAAGACAAACATTAGACTAAGTGACGATTACATGTAATAAGAACTGTATGTACCTGTTCCGACTTACATACAAATTCGACTTAAAGACAGACTTAAGAACGGATCTCATTCGTAGCCCGGGGACTGCCTGTATACGTGTATATATTTTACATGACTGTGTAAATAAGTCACACATGCACAGTCTGTATCTTTTGTACAAGTATTTTCACCATATCCTAATTGCTGTTTGAACTGCAATAAGAATATGGTGAAAATACTTGTATGGGGTCAATTTGGTGTGATGCTTTGAGTTATAAAAAAAAATGCATCTGATGACCGTGGAAGAAAAGTCCATTGATAATATTTCACGGTAATACTTTGATTATAGACTTTCTTGATGTGATATATGATCAATACAGAACACAAACATTGTCATATCAAATGTAGGATATTAAAATGAATGGAATGATGGAAAGATGTAATTCTCAACACCATTCTGCTTTTTACAATTGGCTACTTGTAAAGCATCTGGGTGACAGAGGCAGTTAAAAAACCTGTTCAGTGTCATTTCCCACTATCAATATTGTCCTTGCTTCTAATAACATTTTAAAATGGCTAGGTGGCTCGTTTTAAATCTACTGCAACATTTTGAAGACACGTTTACTTTTAAATTACATTTTGAATGATTTAGACTTTATGAGATTTGTTTTTAAATTAATCACAATATTTTTCCCCATCCATAAAGGAATAATCTGACCAGCACAGCTGTGGTCTTGGTAGTATGGTATTGGTTTATGTCCAAGTCTTCACCGAGCTCATATAAAGTACAGATGTAATTAAACAACCAGTCCAGTCCTATTGGGATTTCCTGTCACTCAAATCAGATTAATACTTCAATTATCGTGCAGTTCATTAAGGCTGGCTCATAGCACTAGGCTACTGTGGTTATTTTTGGATCAAGGCAGTGCATCTGTTTAAAACCTAGTTTTGAGTTAATCCAACTTAATGTCACGCCTGCACTTATTGCAGTTTAAAAAGACTTAATTCTATTGTACCTTAACTCTTTTTTATTCTTATTGTACCTCAAGTCTTACCTTAAATGATTAAACTCATTATGATTCAGCATTTTACAGAAAATTCTCAAATGATGTGCAATTATGTAACCTGTACAAGCAATGCAAATACATAGTGGAGCAAGTTCACATTGCACTCATTTTGTAGTAAATCACTTGTGAAAGGGTATGATTTGTAGGAAATATAAATAACTGCTACACTTTATATTAAACATTCATTTGCATAATAACATACTTTTCATAGCATGCATGGGCAGCAACTTATATAATAGTATAATACATGTGCACACATATCAAGAGTACACACAGATCACTGTCTAGGACCTCCCTGTAGTGAACTAGGTTCACAATACAGAAAAATAAATAGTAATGGTGATAGTCAGACTGGAAAGAAAAATGGAAAATAGAAAAAGATGGAAATAAAAACATTGTCTAATTCTATGTGTTCAGTGACCCATCTTACTAGTTCAGAGGATTCAGAGGATTCCGAATCTACAGAATATTTGATATTTTCATTCCTGAGATTATTTATCTCCTAGGAACTCAAAGGTTTCCAAACTAAAAGCAACATTTAAAACACCTGATATGTGTGATATGGGCTGGAAAATATTTGGTGCCACTGAATAACCTATATGCAAGCTGAGGCACTAAGAGCTGAGAGTCCTTATATACTGTATATATATAATTAATGTGTGTGTGTGTGTGTGTGTGTGTGTGCACAAATTTCAACAAATTGTATATTTGAAATAAGCATTTGAATAACAGTAAATAATTGGCAGGTTGAAGTGTTGGTATGACACACTCAGAAAGAAAAAATATGATATTAAATCTAAATGCTGTAAACATTATTTACTTAACACAATTCAAAATATACATTTCAGAAACCTGGCTGCGCCAAACCAGCCCGGGCCGGGAGCCCCAATTGGGGGTGGCGATTGGCTGTCCGCCTCAGGGGAAGGGGGGAGGGTGAGCTGGCATGAGCTCGCCGAGAAGCGCGAAGGGTGTCTCTAGAAAGTAGGTGGGCGAGTTCCATCTCGGAGGAGACGGATCATTGCCGGCTTTGGGGAATTAGTTTGCCCCGTAGTGATGGGTGGTAAATTTGTGGGGGAGGGTGAAGCGACAGAAATAGAGGGTATAATTGGCTACCAAATTGGGAGGAAAATGGGGAAAAATCTGAAACAAAATAAACAGAACAAAAAAATATATATACAGTCCTGGCCAAAATTATTGCATTTCATGTAGATGATGTTCAATATCTTCTGAAATATTTGGAAATTTAAACAACTTTCGCTCTTTACACCTCCATCTGTTTGATTTACAACAGCACACAATCAATCAATAATAATACTAATAAAAAAATATATTTTATGGCTTCAAAATTGAAAAGTGGCCAAGACACAATTATTGGCATCCTTTAAAACGATTTAAATAAATTTGGTTGGGGGAAATAGATTCTTGTTTGCAGTGTAATTCAACTCACCGGTGACAGGTTGTAGGTGCCCACATGGTATAAATAATCAATTATCCATTTTAAAATGAGAAACTGTCTGTTTTGCTACTCTGTTCCTCTGTGACAATGGTGAAGAGAAAAGAGCTGTCTGAGGATGTCAGAAAAACTATTATCACAAAACATAAGTGTTCACAAGGCTATAGAGACCTTGGCATTCCTGTTTCCACAGTTTGCAATATTATCAAGAAGTTTGCTGCTCATGGAATTGTTAAGAATCTCCCAGGATGTGGTGGTAAAAGGAGAATTGATGTCAAATGTCGATGAAGGTTGGTGCGAGCCATTGGAAAAAACACCTCACATGACATCCAAAGATCTCAAGGCTGACCTGGAGAGGTGTGGGGTAATGGTTTCAGCCCATACCATACGCTGGACACTGAACCAAGAAGGGCTTTATGGTCAGAGGCCAAGGAAGACCCCACTGCTGAAAGAGAAACACAAGAAGGCCCAATTTATCTTTGCCAAGACCCACCTAAGCAAGCCTAAATCCTTCTGGGAAAATGAAACCCAGACGATGTGGACCGATTAAACCAAATTAGAGGTCTTTGGCAATGCAGATCAGCGCTTTGTTTACAGACAATGAAATCAACCTTTTAAAGAAAAGAATGCCCTACCTACAATCAAATATGGTGGAGGTTCCATAATGCTGTGGGGCTGCGTCGCTGCCTCTGGTCCTGGACACTTTGGACGTATTAAGGGCATCATGAAATCAGAGGATTACCAATGCATTTTGGAGCAAAATGTGTTACCCAGTGTCAGAAAAATGGGTGTCAGTCGAAGGTCATGGGTCCTCCAGCAGGACAATGACCCAAAACACACATCCAAAAGCACCCTGGAATGGTTCAAGAGAAAACGTTGGACTGTTCTGGAGTGGCCAACAATGAGTCCTGATCTCAATCCTATTGAACACCTGTGGAGAGATCTGAAAACAGCAGTTGGGAGAAGGCACCCTTCAAATCTGAGAGAACTGGAGCAGTTTGCAAAAGAAGAGTGGGCCAAACTGCCAATAGAGGGGTGTAGGAATCTCATACAGGCTGTAGGAAGTGCTTGATTGCAGTTATTTTCTCTAAAGGCTGTGCTACCAAATATTAAATCTGGGTGTCAATAATTTTGTCAATGCCATTTCTGATTACTTTATGATTTAAAAGGATATGTTAAGTTCAGAATCAAAAACAAAGTTCCTGTACCATTAACAGTGAAATAAAGAATTGTGGAGACCAAATACTTTTGTCAATTTCAATTTATTTTAGAAAATTGTGAGTTTGTTTTTTTTATGTGCAAGGGTGCCAATATTTTTGGCCAGGACTGTATATACATTTCAGCTGACCCTGATGTTGATATTGCATGTGTAGTAATAATATTGTGGTGGCCCAACGCCCTATTAGGACACTTTATGTTGGTGTTTCCTTTTATTGGCAGTTACATGTATGTCCTCATGATTAATTGAAAGTATTATTTTTTCCTGTTATTACACAGGATTTTTAACTAATTCATCAAGGTCAAATTGTAACTAGGTTTTCACTACATTTAGTAACATTTTAACATTGTATTAATACACTTTTCCTGATTCATAACACACTTGCTGTGAGGGACCGAACAAGGACCCAGGCGCAGACCAGGATAAGGCAGGGAAAGAACGTTTATTGATCAAGCAGAATTCAAAGCCGGTAGTCAGAGTCAGGTAAGGTACAAAAACAGAATCCAAAAAGAGAAGTCAAAAGGCAGTCCAAAGATCAAAACCAAATAAGCAGATGAGCAAACAAACAAAATTGGAAGGCAAAAACTCGGACTCAAACAGAAGGGGTGTCTTGGAAATCACAACAAACACTGGCTTACTAACAATTGGCACGGTGAATATTGATCAACGTTCTGACAAGGGATAAGTGCAAACAAGGAACTTAAATACAAATGGGGAAGATAACACAATAGGAATCAGGTGTGCCTGGGAGGGGAAAAGGTCAAGAACACAGGTGTATCACTAATACAATAACAAGGGGAGACAAAAGACACGGACTAGGAAGCACATAGGCACAATGAAAATAAACGACCTGGAAGAGCAGGTAGACACATGCACAGTTCGAAGGGGAGGAGCGCATAGATAGAAAACAAAGCGTGCAGACAAAGCGATAGGAGAGAAATGCAAGATCATTAGTAATTAGTAAATGTTAGTAACGTAATCAAAATCCCTAATGTTAGTAGATTAGTTGGTTAGTACTATATACACATAACTAATATGTACAGATAGAAAGAAAGAAAGAAGGAAGTAAACGAGATAGGAAATAAGGCAGAAAACCGGTATAGTCGAAATCACCCGAATAGTGCAACAACAAAGACAAGGAGTGGATTACCGAATAACAAGGAACGCGGACAGACGGCGAAACTGACGTGAATGATAAGTGAATGCTGAGAAAAATAATAAAATACAAAAACAAGCAGAACAGAAGTTGCAAAACATAACACTTACACAATTGGGGTGAAACCCCATGATACCACATTCCTGATGGTTGCATCCTAACAGAAGTGGTCATGCTTCCACCACCACCCCTTGTTAAAATCCAAGATTGAATTCCCCCCCTGCCCCAGTTCCTTTATGAATGAGATGAGAATGGTAAGGCAAGAGACTCGCTGGAGGTCCAGCCAATGCTGGTACCAAAATATATGTTAAGATACAACTTGTTGGGTAATGAATAATAATGTTGGTAAAATGTAATAATAATACAAATAACTGTTCACAAAAAGCATGTAACCCTTTCACTAGGTCATTCAACCAAGGACAAAACACAATGTTGGTTAAATTGAATGCGCTTACAAAAGTCCTTACACATTTCTAATCCAAGCTAATAAATGATTTATTGTGCAGAAATATTCTTCCATTTGTTTCCTATTTATATAATGTTATACTGTATATCACTCTATTATGGTTACATGCCCTTACATCTATCCCCGCCACAAGGAGGCGATAAGCAGTAGCCTATATTTAAACATTATATATATTATCTTAACACCGTACTCCCTTTCCTGAAGTATTTGCAAGCTTTGTAGAGCGTAAGCATGCCCTGTGATCTGAAATAAAACTATTGGTTTAACCCTAAATTCCGTGCAGCCTGCTTTAGGCTGGATGCTGAAGAACAGTATACTACCAGACGTTACCTGTGTCACTGGATTTGGATGCGTGCTTAATGAGCGTGTGAGCTATAGGCTTCAGCGACTGACAACTCACGCAGTTATTCGCATCAATTGCCGAAGCTTACACAGGAGTTCTAGCGCTGCAAATCAGACGTGGAGCTTTCCTGAAGCAAGATGAACGGCTCGACTTATGGGGATGATACACGACAGAAGGAGATGTAAAATACGGTGGAGAGGGATAGAAGGAAGCAGGAACTCCCTTGTACCCAAGACTCGAGGATATCAGAAAGTGGGAAGTAGCTTCTTACCTCCTCGGAGTAAATAGGCAAGTACTCCCAATGTCTTTCGAACGAAGCATGCCGAAAGTGAACAACGAACTAAAACAGACATGGATAGACACTTCTGCACAAGACATAGATTTACTATGGAATGTAGCCAAAATAGTCATTCATAATTATATATTTGCTTAAACACCTTAACTTGAAGTAAGGGTCTGTAGTTATAATTTTAAGATAACATCTCTTCTCAGACTCTCCGCACTGTTTTAAACAATCGGAGAAACAATGAGATGAGCCGATACACTCACACTAGCGCACTTGACAACGGAAAATACCACAGTGAAATATACATGCAGATTGATTGGCTTGACTGATTAAAGAAGGATACATCAATTCAGGTAAGTTGAAAAGTTTTCGTTTGGCAGGTTTTGTGGATGTGGCGGATGTGTGATTTAAAAATATGCACATTCCCATTTCTATATTACAACAAATAACAGGCGCATTATTATACAGGAAAGTATCCAGTTTTAACACTAATCAAGCAGGGCTAGCGCAGTTAAGGGGTTCTCGCTTATTCGATAAATGTTTTTTGTTGCAGTATTTCGTGTTTATGTGTGAGGGCAGATGTTCATATACAGTGGCAGTCCAGAGCGAGTAAAGGGCATTGTATAACGATTCAATTGGGAACTGTTTACCATATCTGAAGTGATTTTATAATATACCGTGTCACCAAACGCAGAGTATGCACTGCACAAATAATATAATTGCATTGGTTGTGGCTTCTCACAGCAAGGCTGATGTAATTGCCATAGTGGTCAAACGAAAGGACACACATCAATCCTGTCACTCTTAGATGAGATGCGGGCTCGTGGTGAGGGTGCCTGCCCAGGCACATTGATTTATACAATAAAGTAACTCTATATATCAGTTTCAGGGTTAGAAATCGACTTAAGTCAGACTGTTACCGTCGCTTTTAGTGTTGCTGTCCATCGTTAAAAGCGCTGAAGAGAAATAGGATGACTGCAAATAAATTTAGTGCACACTTTCCTCATCTCTTCGCGCATTAATCGACACATAGCAATTATATGTTTGATATCAAGAAGAAGGAAGCCTTTTTATATCAACGTCCCCCTTTCTGCAACTCTACTAAAAGCAGAAATTCGTGAACCCACTATCAGATATTTGAGACATGAAAACGGCTACAGCACATTGATATGTGTGTGTACTACGATAAACATGTATTTGTTGGACATTCTTTATGCATGGTAAGACCAGCGCAATGCTTGAATGCGTGACTCTCAAGATACAAAGAAAAGGACAAAGCAAAAAGAAAAGGAGTGAATAAAAAGAGCGGTGACATTACATTTCTTCACGGTTTATTTAAAATGACCTTTGACTAAGCAAAAGCATAAATGACCTTCATGCTCAACAGCAAATACAAATCCTGGTCGGGGAAAAAAAATCTTATAAAATCCTATGCCGATATCCAAATAATACCATGCCATGTAGATGTGCACAGTAAACAGGCGACACGTGCATGTATCTGTTTACTCCGTTAAGACTTTTTAACAGTAATTTCCCAATTTTTCAAATGAATTCAGACATAAAGAAAAACTTATTTAGAATGCTATGATTATAATATATTAATAATCCCCTTAGCTTCCTTTCAGTACCAACCCTTTCCTGCATAACAATTAGACTTTAACGAAAAGCTGTCCACTTTCAGGGGTTATGCCCCCAAAATGATTGTAGATACCTAACTACATGGACCGTATTCTGGAATTTTGTCATCTTCGTTACTATGAATACATTGAGTTTATCAGACTTATTGTTTCCAAAGAGAAATTTCCATGACGTTTAAGGTGGGAATTACTTTTCTCATAATAGACCTGCAGCTATATAAAGATTAATATTATCTCTATACTATGAATATGATCTAATATGTTTGATGGTGTATTTTTCATAAAATAGTGTCAGTTATGATTCATATATATCATTTTATGAAATACTTTATATTCCACATTTATAGGAACTACCTTTGATTGGCACTTTTATTACAACCAGTTATGTTTAGAAGTGGGTGATTTAAACATATACATTTATCCAGTGTGTGCAATTGATGTTTGTTGTTCAAGTGACTGGGATTACATTCAACAATGATTTTAACATAGTAAAACCACATTATCTTGTCTTCTTTGATCCAATGTGTAAATGAAGGAACTCTTAATAGCACAGTTGGGAGGATCATTTTCAATATTCTCCCATTACTATGATGTGAAAATGGTTAATGACAGTGGCTTAGTAAGTAGAGTATGGCACTGATGATGCTTAGGTTGTGGGTTCAAATCCCATTAGGGCCACATGTACTGAAAAAATGTATGCATTACTGTAAGCGGCTTTCGATAAAAGTGTCTGCTAAATGGCATATGTTGTGTTAGGTTGTTCTCAATGCAGACCGACCTGGCTATAAATGTCTGAAGTCTGAAGTCTGGCTATAAATGTCCTTTTATGTATAGGGAGTGACTGACATCTGACATCTCATAATTAGCAGAATGGTTCTAGCAGGACATTTTTTTGTGGGATCTTGTTTTAAACATGTTGAGGACTTGAAGCAAGATAGGAGCGTTTATTGCATCTGAGATGTAATACTACCACTCAAAGGAAGATAGATACTATTTGAACTAATTGCACAACTGGCTAATGATATGTTGCCCCATGGGAATCCTGGCCAGAGTTGGCATGAGATATACAATATAACTCAACAAAATGAGTGCTACAATCTAGCTCTGGGATTTGAGGATTTAAAAAATATGGTAATGGAGACTTTGGATATGTAGGAGGGGTGAGAGGCATAATCCATAGACAAACTTAAACAACAACAACAACAACAACAACAACAACAACAACAAAATCAGAGAAACAGTACAGGGTTATAGAGTTTTATACATTTTTGATACTCGGCTCTAGCCCAATGTGGAAATCAGCAAGCCAACTTTACAGAAATGTACTGAAGCCTACAGGCTCTGACTACCAAGTGGAAAAAAAGACATTTAATACCTATAGTAGGCTAACTATCCACTAATCAATTAACTTTATGCAATTAAGACCTCTCCGATCGCTATTGAGATTATAAATCTGGCAAGCATGCTACTTAATTAACATGCTCAAACAAAAGAACCATGTCAATGCAGCCCTGGATTATTTCCACAGGTTCTCTTGCCAATAAAGTAAGCTGCAAAACCTAGACCTAGCAGTCAAATGTGCAAAAGTATTAGATATGGGGTCAGAGGTCATCTTGCATCAAAATATTCTTATATCAGTTATGTTTTCTTTTATTTATTTGTAAATTGGTTTTGCACCACTTGCTGATACGATTTCAATAGTTTTGCTAAACATTTTTTTAACATTTTAAGCATTTAGCAGACGCTCTTATCCAGAGCGACTTACAAGATGTGCATTAATACATGGTAGGAACAATCATAGCTAGGAACAATCATTTTTGCTAGCTACCAGTTAGATCCAGCATAATAATGAAGTCTGGAAGACTTGTGCATAAAATTTAGTCTACAAGTAGATTTTTGCCATAACACTGTTGGAACACAGTTTTTTTTCTGAATGTAAAATCTCAGGGTCAACAGTTGAAGCAGTTCTTTTTTTATTAGTTTCTGATTTGTTCCTTGGTTTTCTCCCAATTCCATGGCCAATTGTACCTCTATTGATTCCATTTTCCTCCCCACGAGCCCACCGCCTGTAACTATGGGACCAGCCTCTACCCTGGGACCGGCAGGGACAAAGGCGGTCAAACCGCCTCCTTCAAGACAGCCATAGCTGAGCAGTTGACCGTGATTGCAATACACACAGAGAAGTTCTCTGTGCCTGCTTCCATCCACCATCCCCCTGGGGTGAACAACCAATCGCTGCTCCTGAGACTCCCAGACAGAGCCGGGTTGACGCAGCCAGGGGAACGAACTCCGGGCAAGTGCCTTTACCGGTTGCGCCAGGCGGGGGCCCAAAGCAGTTGTTCTTAGAGGAGTGATATGGCCCAGTTGTATCCTGGCAATGGCAGTGTCCAACTATGGCTGATTTACATGTTTTCTTTGGGGGAGAAAATAAAACAAAATTGCAATTATTATTTCTCGCAACCTTTACTTCCTCAGATGTTTCACCACCCCATTGATGCAACACGTATTTTCATACCAAGAATGTAAAGTTGACTGCATTTGTCCTGCTGTTTCATCATTTATGTTGTCCAGTACTCCTATTAACCAAGCAAAGCTGACCTTGCAACAACCATAGTGGTCACCTATAGACTGCATCAAAAAAGAGAAAAGCTTGGAAAAGTCAATAATTTCAGGGTTGTGGGGTGCTTGGATGTGCAGTACTATGGAGAGAGAGGGGCATGACTTATTACAATCTTATGGATGTTTTCACAAGCTAAAACTGCTGAACACAATGAAAGTATAGGTCATCTGAATACACATTTGACATATGTTGATATGATGAATTGTAGTTGCTTATAGTTAGGAGTTGGTGCTCCCAACTTCTTCTTTCTTCTACTTTTGTTGTGCAAAGTTTTTGTGAGTTCCTCAGCCATGACTTAAACTAGATCCCATTTGAAGCTGCCACTGAATGTTCTCCAGTTAAAAATGGCTAGAGTCAAAACCACTGTGACTTCAATGTCATTGACTTAGAGCAGCATTGACTCCTCCCTGCAAAATGCCCCCTTCCCCCCACATATGTGTTTTCAACCCCTTCATCATTGGCTTTATAATATGTTTTAAATTACGTTTAAAAATAATAATTTAATTTAATTATTAATTATAAATATTATTTAAATTAATAATACATTACGGTGAGTTTCTGGGTGGGCACAGCACATTTGTCACTTGTGCTTGGTCACAGTTTTTGTGCGACAATGTTCAGGATGATATCATTTGATTCTGATAAGTTGAGACATTTGGGTTAATATGAATAAAATAAGATGGATGTTCTTTTAAATATTGAAATATTCCTGAGTTTTTTTGCTGGCTGGCAACTCAGCAGATGTTGGGCTCCAAGCTATTATGAAATTAATTTAATAACAGTGATTTCAACCACTTAAAACTTAATATTGTCCAACATATTTTGATGAGCTTCCCAGTGGCCATATTGGTAAATCGTTCATAAATTGGTGTAACATTTTGTGTGCTTGCTGTTTTGCAGCAGGGGATAGAATACTGATAGAGGTCTGGCAAGTGTCCTCTCATCGCTACAATATACAATATATATCTACAGTACCCTTGAGTAATTGTAACACATATTGTGGGGGAAAATATGACTTGTTAAACAAAATCTTTTCCACTGAGAAATTGTATTAGTGTGAAATAATATCATTTTCCCATTTTTTTAAGCATACAAAATAGCTCATTACCTGTGTTGTTTGTACAGCCTTTTTTACTAATCTTTATCAGGGGTGTGAATACTGTATATAGTTGCCCTTGCCCTGAGATGTGCATGTCCTTGTGAGAGTTCCCATTGTTGAAATGACATAAACAGTTGTTCCACGTTATGTTGTATAGTATATTACATCGACTATATTGTAATTGCATCCTTAACAAAAAGCAAAAAGCAATGGCTAATGGCTATACGTGATTCTCTGATGACTGTAATGCCTATGAAGAACTGCTTAAGGTACCAAAATCAAACTGTTTATTGTTATCCTTTGTTCTTTTAAACAAGCATAGTAGAAGAAAATGTATTTGGCTACCTCATCATGACTAAAAATGGAGTTAATTGGAAACAATGATATTACATTACATATTACATATTACATTACATTTCCTGTAAAGAGCTACAGATTTCTCAGACTTCTCCCTGTGCTTGTATACTGATTAGATGCTGGTACATGATACTTTAGTAAAAAGTTTAGTTTAGTTTAGTTTTAAAAAGCTTGTGTGTCATAATGTAAAGCATTTTTTTATTGAGCCCAATGCAATTGAAAACATACAGTATATGTGCATATTTAATGAAAATCGAGATAAACATGACATATCATTATTTGATACCATCTCTAAATAAAGAAGCAGTCCCACAAATTCTTCACACAATGTACGGTATGTTAAATTTCAAGTTTAAAAAACGTGTATGTAAATTGCTGACAATGGAGGAGCAGATGCTGCCCTTTTCTGTGGCTGATGGAAATTGTTGGAATGTAGGTAAAAATTCAGTTGAAAGTTCACATCTGGAAAGACAGATAATGAAAGTCCTTGATGAATATGGGGAACGGTATGTCAATCGCAAGGGACAAGGGAAGCCGGAGAAAAATACTCTGAAAGAGGAACCGTGCATGTGACATTAGTTAGCTAGCCTGTTACTAGCTGCTAGCAACTGTTTACATAACACAGCCCCTTTATGTGAATTACAAAACATGTCCCCTTTATGTGAATTAGCTTACATTAAATACATTTTAGATGCAAAATTTGGAGCTGCTGCTTGCACTCCTCCGTTATTCTCCCACAGTCCTGTGGCACAGGTATTGGCACACACCTTTGCCTTTAAAATGCAGGAAGCGGGGGCCTCGGATAGCGTAGCGGTCTAACGCACTCGCATTGACTGGTGCTTTGGGAGTATGAGCTGCCTATTGCGAATGCGGTTTGAAACCTGACTGTGCCAGATCAGCCCTGGCCAGGAGCCCCGATCGGGAGTGTCATTTGGCTGTCTGCCCCAGGGGGAGGTTGAGCCGGCACAAACTCGTCTGGAAGTGCGAGGGCTGTCTCCAGAAAAGGAGCGTGAGTTACATCTCAGAGGAGGCGGATCATTGCTGGCCTCGCAGAATTGGCTTGACCCAGAGGACGGGTGGCGAGTTCGTGGGGGAGGGCGAATTGAAATAAATAGAGGGTATAATTGGCCACTAAATTAGGAGAAAACTGTGAACAAAAATAAAACATTTTTTTAAATATGCAGGAAGCGGTGAATTATCAGTTGGATCTATAGACATCAACTGATTGTTTTTGTTTCACAAGCTGGGTAGCCTGTGACAGCTGACTGAACAGCAGAGTTTAAATGTTCTAACTGTGCTGAAGCTAGCCTTCTTATGATCAGTATTACAATGCATTCCGTTGTTGAGTTTCTGCCTACTCTAAATGTGAATTTTGAGCTTGTCTCATTTATGCGGTGCACTGGGGTTATCGTGTATGGCTGGAGGCTGGCAAGCTGGCACACAACTGAGAAGTGTCCAGTGATTTGCTCTACTTTTATTTGTTCCTGAAAGCACCAGGAAGGAGTAGGAGAAGCAAAAAAAAGAAGAAAATTATACAATGAGTAGAGTGCTGCTTTCGAAGGACAATAAAACAAAATGCTAATGAACCAAGTATACTAGTTATAGACCATGGCAATGAGTCATAATAAAAGCACCTGTGTACAGTATAGAGACTCTACCTGTGGCAATTCTGCATGGCCTGCTACACGTGAACATACATTTTTATTGTTAAGCTTAGTTTTATATGGCAACTCACATTGGGTCTCATTCATGAACAGTGCATATACACAGATCTGTACGTAAATCGTGTGTACGATCAATGTGACGCAAAGTTATTGATTTGGGATTGACAATTTCAGTCAACTGATTCAGAGTCTGTTTTGCCTTGCATCTCAAACCAATGCACAGACATCAGGGTTGAGGAATATGTGCTTTCGACCCCTAGTTGATGATGTCTTTCCCTCAGACTTCCATGCCAACATCACCATAGCCATTGTTACTTGTGAAACATCAGCAGTCTTCCACACTGAAACTCCTGTCAAATGTGCCCCAACATTTTCCCCTCTTTCAAAGTCGCTGAGTTATCTTCTTCTAGCCATGGTAGCCAAAATAATGGGCTGCCAAAATAATGGGCAAATGGGCCGACCCAGCAGTTTTATACATGACCCTAAGCATGACGGGATGCTTAATTAACTCAGGAACCACACCTGTGCAGATGCACCTGTTTTTAATATACTTTGCATCCCTCATGTACTGAAGTGTTTCCTATATATTTTGACAACATTTTGTTATCTATTTTTATGGTAAACTCTCCCATTCGTTTGAGGAATTAGCCTGCATGCCTTTCATATTTGAACAAATTTGTAATTTCTCTTTAAATAAACAAATAATTTAGCTGCTGCCTTGGCTTGACTTACAGTTTTCCTACATTTGGATGGCTTTCATTTAAAGGTGCTATATGCAGCTTTTCCCCATGAAAATATCACTAAATAACCATGACAAATCATTAGTTATGATACATTGACAGTCTGTGCACCTGCTGAGACAAATAAGTAATCCTATGTATTTTGTAGCCAATGAATTTGCTATGTATTTTTGGTAGTTTATGTAATTATATGTATTATTGTAAAAGCATAAACCTAAGCCAATGGTATATCTAACCAGTAACCTGACCCCAAAGCAATCCTTAATAAATGTACCAAAGTCAGGGCACAACATAATGTTGTATACCACTTGTATAATACTTGTATTTACTTAGTATTCATGAATGTACCTACAATGTTATTAATGAGGTAAATATAAATTGCTTTTAATGGATTGCTTTTATATTGCCCCTTTCTCTCATGATCTCAAAGCCCTTTACAGTGGAGAGGGGAAACTCACGTCAGCCTGGGTGATGCATGGCAGCCATTTTGAGCCAGAGCACTCAACATATCTGTTGAGGTGACGAGGGAGAGAATTATTGAACCAATTAAACTGGGGGATGATTAGGTTGAGAGAGCCAGGTTTGGACGTTCGCCAGGACATCAGGGAACCCCCTGCTCTTTGTGGTCGTAAAAGGTCCATGGGTTCTTTAAAACCCACAGTGAGTCAGAACCTTGGTTTAACTTCTTGTCCAAAAGAGGCATGCCATACAGCAGTGTCCACTGTGTTGGGGCATTGGGGTTTTATTTGGTCCAGAGCGAAGACCGTCCCTTACCGCCCCACCAAAACCACTTCTAGCAGCACTTTAGTTTCCTCAGGATTGTTTTGCAGCTGTTAAACCTTTAGAAGTTACATTTTCTCAGTTTTGCCATGAAGTTTATATGAAAGAAATGAACATGCACATTGTTTAAAAAGATGTGTAAAGTAGGATTAAGCAAACAAGTAAGGAGCACGCACCAGGCATACAAATGTGTGTTCTCACTGACAAGATGGGCGGTTGGTAAGAAAACGGCTGCATAGCCATATAATCATTGCTGGCTGCTGATCAAGAGATTGATGTGCAGCGCAGTATTTAATAGCAGCCTCCGATTGTCTTCTATGTGCCTGTGTGGCTGAATCTCACTGAATACAGTAAGCGGTAGGGAGGAGTGATTTGTTTGTTTTTCTGATAGCCTATTATTTTGCTCGTTCTTTATTAGAATTTTCCAAGCCAAAGGTGGTGGAAGCCAGCGTACTTGCTGTTTCCTGTTTTTTTTTCCCTTTAGCTTAGTGGTACCAAAACCATACTGCAATTACAACCATTGTTGTATTAATATGTGGGATGGGTCAGTGTTGAATGTATTTTATGCTTTTTGGTAGCCAATACACCATGCCCATTGTGGCTACCACCAAGTTTATGAATGAAGGTGGAACCCGCACACTGTGTGTAGAAGAGGGAATATCCCAAACGAGGCGAAGGCTCGATGTTTAATTTAAAGTCTTTTAATAGACAAAAGAGACAGACGTTTCGGTCAAATGACCATCATCAGTATAACATCAAGCATACAGAGGTAGAGTTAGATATATACATCATATTCAAGTAGTTAATTGACATCACCTGCAGACGTACACGTCATTAGGCCAGGCGATTGCGCAGAGCAAGCAGAGTTGATTGGAATCACCGGTCGGCAATGTTGCGAAGACATGCATTTCATTGATAATGCAATGGTACAGAGTAGGGTACACCTAATAATCCAATCACATTTGCACAATTTTATAATTCAAAATCAAAAGTAATGAAGGCGTATGTGGGGTACCACCAAGTTTAAACATTTGCATACTACTCACTCAGTTGAGCATATATTAATATTAAGGTCCTAATAGCAGAGTGAATAAAAGGTACCCACTGTATGTAATTTGATTTGGAGACCATGCCATATAATGCCTTCCAACCCCTTTAAAAAGTTGTTTCAGATTTTTTCCCTTTTTTCTACCAATTTGGTAGCCAATTATACCCTCTATTTATTTCGATTTGCCCTCCCCACACGAGTCCGCTGCTCGTCTTTATGAGGCAAGCTCCACTCCACTTCCTTCGATACGTAATTCGACCATCCATGTTCTGGAGACTCCTTACGTGCTTCACAGCAGAGTCGAGCCGGCTCACCCTCCCGATCAGGGCTGACGACCAGGGCTTCGAACCACGTCCCTGACAGGCAGCGCATACCATATCGGACAGCTACGCTATCCGCCACCCCTTCTCCCAACCCTTTTAAAATGTTTTCCAATTTTTCTTGACATTTTTGACAGCTTTTGCTGCTAAAGTTTGTATACTTATAGTTCACATACTGTAAATTTGTAAAACGCTGTTATCCTTTTTTTCCCAAAGGTGTGCTAAAAATGACAAACACATTTCCCACTCACTCATTCCCCAAAGCATTCACTCATTCATTTCACATTTGGAACATTAATATTGATAAGTAGGGATGCACCGATATGAAAATTCTGGACCGATACCGATACCAATTGTTCAAATAACACAATCGGCCGATGCCGATACCGATACTAATATTTTGTTATTTATTGCCCTATTTGTGCCCTGGCAAAAAAATAAAAATTCTTCCCTTCATTATACTTTTCAATGAGCACAAATTGAATCATACAAATCTATGGAACAGCTTTTATTGTAAAATTCTTTCACATAACCAAAAAAATTATTTTTTGTGAAAAATAAATGAAATGATTGTTTGAAAATGTTTTAACCCTATGCTTGGCCTTTCTCTAATGCGTTGGTTAGCAAAGACTGTGTCAAGCTGGTGGTGGCTTGAACTTTCTTTTAGCTACTTTGGCTTTCAGATACTTGTTGTACTGTGCTACATCTCTTACTTGTAAATGGCTGATCATATTTGATGTATTCACATCTTTGTTTGAGTTGCCTCCTCTCTAAATCTTACTGGAGCATTTGTTACAAATAGCAAATCGGTTGTCTTTCTCCGACACCTTGTAATGCGCCCACTCAGCTGAAATTTTTTGGCTTGGCTTTGGCTTTGACAGAATTTTTGACAAAGTCAGCAAAAACAGCACGACTGAAAGCAGCAAGAACAGTGTGCATTATAGCTGGGCAATAACCAAATTTGACACCATTATTGTAATTTAAATGATCAACCGCGACAAATTTACAAATGTCGATGATTGCAGTTAGGCTATAACATTAAGGCGTGGAGTAGAATAGTTGCATTAGTTTTGGCCTTTTTCCATCCGCAACACAACCAACACACAACACAGCAACACAGCCAATCACAGCCAGCCTTGATATGAAGTGCAACCTCACTGTAGTGAAGCCAAAGGGAAGCGTAATCAAAGCGCCAAACAGCCGCCATTGATTAGTATTGATGAGGCTCACCCGCACCCAATATATTTGGCAGTTTAAATTTCATTTTAAGTGTCTTCTCACGTTTGGCACATTCATAAGGCTGGATGAACTGGGGGACTGGCACATTTCCAGTCAAAACAATATAGTAAAAACTGCTGTGCTCTCTAGATGTGCTCCATTTAATGTATTAATCTAAATAAGATTCTTGTGACATTTTATCAGCATTCACTCTTTAAAATACCACTCGCTTGAAATGAAAAAAAAACTTGCTTGTAAAGGTTGGAAATGTTCTAATTAGGTGCTACCACTAGTATACATACTGTATATCAATATTTGTGATAATACTCAGTGCGACTTTATTCTCTTTATTGAAATAACATACTGCATTTTGTCAAGTATTGGGATTCTTCCTGATTTCAGTAAACTGTGCCCTTTCATAATTAAATAATTAGTGTCTTACTTGTGACAACAGCTGCTGGTTGCTCTATAATGAGATATAAGGAAGACAGACTGTATGTGATGTTTCTTCCTTTATGGGTGTTTGTGTGCATCTGCCACTTCCTTCTGCAAACAAGCAATGTTGTAGAGTCCTCCAGCAGATGCTAATTGCTGCGACAGAGCTCCGAAAAGTCTTTCTCCAGTGGCTTGCTAGCCCCACTCCCAGCAGTAATGAGAGCTTGGCATGGGGGACCGGGGACACAGTCACACTGCACCTGGGAAATGTGACCACTCTGCATTTCTAAGCCTCCTCTGGATTAGGGCTTTCTGTAAATGCTAGTACTGTACACTCAAAAAGGAGGACAAGATCAACTGATGGTGAATTGATTTGACAGACATTATTAGCCATTTAATACATACAGTATGTATTACACTTTCACAGCCAAGTCAGCAGAAGTTTGATCTTGATTGTGCAAAACAGTGTATGTCCATATCTGTCCATCTATTTATTTTATGGAATATATGACCTGCTCTGGTAAATGGGGTCTATGTTGCACAAATGTAATTCCAGCTGCAGGCACCAATATTCACTGTCTTGTCAAAATGTAGATTCTTACAGTTTTAATCTTTTGTGTCAAGTATCACATATACGGCGACTCTGAACTGCAAGTGATTCAAAAAATAATAATTGGGGCACTAGGTTGAATAAACAAGATAAGTCGGTTGCTAATATATTAATATATCTGTATATTTATATCCTAATATACACTACAGTTCAAAAAGATAAAGAAAAGCCATGTTACTCAAATATACAAGGCATACTGTATACTCTCTGTACATTATGGTCTTGTTGAGGTATAATCTTCATAAAATTAAGGT
Organism: Aldrovandia affinis; assembly: GCA_029706075.1. Classification (NCBI taxonomy): domain Eukaryota; kingdom Metazoa; phylum Chordata; class Actinopteri; order Notacanthiformes; family Halosauridae; genus Aldrovandia; species Aldrovandia affinis. Next base: position 4,452,972 of record JAINUG010000068.1, on the reverse strand, counting down.
GAACAAAATGCTATTTTTAAAATGCCAATGGCAATTTAGGGAACACCTGAGTTCATCTCTAATCAGCCTCAGGTGAGAGTGTCTGTGTGTGAGGCAGCTGTTGTCCAAGGTCCTGTATGTTACCAGGCTGTGTGAAGGAACAGGAACAACTGACAGCAGCCAAAGAGGTGGAGCAGCCCTCTCTACTCCACCCTCCATAATTGGCAAATGGGAAAACAGTGTCAAGGGTGTGAGGAAGCAACAAAGGGACGCGAGACTGCCCTTTAGCTTGAGAAACTGAAAAAGGGAATATGATTTGCAGTTCTACGCTGGTATTGTGAGGGAACTTGAAACAAAGGTCTGTTTAAAAATCATTTTGTTAGAAGGCCATGGATAAGATGCGATAAGATGGAACTAGCTTTTGGCTAAATTGGTAGCCAAGTTTCAGATTTCAGAATTTTAGCAAAGCTTAATTTCTATATGAATTTAATTACTAATTGGAATGTAAATCTATGTGAATGCTTTGGAGAGTGTTTAAGGATTCCAATGCCTGAAAATTTGAGGTTGTTTTTTTTTCTTTTTTTTTTTTTACAAAGGTGGAGTTTCATGCATTGCAACTTTTAAAGTTGCACAACTTTGCTTGAACTCATTATTTTAATTAAATGGGCAATTCCATAGTTATGTCAATCTGAAAATATAAAGTTACGTATTTCCCAATTAAACTTCTTTCACAGTTACCGTTAAGGTGTATATTTTGACGAACTGACATACTTTGACTAATTTATTCCATAAAATATGTGTTATCACCATTGAATCCATCAGTGAGAGTCAACAAAAAATAGGGTTTGCAGGTTGCCAATTTTCATTATTTTAGGAAATGATTTACAGAATTTGTGCATTACTCATGCTTGTTCTCTTAAAGTTCATAACATTTTTAAGGAAAAGTTTCTGTAAAGGATCTTACTAAAACAATGCTTTTAGTTTTATCAAGGTCAAATATGGTCTAAAATGAGTCTCTCTTCACTGTCTACTTCCTTGTGCTATGTGTAAATTATGTTAATCAAGAATTCTGCCTAGTTCACAAACATCTGTGCTTAAAGAAGGCGCTCTCAACCAACAAAAAAAAAATATCTAAAAAAGGCAGAAAGTCAGTGCAAGGTTGTGTTCCTACTGCAGGGATTCCCAAAACGTTGAAATTGCTTAACCCTTTCTATAGTCAACCATGCTCTGTGTACCCTGACCAGAACAACGGCTCCATTTACTTTTACGCTCACACATTTTTTAGATAATAATCATGTCACCATAATCTATATATAATGAGATTAGCCTAATAATTACTCACCATTATGGAATGAATGAAGCTGTGTAATGCAGCGTAATCATTTCAATTTCCATAGTATTATCCTGTACTTTTCCCATGCTGGCATATATGTATTTGGTAGTTTAGCACAAGTTACTGTACTTTGCACCATCCATAGGCTACATATTCCACACTTGTGAGCTTTGCACTTGTAAGGAGTGGGTCAATGCACGTGAATAAGACCGTGTTTTTCAAAATAAATATATGTATGTATGCATGCGCACTGCTTTCTGTTACGTTAAATATTAAATGTTCACTATAATAAAGTGTAGGCTACATAATTACGCTGGTGTATCATGGGGCAATGTCCTGAGCAATTTCAGAGGTTGAATATGATTGCACGGGAGAGGAGGGACCTTATAACGAGGAATAATAACAAATGAAAAATATTGAAGCTAATGCTGATGATATTGTTGATTTGTGGGGCGCATGGTTGGTGCTTCAGTCGAAACGAAACTTAGACTATGGGGAAGAAACTTTTTTTCTATGAGCAAAACAACCTTGGCTCTCATTCACTAAGTATAATGAGTTGATACATAACGTCTCTGCCCTGAGGAGACAGCCTCAAACACACAGCGAGGAGTTGAATAATTTGTTGAAAAACAAATTATATCAATTATTGTTCGCATCCCTGAGATATTTGAATGCGATTTTCTTTTAGCTGAAATGGAACAGGATTTTCTAAAGCTAGGATTTCCAACTTTCAGTGATAGGAGAGTTTATACAAGAGTAAAGTTTAAAATGTGCATTTGGGTGTAATGGGGGTTGGGGGGTTAAATGCCCCACAGTTTTGTGATCATAATCACTCTTAAACTTTAAGGATTGGCATAACAACAACTTTCTCAGCCTCATTAAACACTTTTTAAGGCAATGGCATTGAGAAAAAAATGTAAATAACAATTACAATTAATTGAAGAGAACTTCATTCATCTTCTCTTTTTCCAAACTCCCAATTGCAATTACTCAACTCCCTCTCCACGCCTGCTGCAGGTGAGGTCTCACTTTTATGCCCATTTGGAAGGGAAGCACTGGTGTGTTGCCCAAAAGGAAATACAAAAGGTGTCTGTGTGTGTGTGAGACATGTTAGACCCTCTAATCCGACAGTTTTGAGTGAAGTGGTCAGGGGCATGATTTCTGGCATCTCAAAAGACCAATTTTGCCCCCACCACTTCTTAAAATTAAAACAAAAAATTAAAAATATTCTGAAATTTGTGCCAAGACACATTGGAGGCAATAGCTCATGGCACCTTACAGCATCTCTCGTTCCACCCCTGTGCATCTAGCGATAGACTAACTAACATATTGCAAGTATATTCTTGAATGATTTATAGCTAATTGGGTATCAATAACTTTGCTAGGCTAATGTAGAAATGCTAAAGTAGAAATGCATTGAATTAGTATTTGTTTTACAGGCTATATTAATAAAAACTCTGATGAATATTATCTGCAAGGAGAACAATTATTATCAGAGAAAAAGAATGATGAGTTGTAGAAATGGGATAGGTTACTATAAAAGACAGAATCTCAGTAAATGTGAGGCATTGTTGTGCATGACCCTCACGTTCAATTTGGATAGCATAACAATAAAGAGCAGAAATACAGAGAGATGTCATGGCATGCATTATATTATAAATGGCTCATATCATAATTTGAACTTGGTTTGGAAATTGAGATGTAGATTGCCAGTCCTTGGGGATGTGTTCTGATTTCTTTGTATGGGAAAATCCACAGTACTGTACTGCACTGATATTGAAGGCTTTGGTATGGGATTTTCGTTCAACACAAAACAACTGCCTTTAGAGAGAAAACAACTATGTAATTATGCAATAAACAATGGATTAATATGCATATGCAATAATGTTCTGGAAACAGAAATGCAAATGCAAATGTACAAAAACTGCATTTGGCAAATTGTCAAATTGTTAGAGTCCCCTGTCCTTTTTGGTGCCTGTTCAATTTCCAAAGTCCCATTTCCTTTGATGACCTAATTAAAGGCGAGTATCACTCGGCGTTATTAACAACCTGGTTCCCTTAAGCCACATGTGGGCCCCTTTCCATGGTACATGCAGTGAATTTGAAATCAGTACCTGTGTTTGCAAGCCTCGGACATCTAGGTTCTGGATGACCGGCTAAATGTGTGTGATACAGAACAATGAAGACATCAGAAAAAATGGAAGGAGACAAAATGCACATATCCTGACCTGTGAAATGATGCATTTTAAGATAATCAACTCCTCCTCTCCCAAAACCTCTCCCAAATTATGTGGGTCTGCATTTTACAAAGTACACTTTTTGCCTCAGCAACGATGCATGTTGTATCTCTTCATACGAGAATGGTGTTTTCTGCTTCTTTTATGACCTAGTGCGTAGGAAATTTGGTTTTGTAACCCAAGGTTGTGTGTTCAAATTACAGGTTTGCCGCTGGTCTGATACTCTTGAGGGCAGTACTTTACATCAGCAAATGTTTAAATGAATAATATAATATAAACATGTATGTTTTTTCACCCTAAATAAGGAACCTGAAAAGTAAATTTATAATGTAATTGTATGCAATATAATCTAATGACCCTGCTTTTGACTGCATATCCTTAGGGCAGGGATCCCCAAACTCACTCATGGGGGACCCCTATCTATGCTGGTTTTTTGTTCCAATCATAATTGAAATTCCCAAAGTACGAAAAGCTGTTAATTGTTTTTAATTCGATCTTTTTAATGTCTAACAAGGGATGATTTACTCCTTAAGGTCACATTATGTCAGAAATAGATGTTCTTGTTACACATAATGTATGTTCCATATTCATTTACAGACTTTAAATCAGTCAGATCAGTTCTCACATAACTAATGCTTTTATTTTCTGTAATGTGCTGTTTTAAATGTTTCTGTTAGAAAGAGCTTACAATTTTAAACGATTTAATGATCGATCCACAGCTGAATTCAGTGAAGAAATGCTGAAAGTGTTTTATTTGTTTAAAATAAAGAGTTCAAAGAAAGCAAATGGTAATGAGCCAAACCTGTATGTTAAAGTAGGTCTAAGCACAAAATGAAACTAAAACACATGTTCTCAAAACAATCTTAATTAAACCAAAAGATTGGTTGGAATTAAAACCAGCATACGCAGTGGTCCTCTAGCTGTGACTGAGTTTGCACAGGGGCATGTGGAGCAGAATAAACACAGTAAGTGGTACAAGCTTTGTTAGACATAAGAAACATTGTTTGAATAATATTCCATACAACCTCATATTACAGCCAAACATCAAGATGTTTCTCCAGGTTGCACCAGTGCGCTGCTTGCAGTTATTTCAAATACCAGTATTTTGATGGCGCAATATAAAAACATGCTTTGAAGATGGAACCAGGGAGCTTTGAGGCAATAGCACTACTTACATCAATTTAAATAATTTGGATAATATCCATATTCCTATGGGTTTAACTGCAGTTTGACCTCATGCATATGTCACAAGGGAGAGATGTATCTGTAAACAGATCATTTTGAAAAATACTATGAATTCCTGCACTGTGTGGTGGTTATGATCGTAGCAACAGAACGCAATATTAGCAAACACTTGAGCAGGAGAATAAAACGTGTTCATTTGTGGGCGCTCTGGGAAATTTTCTTGCCCTTTTCTTTTCTCCGGGCCATTAGGCATGGAGAATGGTTGGGGGAAACCCTGGGTTCGTAAATAGTTGTTATTAGACATGTATTCTTGTTCCTGACAGTGAGCGCGCACTTCTTTTTGTATTCTCTCATTATTTGTGGAAACTGTGTCCCTTCCTCTGTCAGGTGAAGGCAAACCTGTCATGGGGAGCAGGTTCCTGCAGAATATTGCTGCCAAACTCCAGAGCACAAATGGACTGTTGAGTGAAAGCACGTACTTACATTTGCTATACCTGTAGTGGGTGGTGCAATAACAGGTTTGTTCTGTAATACAATGTTCAGAAAGCTAATTTGCTAAAATTTGGGCAAGTATACTTATACGCACTTATGGATATGTGCATTTTCTCCTAATAGTCTGTGACTTTCTTTTTACTTTCGGTTCTTTTGGACGTCGTAAACATGTTGAAGTGAACCGTAACAGTATCAGATAATGCTGGGTCCAGCTGACACATGCAGTACAGTGTTTCAGCCCTACTGTGCTTTGTAAATCATTGCATTGTGTAACCTTGTGCTGTGTGGTTTCGGGATTCTGCAACCAGGGCAGTGGAGGAGAGACAATAGCCCCAGTTAATGAACAGCAGTAAGACTCAAATCTGTAAATCCTATAAACCCCTGGCTCTCCATTAATTTGGATTATGTAGCACATGTCAGATAGAGATAATCCACAGACTCATCCTTGATTTATACCTCTCCACAGTTGGTCTAAACGGATCAATTAGCGAACCAACCCTTTCGTTATTTCCTTCATGTGTGCTCAGATGAAAAAAAAACTTTTTTTTGGAATGATGTGCTCAAATACGGCACAGTTATATCACTGGACACATGCCAGATAGTTCATTGTTTTTTTATTACATTTATGCAGAAGGCAAAAAAATCTTCAGAAACCTTATAGGCTGTAGTTAGCCTAATAATAGTTCTGAGTACTAGAAACACTGGCAGAATTGCATATATTTGAGATGAAGGTCCAGATTCAAACACACAGACTTTAGCCTCATGCGCACCAACTCTGGCAAATTGTCTGCAATTGTCTGTGGAAGTCATTCATTTGCAATGGAAGCAGTATGGAAGGTTGAGGTTCTGCTGTTCTGGTGCACTACCAATCTGGTGGAGGCGACGGATATATTCTAACTCTTGTGAAGATTTGCCATGTGCCAAGTTGTACATGATGGAATAATGATTCAATAGGATGAAATGTATTAATAATATCAATATACTGTATACTCATGAGATGCCGTATATTTTTAGAAATCTTTAGTGTAAACAAGGAACAATGTTTTATTATGACGCCATTATATTGCCATGACACCATATATGTCACATGTTATAAGAAAGCTCCTACATTTGAATTTTCAGGCATTGGATGCACATACCTTTTAAATACCAAGTATTTAACATTTGAATAGGCACCAAAAGCAATAAAAAAATATATGACATCAGTTGGAATTATTACATTAGTAATCAAACAACTGATAACTCATCCAGTTATTATGTTATCTGTTGGTTATTACATTATCAGTTGCTACAAACAGACATCCTTTATCCAAAGGTCTGACCTGGTGATAAACCCCATCATGCTTACTTGGGTCTTCTATGTGTTGTCAGCTGCCAAGGAAGTCTGAAAAATGAAGCCATCCGCCCTCATGGTTCTCCTTATCAGCTCCGCCGCCTGCATCAGTTTGAAATTCATCTCCAAGAGAAACTCTGGTAAGCTTATAAGTTGTTTTACATTCAATAAGTAAGAACTGCAAGGTTGATCTATGGGCCCTTGCCACTGTTATTACATTTCCGAATTCTCATGAACGTTCCTGATGGCTCCACGGCCTTGAATTGAATAAAATAAATAGTGGACAGGCCATTCATTAACCGCTATATGCACTTATTAATGCAGCCCATTTATCTGAAGTTTTTTGACGTGTGGAAACGCAGCGTCAATGTTTGTGTGAAAATCCACAAGAGGCGGTCTGCTGCTGTCACGCCGTGATGCATGCGCCAGCAGTCCCCCAGATAAAAATACTCAACGTGATGCGTTTGCAGGAATCTTTTTTTTCCGTGGGCTTTTGATGAAATTCTCTTCTCAGGCCGGTACTTTTGGAAAAGAAGCGGAGAAATTTAAAGGCAAAGCGCCTTTTCCACAGGCATACGTATTACAGTGGGGTATCGGCTTTGAGAACCGGCGTACCGTATTCCCTCCCTCCTCACACTGTGAGTCTGTTCGCGCGTGGGTGAGCGTGGTGGGCAATTATGCCACCAGAGCCAAGTGGGCTTTTATGTGGGCAGAAGAAACACAGGCAATCTTGTCTGTCAGTTGCTCACCCAGAATGAGATTTAACGTGTTAAATCTAATAGAAGATGATCTGACAGAATGCATGGCTTATTATTATGTTCTTACCATGTATTAATGCACATCTTGTAAGTCACTCTGGATAAGAGCGTCTGCTAAATGCCTAAAATGTAAATGTAAAATGTATTATATAGATCATCTCCTTGCGGATACTGGCATAGAGGGAGACGCGGGTGGTAATGCCAAATGAAACGGTAAAAAAAGCAATACAACTTTTTATGCCATGTTTTTAAGCTGCATCCAAATCTCTTCTACGAATCTGTGTAAACTTTTATGTTTTATGTTTAGAATTTATTAATCTGTGTTCACCGTAGCACAGGGGAGAATGTCCCAATTTATTAGTATTAGGCTAATAAATGACCAAACCGAAACTGATCACGTGACCATCTCTGCACTATACAGTGTAGTCCGTAAGTATCTGGACAGTGACACATTTTTTTTGTTGTGGCTCTGTACTCCAGCATGTTGCATTTGAAATTAAACAATGACTGTGAGGTTAAAATGTAGGCTGCCACCTTTAATTTTAGGGTATTTACAGCCATATTGAGTGAACAGCCCTATTGCAGCCCTTTTTATACATAGGTTATTACCAAGGACCAAAAGTACCATTTTAAGAGACCAAAAATAATTGGAAATATTAACATACTGTAAATTTAAATAAAGTCATCATATTTAATATTTGGTTGCAAATCCTTTGCAATCGATGCCTGAGGTCTGTGACATCACCAGATGTTTGGTATCTTCCCTGGTGATGCTCTGCCAGGCCTGTACTGCAGCCATCTTCAGTTCTTGCTTGTTTTGGGGGCTTTTTGCCTGCAATATGGTCTTCAGCAAGTGAAATGCATGCTCAATTGGATTGAGGCCAGGTGTTTGACTTGGCCAGTCAAGAAAATTCCACTTTTTGGCCTTAAAAAACTCCTTGGTTGGTTTGACTGTATGTTTGGGATCATTGTTCTGCTGCATGGTGAAGCGCTGTCCAATGAGTTTTGATGCATTCACTTGGATCTGAGCAGACAAGATATTTCTGTATACTTCTGCATTCATCCTGCTGCTGCCGTCAGCAGTGACATCATCATTGAACATAAGTGAGCCAGTTCCAGTGGCAGCCATAGCTGTTACTTTTTTCTCTCCACACTTTTCCCTTTCCATCACTCTGGTACAGGTTGATATTTGGCTCATCTGTCCATAACACTTTGTTTCAGAACTCTACAGTTTTTTTATGTGCTTTTTTGGAAACTGTGACCTGGCCATTCTATTCTTGAGGCTTAGCCTTCTCTTGATGGTAGTTTTTGACACATCTACGCCTACATCCTGGAGAATGTTCTTGATCTGTTCAACAGTCTTCACCATTCCAAGCATACTTCTGTCATCACTGGTCTTCTGTGGTCTACCAGGTCATTTGCAATTGCAGAGCTCACCAGTGTGTTCTTGTTTCTTAACAATGTACCAAACAGTTGATTTTGACTTAATGTTTTGGCTATGTCTCTGATTGATTTATTCAGATTTTTCAGTCTCATGATGGCCTGATTTACTGGCATTGACACTTCTTTGGTCCTCATGTTGAGAGACAACAACAGACTCCAAATGCAAATGTCACACCTAGAATCAACTCTAGACCTTTTGTTAGCTCTCTTGTGCATGAAGTAACGATGAAACGAAACACACCTGCACAAGAAACAGCTGAGCAGCTAATCGTCCAATTACTTTTGGTCCCTTCAACTGATATGGATGTGAATACCCTCAAATTAAAGGTGACAGTCTGCACTTTAACCTCATAGTCATTGTCTCATCTCAGCATTCCAATGTGCTGGAGTACAGAGCCACAACAAACAAAACATGTCACTGTCCAAATACTTATGGGCTCTACATGTTTGAAGAGATTGGGTTGCCGTTGGGGGTGGGGGGACAACACAGGTAAATACTTTCAAGTGGTAAAACCTTTTAATTGTTCACACTTAAAGTAGGCAATTTGCTGTGAAAATTTTGAAGGCCTGCTGCTTGTGAGCCGTTAAATGTTGCAATATAGACTGAACAGCTTCTGGCTGTAGTCACTTGGAGTCCTAAAACTTAAAATTAAACTGAAACATAATCTGATTCTATAAAATAAGCCCTGGGAACACAGGCATGCTGTTCCATAGGAGGGTTGGGGTGCTTCATTGTAGAACGCAATTATTTTAGGACATCATTTAGGTTTTTTAGAAGTTTATGAAAGTAACCATCTCTGTTGTTATAAAAGTAATATGTCACATCCAGAGGCAATGCAATGATGCCCTCTACGTAGTTTTTCAGCTGGTTCCCCAGCATGTTAACACAATGAGCTCAATAACTCTTCTGATGTCATTACTCTGCATTAAACCATATATGGCTGCACCCATGTCCCATTTCAGGCAATTTGAAACAAACTCTTTTTGTATTTTGTATTTTTAAGAGTTAGGATACATATTTTCTACTGAACATGCCCACACTTTTATGACCATGGGCAATAATTTGGAAGATGTCTACGACAAGTATCTGTTACGTTTTTATTTGGTAGTTTTTTTATTTTATGGAAAGATAGTTTTTTTTTTTTGCAACAAGAAAAAAAAAGATAGTTTTTCAATCAACTTCGAATTTTCTCAAAATCAGAAAATCAGGTAATCACAATACATTTTGTTCTTTCAATCAACTGATAGAATCTGGCAGTATACAATCTAAAATGCATAAAAACCAATTTGAATTCATCCATCTCATCTTGTCTACAACATAAAAAGGCTGATACAGAAAACTGAAATAGGCAGTATTTTCTGTTGAGCAACCTCTGGAAATAAGCCATGAGAAGGATGTGCTAAAAAAATTGGCCTCATATGCCCAACAGAAAGGCCCCGGATCTGGACTCGAACCCGAGACCCTGGAGGAAAATATTAATATTGATATTATTTTTTTATATATATTAGTAGTAGTAGTAGTTATACAAAATAAATAATGCAAATTAAATCATATCTGCAATCTAACATTAAATCTAAGGCGGGGCCTAAGGCCCATGGACATCAAGATCCAGCACTGCATATGCCTCCACCAGTCCCGAACAATCTGTTACTCTTCCAGTTAACAATTTCACCCCAATATCATTATGTTACCATGAAATTACAATTTTTCATTTTTTAGAAACATATTAAACAGGGCAAATGTTGATGAAGTGGGAAATGTGTGAAGAAAGGGTTCTGAATTCTATTAATTGGGACTACTTTAATATAAATAATACATTTAAAACTTTACTTATATGGTATTTCATAGAACACAGTGCATTTAAGAGCCCTTAGAACTTATCTTTGAAGAGTTGCCAGAATGGCTGCTTTACCAAGCCAGAGATGGTGGGCAAGCACCTTTTGTGAAAGAACAATATTGTCACTGGATGATGCAGAGTTAATAAAAAGATACCATCTTGATCTTCGTAAGGTCAAGAGCGTCATGCTCCAAAATATTTGGGGGGGGCACTGATGCAAATGTCACTAAGGGCTGGCAGTGTAGTGTAATGGTTAGGGAACTGGGCTTGTAACTCAGAGGTTGCAGGTTCAATTCCCAGGTGGGGCACTGCTGTTGTACCCTGTTGTAACCTTTGGCAAGGTACTTAACCTGAATTGCTTCAGTAAAAATATCCAACTGTATAAATGGATTGTATGCCTGAAAGAAATGTAGAAACTGTTTATATTCCTGTAAATCAAGTCTCTGAATAAGAATGTGTCTGCTAAAAAACACAAAGATAAAAGTGGCAGCCTTTTTATTCCAACCAGTTACTGATGATGCATTTTTGTTTCTTCTATATAAGCTTAATGGCTAGAATTAGCTTTTTTCCCAAGACTAAGATGTTTACAAGACTAAAAATCCTAATAGAAGACTAAATCTGTTTGCAAAGGCAGTCCAGTATCCCCTATATTTTGTTGTAGAGATTATAGAGAGAAGTTGACATTTAGGTAGCCAAAGGCAAGACCGAAGGAAGTATGCATTTTTGTCAGTCATTTGTCCTTACATTTCAGGAATTATTTGATGTTAATTGCCACAGATTGTTAATTGTTTACAGATGCCAGCTAAAGGTATATTCTTTCTGAGTTCTCAGGAAAATAAAAGTGTAGCTAAGCCTTAAGGCAGTCTCAGCTCGAATAAAATTACGTTCTCTTATTCACGCCTGCCCTATTTCCTTGAAGCAAAAATCCCAAACTAACCACATAAACAGGAGTCAGATAAGGAGCCGCGTGAATGCAGTCTAACTGCCAGCCACCATGTAATTAAACCATGCACATGTCTTTGAATATACTTGGCTGTGTCGTTTTGTCAGGAAACTTCATATTACAGCTGCATATTACAATAATGCAATTCCATGAAGTCCATGTCTTCTGCTCATACAGTCAGCAGTTTATGTTTTAATTGGTGCCTTATGTGTGAAGGTTTTCAGTAGACTGCAGTACAAGCACAAACTGCTGCATTGTATGCCTATATCCACTCAGGAATACACTCAGGAAATGTACAGTACAGTACAGTTCTCAGGGCATACAACCAACAACCAAACCAACAACAATAAAAACAAAACATTGACCCACACACACCGGAAAACAATTACACAGTGATTATCAATTTGAAAGCTTTATTTTTCAATATAGGCAACATTTTGAAGATGACTGTTGATGCATTTTCCCAGTTGTAACCGTGATTCTAATTATTTCCAGTCAAGGTAAACGATCAGTTCCTTGTCTCATGGAGTTTTAATACATTTGACATTGCCAGTTGCTATATTGTACAACTAAGTGGCTATCGTGTTGTTTGGCTCCACCAAAAAGTTTGCGCACAAAGCAGTAAACTTTGTTTGTTTTATTAATGAACTTTAACCTTAGTCTCATTCAAATCTTTCACCATTCGGTAGTAAACTAAAACAGTAGACTTTAGAAAATCGCCTGTTGCTTTTCCCTGCCCTGGGAAATGGGCAATCTGGGAATTTAACAGGCCCATTCTGTGTCATCATTTGACGAAATGAGTCACTGGCTTTACTGGGTGGATGGCTCGGAGTGATAGGGCAGGTCTCGGCTAATCACCACACTGTCACAGGTGGCTGTAGCGTCAGCTTGTTTGTTTGCCTCTCTGCACGGTCTCTCCCTATAGGAATCGATCATGTGAATTAGAAGTTAGCATCTCACTAAACATTTTATTTAACATCAGATATTTTACTCACGGAGTCTAATTATTTCTCAGTTTTTGGTAACCTAAACTTAAAAAAAAAATTTTTTTTTAACCTTTTACTTAATTTCAGTAAAAACTGGAAAATGGGGGTACATACTGGACAGGTCACCAATCCGACACAGGGCACATAGACCATTCACTCACACACTCATACCTACAGGCAATTTAGACTCTCCAATTAACCTAACGTGCATGTCTTTGGACTGTGGGAGGAAACCGGAGTACCCGGAGAAAACCCACACGGACACAGGGAAAACATGCAAACTCCACACAGAAAGGCCAGGGTTTGAACCTGGGACTCCACTGCACCACTGTGCCACATGTATATATTAAACCCAAAAAGTCACTGATAATGGTTGGAAAAAGCTGAAAAAGATGGGAAATTCACACGAGCGCTTTGACAATTATCTTGACCTATGCACTGACAAGGCTTCCAACACACAATGCTTTGATACCTGCTACAGTACTGTAACTATGTTGGTGTACCTCAAACAATCTACTCACCACTGGGCAGGCTGCTGAGGATTCAGTCAAATTTGATTTCCCCTGCTCCCACATGGTCCAGTGGTTACAACGTTCGACACTGGCTCGTCCAGAGTTGGGGCGGCAATTGGCTGTCCGCCGCAGGGAGGGGGAGGGAAGCCGACACACACAGTTCGCTGCACATAGGAGTGGTTCTGGGGTACCGGAATTACAGTCGACAGCACGACGAGTGTTGTCTTGGAGGATGCAGCGCTACGCCCTTGTCACTGCCGGTCACAGGACTACGGCAGCGAACTATAGGGGTAGGCGGATTGAACTAAGCACACAGGTAATTGGCTACCAAATTGGGAGAAAACGAAAATCGGGTAAAAAAAAATTCATGAAAATTTTGATTTCCATTTGGATCAACAACCAAATTAATTATTTTCAGAGGAACGCAGAACTTAAAGAGTTAATAAAATAAAATAAAGTATTTTAACATCCCAGAAGTCATAGAAATGCAGGACATGAGCTCTCATGAACTTAACATCTATTATGTTTGGGGCCAAATTGACCAAGAGTGAACCTCAAGAAAAAACATGCTTCAAATAAATAATTGTTTACTATGTATAAGAAAATATCTGACTACCTTTACAGGTAGGGGTCAATTTGTACTTAAACTGAACTGAAGTGTGTGCAGAAATGTCCAAACACACAAAAAATAATATACATAAAATACATCATGATTCTATTTTGCATGCTAATGTGCCTTTCATGTTTTCTTCTTAGGACACAACACAACAATGGGAATGGGAAAGAAAATACATGAATTAGTGAGAGGTCAGGCAGAGATGCATTTGAGATCTTACGGTTACCTAGTTTTTGAGTGACCTGAGACATTTCAGGAGAGTTTATAGGAGACTTCATTAAGAATATTTAGGGCACTCATTTTTAGATCAAATTGGAACAATCTGAGATTTTCAGGGCCAGATTTTCAGCGCAAACAGTTGCTATAATGTCGCTCTTTTGCGGTCACAGATAGCGACACATTAACGACCAATATATTAAGACTGGTTCTAATTAAGCAATCAAAGAAATGAAATGCCTTCATTGGCAAGTTTGTGGTAGGAAAAGAAGGGTCCGTGTCAACATTATGGCACGCTTACATGTACAGATCACAATGTTCCAAGAAATGGTTACCAGGCACAAGTAGCGAGGGAACCAGAGAAAACTAATTTAGATACAGTGACAAAAAAGTGGCATCACAAAAAATATAAACAGTACATTAGGCATAACAAAACGAACAGTAGATAATGTAAAGAAAAGATGGTATGATGTTAGGCGGTGTCCAAAAGAAAAGCCTTGCTACAACATAATGTGGGAAAAAGTTATGTAGTGGTCCAACCAGGGAAAGAATATTAACACAAAGAAAAAAATGAAGAAATAGAGGGAACAATTGGCCACCAAATTTGGAGAAAAATCGGAAATAAATAAAAGAGTACTTAAACAACCTAATTTACAAAGTCTCCATCCTGTTTTAGCACATTCGTCCCAGGCATATATATGTATGAGCAGATTTAAATATGTAGCTAAGGGAAAGTCACAGAGTGGCGCAAGCCCCACAAATTACATCGTAATAGCGATTTGACCCATTGCGACCGTCTAGTAAATCCGACATAGATATTGCGACCTTGTAGCAACTCCTTTTGCCTTAGAAAAGCAGTCCCAATCCTTTCGTTAATCTGGCCCTCAATGTTATTACTAAACAGAAAAATTTGACAAACATGAACAAATCTCATTTTGGTCCCATAGTGTGCTCATTTATGTCTAGGAGAATGTCTGAGTGAAACAGGAGAATAAGGAAACATCTCAATTATGATTTTTTCTTTCTTCTAGGTATGTACCGCCATTTTTCAAACATTCAGTGAAAATGTGTTGTATATTGCAGATATTTCAAATTTCCCAGAGGTTGTTCTTCTCATTAGGAAATGTCTATAGAAAAATGTCAATAGAATACATGTTAACTATCCAAATTATGCTAATAGTCTAGGCTAGTATTAAGAGAGTGGAGTGAGTGAGTAATGGTGAAGAAGATTGTGACTGTAAGATGATGCCAGGCTGTGAACAGCTTTTTGGTTAAATCTAAGAATATAGTCACATAGTGATTTGAATTGTATTTCATTTTTTCATGAGACATTTCAGTACCGTATCAGATGCAAAATCCAGAAAAAAATAAGTCTTCAGTGTGTTGACTGCTAATTGAGAATTGGTTTCACATTACTTCCTTCTCCTTCTGATTTGTTTATTAGTACCTTTCCTTTTCCCCTGAATGGTCCTTTTCCATGTTCGTCTACTACATTTTTTTCTAGATAATGGTAACCGAAGGAACATATTTAAGCAGCTTTCCAATTTTGCTCACAGCTCCCTTGTAAGTAGGCCAACACCAGTAATCCTAACAGGCTGAGCTGACACTGGAAACGCACCCAGAACCGGAACTGAGTAAGCCAGCCTGTTTACAGCTTTACTGTGGAAAATATGTATTAGGACATTTTCCTGCTGGTCCTGGCTATATGCTAAACTAGTTCTTAAACACTGGGTCAAATAGTTTTAAACATGACCATTTTACTTAATATATTTATTGAGTATTCAATGTCTCAAACACAGTTTTGTGTTTTTGTATTTCATTCATTTAATAACCTTCAGTATTCCCTGTAAAAGTTGTAATAGTCACCTTGCTTTTGTTGCAATGTCTGAGAAGTGTTATTTCACACTAATTCACAACTTTCTTTGGCTCAGGTCCAAATACAAAACGTTCTGGATCATAACTACATTTTATAACTGCCTTTAAGCCTCATATTTGTGTAGTTTAAAGCGATACCCGCATATTTTGTCCTCAGAATACGTGCCTGGTAGCAGAATTACATTACATTACATTACATTACAGGCATTTGGCAGACGCTCTTATCCAGAGCGACGTACAACAAAGTGTTAACCGTAGTAAAGAACAGTTTAGCTGAAAGCCACCCTAGTGGAAAGTACAGTTCCTGGATGCTAGGAACAAGAATGGTATTAAGGCAGATCTACGTATACTCTATGCGTACAGGCCATACTAATCCCAACACCCTGTATTTCCATTTTACATGTATATTTATTTAAAAACATTTTGGATTTCAAAATAATGTAAAAAAACAGAGAATCAATGATAAATGTTTGAGTGCAGGCTGTCAATATTCTTATTCATTTTGTGGTGGTGTTTTATTCTTATTGTAACGCTAGAAGAAACTGAGTTTGAGCCATAAAACAAATTGAAAGAGAAACATTGCTTTGGCCTTTGTCTTTCAGAAGAGGAATTAAGAATGCTACTTGTGTTTTTCCACCTCATAAACACTACACACACCCACCAACTTTCTCTGTGAAAATATACAAGGTGAGGTAGAGGTGCCAAAAGCAATGGCTTTGGCAAAATAATATTTTTGTGGTTTAATTTTTAATCGGTTAAATGATAAACGTTTTTATACTATGAGTAACAGACAATTGTAAGCACATTTATTATATACTACATAGGGCTCTAGTTTCATTTCACCAAACAAGAGCCAACAGATTCTATTTACATTACACCTCAATATTATGGCCAACCAACCAACATTTTTCCTTAACTTTGACTTTCAAATAATATGAAGAAGTTTTTTACTTCACAAAAAATTTGATTTGTTTCTCGCTGATCCTGCTAAACGTTTTGTGACTTTATTTTGTATGTCAAATATATGCACAAATGTAGATTAAATCCAGGCCTGTATAAAATAAATTGGTAAATTTCACGTTTCACGTAAAGAAAACGACACACGATTCTGTTTACCTCATATCCAACATGGATGAACTGACATACTTGACATACAGATGCTCTGAATCAGAACTTTGAGAAGAACTTGGTGGTCTGAAGAAGAATGATGCCTACTACATACAAAACTGCACTGCAAATAATTAACTCCCTAAGATTTTTGGTCAAACTTGTTGCCAGAGTGGGTGGTTTGCTAAATGTCTTAATGAAGTGACTTGCTGTGTGTCTTAAGAGAGCAGGGGTTGGGGTGTAATGACTTTGAGAGTAAGCTGCACCCACAGGATGGCCCTTTAACGATGATGTCTGTTTAATCACATCTTAATGTACCTGAACACAGCAGCTGCTTCCTTGCCCACACATGACTCTGTAGCTGCTGCATCAACAAGCTGCTCCAACAGAGAAATTGCCTTCAGCACAAGCCTGTTCGCACCAAGCTTGCCAATGTGAAAGTAGTGGGCTTACTGTTCAGTCTGCATTTCTGAGCGACGTAGGGTTGTGCATTTACCTGACCTCTGTTGTGGGCAATTTTATATAACTATACAAGATCATAAAACAATGCCATAGGTTTCCTTGAATGATTTTTTTGTTCGTTTGGTTTAAAATGATAAAATGTTTGAAAAAACAAACAGGAAAATTATCCATTATCCATAGTGGAAAACCTTACCTGTGTTATTGTATTGTAACATGACAAGGGGATGGATGGTATTTTCTACACAACTGGCTAAACCCAGCATGGTGGCGCATTGAGGAGCATCTCGTTCCATTCCGGTAGTTCTATGACAAGAGAGTGCAGTGGTAAAAGTGGTTGGTTAAAGGAAAATAAATGACCTCTTGTTGTGGTGAGGGTTTGTTTCATTATGGCCAATCAGATCATCATCTTTTTTCTTTTTAATACCAGTGCCCTAGCAAAATGGTAATTTCTTCATGTCTGATGAATAAAAAGTGTCATGGCTTGCGAAGAGCATGTTATGAGACTTGCATTCACTACAATAAAGTGTAGTAAATAACTGGATGCCGTGTCACCCGGCAAAACTAAACTAACGTGCATCTGTATCCGTTTCCTCCCGAGATGGAGGAACCTTTTCCTCCTTTTCTCAGGAGGAACCTGATATTCTTGCCCACGAGGAGCAGGAGAAGGAATACATGTGGCACACAAGATGACAAAAAGGAAAATTCTCTCACTTCCGCTGGTAGATTCTGTATACTGTAGGCGATAGTGAGATGAAGCACATTCCTTTTTTGTTCATTCCTACTAAAATTTTTCATTCCTACTAAAAAATGTGCCCAAATAGCTGCCAATCTTGCAGGAGGTGCACAGTGTTTCTGTGTGGTGAAGTGCTCTCAGATCCACTCTGGGTTATGTGATTCACATGGAAGATTATTGCACTCGCCCACACCGCTTTAGTCAGATTTTCAAATTCGGTCAAGGCATAGGGGATCGCAGATTGTTTTTCCTTGTAACTAACCCCACTTCATCAAAAATGTATTCTCTGAAAATGTTTAGGAAATAATTCAGGTACAAATGCTTTGAAAACCAAAGCCACACATTGTAGCTGAAATTGCATGTCTTTTGCAGTACCAATCCAATTCCTAAATATTTGAGGAAAAGGTTATGTCTTCTACAGTGGTAAATGTGATAGTGTGTGTATGTGTAGCCCTTTGAACAATGGACTACTGTAAAAATAATTGTTTTATTTTAACGTGTCTTAATATTTCAAAGGTTTTGAACTTAATACTTGTATGTGTTGAATTCTCTTTACCACATTCTTCTTCTGTACTGAATTGCAGGCAAATTTGGGGTTATTAAATGGATCAGAATACAACCCAATAGTCTATCTGTCTGTGAAAATGGTAAACTAAAGATATGGAATGCTTAAGTAGCATATATTAATAGTAATAGTAAACATATATTGCATAAATATGTATACCACTTTATGAAACATGGTTATATTAAGTACGTACTCTGCATATAGTAATTTTTGTTATACCATATATTAACATTCATTACTCTTCATTAAACAAAAAGGTATGCATTGAATTATCCAATAAATCATGTTGTATGTGTTGCTTGGCTAAACTATATGAGGTGACCATGTGCAGTCGAATGCCCTTGCCTGTGACATTGTCAGCACAAATCTTTTGGGACCCACTTCAAATACTTACAGAGGACTGACAAAATTGAGCCCTGTTTGTTTTCAACGTACTCTCTCAATCCACATAATACACTGCCAAGAAATCAATCTCCAGGGTTCATGGATTTTCTGTCTCAATGTCAACTGACCTTTACAAGTTCAGTCATCTAAATATTGGTTCCTACCCTTAAAACTAACCCTAAGGCATGGATTGTGAAGCATGTGTTAATGTATTTATCCTTTATTTAATCATTTATATTCATTGAGATGTATTACAAGGTTTTATTACACATTTTGATAATATAGCACATTGAAACCCAAAATATATACATTCATCAATACAGAATTAAAACTGAAGGTGTAAAAATCCAATGGGATTGTCAGGACAGTGAAGTTTGAATAAAAATGATCTATTCCCTGAATCCAGTAGCCTTAACAGACAAATGCCCTTGTTTAAAGTTCAGCACTCTGAATACTGAACACAAGTGGTATTACGTGTTAAAACCCCTCACTTATCCGACATGTAAAATATATTTATTTGATTTAATATAATAATTACTACACAGGATACCAATTATCAATTAAATCACCAAATTCATTGATAGGCAGAGCAATTTGGTGGATCAACCTTCATCAAAATATGCAACTCACAATTCAATTCAAATTAACAGCTGGTTTATTAAGTTACAACAGTTAGACAAAAACAAAATATTCAACGTCTAATCTACAGATGTAGGTTCAACTACCTTAGCAAATACTAAATCCTAGGCATAAAATTGACATGTACAATCAGAAGAGATGAAATGGAAGAAAATAGCCCCTTTCCCACATGGAATCTGCAACATTGCCGGTTTCAATTATCCGGGTA
Organism: Aldrovandia affinis; assembly: GCA_029706075.1. Lineage (NCBI taxonomy): Eukaryota > Metazoa > Chordata > Actinopteri > Notacanthiformes > Halosauridae > Aldrovandia > Aldrovandia affinis. The sequence goes on along the minus strand of JAINUG010000068.1, from coordinate 4,433,128 downwards.
AGGTAGTATTTTTCATAGTTCCCATATAGGTATCCTATACGGAAAATTCAGTGTAGAGTCTGTTCCCACATGACATGATTGTTCCGGATAGATTAGTCAATGCAGGATGTGTTTATTTGAAGATTTTTTTAACGCACACTTGTCCCTTGTCTCGGAGTTCAGTGTTCAGTAGCTAGAACAAAGACACTGCTAACTACCGTTAGGAGTTACAATGGACTTTGATGCTGAGGACACTGACCCCCCGGGCATGTATGTAACACAATTTATGACCTTTCAATAGTCAGTTGACAAAGGTTACACATTTCTTAACTATGCACATAGAAGATAAAACTAGACAAAACTACTGGCAATGTTAAATACTACCAAGCTATCAATTGGCTAGCTAGCTAATGTTCACTATTTGGCAATTATTTGGCAATAAAATAATAGTTTAAATGTTTGGTTTGATTATTTAACTAGCTAGCTAGCTAGCTAGTGCATTAACATAACTTATTATATTATATTATTTTGTTATGTATATTATATTATATTATGAACGAACTGTTATCTGGCAAAGTAAAACCGTCATACTTAAGAATGTCATAACTGTTTGAGTGCTTTATCTGGTAATGTTGTTGTTTTTGTTCCCACTAGAGCTGTGCCAGATTATTTCCTTAAACCTTCATGAGCAGGAAAATTGCCAGAGCATCTGTGTGACTCCGGCTCCTGTTCTCACATAATGCCAACACAGAAAATTACCCAAACAATTACGGGTTAAGGTGCATGTGGGAAAGGGGCTAATGATACCAAAACAAATTTGTCTCTCTCCAAATGCAAATGCAACAGGTTCAGACCCCCTTTTTATATTTTTGTTTTGGGTCACTTACTACCACAAGATATCTTTTCAAGGTTGCCATTGATATGCTCCTGTTATGTTGAAAATCCTGGCAATATCAAACATCAATAGGGCCTTGGGGAAGCCAGCTTAATTTATACAGAGATGTTGGTTGAGCTTATATTTGGAGATGCATAATATGTTCAAGAACATTGCTACCAAGTGACAAGGCCAATCATACCATGTGGACCTTCGCTTTAATCTGGTGGGCCATAATTATTTTCTCCATGATCCATCATTTCTAGCTCATAGGCAGAACTGCCTGTTTGTTTTGCCCTGGTTTCATTCACAGAGCAATAAACCCATCAATGATGGCCACATTCTGTCTGCCTGCACAGGATGACCAAAATGCACCTCCCCGGCAGGATTTTTTGGGATTGCAACCCAACAGGTTGGGTTATAATAATCCAGTGGTGGTGTGGTGCAGTATTTACCCAGTGCATATGTTATTTTTTTTAACCCCTGTTGGATTATGTTTAATAACAGAGTGTGGTTGCCTATTCTGGTAATACTTATTGCTGTGATGTAATGTTTTGAGTTATTAGAATCCCAGTGATTTCATGTTATTTGTCCAAATGAGAATCTTTTGTTACAATTTATAGAAATATCCCATTTATTAACCAGTCCCTATCCTATATTGTTCTACTCACCCCTTAAAAATGGCTTCCCAGTGCTCATAGCCTTAATATAAAATGTTAAATTGCTCTCCAAAATATTGGACAATGCAATGCATATTACAAAATATTGTTATCTTAGAAAATGTGTATGCCATTTTATTATGTTAATTATGGATAAATTTTACATTACATACAAAAGCAAGCAAGCTCTATGCAATGTAGGGATGACTCAAGAAAGGTAGTAACATTAGTATGTATGCTGTTGTTTCATGAGTTTCCGTCTTCATCTGTTCCTCATTGTATGATGTGCAACGCGTTCTCTTTGCAAGGACAGAAATAATTAACTCTATACTCCAGGAACAATACACTGTGGAGATAAGTGCTCCTTGAAAACTCAATTAGGCCAGGGGCATACAGTGAGCATGCTGGTCACACAGGCTTCAGCCTGCCTCAGTTTGATCCGCATGTGTCTCGTGTATTAACTGACCCAAAGAAATTCTTCTCCTGTAGAGGGGATCAAATGGAAGTCGCAAATAGAAAAGCTATTAGGTTGTGCTTAATTGCCTTTACAAATTAGAAAGAAAATGTTGCTAATATCAATGTACCAGGGGAATTACATATGGGAGAGGGTGAAGTTTTATTTTATTACGTGACTCATTAAAACCAGTCTAATTATGCCCAAGTTCAAATCCAATAGAGCTGTCAACTCACTGGTTCCCAGGTTATAAAGGTATATCTCTATCTTGGAAATAAAAGTTGATGGCCAACAATTGCTGGAAGGAATTTTTACTCCCCAGAATTGCTTAGTCTCGTTCCATCGTACTCTCAAGTGTTTTGTAATCTGCAAATAAGATGAAGCAAAGTTTTGTTTTGCCTTGTTATACATTACCTGTCATGTTATACAGTATTTGGCCCTGTTGTAAGGATTAATAACAGTAGTGTGTGGAATCAAAATGTAAATCCTACGTGTGGTTTATCAACAGTGACCTGGCCAGGGGCTGCTGTCAGCAGAATATTGGAGCAGAAAGGTCATTCAGTCACATCCGTTCTGGAAGCCGCCACTTCTCTACTGCAGAGGCTATCTGGGTATCACTCCCTAATGCTGAGGATGCGCTGCAATATGCCATAATGAATGTGCAGAGACACAGGGCGCATTAAGCCAAAGCGAACGGGTGACAAGTACCCTGGTCCTCCGTGACACTGTGTTCTATTTTCACAGACGTGCACCAGAGAGTTATTGCTCCAGCGTTATGAAAACAATAAAGCCTAAGGTCATGTTATCACTCAGTTTAATTAAGCCTGCGTGGCTGTTAGCAAGAGGAGGATGTTTCATTGTGTCACGGTTTCACCGCTTCCCGGAACTGGCATCACTCAATATCTGTTTTGTCCTTAACATTCTTCTTGTGACTGGTACTGGCCTGAGCTCAGTTCTTCCTATCGTATCTTCTTCGTTCTTCTCAGTTCTTCAATAGCGTCTTATTTTGAGCGCATGGCTGATTGTACCTCCAGAAGAGTCGAGAACACATTAAGACAAAGTTTTGTATTGGAATGCTTTATGGCACATTCATAACATTTCTGATACATTTACAAAAAATTTAATTCATATATAAATGTTCACTCATTTTGTCAGCATGTGAAATTTTCATAGAATTTCTGGAGAGCTGTAACAGGAAAATAATAACTAATAATTTGCATGGCTTGTCCAATATGACACAGTGTATTAACTACAATATGTAACATAACTTTAAAAGGTCATGGCTTAGCACATTAAGTTTTTTAAATTACAAAACCAATTGTGTTGATACCCCTGTAATGCATTATTACTATATTTCCAGGTGACGAGGGTTGTAAGGAGAATCAAACATGACCATAATAAATGCAGGCTATTGATTGTATCCTGACCGTTGTTGGCTGTATAATCTGTCCAGATAGGGCAACAATACATGGTATCAGAGCTGCAAAAAAAAAACTCCTGTAAGACACTTGTGAGAGTGTACAGTCCAGTTACACTGAGAAAGTTTGAGTTACTGGAAGATTTTCAAGCAATAGCACACAAGCAAGCTTTAGTTAGTGAAAAGAAGTGGCTTAGCTAGCTTGCTTGAGAAACTCAGAGTAAGATGGATCAGATATTTTCCATAACGTTGAATTTGACGTTTCTGAACCAAGCTCACAGTGGATTTGGAGATTTGAAAGAGTTAACTCGGGACTGAAGGAAAAGCAGAGTGAGTGCCAAGTGAACTTGCTCGTCTACATAATGGGAGACAAAGCGGACAACATTTTATTCTCATTAACAATTCCAGATGATCAAAAGAAAAACTATGACTTGGCGAGAGATGCCTTTGATAAGAATTTTATTTAACTCATAATGTCATTTATGAATGAGCCAAGTTTAACAAACGCTGCCAAGAGGCAAGGGAAATGGCAGAGAGCTTTATCACTGATGTAAATAGAACAGCAGAACATTGCAAGAATTGCAAGTTCACATTGAAGATGCTGAAACATACTTCAAAACAACCGAGTGTTCATTGGTCTGGGGTAGCTGGAGGGGGTGGGGTGGAAACGACAAAAATCAAGCTCAAAGGCTCAGCCACCCCTTATGCTCTTTAACTGCCATGGTGGGTGCCCATTACACTCATGGGAAAAGTTAAAGGGAGCAGTGGATAGCGCTGTCGCCTCAAAAGAAGGTCTCGGAGGCCGGGGCCTTTCTGTGCGGAGTTTGCATGTTCTCCCCGTGTCCGTGGGTTTCTCGTTTCCTCCCACAGTCCAAAGACATGCACGTTAGGCTAATTGGAGAGTCTAAATTGCCCGTAATGGTGTGTGAGTGAATGGTGTGTGTGCCCTGCTGGATTGGCGACCTGTCCAGAGTGTATTCAAACGCATGCTGGGATTCCCCCCGCGAACCAGGAATAAGCCTAGATAATGGATGGATGGATGGATGGATGGAAAAGTTAAAGAGGAGCTGGACAGAATGGAGATGATGGAGGTTATCGTATGTGATGAAGAACCAATGGATTGGTGCACTGGTATGGACATCATTCCAAAACCTAATGGTAAGATATGAATTTGCGTTGACGTTACCAAGCTGAATGATAGTGTCTGCAGAGGGAGGCACATCCTACCAGTCATTGATTAGACACTGGTGCAGCTAGAGGGAGCAAAACTCTTCACAAAGTTGGGCACCACTGCTGCCTTTTTTGGCAAATACCACTTCATGAAGACTCGGCACCAATCACCACTTCATTACACCGGCGGGACGATACTTCTTCAAGAGGCTGCCATTCGAGATAGCGTCAGCCCCAGAACATTTTCAGAAACGGATTTCGTAGCAAATTGATGGAACGGATGGTGTTCTATGCACGCCGATGACATCCTTGTCATGGGAATAAGACAGAGTGAAGCTTCACGCCAACTCTCACGTATATATATATATAGGAGTATTGAAACAGCTCACAGGCTCACACTTACTGAAATGTGTCAATTCGCTGTGGATGAAATCAAGTTTCTAGGCTATGTCAGTGCACAGGGCATCATTGCAGATCCTGAAAAGATCAAAAGAAATCCTTGAGATGCCAGAGCCAAAGCATGTAGCGGATGTGCGCAGGTTCATGGTGAATTTCATTGGAGCGCCTGCTAGAGCTGACAAAATCTACCCATGACCTGCTGAAGAGTGACAGGTGGGACACCCAAGCAGCACAAAGCCTTCCATGACACAAAAAGAGAATGGAATTCAATGACAGTTTTGACCCAGTACAGTCTGAAGGGTGAAATGTTGGTTTCTCATCCTATGGATTGGAAGGAGGACTTAGTCCTTAGACTCAGTGATAGCCACATTGAGAGTGTTTTTGTGTTGGAAGATAATGACCAAGGTGCTCATGTGAATTTCCCGTCTTTTTCGACTTTTGTCAAGCATTATCGCTCACTTAAAACATAGAGTTTTTAAACTGATGTTCAGATGTTATCCACAATTGTGTATATAACCAGTAAATACAGTGTGTTACAGTTAATTCATGAATTTGGTACACAAGCGCCACTTGTGAAGTAGTTCAGAGCAGGAAGTCCTGCCTGCTCCAAGTGAACGTATGGGCTACTCTCATAGGAGGAGCCTGGTGATTTTCAGATTTTGAATGTAAACGCATGCAACTATTATCTAAACACTGCACAACCTGATACCAATAAGGATCTGCGTGTTATATGAATAATGGTGTGTGCCCTACTATCTGTTGAAAGGTGGGTTCTTCAACTATATGGTCTTCCCCGTTGTCGGGCACAATGCTGGGTTTGTCCTACATTTTAATTTTGCACAAATTCAAATGACCATTATTTATTTCTTTTCTTTCTCTACTAAAATAACAAGTATCCATTGGCGCCAATACTTTCTGGCTGTGCAACAAGGAAAAATACCATGTTCAGTGGTGTAACGCAGTGCAGTATAGTGGGCGAGGACTGTATATGAGAATTGTTCCCTCTCAGTGGGGTGGATGGAGGCTGGGAAGAATTTTCTCAGGTTCCCCACCCTGAAAAAAAAGTCAATAATTATGCTGTCAGCCATAGGAATCAACCCTCAAGAAATCAGGAATTTAAAAAAAACCTGTTGCCTACTATTCAGTGTCCTTGAATACCTCATTGCTGCCAACTGCATCAAACCAACCACATCCAATCAGGCCATTGAGTAAAACTTGAATAACTTGAGTAAACTGCTAGTAAAAAAATGGAGTGATCTTTACCATATGCATCTGCCTTAGTTTTGTCTTTGCTACCAGAGGGCCAAACATTTCTTCTAATTTGATTACGGTGTAGACACTGAGCTACTATATTTTCTTACAAGTTGATGCTGTTCCATTACATATCCCTTTACATAAAAAAAATATTTTTTATTTTTAGTAACACGAGGCAAAATTTCTAAACTACCCCTTCATGAGGATTGGGTCTCCTCTAACTGACATCCACATCATGTTTTGTTAATACAAGATCATCAACAAGCCTGGCTATGTGTACATTATAGAGTAATAAGTAGATTGAGTAGAAGGGGTTGAAAAGTTCAATATATCCATATTGCATATTTAAATACTACAATTAATTTATGTTTGCTTGCTTACCACAACACTTTTTTGTGTTTTGTATAAACTCACAGCCACACTTCTGTTTATTTGCTCTGGTTTTGACTTTAGTTTTTAAGGTTCTGAAATATTCCTGCTAAATACTTGCAGAGTAATTAGGTTCTGTCTATATGTAAAGGGTAAATACAATGGAAAGTTTACTTGGCCTTGTTAGTATCCTGCAGCATCTCCATCATGGTGCCTCTGGAATGTAATAGGACACATCTATTCATACTCAAAGATCAATCTTGCGTATTTTTACTGGTGCCACTATTTCAGGTTTACATAATGTCACCGGCTATCAAAATTCCTGTTTTTCAAAAAGCAGTTAGTCATTTTTCTACTCATAACACAACATGATGAAAAAAACAATGGAACAGCCTCTCTCTTTTACTGTAGATCAGATTAAGAAGATTACGTAAACTGGTTTGCCCAAGGACTGCAGCGGACAGCAAAGCTAAACTAAAAAGCTATTTATCTGCTCCAAAAACAAAATCTACAGGAAAAATTATTCACTGGTGCTCAATTGTCTGTTGAATATTAATGTAATTCGGCACACAATAGTCCACTGAATAGTGTACACGTCTCTGTAAATACACTAAGAATAAGTATTTTAATTGCTCAATAATTACAGAATAGTAATGCACACCAAAGCCATTGTTGATTATTGATTATTAAGTATACAAATGAGCAATTCGAAAGCAGTATTAGTGTGTTTACAGAGACCTTTTGTTAGTTAGAGATGCGTTAGTCACTGGCCTCAATTAAGTTGTACTCTCAAGGGGAGGTTCAGGAATTTCGATGTTATGTTGAACTTATAATGTCCATGTCCCCAAGCACACACACACATTTACACACACACACACACACACATTTACGATGGATGACTTTTCAAAACAACCCAACACAAGGCTTTTAGTTAACAACATGATGTTGGAATTGCTTTTCAACTTGGAATATTTCATTCAGCGATTAAGCACTCCTATCATTGTATACCTTTTTTACTTGACTGGCACAGGGTTTATATGAAAAATATTAGGATTGTGTGAGAAATGCTTATACCTATATGTGTGGGTGAATTGAGAGCAGCTGGGATGGTTTTGTCATGGATACATCCTCAAATTCTCCATTTCGCTGTGCATACATTAATAGAAAATGTCTACAGTGTGCCAAAAAGAAAATGAAAGGAATTATAAATGGCTAAATAAGGACTATGGTCACTTTGTATTTCTTCCTTGAGGCTTCTGTGTATTACATGTATGGAAAGAGGAAGTAGTAATATATCCACTGGAACCAGTCCAGAATGCTGCCACATTCCTGGTTTTCCACCAACCCAAGCTCACGCATGTCACTCCACACTTCACTGCCTCCCTATAGCAGTATGAATCAAATTGAAATCACTAGTGCTGACATACCAGGGCACAAGGGGAACCACTCCCTCCTACCTCCAAACACTCATCACAACTTACACCCCAGCTAGACCCGGCAGCCGCTCCTCGCGGTCTTGCCTCTTCTCTGTCCGGACCCCCTGTGGTGGAATGACCTTCCACACTCAGTCAGAACCACAGAATTGCTGGCCATCTAATGCAAGAAACTTATTTTATTTTTAATTTGTGATTATCCATTAGTGGGGAAAAAAACGATGTGTCTTTTCTTGATCGGTCACAGTGGTTGAGCTGCTATAACCCAATTAAGATCTTGATTTCATTACGTTATTATGATTATTTGATTATCTGATTATCCATGTCCCAAACAACTGACAGCAGAAAATAAGTAAAAGTAAGCGAGTGTTGAACTCGAATCCATTCGGGAGAATTTTCTCCAACAGTTTTTGAAATGAATTTTGTTTTTGTACTCTTGATGCGGCCCTTTTAAAAGCTAAATTGCATGAAAATACAAGGATATTATTGAATGATGGAGCAGGGAAATAGTTTCCTTTGCAGGGCATTGGTGGCCTTGGGCTGTTACTGTTCCCGCCTTTGCCTGCTCTAAGCATATCAATGCACACAGGCACAGAGGTGTTCTTAGAACCTGAGGTTTAGGTGAAGACAAGTCTTGTTTCTTGGATTTGTTGGAGAGAAAAAACATCTTAGCGAGAAAGATCAAGAGAACAGGGTTAGGCTCCACACTGACCTCTTGGTGCTATATTGAATACAGAATGACAAAGAACAAGGAGCATACACTGGTGAAAATAAGTTTTCTCAGGTAATGTTCATACTGCCATTGTACCGTTGTAACATTGAGTTCCCAGTGCCACTGAATTCATCGGCACGATTTTACCTCAAATTATAAGGCAGCATCAGGACAGGGATTGTTCTGCCCCACTCCGACCCATGACTTCTGAGACACGGTGTGAGGACACACTGTCACATAATCCTGTCTTGAAAGACCTTTAAGCTGATTATTTCTTGCGATTCATTATTTTGAGCTCTCTGTGGAGTCTCAGAAGGGAGTGGAGTCTGTGGAGTCTTTCCATATCCAATTCAAATCAAATCAAATGTATTTGTATAGAACTTTTTATAAATACATTGACACAGAAAGGTTTACCAAAGAGAACCCATGCCTAGACACCCCCACCCCCAAAAAAGTGGCAGTGGCAAGGAAAAATGATCTTGGTCGAGAGTATAGGGAGAAACCTTGGGAGGACCCAGACTAAAGGGAGGAGCCTATCCTCTTGGTTGGCACAAAAGTGTATTAAGACCATATTAGTGTCAGTCCAATGGAGAGGCTGGGGTGGCTGAGTTTGTGCTGTTGAGTTTCGTAGTCAGTAGTGGGTTGGGGTTGGGGAAGGGGGGTGGGGTTGGGGGGGCCATTTGATGGGGGTCCAGGTCCAGGGCTGGGGAGGCCTGGGACTGGTCTGGAATTGCTCTGGCACTGGCAGGTTAATGGACTTGATGGGCTTGATGGGGGTTTATGGCAGCATTTCACACTTCTAGCAGCATCTATGGCTTGGGGCGGGCATACATCAACTGTGATCTGAAATCTTTCAAATGTAAACCATGAAAAACTTGATGAATTCCTTTGAGTGTTGAGAAAATACAAATAGGGTTTATATAATGTTTTGCATCAACTTTTTGACTCATATTTTGAAAGTATTGGATTTCTGTATTCAAGCCTCTGAAAGTAACAGCTTATGTTGTGTAGTCGGCGATGGATTATAACCTCTGACCGGAAATAGAAATGCATGGCAAAATCAAGTCTTCTTAGAAGCAGCCTGGCAAATCACAGCCTTAACCCTGTCTTTCCCCTTACAAACCTTTTTTCAAATCCCTATGTGAAGGAGCAAGTACAAAAATAAGACATTACAATACAGCCAAATTAGTGGATATTACAGTTTGGGTAATATTGCAAAAAATTGCAAAATCATGTTCCTTCCAGCCCATCCTCATAGTGAGTCTGCCTGTAGCCATCTGCTGTTTGCAGTCAGCTATCAGCTGATTTGATATGAATGACATCATGTGCCTTTCCGGACCATGCCTTTAAGCAGAAAGCATGGCAAAAAAATATAAATTCTGCAACATCTGTATCTGTCACCATAATAATTTCATCCAGTTATGTGGCTTTCACTAAGACATTGAATAGAGTGCAATGGAGTTTTATTTTCTGTACAACTCTAGAAATGATTTGTACCCTGTGAGGACCCTACAATCAATGGCATACAGTGATTTTCTTTTTTTTGGTTTTCTCCCGATATGGATTCATTTATTAATATTAAATCAGAGGCTAGCATACTGCCACTGTCATTATATTTAATCTTTTCTGGTACTGCCAGGTTTCTGAATTCAGTTTCAGACAGAAAATCCATAAATGTTTCATGATAAAAAAGGGTTCATTTTGCTACGGCAATAAATAATGTACATTTGTATTTACTATCAAGTCAGTCTCTCTCTCTCTGTTTTTCTCTTCCCCTCTGATGTTAAACAGAATGATGCCAAATAACAACATCAGTCCAAGACTGGACTAATAATGCAAAATAAAATAAATTCAGGTAACATGATGTTATGTATCACTAAATGCTGTTGAAAAATAAAAATAGTCTGTCAATGTCACAGGACCAACAACCTTGCAATTTTTTTAATAAAAGCAGATTTTAACATTTCTGAGACCTCTACACCATGCAAAAGAAAGCCAGTGTTACATAGCTTAGAGCGCAGATCTATGAAAAGTGTCAACTTTGCCTGTGGCAGAAGGCAATCTAAATGCCAAGGGAAATACGTTTTTAAACTTGCAGAGGATTGTTTTTAAACTTGCAGAGCATTGTACTGGTACTCAGCTGACACAGTCCAACTTTATACATCTAAGATTCTTATTAGTTCTTGTCTAAGGTCACCTGAAAGTCCATGGGGATAAATAAATGGGCTTTAATATTTTCTGTGCTTACCGGAATTACAACCTTGTGTGTGAGTGCCACCCAGAAGAGTGGTTACAGAATGTCAGAATTATGAGCTACATGCATAAAACTGCCCAGAATCTGAGTCATTATTTTCCATCAGCCTTATTAAATCAGCGGTTTATTAAAAAATATCTAGATGGAAGGGAGACCAACATGGCGGGATTTGTCCTGCACATCACTATCCACTAGACAAGCCATGGCCAGGCATTTCATTAGTTTGCTTGTCAGGACTACTTATTGTCGTGGTTGCGGTTATTGTTGTGGTTTCCTAATGAAAAATATAACTCTCCTCCGCCAAACTTGGTCAAGCTAAGATATTATATTGAAGTTGAGCTGCTTCATATGAAAAACCTTTTTATTTATGAAGGCTGAAAAAAAGATGTCCTGCACGTACTCGGTATTCCACTCACTGACGGTAAACCAAGCTGGGAGTTGGTTTTGAAAAGTGCCTTAATAAAGTGGTCAAAAATGAATTAAAGAAAGAGTGTAAAAAGGCCAAGGGAATGAAGAGACACTACAAGGATTAACCTTTCCAGATTTGGAGTAGAACAGGGGCTGGGAGAATAAATGTGATCATTTTCAAGTTTAAAGATAGTGGCTCGTCAAGAACAAATGAGCCTCCACACTAAAAATGAATCTTGAAATTAATGAAAATTTACAGCCTGGCCTCTTTACTCCAAACTGCAAGAAAACTGGAGCCATTTTATTGTGTAGTCAACACTGATTCCAATTAATCTGATGTCAATTCCATTGACTTTGACAGAAAAAATACTTTCAATTGTGTTTCTGTGTGTAAATGGCTTCTTGTGTATTTGGCTTCTTCTAATTGCCCATGGAAACCAGCAGAGGACATGTACTGTAGATGCACAAATGGACTCCATAGGTTTATCATGAACTGATTCATGGGCACTAATACTCCAAACATCTTCACGAAGATTCCATATTTAATAGACAGGTAAGGCACGTGCACCTAAGCATCAGAAAAATATTGTTTACAGTGTAGTGATTGTGACTAGGAGTCAGACTGTTCCAATTAAGAGGTGACTTCTCCTTTAATTATGTTTCTGACAACCACGTTTTGAATTTGGTCATGAACACATTCTGCTCTTAATGAGGAGATTCGGTAATTGCCTTCAAGCCAGGAGAGTTTATAGCGCTCTCCAGTGCCTGCCCATTAATGGGGAAATGTAGCTAATACAAAACTGTCAAATTTGATCACTAAACAAACCCTTCATTCATCACAAACGATGCACCTATTTTATAGAATAGAATGCATGCATATCATTTTAACCAGTTTACACTCTTCATTTACATGTGTTGCTAATCTATTTTACTTGCAGACGTAACCTTGGTATGATGCTTGTACTGAACTGTACCATAATATGTTTGCTGAAAGTAGTCCAATTCTCCGTAATGGCAGATGATATTCTTGTAAATGTATACAGAGAGGCTTTGCAGCAGTCTCCTGTAATTGCCACCTCTGTGTAACAAGAGGAAAAGCTGGCATTCTGACATGGAGAATCCTACCTCTGTAATTAAACCAAGCGGGATGGAAAGAAATTAGATGAGATTTTCAAGGTTTCTACTGAGGCCAGCATTGCTTCCATCTCAGAATCAGTTTCCATAGAACAGGCTAATCTGTGATCCTGGGGTGTAGACTTTACAGTGACCCTCTAGGACATTATAGTAAGGGTGCAGTGAAGAAGCGATGATAGATTTGGGAGCTGTTTTGTAAATAAACCATGCTGAGATGTGGCTGGCTTTGAAACCTAAGCAATGGCAGCCATTTCTGTCATTTAAAAACTCTTGTCCTAAACTATGCTTACAACCTAGCTTATTATCCCGTGGCAGGGTGATGGGTGTAACCACCATGCCCGGTGGTGAGTGGATGGAAAGACGGGAGGAAAAACAGCCATTTTGAGCATGCCTGTGTGGCCGCAGCTGTCCAAGGTTCTGTATGCTCAGGAACAACTGACAGCAGTCAAATAAGAGGACTACTCTTCCATCCACCCCCTGTGTTAGGCTATGATGTAGCATTATGCCATATTCTGGCACCATCTAGCACTAAATATGAGACCCTCTAGTTAAACATATGGAAGTATCTATTGATTGAAAGAAATAGCCTAGGTGTTGAAACTATTATTGCCATTGTCATGCATGGCATTTGACAGTGATTACCTCTTTTTTTTCTTCTTTTTTGGAGCATTTATTGGTATATGTTAAGTACATATAGCCAGTTTTTGTTTTTCAGACCTCTCTAGCAAGACTATTTTAATTGTTTAAACTGGTTGTAAATCATTTTATGCATCTTCCAACTGCAGTTCTGATAGGTATATTGTAAATTATGGGGTGGCACTGTTGACATTGGCAGGACTTATTTTAATTTTGTGAATAAAACCAAAACATTTTAGTTTTGGCTGGATTGTAAAGTATTTCATAGTTTATATGGATGTTTTTGTGTACATACCAATGTGAATAAGTACATGTGTTATGTGGTTCTGTGTGGCTCAGTAGGTGGAGCATGGTGCTAACAACGCTTAGGTTGTGGGTTCGATTCCCATTGGGACCACATATACTGAAAAATGTATGCATTCACTACTGTAAGTCGCTTTGGATAAAAGCGTCTGCTAAATGGCATGAGCAGGACAGTGTGCGAGTGGCTGCAGCAGTTGAATCATTGTTAGTTCACCATGCGTTCACCCAGGCAGAAGACCAGGGAGTTCCTGGCGAGGGGGGGAGTTGCACCATTATTGGGAGTATATAACAGGCAGTCCCTGAGCCCCGCCCTGCCAGCTGCTGCAGTGTCACACTTTTCAGAGCCTGACTGAGAGATTTGTGTCAGGCTGTCAGAGCCGCCCTGGCCTCTGTTCTAATGGGGGCAAGAAGAGCGGAGGACTGTCGGCTATGCTGAACGGGCACTTTACACTGCTCTGCTCAAGTCACTGACGACTTCATCCCTAACCCACGGGCACAGAGCTTTACAGCCCGTGACACAGGCTAGTTTGTGTGTTTGTGAAATGGCCCATCATTTCACTGTGCGGCATGTCAAAGAGCATAAAACGGCCGTAAAATGCCCTCAACTGGATCGACATCATCAGCAATCATCTTATGACTTCTATTGTTTGTTTTGCAAAACAAAAAAGCAGATAAAAGTTCAATTAAATTATTATTATAAGCCAAACAAAGGAAATGGCCAACTAATTAACATCTCCAATGACACTGAGGGCCCTATTTTCGTGCTGGCGCTAAGCGGCGTTATGCCCTAGCACAGGCGAATTGCCAGTTTCGTCTGTTGCAAACTGAATATTTCCCGTCTCCACCGAGTTTGGCAATTTCGTGGAGCGCAATGCAGGCGCGACTATGGGTTGGGAAGGTGTGACAGTGAAAACAGTCGGCGCTATGCAAGTTTGGTGTCAAATAATGAGTTTGCGTTAACATCCAACTAGACCACCTCTTAGCGCAAATGCTGGCGCTCTGTGCAATTTGGTGACTTTATTGATGCACACATATGAACATAAGGTTATCTGAAATCACATGAGAATGTTTTGTGAATATTGTTAATTTCCCCCTACGTTGAGGCCATTGACTGCACACATGCAGTTGCGTGCACCATCTGATCACAGTATAATTTATGTGAATCTGAAGGGGGTCCACTCCATTAATATCCAGGAGGTTTGTAATGCACACTCCAGGGTGACGCATGTAGGCCTACTGCATGACGAACATAAATGAAACAGGCCTAATTGCAGTTGTGAGTTTGTTATTTATTGCTTTCCATTTAACAATTACATTAAGTTAGAAGAAAATAAATGTTGTTTTTTAAGTTGGAAAGCCTACAAATAAGGAAAAAAAGAGATGGTAAAATAAAACACTTTCTTTTAACAATGTAGGTCTCAAAATATAAACTCAAATCATGAAAATAACAAATTCATGTGCGCCTTGTTTCCCCCTCTGATTTGCGCATCAACTTTTCCGCACCTCCTCGCTCTCCTCTTTTGAGAAGCGCTCCTGGTACAGTCATGCAAAACTGTCATCCATGTGAGGAAATTGCCAATTTGCTATTGCGTTGGTATTTAAAGGGATAGAAAATACATGTTCTGATTGGCCATTATGAAACCAAACCCCCACCACACCCACATGTATTTTTGAAAAGTTAATCCAATCTCTTTTACAACTGCGCCGGAGGTGCGCTATCGTCCTAAATCGTCCTAAATTACCGAAATTGTGTTAGACACGCCTTAAAGTGCCACCGTCTTCGCTTTGCGTCTGCGTTACCGACACCGACACCAAAATCCTAATAACTGAACACAGAAAATAATAGGGCCTCTGAATAACTGTAATATTGAATATTGTACATATACAAAAATTGGCATTCACTACTAAAGTTAGCTAGATAGCTAATTTACCTTTATTGTAACGTGATGGATAAAACTTTCTTAGCTACATTCTTCATTCTTCAGAGTAGTTTTGTGTGTTTTTTGAGGTACACGAAACAAGTTGTGAGTGACATCGTTAGCTAGTACAAACCAATCCGCTTGTATTGTGTGACAGAAAGATGCTAGTAATTGTGTTGTACAGATGTACATAGAGTATGTGAATTAAATGGTTTTTTTATGCTGAAATCATTCTTGTTGAAATACCAGTCATTCTGGTAACAGTTAGATCATCAAATGCCTTTTTAAATAATGCTATGAAAAGATGGAAATTTCATAGCTAATATTCCTTCTTTACCCTGCTGGGGTCATTAATGCCTGACAGGTTGGCATTTCTCCGTGACCAACGTCGGACCACTGATTCCAACAAGCAGGGGGGAAGAGTACCAAGCAGGACTGTTGAACGTCAAGTTGGAGCACTTGTTCCTTAAATCCAGACATGCTTAATCAACGGCTGCACAGCTGTTTACCTGCTGCCAAATTGAAATTCAGAGCGATCTCTGCAGACGGGTCTGAATCAGTTGGTGCATCACACAATCAGACGGCATGTGTGCCCGTGGTTCCTGTGACATTCTTTTGTCCCAGCTGCCAAAGACATGGGAGGGTTTGGGGGGGGAATTGCAAAAGGCCTGCGGGAATGCCCATCTGCGGCTGATCAGCCCCATTCTGCCAGCTTAGGCTCTGCTGTGCCCGCGCCAGGGTACTTCAGCCAACATGCACTCCGCCATTTTCTTCTTCCTGGAGTTGAACCCCCTTATCACAGTGGAAAAATAGGCGTCCAGTAGGTGCTCATCTCACTTTATTCTTACAGTGTACAACTGTTTTTAGTCAATCATCTTTCACACAGCTTAACTATTTTTCTTGAGAGAAAAAACTATTGTAACTAGTGAAGATGTTTTGGGTTTCTAGTTCAATGCAAATCAATACTATTGGTATCCTGACACTACTTTAATGTGGAGACCATGAAGTTGGGGGTATCACTAGGCATCAACAGTTTGACTTCCTATCAAAGCTTCAAACTGCATACTGCAGTGCATAATTTATATACTTACAACATCAAATTGTGTGGAATGCTCTCTTTTTTTGTAGCACAGATTGAATAACTTTGATCTGTGAATATAAAGGACAGGGGTCTATAATGGCTTCTACTTCAAGCCCTTGGCAAATGAAAAAAATGTTTCAACAAAAATCGCAACAAGGACATAGATCATTTAGGTTCCTTTTGAAGAATTTGTGAATGTTTTGATAATGCATTAGTTCTCCAATATATGAGTGCTGAATGCATGAGTGCATCTATTAATATTCACAGTCCAAAAATGAGGTACAATGACATTCACTATGGCAGTCATACTCTATTGACTGCATTCATGTTTTCTCTGAACTCACATTGAATGTAACCTACTAAATCCAATTAGCTAATTATGGGAAATGATTTTTTTGTGTCAAATCACAGATACATAGTTTAATGTGACAGAAACTGAAGAAATCCAAAATTGTAACTCTAAGCAGCTAAAAGCGCTTTACAGTGAAGGGGGGAACTCACCTCAAACACCACCAATGTGTAGCACCCACCTGGGTGATGCACGGCAACCATTTTGCCTCAGAACGCTCACCACACATCAGCTGAGGTGGAGAGGGAGGGAATTATTGAGCCAATTAAACTGGCGGATGACTAGGTGATTCAAAGAGCCATTTTGGGAATCTGACCAGGACACCAGGGAACCCTGTGCTCTTTGCAATAAGTGCCATGGGATCTTTAATGACCACAGTGAGTCAATACACAGGGAGTAAACAAGACAAGGGTTTTAGGCTGACTAGAAACGTGTAAGTCTGTCTCAAAGCAAACAGCTACTTTATTGAAATGAATGGGTCATGCCAGTACACGAATGTATTAATTAAATAAAAGTATATATTCAACAAAAAACTAAATTCTTTGTGTCTTGAGTTTCATTAAAAAAATGTTGTGGGTAAAAAAAAATATCACGCCTCCCGCGTGGTCCAGTGGTTACAACGTTCGACACTGGCCACGGAGACCGGGGTTCGATTCCCCGTCCTGCCAGAGTCGGCACTGGCCGGGAGTGCCACCAGGGGGCGGCAATTGGCTGTCCGCCCCAGGGAGGGGGAAGGGAAGCCGATAGGACGTTCGCTGCACATAAGAGTGGCCCTGTAGTACTGGGTTACGGTTGACGGCCTGGTGAGTGCCGTCTCGGAAGAGAAGTTACTTCACCTTTGTCACTACCGGTTGCAGGACTATGGCAACGAACTCACATTACTAGGGGGGGATTGACATAAAAAAGTGTGGGTCTAATTGGCTAGTAAATTGGGGGAAAATGGGAGAAAATCTGAAACAAAATCTTTATAAAAACACTTGGTATGTTATTTGCGCTGATTTTCTGACAGCACATCACAGGCATAGGGCAGGTCAAGGTGGACTATCCCAGGGCTCTATAGCTCAGAAAGAGTACCTCACTGTCTCTCTCAATTACCTTTGCATTTGTGCACCACTCCACAGTGTAGAGCAGGTCCCTACTTGTCTTCATTTTAGAGATCCTCGTCTTCAGCCATTACAGTCAAACAGTGAGGACAGCCATCCATAATGGCAACCATTTGAACTCTGTCTACATATCTTATTTAAATCGAAACCATGGAACCAGCCTTTGGCTTGGTCTCATCAGAGGAAGAGCCGGAGGCTATGCCCAAAGCAGAAAAAAAAGAGGGTGGTTCCTTTCGCTCTTGTATTTCCCAGGACTGAATATCAATGCATGAGAAATGGACATCAACTGTTCACCTGCTAAAACACTGCCCAGGAGCAGAGGCAACATCAGTCATCATTAAGAATCTTTACAACATTTCAATAAATATTTGGCAGCACAGTGATTTATAGTACTAGCTAACGTTAGGTAACATTGGTGCTTCTCTTTCTGGTTGTCTCGGTTATGTCTCACTGAAAAATTTTTAGCAAACTGGCCAAAAGACAAAAAATGATTGAATCATTTTTTTCAGTCCAGCCATTAAAATTGAGTTATCATAGCTAGCTAGCTAGTCATTGAATGACGTAGTGGGTACATTTTGAGTAGCTTTTATAATTTTTTTAGCTAGTTAGCTTAATTATAGGACCTAAATCATTATTTTGTACTAGTTGAAAAGAAGTATCGATACCAGTAATTCTTCATGTTCAAATATCTTACACATTATATGATATACAATACAATATACATGTATTATATATTATAAATAGCCTAGCATTATAATACAATTCTGTACAAAATTTACAACTAATAGCCGGTAATAACTAATAACTCCGGTTTCCTCCCACAGTCCAAAAACATGCACATTAGGCTAATTGGAGAGTCTAAATTGCCTGTAGGTATGAGTGTGTGAGTTAATGGTGTATGTGCTCTGTGATAGATTGTTGACCTGTCCAGGATGTATTCCTGCCTCTCGCCCAATGAATGCTGGGATAGGCTCCAGCTCCCCTGCGACCCTGACCAAGAATAAGCGGGTTAGATAAGGAATGAATGAATGCTCTTTACGATACAGAAGCCACCAGAATTCAGTCAGGTTGGCTAGGATTCAATCAACATTTGTCCTTAAATTTGAAATAAAAAATATTTTCTTCCTGCACAAACAAAGTTTTGTGAGCCATGAAATGACCAAGCAAATACATGTTAATAAACACAGCATTTACATTTAATTTATTTCACTGTATATTGCTTGCATCTTTATTCATTCTTTTGTATAATAATTATGTCTAATTATTGTGCTTTTCTTTTATTCATTTATAATCATATGTATACTGAGAGGCATTAAAAATTAAACGGTTCATTATTTTCCCAGAAGTACTCACAGTGTGATCATGAGCTATCAATAACAAACGATTTCATTAACTTAATTTCCCCTAAAACTAAATTAACAAAACTTTCGTATTTGTACCACAAATATATTGTATAATGGTTTGAAAATGTACTAATTTGGATGGATGCCACTTTTGACCATATGTACAAATTTCTGAGGAAAACTTTTTGTGATGGAAGAAAATGCCACAACTGCCACAAAGGGAGGAGGCCATTTGGAGCGCTGAGGGCAGGAATGTCATTCTCCAGGGTCGACAGACACTTTAGTTTGCACTGCTGAATATGACATCTTCGGTTACAATACATTCAGATTGATTAAACTCCTGTCTATAAACATCTAGGTCCTCAACGTAGCACCACCATTATGTAAGAGTGATATATTCGATTGTGACATCTCTGGGATTTAAATCTTCCTGGTAAGTGCCACATAGACACCTTGATGTTGCAGCAGTCAGATCAGCTTCTATGAAGTAAAATGGCAGCTCCAGGATGAAGACAGCTAGGCTACAGTACACATATTAGTTCAGTGCTGAATGGCCTAGGTCGACACAATAGAAATGAGGTCAATCTTACATTCGGTGACGAGTCATCCATCAATCTGTTCCATGTTGTATGCATGAAGATCAAAGTGTTTATTAATGGCTCCTAGACTGCATATAACTATAGAAAATAATTTGTTTTTATTGCTTCTGAAACCTTTGGGCTTTGGGGGTTTGCTATAGTTATGCCACTTGAGTTACAGGCCTGAGTCTTAATTTTTCTTCCCATTATTCAAAGGATGTTGAATAACAGGATCAAATCCAGGATGTAGGCTGTCATTGCTAAATATAGATAAGGGTGGGTGGAGGCACTAATAATGCAGGGAAACAAGATTTCTGATGGATTTATTTCATTTTCTAATCAGAGCAACATTTCTTTGCTAGTGGATAGTCAGGCTTACACAATGTATTGTAGCCATTTTGGAAGTAGAAAACCTTACATTGTACAGTATGAATGCATTACGGAAATACATCTGATTGTTGCACATTATGTATAGTGAGATCAAAATATAACCCTCTGAATCAAGTGGGTAATTCATCAGCTTCAGCACTGATTTGGAATAATTTAAGAATCAACAGTATACGTATTCTGGGCATCATTGTTTCTATACCACCAATCTACAATTATAACTGAAAAGAGGGTTGTTGGATAGGATCAGAGTTTGAGCGTTTGAACAGGTACATATATCAAGGAATAGGTCATTGGCAAACTATATTTTAAAGTATTTAAACTAGCATTTAAAAACATTGTATCTGTGTAAATCAGTAGATTGAAGTCTGATAAAACGCAAACAAATTATCAAGTTCCTCTCTACCATCCCAGTATAATGCAAAAGCAATCCTAATGTGCCATGGTCAGTTGTGACTGCAAGCTAAGCAATATCTGCAAGATATAAAATAATTGTGGGGAGTAATAAGTATTACATTAATTTGATGTTTAGAAAGAGACTAAAATATTCAAGAACATGTCAAATACAGGGGCTTCATGGCACACTAACTATTCTGAATTATAAATGTACCCTCAGTGAAATGGAAAACTTTCTCAGACTCTAAAACTTGGAAAATAGGTAAAAAGCAACGTTTTTTATATTTATAGATTTATATTCTCGCTCTTCATGTAAATGAAATGGTTCATCAGTGAATGGGTTTATCAGAAAGTATTACAGTTTTGGTTTTCATATGTTAATGCTCCACTAATCTCACCATCAAACTGATTTGAATACAGTGCCTGCCCTCTTTCTTCACTGGGTGTTAATGTTAAACTCCCATAGTGGATTATGAACTGTAAGTAATTGCTATCCGTTTTTATATTATAATTATTCATCCTAAAATGTTTGAAATGCATTTGCTTGTGGGTATGGAATTCTGTCTGCAGCCTTATGATTGAGCACCATTACATGTTTTTTGGGAGGCCTTTCACATGTACGTTTGATTTGCACCATAATTTCAGCACAATTAAGAAAAGGGGATAGAAAGAGAAAGAGCAGGAAATAATTTTTGAAATATGCATACCTGGTAGAGAACAGACACATAGTTCTCGTTAAGCATTATTGTACATAACAGTACTATTTTATTGCTGTATGGAAGACATACATACATACATACAGTGGGTATACAAAGTATTTACCCTTTATTATTATTTTAATTATTACTTCATGGAATCAAAATGGATTTAATTTGGATTTCGTGCTTCTGCTACTTGCTACTATTTGAAAACAAAATACTAAATAAAGTCAAAGTGAAAAAAAATTAACTTTGAAATTTCACTTTTACCAATAAAACAGACACAAATATATTCCATAAGTATTCACCCCTTTTGCTAAGACACACCTAAATAAACTCTGGTGCAATCAGAGTCCACCTGTGTACAATTAAGGTGTTTCAAAATAAATACACCTGTCTGTGAGAGGTCACACAGTTGGTTAGAGCATTTCCATGAAGACCAAAGAACATTCAAAGCATAATAAGATATATAGGATATAAGAAGATTTTAAAGACTTTGAATATTCCCCAGAGCACCATTAAGTCCAGAAAGAAATTGAGAGAATATGGCACAACTGTGAATTTGCCTAGAACAGGGCGTCCTCCAAATCTGATCATCTGTCCATGGGACAACAATAGCCTGGGCATTTCACAAATCTGTGCTTTATGGGAGGGTGGCAAAAAGAAAACCATTGTTGAAGAAAACTCACATGATATCTTGCTTAGAGTTTGCCAGAAGAAGAACACTATCCCTACCGTAAAACATGGTGGCGGAAGCCTAATGCAATAGGGATGTTTCTCTGCTTCAGGGACTGGAAACCTTGTCAAAATAGAAGGTAATATGGATGGAGAAAGATATAAACAAATCTTGGAGGAAAACCTGCCGCAGTCTGCAAGAGACCTGGGACTTTTGAGAATATTTATATTCCAGTAGGACAGTGACCCAAAGCATACAGAAAAAGCCATATTGGAGTGGTTTTTATCAATGTCCTGGAGTGGCTCAGTCAAAGCTCATACCTCAATCCCATTGAGAATCGATGGAAAGATTCGAAAATTGCTGTTCACCAATGGTCCCCATCCATCCTGATGGAGCTTGAGCAATTTTGTGAATAAGAATGGGTGAAAATGTCCAGATGTGCAAAGTGGAGACTTACCCAAATAGACAGCTGTAATTGCAGCAAGTCAAAGTATTAAGTCAAGGCGGGTGAATAATTATGGAATCAATTATATCATACATAATCAATTGTCTGTTTTTTATTTGTAATTATTTAAGAAAAAGCTGTAGAGTCACAATCTTGCAATTTGGAGTGCAGTCAAGCACGTGCTTTCTTCCGATATGTCATCTGCCTTTTCATTTTGCTGTGCACCAGCTGAATTGGGCAGTAATTGCTTCAGAGGAGTATACTTAATTTGGAGTTGGATCTCTTTCTTGTAAGGCAATATTTTCATGTGAAGTGCTCAAAGTCAAAGCATAAGCCAAATTACCACGGGGTTTAGCTTGATTTTGCATAATGTAGCCCTTGCTTTTGTATGGGTCTATGTGGCATACAGTATGTGTTTTGAATGAAACAAACAAATGATATTTGTATTGTTCCTTTTTTGTTGTTTGTTTAAATGCAGAAATGTTGCGTGTGATGTCTTTAATATATCTCCCTGATTATGTCTAAGCAAAATTACAGTGAAAAGCCAGGCATACTGTATTTGAAGATTAACTTAAAGTGCATAATTCTGCCCATCTGTTGTTGCTTTAGGACATACTGCACCTTGAATAATGTAGATGCCAGCCAGTTCCTACAATGATTTAAATATGTATGTCGTTATCCTTTCCACGGACCTGAGTAAGATTTAAATTAGTTGCTGGTTCATATTGCTAAACACTCTACTAGCAAATGCAATATTTCATGTCCTTAGGTGGAAAGTAAAATAAATTGAAAGTGGGAGTCGCAAAAAAGACTAAATAAAATATGTAATCTGGCTGCAGGTGTGAGATTTGATGTGTTCTATGTCTTATTAATAGTATTTGTGTTTACTAAGACAACTCATGTACTGTACTGTATTGTCTGATAATGACTGGCTGGTAATTATAAATACATTATCCTGACAGTCATGTTGTTATGAAGTAAAACAAATGCAAACGTTCAACATAGTAATGTGATAAAAACTTGAAAATGATGAATAATTCATAATAATACATTAGTCATGTGCAAAATATGCAGTGTCATAAATGTTTCAAAATGTACTGGCCATGTATCCCGCTGCCTCTATGCAGGATACAGCATATGATATTCAAGTTCCAATATGTGACTTTTTTCAATAATTAAATACTCTTTCTATTTATGCACTGTACACTCCACCTAGGGTGGCTCTTTGCAATCTGTTCCCCAAAAACTCACCCCAGTGCAATATCCACTACTTCACCAGAAGTAATAACCTCTTCTAGTAAGTACACCAGTTATCATGCTATTTAGGCCAACAATGAATAAATTAACAGTTACAGCTTTATGTAAGTGATGATAGTTGTCATGTGAGCTGAAATTAAACACGGTAGCTATTCCAATACTAAATTTGAATTTAAGTGCTGTTCTGTCTTGAAATTATGGTTACGGGCACTTAGCATGGATTGTAGGGGATGAGTGAAACAACAAGATTGCTGTGCCACGCACTTCAGATGCCTTATTTTTCCAATGAACTGGTCAATCCTGTACTGAATTATTACATTGATTGGACAGAGCACTGGGCTGGATTTTTACTCAGTGTCCATTACTTTACACCAAGTGACACTGCAAAAAAAAAACCAATATGGCTGTATTAATTGTACCATAGTGCAATTGGCTAGATAAGTCCCTAGCTCTCCACCTAAGGTGATGTGTTGTGAGTGTCTTAGCACAAAATTGCTGCCATTGAAGTAGTTGGGCATCCGGGTCACTGAGCTCCAGACCCATTAGCAACTGAAATGAAGGGGCAAGCGTAGTGATCTATCTTTGACCTACACAGGGAAATAGACATGGTGAAAGGTTATTGTGTTGTCAATGGCAATTTAAATTAAGAACGATATAAATTCACATAGAAATGCAAGCAGTTAGACAACTTGAAAGCAGTTTGGCAATTCAACTTTTACCGGTGTATTTGTTGGTGAAATTAACATTAACTACAGGACCCTGCAAAATGACTCAAACCCTTGATAAAGATGAGTAAATAAGGCTGTATTGGGATGGCAGGTATGCCATCTGCAAAGTTACGGGTTGGCGGGACATACCCCATACTTTTGGATTAAAGAGGCATATATTTCCCCTAGTCCTCTATATAGTTGGTGGATGTATGGGCTTTAAATATCTTAATTTTGTTTTTGTTTTTTACCTGCCCAAAGATCATAGATGTCAAATGTTTTGCCCATTATTGCAGCAATTCATGAAAATATTTGTAGCCGATTATGTGACCAGTGGGTACCCACAGTATCCCAGAAGTCGCACATTGCCCTCTACAAACCAAGCAAGGTTAATTCATTTTTTAGAAGCCTTCCGGATTTCATTCATTCAAAAGTGGCAGGAAAATATTAACAAAAATCACAGCATGTCATAATCTCATCTCATCTCATCTTCAGCCCCTTAAAGGGTCCTTGGATTAAATGTGTATTAACTTCAGTAGGCTAACAGGAGAGCAGTCTTTGTGGAGAAACCGGAGTAGCAACACTGCAAACTCCATACAGAAAGCACGTTATGTGTTTAGTACTGTGTACCAAATCATAATTTCAGTTGGACATGGGAGATATTTCCTGAGTGAACTGTATAATAAATGTGTTTCCATATTCCTCTTCTGTCTAAACTCCTGTGTTAAAAAGCTAGTGCCATCAGACGCTCCGCATAACCCCCCACACACACACACACACTGTATCTGTTATTTTTAGAATCTACAAATAGATGCATGCTGCTGTCTCTGGATGCCCACACCATCAAGCCACTGAGGAAAGGTTCAGATAGGGGTTTCTCTATAAAACAAGATGATGTCATACATAAAAGCCCAAACCTCAATAATCATAATCAAAAGATCAAATCTCTTCCATTACAGTATAGAAATATGCACATTAAGTTCATTTGGATTAAAAACCCAGCAAAGGATTATCATAACATTGTCCCAGAGAATGCCTATGCATTTGCTAATGCTTTCTAGTGTGAAATGGACACATCTTTTAAGTTTATTTTAAGGATGGTGTATTACGTCAGGTTTGTCTAAATACATCACACACCTGAAAATAATGGCATGCACAGTAGTTAAATTGTTCGAACAGGATCCTAATGAATTCTGAGTGTATGAGATCATTGACACTTTGCATGCGTGAGTTGATCTGAAGTATATGCATTTGTACCAGCTATTGGATTAAATACTTTAAATACCATATTACCATTACATGCTCTCTTTGAGTTCTTAATGCACCGAGGACTTGCTGAGGAGTAGGAAAAGCCAAACACGCCACATACCCCTGCCTCATTAGATGTCGGGGATCAGCAAATGTGACATATTTTGTTGCATGTTATTGGGAGGGAGAGAAAAGTGCAAAGTCATAGTCGGTTTGTCAGCTGGGAACCTTCTTTGCTGTGTTATCGAGACATTTAGTCACTGCCACAGTATGTCGAACATTCAGTACTACGGTTTTTGTGACACCTTTGGATTACCATATTTAACCCTATTTAGTGAAGTGCTTGTGAGAATGCCATCTGTCGGCCTCTCAAAAGATGGGCATGTATCTCATATAGAGATCTAGAGTATCTCTAGAAAAAATACATATTTTACATCTCATCATAACCAGTTATTGGCACCTCAACTACAGTATGTCACCGTGAACAGCTGGTTAAAATCAAAGCTGTCATTATGATACAAGCAAAACATAAATGTGACTGTAAATGTGGCTTTCACTTTCCTCTGTAGTGTAGATGGATATCAGTTATGTAAATGAAAGTTTTTCTGAAGTTTTGTTTCAGATTTCTTCCTGTTTTTCTCCCAGTTTAGTAGCCAATTCAACCCTCTATTTCTCTCAATTCGCACTCCCCCACAAACTGGCGCGCCGGTCTCTATGGGGCAGGCTAATTCCCCGAGGCCAGCAATGATCCGCCTCCTCCGAGACTAAAGTCTCCCACCTGCTTTCTGCAGACACCCTTTGCGCTATTCAGCGAGCTCGTGCCAGCTCACCCTCCCCCTGGGGTGAACAGCCAATCGCCACCCCCAATGGGGGCTCTCGGCCAGGGCCACTCTGGCACAGTCGGGTTTCGAACCGTGGCTATAATAGGCAGCTTGCACTCACTAAGTGAATTAGACCGCTACACAATCCAAGAGGCCCATAAATTAAAGCCTTTAAGTGATCATATTCACCTTGCTGAATAAATTCACTATATCCTCACTTTGGACTGCCACGCAAGAAATGTTAGATACTTTATTATTATATTACCAGATCCATATACAAAATTATACACAGTTATTCATTTCACAGCATTGTTGCCCCTTACTTGTTGTCAATTCTACGGTGTGCTTAATAACACTTACCATTTTAGGTGACAATTCATGAATGGCATCAAACATGCTGTTAAGAAAAAATATATATAATTTTGACGGACTGCTTTTAAATAGCCATATGAAATCATAACTTTGGATTTCCAAAGTTTAGTAAACACAATACTGCTGAGCTCTGGAAAATATTCAGCAATTACTGTATTCATTTGGTGAAAGCTATGCGTGTATTGTGTCCTGTAAATGTGAAATGATGTTGCTATTGCCCTGTATATCTACTAGATGATGCTGTTCACACAGTTGTATAGCCAGTGAGATTGTACGTGTGGAACAGATGAGAATGCATGCAATGAAAATCACAAACAATATTACTGTCTCTCGGCGTTTCTTTATTTTACATTACTACATTGTGTTTTCTTTATTGTATGTATGCTGAATTTAATTGATAATGGTGTATGGTGTATGTCTGCTGGATTGATATTATTGTTATTGTAATTATTATTATTATATTATATATATTATATTATAATGTAAAATGTAAAAATGTATATTACCTAAATGGTACAATCTTTCGAATGATTTTAGGTTCAATAATAACCTTAGAAAATTCTCTTCATGGGCATCTGCAGCTATTCTTAGACTAAGGGTTGTAATATTAGCATTCCACCGAACTGTCCAGACAGGCAGAATTTTGAATGTTAATTTAACACAACGCTCCACTGGCAGCCAATGATTGAAAGTTCTGAAGCTGTCTTGGAGTTGTGCGTCACGTCATCTGCCAGGGTACACACATGACGTCTTGAACAGATCATGATCGTGATCCATTCTGCCTGATGGTAACCTGTAGAAATTCTCTAGAAAGAAGAGTTGCAAGAATGGAGGAGTTAGCAGACCGGGGCTAATTGGCAAACACGTGATATATGCAGCATTTTGAATCGTGATCCATCTGTAGCCTACATAGATAGATATATCTTTACTGTTCCCATAACTGCCATTATTGAACAATGCAATTTATGTTACCCCTAGGCTACAGGTAAGAGAAAGCCGACAATGTGAATTTCACAAGGGAAGTATCTCAGAAACTGGTAATTTTGTTAAAATGTCACAATACTTAGATCATACATTTATAACCTGACTGTCAGAGGTTGTCTGTGACATCTTTGGTTTATTTATGGCATTTCCTATTTCTAGGGACTGTTAAATGAGGGAGAAGATTTGAAAGATTATAGAATCGTTTGCTCTTGCATCACCATGCTGTAAATACAGAATATTTCAGTGTTAAGTGGGCATAACTTCCCATGAAGTGACACGACTGAATATATTGTTCTGAATATATGCACCGTAGTCAACCTGCCTGCATGAACTTCATGACAGTTTTGGCGCATTGCAAGACTGCTTTGACTGCTTTGACCCATCGCAAGTATAAAAAAAAAAACAGGGATGGAAATACCAACCTATGCGCAAACATTGTTGCGGCTCTCTGCCCCGCTCCTAAATTTCAGTCTGCCAGCTGCGTTTACGCTTGCGAGGAGCCCTACGTGTTTTCGTTTCTGGGATTTAGCTGCTCTCAAATGACTTTGCAACAGCCTGAAAATTGGTGCTCAGTGAAATCACCTGCTTCAGTTGTCATCTAGCTAAACCATAGCAAGCTGTAAGTTCTGTTTTGATGTCTCTGCTTGTTAATTATTCTTGAAATGTGCTCAAGAGGACAGCAACTTTGCAGTTACGGACATGGTTAAACAACACAGTTGACGGAATCCACAGCAAGCATTTATGTTAGAAAATGTATCATTTCCAGCTATGGAAAATGCTTCTCCAGTTTATCATATTAATGTCCTTAGTAATTAATAAACAAGACAAGAGATTTGAATTGAAGTTCCACAGACCTCAAGTTTCATGGAAGTTAAGCTTGCTAATGTTGTTAGCTAGCCAACTTACTATCCAAGTAATGTTAGCTAAGCTGGATATTTGCAGTCTATTCTTCATTTCCTTTCCTTTTTTTGAACTTTTTTCAGTTTTTCTCCCAATTTCGTAGCCAATTCAACCCTTTATTTATTTAGATTCACCCTTCCCTCACAAGCCTGCTGCCCGTCCTCCGGTTTGAGCTATTATCCCCAAGGCCAGCAATGATCTGCCTCCTCCGAGATGGAACTTCGCCCACCTGCTCTTTAGGAATGCCCTTACTGCTCCTTGGCAAGCAAGTGCCGAAGTTCCCTCCCCCCACCCCCTCGGGCGGACAGCCAAATGCCGCCCCCTGATCAGGTCTTCCGGCCAGAGTCGGACTGGTGCAGTCAGGTTTTAAACCACGACCGCAATAGGTAGCTCACACTCGCAAAGCGCCAGTCCATGCGGGTGCATTAGACCACTGCGCTAATCAAGGCCCTCCTTTTCTTTTTTATTCTGTATAGCAATTTTGCCATCTAGCTGGCTAGCCATTTATTTGCTGAAAAGGCAACCGTTTTAAGCCCTTGGTTTGCATATTTACCTTAGCTCATCATGTTTGCCTGTTAGGGTGGACAGCCAATTGCTGCCCCCGGTGGCACTCCCGGCCAGAGCCGATTCTGGCATGACAGGGACGGACAATTAGAATGTTCTAATGGTCTTTTGAGACCTCGCCACATATGTATGGCGGCACACTTTTAAGACCATTGGAGTACTGCTGTACAGGGTTAATGTGGGAATTACTACCAAACTGCATAACACCACATGAACAATTAAAATGCTTTACTTCATTATTCAAAGTTAGAGAAAATGTACATTGAGCATCGTGGATCTGGGTCTGGGACAGGCTTATTGGAATGTGTCTTGTTCTACAATACACCGTATGTTACATAGTTGATTTCCAAGTTGCATAACTGGCTGTTAGCAGTGGAAAGCTGCTTCCAGAAAGTAGATTAGGCCTCAGACTCATAAGTGACGAGACATTTACACAGAGCTAGTATTTCCCCCTGCGAGGTTCTTATTAGTTCCTACCAGCAGAGAGCAGAACAGTGTGGATACTTTCTGATACTAATTGGTACCTATTTTCTCTTAGTTGCTGGTGGAGGGCCAGAAGGACATAGCAGCTGATTAGAGGGTGCCATCTGAACCATTGCTCCTGGGAAACTGTGGGTTCATTACAAACACTGCGGACTATTAAAGGAGCGCTTCAAATTATAGCGTACAGTACATGTAGCAGGAAACCTTGACGTTGTTCAATCTAATAGTGTTTTAACACTGATGAATAAGAGAAAAAACCTGACACTGCTGATTCCCTGTGGTAGGGGAATCAAGGGCTAAAGTGAGATTAGTGTTTGTATTGAGTGCTGTTTCGGGCTTTAAATCTACAAAATGCTACAGTATGAGGACAATGAAGATTACTTTAGCATTTACAGGCCATCATCTTCCAAGCTGATTATGTCAGACCATTGTTTGACAGGGTAGACCGGTCAGAAAGTTCGTAATGCTAAGTAAGCATTTTTCAACAGCGCAATAATAAAATATTAGCTCACATTTTTATACATATTTGAATAAGCTGGGTTAGCTGTGACCTACAAATGCAGCATGAAAAATGTATCATGTAATTGCTGACTTACCACCATGATGGGCTGGACAAATCAAATCAAATCAAATCAAGTTTATTTGTATAGCGCTTTTCACAACAGAATTGTCACAAAACGCTTAACAGAGGGGGAACCCAGGCCTAGACCCCCAAAAGCAAGCCTAACGGCAACAGTGGCAAGGAAAAACTCCTAGGTAGGGAGAAACCTTGGGAGGAACCAGACTAAAAAGGGGGAGCCCATCCTCTTCTGGCCGGCACAGGGTATGTCCAAAAAAGACCATGTCATGGTCAGTCCAAGGTTAGTCTGAGTTAGGTAGTCAGCGGGGGCTAAACCACGCGGAGAGGGTCCAGATCCAGGAACTGGGGTTGGCGTGGGGGTGAGGGTTGATGGGGGCAGCTCACACTTCTCGCAGGATCTAGGGCTCGGGGCAGGTGCCCCGAGTCAGAGGCCGAGGCAGAGAAGAGAACATGCAGTCAGAAAAAAGCAGTGCTATAGCCAGTAGCACTATGTAAGCAGGGGAGCACAAGCATAGGAAATATACAGTTAGCCCCAACAGGTGTAAGCTATGGCAGCATACCTATTAGGAGAGGGACAGAGAAAACACGCAGCCATGTGAGAGTTCCAAACAATCCACACCTGATCAAGGATAACCAGCATAACAGTGGTGGTAACACATTGAGGAGGTGACAGTATGGAAAGTTTCTCACTCCATAAGACACTAAGGCACGGCCTTCTTCATCTCTCCACCTAGACTATGTTTGGCAGTAAGCTAGGCTGAAAAGATATGTTTTTAATCTACACTTAAAAATTGAAACTGTGTCCGAATCCCTAACATGCCTTGGTAAACCGTTCCACAACAGAGGAGCTCTAAAAGAGAAGGCTCTACCACCAGCTGTGCTCTTCAAAATTCTAGGGAGTAATAGATGGCCGGCTTCTTGTGAACGAAGCTGTCGTGTCGGCTTATAGGGGGCAATCATTTCGGTCAGATATAAAGGTGCAAGTCCGTTTACTGCTTTAAAAGTTAGCAACAGTACTTTATAATCAGCCCGATATTTAATAGGAAGCCAATGTAGTGATGCTAACACTGGAGTAATGTGCTCATACTTTTTGGATCTAGTCAAAATACGTGCCGCTGTATTCTGTACTAGTTGAAGACTCTTTAGAGAGCTACTAGAGGAGCCGGATAATAAGGCATTACAATAGTCTAGCCTCGATGCAACAAAAGCATGCATCAAGGTTTTAGCATCCTCTAATGACAGAAAGTGCCGAATTTTAGCTATGTTTCTTAGGTGAAAGAAAGCTACTCTGGAAGTGTTTTTAATATGAGTGTCAAATGTAAGGTCTGATCAATAATAAAACCAAGGTTCTTAACCATAATACTTGATGTAACTATGCAATCACCTGCATTTAACTGCAGATCCAACTTGTTCCTTAATTTTTGGGGCCCAAAACCATCATCTCTGTTTTATCTGAATTTAAAAGCAGGAAATATACTGTCATCAGTTCTTTATATCAGAGATACAAGCCTCTAATTGAGTGAGTTTAAGTGTTTCACCTGGTTTCATTGATATGTACAGCTGTGTATCATCGGCATAGCAATGGAAATTTACACCATGTTCTGAATAACATTACCGAGTGGTAGCAAGTATAATGAGAACAGTAATGGTCCCAGCACTGAGCCTTGTGGAATACCATATTTAACCTGAGAGTAGTCAGAGAACTCTTGATCTAATTGCACAAATTGAAACCGGTCTAATAAGTATGATTTAAACCATGAGAGTGCCCGTCCACGCAAACCAACCAGGTTTTCTAGCCTATGAAGGAGAATCTGGTGGTCAATAGTGTCAAAAGCAGCACTTATGTCAAGGAGCACTAGAATAGAAACATAACCAGTGTCCAATGCTAACAGTAAGTCATTTACAACTTTAATAAGTGCTGTCTCAGTGCTATGGTTTGGTCTAAAACCTGATTGTAATGTTTCATATAGATTATTCGTTTTTAGGAAAGCAGTTAATTGTTGAGCTACAGATTTCTCTAAAATTTTTGACAAAAAGGGCAGATTTGAAATGGGCCTATAGTTCTTCAGATTAACAGGATCAAGATTTGGTTTCTTTAGAAGAGGCTTGATTACTGCTACTTTTAAAGACCTAGGTACGCAACCCAATAATAGGGATGTATTTATGATATCTAACATGGGCTGGCCTAGCACAGGCAAAAGCTCTTTAATAAGCTTTGTTGGTATGGGGTCTAACAGACATGTAGATGATTTGGAGGACATAACTAGTTTACTGAATTTGTCCAGATCAAGGGAGTGAAAAACTCAAGGGTCTCTACGCAACCCTGCTCCTGATAGCCCTGTGCTATCTCGGCAGTTGGAGTGCTAGATATTGGAGTCATTTTCATAATTTGTTCTCTGATTGTCTCAATCTTATCAGTAAACGAGTTCATAAAGTCATTTGAATTATAGCTAGAAGGATAACTGATGGAAACTGAAGACTGTTTTTTGTCAGTTTAGCTACCGTGTTAAATAGAAATCTTGGGTTGTTTTTATTCTGGTCAATTAGTTTCGAGAAGTACGATGACCTAGCTGTAGTAAGAGCGTGCTTGTATTCGATGAGGCTGTCCTTCCAAGCAGAGCGAAAAACCTCTAAATTGGTAGAGCGCCATCTGCGTTCTAATTTTCTGGAAACTTGTTTAAGGGCACGGGTATGGTCGGTAAACCAGGGTGCAAGTTTCTTCTCACTGCATTTTTTCTCTTGAGGGTGCGACCGCATCAAGTGTATTCCGTAAAATGTGATTTAACGCATCAGTTTGATGATCAATTGACAAAAGGCTATTTGGGTCCTGACTTGATACTAAGGATTCGGGAAGTAAGTTTATAAGTTTTGAAGCCGTCAATGAATTTATAGAAGCGGCTGGAATAGTATTTAGGTTCGATTTAATAGGAATATTTACCTGAATTTCAAAAGAAATCAAAAAGTGATCCGATAGTACAGGATTATGGGGAGACACAATGATATTCTCGACATCGATACCATAGGATAAAACTAAATCTAAGGTATGATTGTGGCGGTGGGTTGGTTCAGATATATTTTGAACAAAACCGACAGAGTCAATAATAGCTGCAAAAGCCAGTCCTAAAGGGTCACTGTCATTATCAACATGTATGTTGAAATCTCCAACAATCACAACTTTATCCGCCATAGTTGCCAAGCTTGATAAAAACTCTGCAAACTCGGAGAGAAAAACAGTATACGGTCAGGTGGTCTATAAATAGTTATTAAGAGGAAGGATTGCACTGAGGTAACTAGATCTTTTGACCGTCCAGAAAGCATAAGCGATTCAAAAGAGAGAACTTATCCCCACATTTAGGTGTAAAACTAAATTTTGTCGAAAAAATCACAGCAACACCGCCCCCTCTACCGGACAGACGGCGCTTGGCAGCTGGCATAACCATCGGGAGATGCCTCATTCAGTGCACTGTATTCGTCAGGCCTAAGCCAGGTTTCAGTGAAACTAATCAGGTCAAAACTATGGTCGGTGATTAGTTCGTTCACAAGAACTGCCTTGGGGGAAAGTGATCTAACATTTAACAATCCACATTTAAGATGTCTTACTACAGGCAACACTTACTGCAGGCTGAGAGGTTTTAATATAAATAAGATTGTGTACACAAATGCCACGACAGCCAGTGTGCTCAGATAGCTTTTTGCTTCTAAAACCATTTCCAAAACGAGGGACAGACACAGTCTCAATAGCTAAGCTAGTCACGGGTTTTGGAAGCTAGCAGACAGTGGTTTAGGACCAGAAGTCTGCTGCCTGGCTAGCGCTCTGAGAGGTCATAAATTTTGCGAATTTATACTACGGGATAATGTTCTAGATAATAGAAGAGAACCTCTCAGTTCGGGTGGAGTCCGTCTCTCTTCAGTAAGCCAGGCTTTCCCCAAAAAGTAGGCCAATTGTCTATGAAGCCCAAGTCGTTGTCAGTACACCAGTTAGCCATCCAGCGATTTAGCAACGTGAGTCTACTGTAGACTTCGTCACTCCTACGGGTAGGGATAGGGCCAGAGATAATTACTTCCCGACTGAGTGTTTTAGCGAGCTTACACACCGAAACAAAATTATTTTTAGTGATCTCCGACTGCCTAAGTCGGACATCGTTAATGCCAGCGTGGATAATAATTTTAGAATATTTACGATTATTCTTAGCTAGCACCTTTAAGTTTGCCTCCACGTCGGTAGCTCTGGCCCCAGGCAAACATTGGACTATGGTCGCTGGTGACTCTATCCTCACGTCTCGTAAAATGGAATCGCCAATTATCAGAGCTTTCTCAGTAGGTGTATTACTGAGTGGGGAAAAACGATTCGAAACGTGAGTTAGGTGTATGACCTCCTTGGGACGGCGACTATGCCTCCCTCGAACCGTGACAAAAGCACCTTGCTGCGAAGGTTCTGCTGGGGGAATAACACTAATGTCTAGGCTATTTAAACTCCCTGGTGCGTCCGGCGCTAACAGAAAAGACTCTATGTAACTCTCTCCTTCCTGAATCTGGCGAAGCGTCCGGATGCGGTCCTCAAGCTCAACTATTTTCTGCGCCAATTCTAAATTAAGTTCACACTTCCTACAAATACCAGTTACGTTAAACTTGGCGTCAGAACTAACACTAAACATATTGCACTCCAAGCAGGAAACAAGGGAGGAAGCCATGGTCGAATTCCTTACCGTAATGTTTTCTTGGGTGTCGAACAGAAAACCACGGTGCTCGAGTCCCGTATGGGTTGGTTAGTTAGGAATAACCGAAAAAGATTTAAAAAAAAAAAAAAAAAAAAAAAAAAAAAAAAAATAGAAAAGAGTTTTGTATCCAAATCAGTATAAAAGTGTAGAAAATGCGGGCAGCGAAAACCTGGAGCAGCAGTTACTACAGCGCGCGTCGCGTTCAAAATGGAAACAGGAAACAGGGACTCTATCCATCCTTGAACAGCCTTTTTTCCTACATTTGTGATCAGTTCAGTCATAATATATATTGTAGCAGAAATGGGAGCAAAACAGTATTTATTTTACTGCTCCTTGGGGGTCTGATTGAAAAATAAAATGAAAGACTACAAAATATGTAAGAGATACTGTAAATCATGATGGGCTTGAGGTGTTGCACAGTAAGAACTGGTATAGGTTTTGCTCTCAAGAGGCACATTTTTTTCAGCATTTTACCCATGTCTATTCTTTATTCTTATTCTATTATTCTTTCCTCAGTCAGACCCCCGCCTGTGTCTTTTGCCCGCATTAAGTTGTAAGACAGTTTCTCTTCTGTACTCTGCCTAAGATCATGCCATTTTTCTTTGCATCGTCTACTGTTTGTTTTATTATACCTAATGAATACATTTATTTTGTGGTGTCACAGTCTTTTTTTCTGCTTTAAATAGCTGCAACAAAATGGCGACCGTCTTTGCGCTGTGACTATCTTAGTAAATCTGGCCCTCAGTGCTTTACAGTGTGTGTCCATGTTCACATTAAACACAAGTTCTGTGATATTGATAAATAAATGCATGCAATTTTCATAAATGTAGGAAGTTGAGGTAACAGCACAGCTTGCAGACACAGGGGCAGGACAGGAGAGCTTCTCAGGTGAGACTTATTTGAATAGATTTAGTAGTGTGTACAGTATGTAACATTTTGCAGGATTTGACAGATTGTCTACAGCGAGTCATAGGGTGGTTTACAGTTGATTAAATCCCCCTTAAAAGCACAGGCTAGAAAATATGCTTGCCATTTTCTTCACTCCAACACGCTTAGTGTGTAGCAAAGACATAATCTAGTTCTTTCCAGATCTGCTCTTGATCAAGGTCATGTTACTGGTTCTGGTAGTTTTTGCAACATGATAGAAACTCAGTGCTTTACAGTGTCCTTGTTCACACTGAACACAAGTTTGAGAAGCACGGCAGTGCAGAATGAGTTAATGCTCACCCCATTCTGTGATATTGATAAATAAATGCATTCAATTTTCATAAATGTAAGAAGATTAGGTACCAGCACAGCTCAGTGCAGACTCAGGGACAGGACAGAAGACAGTGTTCTGCTGGCTGCTTCTTGTTGGTCTTAAGCTGCTCCACAGGGTAATAATGATGCAGTTATGAGCGAGTCGCAAACTCTTATTGAGGCTATGATGCCACAAAAATAGCTGGAATTAAATAGAGTGTACTAAAGACTAAATATGTACTTACACCTTATATGATGACTTTAATGTATTCCATCTGATGATGTTACTCTGTTTGCCTCATATGAATTTTTGATAATAACAGCTTGTAATTTTGAGTAGTTATCACTCTTACAGCAGAGCAATGCGAGGCTCTACAACAGACTAAGTTCTCAATATTTAAATCATGCACTGACATAAAATAATAAGCTAACTTTTTCCCATAAATTGAGGTTTTATTTTCTATTGTACTTCTCCAAAATCACTAGCTGGAGAATAGAACAGGCCTCTCTTTTTTGCATTCCCCCGGCCCCTCCCAGTGTTCAACACAAAGTGATGTCCCAGCATTTATGAACTTACATCTATTTAGAAAGTGTAATTAGATTAGCCCCACAATATTGGCATGCCCAGTTTTATTTACATTTATAATGGCTTATTAAGCAATCATATTGAATTGTTAATGGTTCTGTGATACATAACACAATAAGTGGGACACTAATGTTCCATTATCATATGTTCGGGGGACTGACTGACCTATTTGTGTGAGAAAGGCACCAACCCCCAAAAGACTATAAGGCTATAAGAGCAGTATTGAATTACAACAGTTGTTCCTTTTGTTATATTTAAATTCAAACACTGCAAGTGTGTTCAACACTTATTTAGGTAAAGTCAGGGACTGGGGGTGACATGACTTTGCCAACAGCAAAGTTATTTCAATTTTATAATCACCAAACGCCTGAAAAACGTCATGGTGCTCCTCGTGTTAAACTGACAATAAGGAGTCAAATAAAACCTGGTTTGGAAACTATCCACATTTTGACTTTCAGATAAAGATTCCATTCTTTTCACCAAGTCTAACAAGCCAAATTATGTTAAACTAACACTTGTGTCAAAATTAAGAAAAAATGTTGAATTAATTTAGGCCAAATGCTAAATATATTTACTGGAGCTACATATTTAGAGGATGAAAACATATTTTCCCAAACAATATTCAAATCAATCTCGACTCACATCCAAAGCATGGAGCTCTGTGTCCTAAACAAAAGTCAAACCAAGAGGTGTATTTTTAGCACATATGAATTTGTTATGGAGAACAGAAGCAATGCCTCAAGTGGAATTTGCAGAGGTAAGGGATTCAGCTGATGCATTGGGATTGTAACTCCAGGAGGTTCTCCAGAAGGGCAGAGCAAAAACCTGACATTCACGAAATAAGATTTCCTAAAGAGAGATTATGCCTGAAATAGCCAAAGGCCTTGTGCATCAAATGAACCGATAAGTGTAAACATTCTTGCTGGACTTGTCCTCATAAATACAATGTTCTCCCATTTATTATTATGCGTTTATATTTACCAATACAGGAGGGCCTCTATTTTACGGACTGAAAGGCAGTCGGAAAATGCTAGGGCAAGCAGTAACCCAGACCAAAAATGTTGGAATCACTTTTGGCATTTTAACAACACACGCCAGCAGTGCACACAGGCTCATGGTGCATCAAGGTGACATTTCAGTGGGCAATGAGTTGAAGGTTTGACCATGTGCTGGCCAATCAGGACACTTTCCACATTCACTTTAATGAATGGTGAGCTGCCAGTGGTGGAGCGGTGAGCTGCCGGCCACTTATTTCTCTCACCGGGCGCACGCCAATGATGTTGCGGCCGAGATTGCCCTGCCACCGGAGGACCTGCGCTGGTCCTTGGGACTGCGTTCTGCAGCGCCTGCTCCTGTTTGTGCACCCGTGAATTGTGCACCTGCTGTCCCGCCCTTTACTGTTAATGCTGTTCTTGCTCTTCCCATTGTTTCTGTAGATTTAGGCGCTTTGGCGATTGCAGCCCCGGCCCCAGCTTCTCACCATCAGTTTGGCTCAACCTTCCTACCCCATCCTCCCTACCACTTGCGACACTGCTGTCGCCCTGTCTGTTAATCCTGTCCTCTCTGCTCCCCCTGTTTCTGCGGGTTTTGTCATCAACACAACTGCAGCCCCGGTCTCTCACCATCAGTTACACTTTCCCTTCTCCGCTCCCTTCACTGGCATCCTACATAGACCTGATGGGCTCCACCCTACTGTCTCACAGTCGGTTGGCCCACCCTCTAGTGTTATTTTGGCCCCCGCCTATTTTTTCCTGCCTTCTCTCCCTGTCCCTCAGACAACTTCCAGGCTTGTTCAGTGCCAGTCCCTCAACCATTGTTCTGCTTCCCTAATGTGGCTGTTGCCCCATCCATGCTTCCTGCCCCCCTTTATCCATGGCCCCAGTATCCCGCTTCCCGTAGACTCTTACTCCCTATCCACTTCCTCTGCGATCCCTCCCCTATTTGGGACTAACATTTAATCTACTCTTGAATTATTCATTCATTACCTACATACATATTGATCTTTATATAAACATTTTCAACTGTCAAAGATGCTTACAAAACATACATTCCTTTGGACACACGATATCAGGCATGCACATATAGCATTAACACGTTAACAAAATCAATACCACCTCCAGTGGGTTATGGCAACCATTTCATCCAAACGGCCAGCCAGGTTTAAAATCTAGGCTGGCAGTCGTTGGGGGTCAACAACCTTGTCCTAATGGCCAGGTGTGATCCTGCCTCTGGGCTCCGGAGGTCCAGCCATCCCACATATCCTAAAATACATAATTTAAATACGTATTGTGGCATCCCAAGGGGCAGTCTGAGGAAATGTCTGCCTGCCCCTTTAATTCTTGGGAGCCACTGGAGAGAGAAAGACTTCCCACAGTTCCACACCTGAAACAAGTGAAGAAACAAGGACTGAAGGCAGCTGATGTCAATTAGGAGCTTTCTAAATGACTGTTTGGGGGGAGTATTGGTGAGCGGGCTGTTTGAATTGGTTTTGGATTGTTGTTTGAATTGGTTTTGGATTGTTGTTTGAATTGGTTTTGGATTGCTGTTTGAATTGGTTTTGGATTGCTGTTTGAATTGGTTTTGGATTGCTGTTTTTGAATTGAACTTGGATTGTTTTGAGGATCCCGTTTTGTGTAAGGACTTGAATTGTGTGAGGAACTGAACTGGATTTATGACTTGGATTACAGACTAAAAGAAAGATAAGGATTGTGAACTGGATGTGGTTTTTTTGTGTTTTTTCAATTCCCCACCCTTGTGGTTTCCCTCTGGTACTGCCTCCTCCGGGTTATTCAACTTGCCTGTGCCCTCTGAAAAGGTAATTGAGTGTCCCCCCACCCCAAGGGACACCACAATATGTTATATGGGAATTTATTTCTACTGACTTGGAGTTCTAAACAAGCCTTTTAAAATGTTTTACTGCATTTAATAAATTACACATTCTATAGGCTATTTCAAACTTTGCTTTGATTCCAGTAATCTGCCGTGGCAATGAATTTCAAATCAGTTTTTGATTGTATTAAATTATTTGACTTTTCAAACTTTGCTTTGGCTGCCGTGCTTGTTTTTCATTAGACACACACCATGGGTCAGAAATACAGGATTATACTGTACTAGATTATTTACCGTTCATTAATGTCTAACAAAACAGAACAGAGAGAATCAGCATGAGAGACCGTATTAGTGTTTTTACTCTTGAAATGTAACCAAAATAGCTTGACACATTTAACACTCCCAATAAGCATTTCCTGTTGTAATAATTTGTTTTTCGACACTGGTATCAGGCTAATAAAATCTTTCATAAGAACAGCAACTCCATGCACCGTGACCACGCTCCATGAGAACTGTTCATCCTCTAAAATCCTCCAGACAGCCAGCCTGCATTCCGCCTGCTGCCATTCTAATGTAACCACAGCATCAGCACCGTCAAACAAAGAAATGACTGAGAACCATACATGATGGAGTGATTGTCATAACTTATTTATTCCCATATGTTTTCGTCAAATCTCACGGCAACCTATCAGTTGCGCAGATTTGCTCAATCCTCGCCATCTATTCCTCTTTTTTTGTGCTGCATGGTTTACGGCTTCCTTCGCAGCCCAAAAGACCATTACCAGCCTAGCCTTTCCGCCTGTGTGGCAGTCTCTTTGAGACCGGGTGCCAGTCAAGATGGATGTTCTTGGAGGATTTGTGTCCCATGTGTTTGGCACGCGGCGTGCAAGCCTGCGTGCGCCCGCCCTGCTGGGTGCGCTGTGAACCGCAGCGCTAATCTGCAGTGTCCACAGAGGTCCATTCTGTTCCGGAGGGTGGGTGGTGCACCATGCCGCACACTGCCGTCAATGCAGCAGGTTTTGCCCGTGCACCAATTAGACGCTGTCAGATACCAATGGGGTCCAATTACATATTGTTTGGGAAGGACTGCAAAGGATGCAGGGCATTGCAGCTTTAGTGTGGCAGGTGTGTCAATCTGTTGAAAGGTTGTCTTTTTAGACCTTGTATAAAAATGTATGCACCTATCTAATCAAAATTCAGAGGCCACGCCACAAACTGCAATGGACAGTTTGACATCTTTACATTTTTAAGGGTCCAGAGGTTTGCTTTAAAAAATAAATAAAAAAAATCTATTTTGAGGGTACAATGCATATGAAACTGTATATTTTGAAATGATTGTTGTTTGAGTTTAGCCACCTTTGTGTTGTTGTCATCCCAGCCTCTGGAGCTGTACGCTGGTTCTGTAATCTGATTACGGGGGACAGCTGCCCATTAAGTGCACAGAATCTCTTTTGATTCGCTTTCGTCAGCATGTACAGTCCCGCAGCATTAAGAGGGCTCAAATAGGCTCTGCCTTTCCCATCAAAATGCTTTTATTGCACTCAACTGGCAGCACCCTATACACTACCTATACAAGTTCTGTGGCCTTCCGCTTGTGAGTCAGGGCCCTCCAGACCCATGCTGTTGCTGTGCGTCCCCTGAGTACGTGTGCTCAGCCTGGCCAATGTCTGTGGAAATGCCAGAGAACGCAGTGCATGTGTCTGCTGCTGCCACTTTCGCAATGGGAGCCTGGGATGGACAAACTTGGCTGTGACCAGAGGACATCTGATGCGGATGTTTGTACAGATACGTTTTTCCATTTGTGGAGCTGTGATTGAATGCAACATTACATTTTCAAACACATTTAAGGTTGTACAGTACACATGTGAATGGCTATTAACAATCCTCAGGAGTCAGGAATGGGGTTTTTTCTGAACACGGATTCAGTCTAACTGAAATTTAATTTTGATGTGCCTTTGAGTCACCTCCTTTTGATTCTCACAAAAGATTAATTTGAAAGTTTTATTGATCATCAAACGTGTGTCGTGAAAGATTACGCCTGCTTAATGCTTCTGAGATCGAAATTAGTTCGATTTAGATCTCTCTCTCTCTCTCTCTCTCTCTCTCTCTCTCTCTCTCTCTCATTCTTCTCCATCCTCACAGAGAGTGTC
This sequence comes from Aldrovandia affinis, assembly GCA_029706075.1. Lineage (NCBI taxonomy): Eukaryota > Metazoa > Chordata > Actinopteri > Notacanthiformes > Halosauridae > Aldrovandia > Aldrovandia affinis. Next base: position 4,391,260 of record JAINUG010000068.1, on the reverse strand, counting down.
ATTGGCGTGACAGGCTCTTTTCTCCCGGTGCAGGCAGCGGGGCCTAATGACGGGTGTCCGGCTGGGTCCTGCCAGTCATCCGCCTCTCTGGCACCCTGGGTAATTGGCTGAGCTCTGTGGCACTCCGTGCAGTCAGGCCCGTGCTCTGCGCCGGCTCCTGCTCCTGTGCTTCCTGGGTTTCTGTATTTATATCACTCCCCTCTGCGTTTCCTCTGCAGTGATTACCGTGAACACGTCTGCATGAGAGAACACTGATGCAGGAAGGACGTTTTTGAGAAGGAATGCGTAATATTTCTGATAGCTTTTCAGACATTAAAAATCCAAGAGATGGATGTGTTTATCTACCTCTACCGTAGGTCAACAGCACAGAATGTTCGAAAAGGAATGTACAATGTCAAATAATAAAAATTATCAGTAAGCTCACATTTTTAAAGGTGTTTCAGTTGTCACTTTCACACATGGCACTATGCAACATTTTTCAAAAAACAAAATGGCGGCTACACCCCCCAAGAAAAGTGAGTTAGTAATAGTGGGGGACTCAATTATTAGAGGTGTTGACAGTATAGTGTGTTTACATGAAAAGGAGTCTCAGATGGTATTTTTCCTGCCTGATGCCCATGTTAGAGACCTCCTGGTACATGCAAACAAGCTCCTGGCTAGAGTGGGGGTGGATCCAGTGATCATGGTCCATCTGGGAGCCAGGTAACTTAGGTAAGGGTAGGTTTGTGGTTCTACAGAACAACTTTTTTTTATAGTACTAGCAACAAAGATCTGAACAAAGTAAGGCACATATCTTTCTTTTTAAATAAATTTTTTGTCAATACTGCTGCAACCGCACACAAAAAAGGTTCTGCACGTGTGTCAGTGATTAAAGCAAGATTGCATTCATTCGGTTCACAGCGTGTACCGAACCGAAAGTCCTGTACCGAATAGTTCGGTACGAATACGTGTACCGTTACACCCATAATTATTAGTATCAAGGGTAGAGGGGCACAGACTGCCTGGATTGAAGATATCAGGGCAAAGTATAATAACACCAGCAAGGATATCATAAATAAAATATTTTTAGAGCAGAATGTTAATAGAGTTGGTTTGGCATCAGGAGTCAGGAGTGGGAGAGGGAGAAAAGAAATGCACCAGTAGTACTTTGAAGTTCTATGTTTAAATGCTAGAGGCATACAAACAATTTTTTTGGAACTGGAGGCTGTCATGTTTAATGGGGGTTATGACATTGTTGGGATTACGGAGACATAGCTTGGTGCAGTGGATGGGGATGAATATAATGTGGAGGGGTACAAATTGATCAGGAAGGATAGAACAAATAAAAGAGGTGGGGGTATGGCCCTGTATGTGAAGGAAAATGTCAATGTGCAGGAAATTCCAGGAATTGGTTTCTGAAGATTGAAATTTCAGATTCAAACCAAGAGCGGATTGCAACAGGAATCTACATTTTTCTTGGCTTGGAACACATCAAACATCATGGTTGCAGATTTAGGGTACAAATAGAACTTTAAAGATGGTATTCCCCCATGTCTTTGCATTTTACTCATTTATCTACTGTCTGTCTAAGGTTTTCAGTGCCATTGGCGATTCTCTGACTTGTCTTTGAAAGCTCAACGAAGGACGTTGGGTGCATGCACACACAGTCACATCAGTGGTAGAGGTCCACGTACCCGACTAATGCAGAGCAAAGTAGAAGCAGTAATCAACAGTAAGAGAAGTAATCAACATCTTCCAGGTGACTGGGAGGGAGAGAAGAGCAAACAACCAGATGAGGGAAAGAGAGAAGAACGGGTAGTTCAACCGATATGAGCTGCATTGCATAAGATTATATATTATTAAAATAAATTATAAGCAATGAAGACATACGTGATTTTGGCAGACATAATTACCTGAAACGTTTTTTTCCCACAATTAACCCGTTCCACAGTGTAAACAAATTTCCCACACTGATTTTGGCCCTACCTCCCTACCCCTTCCTAGCGAACACTGCCCATCTACATTGCTTCTTAAGTGACTAGAAAACACAGGTATTTCATGTAAATGGTATATCCATCCCCAAATTATTTCTGTATTTTTATCATCAGTCCTCCTCTTATAAAACCTCTAGGCCTAAATGTCATTTTGAAATTTAGGCTCAAAGTTTTACTAGTGTTGCCTTTTTGTGTCACTTCATTATGCATTTTGAATCAAATTATGCAAAATTGATCTAAGACGTATACATATATTTCTGAGATATATTCAAAAATGTTTATTGGATGGAATATCCCTTTCGGTGTACAACAGAATGGTAGCCAGGGTGCCAAGAGAGAGAGCAAGCACAGCAGACAGGGTGCAAGATATAGAAGCTCTTGAAAAAGTTAAAAGAAGGGCAACTAAATTGATAACTGGTATAAAAGGTAAAAGTTATGAGGATAGACTTAAGGCACTCAATCTATCTAAGCTTAACAAACGGAGACTAGGGGGGATTCCCTAAAAGGGTTTAACAAAGTGAACTACCAAAGATTTTTTGAGATAGGTGCGGTCAGCAGAACAAGAGGCCACAGGTGTAAATTCCGCACAGATATTAGGACGTTTTTGCCTGGAACAGCTTTCCAGGTAGGGTAGTAGAGGCAGAAACACTTGGGCTATTCAAGTCCAGGCTGGATGCAATACTAGATTCTATTTCTTTAGATTAGGACACAATGAGCCTAGATGGGCTGAACGGCCCGTTCCCCTCATTATGTATTCTTATGTTCTTCAGTTCTTCAGAGAGAGGGGTAAGCCCAGCAGACAGGGTGCAAGAGAGAGAGAGCAAGCACAGCAGCACAATGGACAGGGTGCAAGACAGAGAGCGCAACACAGCAAACAGGGTGCAGGACAAAGAGAGCAGCACAGGAGGCAGGGGACAGGGTGCAGGACAGAGAGAGCAGCACAGGAGACAGGTTGCACAGAGAGAGAGAGCAGCACAGGACACAGGGTGCACAGAGAGAGAGAGCAGCACAGGACACAGGGTGCAAGACAGAGAGAGCAGCACAGGAGACAGGTTGCACAGAGAGAGAGAGCAGCACAGGACACAGGGTGCAAGACAGAGAGAGCAGCACAGGAGATGGGGTGCAATAGCTTCTATTCTACCACAGATAATAGGAGTGACTTAGGAGACACGGACACAGGTCCTAAACAAGTGAAATTATCACACTATCCCAAAGAGCACATTGGCTTAAAGCACATTTCCTTTCAGCCTAGTTAATTGAGGCCTTTTCATGGCTAGAGTATTTCTGTGAAGAGAAATGCAGCCTTCTGCTTTGCTACTTTTGTTTGCGCTGGATACGGTAATTGGAGAAAAACACTGAGCAAGTTTCAAATGCATGACAAAACTCATAAGGATTGTATGGTCTCTTGGATGAGTTACAAGGCTACAGCCTCACGTGGCAATGTTGTTGCGCAGATACAAAATGCTAATTCTAATTAAATAAGTCAGAGAAGAGAGTACCTGCAGTGTATCATAGCGTTTACCTCCATGTCAGGAAAACAAGGTATTGTTTTCATTTTAAGGTGATAATGAAACAGAGGACAGCTAAAATAATTGGCTGTGTGTCATTGAGTTGAGTGTGTGAACCTTTTAAAGAGATTTGATCCTTTCCTGCTACACAGCTCCGTCTCATTGCCCTTACCTCTCTCCGACCTCGCAGAACGATACGACAAGTGCTGTGCTCGGGAGGTAACGGCAACTATTGTCAATGAACTGAAGGAGTCTAAAATGTATTCCATTATGGCTGATGAAGCAAGAGATAGACCCGCTGAGCCGTTGGCAGTCCGTGTTAGGTATGTAACCACGGAGCGTTTCCTGGCCCTAACTGAACTGAAAAGTTTTGATGCACAATCCGTCGTCGCGGCGATTCAGCATCGGTTACAAGTGCATGGAACTGATGACTTAAAATATGTGGCACAGAACTTACGGTGACGCAGCTGTCATGAGCGGGGCAGCAGGAGGCGTGCAAGCCCATTTCAGAATACAGCACCCTGAGGCAATATGTATCCATTGCTATGCTATGCACACGAGTTAAACCTCGTCTTGTGCAACACATGCAATGCTGTCTCTGAGGCTGCGGCTGTTTAATTCATTGGAGAGTTTGCATTCTTTTTTCAGGGCCTCCCTGGTGAGCCATCGCACATTTTTAGAAGTACAACAAAATCTGGGATTGAGGCAGTCAGAACTTGTGCAACTGTTCAATATGCGCTGGGTGTGCCAGGTATGCTCGGCAGCGAGTGCACTGCTCAATGACCTGTCTGCTGTCATTGATTGATTGATTGATTGATTGATCGATTGATTGATCGATTGAAATGATTATTCCCTTGCCTCGACAGAATGACAGCAGAGCTTGTCCAGCGTTTTCCAGGTGTAAATTCCGAACTTGTGAAAGGAATTCCAGCATGCAGTCCAACTTCAGATCATTTCTTATCACAGTCACATTTGGCAGAGATTGCAAGCCACTGAGCTGCAATCACAGTAGCCAAAAATTATTTGGCGAGCAAGAAAAACACTGGTGCTGATCTGCCTGACATGATAACCTTCTGGAACCTGTCATGTTCCCATCATTGAAAGCTGTCATGCAGATTGCCCTGACCATGATACCTGTAAGCAGTTGTACCTGTGAGAGATCATTCAGTGCGTGGCACCGACTGGCCACGGTGCACTATGGGGCTAAACAGACTGCGTCGCCTCGGTATAATGCCCTTCAAGAAGGATGTTCTCCAAGGACTGAGAGTCACAACAAACTGATTGATCGATTTGCCGCCCACAAAGAGAGAAGGTGCCCTTTAATGCTCCCACCCTCAATTAAATAAAATGGGAAGACCACACCCCAAAGACTTAGCTTAGAGACTACTGAGAGACTAGTTCTAAGAGACTATCAGACTTTTCCATCTGGAATTGGATTAATGGGCCCTACAGTCATGAGTAATACATTTCCATTGACAGTCAACATCTTGATATTATTTTTCCCCATTCCTTATTTATCTTTATTTAAGCAAAATCTATTTCTATAAGGGTTGCTAAACTAAACTGGTAACTCGTCGCTTTGTTAACTTGACTGGATTATAGCCAAGGTATTACACAGGGCAGGCAATGATGGCATCATGCAATTAGCTAGTGTAAAATAAACAATTCTGAAAGTGCAATGCATACAAAGACCCTTTTCTTCAGTGCTCTCTGTTTATCCTCTTACTACAGTGTAAATCAAATCTTTCCTGCTACCTTTGTCAGTGAAAGTCTAATGTTCTGTATTCTGTCAGCCTCAACTTCGAGTGAAAGGTAAATGTTCTTCTTTAATAACATTATTTAAAAAGATTGATGCAGGTGGTTGGGGGGTGGGCCCCCCTAGAGTTGAACTCTTGGCAACGCCCCTGGTTTAACACCTCCTGTCGTTAAATTAAAAATCAATTAACCTTTTCTGTGAAGTGCACTACCTAGCTCCTGTGCACACATCTTAAGGCTCAGTTGTGCCTTTCCTAGCAATATGCAATATAATAAATCAGTGCAAATCAGTGTTTCAAAATCAGCTATATATTGATTTTGCAACCCGTTGTCTCATTTTCAGCAAGAAATGTAACATTACTGATGGGATATTGTGAAATGAGTGAAACTGAGTGAAATTTATTTGGCTGACTTTCATCCAAATTGACTTCCATGGCCAATATGGCAAACAGCACCAAGTGCAAATAACTAGGCTAACTACAAGTAGGCAGTAACAGTGATTGGGCAGGTCAGACTCTTCCGCTATACAAGCAATTGTGATAAGAAGTTCACAAATATTTAACACAATTTAATTGTATTACCTAACAGTAAATATTATAGTATGAATCAAAAAACAAAAGGAGCTTAAAATACACAGATACAATACATTGCTTTAATTATAGATGTAGGTGTGAGATTTGAGCTCCAAGTCTACTATGAGTGGGAATGTTTTTTTACCTACGAGGTTAACGACTTCCTGAAGAGGTGGATTTTCAACCCACGCTTGAAAACACATAGTGACTGGCTCAGACAGCTCATTCCACCACCGTACGGCTGGGGTAGAGAAGAAGTGTGAATCAAGTGATCGCAAGGGCCCAGATGGAGTGTACAGTCTGACAAGGGCTCGCAAGTAGAGGAAGTCGAGCGTTTGACCACACCGCGATGACCCAACACCAAGGTTTTAAACATGGCGTGGGCTGCAATCAATAGCAAGATGAGAGAGATGAGGAAACATTTACATTTACATTTTAAGCATTTAGCAGATGCTCTTATCCAGAGCGACTTACAAGGAAAGGTGATACATGCATATCTCTCTCTAAGGATGACCAAAAAACAAGACAAGCATCTGCATTCTGGATGAGTTGGTGAATGGATGAGTGGTTTATTGGCAAGTGATGAGTACCTGAGTGACTGACAAAAATGAGTTTCTGTAGTCATGTGAGTCGAACACACTTGCGCACTGACAGGACAGCTACTCCCAACTTAAAGAACTGCACACAGTGTTAAAGTGTGAAAACGCTAACTTTACTGAGAGTTCAACCCATAGGGCTCATTTGGGTTCACTGCTCCTCATTCCTGGCTGTCAGAGGCAAATGTCACTCTAATGCACAATACAGTGCAGAAACACCAGTAACTAGGAGAAGATCAAATAACATTTTGTTAAAAATATGTTGTTAGTTAATCATTTATGGAATGAATAGCTAACAACATGGTTTATCACCATGGAATAATGCATGAATCATTCATTAAAGTTAGTAACTGTAATAACTATTAAATGGCATTTGTTAAGGTTGGTGTGACTATTTAAATTGCTATTATGTTGCACTGATCCCCTATAGATCATTAATTTACTACTCATATTAGTGGATTGGATAGAACTTTCTTCCCAGATAGAATCTGTGTGTGAAGGTGATTGAAGCTCTTTCAATCACCTCCACTTATCCAGTGTCACACTGAAGCTCTTTGTGACCCAATAAGCATCGTAGTGGAAAACTGTGAAGATGCAAGAATGCCTTGTACTGGAAAAGTGACAAACACACTGGCTGTCCAACCCTTTCTGTCCACCTGGAGAAGGAGAAGGAGTATTCAACAGTGCTGTTTTGGGTCACCAGTCAGGGAACAAATAAGCAGGGTGAAGCTCAGCCCAACAATCTTGGTCAATAAATACACATGCCAATTGCGTCCGGCACAACAATCATGTCAGTCTTTCTCATCAATATCAATTTCTCTTTTTTTTTTCTTTCTTTGTTCGTGAATGCGACTACATCTGGACAGCCAGGTATCTGTGTCATACGTATGTGTTGTAATGTTGCTTTCTTTTAATTATGTGGCTGTGGTGTTACTTGCACCTTATACATGTTATATGTCTCTATCCACTTGCCCAGGGACTACTGATGAAAATGAGCCATTTGGCAAAATGTGGCACATTTACAGTAATGTTTATTAATGTGTACTGTCCTGTTAAATAAATGTAATAAAGCATAAATAAATAAAGTTTGTGTGCATGCACCACAGACCACAGTCTGAAACAAGCAGCACATCAGCATCAAACCATCTCGTAGATTCAAAAACCCTCTGAGACATAGATGAACTGACAGAATCCAAAAAGTAGGAGGGGCATAACGTATGTGGCGTTGCACAGCCAGCAGCATTACGGATCTCCTCCAGGGAAAGTCCCTGAAAGGGAGCCCATGAAGCAGATATACCATGCGTGGTGTGACACTCATATGCCAGGCGGAATCTCTTCTCCACCAGAAGAGAAGGGACCGAGTGACAGGGCGGGGGGCGGTGTTTGTGAAACGCATTCACACAGACAGACAACAGATCAGACAGACAACTCAATACAAGAGTATCACTACGATTAATATACTATTACAATAATGTGGAATTCAGCTGATCTGAAGCCTGCCCAAAACATAACGCATGGGCTAAAAGTTTATGACCAATAATAGGCTTAACAGACTAAGGAGACAGGAGAGAGAGGGGGAGATTTAATAAGTGCGTGGGGGGAACGCTGAGATGTGCATGTTCTCAAGCCCGAGCCCGGCTTGGCCCCTATTAATTTGAAATGATATACAGGCAGTTTTCACTTTTTATTTTCTTACTTCATGGAATCAAAATGGATACAAAACTTTCCTACGTGAAACATATGCACATATCTTGTAGACCCAGGAGAATGACACATTTGCTGTTGTTGGCGATATAAAGCGTGTAGTGGAACTCGGAAGACGTGAGTTAAGCACGTGAGCGTCTGCTGCAGAAAGTGACGTTGATAAGAGTACGTTTGGTTCCCATGGCTGGTTTTTTTAGCTCAGCGAGCTAATCATGTCTCTTGTTGCATTGGGATCCTCAGTTTGAAACTTGCTGCAGTCAGAACCAACTCCCATTACATTGGTACCGTGACTCAGCTCATACGACTGATGTCTATGCATTGGGCTGTGGTTGCTGCTGCAGGAGTTTCGAGGGGGAGAGTGTAGCGGAGCTCGGAAGGAAGTGTGTTAAGCACGTGAGCGTCTGCTGCAGAAAGTGACGTCGATAAGAGTATGATTGGTTCCCTTGGCCGGGGACTCAGGTCTTTAGCTCAGCAAGCTAATCTTGTCTCTTGTGGCCTTGAGATCCTCAGTTCAAAACTCGCTGCAGGCAGAGGCAGCTCCGTTACAAACACATAGTAAACATTGGAATGCTCCAGATTTGGCTTGCTCTTGTGACAAAGCAGGGTCACTACTTTTGTTCGCTAGACTCTTAAGGCGATCAGGATGTCCACAATGATGTGCCATATTTTGGGACTACTAGACTTTATCTTCAAGGTAGGCAGCAGTGTTAGCATAATGGTTAGGGAGCTGGGCTTGTAATGCAAAGGTTGCATGTGTCTCAGGTGGGACACTGCTGTTGTACCCTTGAGCAAGGTACTTAACTTGAATTGCTTCAGTAAAATATCCAGCTGTATAAATAGATTGTATGTAATGAAATGTAAACTGTGTAAGTCGCTCTGGATAAGAGCGTCTGCTAAATACCTGTAATGTAATGTAATGTAATGTAGGAGCAGCTATTCTCCAGAGCAGAGTACCCTGCATTGAATAAGAACAGATTTTTTTTTGCAACATCCCAGTTGACGTGGATTGGCCTCCACTGCCAAAAATACGAGATTCCTCCTGATCTGTGCATATAATACACGTTCATATTTTCGGTACGTTCAACCATTATATTTAAAGAAGAACACGCTATATGATGTAGACAGCCCGCCGGTGGGACGGTGACAGTTATGGCGTTATAATATATCTTCGAGTTTTGTAAGCAGACATTTGGTTTGACACTCATTGACAGAATTTGTAGTGCGTAAAGTGATAATATCCCAGCAAGCGTGCACTTATGGGACCACTGTCTGCAACAGCTGTCAGCACGCCAGGATTGAGCAATTTGGCACTACAGCGGTGCACTCTGGCTGGACCGTTCTCAACTATTGAACTACTATACAGCAGATCCTCATTTCGATTGCCTAGCCTCAACTATACAGGAGGAGCAGCCCTCTATAATGCCGATTTTCTAAATGCTGGCGGACCAACATCTGTGCTAGCTGGGATCTAAAACAGACATTTCATTTTTTACCCTTGCTCAGTTAGCAAGCTAACATTAGCTAACGTTACATTGTACTAAAGACTGTGATGCGTCAATAAGTCAATGAGACAAGATAACGATTTTTGGATACTGGCTTCCTGCAGTCAGTCTGTGCTTCACACAGATGAGATTCAATACTCAAATCTCCTGCATCCCCGTTAGGGCACCACCAGAGACGCATAGTCTTCCTTCTGTCTGTTGGAACAGGAGCACCGCAGAATCCTGGAGCGTTATTTTACACCTTGGGAGATTTCAGTGACAGAGTATCAGTCAAAAACTAATAGCAAACCTGTAGTTCTTGTTGTTTGTCTCTAGCAGTCCCTTAATGACAAATTGCACAAAGTAATGCCAGCTTCCAGTCAGGATCTAAGCAAACCTGCCATATGCTCTTACCAGCAAGTGTCTGTGTTGACATTCACGATATAACTTGGCATACAGTTTGAGTGTTTAGCTAAGGTAAGCTGAATAATTTAAAATATCATTGAGGAACAGGGTTAAGCAATTTTTATGTGTTTTCCCAGTTTTGAGTTATGGTACTTAATGTGCTAAACTTGGTACCATGGAAATTGAATTGTAAACTAATTAAAAGCTGTCTCAAAGCTGTCATTTCCTTTTTTTTTTTTCTCAGAGTATGCCCCCAAACCTTTATCAAAGTTTTGCTTTTGATGTTTTTGCTGGTCTATCGTTGTCTGTTCAGTGTTTTAAAATAATTAATTGGATGTAGTGCAAAACAAATTATATCTGTCAGTCTGAAGTGAGCCAGGTGGGTATTGTTGCATTTTAATATTTTTTAATTGTAGTTGCTTCATTGAATGATTTGTGCTGATATGTTTTTTCAAATGAATCCTTTATGGTAAAAATAATTGGTAACTCACCTATTCTGTTGATCTAATGATTTCTGAGATTGAGTTACGCTTTGAGGATTCAGGTAGGAAGATCCATGTGACTTACCTCTCAAGTCACATGGTCAGGAATTTATATTTTACTCATCACATCAGAGAAACAGCAACAGGGGCAGATTTTGTAAGTGTAAATGTCATTACATGTGATCAAATGTAGATGCCTCCTGTTTCTGCTGACTATTACATACGTTTAAAAAAGTTGTGGTCTTGTTTTGCTCTATATATGCTTTTTCAGAATATTTCTGTATAGGTAATGTATCTTTCTCAGAGAAAAGATCATGGCCCTGTAGTGCCTGTGGGGTTCCTTGCCACATCAGTCTGAATTAATGTGCATGCTACTCACGTACAACAGAAATACCGCAATACGACTAAAATGATCAGCCCTCCACTGTTTGCATGCTGTTGTTCTGCTATGTGTCACAGGATTAAAAGAGTGCACGGGTGCATTTGATTGAGTTGTCATCAGGATGGGTTGAGGGTTGCTTTCTACTTCTCTCCTCCAGGAGTGGAGATGGATAACAAAACATCTCAACCATTATTCAGCAGAACATGAAGCCCTTGAAGGTCCATTTGGTGAAGTGAGCACAAATAGATGTGGCCGAATATGAGTGTGGCCAGATATGCCATTGACAGATACAAGTAAAACTACTGCACTTTCACCTATACTGAAAGGGCAGTAGCACCTGGTAGTCCATTACACTCAGTGAGCCGCAACAAACTCCACTTGTGTTTTACGATGGGATGCATTCCTAATGTCACACCATGCGATCTGCTTCATTTGTAGTGGATGGCTGCATTGACTGGTCGGTGGATCTGAAGACGTACAGGTCCCTGGCAGGCGAGCCAGTGAGAGTGAAGTGCGCCCTGTTCTACAGCTACATCAGGACTAATTACACCATGGCCCAAAATGCCAAGCTGCGCCTCATCTGGTACAAGAACAAAGGCGACTCCGAGGAGCCCCTCATCTTCTCAGGGCACAGGTTAAGCAAGGAGGATGACTCCATCTGGCTCCGCTCAGCCGAGCTGGAGGACAACGGCTTTTACACCTGTGTACTAAGGTAGGTCTGTTTTTCGGCTCCACCAAATTTCGTAAAAGCAAGTTGGGGAGAATCGCAGACGAAAATACACCCCCGCGGTTTTGCTAACACGACGACTCGCTTGAATACAGGCTGAAATACGGCGGAGTCCAAAAGTCTGAGTCCACCACCAAGATATATGTTTGTTTTCATCATTCATCAAAAACAAACACAACAATTTTTCCTCAGGAGAACAATTTGACCAGTAACTACTTCACTAAGCTCTGCTGACATAATTACAAACAGTTTCAAAAACTTTTGCAAAGGAAGTGTCCTTTTTCAAGAATAAAGCACACGCAGTAGCAACGAGAACACATAGAGGGCCATGTTAATTACGTCAATATCCGGTATTAATTGTTACAAGACCAAAACAAGTGTCCATTTATTAAAACTTAAATGAAAAATAAGGTGTCACAACATTTTGTGGAAATGAAAGGCAATGGTGTAGAAACATATTTTTTTATTTGTATAAAAGTGTTTTATGACATTCTTGAATAACAAATACACATTTTGTGTTAGTTTTCAATGAACGATGAAAACAGACAGATCTTGGTAGTAGACTCTCACTGGACCCCACTGTAGGTTTTGCTCGCATCTTCGTTGAAGGGTTTGACTCAGAAGGGTTTGACTTCTGTTAGTCATGCCAATTAGTAAGCTTGGTATCTTTAGGATTAATTTATTGTGTTGTAAATAAAGATGCTGTCAGATACCATTTGTCTTGATATGTTTAACATACAGGCCGTTTAATAAATAATTAACAGCAGCTATGTGAAGGACAGCCACAATGCAATAGCATTGACTGTGGTGACTACACCTGAAATGAGTGGATTGGAATGGCTTTGTTAGTGGCCTAACTAAAAGCACAACTACCATGCTTGACATAACATTTACAGGTGCGGATGCAGTGAAAAGGGACCGTTCAATTAGACCAGGTTTCTTGGTGTTTAAGGTTGATTGAACCTTGACCACATTATGTGTCGCAATCGACATGGGCAGCCCCCAGTGGTCAAAGCGGGAAGTTGTACTGCTGAAGCCTGGTGGTCACCACCGCTCACATGCCCAAACATAGACCAAAGCCTCACATGTTGACTGGCTCAATAATGGCAGCTTCCAGGATGCCCTGCCATTGAAAGGTGAGACGTCATTGCGGAGGGCTAGTGCAAGTAATCCAGTAGCCTACTGTAGCAGGGTGTGAGGGGTGGCTACCTTTCCAGGTGATGAATGAGAGGATATAACACAAGAAAAAAGGGTTCTGGTGGGCCAACAACTTTTATTTCCCCTTTCTGGGGGTAGTACAAAAAAACTGATAAAATTTACAGGAAAATAAGTCAAACTAAATGCTGAAACTGAGGGTAAGAACAAAAAGACAGCAACAGCACCATCACCATCACCAGAATGCCCCAACCAAAGACTTCCCTAGACATGGCAGGCTGTGTTTTTATAGAAGGCCTAATGAAGGCAATAAGGAACACCTGAGCTGATTACTGATCAGCCTGTGTGTGAGGCCGCCACTGGCCAAGGCCCTGTAAGCTCTTGGCTTTGGGAGGGAACAGCACATGATAGCCAAAGAGGAGCAAAAAAATTAATCAAATAAAAATCCTATCCCATCCTACAACGTCCCTCAGAATAATCATTAATTTGGACTGCTTGAATCAGGTCTCCCTATGAAGGCTCAGTTATGAAGCATATGGGATAATATTGCTTGAATAATTGCTAATAGTCTAATCTAGTAATGCGAACACTATCCTGGTTCATTTTATGCACGTGTTGGTCTTTTTCACAACCCCAAATGACATAGTTGCTTTTATACTGACCACCTCCTTGTATTTATGTAAGATTTTAAACCTGGTCCAAGTGTACTTGCGCTAAAGTATAAGTACTGCTATCTTAGCATTAACAGAAATAAATTCACTATGGCTGACCTGTAATGCACCAGCCAACATGACAAATCCTGGTTTTCTAAGAATTACCTCTCCAAAAGCCTGTTAAGAGGCTTAGAGAGTGGACAGCGTCATTTGATGAATAAATTATTTGATTTAATCTTTTCTCCCATAAAAAGCCTACATTAAGTGTCACAGAAGGCTATGGGTCTAGTCAATTCTACATGAGGCTCAGTTTCCTCCCTTTACCTTTGGCTGAGAGACTGTAATCAATCACCCAGGATTGGCTTTGTGTAGGAACTTGGTTAGTGTATATTTACGGTAGGTTTTTTTTACTGAATTGGGCAGAGTTGGTGATTTGAATTCACATATCATTCATTCATTCATTCATTATCTAACCCGCTTATTCCTGGTCAGGGTTGGGGGGACTGGAGCCTATCCCAGCATGTATTGGGCAAGAGGCAGGAATACATCCTGGACAGGTCAAAAATCAGTCGCAGGACACATACACCATTCACTCGCACACTCATACCTACAGACAATTTATACTCTCCAATTAATATAACGTGCATGTCTTTGGACTGTGGGAGGAAACCAGAGTACCTAGAGAAAACCCACGCGGACACAGGGAGAACATGCAAACTCCACACAGAAAGGCCCCGGCTGGGATCAAACCCGGGAAATTCTCGCTGTGGGCGACAGTGCTATCCACTGCACCACCGTACCAGCCATTTGCATATCATCCTCAACCTTAACCTTCGCCTTACGAATTACGCTACGCTGTAATGTTGTATTTGACTGAAAGGCCTGGAAGGCCTCCTACTCACTTACTGTAGCACTGTGTAAATACAATGTGAAATGCAAAAGCAAAATATGTTAAAAGTACATATCAAGTGAAATGTCTTTCACTTGGCACATTATTGCAAGTTAAGAGCACCAGAATTAGGCAATTTAAAAATAAAATGTTATTGTAAATGTTTTATTTCAATCTTTGGTAAGCTAGTTTGAAAATACATATGTACATCTATTAAGCTTATAATTTAACTGGAGATTTAAGAACAATTACAGGCAGGCAACAGAGTTCTCCATGCTATCTACAATGCAAAATGCTGCATAACACCAATGAATAATTGTCAACAACTGTGTTCAACAACTATCCTGGGTCTTCTTCATTCCAGCCAAATCTAACCATCCATACAGCCCTTCAGAGGGAGAACTTTCTGAACTGGTGTCTGCTAGGAGACTATTGCAATACTTTATTTTAAGAAAGGAAATGCATAGTGTTTATGCACACAGGTAAAGTCATTGTACCCACAAGACCCACATTGTACCCAAACATGTTTGGATGTCAGTGCCATGTTTGTTAGTGAGCAAACATTTTAAATGTTCAATATGCATTTTAGATGTTTGGACAGGTAAGGTGATGAACTAAAATACATCCCTCACATTATGAAGAACTGAATGTGCCTGAGGTGAGAATTGGAATTTTAAGAATGTATATTTTTTAAATCAAAAGCAGATCCAGGATGGGTAACAATGAAGTTAATAAATCAGTAATGCTAAGGACACATTGGACAGTCAAACTTGAGAGAAAAAAAGGAAAAATAAGTTAGAACATGGAGAGTGTGAGTAGGACCAGAGAGAATGCACTGCATCGGCAAATATGAGAAAATAAGGAAGTGTCATGCAACCGTTCAGCGTCCTGATTGGTCAATAGACAACAACACTTTTGCCACACCTTCAACTCATTCCAGAGGCATCACCCTCCCCTTTGCACTGCATGCATTTGCACCTTTAAAATACCCAAAACTAATTCAGACATATTTATTTTCACCTGCAAGTGCAAGCGTGTTTAAAGTATGATAAAAAAACTCAAAGTCAATAACTGGCATTAGAAATGTAAAATCTGGGAACAGCGAACTACAAGGGAGGGATTGACCTGAAAATAGTGGAGGTAATTGCATTTTACATTACATTTACATTTTAAGCATTTAGCAGACGCTCTTATCCAGAGCGACTTACAAGATGTGCATTAATACAAGGTAAGAACAATCAGTTAGCGCACAAGATCAGTGCAGTAAAGCGGCAGTAGACATCATTGCAGGTGTCTGCATATCATACCTGTAACATTGGGAAAGAAAAGGTTAGTGGGTCTTTTTTTTTTTTTTTTTTTTTTTTTGTGTGTGTAGAACAAGTAAACAATGGTGACGACAGATTGACTAGATGGACAGTGTTCAGTGGTAGTGGAGTCTGAAGAGGTGGGTTTTGAGTCTCTTGCGGAAGATTGGAAGTGATTCCGCAGTCCTGACCGATTGCGGGAGGTCGTTCCACCAACGAGGGACCAGGACAGAGAAGAGGCGAGACCGCGAGGAGCGGCTGCCAGGCGCCCGGAGGGATGGGGCAGTCAGTCTGCCAGCGGAGGCAGAGCGGAGGGGTCTGGACGGGGTGTAGGGCGTGATGAGTGACTGGAGGTATGGGGGAGCAGTACCTCTGGCTGCTTGAAAAGCAAGCACCAGTGACTTGAATCTGATGCGTGCTGCGATGGGGAGCCAATGCAGAGAGGAGAGTAGGGGGGTGACGTGGGTGAACTTCGGTAATTGCCTACCAAATTGGGTAGAAACACATTTGAAAAGAAATGAAAAATCTTGTGTCCCTTGCAGAAACTCCACGTACTGCATGAAGGTGTCCATGTCTCTGACGGTGGAGGACAGTGATCCCGGTCTCTGCTACAGCAGCAAGATCCGTTACCTGGAGAAGGGTGAGATCACAAAGAGCAAAACCCTCTCCTGCCCTGACATCGAGGATTACCTGGCTCCATACAGACAGCTCAGGCTTATCTGGTACAAGGTAAATACCAATATTTGGGGACATTTGACACTTTGTTTGTCATGTAATGTTTATTGCATTGTATACTGCTAAGTGCTAATAATAGCAGCCAAAACAACAATAATAAACATGTGTGTGTGCTGCAATAGTCAAGTGATATTTTGGTAAACCTTGTATCTACACAGAAAAACTGTAAAAACATAACTACAGATTAAAATCCCATCCACAATCCCTAATTTAGCAGCCCTGTCCCTGAATATGAATGTAAGCATTCATGCGACTACTGAGGTTATGTAATAACGCGAGGAGCAGAGAAAGTACTCAACATTACAAAGTTGTCATACCGGGTAGAATCAGCAAAGTATATATACAATTGTCCCTTCAGATTTGGTTCTTTAAATATCCTAAGGGTTATAAACTAATTAAGTCATAACCACTCCCGTGAAAGAGCACATTTACAGTATTACAGTCCCAGGTTTTCAAAATGTTCCATACTTGAATGCATTAAACATTTGAAAAATGATTGCATTCAACACATTTAAACAGGTAGTACATCATTGACTTGAACAGAAATATGGGATTGCCACTACACCCGTTCTCTTTTGCTCTATCTCAGTGTACGGCTATTTTTATCATCTGACATTTCTGTCCAAAGCGTTAGCTCATTAGTTATTTAGACTCTCAGACACAGTATTTCACTGTTAAATGTGTTCAGTTATTTTATGAACAATATGTTAAAAAGTAATGGGAAATACTCATTTGGCTAGTTCCAAAATGTCACAAATCAAATTGAAACATTTAAAATATTTGATGGCACAACACAGTAGGGACCTTCTGTTTTGAAAGGACAGTCCTAATGAAAGCAAGGACATTATCACAGGTCTCATGTCGAATCATGTAGCCATCCAAGCAGAATGTAAATATTTACCAGCAATAAACAGGAGTCACGCATGGATGTTCAGATAACTGCCAAAATTAAGGAAACACTTGAATAAATGAAGGGTTCTGGTGGCTCTGTTATGGTGTGTAGTGCATTATCCTATCATGGTTTAGGTCCACTCAGTCCCTTAGAGGGCAAGTAAATGCCAGTAAATACAAAACCATTAGTAACCTTCATCCTGTGGTGAAGCATTTCTATGGTGAAGCTCCCATAGAAGACAATGCTGACATCCACAGGGTATGAGTGGTCACGGAATGGTTTGATGTGCATGAAAGTGATGTACACCATATGTCATGGCCATCTCAGTCACCAGACATCAACCCAACTGAACACTTATGGGAGATTCTGGAGCGGCGCTTTCGGAATCTTTTCCACAACCATCGACAAAACACCAAATGATTGAATTTCTTGTGGAAAAATAGTCTTGTATCCCTCCAATAGAGTTAAAGACACTTGTAGAATATATGCCAAGGTGCATTAAAGCTGTTCTGGTGGTCTATTACCAGACAGTCTATTAAGAAAATGTATGTTTGTGTTTGCCTTATTTTGGCAGTTACCTGTGCAATGTTGGTCTTATGGTGTCAAAACTAGCTCCTTTCCTTCCAGGAATGTGAAAAGAAAACATGGAGGAATTCGATAATAGTGAACACAAC
The DNA here is from genome assembly GCA_029706075.1 of Aldrovandia affinis. Classification (NCBI taxonomy): domain Eukaryota; kingdom Metazoa; phylum Chordata; class Actinopteri; order Notacanthiformes; family Halosauridae; genus Aldrovandia; species Aldrovandia affinis. The sequence continues at coordinate 4,373,373 of JAINUG010000068.1, read as the reverse complement.
GAGCATTTGGATCCCTGAGGTAGAGGAAGGGGATGGTGGAAATTACACGTGCGAACTCAAGTATGGCAGCAGAGTGGTGCGGCGGACCACGGAGCTAAAAGTCACAGGTAGGCGACTGCACTCTTCATTCAAAACACCTGGGTTTCTTCCTTCATCACAACAGCCTCAAGAAACATGTATCTTTGAAATGCAGACTGTGTAGGCTATGCTTCTGGGGACAAAAGTGTGAATAGTTGTACATGAAAGGGCAACAGCACAAATTAAATTTGGACTTGCTAAACAACTGCTCTTTCAGGTCTTGTAGTTATTGGGCGGAGAAATGTTATCGATTTAACGGCAGTGACTTTACTTTTGGTGGGGCCATTTCTAAATATTATTTTTAAATCTGTGTGTTTGCACTCACGTGTATGCGTGCATGTGTGTTTTGTGTGTGTGTGTGTGTGTGTGTGTGTGTGTGTGTGTGTGTGTGTTTGAAGTTCACATTTTGGAAGCGACTGCCCAACTCAGCTAGCAGGTAAGGGACACAGGACCAGAATAACACAAAGTCTATTAAGTGGTGCCCTGGGCAGACCTGTTTTGAGACAGGCAGGAGCCTGTCCACCATAATACAATGAAAAGTGCACCAGCAGTAAGGGGAATGGTTCATAAACAGTTTATCACAATTGTAAATATAACAAGACAACAAACAAATGAGTAGTTATAACATGCTGTACAGAATTAAAACCTTTAGCAATTAAAGTACGCATTTCATTTGTACATATGATTTTTACAGTATATGAAAATTAGCATGTTAAAACATTGGACGTTAGTAGATACTGCCGCAAAGGGAAACACCTCTGTAATGAACAGTTTGCACTTCTTCGGGAATGTGTTTTTCCCCAAAACACTATAAAGCTGATTCATTTGTAGGCACAAGGGCAAGACGATGGGGAGATGATGGATTAGCACTCTTGCATAGGGTAGCACTGCACTTGATGAGCTGAAATACCACATTGCCCACGTTCCCAGAAGCCTTTCTTCCGCTTCTGTGTGGTGCCTGTGAGCAAAAGCAACACTCTGCCTGTCATAACCTATAGACTGTGGTGGACAGCATGCATCTATGGCGTGCAGAAAAGACGTGAATCTGAACGCTGAATCCCATAATACCTTTTTCTCATTAATTTCCGTGTGTTCAGATGTGACAGAGAAAATGACAAACAAGGCGTGTTTGCAGACAAACATTTTTCTTTCTTGTTGCGGCTCAGTGGGGAGTTTGAGGCCCCAGAAGAATTCAAACTTGCCCAAAGAAACAAGTATGAGCTTCCATCCACATTCGTCACCTTTGTAATGAATGTGTCAAGCATGTAACAATATACATCGGATGCCTCTTATGAAAAACTGTCATGGAATATACGCGAAGACTTGACATTTGCCCACGCTCCCAGAAACGTCCAAACTGAACGTAATACTAGTGTGTCTCCAACAACAACAAAAAAGACAACACTATGCCATTTTGCATAGAGGCTGAAAAGTGTCACTACACTCATCGAAAATGAGTGGGAATCAAATCAGCCTTGCTTTATCAAGTGCTTAAACATGTTTTAATTGGGCTGCGTGGCGGCTTATCCTGTTAAGGCACTGTTCTTGTGTCTAGATGAGCCTCACGGTCCGGTATCGAATCCAGACTATGCCAGTGTCGCCTGTTGCTGGCCATAGTCAGCACTGGTATGGTTTTGATTCAGGACCAGAAAATGTCAAGTCATGACATCAGGTTGAGAAAAAGGCATTGAAGTCGCTGAATGGATTAAGATGGCACAGTACTATATGGGTATTACAATGTTCATTATCATTTCTGTCAGGTTTCACTTATGCTAATACATTGTGCAGATTCTAGCACACAGAATTACTGGTTATGATATTAATGGCAAATAACTCATTGTTAAAATAATGAGACTTCATGACAAATAGAAAAATTCCCTGTCACCCTGTATCGCAGAATCTGCCACCAATTTCCCTAATTACATGCTGTGCCTGCGTTATAGTGTGAAATAGATGCATCCCAAATTACCTGCATATAGAGCTGTTACAGTCAGGTCAAAACTGTTTAGAATTTGTAAACAGAATCTGCTCATGATACAGTACTGTATGAGTCTCACAGCATGTAGATTTAAGTTGGGACAGAATAAAAATGTGAGGGGCTACGTCTCTTCAATTGACTGTAAGCAACTGTGCTTTACGGCAGATCTGCTCCACATGTATGTTTCTGAAGTGGGCTTTGCCTAAGGGTTGTCAACCATGTGACAAGGTTAAAGGAAAGCATTAGAGAAGTGGATAATCTATTGGTCGACACCATCGGGTCTTGTTATTCAAATGAAACATGATGTCACTAGATGATAAACAAGTTCATTTGCACCTCTGTCAAAGCTGAGACGCACCCCGATATCACATTCTCCCTCGCCCTTTTGGACAGGCATGACAAACTTGACAAACGGAAAACACATGCACAGTCAGCACATCCAAGGTGCTTGAGGTGAAACCCTCCATGTATGGTATCATTTAAAAACATGTACGCAAAATAAACATGGCCAAGAAAACTTGAGTCTTTTTCAAAGCCAGATGTTTTGTTAGAACTAACCTAACTAGCCATACAGGTTAGGTATATGTGTGAGGAGAAATATGACTCACAGACTTGAAAGCAGAAGCTGTTAGATCAGCAGCATTCGAGCACTACTTTAACACTTGTTAAAGTCACAACTATCAAGAACAACTGCATCTGGCAAGGCTGACAAACAGGTGGTGGCCATGTAGCTCCTTTTGTTTCATTAAAATAAAAATCATGGCAAAATTAATTAGAACATTATTTAGAATTACTTTGATTGTTTTGTATTCCTTATTGTTAAGTATGGTACTGAGAACAAGAAGTCATTCAACTTATAAACACATTCTCTAATGTGTTTATAAGTTGAATACTGAATAAACTGGACCAAATTGACAATCCTATCTTTGTGTAGAGACAGCGGGAATGCTGCATCCTGTCATTGTCCTCTGGTAATATTAAGTATCTAGGCATTGTTATTTCCTCCAATATGTCAGACTTGTTCTGCCTAAACTTCAGTCCATTACTACAAAACTATAATACTATAAAGCCCATGGAGGTCTAGATACACCAAACCCTCTCCACGATTACCTGTCAAACCAACTACAGTGCATAACAAATTGGATCCATCCTAACCAACATCACAATTTCTGGAAAGAAATAGAACAGGCATATTCTAAAGATATCTCCAATGATTTACTGTTCCTTAGCAAGATCATGAAATACCATAACTGCTTCAAAAACACTGCTATCTCAACAACCCTGACAGCTTGGTGGAAAAATCTATAAAATCACAGCTAAGTTCACCTTGACGCCTTGTAGATACACCCTGATCTGGCCCAATGGGAACAGGTATTCTCTGACATGGAACAGTCATCTATCCTCAACAGTCTCCCTGAAAATTTGGTGGGAAGTGCTAAATTACTTGTCAGAAGCCTCTTCAGCTCCTGTAGCCGGGGTCCAATCAGGTCAGAGTGCCTGAAATCAATCTTATGGTGCAACTTCCATTGGCAAGGCTTGGATACAGTTGAACTTGTACCTCTGGGCATCATTTGAGGGGTGGCAGGGGAGGACTGTGAGTTGGGAGGTTATGGCTTTTCACTCACTGCATCAAGTGAAGGGGAACTAACAAAGATGGCCCCTGGTACATGCGGTGCTATCAGCCCATTCAGGGGAACTTTTTGGGACTGCTGTCACAGTCCACATCATTTCCAGTCCATGAATAATTTGACACATTTAACAGAGAAGACATGTCTCTGGGTATCAGCAAACAATTATGGAATGAGCCTGCACTCAGGAAAATTGACTTTAGGGGACGTGGTTTGATGTTCAAAGGTGGTGATGAGGAGAGGGGGGGAGCTGTCTGTTTAACCTCCAAGAGCACCAGTTTGATTACTGGTAGCGGAGGAGAAGTGGAGGTCAGGACACCGGGAGGGCATCAGAAGGCAAAGTGTCACCTGTCTTCTTAGGCATTTGGATCCCATTAACCATGCCGGTACCAGTTCTGTGCCGGTGTCCATGAAGATGTCGGCATCAGCTTTCTCTCTGGGCAGAAGCTTCGGCAATTCCTCATATGCACTCAGTCCAATGTTATCACACCACCTTAGGTGCCTTGACTTGGCTCGCACATGTGCCCTGGTAGAAGGTGTGGGTGTGGGAAAATGAAAAGTGTGCAGATTGGGGCGCCGGGAGCTCCAGCTGGGTTGTGGTTATCTTGCTTAGGCTGGAGCTGGAGTGATAAACCGAGAGTTCGTAAAATGGTTGGGGTTTGGTTTTCTTGACCGCTTTGAACCTCTGACAGAGGAGCGGGGCTGTCTGAACCACGTGCCACTGCTCTTTATAATTTGCACAGGAACCCGTCCTTATCGGTGTAATGTCCATACAATCTGACCAAAGACAGCTGTCATAGAGGAGAGGGGGGCGGAACACAGCAAATCCCTCTCTTGGGGTGTCAGTGGAACTGGGGGATGTCTTAACCCTGTGACCTCCACAGGGGGCGAGGCAGCCAGCCTTGCAGAGCTCTCCTCCACTGTCTGGGCAGAAGCCTGCAGCTCTCCGAAATTTGCAGGGGAAGAACTGTTCTCTGCCTGTGTGGAGGCAGATGGCTGTTGTTCTGCCAGAGCCGATTCTTCCTCCTGGGCTATGATGTCCTCCTCTCCTGCATAAGGAGATCAAAACCCACCTTTTCAGGCTCCACTACTACTGAATTCTGTACATCTAGCCAATTGTCATCACCACTGCCTACATTGCTCAATACTTGTATATGTATCCCTGCTTACTCCTCATTTTAAATGTAATTTTTTTAATTTTTATTACTAACCATTTCTTTCCCAGTGTTACAGGTATGGTATACAGCTGCCTACAACGATGTCTCTGGCTGTATTACTGCACTGATCTCTTGCGCAAACTATGATTGTTCCTACCATGTATTAATGCACATCTTGCAAGTCGCTCTGGATAAGAGCGTCTGCTAAATGCTTAAAATGTAAATGTAAAATGTCCCTCATCTCTGGAGGGAGCTCACAGAGGGGTTTGGATGTGACTGTATCTACAGCCTCCACCATGGCAGATATTATCCCTTGGAAATGGAGCGCCATTAGTAATTCCATGGCAGAACCTCAGAGAAAGAATTTTGGTATTCATTTGCAGTGTAGCCCATGATTACGTGGGTGTTTCCTGAGGCAATATTCAATTGAATTGGCGTTCAAACGCCTTCCACATTGAGCCAAGAGACATGTCCCACGTGCGAGCAAGAGAGTGCAGTGTTCTGGATTTTGTCCTCTCGAGCCCCTCTGCCCATTCAAGTGGTCCATTGAGGCCAGGGTGACTCCAAAGGAATCGCTTTTGTTCCTCTTCAAAAACAGGGCATTCAGAGCAACTCTCTTCTGTGCCTTGGGATGAGATGCCATTGGCTGATACCTCATCCATTTCACTATTTTGTGAACAGTGCATGTCAGGTTGTAACTTTATTCATTTTAACTCTTAAAAATGAAACCAGAATTACCAGACTAGATCACACAATGCTCCAATTTAAATATGACTGCAAAATGTGTCTGGTACAATGCGTTCACATTAGGCTCGTCTTGTTTGTACCTAAACCATGGGAATCATGAAATTGCCCTTAAAACAGACACACAGTCTGAACACTGTTTAAAGTTAAACGGTTATTTGGAGATTGTAGTATCTTGATTTCATTTACCGCAGTTTGCTCGATATCCTATCTCGGAGGAACCTCCAATATGCAGGATCAGCGAAATTTGAATAAAAATGGTCTATTCCCCTGAATCCAGTAGCCTTAACAGTCACTTGCCCTTGTTTAATGTTATGAACTCAAATCTCATACTCATTGCTCTAACTATTATCAAGACAACAATACCCCTAAATTGGAAGAGCAGCGACAAACTCACGCTGGTTGACACTCTTGGCAGATTACCTCGTACTGAAAAAATACACAACCTCTCTCAAAAACCAAAGCAAAAATGTTATTAAATTTGGGCCCCATTCATCACATCCTTAAATCTGCCTGTGAATTAATGTCACACACACACATCTTCTAAGATGACATGTCCCACTGACACACTAGTCTAAGCACACATAAACTGACATACCACATAAACATCCTATTTTATCATAGCTTTTCTTCTTTTGACTTTTATTTATATATTTTCTATTATTAATTAATCCCTTTTTATTTTGTATTCATTTCAATTTTGGATTATTTATATATTTTTTATTAAATGTCTTAACAGAAACAAAAGGATGTGAAACATTCCCAACCATCTCAAGATATGTACTGTATGTCTGCTTATCTGGCCAGCTCTCTGTCTGTCTAGCTACCTGTCTGTTAATTGGGAAATTGGTGGTTCATTAGTGGTGTTTGGCAAGGGGAAGGGGGGTATAAGTTATTCAAATCAATATTATTATAATTAGTAATTAGTTATTTTTAAATTTATTTTTATTTAGGGGTGGTCATTGTCATATTCCAATTTTCCTTGAGATTAGTTGTTTACATATTTTAGAGCGGTTTTAGAGGCGTATATCAACATTTAAAACATTTTTTAAACTGGAGAAAGCAACCTGGTCTCCAGGCCTTTCACATTGATGGGTTGACATCTGACCATATTGGCACGATAGACTATTGTCTCCTTAGCCCAAGACTGGGCTGGTCAATCAGCTTCTGGTTGAGAGGCATTGTCTCTAAAACCCTCACTTTTATACACCAGTAAAATATAGTATGTTGGGTACTTACACATAGCTTCATGATGAGTCAGGCTTTGTATTTCAAAGCATAATTGTTTGGTTGCAGGGTAACCATGACAACATGGGATGCTAAAAAGGCTGGGGTGCCAATGTCAGCAGAGAAGACATCTGCTACATCCCAATGGGAGACCTGCACACTTGTAATTCTGCGTGGAATTAATCACCCTCGTAAAATTCTCATCAGATGTGCACAAAAAATTGTTTGGTGTTAATTACCCTACTTAATAGATACAGCAACAGACAGCTGCAAAGGTTCTGAACTGTGCTGACAGATCCAAAGTCTGCTGTGCCCATTTTTATGCAGGTGCAAAATTTGAACTATCTGAAAAATATATCAAACTGATATATGCTGTAACCCCTATATACTCCACCAAGTCAATGAGGAAAAAAACCCAGGGAAAAAAATTAATGTGCAACCCAGTATGAATTGATGTAGACATTAATTTTATTCTCTCTAATTGAGGTATCATCGACTACATATTATTTACAATTAACCTAGATATTTGGGAATCCAACCTGGAGGTACTGTGGGCTATTATTATCTGCTGAAATCACAGAAGGGGGCAGTTAATCTTGAGGAGAGGAGTCCCAGCTGCTATTTCTTGCACACAGCCAAATACATAGAAGAGTTATTCTACACATGCATGGAGCTTAAATCATAACCATTTCACTCCAGTCTGCTTGGTTTTAAGATATGGATTCCGATCTGCTGAATCATAAGATCCAAAGGAAAAGGGATTTTCACTCATTAGTCATAATTAATAAGGATCAGCCCAAACCTACTGTCATTCTGCTTTTATTGGTCATGCTTGTGAAGTACAGTGTCAGATATTTTAAATCCATATGGTAATATTGTATTCTCTGGAAACCGTAAAAACTGTTATTGTAGAAAACTGTATTAAGGTCAATGTGACAGATGATGGTACAATGAAAGGGCAGTAAGTGGCGTAAGTAGCTTTCCACCCTCCCCCTCTTGGTTTTGTGTGACATCTCAAACTGCATGACTGTATAGGCCAAGGGGCCGGTGTGGTTGTCTGAAATAGAAGAGAAACATTCGCTTGGAGAACCTCTATCCGTCCATCTTCTCACAGTTGAACTCCACCCCCAAGTTACTCCAAATGAAAGCCTCGGTCACAAAATTGTATAATAGGACCCTGAACCCAGTTCTGACGTGGGGGAGTCAATGCTGATTCTACCTTTGCAATCGATTATGCCTGTAACATTACATGGAGGGACTTATTTACGATTGTAACATTACTGCTAACTTTTTGAGTGAAATCTTTTGCACCTCCAAAGAAAATCAATGAACAATTTTTTTTGCGTTACCAAGGTTACTCTTTTTGGTTCATCATTTTTTTTTCTTCAAATTCCAGTCTCGTGTCGAGTCTGGTACTACATTCCCATATAAATCCTATGAAAACAATCCAAAAAAGGTTTTCCTGGACAAGGTGGGAATTCATCTTTTGGCACTGCCTTCAAAAACTTCTATAAAGAGATATTAAGGCGGCTTTTTTCCCTCATTGGATGGTAGGGAAATTATTGACAGGCTCACATTAGAATTCACCACGTTTAGCGAGGCTAAGAGAACATAGATAAATGGGCTGGTTCTGTCGGGCTCGGGAGCAGAGGTGAGACCGCAGAATAATGAAGGAACTGTCACCAGGAGCGCAGAAAGGCAGCGTGTGAGGCAGAGGAAAATTTAATTAACCTGAAGCTGCTGCTTTCCACCTCCAAGCCTCTTAATTCCTCCCCAGACAAAGATCCTATTGGAGATGGTGCAAGCCCTGTGTTATTTATGAACCTTTGTGTCGGTCAGTGGGGCGACCTTGGGGAGACCAGGCTGACGTTCTGATCGCTTGGGGAAAAGGTGTCATCTTCCTTGTCCAAGCCGTTCCTGCTGAGCTTTCATTTCTGTCAGATCAGAAGACTTCAAATGAGACTCAGACCATGACAACTCTCATCTGAAAGATCCCTGCCACACTGCATCAGGCTCCGTAGTGAAGAGCTCTGGGATTCTGTGGACAGAAGAATGAGTAAAGGGCCCATCCTTCTCCGGGGTTAATCCTGGTTTACTACTAGCGGCAAAAAAGGGTGGAATCTTGCCAATGTGCAGGAGAGCGGCCGCTTCCATCTAAAATCGGAGTAGAGGTTCAATCACTTCAATGAGGACATTATAAAGAAGTACACCGTTAAAACAGAAATCACCTGCTAATTCCGATGTTAAATGACTTTCATCAGGAAAGAGTTGGTCTTGGTGTTCACTCTGAGCTGGAGATTACCGAGTTAATGGTGTCCTTTGGAAAATGAAAAGAAGGTAACTTCATGTGGCAGTGTTCACAGTCCTTTTGTAGAAATTGACAATCAAAAGCAGTGACAGGAATGTCTTATTGGAAAGCGAGAGGGTGACAGCCTTTTTAATGAAATCAGGAGGCTGGGAGAACCTGCTGTGGCCTATTGTGCCGGGCCTGATAGACTCCAGATAAAAGTGATTTATTTTCCCTCCGTAATGAGCTGGATAATTAATAGTGCTGACATCCATCACCCACTCAACAAGCTCATTGTCTTTGAAGTTGCTCCTGAGATGCATTGCGACCAATGGGGCGGGTAGAGCATGTGAATTGATGAGGAAGCAAATGAACTGTGGGATCAGTCAAATGTACATTATTTAGAAAAAAAAGCTAATAGTTTATCTTTCACTGTTTGTGAGCAAAGAAATGAGCAGAGGACTGGTGTGTCAGTTCGTCATTCCCGTGATTGAAACACAAGCAGGACGCGCTCGCGCTGCTCGCAATGACCTTTTCCTTTACACCAGGAATCGTTTGCTGATGGTTGTGCACATTTATGTCAAGGCTTTAACAGTTCATACGGTCATCTTTTTGTAAACCGATGGAGACAGCTCCTTGATTTTACTTGTAGAAGACAAAAAAGACATGTACCCATTTCTGTCCAGACGTTTTCATCGATACCACATGAGGAAATAACATAAGGTGTTATCTGTTCCACAGCAGTGAGAATATGGCGGCCATTTTGCCTGTGCCTTCTTCAACAGATATCAGTCACGCCATCTGATGTTAAGCAGCAGGACTTCATAACTGTAGGATTGAGTTGTTCTCCATAAATCAATACAACCGAGAAGTGGCAGCCAGATATCAAAGATGCTGAGTGAAAATATGTTTAAAGATCATTTGATAGCGATCATAGTGTCTTTAATATCGACACTGTAAAGGAGGCGCATGTCATGTACTGAAGAATGAACATGAATAATGCCTTTATGAAGAAATTAGTATCATATGCAGGGGAAATTAATGAAACGGTTTCAGCACTAAAACTGGATGTCAAGGGACAAAAAGAGAATATTTACTGCCCCATATTATTAAAGCCCCATAGGGAACATTACATGGGCAGTCCTCTTCACAAGACAATTAGTGTAGAGATAAGGCAGGTCTTCGGAGGGCAGTGCAGGCAAAATTGTTCACATTGAACGTAGTCGAAATACAAATGCTGTTCTTAATTTTGAGTAATGACTAAAGGGGTTGTTTCTCACACACGTTGTGTCCCTCATTTACCCAAGTGCTTCCACCTATTTAGCCCCACTACCTGTAGCACTACTGGTAGCAGTAAGATGACTAATGAAGTTTCAAAACTTGGTATGTGCTATTTACATTGCCATGTATATGTATATTTCACTGATGCGCTCAGTGGTGAGCACTGGTGTGCTGCGTATACTAGTCATGACAAGCATTCTGTTTGCTGCCTTGTGGCCAAGGCGAGCTTGTGTGGTCTTGGTCGTCCAGCCCCTTGCCAACCCAGACTGAAAATTAGCTGATGAAAAGTGCCGCAGATGAGCCCCATTTATGGAAGGACCTTGAGTCAGTTGGATACCTTTGGCAAACAATGACTGATGTTATGCATAATCTGGAGGAACACATAGACCATGACGATAGATGAAGCCGCGTACCATGCCAGAAGTTAAACTTTTCTGGCTGCTCATTTAATTTTTGCAATGGTAAAGTTGATTTGTTCTTAATATATATCACAGACATTTCAAATTGACCTTTCCCAACCCTTTCCCAGCATGCACCTGGCCCTTTATTGCACAGGTTGTTGGCTTCTCTCTGTGAGTATTTGTGTCTGCCTTGTTTGTAAGTGACTTGTTTTTGTTTGTGCTGTGCATATGACTTTGTTGTGTTGAATAGCTCACATTACTACAATAAAGGTATGTTTACTGCTCAGTTGTATTTGGTGTGCACAGCCACTCTGTTGTGAACGTAATCATAAATAAGGAATTATTATCTTCCCTACAATTGATTGTGACTAAATAGAAAACATTCATATAAACATATTATCTCTGGGACAATAGGTTAATTTGGTACCTATGGTCTTGTAAACCCTTGCATCTCTTCTAATGAGCGTGATTGTTGTGGTTATCTTTGATTAATTACCACATTTAGCCTAGGTGAAATTTTGAATGGAATGGTATTTGTTTCCAAAAGTTAAGTGACCTGTATTAAGGTGCTGGAATGGGCTTAAATAATGTGCAGCAAGGACAACTCTTTAGTTAGAAACATGGTTTAAAGAAAATGTAGTTCTAAAGAGGTTTTAAAAAATGTGTGTATGCATAGTATGCATAAAAATAATAATAATACAAACTAATGATGATAATAATAATAATACATTTTTACAATTTTACATTTTAAGCATTTAGCAGACGCTCTTATCCAGAGCGACTTACAAGATGTGCATTAATACATGGTAGGAACAATCATAGTTAGCGCACGAGATCAGTGCAGGAATACAACAATTAATAATAATAATAATAATAATAACTTTATTAATGTAATAATAACAAGAAAATACACTTTGTGTATAGCACCTTTCATGCAACTGATTGCAGCCAAAAGTGCTTCACAAAGAACATTAAACAATAATAGTTATAATGGTAACAAAATAAAATACAAATATGACATAGTAAAAACAATTCCCAAGATAAACAAACATAGTAATATATATAATAAGAAAATATATAATTCCGATTGGAGGCGGCATTTGGCTGTCCGCCTCCGGGGAAGGGGGGAGGGTGAGCCGGCACGAGTCCGTCGAGGAGCAGGTAAAGGCGTCCGTGGTAGAATTCTGTCTCGGAAGAGGTGGATCAATTGGCCTGGAAAGAGTGTCTCAACCCGGAGGACGGGCGGCGGACTCATGGGGGAGGGGAATTGAGATAAATAGAGGGTACAATTGGCAACCAAATTGGGAGAAAAACTGGAAAAAATTTGAAATAAATTAAAAAATATATATATATAATTAAGAAATTAAAAATGTAAATGTAATTAATTAAATTAAATCTAGTGAAAGAATCAGGAAAAAAAGAGATTAAGATTAAGAAACAAAGATACAATTGATTATAAAAGCAATAACAACAAAAGCAACCCACATTCCTGGTGCAGCAGAATGGTAGTCCACCAGAAGTGATTCCTGCTTAGCAACGGCCACAGAAGTCCAAGAGATGTTTAGCCCACGGCAAAAATGATAGTGTGGAAAGTGAGAGGAAGAGAGTTTTAAGGACGGGCACTGGAGTCCAAACATGTGCAGAATGTCACAAATAACGTGAACATTGGCAGCACTTTGTCCCCTTTGGCTACAATGAGCTGAGAGACCATTTGCATAATCACACCAACAGGTCTGATGAGATATTAATTGTGACACATTTTTCTTCAATTGTAACTTCTTTAGTTTTGGATTTCACCATTTTTTCTTACAAAATTATTTTTATATAATCAATTACTGTGATCAAGGCTTATGTGAAATGACTTTTGAGTGCCCATTGAAGAAGTAAATCACTATGGGAAACCAATCATTCAGCCAAAGTTTCAGTGTGTGTGACAGGTTTTATGGTCTTCTAAAGTGCAACTACACATTGCAACTACACAACTGTAGTCCAACTGGATTTGGCACACTGGCTCACGAAAGCAGGCATGCTTGCATGCGTGCATTTGTGCGTGCATTCTGTGTGTGGCAGAGATCCCCTGCTAGGTGCTGGGAAGAAAGCAAGCATGTCCCTCCGTGACAGCTCTGTAAATCTATTGTTATGTAAACTTAGAGGAAAAAACGAAGCATGCAAATATTAGATCCATAGATTGCTTACTTCACACAGAAAAAAATATATTTTTTCTCCAAGCTGTGGAGAAAAGGCTTGTACCTTCAGCCTTTTGTTTGTTGAGCTTGTTGTCACTAGAAGTGAAGTTGGCACTGATATATATATAAAAACCAAAAATCTCATTAAAAATAATGATTCATGAAATACCTTTCAGATGCTCAAAGGTTGCAGTACGGTATGCACCTTGATAAAGCCAGTTCTTGATGTCCCCATTGAAAAGGGGTATTTCAAATCCTTCAAGTAGCACTTTGTGGAAGGATTTTAATGTTATATTCCTTGAACTCGGGTCAAAACGGACCTTTGAAGTTTTAATTAGTATGATCCAATGATGAGCGGTCGCTCTTCTGAGCCCCTTATATTGTAGCGCGAGTGGAGTGATAACACTAATTTATATAGTGTCATCTAATTTTTCACTTAGAGGAAGAAGGAAATGAGGCATTAATCTCGAATCACGTCAGTTTTCATTATTTGATTAAAGGGTTGGTTTCTGAAGAAGCATACGCGCATCAGCTTGGGAGGGGGCAGGGAGGTGAGCGCTTCAAATTTGAATACCCCTTTTAAAAGTCAGAATGAAAAGACTATTGTACAGGACAATGAGCAGAGTTGGCGATAAGAGTCAGAACTCATAACCTTGAACTTTGGAAGCTTGGACAAATCCCTGGGCTAACACTGCAACTCCGTTGGAATGGAGTTTGACTGAAAGGCTTCCAGAGATTACAAGTATCCGAATCAAATAAAACAATCACAAACGTGCAAAAAAAGCAACATTTAAGGCACATTTGGAAATTAATTTCTTGTTGTTTATAGTCAAATAGTTTGAGGCAAGATCCAACTTCATGTTAAGGACATTTTCAAAGTAGGAGAAATAAGATTTTTTTTATATTCAAACATTATTACTCAATGCATTTGGTCTTTTTAGGTGTGACAAAATCAATAGATTCTATTTTTACAGGTACATCAGACTCACACATTTTGATACTGCCCACTGGTGACCGTGGTCATTCTTGCTTTGGAAATAATTGTGTGCTGTATGTTTACTTAATCACTCAAATGAGTCACGCAGACTCAAACACGTGTCTGCATGTTTGAATGTTCACATTCCTTATATCTGCACCTCTCGTCCCCACAGAGGTGCATGAACCAATCAGTTAGAAAAACATATTTTCAAACAAGTACGCCTAATATGTTTCAACACGTTTTTGTATTGTGAATTGTTCCAATTTCTTTAAATTCATTTACCATATTGAAGACTTGTGTTATTCTTTCAAGAATATACATATTTAAGCACTTAGTTTCAAACACCCAATTGTAAATTTAAGCTCACAATTTTAGTCCTTTGAAAATGGAGCCTGTTGTCCAGAAATGACAAATAAGTATCATAAATCCTTAAATTATTGAAATGGCAGCGAAGTTGAGCAAAATTGACAGTTTCACATCCAACAACAGCATAAATATTGTATCATGCATTATTAATTTGGCATCATCGGGTGAATATGTGCATGATTAAAATATAATGGGGCATAGCTGTGCAAGGCTGTGGAAGTGTCCGAATCCCAGCAGCAATTAGGATTGAAAGATTAATGTGCATTTTAAGGTCAAAAAATGTATTAAATCAAATACAGAGGGAATTTTGTCACTTGCGCCTCCCAGAAAGTTTGTGTCTTCATTCATAATTGAGTTATATAATCTCTGATAAAGTGTTGTGCCTTTTATTGTTATTATTATTATTCTTAAAAACACTTTCATACGGAAAGCCAGGCTTAAAACTTTTGGATTCACTATTATAAGCAAGATAAGCTTAATTTGGCTGTATTCCGTTAGGAGAGACAATTTACCTTAACTCAAGGTACTACTTGACCAGCCAGAGAGACAATTCATCCCCACGGGCATGACCTGAAATATCCCTATATTAAAAGTATCCTTGCACATGCAATTTTTACACTATCATATGAACTCAGTTCAATTCCCATGCCTGTTCTAACAATATTATTTCAAACTTTGATGGTTTACTTTTTTGATCCTTGTATCTTGAACCTCTATATCCCGATTATTAACATTACTTACCTTTGTAGTTTTATGAAATCTCTAATGCTCTCACTTCTAAGTGGCCCCGGAAGCTGCGTTCACACTAGTGATGAATATTCTACTCTCCTGAATGGTATGATGGCAGGATTACATTTTATGTCATTTTTTTATATGAGAAAACAGTGGCAGATTATCCGATCTCAGCAGAAAAGTCACCGCTCGTGGCAATGGTAGGTGGGACGTGTGTCCAAGTTGGATGAACTTTCGCCCAAGTTGCAAAAATCGAAACTTTTTCTGTCTACTGTACTGCAGAGGCACAGACCACGTGATATGAAAAATAGAAAATGATTCACTGGCAATATGGAGGACAAAGGGATTATTTTGGCTATTGAGCGTCACCGGGTGCTGTATGATTAGACCTGAAAGAGCGCTGGGATTTAGGGAAGAAGGCTTTGGCATGGAGAACCATCAGTGACGATCTATGGATATTGAGTAACGGACGCTTGCTAATTAAGTTTGCTAGCCTGTCATTGCGCAAATTGGTGAATATGGTGTCTATTATGTAATATGTTTTGTAGCTAACCAAACTAGCTAGCTTGTCTAGGTGCATATAAACCAGATATCTATCTGTTGAATGTTGTTGCTGAGATATAATTTGCAAACTGGCTAGCTAGCCAATTTTTGTTGGCTATCCAAGCTAGACTCATAGTTGCCTAGAGTTGAGTAATTGGCAGGCTGGCCCTGCAGACACCTGCATAACTACATGTGTGGTCACAACCACATGCTGTTGCATCCTTTTTGCACCCCAACCACTAGGGTGGGATACAAAAAGGAGGAGTTCTTATGAACTGTGACACGAATGCTAGAGACTGTCAGATGCATAGTAGAAAAGGAACGCTTCGCAACAGAATGAAACCCTTGTTGATTTGTCATTTTGAGTCATTTTGCAAGTATGTCATTCTTGAGTTTTGTTGACAACTACAGTAAAATTGTGTTGAGTGGTTGAGTAATTATGGATTTTTACTGCGCATACTAAATTATCACCAAAAGATGACAGATCACATTTGGCTTGAATATAAATAAGTTAATTATCTAAATCACTAAAAGTCATAAAATGTAACAGATTAAATAAAGACCTGAACACTTAGTGCTTAACCATCATTCTATAAAAAGTCACATTTTAAAATTAAAGAAAGAAAAAACCAGTATAAAAGGCATTTATAGAGAAAAGTGTCTCTGCTGCTGTCAGACCTAATTAGGCTTTGGCTGTAAACAGGAGAGCGGACACTCCCAGGATAAGCCAGGCAGAGTATCTGGCCACATCATCATGCCTGGGCTACCTGGGGATAGAGAATAGCCTCCACCAAATGGAAGGGTGGCAAGCATCCAAGTCTTTATAAATGTTACCATTTTGCAAAAGCCTACAATAGGTGATGCCAGGCTCCCCGCCATGGCCGCCCATCTGCTTGCGACACCGCTCCGCTCGTAGCAGACTGAGGTCCTCCGCTGCCAGCAGACTGTATACCGTCAAATTGCCTGCCATGTTTTTACCTTCCCACATCTTCAAACCATCAAAGCCTTATAATATCTCACTGTGGCACTAGCCTCTGTCCAATGTCTATAAATGCCATGCATGCACTTTGATTATGTATCACTTATTTGCCCTATCAGAGAATGTTCAGCTGGTAACATCACAATATATCAGAGCCAGCCCGTGGCATAGGCGATATAGGCGAATGCTAGGGACGCCGTCCATCCATAGGGGGCGTCAAATGAGGGAGAGGGAAAAATATGAAAGGGAAAAAGACAAGAAAAAACACAGTGTTGCTCTTTTTTAAATGAAATGTTCTTAATTCAAATACTATTTCCAAATATTACAAAAAGCCCACAACAACATATTTACATAGCCTATTTTCTTGGTTGCCCACGGCCGCGGTGCAATACCCTTATTTATATTATATTTATAATTATTGTTATGTTAAGTGCACTGGTTTCTTTAATATTGTTTTAATTCTGTGATTTTTTGTTTCTAAAATAAAAATAAAGTCTCAAAGACATAAAGCTATGCAGTAGTTTCTGTGCGAACACACAGTGTGTGATGAACACAATGATTGGTGGTGGAATTGGCTGCAATGCAAGGGGCACAAGCTAAAATCTTGCCTGGGGCACCAAATTGGTCAGGGCTCTGCAATATATCATTTAAATGTACATACAGGCATTAATCAGATATGGTACAAATTGTAGTTTCATCACTGTAACACATTTTTACCTCAGCGGTTAAAAGTATTGCAGTTTGCAAAACTGGAAAACACACACCGAGGTAAAATGAAAAGCTTATTTATGAGTGGTGCAATAAATGCAAAGTACAAACAAAATAATTCAGGTCACAGACTGTTCGACATTACTCAGCGTCTGTTTTTTGTTGGGAATCATGTCTTCCTTAGCACCACAGTGGACATTCTCTCTGGCCATTAATGAGACTGATGTCTCATCAGTGGCCTGCCATCTGCGTGTGAGGACATACATGGACATACGATGGACATACATTGCTCATGTTTGAGTCTAAATTTGTAATGCATGCAGAAACACCAGAGGTCATATTATGATGTTGCAGTAATCTACATCCACGTTGTAAAAATCTTTTAGCTAACTTATTTATATGGAGGTGTTTCTTGTCATTCCTGGTTTTCTGCTCCTGACTGTTCGGAAACACTTCGGTGTGGTTTGCTAAAATCGACTTGGTGTCTGTGTCTCGGCAGTAATTTAAGGCATTTCATCTATTCAATCTTAGAAAAAGGAGATTTTTTTTTAAGAATTTGTTTCTGATTTGATCCCATTTTCTCCCAATTTACAATTACCCTCTATTTTTCATGTCAACCCCCTTTGTATTGTGAGATCACTGCCGTAGCCCTGTGGCTGGTAGTGACAAAGGCGAAGCATCATCTCCTCCGAGACGGCACTCACCAGGCTGTCGACCGTAACTCCGACCGAGCCACACCTGTGTGCAGCGAACTTCCTGTTGGCTTCCCTCCCCCTCCCTGGGGCGGACAGCCAATTGCCGCCCCCGGTGGCACTCCAGGCCAGAGCCAACTCTGGTGCAGCGGGGGGAATTGAACCCCGGTCGCAGTGGCCAGCATCGAACGTTGTAACCACTAGACCACCCGGGAGACCCCGACTGAGAGTAGATTTGATTGAGGTTTTTAAATTCATAAAACAGATTAACAAAGTGAACTACCAAAGATTTGTTTTGCTTGGGTTCAGGTAGAGGGCACAGGTGGAAATTACGTAAAGGTCAATTCTGCACTGATATCAGGCAGTATTTTTTACACAGATAGTTGTCAATGTGTGGAACACAATAAATAATAGTTTCATTTTACAAACTGAAATGTGCATGTTGAAGTGTGCTGTGGCTCCGTGGAATTCCGTACAGCGACTCCTGATTACAGAATGGAAGACAGCTGCCTGTTCGGGGAATTGCCTGCAGCACCGGACGGCTACCCCGTTTTTGTTATGCAGCCTTTTCTTCCTGTTATGACACTTCTTCTGTGGAGCTGTCCTGGGTACTGGAGGGCATCCTGCTCCCATGCCACAGGCCCATTCTTGTCATTATGTATTCTTATGTTCTCGTTGCTATGCTTTTCATTATGTGATACCGTAAATGTTTTTAGACAGTGGCCTTTGTAGATAAGTCTAGATAACATCAAGATTTTTGCATGTGATTCTTGAAAGGGCATTTCGCTAAGATGTGAGCAAATGATCTAGTCTCACTTTGCAAGGAGGAAGCCATCGAGGAGCTGGGCTAAACTGTTTAAAACCATTATTATCTTTCATTGGGCCAGGTGGCCAGCAAAACCCACAAAGGATGATTCACTGTGTTTCTTCGACACTTTGTTTATATTGATTTTATTATCACATAATTAACTTTGTTCCGTGGTTGTAGCCACTTGTCTCTGTAAATGTCATTGCCTCTATCTGTCACGCATCAGGCCTCCCCTCTGTCTACGTATATGGGCGTACGCCATTGTGATGCCAATTTCTCAGGCATCCTCTATTCGTCGCTACCTGTTTGTTTCTGTGCATCCACTACTGTCACTTTCAGATTCAACTCGGTACAAGACCTGAATTATCACAGTCCCTGTGCAGTTAAACACACAACTACCCATCGCCAATGGAACCAGTTTGTTTTTTAAAGCTTGGAGCAGTAAATAAGACAATCTGATCACGGCCAATCATGATTCTCACAGTAGAGGAGTGAATATTGACACTCGCTGTCATACTGTACTGTTAGAGTTACACAATAGGTAAACTGCACCTAAACATCATATTATAGTAACGAGGAATGGAGTGAGTTTTATAGAATATTATTACAGATTAAGAAGAATTGCAGGTTGCATTTCTGAGCTATTTTATTTGCCTTTGGGTGGATCTTTTACAGTGCATTTGATTGGGTGTGCTAGCTTGCCTATTCACTTTTATTCAAATTTTGTGAGATTTTTCTTTCACTTCAGTGAAATTATTAGTATGAATATTAAAACGTTTACTTTGTGTTATAGTGTTTTTAAGATTTTTAAACATATTGTTGTACTGTAAAATTCCATTCATGGATAACTACACTACCGGTCAAAGGTTTTAGAACACCCACATTTTTCAGTTTTTACTGAAATTTAAGCAGTTCAAGTCCAGTGAATAATCTGAAATGGTACAAAGGTAAGCTGCCAGAGGTTAAAAAAACTGCCAGAGGTTTAAAAAAAAAGTTTAACTTATGTTGTGAAAAATAATGTAAATTCTTTGGCAGTGAGTAGTTTCCTACACCATCAAAAGGGACTTGGAAACTGGAGGAAACTCTGACAGGAAGAGGTCTGGCAGACCCAAAGACACAACAAAATCAGAAGACAAGTTTCTGAGAGTCAACAGCTTGCGTGATAGGCGGCTCACAGGACAACAGCTTCAAGCACAGCATAACACTGGTCGAAGTAAGGAAGTCTCAGTTTCAACTGTGAAGACTTTGAGCTGCAGGTTTGACAGGTCAAGTGGCAGTAAGAAAGCCATTGCTAAGATGTCAAAATAAGAAAAAGAGGCTTGCCTGGGCCATGAAGCACCGCCAGTGGACTACTTTCTTTGAAATTTGGTTCATCACGCAAGGTTTCTTTACGCCGTCGGGTAGACAAAAGGATGGTTTCTCAGTGTGTGACACCAACTGTCAAACATGGAGGAGGAAGCGTGATGGTCTGGGGCTCTTTTGCTGGATCCAGAGTCGTGGACTTGCACAGAGTGACTGTTAACCCACGTTAACCCATTACTTGTTCCCTGAAAGGGCATTTTTTATAACTCTACAACTCTAACTTTATAAAATGTACATTATTTTTCAGGTTTTTTTAACCTCTGGCAGTTTACCGCTTACCTTTGTACCATTTCAGGTTATTCACTGGACTTGAACTACTTAAATTTCAGTAAAAACTGGAAAATGGGGGTTTTCTAAAACTTTTGATCGGTAGTGTAGTCATTTCCATCTGATTGAGATGCAGTGAGCCAATACTTTCAGTCTACTGGTGGAACAGTGACAGTTTACACCATTAATCACTTACTGAACATTGCTATTTAAATCATTTTAACATTTAGAATAGAATTAAATTAATAGAATGCTTATGCTCACAGCTATATTCTCAATATAACTGAATGGCTTTGGAACACATATGCACAGCATTTATTGAGGTTATTAATGAATGATTAATGCCCACTTGGCATGCTCCCAACTCCTGATGATATCCTATGAATATCCAAATTCATACTTGACTGTTGTTTAGCAGAGCTGTCTACATAATTGTTGACAAAATATTCCAGTAAAGAAAATTCAATAAATGGGGAAAAATGTTTGCATCTGTGTATAATCACTGTAAGCCACAACTTTGGATCAAGTTTGTTTGTAAACCAGTTTGAGATTCTTGTCTACAAACATGATGCTCTTAGTTCAAATTGGTCTTTTTAAACCATCACAGACACGACCGTAGCTCCAGCCAATAGTGGGGCCCTGTAGGTGAACCAATATTGTGCAACTCAACCATAGTTTACCTAACCAGGCAAATTACGGGCATTGCACATAACATTGCGAACCATGTATTGCCTATTAAGTCAAAATCTCAGACTAAACACATGAGTTCAGTTACCGGGAATGCTTGAATACTGGGAATACTGAATGTAATGTTAGCTCTGATATGTCTCAAATGTTAGTGACATTGTAGCTATCTATGTAATAATATAGCTCAACAAAAATGTATGCTTCTGATCACACACTCTAATATTTCGTTGGACCGCCTTTAGCTTTGATTACGGCACGCATTCGCCGTGGCATTGTTTCGATAAGCTTCTGCAATGTCACAACATTTATTTCCGTCCAGAGTTGCATTAATTTTTTGCCAAGATCTTATATTGATGATGGGAGAGTTGGACCGCTGCGCAAAGTCTTCTCCAGCACATCCCAAAGATTCTCAATGGGGTTAAGGTCTGGACTCTGTGGTGGCCAATCCATGTGTGAAAATGATGTCTCATGCTCCCTGAACCACTCTTTCACAATTTGAGCCCGATGAATCGTGGCATTGTCATCTTGGAATATGCCCGTGCCATCAGGGAAGAAAAAATCCATTGATGGAAAAACCTGGTCATTCAGTATATTCAGGTAGTCAGCTGACCTCATTCTTTGGGCACATAACGTTGCTGAACCTAGACCTGACCAACTGCAGCAACCCCAGATCATAACACTGCCCCCACAGGCTTGTATGGTAGGCACTAGGCATGATGGGTGCATCACTTCATCCACCTCTCTTCTTACCCTGATGCGCCCATCATTCTGGAACAGGGTAAATCTGGACTCATCAGACCACATGACCTTCTTCCATTGCTCCATTGCTCCAGAGTCCAATCTTTATGGTCCCTAGCAAATTGAAGCCTTTTTTTCCGATTAGCCTCACTGACAAGTGGCTTTCTTAAGGCTACACAGCTGTTTAGTCCCAATCCCTTGAGTTCCCTTCGCATTGTGCTTGTGGAAATGCTCTTACTTTCACTATTAAACATAGCCGTGAGTTCTACTGTTGATTTTTTACGATATTATTTCACCAAACGTTTAAGTGATCGCCGATCACGATCATTCAAGATTTTTTTCCAACCACATTTGTTCCTCGAAGATGATGGTTCACCACTATCCTTCCAGGTTTTAATACTGCGTTGGACAGTTCTTAACCCAATTTTAGTAGTTTCAGCAATCCTTGCTTGATGCAGGCCAATAATTTGACCCTTTCTGAAACAGATTAATGCAGGCCAATAGGATATGACCCTTTTTTTAAGAAATGAGATTAACTGCATCTTTTAAATAACTTGTTGCCAGCTAAATATGTTCTTCTCAGTTGGTAGAGCACAGGTTTTTTAAGAAATGACTGGGGCCACATACACTGAAAATTAGTTCACTACTGTTAAATAACTTGTTGCCAGCTTAAAACATATTAATCACTGCAGTAATCACTGCAGTAATTATCCAATGGAAGGCTCTTACCTATTTGCTTAGTTAAATCCAGTTGGTGACTTTTTTTTGGCCAGGCAGTGTATGTTTATGCAATAATGTTACCTGTGAAAAATAAATGTACATGTCTGGAAGCACACGTACATGTACGCGTTTGGAAGAGGAATCCCAAAGCCTGCTCATTGTACTGGTATCAACAAATTGCTTGCAGCCACCAGGCCCTTCTCTGCTGCTCGGTGGCACAATTCAACAAAATATAAAAGTGCAGATTTGGGTTTTTATATTTGTTGTTAGTAACTTACATTGGGCCACACAGAAACTGTTTGGCATTGTCAGAATGGAAAATATGAAGGCTGATTCAATTCAACTTTCTCTTTGAATTAACAACCATATTTTTAGAGGAACACAGGAATGAGAGGCTATATACATAATTTAATTGGTTGATTCTGTTAAATAGAATGTTGGTCAGGCATAATTGCGTATGGTGCTTACAGCAGTCAGTTGACCAGTATCTTTTTTGGGTACTTTTTTGCTCTACCTCCAAATGTCTCATCACCCATATTTCTGAACCTTTTGCATCACAAGACCTACTGAAACAATATCACAAAATGTAAGGCCAAATTGCAAACAGACACTCTGTGCTATAATGATTGTCACAATGTCTTTATATTTTTAAGATCATATCCTCAATATTTTGTTGCAAATTTAACGTTCCAATAATTAGCCGATTGATGCCAATGGCGGAGACACCCTGCCAGGACCTCATTAAATGTTTGGTTTCATTTAAAAGTTTTACTTCTCCGGGGATCATCCACCAGGCAAGAAGGAAGGTAAAGTTTAAACTTCAATATATTAATGTGAGCAGCATTAATATTGCTTAAGAAGGACACATGGTCTATTTATAATTAATAAATGTGTCAGAAATGGTGTTATCTCTCTGGTGGGACGGCAGCCGAATGGCTGGGCCGGACAAGGTGGAGCTGGAGATACAGTAGGGGTCCGTCTGGAGGTGGACTGATGAAGTGCAGGGCCAGAGGAAGGTGGCCCGATTGGCGGGAGAATATTAAGTGGCTGTGGGATGACAAGAATGATAGCTTTCATTTGCATGGCAAGGCTGCAGCTGTGGCCCCCTTCCCCCCACCCCTCTCCACCCCTAAAAGATGGATGAGGGGGTCCCTGCTTCACCCTTTCCTCCTGCTCTGTCTGGTCCAGCCAGAAGGGACTAAATTAACCGGGGCCAAAAGATAAGGGATTTCATGACGTGCAATTTCCGCACTACCCTTGATACGATAGCAACATTGAGAATTATGGGCCACTTTTCCTTCCCACAAATGTGCAAGGAAAGTCATAGGCATGTCTGCCTACTTCTGCGATGTTCCTGACTGCATTATGATGGGCCCAGTTCTTGATATAATGTAAATGAAGGGCTGGATTCAATCAATGTGTCCTTCACTTTGACACTCAATTAATCAATACAAATACATTTTGACTCCCCATAAATATATATGTCCTTGTTGTTTCTCACAGGAGGATGTTCAAGATAAAATACTTTTTGTGGGCTCACAAGTGCTTTCTGTGGGTTGTGGAGCATTACTCCACAAGGATAATTGCGTGATTAATCCACTGAGATATTCATAAAAGTGGCATATGATGTGACAACTGCTTGGTCCCACGCTTTGAGTCAGGCAATTAGAACACTCTTAAGGTATAAAGTGGTTCTCAGCTGTAGTTCTTTTAGGAGTTCTTATTCCACAAGCTGAGTGTGGGCGTGTGTGTTTGGGTGTGTGTGTGTGTGTGTGTGTGTGTGTGTGCATGCAGCATGTGTTGGTACATGTCTGCGTGTGAGTATGGGGGCTGAGTGTGCCTAGTGTCAGAGGCTGGCACAACAGTAACACCCTTGTGAGTGTTAAGTCAGCTGTGAAGAGAGTGAAGCTAGTCCCCTCTCTCATGTGTCAAACTTTTTTTTCTTACAGCCCTGCTTACCACTAGACCCCCAAAGGTGCTGTTCCCCATGGAGAAGCAGCCAAGTTTTATAGATGCCCAACTGGGTAAGTCTCCATTACCATCACCAAAGTCCCTAACAGATGGGTTAAACCACTAGGTGCCGGACAGGCCCATCGCTGAGTCTCTCAAACATGAATCGTATTTGTCTCTGTTAATTTGTTACATTCGAGTTTTAATGCACAACTGCTGTGGCTTGGTTAATCTCAGCATGAGAGGTGAAAGCAGGAGGGCTCCTGATTTTGCTGCTGCACATTAGCATACAGACAACAGGATGGTGATCTGCTGCGCAATTGGTTTTCGATGACATTTAATCGACTGGATCGATCCTTAAATGAGGATCTCTTAAATTATGCGGTATAATCGTATGAGTTCATAAAACTTAACAGGTGTGATTACTATAATGATTTTTTGGGGGGTTTTTTGTTTCTGATTTTATTCCATTTTCTCCCAATTTGGTAACCAATTAGATCCGCTATTTTTATGTCAATCCCCCCCTAGTATGTGAGTTTGCTGCCGTAGTCCTGTGACCGGTAGTGACGAAGGCGAAGTAACGCCTCCTCCGAGACGGCACTCGCCAAGCCGTCGACCATAACCTGGTACTACAGGGCCACTCTTATGAGCAGCGAACATCATGTCGCCTTCCCTCCCCCCTCCCTGGGGCGGACAGCCAATCACTGCCCCTGGTGGAGCTCCCGGCCAGAGCCGACTCTGGCGAGACGGGGAATTGAACCCCGGTCTCCGTGGCCGTCGTCGGACGTTGTAACCACAGGGCCACGCGGGAGGCCTATTATGATTTGTAAGTGGTCAGCTATAGTATTAAATGCCTCCTATTGATATGGCTGTTTGATTTTAACATTTTCTTAGCTCTTTTGTAAAGCACAAATATGAAGCATTCTTCAGTGGCGTGATGCTCCCCATAGTCTGGGATTGAATTTGACCATGCTAGTACTGCATTAGTAAGTCGTCTGTATTGTAAGTCGCTCTAGATAATATTGTCATGAATGTAATGTAATGTACTGACTGTGGCCAGCTGCCCCACAGCATGGCTCAACCACATCTCTGCAGTGTTCTATTGAAAAATTATAAGACTTTATTTAAGAGTAGGGAAAAACAGGTGGTAATAGTTTTTTTAAGTGCTTGACATTACATTGAACCTAAACTCTGTGCACCTATATTTGGGTGGTTGTCAACTGACATCAAAACTGCTGTTGTTGCAGTGGATTTAAATAACCAAGTCAAATCACATCTTGTTCTGCAGATTCCCAAAGGCTTTCACTAAACACAATACTGCTTATGACTAGAACGTTTTCAAGAATTGCTTTGTTCATTCATATAATCCCAATTAACGATAATGCCACTCAATTGTATTTACAGTTATGCAAGTGATCTCAACAAAATGTTTTCAGTGTAAAAAAGCCAAGTCACTCACATATGCAAAGTATATACGTATGAGTCATTCACAGAAAGCACATGACAGATCTAGTCAACCACAGCAACATGACAGTGGCCTGTAGCTAAAAAAAAAAAGGGGTAATTAATTGTTGCAGCGTAGCTGTTGGTAGATATGACGGCTGCACTATTAGGCCACAGCTGTCAGTATTAATTAGCTCAGGGGATGCTAAGTGCAAGGAAGCTTTAATAGCACCATGAATGTCAGCTCTTCATAACCTTTACCCAAGAAAGGCCTATAATTAGCAACAGGGTGCCTGATTAGAAGAATCAGCATCTTAGAGAGGTGACACCATGAGGCCAAGCCTCTGACTTCAGATCAGTCCTGCCTCCGCAGAGTTACTAATGAAGGAGGAGTTCTGTTAGCAGCGGATATTGTATACGAAAGCACAGTTAACAGGATTAGGCTCACGATCCAAGCTTTTTGGCGTAATGTCGTAGCGTGAAAGTTATAATTACAAGGGAAACAGATGTGCAGGATTCTGGAAGGGATTCTGTCAAGCATTCCATTCGCGCCTTGCAATGTAATGACACTATTCTTTGTCATTATTTACTTAGAATTTTTTTTGTGCATTTTACATTGTGAATGGATGTTGGATTGGGCAATTCTAATCATTATTTGATAGGTTTTTATAGATTCCTGGAATTGTAAAAAAACATGGATTGAGGGAAAATGATCCTAAAGCAGAAGGTCAGGAGTTTGTTTCTCGATGTCCTTGAAGAAAACGGGAATGCACAGAGGATAAAATACACCCACTGTACTTGCTGTGATTCTGCCCAGATAGTTCCATATCTGCTGTGACAAGTCTTATGAAGAATGGGCAGCGCCTTTTCATACATAAAATATCAATTGACGTGAGAGTCTTTTGTCGTCCTACAGAGATAGCTGGATAGTCAATGTCTTTCAATGTGGAGGAGTAAATACCTTGTACCCAAAGCAACACTGCAGGACAGGTGCAGTCACTCGTGCAGATTGAGCTGGGGTGTCTCCTGGCCGCCTGCTCAGAACATTCACATTTTTGCTTCCTGGCTGCCTGCAAGGGTGTCAAGGGTGTACTTTGTGAAGTGCACCCCTGGGCATATGCCACTGCTAGACTGCAGAACAAAAACAGAAAATATGACCAAATCATTTTCATTAAAAATGTCTATTTACACACACAAACCCCCCTCCCTCCCCCACCTCCGCGCAACAGTAATAATGATTGTAAATATTAATGCAAATTTTGAAATGTATCTTATTAATTTTTGAGCATGTTCATTCAAGTGTAATAAGAATGTAATAGGAGCATTGCATCTGCCTTGTGTGGGCTTCAAGTGTGGTTTTTGAAGTATGGGTTGTGCTGGGCTCAGATCCATGCATTTGTAATTATTTGTACTCTGACAGCTTGCCAGATTGTAGAGAAAAATATATTCCACCTTCATTTAATTGTCAGATAAATTGTAATAAAACAACAGGAAAGGCTTGAGCCATATATCACATTATCCGTTTAAGCAGTGAACAGTGAGTGAGTCAGAATTATGTATGTTGCCAATGTTTTGAATTCCACCTGTCCAAATAAATCTTGTCATCTACCACTGCCAGACTGCACATGTACACCAGTGTCCTTTTGCTCTACACATGATATATGCAATATGAATTCTGTTGTTTTTAATGCAATCCAAGTCCATTGTCCTTAATATAGTACTGATGAATTGATTGAGAAAACCTTATACTGTAAGATGCCGAAATGGCATTATATTAAAAGGTCTCACCTGACGAATGAAAGCAGAACTAGACAGCCTCTTTCTTTGAAAAATATGATTCCTTAAATTAATATGAATATATTTTCCTTGTAAGTAAAGGGGAAAATAGCTTCAGCATTCTGTCCAAACAACACAGCTACTCCTGATACCGAGTCTGTGCCATTTGTAGGTGTTAAAATATGAAAACAGTTTTATCTCATGAATCTTTCACAATCACAGCCTGGGATACACCGCTGCTGCAATACTAGCCCAAAATATCAAAATATAGCAGCAAGTGCTGTTGTGGGTGAAATCTATTTACCTCAGTGGAAACCTCTTCAGTGCAAAATCCCACGTAGAGTACCCTCCAAAATTATTTGCACCTTTGATAAAGGTGAACAAAGAATGGCTGTATAATATAAACAATACCGCTAATGAGCTATATTGTATACCAGTGGCGATTCTAGGATTTTACCTTTAGGGAGGCTCAGGCTTGTGCTTTGATGTACACATGCAAAGCACAAGCCTCATTTTTAAAATGAATTTACTGTTTCATTCCCCTAAACAAAAACACCACAATGGTGGTTGCTCTCAAAATTGAAATACCTCTCTCTATCTGTGGTATTTTTTAAAATAGATATTAAGTATTAATATTATATATTAAAATAATGACTAAACCTTTTCAGGGGGGCCGAGATGAAAGACTTAGGGTCTGCTTAGGGTCTAAAATCACTACTGTTGTATACTCAAAAAATGGGAAAACTATATTATTTTATTGAACACTGTGTGGTTGCCCACAGTGTTTAGATAACGGCATTTACATTCAATATCTGACTAATTACATTAATTAATCCTTTTTAAAGGTGGGGAAACTCTGTTAAGTAGTGAAAAATCATTATTACGTCATGCCTAACAAGCTTTTTTGGCCCATGGTCATTGGTAAAGATGTGAACAGCTGTCACTTTATTGTAAGGTCAACAAAGAGGATTAACGAATGATACAGTACCATTAGTTAATGCTTAGAAAGCACGGTTGTACATTAATCAATCATGTTTAAAGGTGGGAATAGTTACCCCTCTATTAAGTCATGACAAATCACCATTAGTTCCTGCTTAACAACCTTTATTGGTCCATTAGTTAGTCATAAGGCAAAGATGTGAACAGCTGTCATTTTACTATTAGCTGTCACTTTACACAAGGATTAACTATTGATAAAGTAACACAGTAAAGGTGGGAATTTATATTCTTATTCTTATTGTACCATCATACAGTTTCTCACCAAAACACGTCAGACTTTTAAACGAACTCGTGCACTGACAAAAAAGGCTAAAAGAGTTTAAAGTCCCACATTGTTTATTAAAATTTTGATTTTAGTCTTCCTCCACAAGCCATAGTCCATCAATGTCCACTCACGTAAGAAATAAGAACCAATTAAATGTGATTGGAAACTTCATTAAACCCTCAAAACTTTTAAGTGAGATAATGGTTAGCAAAAGTCAAAAAAGATGGGAAAGTCATATTATATGTTTGGATACATTATATATAATGTTATATCTAACTGCAAGTGCACTACTTGTGTACCACATGAAAATGTTAAGTGTAACGTACTGTATTTACTGGTTATATACACAATTATGGGTAACCTCCTTATGTAAATATGATAAGAATCAGGCTTCCAAAAACTAAAAATATATGTTTTAAGTGAGCAAAAGTGGTTGGCAAAAGCTGAAAAAGACAAGAAATGTACACAAGCACCTTAACCATCTTGACCTATGCACTGACAAGGCTTCCAACACACAATGCTTTGATACCTGCTACGGTACCGTAATTATGTTAGTCTACTTCAAACAATGTACTCACCACTGGGCAGGCTGCTGAGGACTCACTCAACATCTCATCGATTTTCATGGCTTCTAACATTAGTTGATGTTGGGGGTTATTGTTTATGGAATCTGCTATAGAAAGCCAACTCATAATATATAGGGTTTGAATTTGATATGATCGATAGTGGAGCTCTGGAATCTTTATCAGTGGGTTGTGAGTTTAAGTCCCAAATGGAGACTCCTTCTTTCAAGTGCTTTTGTTGTTTTTCCATTGCTCCAGGGAAACTCCAGAGGTATAAATGTTTCACAGTGTGCAATAACATGCGTAAGCAGAATGAGAGATGCATTATTGTTGGAGTTAGCAGCACAGACTTCAGAGAGCACTGTAGTTATGATGTTTTCTTGTTCCATTCATGCATGATAATGCATGCAAACACAAAGGTTTAAGCCTGTCATTTGTAAAAATGTAACTGTTACAATGCTGTGATGTGAAGTATGGGAGGAGAACTTGGAACAGGATTTTTAAAAATACTTATTTGAAGACAGTAGCCTGTTGTTCTTGGGCATCGTATCGTTAATAGATTAAATAGAGTGCATTTGTTATATACAACTGATAGAATACAGGACAGTGTAGTCTGTTTCCAGCATTGTTTTGATGGGCCCCTAATGTGCCTAATGTGTCCTTGGCAGTTACGTTTGTAACGTGCCCACATCCATCTGCCAACTCTATGGAAGCTTGTTTGTGGAAATGATCAAATATAAATTGTAAAATGTGTTGCGTGAACATTTTCCCATTTTGCCATTAATCATCTATGCAAAATGAAAAAGCCTATGAAATGTTCTCATTCTCATTCATGTTCTCATCGCCTTCAGCTCCTGTGTTCCAGCCACCTACTGAGAGAGCAGAGCAGTTTTAAGCACACAGGTACATTTAGATGATGCGGTACAGCTATGTGCCCCAGCTCCCCTGCCAGTAGGCGTGATTCCCTGATTCCACCCTGATTCCCCTGTCCAGACTGACGCCTTCCGCAAATAGATTTTTTTTTACAAACCCAGTGGTATTGCTTTTTTGTGTTGCGAAGGAAAACATTGACATTGTACTCACAATAAACACTCATTCTGAATAAATAGACTCATATAAACACCTCAATCGGAATAGAGGAAACCGAATGAAGCCTTTCCGGATTTGAGTTCTTTCTGAATGGAAGACCTGGTGTACACCTTTGCTAAACCGTTCAATACGAGAATATTAGCCAATATTAGGCATGTAAACAATTCCTTCCGATTACTTTCTCAATTGGAAAACCTATTACTTGTGTGCATGCCCATAGTGGAATGCTTATTACAATGCCGCCATTCCCTAGCAGAATAAGTACATAACCTTTTTTACAGGGCACTTGTGGATGCCAAGCTAGTTGGCGATCGGGCAGTATTCCTGAAAATATAGCTGTCGTGACATGAACCGGAGTACTTTGCAACATTTGTGATTATTTGTTTTGCATCGCTGGGACAGAGCAAAAGAAAAGCAAAAGCACCTCAGAAAGCGATATCAGCGCTCATAAAATACCACCTGGCTTCAAGAGTTCTTAAAATTCTCATGCAAGGAGGAGACTTGCAATTAAGGCGTGCTTTAATAAATCAGACGGAATAGTTAATCAACCTAATTAAAAAAATCTCCACCCTGGGGGCGGCGGATAGCGTAGCGGTTTAACGCACCACACTTTGGCCGGTCCGGTGTGGTGTGCGCTGCCTGTCAGGGAGACGGTTCGAAACCTGCGTCTCTACCAGACCGGCCCTGGTTGTCAGATTCGATCGGAGGCCGCATTTGGCTGTCCGCCTCCAGGTGAGGGGGGAGGGTGAGCCGGCACGAGTCTGTCGAGAAGCAGGAAAAGGCGTCCGTGGTAGAATTCTGTCTCGGAAGAGGCGGATCTATCAGCCCGGAAAGTGTGTCTACCGGAGGACGGGCGGCGGACTCGTGGGGGAGGGTGAATTGAGATAAATAGAGGGTATAATTGGCAACCAAATTGGGAGAAAAACTGGAAAATTTTGAAATAAATGTATTGCGTTCACCCCATGTATACATGTGCATGAACAGATTGAACTATTTATCTAAAGGAAAGGGGCAAAGTGACTTAACCCCACAAATGACATCATAATAGCAATTTTACCCCTTGCAACCACTTAGTAAATCTGACATAGATATTGCGACCCTGTAGCGACTGCTTTTGCATTTGAAAAGCAGTCACAATCCTGGAGTAAATGTGGCCTTTAGTTTCCAGTCCATGGAAGCATGGTATACATTTGATATCAATTGCACCAAAACTGATTTGTGTACAGTGATAGTTTCTGATCAATATTGTGAATAAATAAGATTATTGAACCAGTAGTGCTCTGAATGAGTGCAGTAAATGAATACAGAAATTACATCAAAATGGGGGCCACAAATGCCTATATTTCATTACACTGATGTTTTCATTCCAAGTAGGCCATAGGCTATTTGCAATGTGATATAGTTATGGACTTTTTGAGCTCGTTGCATTTTCAGTCATTAAACCGATCATTTAATTTTTTAAACATACTGATACCAAGGTTTTAATTTCCAGTGCAAAAAAAGTGCAATAGTACATATTGTTTTACCTCTGGCAATATTTTTATTCTCTGATCTTTAAATAGCATTTTAGGGGTGTCCATTTATGTTAATCATCTATTCTGTTTTGGAAGGAAAAATGTGGATGGTATTTTGTTGTACTGACGCAGCAGTGAGACAGACATGATTTAGTTTGCCTCAGTATCCAGTATCCCTAATCACAATCAGATTGTGCAGACAGGACTTTGGTTTTCATGTCATTTAAAATAGTGTCAGTCACACCCTGTGCATCTTGGCTCCTCTTCACATTTCAGGTTATAGACCGCGCTCTATGATCCACCTCTCGCTGTATACAAAAATGCCAAAACCTGAAATCAAAGATAGAAAATCTAAAGTGATGCTTTCAGAATGGCCGCAGGCGAGCAGACAGGTTCAAGGTGACGCTTTGTTTGTCTCAAAAACCTGGGGTTGTGGTGTATATTCCATGAATATGGTCCTGAATCTTTCAAAAGCGGGCAATTTTTGGTTTGTTCGTTTTTTTAAACCGTTGCTTGCTTTGATCTTCACAGCAATCCTGGCCTTTTGATTGCTTCTGATGCTACCCAGCATGGGCCACGGAACAGTTGGGAGTTACCAGACATGTATCTTTAGTGCTGTGCGTGAGGCAGGTTTTTTGGGGGTTCTTGGGTTTTCAGCAACGCGATTGTGTTTGATGGCCACGGGTTTGGAGGCCATTGACCGGATGTGTGTTCTGAGCTGTATATCAATGGCATGTCCTTCCCCCCTGCAGGTATGCCACTAAGCCTGGACTGCAAGGCCTTCTTTGGCTATAGCGGGGAATCCAGACCCATTATCTACTGGAAGAAGGGGGAAAAGTTTGTGGAGGAGCTAGAAGGTCATATAAAAGAAAGTGAAGTCAGGTAACAGTGCTTATAGCAATAAGGGGGGCGACTGGGGTTTTGCTATACGTGTTTAAGACTGAACTGCCAGGTCTATGAAGAACAAATGTTTGTACATCATGAAAACAATTCAAATCTATAGTGTTTCACACTACTACATTCCTGAGAGGAATTTTTAAGGGAAATCTGTGGTTCGATATGCTGTATGATATGTTTGAGACATTAACTTGTTGGCTAAGAAAAATGTTTTCAATGAGCAGCTGTGCCCAAAGCTGAAGTTATATCTGAACCGGTGATGACGATACGAGAAATAATCCAGCTTCTGAGCTTTAAGTCAGATGGAACCCTTTTATTTCAGAAGATTGGAATACAAACCGTACATAGGCTACCACCTACTCATAAATACACTCTGTGATGCATATACCTGAAACCTGCTTGGTGCCTTCAGTTGTTTTGAGGTGTGCATGTGGAGAAAATATTCTCTGTCCACTCTCTCAAGTGGCAGCCAAGAGGAGAAGAGGAGGAATTACATACACAAGGCTAATGCAGAGACACAGTTTGATCAATGTGTCACCCTGACTTCTGGAGTTCTGGATGAATCAAAATTAAACATTTAGTATCCTTTTTTACACCTTACCACATACCACAGTCCACCTACCATGGTGGAGAGAATAGAAATTTCTCTGCCAGTTATTACCCTCATAAAACTGTTGTGTCAATTGAAGCAGCCCTGTTCTATAATAGATGACGGCCTTAGCCGATGCAGGGTACTGAGTTGCACCTCATGTTGCACTCCATGGCGATAAAATGCACGGTGACTTTCAGAACAACTGGCCCGTCGTTAGCTCAACCGTAATTTTTAATTTGCTTTTCATCCTTCAGACTCTTAAAGCTTTTTCACCGGGGGAGACGAGTGGATGAAAAACCCCAGAACGTTGGGAGAGGGTTTCATTAAGAGGAAATAATAATGGCAAGAAAGCAAAAAACACTGCCTTTTAGCAGTCCTTTCTGAATGAGGGATGAGTCGTTGAGTGGAAGCACAAGAACCTTTTGCAGAAAAAAAGAAAACGCCTAATTGCATTAGAACACATATAAGCCCTTTTTCAAAAGAGAGGTGCTTTAACAGAGGAAAGGCCGAGCTATGAAGATGGAGTTAGAGACGTGACCACTTTCTCAGGGCTTTTTCATAAATAAAATGCTAAATGGGAATTTTTGCTTATAAAAATGTGTGTGTTTATATATGCATGTGTGTGTGTGTGTGTGTGTGTGTGTGTGTGTGTGTGTGTGTGTGTCTGACCATGAGTGTCGAACGCAATGAGAGCACTTTTTCTCTCACCATTATTTAAGAAAGGTGTGAGCCCTCACAATTATCTTGAAGTCCCAACTCACTGATAACATGGAAAGCTTATTTTAATTTGGGTGCCAGTGAAATACTCCTGTGAGACATTTCTCTGGTTGCATTTCAAGCCAAACAAACCCTCCATCGTCCTGGGCAACTCTAGAGCTAATTACAGCGCCTCTGAAACTGAAACTACATCTGACACGTAAACATTAAGGCTCGCTTCAGGCGCTTCCACGTTCCATCCTGCCCGCCACCCACCTCCCCCCACTCCCCCCAAATGTGTGTCCTCTGCATGAATGATAAATCACGGTCGAGCTCGCTCGCCCAAGGGGGCCATCAATCTGTTGCGGTGACGACGGCGGCAGGTCTGTCTGGCCAGCTTTTCCCTGAGTCCTGCCAAGAGACCCCTGAGCCTCCCCGGGTTACGGGGATTGCAGCTAACAACCGCCATCCGCAACGCCACAAACCACAAGTCAATCACCCCCGACAGCCTTGCAAAGCAGCTCTCTGCACCGAAGAAGCAGGGTGTTTAACACGTTTAGTGGCATTCGGAGTAATGTTGGCCGATGTCGAAGTTCATTGAGGAACTCCAGGCAATGCTGATTAATTAGGATGGCCTTGGCAGTGAGCTGTTGGTAGTTATTTTGTGGAACCCGTACAGCTTTTAGACGGGAGTGTGCTGTGTGTGAGTGTGTGTGGGCGTGAAGAAGCGGCACTTCTGTAGCCTGGCATGACTCTGCAAGCTGAGCCTCTGCCCGTCCTTATGTTCTACCCCCCGCAGGGTCCTCAGGGAGTACCTCGGCGAGAAGGAGGTGGAGCTGTCCCTGACCTTTGACGCCGTGGAGGAGGACGACATGGGCAACTACACCTGCTATGTGGAGAATCACATTGGGCTCAAGCATGGCAGCGCCATCCTACAAAAGAGAGGTGAAGCCATTTTGGGCCGGACTTCTCAGATTGTCCACGCTGTTCACTGGAGGTTAGCCGTGGCACGGTTCTGGGGAAGACCTGCCACGCTGTAATCGAACGGCTTCCTCCAAACTAACAATGGCTTGCTTCCCCTATTGCTCTAGCTTTTCCAAGGCAGCGCATATCTCAGGGGGGCACAAACCGTGGCTTATTACGATTCTGTGTAGTAAAAGTGCTGGTGGCTGTACTCGTAAATGCCTAGCTAGATGAGTGTAACCAGCCCAGGACATTCCTCGTGTGAGTAATCTCTGATAATAGCTAACAGAAAGACTGCAGACCACTCAGATTCAAATAGGTTGTCTTTCTTGTAAACTCCAGGAGTGTGAAGAGGATCGAGCAAGCATGCTGGATATGTTGCTCCCCTGGAGGTCGAAAGCCTGCCTTTCTCATCATCAAAGCACCCCCAACAATCAACACAATACACTTTTGATTAGTACACCATATGGTAACGCCTATATACATTTTTGAATACACATTCTCACTGAATCACGCCTTAATAATACAAACAAAATGCACTGTATATATATATATATATATTGTGGATATGAGAGAAGTAATGTAAAATTACATAAATATTTCATTCATAAATGACATTTAACTACGCGGACCCATGTTTATTCTATCTGACTTTGGATTTCTGAGGGCTAATCTGCAAGACATGCTTCAGTTTAATTTTTGTTGTCAAATATCATAGTGCTTTCAGTTTATATAAGTGGGGAATTGAGTGAGATCTTTTAATGATTCTAGATGAGTAGGTCACCAAGGACAAAAGCATTTAATGTAACAAGAAGAATGCTATGAAATTAACCATGACACCAGAATGCTATGAAATTAACCATGACCAACAATATCTTCCGCAAAGAAAAATATTTCTTTAAAATCCTCGTTCCGCCTCTTGGCCACTGTATTTACATTAACAAGCGAAATGGCATGAATCCTTGAGCTGAAGTGTATTGTTTCTGTTACCATTCATATGGTTATGGGGGTCAATAATCATAACCGATATAATGTAAAGGGAACAGAATGCAAACAGATATTTTACCTTATTGATATGGTGAGGGAATAAATCATTTTAAATCCAAGTAAATTATTTATTTAACACAAACATGCGACATCCTTGTTTCATTACAAATATTGATTGTAAAATTAAGCTTGAATTTTAATGCGTAAAGGAAGGGCTTTCCAGGTTGATAATAAGACCCTTATCGTTGCAATTTATTTCAAACGTTTATGTGTATTTGTGTGTGTGTGTGTGTGTTTGCATGTGGGTTTGCACATTCACGTGTGTGCATGAGCATGCATGTGCATGTTGGTGTGCAGGATGTTGGTGGGAAACAAACAGTCAAACATCAAACAATGTGTTGATTTATTTCAATGTTGCTCTCTGTAGATGCTGGCATTTTTATTTCCATTCTGGTGTATCTGGTAATGCAAGAAAATAAATGTATTCCGTGGATTCTGTAAATGATAGCTCTGTCTTCTGACAATATGGCCAATGAATTGGAGAGTAGAGACCTCTGCTGGTGTGAAGTCAAATTTAAGGTAGTGCACAGTAGTGCTGTAGCATCGTTCTAAAATTTAAATTTAAAAGCAATTTGATGGCATTGATGACAATGTGAAGAAATACTGGTGTACTTGTGTAGATCCTGCCGTACGGAAAATGATCCGAGAGTATAAATAACAGGATGCGACTTTACCT
Source organism: Aldrovandia affinis (assembly GCA_029706075.1). NCBI lineage: Eukaryota > Metazoa > Chordata > Actinopteri > Notacanthiformes > Halosauridae > Aldrovandia > Aldrovandia affinis. Next base: position 4,336,355 of record JAINUG010000068.1, on the reverse strand, counting down.
GTGTATTAATAGGTATCCTTTCTCATCTGCTTATCGGTGGTGCCGCACCATGCTGCCTACACTAACCCTGGAGATCATGGGCAAAAACAAGTATGAGAATTAATTTCACAAACAGTACAGCAATCAGTGAATTTGTCATCAAGGAAATGGGGAAATGGCACAAGACAATCATCTCACCATAGTCAAGGGCTGTGCATTTAACTGAGTTGCCCACCAAGACATGTCGCATTACACAAAATGTCACAGATCAACACGTCCAGTTTCCACACGCATCCACAAATGTCCAAGATCCAGCAGAAATGTGAAGACCAGGCTGCTTTGAAGCAGAATGGCCGAAGCAGATGTCAACGGCTTATCTCTGAGCTGTACTCACGGTCACGTCCCTGCATCACAAAAATGTGTGCTGGTTCTGTGTGGCTCAGATGGTAGAGCATGGCGTTGGCAACGCTTAGGTTGTGGGTTCAATTCCCACTGGGACCACATGTACTGAAAAATGTGTGCATTTACTACTGTAAGTCGCTTTGGATAAAAGCGTCTGCTAAATGGCATATATTATATTATTATATTGCTATAGCTCACAGTGAGGACGGGAAAGCTGAAGCATCCAGTAATCTGTTGAGATTGAACTTGAATTTCCTCCAGTCCCACCCTTGACCTTTGCCCCGGGGATGCTCCCTTATAGATATGCGCAGGTTGGAGCTCGCCGGCGGCCTAGGGCTGGTCCTACTGCTGTTCGGCCTCATCACCGCCGTCTACAAGTGCAATAAGTTGGAGCTCATGCTGTGCTACCGCAAACACTTTGGGAGAAGTGAGGCGGAGAATGGTAAGCCAGGGCTACCAGTCCTGAATGATGTGCGAGAGTAAAGTGTGTGTGACATCGCAAATGAAGCCTGGCTCTCCAGAAAAGGGATACACACAAGTAAATCTCCGAATTTTCATTGAGAAGACTTCTCAGTGACTTCTCGGGTGACATCTCAGTTAGTTGGAATTGTGTTTCAGCCTGGTTCAATACCTGGTTCAATTAATCAAGGTCATGCTTCAAGACCATGATTAGTTGATTAGTTGAGTCAGGGTTTTTGTGCTGGGCTAAACTAAAAGCCAAACAAAAGCTTGGAACTCACACCAGGATAAGATTGGAGACCACTGCTGTAAGTGTTGCTTTGTGACAGAAACCTTAGTTCTGGCATCAACATAGTTCTTATTCAGGTTTTTCCAACAAAATTGTTCATACCAGTTTTTTTATTATTATTCAATTTGCTAAATACATTATAAACAATCATTTTTAAAACATCTGACAGTCTGAAACATCAAGTTCAGATTCATAGCTTTGCAATTCTGCCTCCAGAATATTAATAATCTGAAGGGATCAGGTGGATGAGGTGATGGCAGGTGTCTTGGCATGTGCAACATTTCAATTTGTCCTCCCCTCTGACATGCAGAGAACATCTCTATCTCTGCTTAACACTGATAAAAAAACACATTTCCAACTGCACTGGCTCTAATTGGCGGGGTGCAGATTACTGTTCACTATTCGCTGCTGATTTTGACGACTTTGGATATCGCTGTGGTAAAGCATAACTCTTTCCGTTCCCCAGACAACAAGGAGTACGATGCGTCTCTGTCCTACACCAAGGTGGACCTTGGGTTCCTGCTGGAGCACGACACAACCGAGGAGGAGCAGTTTGCTTTGGAGGTCCTCCCGGATGTCCTGGAGAAACACTACGGATACAAGCTCTTCATCCCGGACCGCGACCTCATCCCCACCAGCGGTGAGTGACGTCACGCTACCGACGTCCGTGCCCCTCTCCAGGATGATTTACTCCTCATTTGGTTGGCCAAAGTTAGCAAGTCGGAGACACGCCCGGACATCTTATGTGATTGCAAGTTCCTTTTTCACACTTTTACGACGGTGAGAATAAACGTGTCAAAGTGTGGTGAAGTTATGGACCTGGAAGGATCGTAAATATTTTGCTGTCTGACTTATTCCCCGACAGTAGCCTTAAAGCAGCCATTTATCTCTGCTGGTGTATTATGGGAAAGGTCAAAGGAGCTTACTCGGTTTCATACAGACAAAGTGACAGATGCATTTTATATTATATTATTATAAAATGCATATTATAGTATGTTACAAATATACTGCTAAACTATATTTAAGTATATTATTTTTTTCACCAGGGAAGAGTGTTCTATATGCAAGTAAGCCTCTTTAAACCATTCGTTTATTCGTTGCCAATTATTTTTTGTATTGAAATAGCACAGTTTAAAACTTTTTTGGTTTTTTTGTGCCTCTGAATTTGACTCTGAATGACTTTGAAAATGAGTCTTTTCACCTCCTGTGAGCATATCGATACAAGTGCAGCCCTGTTTGGGGCTGAAACACCTATAATATGGACTGAACAGTGCTATTGGTGGTGACTGAAATGGGGGAAAAATGTGTGACGGTGCAGTATATTGGAACATCGGTGTGCAGTGTGGCAGTTCTGGTGTGTATCACAGGGCTCCTGCAGGGAAGACCGAACGTCACAGGGCCAGCTACTCTCTCCACCTGTGGGGAATGTGTCAGCTGCACAGATCAAATACGTCATTTATTTATCTCACCCTTAGTCATTGCCCCAGGCCATGGCCAGCAACATAGCAATAGCTTCTGTATTGTAGAGAGCCAACACTTTGAGCTTTTCACACAAGTCTTTGAGTAAACTGTATGGCAGGCAGTGTGGTATAATGGTTAGGGAACTGGGCTTGTAACGTTAAGGTTGCAGGTTCAATCCCCAGGTGGAGCACTGCCATTGTACCCTTGAGCAAGGTACTTAACCTGAATTGCTTCAGTAAATATTCAGCTGTATAAATGGATTGTAAAGAAATGTAAACTGTAAGTCGCTCTGGATAAGAGCGTCTGCTAAATGCCTGTAATGTAATGTAATGTATTTCAAGTCAAGAAGCTAGATTATATTCCAACTACCAGCCAGCTTTGTGCTGTGTTAGTAACATGTTGCCTTGTTTGAATTTAATGGGCAAAGGGTGAGAATAGATGAGGGGAAGGCAGAAGATAATGCAATATTGTTGCGTAATTAGCCATTATTAATGTGAATAAAACTGGGTATGCCAATATTGTCGGGGCAATCTGATTGCAATTTCTAAACAGAGAGTTTTGAAAAGATACCAAAAGCATCACAAGGATTTCATTTGTGCTGACTGCGAGTAGGGAACGGAGGAGAGTAGCAATCTCTAAATGAAGAAATGAACAAATACGCAAAGGCTCATATTGCAGTGGGCACAACAAACGTGTTCAGTATTATCAACGAATGACTTATTTTATATTGGCAATTATATTGACTTATACATACACTTGTATGTAAAAAATGCTTTACATTCATTCTTGCTTTACATTCATACACTTATGAGAACAAGACAGGAGAATGTTACCTTTTCATTACACTAAAACATGGATATGCGCACAGGATATTTTTAGCTATAGTTTATAGTACATACCATCCATCCATCCATCCATCCATTGTCTAAGCCGCTTATTCCTGGTCAGGGTCGCGGGGGGTGCTGGAGCCTATCCCAGCATGCGTTCCGGGCGAGAGGCAGGAATACACCCTGGACAGGTCGCCAATCCATCACAGGGCACACACACCATTCACTCACACACTCATACCTACGGGCAATTTAGACTCTCCAATTAGCCTAACGTGCATGTCTTTGGACTGTGGGAGGAAACCGGAGTACCCGGAGGAAACCCACGCGGACACGGGGAGAACATGCAAACTCCGCACAGAAAGGCCCCCGGCCTGGATTCGAACCCGAGACCTTCTTGCTGTGAGGCGACAGTGCTATCCACTGCACCACCGTGCCGCCTATAGTACATACTGTAAACTAATATATAGTCTACGATTGACTTTTCCGTATTCACAATGTGTGTTTATATAGGCTATATTTTAGAATGCAATTCATGTTTTACATTTGTATTTAAATTTGCCTCGTTTTTTTTCTTTCTTGCTGATCGGGGTCATATCACCGAGCCTCCTGCTCGTTTATTATTTGTTGTTATAGCTAAAGCCTTTACATGTTCCATTACATGTACTGTCTGTTTTATATTTTTAATCAAGGATATCTAAAAGTAAAATTGACAAGAAAATATGTTGTGTTTCTTATCCTTACAAAAAAACAAGTGAATAGTACACGTGGTGTCCTGCAGTAAATTTATGAATATATTATTCTGTTTGTGGAAATAATAAGTTTAGGTAGCTACCCTAAGTGATGGTAAAAGAAAGCACTTCCATGACCACTGTTTATCTTTAGCTTGGTTAGCAAGTTTTGCTTTTCCTTGGTAAAAACATCCTAAAAACCCCTGTCTCATCCTCCCTGCCCTCTAGCGTACATCGAGGACCTGGTGCGCAGCGTGGAGCAGAGCCGGCGGATCATCATCGTCTTGACGCCCAGCTTCGTTGCCAAGCGCGGCTGGAGCATCTTCCAGCTGGAGGCCCGTCTCCACAGCATGCTGGTGACCGGCGAGATCAAGGTCATCATGATCGAATGTAGCGACCTCCAGAGGGTCATCAACTATCAGGAGGTGGAGGCCTTGAAGCACACCATCAAACTGCTCTCCATAGTCAAGTGGAGGGGCCCCAAGGACAACCAGCTCACGTCCAAATTCTGGAAGCAGGTGCTGTGCGAAATGCCCGTCAGGAAGAAGGAGAGTGTCTCACACCGGCAGATGCTGGACTCCGGGGAGCAGCGCCTCTTCGCCGACCTGCAGACTGTCTCCACCATCGCCATGACCACCGCCTCCGCCTCCCTGGCGCCTGCCCACGCCAAGATCCCAGTAGCCACGTTCGACCAGATGAACCACGTGCAGGTGAAACACTTCTGCCGCAGGTATGACTTTGACAAGTCCTCCACCCCGGTCCGCGTAGCCACGCTGGGAAACCGCCACATGTACTGCAACATTCCCATGACTCTGTTAAACGGACAGGCGGGCCAGCATAGTTCCACGGTCAAAAGCAGGTCTGAGATCCTCTTCAACAGGAAATTTATACCCCTCTCCTCACAGGGACTCACAAGCGATATCTGGTAGGCTGGACAACAGTAACCGGCTGAGTGTTGGTCTCATGAGGACTGCATGAGGACTTTATATTGCTTATGAAATGCTGATTTCAATTATTTTGACTTATAATTTCAATGATTACTTTTTGTCTATTCCTCTTTTCATTGTTTAATGTTTATGGATTTTTTTAGGTAATGTAATCTGAAAAATTAGGGTCATTCTAGATATAATTTTAAATCTCTTTCATTATTATTTTAAATATAAAACTTAAGTCTCTTCTTTTCGGAGATGGGTGTCCTATGATCTTGTTTTTAAAGTTCAAGGTGTTGTTATTATGGAGCTTTTATATCCTCTTGAGACAAACATAATGATTAGTTTGAGACTTTTTTTCAGTGTACGAGTGTGTCTGTGTGTATACGCGTTCCCGGGTTTTGAAGGGGAGGGTTTTTCACAGGGGAAAAGATACTTTTGTCATTGCAGCACAATTCTATATAGGAAATTACATTCTTTTTGAGCTTGAATAAATATTAAGCAAACAAGTCATGTTCAAGTTTACACAGGAAAGTGTCATTGTTTGAAATGAATTAAATATAAATATTTGATACAACGTATCAAACATGACTAGGGTCTCTTTGATTCTCTGTATGCCTGTCGCCCTCTTCATTCTGTCATCTTTTTCTTCCTTCATCTACTAATGTGCAAAATAATCTCTTCAAGATTTAATTCATTTAGGATCTCTAAGTCCCTGTAGTAATTAATGGAGGGGCATCATTATGTAAGAGCAAAGGTTACTTTTTTGGCCATTTAACATTGCCTGTAATTGTTTTATTGCGGTTTCTTTAATTCTTTGAATTAGAGTTTGTGCCATAGTATTTACATTTGCCCTCTCTAGCAGATTTTCTGCATGAGCAGACTTTGCTCCTCTGTTGGGTTAGATGTTAGAGCAGTTAAATTGCAGTCACAATTTGCATTAGATTAAGTAACAGTCCTCACCGATTTTCCTCATTCCCTGTCCCAGCGTGGGGATTTAGTAAATTGATTTGTTGAGCTTAATTGTATTTTCCCTGTTTGGGCTGGGTATAAAGCCTTACACGTTCTGGGTTATTCTCTCAGCATGACTTTAGATACTGGTCCCATCTCTTGTAGGTTACCCTTTTGTTACATCCGATGGTTGTGTGTTGACTAAAAGAGTAATTGCCTCGACTTGAAATATCAACAACTGTAGGATAAAAGACCTAGCCCATGACTAATAGGTTTTTATCTGGGTATCATTAAACAAAGTCATAATAATAATATCAATAACTCTATTTAATTACCATAGGGAGTTGTATGTTCTGCAGGGTAATTTATCTGGAGTGGCATTTCTAGTTTGATTACCCTAATTGTTTGGGCCTGTGAATTATGTAACTCTCATTAAGTGTAACTACTCCTACCGTTACTCTGTGTAGTCTACCCAGCAGCCAATTATAAACCCACTCTGAAATAACTCCTCTAATTCTTACTGAATTAATTTTGACAATGAACCTCTCGTGTGGCGCCTTGTCAAATTATTTTCATAAGTCCAAATGTATAAACTCATAAGCCTGGTTCAAGTCAAAACACTTTATAGCTTCGTCAGAGAGGTCCAGGAGGTTCATTAGGCACGACATCCCCCTGAAAAAAACATGACTTAAAACACAATTACTTTTCAGGAATAATTCCAACTTCTCCCTAATAATACGTCCTAGTATTTTACATGAGTTGCGAGTTAAACTGACAGGCCTATATTTCCCTGGGTCAGTACGGTCAAACCTCATATGGACCCTGCCAGGTAGCTAAGAATTTACACTCCATACTTACTATCACCAACACTTTGTCTCTCGGAAAAACTTGCATGGTTGCACTCCACAATTGTATATCCACGTCATGTGCTCCCGAACAATGGGTCAGATGGCTGTCATTACATATAACATTTAGCAGACGCTTTTAACCAAAGCGACTTAAAGTAGTGAATGCATACATACATTTTTCAGTATATGTGGTCCCAATAGGAGTCATACAGAACCGCATTTGACCACCTCATTCTATCTTTCAAATCATTGACATGTTTGACGAGGGAGCGATGTGGCAAAGGCTGCTCTTCCCAGGCTTCCTTGGCGACGTCTAGGAGGCCTTGACATGGTTAGCTGTGCAGCGACTCAAAAGGCGAAAACTGAGTGGAAGCCTGGTGAACCTTGAAAATGGTTAAAAAAACACGTTAAACAGCTGACGCCAGTTTCTTCCATCCTTGTCTGTCGCTCTGCAAAGCATTTGTTTCAGATTCCAACTCGACCGCTCTCTTGGTTTCCGGCCAGAAGCAGCGGTTCATGATTCCTTCTGAGGTTTCCCCCAAATGAGCCCCTAGGACATGGGTGTGAGCTAGCTGAAACACAGTATTCTTGAACCGCCAGGCAACTGGCAACAGCTCCTTGGTAATGTTGTTCTCTTTGATGATCTAGTACAGCAGTTCATTTTTCACTGCAAATTGTGGGTATGGAATTTCACTCACCTCGGGGGCCCGGTTTGCCTTCAATCACGTTTAGGTGGCTCTGAGCGTGCGCCTGATTAGCATCCTCCGACTGGGCTATTCCAAATGGACTTATCAGCTGGGGGGGGGGCTTGAGTCTTCAACGCGGTCCCGGGGAAAAGGTAGCCTGTCATCGTCTGTCCCGCTTTCAGAACAGGGGGCTATGGAAGCCCTGGTACTGGAATTTGGAAGGGCACTGGGCCCTACCTAACAGGGATCAACAGGAGTTATGTACAGTGTACGGAATTCAGGATGGAGGCCTGCACCAATGCGATTGAGCTTCCAGAGTCAAGCAATGCTGTAGCATCAGAATTGACCTGTATAGGTAGCATAGGCGTCTGAGTGGTTTCGTGAGCTCAGCACAATGTCATGAGTTAACAATTTCACCCCCTCGTACCATCATGTGGGAGATGCGGTGGGCATGGATTCCTCTTGGCTTGTGGAATTCCAGGCCAGGTGTCCAATCTCTCTGCAGTCATAACAGCCTCACTGGTTCGAGTCCACCCCAGGCTTTCTTTGTATTGCTCCCATCTCCTTTGGCCTGATCTTCCTTATTCTCCATTCTGGGTTCTCGCTTTCGCCTGGCTTGGATCCGCTCACTGGAATAAGCTTTTCTCGATTTCCGGTCTTCAGCAGTTCCGAAGTGACTTCACAAAATAAAAACCTCATTGTTACCTATATTATATAAGGGCTGGCAGTGTAGTGTAATGGTTAGTGAGCTGGGCTTGTAACTCAAGAGGTTGCAGGTTCAATTTCCAGGTGGGACACTGCTGTTGTACCCTTGAGCAAGGTACTTAACCTGAATTGCTTCAGTAAAATATCCAGCTGTATAAATGGATTGTATGTAAAGAAATGTAAGTCACTCTGGATAAGAGCATCTGCTAAGTGCCTAAAATGTAAATGTATATTATTGCTTGATTCACATAAATTTGTTACACAATACTAGGCACGCTGGTGCCTCACCCCTGGTCCTGTCATATTTAGTGCAGGATACAGGCAAACTATAGTGGTGTGGGAGCATAATGTGTGCAATACACAGAATCAAACGATAGAATTAAAGCACTGTTGCAGCAGTTGGTTCAGTCACCCTGACACAACAAACCATGAATATGTAGCTGCTAGAAGGAATAAAATTGGACTGCTCTCATTGATCTCCTCTTAAGAAAACCATGTTGGCTCTCCCATAAAATATTATTTCAAGAATGATTCCAACATGTCCCTAATAATACATTCCATTATTTTACATAAGATGCAAGTTAAAGGCAGTTCACAGGTTAGTTCACAGGCCTATAGTTCCCTATGGTCCCCCTTCGTATGCATTGGAATTATACTACCCTGCTTCCAGTCATCTGGTATTTCTCCAGTGTGTATGGATTGCATAAAAATATCTGTCAATGGTTTATATATAATTTCCCCAAGTTCTTTGAGTACTCTGGGATATATGCCATCAGGGCTTGCTCCCTTATTTGTCTTAAGTTTTTGTAGTTTTTGTAGTACTTCTAGTAGTTCTACGTCCCTTATACCAAAGTCCTCCAAAACATTCTGTACATTGGCTATACTTTTAGACATACAGTATTTATAACCTCTTTTCTGGTAAGGCTCAAAAAAGTAACTTTAGTGTGTTAGCAATATCCTTATTATTATAAAGCAAAGTTTCTTTCTTATTCTTAATGCACTTAACCTCATTATTAGCTTTCGTTTTTATACTGGAATATTTAAAAAATAATATTTAGAATTACTTTTTGCATCTTCAAACTGCCTTTTAGCTGCCCATATTTCCTTTTGGCTGCTCTTATTATTATAAAATTATTTATAGAGCAACAAACTACCTATTAGATTCTTATATGCAAAGCAGAACTTCGTAATGTACTACACTGGCCAACATTTGACAAGATATTCTTTGTTTTAATGTGTTACTTGTGTGTTGAAGGACACTGTGATTAATTACATTTTAATCCTGATGCATGAACATTTGAATGGCATATGAAGATGAACTGTAGAACTCCACATCAGCATAACGGCCAATATTACATGGTAAGATATTTTAACTTGTTAAAACAAGTCAATGTTTTCCCAGAAATGTGCCACAATTATTCACACCCCTAATAATTATTTTTAATAAAATCCAATCAACATAACATTAATAAGCTACTTTTTCACTGAGCAACTGAATAAATAATATAATAAAATTAAAATAAATAATAATAGAATTTTTTGAGTTAATTACCTGTATTGTTCATTTCAAACAGTCTTATTTGCTCATCTTTATCGAGGATGTGAATAATTTTGGACAGAAATGTATATGTTTAAAACATGCCATATATTCTTACATGTATGCTTAAAATGTTGCAGTTCTATATTGTGAAAAGTGCTTTCGCAGCCAGGCAATATTTTGCCTGATACTTGGCCAATCTATTTTTATGTCAAGTTGCTTGAGAACGTCTTTGTAACAGGGGTTGCCTAGTTTGGCTCAGTCCTCTGCGTAAGTTTGGTTTCGAAGGAAGGGGCTCACTCATGCTCTCTCTATAGCCCTGGGCATCTTCTGCTGAACAAAAGTGTCAGCTCCTTGTTGCTCTGCTTTTATAATTATCCCACACTACCAAGGAAAAGAAGATGAAGAAAATAACTTTTGCCCCAGTGGTTTGAAGGCAAAAACCACAAGAACATGTGCGTGTTGCTCCCTCCTCAAAGGTCACATATCTATATTTTAAAGTTTGTTTAATGCAAAATAAATAGATTAAAAATCAAATAAGTTTTCTTACAGTCAAATACCCCTTCCTATAGCACACATTTTGAAGGTTTTACTGTAAATTACTCATGGAATTCACAGAAGCCCATCTAAGTGGGGTTTTATCTACTCTATTTTTAAGTCAGAAAGGTCAATATATCAATAATTTATATTTAATGAAATATTAAAGTTATCACATGGATAGTTATAGTTTTGTACCATTATTGTACAAATCAACAATCTGAATCTCAAAATATATTCTCTTGTGCAATAATTTGTATAATTTAAAAAATATTTTATTCTTATGTGGGTCTAGTTTAAAATTTTAAACAATATATATTGTATTATTTTTTATAGGAAATAGCTCCATGTTTGAAGATTTGCTCTGTTGTGAATAAGAATACACTTAAAATGATTAATTTATCAGATTATCCGTTTTTAATCAGTATTGTCAATAAATAACCTATTTTTCTATTTATGTGTTGGGGAGAGAAAAGCCTACATTAATTGCTTTGAATGTAAATACAATAAAAAGTGAAGGCAAAATAACTTCAAAATAATACTATATTGATACTAGTACAGTAGTCTGTCAGACATGTTTTGGCAAGCCTGCTTTCATCAGAATGTAATAGAACTCACCCATACAAATCAATTCGTAGACACAAACTAAAATTATAAACGAATGGATATTTCCTGAATCGACTGCATTTAAATGTAATTTAACCCAACCCTGGGTTCAATTACATTTCATACAATGAAGTAAATGATTATATTATATTTCAAATTATTTGTACACTGTCTATTCGCATCACAAATACTGGAGGGAAGTTGTCATATTCCAACATGTTGTGCTCAATCACATACATAAGACCTGGAGTGAACTTAAAATTATTGAATGCAGTTAAGATATTATGTCCAGGTGATTTTAAAGGCACTGGCCAGACCTGTTGCCGGGGAAACAGGACATGGGGAAAGCGCCCATATGGCCAGGACTACATCTGTAGTGCATCTGTAGAAGGTAATTCAAGGAAAATTCAGAGTGCCATAGGACTGGTGTGCTTGGCTGATAATTTTGACTACGGCACATGAAGCACAAGTAAAACCTTATAATAGCATATAATGCTTAAGAGCTCAAGACGTAAAGCTACTGAAACAACAGACATTTATTTTAGAAAGTTTAAAACGTACAGTTAATACATTTTCCACTAGAGGGAGCAAGTGCTATGCAGAATTCCTGCCTAATGTTAAAACACTGTATTGCTATGGCTGCCAAATCATTTCGTTTGGAGTTTGGTTTCCACCGATCCCCAAGTGAACTTATTTGAGTAATAAATTAATATTAAACGTTTTATCCACCCAAGTTGTTTATGTGTACATAAAGATAACTTATTTTTTTAGAAAAACTTAACTTTGTCATAATGACTTTTTTGTGTTGGTTAGTCTTGGTCATTTTGGTCATTTTGATGGGGAACTTATTTGAACGCTTGAAAGGTTTGAAACAGGTCTGAGGAGCTCCATTCATTCCCTATGCCTCAGTTAGAGCAAGTCTTTGCTGCCGCTGACTGAAAAGAAACCAAAAAAGTATATTATATAGAAAGGTATATGTGATTACCCTGTCTCAAGTGCATGGTGTCACCATTTAGTTGGGAAATGTAATCAACAGACGGTTTGGAGAACAAATGTCCCAAAGTACAGGTTCAGTATCAGCTTTCTGTATCATGTCTTAGCAACCTACAAACATGTTTTGACCGATTCTACAAACTTGTATTTGTAGTTTGTACTTGTAATTCTAGGTATATTAAAGAGCACTATTTGCAATCATGAAAAATACTTTCCATGGTGTTGTGATTAACATGATTAAAAATGTGTTATCCAATAAGTGAAAATATTTTACATTTAAAACAAGAAGTCATGGGCTGAAGGTCCATCAAATCTCTTTGGTCAGGTTCCAGGCCAACACTGTGGACTCAAGAATGCCTCACAACCTCTACTTGCCAGCACACGTGAGCCACTCTCCACTGTCCGTGGATGTCTGGTTCAGTGCCAGCTCGGAATCAATGCACTCAGCTATGTGGTGCTGAAGCGCCCACACTTCAGAGCTCACTGTGTGAAATCTTGTATATAATGCTGTTTCCAATAATCAAGGTTACCTAAAATGCCAATATTTCCATTAAGAACATATTGTTTCATGGGTCATGGCCCTCATGCTATTATTTACTGTAATTTGGTATAATTTAGTTAATCCCTTTAAGAGTGATAAATAAAAAGGAAATATTTGCTGGTGTGGAATTATCTGAGCTGTCTCTCTGTGGTAGTGCATGTTCAAGCCTACGACTGTAGCCGTGCCATCCGGGGCCCAGGGTTTGACTGAGCTGTTCATGGTGTGCACGGAGAGAACTGTGTTCTTGTCAGGCTGCAGTGAGGAACTGATAGAGGCTTGGCTAATGAGAATCCCACACACCCACACGCTGGGGGGGGTCGCGAAGCAGCTTGAAGGGCTGCACACAGAACACAGCCGAAGCAAATGAATCATATCTTTGAGGAACACAGGCACACAATGCACATTCACAAACACACACACACACACACACACACACACACAGAAATCAGCCTCATTGCCTTTGTGTGATCTACCCCTTATCAAGATCCCCTGGATACCAGATCTCCTAACAAGGAGTTGCAGAGAGATTTGATTGGCTAATTCACCCATCCCCATGTGTCCATCCTTTTGTGCCATTTTTGTGGCAGATTGTGCTATATATACTGCCCGTGCATCCTCTGTAGAGCTCCTGAAATGGTATGTCTGGTAATGACCTGTTCACCACACATTTCTTCCTCTCTCAATAATGAGTACATATTTTAAGAGGATTACAATTTTTCAAAACATTGTAGGATGTACAACCACCTTGAATCCTACATTTTGAGTCCTTGTGACGCATGCCTGAATGGAGCATATCGTACAAACACCAGGAATTCAAGGATGACGGTGATTTCAGACAGAAGCCTTGATGTTAGAGCCTTCATGACTGAGGAAGAACAAGGAATAGTTTTTGTCAACATCACACAAGCCCAGAGGAAACCTTCATTTCAGTGATGTTTTAGTGGACAGAGTAACAAAGTATCTGATGAGAACAGTGACACAAAACAGCCTTCCTGTATAATCTAGATCTCTTTACCAGCTCCGTATTGTCATAGATTTCTAAAAAGCTCTCCTCTCCCAAAACATGTGCACGCCATCTCCTGGAAACTCCAACCAGCTTAAGACTGCTGGTGAGGTGTCCTAAACAGCTGCCGAATTAGGAATACTTTTAAATCCACAGAATCTTGATAACTACCTTCTATTCTTAAGAGTAAAAGCCACACAAAATTTGCATCTCGCAGAATCTTCAATAATTTAGTAGACATTTCCTACTCTGTGACACTTCATACCTACTGGCAGTTTTTACATAAAATGGTAGATCAAGAAAGTAAAAAGTATAAAAAAGTATACAGTGTCATTCCAAAATGGGTCATTGTGATGAAAATGATATATGTAAGACAAGGAATCCACTGCATTGCGGTAACCTCTTTAATACAAGTCGCAAAATACATACAAATTAGAAACTCAGAAATGTATCAGCAAAAGAAAACAAATTATATAAATTTTACTACGTAAGTAGAATCCAGAATTCTGCTGCTTTCAGTTTCTTCATAAACAAGTTTCCTTTCTTGGCTCAGACATCCATCACATGACGTTTTAAGGCCTCTTAATATACATTATGGGAAAATGTAAAGACGCAGTGTGTTATTGAACTGTGTCAACACCATTAATTTGAAGTGAATAGGCCTGTTACATTGTGAGCAATGATCAGCACTGGGTTGGATTTTTTTGGCCATGAGCGAGTGTGATTTCACTAAACTGTCAGTCTGAGAATGCATAGGACACAGGAGCATATTTAGAAGAAAAGCAGCATTGCCGTATGCATTTTGAAGCCACCATAAAACTAAAGCTGGGAAATCGCATGTCACGTGTTTGAGAATCCTTGGCCACTTACAACTCAACATTCAATTCCATTCCTTTCACAATAAATTGGTATAAATGCCCATGTCTCTTAACATACATTGGAGACTATTTCTCCAAATACAATAAAACCATAATAGCATTTATTTCTATCCCACACAGCAGTAGATTTGAACCATTCTTACTTAATGTCTTGAGACATTAAATTGATACTTTTTTCTGGTCTTTATTTTGGCAACATGAATGGCGACTTTAAAAACAACAAGACAACAAATAAACCTCTTTAGACTGTCCAGCCTAAAATGTAGTACAGCAGGGATGACATACAGGAGAAATGTACAACTGACATCATACTCAACAGGGAAACTCCCATGGGAAATCCCAGAAGCACAGGGCTCATATTTCACACATCACAAAAAGGTTTGTTGCGTCTAAAAAAATTGAGCATAATGCTGTATCACTGTTTCTACTCTCACTGTACCCCGGAGATATCTCCCAACCCACCTATTCCAATAAAGTGAAATCCTTTCGAATCCCTGCAATTTGGGGATTCCCCTCAAGAGTGCGCGCATACACGCTGTTCAGACTTCCTCTGCTTCCAAGTAGCTGAAATGAATGATTTCTGAAACATCTACAGTATTTTCATGGACAATGTATACATTTCCTGATTCAAAACTGATAAGTGTCAGAAAAGATAGGCCATACAGGTATACATGTCATTTTTATTAGATTGTATTGCAAACAATTCCCAGGGAAGTGAGAATAGCCCATACATTCACTGGGAGCAGGCAGTGCTTGTGTGTCAAATGAATAAATTAAGTGTAACACACTGTATTTACTGGCTATATACACAGTTACGGGTAACATCTGTGTGTAGGTATAATTAGATTACCTTCTGGGGAGAAAGTCTGGAAATTAAACCCAAAAACGATGTTTTTAGTGAGAGATAATGGTTGACAAAAGCTGACAAATTCGGCACCTCAACTATTATCTTGACCTATATACTGACATGGCTTACAACACACAATGCTTTGATACCTGCTGGAGAAAGATTGATCGAATCCTCAGCAGCCTGCCCAGTCCTGTGTACAATGTTTGAAGTAGACCAATATAGGTACAGTATTGTAGCTGGTATCAAAGCATTGTGTGTTGGAAAACTTGTCAGTACATAGGGGCAGACGATGTGGATTTACCATCTTTTTCGGCTTCTTCCAACCATTATCGCTCACTTAAAAACATAGTTTTGGGGTCTAATACAAAACAAACTGAAGACATGGCCTTCCTAACAAAGGTACATTTGGCGAAGTGTCAACGGAATTCAATTCCGAGAAAGAGGACATGGCAACCTTGACTAACTTCTGTCACTCTCAAAACCAATGATCCAGTATTTTCCTTCGTCAGTACTGCATTACAGCAAAAGAGGTAACATCAAATATGCAGACACATGAAAAACAATCTAATCTAAGGTAAAATAGCAACGTTCATTCAGTTTGTTGCCATCGATGCACCACAGGCAACTCGGGATTGGCCACTCTACTTAAAACTTTTGTTTTGTGTGTCTGCAGGTTCGTGAAATGCTTGTGAATACTGTGCATCTGCAAGACTGTTTTCACCAGGCCGAGTGTCAGCCCATGTTTTTGCGGTTGCCGTAGCCCCTTCGGTGGGTGTCTTTCCAGTTGTCCCAATCGCGGGCTTTCTGCAAGGCCTCCTCGTCGTCATTCTCTATCTGGCGCTCTTTCTCCTCCTTCTCCCGCTCCTCATTGTCAATGTCAGCTGAAAGAGTCAAGAGACATTTTTATTTTTTTATTTTACCTTTATTTAGCCAGGGGAGCCCATTGAGACCAAGTCTCATTTACAATGGTGCCCTGATTACAAAACAATTATATAAATTACACATAAACAAACAATAAGACAAGGACAATAAAAATAGATGAAAGCATCATACAAAATAACAATAATAAGAGGAACTAGTGTTACAATAGAAGTAATTACAATAGTTATGATACATTTAGAAACACTCACATACCACTAACTCTATATCCTTAAGCATATTTTTAAAAGTTCCTATGGAGACCACAGAATCCAGTTTGAAGGTCTCCTGAAGCTCATTAAAAGCTCTAGGCCCATAATAGCTAAAAGCAGTTTTACATAAGGATACCCGAAGACAGGTTTAACCTCAGGCTGTGAAAGGTGTTGTACGCCAGGGGCAGATCTACCCTACCTGCGCTTCGGGGGATTCCCTGATCTGGGAGCACTCCTTGCTTCCTGGTGTTGGTCATACCAGTCATCCACTGTCATTGTTGGCAGGCTGGGATACCCAGCACCAAACACTCTACAAAAGAAAAGTACAAATAAGAACATATTAGCCTTGAGATTAGGGTGTTTTTTTGTGGTCTATAGGAATATAAGAATGGGAGAGTGTGTTTGCATACCTAGCTTGAACGGCATCTTTAGTAAGAATGAAGGGTTTCATTGGAGGCCTCCGCTGCTGAGACTGAGATGGTTTTGGTGGATTCTACCAATTTAAAAAGAAAAAATGTTTTTGCAAGGGTGAAAAAAAATTATGAAATTGGGACTGCAATGTATGCTTACGGTCCCAGTGCTACATAACTCCGAACCCATTATATTTCAAGCAAAAAACTATACCTGTTTAAAGGCTTCCATCCTCTTCAAAATCTCAATTTCCTGGTCAATGCTCTCAATTTCCTCCAAAGCAACGGTGATCCATTTTCTAACATTAAGCAGGTAGAAGTCTCGAACTATTTCATCCTCAGCTTGCCCACTCTCTACCGCCGACTTGATTTCTGACAGCTTAGCTTCAGTTTCTTTCTTCAGTTTGTATCTAGGGAGGGGGGAGGCATGTGCACAACTGTAAACCATACTTTCAGTGGATGCTTGTGTGCACAGAAAAAACGTATGTAGAGCACTGGTGGAATATTCTAGCATCTAACTGTCAAGCTCTGAATGCTATCCTACAGTTCTTTTTATGAGAACTGATGTATTAATCAACTACGATACTGCACTCCCATGTTTGTTTAATGGAACAGAATTTACCATAAGCTCTGTACCCAAAACTCCGGTCAAAATTCTTAGAGACCAAATCGCATGCTTTTTATGACTACAGCAGAACCGGGTGATAAATTCAGCAGCATTGGGCTTTTACCAGAACCACACCAATTGGGTGCATGCTGAGACATCAAAAATACCCATTGAGTTATAATATAACATCTAATTAAATTAAATAATCAAATTAATATATTGCCATGATGTAGGCCTTTTTTGACAAGAGGACACACATTTCATTTGGGACTTTTGAATTTACATATTTTGAGGATAGGTGAAATTGGTTGCTATGGCCCAATTGGATGAGTGTGGTATGGAATAAACCAATCTAAATAAGAGGACTAAGGGTCAGTCACAAGTTAATACAAAAATAAACCTTTCGATTTTGGCCTGTCTTTGTGTTGCCATGGCAATCAAATCCGGAGGGCTGAAAGATGGCGTCGGTCCATTCTCCACTTCCTCGGGTGTGTCGGCAGAATTCTCGTTAGTTTTGGGAAGTTCAAACTTCATTATGTTGTAGTCTTTGCATCTTTTTAAATAGTCCATAAAGTACACCCTAGACCCCTGGACGTGTTCCAGGCGCTTTGCAATGTTCACTTGCTTCATTGTCAGAGCCCCAAGAAGTGCAGGCAGCATCAGGTACTTGAGATCTGCGGTTGCAATTTCCTCCAGTTCTTCATTTCGACTGTAAAATAAAACCGTTACCTTATGTGAATGACTGCAAAACAAGTGCCTAAAGTTACCTGACTAGCTCCCTGCGTGTACGTAAAATTAATTTAGGAAAAATGTATGTCGGTAAAATAAATCATTACCGAACGTTTGCTAGCTATGTAACGTGCTGACGTTGGCTGAGAAGCTCAACATCACCGTACGTTTAGCTAATTCGCTAAAACCGCGCCTAACATCGATTAGATAATCCGTCCGTTTATTTACGTCTGTAAACAGGTTAGCTAGCGAACTAGCTCAAATGAAGACTAACTATCACATTTAGCTGACGCCAATTGACTGGTTTGCTATCCGTGCCACCTTACTAACTACAGCTACCCAGCTCGTTAAAACACTTGGAGCTAGCTAACGTTAGCTATCTAGTCACATGCCACTAGCTACCAGTTAAATAATTTACAGCATGTGTAGCTACACTTGTAAAGTTACAAATTGGACTGCGTTGGTTATACGATATTTTGGGTCTAGTTAAGAGAACTCGTTGCGCCACTACAAGCTGGTTACAAAATAGCTAAAGCAAACGTGTTAAATAACGTTACCTGAACAAGTCGAGCTGGGCTACCATTCGCGTTGCCTCCTCCAACTGCAACATGCCACGCTTGACTTTAACCTGTATTGGGTTGGATCCGGTGGGCTCGTTGGTACTGTCCACCTCCTCGAAAAATTTCCACCCACGGTCTAATAAGTCAGAAAGTTTCGGCGATTCTGACTCAGAATTCTGGGTCATACTTGCATCTTCTGCAGCTGCCATTTTACTTTCTCCTATGTACCGCTGTTGTCAACAAGGCATGACTACTCTCGGCTTCCGTAATTTCCGGAGTCACGTATCTTGGGAAGAATGTTACGCAAACGTGGGTGATGGGAGAAGTAGTCTCAAGTATGCTGCCGTCTTCGCGTCCCACTGTGGTCTCTCTCACAAACGTGTTCGTCTTTTGAATGAATCCATGGTCAATTTTTGGATGATGGGGTTGCGCGCAGATCATTGTTTGTGTCATCTTGACGGATCAGATTCATAACATTCTCCCAGCCTTCTAAATGGGCAGAACTTTATGAAGATCAATACATCTGCACAGATCGTGAACCTCCATAATGATAACAGTACGAGGCTGTTGCGACTGTGATCTCTTCTTGATAAATTGTGCCAACAAATAATCCCCTTTCATAAATCAAGGAGCTAAATCAAACCTCGCTCCGATGAATTTGTTTATTTTTTATTTAAATTAACTTTTATTTAACCAGGTAAAAGTGATTGAGAACAATTTCTCATTTACAACACTGACCTGGCCAAGAAGGCAACTGTCAAAGTAGTGCAACAATATACACATTACACAAAACATAAAGAAGGTGCTTAAAACAGGGTGCAGGCAGTGCCATAGGATAAAAACAAAATCACTCAAAAGACTATACACATGGAACACAGGAATCACAAGGGGATAGGGAGCTAACAGGTACATTTGTGAATGTGTTCTAACACATTTGTAAAACTTTAGTGTCGCTCATTTCAAGTGAAACATTTAACTCTGCACCATGTGCCATTTGTCCAAAATACCACAAGGTGGCACTGTTAGCACTCAGGGAGTGCAGATTGCAGAACAAATTTGTTAGGACGTGCTTGCATCTTGCGCGGTCTTCAGTAAATATCGAATTGGCGGTGTATTGTAAATAGAAACAATTGTTTGATATAATCAGCCTCTAAAACTAGTTTGATGTACGATCTTGTCATTGTAAATATGTTTGGATGTTATGACTTTCATGTTTAATATTCAACAAAACTAGGAATGCTGTCTGGGGCTAAACTACCAATCCGAGTAATGAAAAGCAATGACAACATCCCTAGTTTTTCACTGATATCTGCATTCGTGCGGGGACTGTGGAGACTAGGGAGTGCTCATGTCCTCAGGCTGTGCCACAGAATATTGCAGCATGAATTATGTTCTTCTGTGAGAAATTAACAAGCCACCCCAAGAAACCCAAACAGCACACCCATAACATTGTCTGAAAGCTGTATAGGCATATGTCCTGATTGATCAATTATGTACACATGTGCTTTTAGATGGCCCTTGTATGTAAAGCATTGTCTACTATTGGATGTTCATATATTGTTGTCAAATATTATTGAATCTTATGAAAACTATTGTTTTACTCTTGATCAAGATTCTTATGGTACCTGACAGACCACCATACAGTGTGCTGTGTCACCATTGATATGAAGTATAGCTTCAAATCACAATAAAAGAAGGAAGTAAACATCCCACATTTTTACATTTTAAGCATTTAGCAGACACTCTCATCCAGAGGGACTTACAAGATGTGCATTAATACATGGTAAGAACAATCATAGTTCGCGTGCTCCTGTGATATATGGTTAATTGCCCACACAATCACATGGACTATATTTACATACACAGAGATCAGGGCAATGTCACAGGAGGCCAAGTAGTGTACAGACTTTCTTTGGAAAATGGACATTTTACCCAAAAAATTGGACCAAATAAATGTAGGCTGTTCTTGTGTTTACATTGTAAAATTAGTTGTTGTGCAAGAGTAGAGGTAAGGATTTACTTAACAGTATTTGTTTTGAGGTCAGATGTTTATGTTACTTTTAGCTCCCAAGCTTGTATGTGTGGTTACCCCTTCCACAGTGGCAACAGACCTTTGAATGAAACAATGGAATTTCAAGCAAAAGATGCATTCACAAATTTCCGGGCCTTGATTACATTTTGATATAGAGTCTTTGATTTAGTCTTGTCAGTGTAGTTGTCATACATTGACTAAGGCTTTTATACTTTACATGCATAAGAACTTAGGCATGCGTTGTTAGTGTATGTTTAACATATTTTCAATTGTTGCTATATAATGGGAAAAGGTGGAATAGAGTAATGTGTGCAAAAAACAGAACTCTCAAATGTCAGTGATATAAAATATTAAATAGATGTATTTGTCATGTTTAAGTGAATGTTAGCATTCTCATCAGTTTGTCGATGTAATGCTGTGTAGACAGAATGCATCATTGGTCCTTTACTAGGCCTAACAGTCATAACAAATGACCTTAGAATATTTAAAATAAGTAATAGTGCTGTTCATTTTTTTATATCAAATTACTGTTCCAATGCCCTCTGAGCCGATCAATTTATTAACCCTGACCTTCTGTTGGCTAGATAGTCTTTATGTTGACAAAATGTAGACACAATTATGAACCCAAATGTGCTAAATGTCTTGTGCTCAGCACATTCTTATGTATAAACGTGAATTATATATCACAGTCTCTGACCATTTGTTATTGAAGAGTCTAAAGGGTTAGATATCCATAACCTTAGGAATGAATACAAGGATTGTATCGTAAGTTAGCCTATTACAAAAACATATGCCTCAGATTTTCCACTGCCTCAACTGTATGTTCTTCTTCAGTGGGGCAACAAGGAATTATCTGCTGAGTGGGCCAGGGAGGGGGAGGGGTTGGAAAACAATCTATTTCTAAGTGCACAGTCCTGGAATGTGGCAGCCTTTCTGTTTCCACTGAAAATCTAGTTGTTTTTTAACAAAATGGCACAATTTAGAGTCAATCTATCAATGTTCTGTTGTTTGTTGGAGATGTGGGAGAATGGATGAGGGGTGCATTGCCTGGCTTGTATGACTTGTCTAAGGGAAAGCGGTGGAAATTCTATCTTACTCACTGTTCCTCATGGGTAACTTGTAACCTGTAAATAGTGGAGGTCAGAAGTGAACAGAAAGCCTGTAATGAGATGACAGACATAAGGTTGAAGCTTTCTGGTCAATTGTGTTACGTACAAAGGTAAACATCAACAGTTTTCACAAAGATATACATTTAAAAATCGCATAAATTGGTGTACACCCAAAGGCCAATACTGTATCCTAATTTATGTGGATTGCAATTGTAACAGATTAATCAATGTTTGTCCAATTTCAGATTTATTGACAGTTATCCTTTGATGTAATTATTGTACAGGTTTATAATATAGACTTGTGTGTTGTTGTATTGTCTTCGTGATATTCACAAACTTTAAAGTTACATTTTCAAGTAGATGAATTTCCAGTTCTCCCTTTATATAAGTATGTGTGTCTGTGTGTGTTGGGGGGAGGAGGGAAGGAACTTTGAAGCTATTTGTCTTGGAAGAGACCATTTGCATTGTTTTCCTGTCTGGGACATGAGGATGGTAAGTTGCTGCTGAGCACCAATTTGTACCAATTGTTCAGGCTGACTGGTTCTAAATCAGGTGAAAATAGCTTCCGGGGACTGAGAAAGGGGGATGAAATTCCTGAGCTGCATTTGGCAGTGATTGGAGAAAGACGCAGTGATCCAAACGTTCGAAATGCATCCGGGCTCTATCATTTCATCAGATGGGTGCTGTATCAAGAGGCTAGTCTTGGTTTCTGGGCAACTTCCAGAAAGCTGCCAAGTCCCAGAGTGCAGTCAACAGAGGGCTCGCCTTTACATGTGTGGCTGCTGGGAAAGACACTCAACAAAGCTCCACTGCCCCTCTTTAAGCAGACAAGGGGGTTTCATCTGGATACTTGTCTCAGTGGAACCTTACAGAGCCACTCTGGCCAGGTGTATTGGACTAGTTCCTTTACCTAAATGTAATGTCAACAGATTTGTTAGAAATTCTCCAGTAAAATTCTGTTGTTTTGCAATTATTGCACAGATCTCTAAAAGTGCATTTATTTTATGCTTGTGCTCACCTGAGCCTCTGAAAGTCACGGGAAGAAGCTCATTGTAACAAAGGTTCAACATGATCTGTGGCATTTGAGTGTGTGTGCAGCCTACATCAACTAATCTTTAGTAAACGCAACTGGAGGTTCATTGTGTTCCTTAAGCCCGGTGGTACACCAAACCAATGACTCAAGTTCCCTGTTATTTGGGACAAATTGGTATTTTAGTATATTCGGGGATACCATTCACTTGGGGAAGTCAACAGAAACAAAACACACAACAGTACTCTAGCTAGGCATTCACTTCACCGAGTCCTTATTTAGATTCTGCGTTAGTTTTGTTTAAAAAGACTATCAGGAGCAGTCGGTGGACCTGACCGAAACCCCCATGTAAGACCACAGTGTTATCACAAAAAGCAAAAAACTACACATTTAACAACAAGCATTTAAACAGAATCTTCAATGTTTGCAAAATTGCAGAACATTTAGGAATTAGGTTCTGTAGTCTTAGTTCTCTGATGTTAAACAAATGAAAGAAACAACGGTGAATTATTGTTATTATGTTAAAGCAGCCCTACTGTTCCAGTGCTAGTTTTATTCTCTTGCACTCAGAGGAATTATCTTTTTTGGACTGCTAGGGAATATATAACAAGTCTATTCTGAATGACAGTTAAAAAATATCATTTGTTAGCGATCAAATGTGAAGTGGCGTTCCGTCAGCTTGATGAATCGAAGCCTTAAAGCCACATGGTTCAGCCAGGCCTTTCGTGGGATGCCTTATTCTGGATCCACCTTTGGGTGGCCATGCCAACATTCCTCTTGGCAGAGCCAGTTGGTCTTTGTTTTTTTTTGGTAACAGTCACTAAGAATCCCTAAAAAATAGCCTGGCAACGTGTGTAAACACGAGGGCATAAATAAACAAGTGTCAAAGTGTAAGTGACTTGGTTACTCTAATTAATTCTCATAGAGGAAGGAGCCAAAGACCGTGAGTGTTGACAGTCTAGTTTGGAGTGGATTAATAGCACACTACATGGAGAATCCCTCATTTGAGGCTTTGATTTGATTTGGGGCTTAATTTGGAAGTACAGCACATGATTTCCACTGAGCTGCATTGGATAATTTCCCTAAAACCCTGATTGGCGTAAGTTCTTTGATATGCACACGTTGATACATATCAAAGTATGTACACTAAGGTATACTAAAGTATTCAAATTAGGTTGCTGTCACAATTTGTTTTTGTTGCCTCCACTCATTGAACTCCTCCACTTTTTAAACTGTGTTGTTCACCTGCAATCTAGAATGTGTGCCATTGTGTTCAAATTATATTCATCTTCTGTAAGTGGTAAATGAGTCAACACAACATTATTCTCTGGAATCGGAGAGTGGAAAAAAAAGTTAAAACCATTTATTTTCTATCTGTCCACTTTTGCCTTTTGGGAGGTAATTATGAGTTAAATGTTTACTCTTTGCTAAAGTGAGGTCTGTTCTGAGACTATAAACACAGAAAGGGAAAAAGATCTTAGCATTTAAGTGCAATTAATCTTGGCCGTGGCTCTGGTTTGTGCCTTTGCAAACTGAGCCTCTGGCCTTGGCGAGGCTTTGCGGAGAAATGTGAAAAGCTGTTCATCTCCGACTATAACCCGGAGCTAATGATTTTATGTACCCCGAGGGTTGTACAGATTTCATGTGAGTCTGGGATTGAGTTCATTGAAAGGAGAGAGTCACGTCTCTAGCCCACTGAGACAGATGTATGTACCATAAACCCCATGTAATCTGCCTATTTAGTCTAACATTATAATGACTGAATTGCACTGTAATTGTTCGACCAATTTGTTACTACATTTCTGTAATTTGATAAAAAAGAGAAAAAATCCATTCTCCCTCCACTTCATTTCTTTGTAGTTAATTTTGGGATTGCGTGTAATGGGGATCAGTGAAAACAATTTTTTGCTTTAAAAATATACAGTAGTATGTAAAATCTAAATCAAACTTGATATCGTTAGAAGAACTAATGTCCATGTGGAGGGCAGGTTGTCTTTCTTCAACGCTTTCTTCAGAGAGTCTTTGGAAGCCATGGATGTTTCACTGAGCTTTGAGGGAAGGCGAGTTTACTTTCGTGACAAATGTAAGGGTTAATGGAGTTTAAACTAAAGCAGTTGCTCCACCAGCTGTAGGTCGATAAAATGGCTATGTGTGTGTGATACATCCAGGAAATAAAACATTTAGTGTTATATATGCAAGGAAAATATCAGATGTACAGGAGAAATTATTTTCTCCATAGGATCTTGTGAACCTACACGTAGAGGCATGTGCTATCTGCATTACATTTTAACTCACCAGATGGAATCTGATGCTTTAT
Source organism: Aldrovandia affinis (assembly GCA_029706075.1). Lineage (NCBI taxonomy): Eukaryota > Metazoa > Chordata > Actinopteri > Notacanthiformes > Halosauridae > Aldrovandia > Aldrovandia affinis. Next base: position 4,311,219 of record JAINUG010000068.1, on the reverse strand, counting down.
AGTCAGATATATGTAAATGGTTAAGAAAGTTGACATCATTCACTGACGATTGACCCCATAAACAGAATTCAGCTCACAATCACGAGGATCTCTGGACATGTTTATGGAGACGATCTGGGACAATGGAACAGGGTGCTGAGTGTGCTTGGACCAGACTCAAGTTAGAATGATTAATGTAGTCCCACTGAAGTGTAGTTTAACGGTCTATCTATTGATAATAAACTATAAAAAAAACTATGTTGGGCTGTTGCAGTGCAAAAATGGTAAGGCATTGTTCAACTCAGGTCACGGCAGGCAGTGAGGTATCCAAATGGCAATCCAAATGTCACGTTTGCTGTAACAGTGTAAACAGTTCACATTTGTGAACTGACTCATACACAAACAAATCATTGGCTTCCGATTCAGGCAGCTCTGCTGTGTGGGAAAACCTTTGTTAGAAGAGATTCTGATTTTCGAAACTCTTATGCTTTAGCATGCAGGGCAGGTTTAGCTTTCCTTTAACGTTGTTAATAGCTCTCACATTCCTGAAAATGGCAAAAGTCTTCATCACAGGAATGAAAGAGGATGTCCTCCTAATTTCCAAATAATTGGCTTGTTCGCCGAAACAAAGAGCCTACAAACTAACATTTGCACCTCTAGACTGTTTGGTACATTGCCAGGCTTTCATTTTGATTGTGACTTCACTGCACTGCCTAATCACTCGCTAGAGGGGAACAGTCACATTAATGTTCAAATGAGTCTTTTTTTCCAGCCATAGAATTTGTACTGAAAATAAATGTCCTCAGAAGTGCAGAACTATTGTACAAAGTCTCAGATCTTCCTCAATTTAATCAACTTTATCAGTCAGCACTGTGAATAAAAGACTGTGGGGGAGAAGGGTAGAGAAAGATAAATGTTTTCATGAAGTCAGGTGAACCTTTGTGTGGTTAAACTCTAAACTGCCAGATATAATATATTTCCAGATATTTCCTCTAGTGTATTTTTTTTAACTTTCCATTCAAACACTGTTGTATGGTAGCTCGATTTAGTGATGCCATAAATGTGTCATGACAAAAATCTGAAAAAAATAAGATTTGCATATGATTTTTAATCACTATGGGTGTAGACATTTCCCTGCTGCCAAATTTTGGACTCTAGCTTGGTGAAGGGACTTGCGCATAATTGTTTTTGCAATTTTGTACTGGAATATTAGCGGACAAGTGTTATTTAGGTCTAGACTCTAATAGCACGGTCTATACGTTTGACCTTTTTTGACCTTTTCTTTCTATGCTGTAAATTCATACTGGAATTCAAAGATGAATCCCTGCTGTGCATGGACATACAGAAGTACTTCACAGCACTGAAAAGACACAAGGGTAATAATGGCTGCTCTATATGATCCCCTCATGGGGGTGCATTAATTGAAACTTAAAAACTGTAATTGAAAAGTAATGGGGGCTCTATGACATGTTTTCCGGGTCTGGTTTACCTTGGCAGCTCTTGGAAATGACAGCTCTTAACCCTGCACATTACAGATATTGAGATGGTGCTCTGGTACCAAAGACACATGGGTTATTTCAAGATGTTAAAAACAGTATACCCCTGACAGGCAGGGCCTTTTCTTAAGTATCTTATTCACCCAGCTCCCATTCAGGCAAAAATAGAAAAAATAAATGTCTGCTTTATCATAGAGCCCAAAATCTAATGAAATTCAGCCTGTTTGTAAAAAAGCAAGTGTTTTCTGTATTTTGGGTGATTCATATAGCTAGCTAGCTAAATTAGTTCACTAGCAAGCTGTATTCCATGAATGTGTCCTCACCGATGAAATGAGAACCATTACAGTGCAATCACAAAACTTTATTAAAGCCAAACAATATTTTTTGGCAAAAGCTTGAAAAGATGGAAAGATCATGTTATATGTTTATATATACTGATCTATGTTATATTTGTTTCAATCATTATTAATTCTCCATCAATAATAATTCAGCATATTAATGTAATGTCCGATTAAAAATGTCTGGAAATTATATTTTAAAAACACAATGTATTAAATGGTTGACAAAGGCTTTCACCCTACACCCCACCCAGACTCCTCCGCTCTGCCTCCTCTGGCAAGCTGACTGCCCCATCCCTCCGGGCGCCTGGCAGCCGCTCCTCGATTCTTAATCCATCAATAATCATTCCAATCTTCAACATATTAATTTTCCTTCCTGGTGTTACAGGTGTTATTAAAATGATGTCTATTGCTGTATTCCTGCACTGATCTATATTTAAATGATTGTTCACCATGTATTAAATGGTTGTAAAAGTCGCTCTGGATAAGAGCGTCTGCTAAATGCTTAAAATGTGAATGTAAAAATGTAAAAGGCTGACAAAGTTGGGAAATTCACACAAGCACCTCAACCATTATCTTGACCTATGCACTGACAAGGCTTCCAACACACAATGCTTTGATACCTATTACGGTACTGTAACTATGTTGGTCTACCTCAAACAATGTACTCACCACTGGGCAGGCCACTGAACATTCAATCAAACTTCTCTTTGAATCAACAACCAAATCGATTATTTTCATATACCGTATATACAGTCAGTGGCCACTTTATTAGGTACACAATGCAATTATCTAATCAGCCAATCACGCGGCAGCAACTTAATGCATAAACATTTACATTTTTTACATTTTAAGCATTTAACAGACGCTCTTATCCAGAGCGACTTACAAGATGTGCATTAATACCAGAGAACAATCAAAGTTAGCGTACAAGATCAGTGCAGTAAAACGTCAGACATCATTGCAGGCGTCTGCGTATCATACCTGTAACATTGGGAAAGAAAAGGTTAGTGGGTTTTTTTTTTTTTTTTTTTTTTTTGAACAAGTAAACAGTGGTGATGACAGATGGACAGTGTTCAGTGGTAGTGGAGTCTGAAGAGGTGGGTTTTGAGTCTCTTGCGGAAGATTGAAAGTGATTCCATGGTCCTGACCGACAGTCGGGAGGTCGTTTACCAACGAGGGACCAGGACAGAGAAGAGGCGAGACCGCGAAAACAGGCGCCCGAAAAAACAAAAACATCCACTGAGCGGCAGTTATGTGGGCTAAAACGCCTTGTAAATGAGAAAGGTCAGAGGAGAATGGCCAGACTGGTTAAAGCTGACAGGAAGGCTACGGTAACTCAAATAACCATGCGTTACAACAGTGGTATGCAGAAGAGCATCTCTGAATGCACAACACGTCGAACCTTGATGTGGATGGGCTACAGCAGCAGAAGACCACACCGGGTTCCACTCCTGTCAGCTAAGAACAGGAAAGTGAGGCTACAGTGGGCACAGGCTCACCAAAACTGGACTGTTTAAGATTGGAAAAATGTTGTCTGGTCTGACAAATCTTGATATCTTCTGCAACATGCAGATAGTAGGGTCAAAATTTGACGTAAACAACATGAATCCATGCATCCATCCTGCCTTATGTCAACGGTTCAGGCTAGTGGTGGTGGTGTAATGGTGTGGGGAATGTTTTCTTGGCACACATTATGCCCCTTAATACCAATTGAGCATCATTTAAATGCCACAGCCTACCTGAATCTTGTTGCTGACCATCTGTATCCCTTTAAGGCCACAGTCTACCCATCTCAAGCTGGTTTCACAAACATGACAATGAGTTAAGTGTACTCCAATGGCCTCCACAGCCACCAGATCTCAGTCCAATAGAGCACCTTTGGGATGTGGTGGAACGGGAGATTTGCAACATGAATGTGCAGCCAACAAATCGGCAGCAACTGCGTGATGCTATCATGTCAACATGGGCCAGAATCTCTGAGGAATGTTTCCAGTACCTTCTTGAATCCATGCCATGGAGAATTCAGGCTGTTCTGAGGGCAAAGGGGGGTCCTACCCAGTACTAGAAAGGTGTACCTAATAAAGTGGCCACTAAATATATAAAGATATAGAACATATAATATAACTTTTCCATCTTTTTAGGCTTTTGCTAATTAGTATCTCTCACTTAAAACATAGTTTTTTGGGTTTATTTAGGTTTCCAGCTGCTTAATTAAGCTTCCGGAAATGGTTCTCATTTGAGTTTAATAAACCTATTGAACCTCTTTCTTATATCAAATTTTGTATAATGCATCTACATAAAGGTTTGCATGCTTTTCTCTGACACACAGCAACATATTTTCCAATAATTTACCACAGACGAGTACATGATGAAATGTTTATGTCTAATACACTGTATGTTTGTCATATGTTGACTGTTTGAATCCAGGGATTATTGTTTGGAAGAAAAGGCCATTAATCTGGTGTCACATTCAATTTCTTGCCCAGTATGTTAATGGCACTACTATGAATCCTATGAGAGGCTAATTCTGTTCTGATAAAAAGGATGTTTAAGTCTTAGCAAAGAAAAGTTTGTACTTGCTCATTTGAGAATCCACAAACTTTCATTCTTATAGCTTTCCTTTGCACAGGGGGGTCTTCCGTTTACATTTTCTTCCAGAGACCTCCAGTAGGAAACGGGCCATCTAAATACAGTCAAAGTATCAAGCAGCAACACGAGGAAGGGATTTGTTTGAGGTGCTGAGATGTGTCAGAGGGCTGCAGTTTGCCCAGACATCTGTTGGCTGAGAGCTTTTTCTCTCTCTCTAGTTGACAGAGAAATTCCCTGATTTCCCCCGAAGGGGAACTCTTTGACCCTCTCTGTGTCGAGCGGCAATGGCAAAGTTACACACAGGTGGAGGGGCTGACGCCAAACGAAGGGGCAAATGAAACAGAAGAGGAATGCCTCCATCAACTTGGTGAAAACCTTAACAGCTCTGGAAATCAGAGTGCCAGCCATTTCCATCGGTCTGAGCGTTTTAGGTTGCAGTCTGGAGTGGTATATGGCTGGAGAGAGAGAGAAGGAGTACCCGAGAGAGACAGCCCTGTGGAGAGAAATAATGGGATCTGCAGACGGCCCCATGATTACCATTCAGACTACTCTTTTTCTGCACAAGATCAGCAGATTGGGAGCCAAGTCAATTTTTCCTATTCCTTTTACATTTCTTGACTTGATAATAAACTCTTTGGCCAAATGTTAAGTATGAATACTTACGTACTGTATCAGTAACAGGGTTAGAATAGTCTGTTTATTGTAATTTTGTGTCAAGTAAGCTATTGTTTTGGGAATCAGTTACAGCAAAAGCAACATTGTTTTATTACTGAAACAATTTCACTTTTGGCTAAGATATCATTTGATCTGATATGATGTTATATCATGTTGGACATCAGACATTCTGAAACCCGTGTCCCGGCGCGTATCTCTGCATGCCTGGTAGACATCTCTGCTTGGATGTCCAACCACCACCTGAAGCTGAACCTGGGGAAGACAGAGCTGCTCTTCCTCCCAGCGAAGAGCTCCCCAATGATTGATGCTTCAATCACCATGGAATAGTGTCCATAGTGTCTCTGTCCTGGTCTGGCAGGAGCCTTGGAGTGACCCTGGATGACCAGCTGTGCTTCTCGGGCCTCAGTGCAGCGATCACCAGAACCTGCCGATTCTCCCTCCACAACATCTGGAATTTGCCCGTTCCTCACCCAAGAGGCCACACAACTCCTGGTCCAGGCCCTGATGATCTCATGTCTGGACTACTGCAATTCCCTGCTGGCAGGCTTACCGACCTGTGCCATCAAGCCACTGCAACTGGTGCAGAATGCTGCCACACGTCTAGTTTTCACACATGTCATACAATCACAGGTGAGTAATGACTCACCTCTCTGCACTGGCTCCCTATTGCAGCACGCATCAAATTTAAATCACTGGTGCTGGCTTATCAGGCCGCTAGGAAACTACTCCCTCCTAGTGGTTCTGTGTGGCTCAGTAGGTAGAGCATGGCGTTTGTAACGCTTAGGTTGTGGGTTCAATTCCCACTGGGACCACATATACTGAAAAGAATGTATGCATTCACGACTGTAAGTTGCTTTGGATAAAAGCATCTGCTAAATGGCATATATTATATTATTATATATTATATTATATTACCTCCAGACACTCACCTTACACCCCAGCCAGACCCCTCCACTGAACTGGCGTGGGCAAACTGACTCTTCCATCCCTCCAGGCCCCAGGCAGCCGTTCCTCACGGTCTCGCCTCTTCTCTGTCCTGATCCCCCAGTGGTGGAATGATCTTCCGCACTCAGCCAGGACCACAGAATCAGTGGCAATCTTCCGCAAGAGACTAAAAATCCACCTTTTCAGACTCCACTACCACTGATTCTGTACATTAACTAATTGCCATCACCACTGTTTAAATGTTTAATACTGTATTTCGTATTTATGTCTCATCTCATCTCATCTTCAGCCGCTTATTCCTAGTTAGGGTCGCGGGGGGGCTGGAGCCTATCCCAGCATGCATTGGGGCGAGAGGCAGGAATACACCCTGGACAGGTCGCCAATCCATCGCAGGGCACTACATACACCATTCACTCACACACTCATACCTACGGGCAATTTAGACCCAATTAGCCTAACGTGCATGTCTTTGGACTGTGGGAAGAAACCGGAGTACCCGGAGGAAACCCACGCGGACACAGGGAGAACATGCAAAATCCACACAGAAAGGCCCCTGGCCTGGATTCGAACCCGAGACCTTCTTGCTGTGAGGCGACAGTGCTATCGTATTTATGTTTAATACTGTATTAAAATTAATAAATTAAATTAAATTACTAACCTTTTCTCTCCCTGTGTTACAGGTATGGTATGCAGATGCCAACAATGATGTCTATTGCTGTATTACTACACTGATCTCTTACGCAAACAACGATTGATCTTACCATGTATAAATACACATCTTGTAAGTCGCTCTGAATAAGAGCGTCTGCTAAATTCCAAAATGTAAATGTAAATAAGAAAATGCATTTTGTAAAATGTTACCTTTTGAATTATTTTAATGAGGTCAATGCAAAATTGTATACTCCCGCACTGAAGTAGTAACATTCAGTGCCTAGTAGTAAAACATAGTGCAAGATTAACTCCAAAACAGGCTAAACTCCAACAGAGAATGTGCTTTTAAATTTGGAAGCAGTAAACACCTGTTTCTTGTGCAATGTGTCTCCTGGCCGAGTTGGTTCCTAAACGTGTGAGAGAAATATCTGGCTTGTAAATCTTTGTCCCCACATTAACATGTAAATACTTGACACTTATTTGAAAGTCCTGTTCCTTACGCCCGTCCATCATAGCACAAATGCACCCAAACAATGCTTGTCAATTCTTCCCTCTGTCCTGTAGTTATATATGACCTATTCCTGTTTAACTAACCGCACCATGCCTCTTAGCATTTCTCTGAGATCTTCCTCTTGATGTGTTTGCTCCAGTTCAAAGAAGAACCTATTTCTGACTCGTACTGAACTGAAAATAACACAGGGAGTACAGCTCCCAGGCACAACAGATAACACTGTCGGCTTTTAATAGTTGGTGATTTTAGTGACATTTGATAGCGTGTATCAAAGGAGCGTTGAGGAGGCAAATACTAAGACCAAATTATCCTTAACTCAGAATTTATTAAAGAGACAAGTAAAAGGTAACAGGATTCACAAGCCAACTACACAAAACTCTCAACCAGTTTTGTCCAGCTGTCTTCCGGGGAGCGCTCTCCCTTCCGCCATCTCCAAACTCTTCTTTAACTCAAAATCAGGTCTCTGCTGATTGGCTGACGTTTTCCCAGGTCCTCCAATCGCAAGCCACTTACGTCAGCCTGCCTTTTTATCAGGCCAATCAGCAAATAACATACGTCATCTGTTTAAACCACTTACGTCAGTCTGACTTTCTAACAGGTCAGACTGTCCAATTAACAACATCTGTTTATGGAGCCAATGAGCCCTGTCTTAGGTCTTATCTTAACCTTGCTGATAAACAGGTGAAAGAACTCAATAACAGAAACATGGCCCCCGAGTGGTTTGCCACGTACTAAAATACAATGGATCATAGAAAAGAAATAATGAGCTCTGCACATTATTTCACAGTCAGGTCAGAATTAAAAACATACTAATAAATTCCCACAATTCCCTCCTTTGCTCACATTCATGGGAGCAACACAATTAAAGAGAGCAATTTGAGCTCCAGAAACAAAAGTTTCTCCATACTGTCTCAACATTATATAAGCCTCTTAAACTGGAGGTGCGGGACTTGTATGCACTAACAGCAGGTTACATACAGGCTTTTGGTTAGAATCAACCCTCTGGCTGGTCTTTTCGGCTCTTGAACCCCGCCGGCGTGTGCCTACTCAGTCCAACCTTTGGGCATGCTAATTTTACACAAAATTATCAATTTAAGCCATTTCAGCATTCTAGCACAGCAGAGCAATGTCACCCCGAAGGCTCTACTCAGCCACTGGGAAAAACCTCTTTGGGTTAAAAGCCACACTGTCCAAGCTTGGCAGTGCTGCCAGTGGGAGTGTTTAGAGGAGCACTCAGCATCCGCTCTGAGCGAAACCAACCGGGTGTCTAAACAGCGAACCAGACCCCGCGTTTTACAATTTATCAGCATTGGCATCTGGGATGCTACTATCAAGGGGCTTGGTCTAGCACATGAGCCATTAAGCGAAGCGTCAGATCACATGGTTATTTCAACCTTTCAATATTAGAGATGGATTATACACTTAAGTTCTTGCTTAGAATATAAAGTTCCTTGGTAAGTATAGAGTAAATATAAAATAGGTGTAAAAATAAGTATAAAGTTACTTCTTAGTGAATGTTAACAATAGAAGTGGAAAACATTAGAGTAATGCGACACCATACTTTCATTTCCTTTTTGTTTTCTTAGGAACATTCATATAGACAGACAAACAAACAAACGAACAACAGATAGACAACATTCATCTACTCCTCTTCCCACAGGTCAGACATCAGGTCAGGGTATGGGTCGACTCCGAACTCGTTGAAGTAGTACCATGCTGCATACTCAGGATCGCAGCGAAGTTCCCTGGTCAGGTTGTTTTGTTCCGGGCGGAATATCTCGGCCCAGTCCCAGCATCGCCATCCTGCTCCTGGCTCCTTCCCGTATCTGCAGTATGGATTTCCAATGGGGCAGTTCTCCGTGTAGGGTCCTGGCGGCTCCACCCAGGCTTTCTCCATCTCCCCAATTATCTGTGGACACAAAATCTCAGCCGCCGCACTAGGCGTGCAACTTTGCCACTCAAAATCATTAGGGGCTAAGGTGGTAATACTAAGAGCAGGAAAGATAGACAGTGCCCTGGGGGACCCCGCGTTCTCCAATGATCTTTCTCCCAACAGTACAGCCTGGTATTTTGGGGGCATGTCCTCTCTGGCAGTCATGGCTCTATCAATTGTTTTAGTTACCAATGTTCGGATGCATGGTATACAACAGCACCCGCAAATTATGAACATAGAGGTGGCAATAGCCACTCCTATAAACAATTGTCCAATCAGGGTTCCCCATCTCCCAAATGTTTCAGTTAACCAATCCGTTACGGGGTTGTTCACTCCAGACTGAGCCTTCATTTCATTTGCCAGTGCTCTCAATTTATTCACACTTTAGTCAGAGTGCCATCTGGTGCTGTGTTGTTTGCAATGACAGTGCAGCAAGCATCTCCAAACATAGAGCATACCCCTTCCTTCTCAGCCAGTAGCATGTCTAATGTGCACTTTGATCCTTCGAGCCTCCCTCTCAATAGGGCGCAGCTCCAGGCTGGATCCCTTTCCGCTGAGTTCCTCCCCCCCGACTCCTCGGAGTGAAGGGCCCTCAGCCTTTCTGCTTCCCAGTATTTTCTTTTCAAAAACACTGATCACAGAAAGCACTACTCGCTTACTAACGCATTCGGTTTCAGCTTATAGTGGCCTGACTGTACATTGAGCCGAACGCGGCAGCCATCTCTCATGGTCTTAATGCCATCTGCGATCCGACCGGCCGGTGACCCAGTCGATAGCGATCCCAGACCCCGTAGTAGCTGTTAACCACCCGGTTAGGAACCGACGGTCTGATCCCTATCCCACTTCGCTATGGGTATAGAAACTTTGACCGTTTTCACCAGCCTTGCCTGTTCACAGAGGTCATCTCGAACGCCCCTCTGCTAGGTGTGGACTGTCATCCACGTACCACGTACTGCCTACATACTTACATGCGACAGCTACGCCGACTAGACGGTACCACGGCAGTATGTTCATTCATACTTCATCAGACACGGGGGCCTTCAGTCTTCTCCCCGGCACTATACTGCATTTTTAACGTGCCCTCGGAACTTTGCAATTCCGCCGCCGCCTGTTGAGGACTAGGTTCGGGGTGCCTAATCCCCTGCCTAGTCCTCTCACAGTCGGACAGTCTTCCTAGTTGGTGAGCGTTTTTTAGCGTGTTGTTGTTTTGAAAACAGGTTACATCATGGACTTTCCCATGGCGAAACACAGGGGGAGTTATGTTAGCTGCAGCCAGTGGGAAAATTTTTCCCAGCCTACATATTTCTTAGTTGGATTTTCTTTGGACATCAAAACGGTCAAGCATGCTAAATCTAATACATCAGACCCGTTTTGGTATTCTTCAAAACGCTGTTTTTGTTACCCAGTCTAGTTTTGTAGGTTATCTTTTCTGTATCTAATTTAATTACGGTATCTGGGGCTGACGTGGGTTTTTCCAATCGAGGACACTTCAATCAGATTTTCACGTGCCAGCATTAGATCAAAGATGGTTTGATTGAACTCGAACTCTATGCTTGTAGGATCACTTGTTTTGGGAATGGTGTCATTATTGAGATACCTACCATTGTTGTGATACTTACCGTCCTCCTGATCTGGGTTCACTTGCTCAAAGGCTTCGTTGACTTCAGGAGTCCATTTGATTGGATCTCGAGCCTCCGTTGGTTCGCTGTAAATACAATCTAACAGTGGCTGCATCAATTGTGCATAATTACACATCCAGGTTCGGCAGAAATGTATCATTCATAAAAATAAAAAATAAAAATATCATGTTTTTATTTTATTTTAGGCTTTGGGGGCTGCAGTATCAGGATGCAGGTTTTCCTAACCCAAGAACCCACATCTCCATTCACATTCGGTCATTTTTCGATAATGAAATATGCCACTTCCTGATTTGTTCAAATAATCATTTCTGCTCTTCACTCAAGTTTACTAGAATTCCAGTCAATTTCAGTCAACTATACATGGTGCCTAAACATCTCGTTTTGTTTATTTGCGGCATGTTCCAGAAACACTCATATTCAAAATGTCTTATGTCTAAAAGTCAGGGGTAAGATTTCGCTGGGGCTATCTGCTCGGACGGAATAAATTCACACAGTTGTGCATGCACTTGCAGTATATCAATTCACATGTGTAATCCCAATTTATCAATTGTATAGAATTCCCAAAACTATTTCCAATAGTACCTATACAAGTGACGTGACTGACACACTTAGTATTCTATCACATTCAATAGTAATTTTTTGTTACTTTTCACTTATCATTTCGTTTTTATTTTGCACACAGTCTAACATTTTTACGTAATCACAGCGTCCTCGGAAAAGAATAGTTTCTTGCCCCTGGTTTAGGGAAGTTCAATCTCCCTCCACCTGACACCACTGTTGTTTTAATGCATAGCGCACGCACCTTTATTTTTTATATAATATAATATTATTATATATAATACTTGATTCCATATTTATTTTGCTTTGCTTTATCAGCTTTCTCCCTAATTGCATTCACAATCTTGCCACATTGCGGGACCTTCAACTTCCCAAACTTTTCTTTCCACATGCTCAACCCAATCTCCTGCCCCCTCCCTCCTTTTATGATTTTATTCCATATAGTCATAAAACATTTATCAAATACTTACCCTCGAGCGGTAAGTGTCACATACAATTACTCCGCCCAAATCCTCCTAAACTTCCTTCAGTCTGTACACTAGGGAACAGCTCCATGAGCGGGTCTATTCTTTTACACATTAGTTCTCCAGAAAACAGTCTCACCCTTTATCTCAGTTCAGGATGGTGTCATCCACCACAGACTCCTCAGCTTCCAATGTGGGGCTTCCATCAACTTCTACGAGAATAGAAGGGGTGGGTTCCCTAACCATCCTATGATGGTCATGTGCACTGTTGCATTGGAATTGCTGCGGACCCATCTGGTGGATGTTTACCCTCTTATTCATTTAAAACTGGTTGTTTAAACCCTTGCTATTCAAAGGAAGCGAGACTGTGATCTTAAATTTGGAGGTTTTATAATTGCTTCGCATGAAGAACATCAGAGTATTTAAATAGTAATAATAATAATACATCTCTCTCCCTTGAGATCCCTTTTGGCTGTAGGAATTTCACCCATTGCCCCTGAATGAAACCTTATTTATTTAGCTTATTTATTTAGCCCCCAAACACACGTTTTATCTTCCCAGTATCTGTGTTTCAATACAGGGTTCCTCCTGTCCCCAATACTCATATTCCTGTACTGGTGCTTTACTGGTGGCCCTTGTGGCCTGGGGCCTGCTGTCCACACTGGTGTTCTAGGTGGGCCCCCTTGCGGCCTTCCCATAGCTCCCCTGCCTATTTACTTCAGAAACACCAATCACCAAAATCAAAAGGAATAGGAACCATCATAGGGAATGTGTGCTGTGTGGGATGTTTTGACAAATCCAATAATTTATACAGCACAATAATCAAACTCATTGTCAGGGAACTGACCTTGACGTTTCCTGCTCTCCAACCCAAACATCTTAATGTTTCTCATTCCTCCACATGAGTTGTCTCCCACTTCTAGCAACACTCGCTTATCTCTTCCTGAATGGTACACCGTATCCAGACAATGTTTGACCCGTTAGTGGAAGCATAAACAACTCATTCAGCAAGCTGGAAACGACCGGTCGAAAGGCCTAATTAAAATTTTCCCTCACACTCCTCAGTTTTGTTACTAATGTAACAACTTAAGGAAAAATGTCATCAGGCAACTGGAATGGGTAGCTACCTTTAAAAATTATTACGCGAGAGTGTTACCTTATTGTTCCCATTCTCTCTCTCCTTTCATTCACTGACCATTCACTCTGCCACGGAACTTTCAAACATAGGTGTATGCTAGCGAACTATTGTCCTCAACACGCTAAAAACAGTATTCCTAGAATATCTAATTGAAGGGACGAAGTAATTAAAACATGGAAAGGTTGTATTTAAATTCCGGAGACCAGGGAAACAGATAACAAATCAAAACACTGCAAAGATTACGCATTCAAGTAAAAATGCTTGAAAGTACACTGGAATGGAAAAAAAAAAAAAAACCCGAAGCTTCATACACGCTCCCGAACAGTAGCGAAATATCAGGACAAAAATATAGAACACTTAGAATTATAAGACTCACTTAGAAAGGTTGAAACTGAATGGTCTTTAAAGAATCTAACTATCAATGCCCCAAACTACAAATGAAACGCTATCGGCGCACTAAACTGAAATTATGATGGAGGTGAGATAAAATAACTAACAGACTAAAACTGAAACAAGGAAAATTTCCTAATAAAGTGCTGAACTTCATAAACTAAACTATTAAGAACATCTGTCGAATAAAGACCTTTAAAATAGAAGCAGAGGAAAGGTTATAACAAAGAGCTGGAAAATGAATTAGATTGGGAAATCTAGGAAATGTATATGCTTACACATATCAATAGCCTACGTTTGATTATTATAATTTTTTTTAAAGAAATCTACACGAGCGAATGACTCGCTGTGGTACCAAACTGTACCGAAACGGTGCCTCATAGCACTTAGAATGAACACTTAGATGTAATAGCCCAATTCAATAACTCCAATATAAGGAAAAATGGTTTATTAAAACCCAAGAGCAAACATAAAAATGTTGGAAAGTGCCCCTAATTGTAAAGAATTGGACGCTGAAAAATGTTTCACTGGTGCCCTTGGAAACAATCTCTTCCTGCTCACTCCTCTTTAGCCCCCACCCTTTTTTTTTTTTTTTTCAAATGTATTTCCCTCCTGCTCTGTTTGCCCGCTGAACTGAATGGTCTTTAAAGAAAGTCTGCTGAATAAAGACCTTTAAAACATTCCCGAAGCGGTGTTCCGACTCCTTATTTTTCTATATAATATACGCCATTTAGCAGACGCTTTCCTCCAACTGTACATAAGCAATGTATTTTGTTTCTCACACTTTGTCTCATATTGACATAATTCGGTACAAACTCTCGCAACGGATAACTTCCCACTTTGTCTTCTCCCCTACTCTAAATTCTGTATGTATTCAAACAGAGTGTCCCTCTTCAATCACTTAGCGTTTTGTTGCAACACATGAAACACAATCAACACATCATTTTTCATGCTCTTATATCTACATTTCTAAATTAAGACTTGTCGACATTAAGTCCCCATATATTGTAGTATGGCCAGGAATGCGTGCGTGTTTACTTTCTTTATTGGGAAACAGGGGTGCACTTTTATGTCATTTACTCATTAACTTTATCCGTTTTATATGTCCCCTATTTCGGGCTCATGCAACTATAAATATGTCCCTTATTTCGGGCTCATTCGACTATAAATCGGGGCTCATTCGCCACGGCCCTTATGGACCCGTGGTCTCGACAAGTCTTATTGTATTATTAACGTAAACTATATACTTATAATAACAATATTACAATTCCACTTTCCAAAAATCACCCTTATCTGTAATACTGAAGGCTGTCTTAACATTTAGCAAGTATCTCATACATCGCGTGCGCTATTTTACAAGACAAAATGACTTACACCTGTACAGCAACTTCGCGATTGCGAAGACATTTATAGAAAAGATCACAAATGCAAACAAGCACTTGCACATGATACCAGATCTCGTAAAGCACATGAAGACCCCATTTACGCTTAGAATATTCGCAGGCGCCATTTGAGCTCACAACACACTCCTCACAAATTGCCGGCATATTCCTACGTTTTGACCTATTTTGGACTGCCTTTTTGCCAGTCCTAATTTATTTATTTGAATCTAGACATACAAACTTCAATGATTTCCCTTTTGCCAATCCTAATTTTGTATTTTAAACAAGACACACGAACCACAATAATTTCCCAAATTGCCAATGTCAATAATCCTTTCAGCGTCGTGTATATAAGAAAAAACCCCACAGTTTCAATCGCCAGAATCGGTCGCAAAATTCAGGTGCAAACCCTTGAACTTCACTCCAATTAACAGTATTGTGTGTCAACACTGTATGTATGCTGCGTATTAACACATCAATACTCAAGCGCCTGAAATGGCCCCTTACCACAGAAGTGGATTTGCACAGTTTTGTCAGCTGACAGAATGAAAAACAAAAACGGGGAAAGATATGCAGAAACACAGCTGCTAAACTAATAGTGAATATTTTAAAGTTGAGATCCTGATCGTTCTTGATTTATTTGACTTTGCTCTTTGCACTTTTTCACTTAACAGATCAGGTGATACCGGTACCTGTGGGTCTCCCCCCACTAATTCAAACCACTTATCTTTACTGTACGGCTTGCCTCTCGCTCACAAATATTCTGCCTTGAATCAACTGGCTGCGCGCAGTTCCAATCAACTCGCAAACTACTTGTTTCAGAGTTTGAGACCGCCCGTAAGTACATTTTTACAAAACGACTTGCCTCTCGCTCATAAAGAGTTTTGAGACCAGCTGAATGTACACTTTACAAGACAGTTTGCCTCTCGCTCATAAAGAGTTTGAGACCACTGAATGTACACTTTACAAGACAGTTTGCCTCTCGCTCATAAAGAGTTTGAGACCACTGAATGTACACTTTACAAGACAGTTTGCCTCTCGCTCATAAAGAGTTTGAGACCACTGAATGTACACTTTACAAGACAGTTTGCCTCTCGCTCATAAAGAGTTTGAGACCACTGAATGTACACTTTACAAGACAGTTTGCCTCTCGCTCATAAAGAGTTTGAGACCACTGAATGTACACTTTACAAGACAGTTTGCCTCTCGCTCATAAAGAGTTTGAGACCACTGAATGTACTCCCCTACCTATTTAAACTAATGTTGTCTTTCTGCATATCATTGCGTTACAATCTATCTGTCTCTCTTAATATAACAAACAATTCCCTAAATTTAGACCTTCTCATCCAACAGTCTGACACTTCACTCTAGACTAATGCAGAATTTTATGAAAAAGGTTTCTGCTTACCTTGTCAGATTGGCGCCGGTAAGTGTCGGACTTATCAGTGATTAGGTATGCTTGCCATCCCACCGTTGCCATTGCGCCCCTCGCTCCTTAACGTTCGGGGTCACCAAATTGATAGGTCGTGTACCAAAGGAGCGTTGAGGAGGCAAATACTAAGACCAAATTATCCTTAACTCAGAATTTATTAAAGAGACAAGTAAAAGGTAACAGGATTCACAAGCCAACTACACAAAACTCTCAACCAGTTTTGTCCAGCTGTCTTCCGGGGAGCGCTCTCCCTTCCGCCATCTCCAAACTCTTCTTTAACTCAAAATCAGGTCTCTGCTGATTGGCTGACGTTTTCCCAGGTCCTCCAATCGCAAGCCACTTACGTCAGCCTGCCTTTTTATCAGGCCAATCAGCAAATAACATACGTCATCTGTTTAAACCACTTACGTCAGTCTGACTTTCTAACAGGTCAGACTGTCCAATTAACAACATCTGTTTATGGAGCCAATGAGCCCTGTCTTAGGTCTTATCTTAACCTTGCTGATAAACAGGTGAAAGAACTCAATAACAGAAACATGGCCCCCGAGTGGTTTGCCACGTACTAAAATACAATGGATCATAGAAAAGAAATAATGAGCTCTGCACATTATTTCACAGTCAGGTCAGAATTAAAAACATACTAATAAATTCCCACACATTACGGGACAGGCTCTGCACTCATTTACATTTTTGTTTTTATAATTCAGCTTTTATTATTTTCTGTAACTGTACGATTGAGTGGGATTGGATCAGAAGCAGACCTTAACAATATTCGGTGACAATCTTGGGGATCCTTCCTGCTGAATGCCACCTCTTCCATTATCTCAGCCTGAAAAAAAGCTGTGGGGTTCATTCAGCCCCTGTCCCCTGAGGAGAAATATTTAGAATAATTGCTGGAGTATCTGTGAGAACAGATCATCATCTCCCAAAGTGAAGCTGCTGCTTTTAAAGGACACAATTTACAACAGTCCTTATTAGCTCCAAGCTCAATATTTCTAAGCACTGGGACTCAGTGCACATTTATATGCCTCTGTAGGTTCCATGTGTACTATTTAAAAAATGTATTGCCTAAAACACTGCTTAAAAAGTATGCTGTCTGGCCTAAGAATCCAGCTCTATGGTAATAGCACTGCTAGGACACAACATAAGTCACAGTTCTGTGTTCTGCTTGTCAGATGTTTGTGACTGTATTTATTAGCTACATAAAATTTTTATTGCAGTAACCTCCACAGCTAACATAACACAAGGCCTTTCCCCAGTAGTTTTTAAACTAAAAGGAATAAATTATTTACCAGAACCTCCAACCATCGTGTTTACTATGAGTTATACGCGAAAAGTGAGATAGCAAGAAGTATTCTGGTAGTCCTTTAGATAAGAGATCTTCAGCACACAATTAAAATGTGTTCTGTAAACACCTAGCCTTTGATTTAGTAACAATGGTTAGATAAGATTCAATTGAACATAGGTCATCTTCAAACAGTCAGCAGAAAAGGACGCCCATCTTTCTCTGTGAAGTTTGAATTTCCCTCTCCTCTGGTTTTGTTATGCTGTGATGGGTTCTCTTATCACGGGAAAGTACTTCATCTTGGCGATATGACATCTAAAGTTAACATCAGGACAGATTTATAGAAAACGGAGGCAGATGTCAGCCAGGCCTCTTTTACTTATCTCTGTTTGACACTGACACGGAGTTCCGTGGTCTGCACAAGAGAGGCAGATTTTCTCAATGCGCAGTTACAGGCACATGACTGACTGACTGAATTGCCTGTGCACATTCATTACATGGATGATCTAAAAGCAAAGCGGTGCTCCAAAAACAAATGTATTCAATGCATTTCTTTCAGGAAATACCTCATTGATACTGTGATTTTCCATTGCAATCATTATTCTTCAAAGCATTCATCTGAAGCATGTATGACTATGCGATTGTGAATTTGACTGAACTTTTATAGGGAAAAGGAATGACCACCTCATCATAGTAATGTGCAATAATTTTGTCAGATGGTATTCTCTAGACTGGGTGTTTTTTTTGTCAAAAAACTTTTGCCTTACCTTTAATATGCTGTGTCAACTTGTTATTTGATGTGTTCATTTGATCTTTTAGATATGATCATATCTGAAAAATATAACCTTAATATTTACTTTTTGCATTGTGAGGGTATGTAAGTATCCAACTTGGAATGCCTCTCAGTCCTGTCTTCCTGTCAATTCAACGGCCCTGTGTGATTCATCTCATTCAGAGTGAATCTACGGTGAAAATCAAGCTATAAGGCTTTAACTTTATTATTTCATGTGAACGTCTTGTTGAAAATTTGACATGAGTCAAAATGTCCAATGTCTGCTTTCATATTACTTTTGTGTAGCATCTAAGAATGTTATTCAGATTTAAGGTGCTACCTTTGTGGATCATTGTCGCGGGGGAAATAAACCCTATTCTGAATAAATCTGTCTGTTAAAGTGACTTTAAATGAAGTTCTGAGCATGTCAGGGACACAACAATGTCTTCTCCGATTTGGCTGTGGCGTGAGAGATTGCAGCAAGCCAACCCGCTGAACCTTGACATGCTACTTTTGGAAATGTTGACACTATGTTCCACAAACCATTCTGAAAGCTGCAGCTGTGGACCTAGGGGTCCTAAGGTTCTTCACTGAAGCCCGGTATTCACTGACACAGGAGTCGTGCACACAGCTTTTCTATAGCTGTTTTACTCTGCTGTGGGGAAAAAAACCTATCTATCATTCTGTCATTTTAGATTTCATGTGAGCAACATCATCCAAAATAATTTGTCATGGAGTCAAATGCATGTGTTTTTAATTCCATTACATCCATGTGTCAAAATAAAATCGAGGTGACTGCGTTATTTTGTTTATTTCGAGATCTCTTATTCAGAGCACACTATGTTACTACCTTTCACATTTCTAAATCATATGAGAGTTGAAATTGTTCTGTGAGTAAAAATGAGCACAAATGCAGAAAACATGATAAAGCTTTAGAGCGAACCATAGGTTATAGAATCATGTAATGCATTTGGATATGAATGCGGTTACTTTGCTCTAATATAACAATGTTGCCATTGCCATTATATTTGTATGAAAGGAATATTTATTTAGCTAAAATGAACTAGCCCATGGTTAAGATATTCTTTTGATTATCTTTGGCCTATTTTAAGGGTTTATCAGTGAAATGGCTTCCTGTCCCCAAGCAGTGTAGAGTTACTTGACCGCTCGTTCTCCCCGACAGCCGAGGAACCCACCATTTTAAACAGTGTTTTTCCATCAACTTATAAATACTAAATAAATAAACCATAGACAGCTCTAGGAAGAATGGTGGAAATAGCTGATAAAAGACAGCATGGTACCTATTAGACTAGTCCACAAATAAATGAGTGCACTTTGATACTGACAAGATCCTGAGTGATTTGTGGTCTGTATTTGTGAAGTTGACATGATTGGATGTGTGGAAGAAAAGTTCCCAAGCTAAATTTGGTTTACTGTGTTAATGCTGTGTTAGTGCTATTAAGAACAGTAGTGAATTATTTTATAGGTCTAGTTAACACAAAGTGCCTGGTGATTTGCTTAAAAGAGGTGCTAGTTTTCTGGTCCCATGTTTCATTTGACACTCACAGCTTAAAATATTGAACTATAAATGATAAGAGAACATCTGCACCACTCAATTTCAATTTCAAGATTTCAAGATTTCAGACTGGTCCAGACTTTAGACACCTGGTCCAAACTTTCAAATGAAATCAAAAAGCTTGCAGTAGACAAGAAGATGGTTTAACTATTACAAGAAGCAGCAAGTGATGCATTCAAGAATCTGTGTTCACACGTTACACAATTGGCATAACCATAGTAACACTGCAACAAGACACTCAATACAACACCGTTTCTGACAGTTTATAAAACAGTTTTGCAAGCAACATTTTGCTTATCCTGATTGCAGTCCCAGTGCTCCATTTCAGAGTAGCTGTCGATGGAATTAGTTTGGCCTTTCGAAGGTCATGTCTAGGGCTCGAGGTGTCAACTCTCCCAGGCAGATTTTCTAAATCTGTGTTTACAGCTTTTACAGCTCACATATCTCTGCTGTGCCTATCGTGCGCTGTTTGCTTTACAGGTACACTTCCTGGAATGGTAGTTAAAATCATTTTGACTTAAACACCAGTGCTAATAATTCTGTCAGTATACTTTTTAGATAAAACACAAAGAGATATGTTCATGAAACAATACAATTTCCAAGGCACTCACGTGGATTAAAAAGCCTTTATTCTCTTGGCAGGAACATTTTGAAAATTTGCTGAGACCGACACGTTGCGGCTAAACGGCCTTCGTCGGGGTGCAAAGAGAGATATGTACCACGACCACTGCAATCCAGATAAATCAACATCTTTTGGCTCCTTGCACCCACAATTTTCCTAATGTATAACTTAAAAATCATTTACAAAAGAGACTACAAAAACAAGATATAAAAGTTAAACGTTTATTAACAAATAAATATAAAATGACACTCTTTACAATAAACACAAAATTGTTAAATGCATGATTCGATGTAAAAGAATATTGAATTGGATCGTTGTTTTTAAGCATTACAAAAACAACAGTACTATTTGTTTCCAGGAAAAATGCACTCTGCTGCAAACCTAAACATTTTCCAGTGCAGTGTGACTGAACAGTGAATGTGTGTCTCGCTTGCAACTGTGCATAAAGTTTGAGCTGGGGCACCGCGGACAACATTGAGGATCAGTTAATCTTTCTGAAATTGGTTAATGAGTAAGGACTGGAATTGTTTGTTTAACCGTGCTTAAGAAGCTCTTCGTTTTCAGTTAGAAATCTAAAAGCTGACCGAGCAATTAGCATTTGCTGAGCTCTTCAATTGTCTTTTTTTGTGATTCGCACCATTGTGTCCCATTCAGTCAGTTCTCCATTCAAGGAGGAACTTTTTACTTAAGCTTACACTTCTATTGCTCCCAATCAATCACCTAAGCCCCCTTTCACAAGTGTCACAGTCCTCCGACAAAGCTACGATCAGTTAGGGCAACAGGCTGCAGCGCAACCCCAGGTATGAACTTTCAGGTAAGGTGTCTGAGGACAACTCGAGGTTCTTGCCTTGTCTCTGTGTTGCTGAGTCCGTGTCTCAGGGGCACTTCCTGCACGCCACCACCCTGAGTCAAAACTCCTTCCTCTCGCTCCTTTCACCCAATGGGAACTGTAGAAGTCCTTGTCTCAAATTAATGTGGAAAAAGTAAATATGGCAAGCGAATATAGTGCTTCATGTTCCTTCCTACACCCCTCGGAGGAGTTTACTTGCACACGTATCTCTCCACGGTCCTTTCGCACTTTTTGCAGGTGACGTAGCAGCACCAGTGGTACTTGCACTGGCACCTCTCTATAATCTTCTCTGTGTATGCATTGTAGCCACGACCACAGCACATCAAATTGCAGCTGTCACTTCCATTGGATGTTTTATTGCACTGCCTAGGGACAAAAGAAAGCATACCAATTAATAAATGCCATTTATAGGAATCATATATATGTTTTACTGTTTACACAAATGACATTATGTTATGAATACACTTACATTTATCAAATGTATTTTATTGTTTATGCATTGATAAAATTCCAAACTGTTTACCAAATGCATGTTACAAAATAAAAGGGATTGTATTACGAAATGTATAATTTTTTGAATTGTCAAACTTCTGTCTATTAATTGAATTCTGAACCCCATTGTAATGCTGTATCAATAGCAGAAGCCTACTTTATCAGAAGAGAATACAATGGAAATAAATTGGTTGAAAATGCAAGCAAAATGAGTGATAATATTTTCACAGAAATAGTTATTGGCAACATCACTGTTACAAATTACTTCAAAACATTTGAGGGACTGAGTACCTCAGTACCAGGTTACTGGTAAATATTTGAATAATACAAATAATGGGAATTACCTGTCCTGTGTTCCAAACGACCCATGCTTCTCGTTCTGCGTGCAGTAGTCAGGGGAACTGACAAGGTAGACAAGTTCACTCTCTCTCACAGGTCTGACGTCCATCTCTCTGGGCACCAGTTGCCTACGGGTCCCCACGTGACGGTGGATCACTTTGGTTGCGGCCAAATACTTGGACTTCAGGTCCACCGCAATGTGATTAATATCATGTAGTCCTTTCCAGCATGTCTTGACTGAGCAAGATCCGGACACACCGTGGCACTTGCACTTGGTTTCCATAGCATCAACGAGTGACTGAAAAGGTGAGAGCAAATAGTGGCATTAGTCTTCGTGCATCATTTAGCCAATTACATGGGATATACTTTAAATAATCAGAGGAGTTAAATACCTGTCTCCCAACAGCATTGTTGTGTAGGTGCATCAACCGGAATGCCTGCGAGCCAGATCTACTGTTTTTCATTGGTGCGTCGGAAAAAGCTGAGCCCATCTGAAGACCGTAGCGAAGGTTGTCACCGCATCCGCCCCATCTGAAGTCCGGCCCTGCTTGCTCCGCTGGGGCCGGTGCGCAAGAGCAACTGGGGAGCTCGCCAGACGCACAGGCTCTAGCAATAGAGTGACTCACAACAGCTGCAGCTAGCGAGAACACAAATGCAGATTCTCGCGTACCTAGGGTGAAAAACGTCGAGTAATTAGTTTATAAAACAAACGCTTGTTTTCATTTCATTTCATGCTCTCGAAAATAATTATAATAACGTGGACGGTGACAGGCCTAATGAAAGCAAAGATACACTATCTTCCAAAACATTTGAACAGGTGTCAATCTAACAGGACACATTTAGTTACGATTAAATACCAAACAAGTTGGACAGTCTGTATGTTTAGTTACCTTTCGCCAAGTCTGGGGTGAAATGTGGTGCGTTCTCAATCGATGAACAATTCCATCTCATATCCGTGAAAGTGTTGCGGCACGTCAGTTTGGTGAGTTTGGCCGCGTGGACAATACTGTGCATCAGCTCTAGATTTCTCCGGCAAAGTTGCAGCTGATCAGGAACCAGCCCGTCTAACAGTTTGCAGTGATGGGTTTGGTTCCAGCCCACTGAGCTCCCGTTTACTGTGAGTCCACTGAAGAGTAAAAAGCAAACATTCCATTCACTATTGACCCAACATTCAACTGTCTTAAAATATGGCACCTAACAAGAAACATTAAACAACCAATTGATCAGAACTGGGTCTCACAATTAATATCAACTTATAACTTCCACAAATACAGTAACAAATAAAAAAATAAAAGGGCAACGTCGTTTGCCGTACTTACAGCCAATGGATACATCCACAGCAATATATGCATAGAATAAATGTCAAGAAAAACAAGTAATTCATTTTAGTTGTCTTCGGTTTCAGTCAAATGTTCCCTTTAACAAAACCTCTCCACAAATTGGAAATTCAGTTTTCAAAATGATAGGGATGATTAATTGAATATTCCTAATGTAGTCCCCAGCAGTGTTGTAATCCAGACAAAAGTAACCATGCGTAGGGTTTTGTATCCAAAGGTCCTGACTTCACTGCTGTGAATATTTTGAGATGTATGTGACTTGAAGCTTTATATCTCCGGACTTATCCCAAGCCACGCCCCCTGCCACTATGAATGAATGCCACCCTCATCAGGTATTGTACTGGAATGAAACACATTTTATGCTTGCGTATATTGCCTTAGACATAGCACAACACACATGTCCAGGTATTGGACTGGGTCGGACGGTCAGATCATGTGGATGGACACATTTGCACACAAATGTTTGTACCATAACTATTTTAAGGATATATCTGCCTAATATATGCCTGCATATTTGTATACAACAATTATATATATATATATATACAGAGAGAGAGAGAGAGAGATGTCTGTGTGTAGGTAGCTAATACAACACACAAACAAAATAATGCTCCATTTGAACACACTTCGCAAGTATTTTTTACACGTGGATAGGCTCCACCATTTGTTTATTTAGTTAGCTAATTTAGTATTGATCTAAGGTCTTATCCAGGCCACGAGACAAATTAGCCTTATGAACTCGGGTAGGACCTTGATGAGAAGTGACTCTATTTAATTCTCAATTTACATAAAAGCCATTTTTTCTAAATTGAATTAATGGAGGTTATTTATGTTACACTTACTGTACCTTTGCCTATACAATGGATGCATTACCAAAGTCTTATGAAATACTAGATGTTCAAGGTGTTAGACAATAGGCGTTAACGGTATCTAGCAAAATATGCGTATTAAAATCTCCTGAGGATTTTAGAAGATTGCCTCTTCATCTGCATTACAATGGTGGACAATTGATCGATTGGTCCACCCCAACTATATAGAACAATATATTTGTTTTGTAATCCCTTCAATTAATGGTTGGGCTGTGATGTGATCTTAATCTTGATGGTAGCCTGGTCCCGGATTCTCATTTGCTGGTGATTATTATTAGTAACTGCGAATTGATCGATAAATGTGTGATTTACCATGGAATTGATCAATAATGTAAAGTAGCTCCAGCTAAAGTGGCCTCCAAATCAACACACAAGACGTCCAACATTCTATTTCAATTGAACATTCCATTCACAACTAAACGAAAAGGCCAAAAGTAACAAGTAAGCAGCAGCATCATAGCACATTTGTTTAATTGTATTTCAATGTTTATTTATGTATATTGCCAGTAGCCATTTGAGCGGAATAAACCGCTGGGCTGTGCACTTGTATGGAAATAAACCAGCTCGATGTGGTTAACACCACCCTCTCGTGGTTTATTCCTTACGTAGCAACAAGCAATATTAAAGATGGAGCTGTGAGATCCCTTTCTGCGTTAACAATAAGGTACTGGCCTGCATAAAGTGAAGAACAATAAGAACAAGTTAACAAGTGCGGAAGAAAAAATGTACTGTATATAATATATTACATTATACTTATTCTTATATATGAATACATATCCACGCTAACGTAGACACGATGGCTCGTTGGTCTAGGGGTATGATTCTCGCTTAGGGTGCGAGAGGTCCCGGGTT
Organism: Aldrovandia affinis; assembly: GCA_029706075.1. Classification (NCBI taxonomy): domain Eukaryota; kingdom Metazoa; phylum Chordata; class Actinopteri; order Notacanthiformes; family Halosauridae; genus Aldrovandia; species Aldrovandia affinis. The sequence continues at coordinate 4,286,101 of JAINUG010000068.1, read as the reverse complement.
CAAATCCCGGACGAGCCCTTCTTTTATATGTTTATGTTCTTAGATTAGTACTTGATACAATTTTATACAAATGTTCCTTGCCGAAAGTAAATGATAACATAAAGTTAGTATGTTTTTCTTAATACGGCGCGTTAAAAATGCGCTTCAACACAAAATAAAGAAAATACAATACCGAGTGTAACTGACCTCAGTCTAGCCAGTAACCAAAAAACGCAATTTTGTAATTAAATAATTCGCCATATGTCCTGCAGAAATTATGAATGCTATTATCACGATGCACAAGCACTATCCTCTTAAAACGTATGTAGATTCAACCTAAATTTGCTTAATACGAGGCATGTATCCCTGCACGGGCTCTTACAGCGCTTGGGCAATTAAATGGAAAAACTCCGTTTTTTTGTGCGGCACAATTAGGCCAATAAAGTACTTGAACCAAGAAACGTTTTCCGTTTTAAACTTTTATACGATTGGTAGCGGTTATAACAGTTGCTTGCAACTCGCAACAACAGGTGCTACAATTGGTCACTTCCTGGTCCTTTTTGGAAATTAAAATACACACAATGATTATAATGCATGGAAAGCTGATAATTTTCTCACTTCCGTATTTGATTTTGTCACTGTATAACCATACGTATACCAAACAACCTGTGGCACGCAGATCGGCACCGAAAAGCTCAGCCGTGAGTGATCCCATCCATTGTCATTTTAAATGTGGGGTTTCCTGGGTAGTTTGACACGTCAATATTGCACCACTTTGCTAAGTCTGGCCAGGGCGTGTAAGTAGACTACAGTACTTAAATATGCAAACTATTATCGAAATTCTCGTTTGAGAAAATACAAATATGCGTAGTCGGATCAGAGCTTTATTTAGAAAGTAACGTGAATATTTTGTGTGCGTGAAATATAGAAGGAGCAGGAGGATTTCACATAAATGCATCTGGTGTAATGTTGGTGAAGATGAAAGAGTGCCACCCATTGGTTTATTTTGTCTATAACGACATGATTTCCCGAGAAGCGCCATTCTCCTGGCGTGCAACATGATTAATCCAATTAACATATGCTTTCTATTCCCTCCGAATGATCCCCGAAACCTTGCTATCAAAAGGTAATCAACAACTTGTGTTGATATAGATAATCTAATGTGTTTAGCACTGTGTGCTCTGGCATTGTTTTATATCCCAATCGGCGACAGAATCACTACATTTTCTGTTCTTCATTAGACTATATATGCCCAGTAGCCATTAAAAGAAACAAATAACAAACAAGAGCCAAGCTTTCAGTGGCACTGAGGGGGATTTTAAGTGTTAATTATCTGCATGGGGTATGAGTCTGGGATTAGTGGTGAAAGGCATTTCCAGGGAAAATCAGTGGACTGCAGTAAAGGGTTTATAACCCACTGTTTATCTAACCCCCATTATATCCCCCCTATGAGAGCAGCTATCCCTGTCCTCTGAAGTATTTAATAGGCAGGCTTTGAACATCTTATTAGCGCCTTAATTACTCTCATTGAAAATATTCAAGGAAGACATGTCTCAGAACACAGTGGGTTCTGGCAAACTCAAAAGGGAGACCTAAATTTAAAGAGGACCATGAGGTGAGTAATCTTGGCAACACTAACTCCAGCTTGACTGTTAATTACGAGCTTTGTACATATACTGTAACAAAAAATCTCCTTACCTCATTATTGGAGGCTGCTTTTGTGGCTTAGAGGCAAATAGAGATTAGTCATCATCCATTTTAATTGTTAAAATTTATTGTTTACAACATTAAACAGCATAGTGCGCTCTATGATATTTTGATAGAATGGTTAGGGAACTGGACGCAAATATTGCAGGTTCAGTTCCCAGGTGGGACACTGCTGTTGTACCCTTGAACAAGGTACTTAACCTGAACTGCATCAGTGAATATCCAGCTGTATGAATTGAAATTGAAATTGAAATGTCAATTGTGTAAGTTGCTCTGGATAAATCTCTCTAATGTAATGTAAAATGTTTAAACAGTCAATGCTTGGTTTTAGATCAAAGGTTAACACCTTTCCCTTCCAGAGGTCCAAAGTTTGGAAGGTGGGAGGGAAAGGTGTGAAGATTTTGTTGAAGATTCTCACCAGCCAGTACCACACCCTAAATTGATGCTTTTGATTACCTCATATAGGTGAAGCATGTCCCTGTCAATCACTTGATAAATATACAAAATGGCGGATTTGTGGAGTTTATCTTGCATTAACAATCCAAATACAATAATCTGCCTCTACATGAATCTATCTATCTAATGCTAAATGGAAAGCCATTTGTTCAGTGGCAAAATAACAATGACCTTAAAACACAACTTAATATAGTCTTTAATTTCTCCTTTTGTCTTTTTTGTTGTAAATTAGGTTCTTTAAATTAATACAGTAACATGTCCTGTCAGGATTACTGTAAACCACGTATCTGTCTGATCAATGATAATTAAACTTAAATTTTCACTGGCAAGCAATACAATTAATACTTATAGCCTTCCTGGAGATTTTATAAGAACCCAGTTAAAGATAATGTAATAATTACATATTTGATGGGTTTTGATGATTGAGTATTTGCATGTTCCAATATTGGCTATATCAATGTTTTTTGTTCTCCACTGTAATATGTAATCATGTCATATCCTTAATACACTGCCACACAGTAAAGTCATTACAGCTTCACGTGAAATGATATGCCTTTTTTACATCATGTTATCTGAACACCCAGGGTCTGTTCTAAATAATAACTGAAAACTACTGGTAATTTTGTAGTCTATGCATTGGCTTGTTGTCCTGACAACAACTGAATACAAATTCCAGTTCCAGGTTTTCACCTTCAGAGGGATGACTTCATCTTTCATGTGTTTGAACAACCGGGATCCAAAGCAGGGCAGGACAATCTTGACGTTCTGTGCTGAAAGTAGGTCTGCTTTGTCTAAAAACAAGGTGTGAATTGTGTCTTAACTTTACACCTGTTTCTTTTGAAACCTTGGGCAAATAAGTAGAAGGTAATAAGTAAGTATACTAAGTAAGTAGTAAGTGATTTTTAGCATCGAGTGCACATCAAAATGTGCATATCCAGTGCACACCAAAACCTTTATACTTTGCAATTTTTTAAAGCTCAACTGGAGTTGAATAGTATGGGGATTGGAGACTCAATGTGGATAAGATTTCCTGGGACACAATATGTTAATAGTAATTCAGTAATTATAAATTGTCCCTGGACAGTTGCGGATAAATGCATCGGAGAGCAATAGCAACAGCATAATAATTGTTCTAACAGAGCATGATACTTACTTAAGGCCTAAATGAATATATGACTGAGCTTAGGTACTTATGCTTCTTTTCTGTGAAGCGCAGGTTTGTTCTCAATCATGTTAATTGGAAGACCAAATTATTAAGGGCCAACAAATGTTTGCATAGGGTCTATCGTTTACTGTTGATATAGTGTTTTCTGAATAACATTTCTATTGCTGTAAAACTATGTAATGTTTTAATTGTATATTATATTACAATTGACAATTGGTCATTATAAATGTTTTTTATGGAAATAAAAAAATATTGACTGAGTGCATATTAAGATGCTAACAAAATGATGCTAAGGAAAGCGCATTATTATTAGTAATTGGATGTCAGTGATAAATCGGTCACACTCAATAGTTTAATTTACTGTAATAATCTTAGGCTCAGTCAGAACAGAGGAAGCTACCTTTCATGGACCCACAAGTCTTGTTCGGTCACCAGGGAACCTCAACGATTGCCATTTCATGACTCGTCTGACTGTTCCTGGCTCCCTGATTGACACCGCACCCTTGCATCAGCGCTAGGTGGGGTGCAGACCTCAGAGACAGGTCACTGGCTGATCATCAAGGGACGTCTGGGTCCCCTTCTCCACAATGTGTCGTGGTTTAATTCAGACTTGTTTTCAGTACTTAGTCACAGGTCACATTTTTTCGCTAGACCTCATCAAAAGGTCTTTCTTCATTTGAATGTTTGGAATGTGTTTGAACGCTTATTCAAATGACAGGCGCCTTCTTCAGAACAACTATAATAGCAGGTTACACCCCCTCGAATAAGCCTCACCATTGTAGTCTGCACCAATACGCAATTCCAAAGGATGAGGATGTTTATTTGACTCACAGGGACATGATTTTTCTTTTATTGTGAAAGCTATTTTACCTTTGGCGAATCCTTCCTTTTTTGGCCTCCCATCCTGGTGTTGGGACTCTTAAGAGGTGAGAGGGTGTTCATGTTTATGAAAGGTGCTCATAAGGGTGTGAGTCTGCTTGTGGGGCCTTGTACTTCCTGTTTGGCCCTTCCTTCAACGCAAAATGCTTATTCAGGACAGGAGAAGTTAACCATTTCTGAAAGGTCAAATGGGTGCACACAAGACAACAAAAGAGTGTGTATTGGAACTTTCACAGGCAGCTGTTTGAAGCCTGTTTTGTCAGCGTGACTCCTTTCCCTTTGAGATACATCACCTTGGTGGCTCTCATATACAAGTGGATCTCGTGAACTTTTTCAGGATATAAAAGGTCTAACTAATTTAAATCTAACTAATTAAGTCAAACAAGTGGAAATAATCCTTCCAGTTTACCTTTGAGGCACCTGTATTAAGGTAGAAGGCCACACACTTCAAATATTTGAATGCAGGTGCTTGGAGAATAAGAAGTAATGCTGAAAAACTGAAAGTTCCCGTACACTAGCAACTCTTGCTAAACTACACTTTATTGAAACCAATGTTTCGGTCCAAAAGACCTTAATCAGGATTTTCTTTGAGGGATTGGCAGCTTTGTATTTTGTTGAAATAATTAATATTTTTCTTTAAAATGTATTTTGTACTGCAATACAGTGTCTTATCAATGTGAGGTGCTGTAACCCAAAATAAATGATCTGTTATGTCAGTTTATTCCTCAAGATGAGACGGTGATGTATAAATAATATATAATTTAATGTTGTTTTGAGCTTATATTTATTCATTACAACTGTCAGTTTTGTAATAGCCCCAGTTCCTCACTCTGGAACATCTAAGATCATTACTAATACCAGATTGGGCTCAATTCCATTTTCAATCAGTCAAATTATTTGAAATTCAATAAATGCATTGAAAAATTGCTATAATGTTCTATGAGGATTTTTCAATGAATCATTTTAATTTCAATTGATTTCCTGACTGAATTCAAATGGAATTGACTCCAACCATGACTAATATGCACATGGATGAAAGTGCAACTTTAACATCTAAACAAAAAAAAGACAAAACAAATATTAATAATTAAGGGAACTATTGCATCTTACAGAAGCAAATCTGATTTACTTGTTTCAGCAGAGTATTAATTTGGCCTGTCTGGGCCAGGGCACAGCATGCACTGGTTTTTGGTTTGAACTCCATAACATTACCATGGATACTGCTGTAGCTTGACTTATCAACAAAAATAAGAAATCATAGAATCATGACCTTGAAAGTCGTGTTTGGTCTTTGACCACAAGGGGGCACTGTGGTTCTGCGAACAATTTATGCCAGGCATGAGCTCGCCACATGCGCAGAAAGCTTCTCTGTGTGTATCAAAATCACAGAGTCGACAGCTTGGCGAGTTATGTCTCGAAGGAGGCGGTATGGCCTCTTTGTCACTGCCGGTCCCAGAGTAGTACCTAACTGAAATCTAACTGAAACCCCCCTAAGATGACAGCATGGTTCTAAAAGTAAATGTCAGTGTGTGTAGGTATGTTACGCTCATGTATGCTCTATGTAGTTACACTTAACAGGCATTTAGGCATGGACAATGAAGACTAGCTGCACAATTTCATTTCTACTTATACATTTTGTATATAATAAAGAAAGACCTGTTTGAAAGTCCTGAAATCTTTTAAATCTATTTAAACCATCAGTGTTTCATAGGCTGTTGTCAATGTTGTAGCTGCTTAAATAGTCTTAAATAATTACATAAAATATGTATGTCTGTGTACATAGATTTGAATGAAAATAATGGTAATCAAAAATCCCTCTAAACAACAAACGACAAGTGATATGACTGAAAAAACACTTTAATTGTATAAACCGAGAAATGAAGTCAATTTACAAAAAGTACATTCTATTTTTATGTACATATATACAATCACAATACAGTATACAAATGTACATTATATTCCAAGAAGCAGGATAACAATTATAACAGAATTACTACACAATTCAAATAGAGAAGACTTCCAAGTTGTAATAAATCATTTTAAGGCAACATTTAATAGAAAAAGGAACAATTTAAAGGGCAAGGTGATGACACCACTTTTATGCCTTTAAACGATGGTTTATGTAAAATGTAGAAAAGCTCAAGGTATCCCAGGCCACTTACGAAAGAGCTTGAAATCATTTGGGCTAATCGACTGACACAGATTCCATTTAATACTGTTTTGCGATGTGATACTGGAAATTGTATAGTTATGTTTTAGCTACTGTACGCTGTACAAGATATAAATGCTAAAGAAATACAAATCAAATACATATTCTTGAAAATAAACTACAAGGCAGCAAAAATGATACATTTCTTCAGTGATATGACGTGTAAATAATGATGAATTTTAAAATGTCCGCACTCAATAAAATGAATATTGTATATTCAGAGAAACAAAGATGAGTTTACATCCTCAACAGATTGATACACAAAGACTCTGCTTACGCAAACTTTCACCATCGTAAATTAGCTGGAGTACTTTCTCTTTGATCGTCCGTGCATTTGTCAGCTCACACTGCCTGCTAACTGCAAACTGTGACCTCAAATCGTGGAGAAGCCCTCTGACATGCATACAAACCATAGGCGCCGATTTATGTTTCTGCCCGTGGGTGCCGTGCAGCGTATGCTAGGTGGAGTTTGCTATCAAATCAATGTAAATTTGGCTCCGTGCATAATTTTCCCCGTGGGTGCTCGGCCTTCTCCGTGGGTGCTTGACAATGATACAAACCACTATTGACAATGTCCGTCATTTGTGATTTGCTGGTGGGTAAAAAGGCTGATTGCAGTCTCGTTTGAACTTCCGTCAACGGTGTAAAGATCTGAGTGCAAGCGACCTTCACGGCGTATTTCACAAGAAGGAGTAATAAAAGTTGAGTGCACATTTCTCCAAAATGGACCCTTAATTTGGCTGAGCACCTAGAGTTTGAAACAATTACTCTGACCTTCTCTATACAACAGAATGTTTCCCAATGATCTGAACAGCACAAGTCCTCTGCAATGTAACTGGTGGATGGTTTATTCAAAGAGCGTGAAATAAGTACATAAGTAGTGCAGGATATATGGATAAAACTTGAGATTCTGGCTGGAAACATGTTGGAAACATGTTGCCAGAGGCATTTTGGGCCTCGTTTATCAAACAATCGTATGCTCAAATTTGACTGTAAAGTGCTCACATGCACATTTTCACACGCGTTTGATTTATCAATATGAATGGGACTGAACAAATATTTACTGCTGCTCTTGAATTTACGTACACAAAATCCCTTGTGGTAGTAAATCAGGATTGAATGTCATTTTGTATTTATAAAGTTGGAGAAGATATGATTCAACAGGTTAAAAGTAGAATTAGTAGAATTAAAGTAGAATAATAATTTTACCCTCAAACTGAAATTGCACAATAAAACTCACCATTAACAATATAAAACACCCACTGGGAACAAATTCATTCTGTGGGTACTATCATTATTTTTACTCAGCCCCTAACACCTAGACACACTGGATTTGTGTATTTATATTTGCTCTACAAATAGAATAAATACAACTTTTGCCCCCTAATTCTGATATATCCTTGCTGATATGATAAAGTTGTAAACATGGCACGAAAGCCATTCAAACTTTGTTTCTATTAACAGCTTGACCAATATTGTCGTCTGAAAGTCAAGGATTTTGACAAACCATGCATAATACTGTCAAGAATTTTTAAGAACAGATTTCAGGTACTAAACATTTTGTTTTGTTTTTACTTGACACATGTTTTCACCCAAGTTGAAATTGGCCTCAGTAATCAGTAATAGGGAAGACAATCCCTAAAAGGAAATATAATGTGTAACATGCAAAATCTCAGATCTTTGATCACTGCCAACAGGAAGTATAATATCAGACACTTAAACCTCCACCATAGTGATGCTTATTCTCTCATACAATCGTAAGAGACCTGGGACACCCTGACCTCCTCTGGTAGTTAGTGTGTGTTTCTTTTCTGCACACTGATCCTTTTTTTGCATCCAACTACATCTTAACTTCTTAACTTTTCTCAGTGTTAAGATTCAGCACTATCAACATAAGCAGCAAAGTTCTAGCAGGACATGACCCCCCACTGCTCATGCTACCAAATAAAATATGCATACTTATGGTGCAGTTTTTACCCCAAACAAAATTGTGTTTAGCACTTGTAAATCACAACCTATACAACATGTTAGCCACCACTTTTCAGCCCTAGGGCCTAGTTTCACTGTTAAAGCGAAATGCACAGAGTAGGGCTAATCCAGGATGGAGGCGCATTAAGGAGTGTCCTTGTCTCTTCTGGTAGTTTTGTGACAAGAGACGGTAGCGCGCCTGCGGCTCAGTTGTAAAAGAGGTTGGTTTAAGAAGAATAAATGACCTGTGGGTGTTCACGTATGCCCATTAATAACGTCACCAAACTGGCACATAACGCCCCGTGTTTGAGTTGGACAAAGGCAAACAAATTACCACACACAAAACTTGCACAGCGCCTAATGTTTTTATTGACACCCCCCATTGTGCTGCCCAACCCGCAAACACCTTTATCGCCGACCACGAAACTACCAAACTGGGCGGTGGTGAGGACTATTCAGTCTGTGATGGCCGAAGCTACCAATTACACTACTGTCCAGGTGTGTTTTCTCTACCGTCCTCCCCAAATAGAGCGCCTAGTATGGTCTGGATTCAATCTGAACTGTAGGGCACATGAGATCAAGTGCCACAACGGTATGACACGGGGCAAGATTGAGTTTTACAAGTACAAACCAAAAATTACAATAGTGTCAGTGTTCAAATAACATCCTACACTGCATTTTTTGTTAATATGATTTGCAGCTTTTTTTGACCATGTTCGATTCACTTTTCACTTTTTTGTGCAATATGTGTGTGTTTTTTTAATGTTAGTTGCAAATTGCTAATTGTGTTCACACACTGGTAATTTATGATTCAGTTATCAGAAAACATTATGCAAATATACAAATGGATCCATGTTTTGCACAGATTTGTTGAATCGTATATGTAGAACATATACTGTATATGATTGTTTGATAAAGAAGGACACTTGTAAACATACTAGTCTTTTAGATGAATCTGTAGAATGAGGAAATCTACTCTGAATAGGTCCAATAATGAGGACAGCGCAAGATCACATAATTGTCCAAATTAAACTGAAGAAACACAAGAAATAATGGTATATTGGGCTTCCCGGTGATGAACGTCCTACTTTGCCCACTGCGACCGGGGTTCGACTAGGTCGCGCCAGCTCAGCTCTGGCTAGGAGTGCCACCAGGGGGTGGCAATTGGCTGTCCCAGGGAGGGGGGAGGGAAGCTGATATTAGCTTGCTGCATATATGAGTGGTCCTGTGTGTTATGGTGATGGCTTGGCGGGTGCTGGCTCGGAGGAGGTGGTGCAGCGCTCACTACTGGTCTCAGGACTATGACAGTGAGCTCTCATATGAGGGGGGGATAACTGAAATGAAAAAGGGCAGCATTGGGCACAAAAAATTGGGAGAAAAATATAGAATAAAAAGAAAAACCATAAATTAAAAAAATAATAATGGTATATTCACCAATGGCTTCTAGCTGCCTGTGTGTCGAGGGGAAAAAGTGACGGAAAGTGAATATTCAAGGGATTTTTTGAGATTTGAGATTTTTTTTCCTCAGTAGTAGATGGCAATTGACAACTAGGAACTAATTACCACACGTTTCTTCAAATAAACCAAGGAATTCCAGCAGAGTATGTATGATGGAAACAAATGCACAAACAACCCGAACAATAGAACTGTCCTTCTGCAACACATGATTATATGTTGTATATGCTGTAACAAAAAATAATATTGCTCACCATTTACGTTTTCACTTTCACAAACTAAAATATCAGTCTGACATATAGCCTACATGAAATTGGAGCAAACAATTTTACCTTATACAGTATTATACATTTTTCATATTCATAGTCAGTTTCAATAAGCCCTATTATACTGGTAGGTGGAGCCAGAACAGGTTGTTGTCCATCACTGTTAAATAAACTTCATTTCTGGACTGAGTCATCACACAACATTTAATGCGCTGTGCATCAACGCACTACCTTTACTGAACCTTGAGTTATTTCAGTACGTTGTTCAGTACGTTCAGTATGTTGGTACTTATTATTTGTCTAGCTGCGTACTTGGTTGCTTTGTATTATAATGGTATAGTACAGTATGTTTATATATAACTGACAGGACTATTTCTGGTTCAGTGAACAATGTCAATGCCTGAACAGAAATCTCCCCTGGACTTTGGCTGTTGCCTCCACCTCGTTTCTGCAAACAGTTTGGTCAAAGCAAATATTCGCCCATTTCCGCTGTTCCTGAAGAGGCCCTTTGTGTTGGATAATAGCACAGTATGCAAAAGCAGTGCCATGAAAAAAAAGCGTAAACAGCGCCTGTCAGCCTCGGTTTCTCCGGCAACTGGTATATTTGTGGAAACCGGTTCGCTTCTAAATGGGCATTTTGTAGAACGTAGACTTTACTAACATTGGCACACTGAGTACGAGCACGAGGCGTCCCTCTTTACCCTGAAACCCGGGGTGAAGGTGCACACTTGAATAACTGGTGGAGAAAATGAAAAGGACACCGCGTAAGCAGATGGACACAGAGTCCAGCCGAAGTGCGCCGATCCCTTACTCCTACTTCAAAGAAGTTCTGTACTCGGGGGGACACTTCGATAGGAACGGCTAGCAGTGGGGCGAATTGTGATTACTCGTGTTTGTGTCGAAATCGAGCGACCTCTGTGCGGGCAGGTCTTTCGTTCCGCGGGGGCCGGGGGCCGAGAAGAGGAGCGGGGCGACGGAGGGCTCAGGAGTGGCCGGAGGGCGGGGCCTCGCCGAGTCGGATGCTCCCCAGGAAGGTGGTGTGATTGGTCATGCTGATGGAGGTGTCCTCGTACACCATTCTGATGGAGATCCTCTGGCGCGCTCGCAGAAGGCAGACGCCGGCGGTGTAGCAGGTGTTGAACTTGCGCTGGCCGGTCTCGATGCTGCGCGTGCAGCGCAGGAACGGCGTCTTGTCGACCATCACCTCATAGCTGGCGATGTCGGTGAAGTTGAGGTAGTAAACCTGGCAGCCAAGCACGGCGAAGACAAAGACATGAAAAAAAAGTGTGTTTGTACAGCGGACTCTCGTAGCGCTGCACGTGCACAAACCACACCTATACACACATAAATACATTAAAAATCCCCACGTAGCAATACTTACAAAAATAGTTAATAATGAGAAGACATGTTTAATTATTTCCCTTTAACAGTAATATAATATTCAACTTAAATAATGACCATTTCATTAAACAGACCATCAGAAACAGGGACATTGGAAGGATGGACACCACGCATTTGATTTCAATGGCAATTACGCCTTTTCAAGACCATCCTTATACATAAAACTTTCATGCGGTACCTGCTGCAGGTTCAACGTCCAGTCATTCTCCCTCTCCATTCCCACTGCAGTTACTGTACGGCACTGTTCGGGCCAGCTCCCAGCAGTATAAAAATGATGATTTACAAAGCCATTTTTAATCCCTCACTCAAGATCCACCTCAATGAACGTCCAACACCGAACGGGGTAACTCCCTTCTCGAGTCCAGCCAATTTGGACTCCGGATGAACGGACCAGCTCTGCAGTGAGAAGGAGCGAGTGGCATGCCGCTTGAAATGTAGAGTTAGGCCCGAGACCGTACTCACTTCTACCTGACTATAGATGAAGTAGGTGCCATCGACCAGAACCTCCAGCTCTCCGGTCCGCGAGTGCATCTTGAACACCTTGTGGTGTATGGATATCATTTTCCAGTTTTTCAGGACGCCTTCTGAAAGATCTCAGCGTGAGAAAAGGGCAGTCACTCAACATCCGTCATTGCAGCAGGATTTGAAAGCAGAGCACTACATTGTCATGTGTTTGGACACGCAAGTGCAAATGTCTCTACTTGAACAACAGTGGGCCATAACCACAATATACTTCAGCTTTCTATTTGAGTTTACATTTTAAGCAAATTAAACTATTTAATACCTACCCATTTTAGTTCCAATAAGAATCTAATCTCATTGTTCTGCCAGTGATACAAAAAAACTAAACTGTCTGCTAAATTTTTTTATACTTTGTAAAACTTAAGGACAAAGTGCATTCAATTGTTATTCCGAAACATTCATTCATTTTCACCAGTACAAAGCAACTGTTAGATAAAGCTCTGCGACAAAATGAGCATTTGTAGTTGATGGGAATAATAATAATAATAACCTAAGCAGAAATTGTGCATGATATCCCGCTATCTTCAATAATTTGATATCATGGGTTTTTGAATTCCTGACAGGAATATTAAAATTAAATCTTCCACACAACCTGTGCATCTCAATGTTTTATCGCGTTACACATCCCACTCCTTGCATGAAACATAACAGCAAAGGAAATTAAAAGGAATTAGACATTTGAAATATGCCATGCACAGCTTCTAGTGTCTTATTGGCATTCATTATTGCCATATGGGATACTTATTCATTCATTCATTATCTAACCCACTTATTCCTGGTCAGGGTCGCGGGGGGGCTGGAGCCTATCCCAGCATGCATTTGGCGAGAGGCAGGAATACACCGCCAATACACCGTGGACAGGTCGCCAATCCATCGCAGGGCACATACACCATTCACTCACACACTTATACCTACGGGCAATTTAGACTCTCCAATTAGCCTAACGTGCATGTCTTTGGACTGTGGGAGGAAACCGGAATAACCGGAGGAAACCCTCGCGGACATGGGGAGAACATGCAAACTCCACACAGAAAGGCCCCGGTCGGAATTTTAACCTCAGACCTTCTTGCTGTGCGCATGGGATACTTGGACACTAAAATGAAACATTAACTGGCAAACAACACAATTTGATTAATTTCTAATTATTTGTTTACAAGAACACATTTAAAAAAGAATACTATTATGAGAAATGTAGAAATGTGATGTGAAGTTTCTAAAATTTAACGCTTACCTTCTTTGACTTGTATTGTTGTTTCCTGGCCTTGCAAGTGTACTACAGCAGGCTGAGAAACACAAGTGTACAGTTCATTCATTTCATAATTTTTGTAGAGTTATTAATCTTCATATACAATACTTTTTGCTCAACACTTATTATTATAATAAAAACATTGTGCCTCCAATTTTCTTCTAAAAAAATATGAATATAAATATATTTCCACCAATAAAATATTTATTGACGAAAAATGTATATAAAAAGTCTCTAATTGTAACTAATAAGTGTGAAAACATTTATATGCGAACATACCTGGATATCTCTGTGTCTTACTTTATCCATGCCTCCTGTAAAAACCAAAACATATCAGTCTCGTAACCTCTATATAAAAAATGACGTGAAAAGATGCATCGATCTGCTGATGCAGTTCTCCATTAGCCAACACATGGCAAAGCCACCAGAGCTACATGCCTTACCCCCTTACATGCATCTCACATCTTATCAATGGCATAACCTTGTGGAAACATAGTCTAAGAATGTATCAATGTTACCCAAATTATGTTTTATAAGCTATAGGTATACCTGCTGGTCCTTGAGGGCCAGGGGGGCCCTGTGGCCCTGGGGGTCCTTTGGGGCCAGGAGGACCAGGTGGCCCCGAGGGTCCCATGGCATTACTACCGGGGATCCCAGGTATTCCAGGAATTCCAGGTGGCCCTTGTGGTCCTGGGGGCCCTGGGGGCCCAGGTGCACCAGGAGGTCCCTTCTTACCTGAGATAGCATAACAAAGAATGTATGTCCTATAATACAATATTATATTCCATTATATGAAATTGTATATTTATATATAGGATGCATGCTATTTAGGATAGTCAAATAATGGATTATGGGCATATAACAATGAAGCCCACGTTCCTGATGTTACCTTTTTTCCTTTCTTTTCGTTTTCCATTTGATTCTGAAATAGACAGAGAGATACAGTGAAACTAAGACGTTCACTTCAATATCTTGATTACAAGCACTTTATCCATCATTACAATGAACACAAGTCAACCCATGTTTTGTCTGCCAATCACAAAGGCTCCCTTGTGTTGAATCTCTGTAGAGGTCAGTGCGACCCATTCATTTTACATTTCATTCATTTTTTGTGTGCGCAGCATTTGATCTCATATCTCAGCTTGCAGGGTATAAAAGATGAAATTAAAACTGGCCGGTGAACCAGACCGACTAGACTAGAAACTCCAGTCAGTCGTTCTATGCACACATCTGCTCTTTGAATCTGACATTTGTGTGAAATATGAGTGACTCGTGAGGGTGTGTCCTGAATAGACCAAGTCAGCAATGAAAATAGCATGTTAGAATCAATAGCATCAAATAGCATCGACGTATACGCATAACATAAAATAAAAGAGGAACATGTACATAGTACAATAGTACATAGTACAATAGTTTAAAAAAAAAACGTTTTTTTTTTTCAATGACCAGAGGAGGGGGAAATACACTTCCATCTGCTGCTGTTGATATGCAGGCAAGCTAGAATGTAACATTCAAAACAGCACATTTATTTTTAGCCACATCATCAACATGCTGTGCGCTAAACTTTTCTAAACTTTTCTAAAGTGCTAATGAAAGGAGTAATTAGGTCACGTTTCAGTAGCACAAGCAGCCAGTGTTTGATCAGATTTTATTTAAAGCAGCCAAGCCTTTCTTTACACATCTATGGGAATTTGAGTCAGTATTCCAATTCCAATTGGCAACCTTTAAGCTATTTACGAAAACATCGTCAAAGAATTGGGTTATAGAACAGGGTATGCTTGAGAAAGATTGGGAGCACTGACATTAGCCCTGGAAAATGGTGTGCTCAGCAACTGGATGATGTAAAAAAAATAACACATTTAAATTAGAGAATACAATTGCCTGGCTATCACTCCAAAAATTTGATTCCAGATACCTTCATCTACACAGAAAATGAAAAGCTCAGTATGATACTTATTTTTCATTCTACTCAGAATATACTCATAGGGGTAGAGATATTCCAATTGTTATTTTAGGCCCTGACAGCCATTGTGGAAATTGAAATACTGGGATTGGTTCATTTGCAGCATTCAACTGAACAGCTGTGTCCAGTTTCACAATTCACAATACAGTGGGTCCCTTGGTTAAAACCAGGTCTGTGGTTAAAAACTCCCCCACAATATTCAATTCTTTATTTTTCTGAATACGTAATGCAGAATTGAATCTGTATTGTGCATTGAGCTCAAAATACCACCTCCACCTCCTGTACAAAGCTAATTTTGTTGAAAATGCATCCGCCATAATTCATATACAGAGCACAGCTGTAAAACAAACAATGGATATGTATGGCAATATTTTAGTATTGTCATTAAGAAGCGATGCAGAATTGTGAAAAAGAAAAAAAAAAACCTTCTATCTCCATTTTTTTGTTTTATACACGAATAAAAGGCTTGGATCATTAGTTGCGTACTGTAAATGTTTCATGGCTGTATGACTAATAAAGTTTATTCAAAAAAACATGTGACTACAACTTGTCTAATGTAATGCACATTAATAATAAAACTGTTATTTTTTTCATTTCCGAAAAAGTTGCCTTTTTTGGTTTTATTTTACGATGCGGATGATATGCAAGGATAATTCACCTGGTTAAACACTGGGCAACACAGCACACCATCACATAACATTTCACTTGAGGGTCTGTTTGCCTCCTTCTCCAGCAGGTGTCTCAGCACACTGGGCAGTGAGCAGCTGGGGCAGCGCACGCTACAATCATACGCAGACAACGCAGAAGGAGCTAATTGGAGAGGGCATCATTCCTTCCTTATGCGTGATTAACCAGTTTTAAGAGGGTCTCATCAACTAACCTTTTACATACACTGTCCTGGCAAAATCCTTTTTCCCTAAAATCAAACCCAGATGGTAGTAGGGTTGTAGGGTTGTAGGGCTTCTCTAGGGGGCCTTGCTTTCTGCACATCACCAGCAATGCCTGTCAACTGGTGTCAGACCACTTAACATAATCAACCGTACATTTTATAGAGCCATTTTCAATTGTTCTCTTTGCAGCAGGTGGCATTTTAAGCTATAATACACAGGCCCTTTTACCTTTTTCTTTCACAATTCTGGCCCTTTAAAATGTATGGCCAAAGTTGTCTGAATAAATTATTGGCTGCACTTGCATAAGTTTTTCATAATGAGCAACTTATCTGAAATCTGGTAAACGTTATAAGGGTAAACGTCAATGATGCAGATTTCTTCTGATCTTGGGCTTGGATTACAAAAGGCTTTGTCTGTGTATTTCAAGAGAGTGGGAGGGGGGCTGGGAGCAATTATCATTTAGAGAGTTGGGATTTTTTTGTTGCATGATTAAGGCAAACATCTCACAAGGTGGTAGTCTTTGCTGAAACAGGACCACTGCGCCTTGCAGTCAGCTTTCCCAGTGTCTAATGGAGACCTCGCAGCATGCTGCTCCCAAGGTCTTCCAGGAGGCACAAGCTATTACCCTGGAATTCAGCCATTTGAACATGTTAAAAATGTGGACAACAAAATACCATAACACAACTTTACTAGGGTCTTTCCTTAAAATTATATATCAAGAATATTCATTCATGGGGCTGGCGGGCCCAGCGGCCCTGTGCACCGCGCTTTGCCCGATCGGAGGCGGCATTTGACCGCCCTGTCCGCCCGATCCGGGGCTGTCCGCCTCCGGGGAGGGGGAGGGAGAGCCGGCACGAGTCCGCCGAGGAGAAGGTTAATGGAGTCCGTGGAAGATCTCCGTCTCGAAAGAAGGCGGGGAAATAGGTCCAGGAATACGAATCTCATTCCTGGAGGACGGGCGGCGGACTCATGAGGGTGGGGAATTGAAAATAAAATAGAGGGTATAATTGGCTACTAAATTGGGAGAAAAACGGGGGAAAAATCAGAAATAAAAAAATTAAAAAAATAAAGAATATTCATTCAGGAACATCCTAACTGTTTAATTCTTCCCAAGGAATCCCAGAATGAACAACCTTTGTACGAAGCACTGCAGCTGAAGTGTGTGGCCTCCTCCACTGCCAGCCAGTGACTATTTTTCACACTACAGCCAACTACAGCCCTACAGCAGAGCTAGTGTTGATGTGCTACTTCCTTGCAGGACAAGCCACTTGAGGCCAGCTAATAATATAGCCCACAATCAAAATCTATGGCGTCTAGGCTATAGGGCGAAGGATGCTATTGTGTTGCCTTTAGCGACTGAATAACTTTAGGAACTAATACCGTTGATGACGTAGACTGAAGGCAACTGCTTTTTCACATGGCCAAGACTGGATATATTCCAAAATAATAGACTATTTTTAATACGCATACAACAAACACATTACAAAAATGCATGTCACCCACAACAACCATGTTTCGCTGATCAAAAACTGTGTTCACGGATCACTTCGGTAGCACATTATAAAGACTTCAGGCCACTGTCAATACGAAAATTAGACAGGAAACTTGACAAACATCTTCCACGATAAACGCTTTCATAAGCCTTTAAGCGAGTTGTTTGTTTGTCCAATAGATGCCTCGACTTACTTTTGCTAATTAACATTGTTATTTTATTTTGTCTGTGTGCCTTCTCACGCAATCTGTGAAGATCAAACGTAGAACAATCTACCCAAGTCTCTAGCTTCAATTTTCTATTTATTCCAGATGACTTTCATTCAAATTGAGTTCACTGCATTCTTTGATGTGCAAAGTAAACAAGCATTGACTATGGCTATCCTCGCATCAGAACGCTAAATGACTCTTGAAACGGATATGTAAGGAGGAAATGTGTTGCCAAAAAAACTGAATGCTTACACTTGAGAATATAGGATATAGCCTAGCTGCTAAATCATTATACAATAGCGCACCATTTACAGCTCATTGCAACACAATGAAAACAAGATTGAAGTCAATTTAATATTTGTTGGTCCATGGTCTAATAGACGAAAAAGAATTAACATTTATTTGATATATCTTTGGAAATACTATTAAGTGGAAACAAAGGAAAACCACAGAAGAAAATTACACAAGCAATAAAAACCTATTTACCAATGTCTGATAAGCATGGCTATACTCAAACAAATAGTTGATGAACACTGAACAAAATAAGTTCAAATGTCCCTTGCTAGCAAACTGTTCATGCAAGGCCCATTTAAAGCCTGTGTGTAATAACCATGTGTAAATGTCACAATATTATATTACCTGGCTGCATAGCTGGTAGGAAACATTTTTTCATGAGCTGTCAACTAATGAAATCAGGGAGATTGGGGAATGGGGGCGAAAAAATAAGCAACCAAATGTGAATCAAAGGTACACTCATGAATGAAATATCCATCCAGTTATGGACCTGATGCAGCTTCAGATCCCATGTTTACTGCTGAAGGAGAGAGCAAAAGGGCTGAGAAACAGAAACAATATCCTCACAATATTGCAATGATATAAATTACACTTGAAAAAAAAGTTGTGTTTTAAAACTGTACAAATTATTTTTTAATCAAAGTTTTCTTCTCTCTGCATATTGTATGCAACAGTTCTTAACCCAACCACCGAATCATAAAAATCAACGTATCTGTCAAACATTTCTTCTACTCCTCACAAATCATGGTTCAAAACCAGCGATCCTGCCAAAGACATCTGCCTGGGCACTGCATTTTATATACATGTGCTTGATAACCGTTTAATAGTTGAAGTCTTACAATAGCTTAAAACAGAACAAACATCCAACGACACAGGAAAATATTTGTAAATAATACAGAAGATTTTGTTCTTTTGTTCAAGTTGTTAGACATGTTTGTCTCTTTTCTCTTCATGGCTTTAAAAAATATCTTCTATTAAAGTTAATTCTGGTGTTGCCAAACTGTTTGTGAAGAAAAACAAAGTTTTTCCCCTTCACAAAAGTGGCCAAAACAGAAAAGAGATTCTGCTACATATGACCTCCAGTCTTTTCAGTTTAGTGGACAACTCTAGGGAGCATTTGTTCACAAGGTTAATGCGATTTCCACCACCAAAAAAATTCTAATAATAAAGAGACTCATTCTAATGCGCGAGTGCCCAAAGACGGTCCCAGCCAGCCGATCTCAATTACTCCCACGTTGCTCATTACTCAGCTGTTTCTCAAGCAGGTGTCCCCACTTAGGAGTGAGGCTTCGGCAAGGCCCCCAGAAGTGCCCTGGAGATTTAATGGGTGGGAAATAGGCAATAAATACTATGCAATGTGTTAAGGATAAGCCGAAGCACAGCAAGACAACAAAGGCACTGTCCTCCGTGTGGAACTCGGTCCAAGCGGTCTCGCACCCGGGAGATTTCATGTCTTGAAGGAATCGCCACATTTAATCTGCAGATTATGGCTTTAAAAAGTGAGAAAACCGGTTAACGAATGGAACAAATTAGCATCAAAGAGGGCCTTAACATTGAAAACACATTTTCACAACACATACTACAAAAAACACATCTGTTGCAGAAAAGGCTTGCAAGGCACAATGCATATTTATAAAAGGAAAAGTGCATCTGACATGAAAGAGAAATTTGATTTTGGCAAAACCTCCTGCAACAACTTCTCTGTCTGGTAATGTGGAGGTCTCTTATAAGTCATCTCCAAGAGCATTCCCAGATATTTTGATTACAAAACGCTGAAAAAAATCCTTGTATAATCCTTACTTTTGTTACTGATGAGGATTGTACAGTAGAACCTCAGAGATATGAACCCCTGGTTCTCTGTGGCTCAGTTGGTAGAGCATGGCGTTGGCAACGCTTAGGTTGTGGGTTCATTCCCCACTGGGGCCACAAAATGTATGCATTCACTACTGTAAGTCGCTTTGGATAAAAGCATCTGCTAAATGGCATATATTATTATTATTATTATTAACCCCAGTTATGGACTGTCCGGTCAACCAAACACGGCATGAACCCTGAAGTAGCATATGCAATTATGCCTTAGAAACCTTTACTCTCTGCAGGCCTTGCTATCATTTCCATGAAGCTTATTAGATGCTATCATTCTTTTTCGTAGCCCAAAGGCAGATTTGACGCGATCCAAAAACACATTTAAGCCAATAGCTCACTGCAAATGAAACTGACTCTTGAAGTTGATTGCAGTGTACTTAGCGGAAGTTTCAACCTCAGGCTTAAACCACTAGACCACGTAACTGCATTACAACTGAAGTAGCTACTCATAATTAGAAGTCAACCAATTAATCATTTCCAGTGATATATAGGCTTTGGGAAAATCTATCAGTATTTTTATTGATGTTTATGGCACCGATATGCTAATGATGATTGGTAATTTATGCATTTTATAGCCTAACTCTAGATTCATATAATCTGCATTAAATTAGGCTGTTAAGTGTTAACACTTTTGCCTGCTGTAGAAATACCCATCATTGTAGTTGTGATTAAAACAAAGTAGCCTACAACTACACAACTGTCAAATTCACAAGTTGCCTACCTTTTGTATTGTAACAGCGGGAGCAATTCGCATATTTTCCAGTTCCCACCTTTATGGTTATTTGTTACAGTTATTGCCAATGTTGACATTTAATTACATTTCTGTTGACAGAGATGTACTTTTCTGTACCGGCTAAAGGTAATAATAAGATAAAAGATTTTTGGAAATATTTTTGGAAATATAAAAAAATCCAACCTCAAACATCAATTCAGCCATTTAAACAATGACTATTGCTCTAATGTAATGAACATGAAAAAGCTTAGGCTATTGTTTGCTCTATTCCAGCAAACAATTGGCCATCCCATCTTGGATCAATAGCAATTTTTAGAAAATTTGAGAAAATATTTCCTGAAGGGGGGGTGTTGATAGCATGTGCTATTTTTCTAGCGTTCAATGGTTTGAGGAAAGACTACAATGCAACCTTTCTCGAGAAGAGCTCATAGCAAAATGTTATTTGAGATGTTGAAGAAGAAAACCATCACACAATTACATTTCTTCTGATGTGTTCTGGTCTTCTTTCAATGCAACCAGACTTACAAATTAAAATCATCCACCATTTTACTGGAACATTTTGGTTTGGGCTGACCAGACTTTCCTTTCCTGTGATGTGTTACAAAAGACATACCTACTTTCCTGCCCATAACTGGCAGTCCAGTTTATTATGCAAACAGCATGTAAACAGAGTGCATTTGGAGAATTGGGGTGATAATAAGGCATGATTTGATGCTTAAATGTGGTTTGCATTCGGGGCTGGACAGATTGTCAAGAAAGAGCACACTAATCAACAGGAGATGTTATCAAAGCACCAGCAATCTGTTTGCAATTCAAAAATACAATGTAAAGCAGCAATCATGGCAGGATTAACATTTTCAAGAATATTTTGTGGCAAAATAACTAATCGTTTAAAACCACTGAAAAGGTGGATCCAAGCCTAGCTGACAGTTTAAAAAAAACATCTCAAAGAAGTTACTTTTTCTCATTAAATATGGATGGCTTAACAGATCTGCCCTGGTATCTATTACAAACAAGAGCATAATATTCAGCCCATCCTTTTCTCACAGTGAGGAGTGGATTTTCTCTTGTGCAAGTTCTTAAAACGCAGATGAAAATGTGACCACTAAAACCAAACGACTGGAAGTCTGCTTCAAGGAGGAAATGGGCAGGCTATGGACTTTAACTTCAGCGCGATTGATCTCGAGACAAACAGCTGCAGAAGGAATAGAAATCCTCCACAGGTGAGCTTGAGCCGTGGCCGCAGTCAGTTCAACAGTAGCCCGCCAACAAATCGGTTTACGATGGAGACTTACCATTGGCCGAAGGCAGACGTGATTGTCTTGAGCTAACGCAGACACAAAGAGGGTTCAGATTTAGCCATCGACAATTCCTGTGAGCCGAGAAGCCTGAACAAGATCAAACGAGTCCCAGGTTTTGTTCTCCAGAGAGAGGAACATCAAGCACAATACTACTGCATGGCAATGTGCCATTTCTTTACAAAATTACATTGTAAGCACAAAAATAAACCTTTGGCAATGAGACGCACGGGTCCCCGATTGCCAAGAATCCCTCACCTGTTTCGCAAATGGCACGGCTTTTTGTAGGCCCATATATTATATCCTGATCTTATGATCCAAACACCTGTGGAAGCTGAAAGCTGTGAATTTATGAACTATTAAATTCCTCTTGGCCACATTTTAATATGTGCAAAAATAACAGCTCCACCACAATTCCCACAAGATGGGAAGGACTGCATAGCCCTGGGACTGTTAGGCTAAATTGGATTATTTTGTAATGTAGAGTCAACCAAAATATGTCAGGGGTTGGGGGGGATAAATTCCTCATCATCTAATTCCATCATTATTGTGATGCGAGCAGTCCAGAAATGAACATTTACTGTCTGTTTTTTCCTAAGTTGGACAAGCCACAGTGGAGCCACCTGGCTAATATGAGCCACGTCAAGTACTCATAGAGAAACTATACAGATATTATCTTCAAATCAAATCAGATCATAAAAACAAACCAATGAGTCAGCCAATTAACATTCTTGGAAAAAGAGAGATCTCATCCTCTGCTCTTGGCAGTGAGTGAGTGTGTGTGTGTGTGTGTGTGCGTGTGTGTGGGGAGGGGGGGGTATGAACCAACTGGCCAATCAAACAGCTGGGAAAATGTGCTAATGCAAACAACTATATTTTCATAGATATGATTTGAGATTGAACTCTGCCAGCAGATTTGTTAATATGATTTGGGAGAGTCTCAGGGTAGACAGCTGCATGGCTGTTGGCAATAACATGGCAAGCTTTCAGAGATACAGACAGACAAATATAAAGCCAGTTAGGGGTCTTTCAGGCCCCAAAGGCAATGACGCACTACGCTGGCTAAGTCGTACACGTCAATCTTCGTTTTCAAATGTATGCATTCTCGAAGGCAGGAATATCATCATTTCTCCAACACATGATTGTGCCTTTTTATCGTTCAGTGCAAAATACATACTTACAGACCTTTCAGAAAGCAAGATTGACATTATATCAAGGTCCCTTCACCATGAAAATTAAGTGAGAATTATATAATGTACTATGTAAGTAAGCACTATTGTTTGAACTGAACTGGACAAATTACACATGTACACAGAGCCTCTCCAAATTTTGCCAGACTTTGAGAATCCCTGACTGAGACCGAATGTAAAAGCCTGCGATTTATCAACTGTCATGTAACTCCATGAAGCATGGTGTTTGAGGAAAGATAAAGGACAGAGGAGGATTATAAAGAAGGATTCAAGCCAAAGAATACAATTGACCTGATTTAGTGCTTATTCTATTTATTGACTGCACTGGCTATACATTAGGATCTTGTACACCTGTCTGTGTTTAAATATACATGCTATAAAACTGACTTTGCCACTAACTCTTATTCATTACACTTTGTAGCCTGTGTGAAACCGGATTGGATCCTGATGCACGGGGGAAAGATGATAATTCAAGACACTCGCACGTGCTATTTAAGCTGAGAAGCGTTGTGAACGGACTGTCAGCATGATGTGTATACTTCATATGCCATTATTGCCCAGCAGCCAGGCCTTGCTTCAATACATTTCAAAGACGAAACAGTTCCCCGCTGCAGAAAAGCAATATTAATGTAACCAGATCAAGACGTCAAGTCGTCACATTGAACCCACTTTTTGGCAAGGGAAGATAATTGAACTCGAAAGTTAGAAAGTTTCTATCCATTGTCTGACTGGAGAACGCTGGAGACAGATGGCCTTTGGAGGTCTAAAATAATTTTTCATAAAGTCAGTGACACGCGCAGGTGATGACTATGGGGTGGAACGGCATGTCAGGCAAAACAAAGCGCCCTCCTTTCATGCGCTGTGTCGAGGGCGGCCCGTGTCAAGACACGCTCCGGAGCTATTGTTGTACAAGCACTTATGACAGTGACCTCTTAATCCCTCTCTGTGTTTGACAAGCAGGTGAAAATGACAACCATTTTGTACCTTTCAATAAAGATTAGGGCTCAGGCCTCTCCCAATATGTTTCTGCAGTTCCATTACACTGGGGAATTACTGCTAATGGTGTGGTGGGGGTCCTCCTGTGCCTTTTAAAACTGGATGGTAAAAGATCAAAAAGGATTAGATGTCATACAGATCTTGCCAAAGGCTACAGGCCTCCATCAGAGTCAAAGGATCCCAGCTATGAGGATTCTATTAGCTACGTCTCCTTTCACTGATGGTAAAGACGAACATAAGCAGAATGTAACTGGTAGTCATTCTCACACAGAGATTATCATGTCGCCATTTTCAGATGCTGATGTGTCAGTAGATTACATCATGCCCCCACCCACAGTCATAGAAGCATGCTTATTATTTCAATAATTCCTCTGCTTTACTCAAACTATGAGTAAAAATTTTTTTTTTTTAACTAAACATTCTTTCCATGGCAATTTAGTTGCATTCCATTATATTCAGAGGTGTCTTTTACACCATCACTGTAGTGAACCCCCACAAAGGTAAGCCTAAGGCAACACTGGCAAGGAAAAACTCCCCAGGTGGAACAAACAGGAAGAAACCTTAGGAGGAACCAGACCCAAGAGGGGGAGCCCATGCTCCTCTGGCCAGTCCAGGGTCTGAGTTTGTAATGACCAACAGTGGTCAATTGGTCCATATGCAAGACAACTCAATATGGGACTTCATTCATTTCTCGGCAACTGGAATCAGTGGTTCTGGTGTGGGGTAGCGGGCTGGGACAAGTGCCTGGCGAGTAAATGGCACTGAAGATGGAGTAGGTTTGGGACTCGGGGTAGACACCCCAGTGGTGAGAGAGGAAGACAGAAACACTATGGGGAGTTAGATAAAAGTAATACATGTGTATAGTGAGAGATTAAATATTAAACACGTGACATAATGCATAACATAGCTACTAGTACTGTGGTTCTGTGTGGCTCAGTAGGTAGAGCATGGCGTTGGCAACACTTAGGTTGTGGGTTCATTTCCCACTGGGATCACATACACTGAAAAAATGTATGCATTCATTACTGTAAGTCACTTTGGATAAAAGCATCTGCTAAATGACATATAAATTACATATATATTAGGACAGAGATGGAAAATCTAGGCAGTCATGAGAGGGGCAGGACATAGACACACCCCATTAAGGCTTGAGGAAAGTGGGGTCACAGCTGTTGAGAGGTGACAGTAAGGCTCCTTCTGCCCCACAAATCTCTATGGTTACATGCTTCTCCAGCTCTGTGTCTAGATTATAATTGATTTATGCCTGACTGTAGAGGTGCGGTTTTAGCCTAGACTTAAATATTGAGACTGTCTGGTTCCCTTATCAGTTTTGGTAGGTTGTTCCACAGTACTGGGGCTCTGTACGAGAAGGCTCTATCAACAACCAAATAGCCTGTGTCTTCGGAACGAAGTGACCTTGTGGGATTGTTTGTTAAGAGTAAATTATTTAAATACGCTAGTGCAAGACCGTGTAGGGCTTTGAAAGCCAGGAGCAGAACCTAAGAATCATCCCTGTCGGTATTACATGAAGTGTTGCTCACACTTCATTGAATCTTGGAACTAAAAATGAAGACAAATGTCACAAAAAGACAAATGGAGAATGCCAATATATTGTATCTCCATATATTGAAAAATACATTTTTGTTTCATTCAGAGTAACTTGGATTTATGGTCATCATCATATCCTAGGCACATTATGATACAATCAATTAAAATGACAAATACAATTATACTGGTTTCAAAACTATCAGAATGTGGGACGCTCAGTTATGTCAATGCATTTCTTGAATATATATTTAGATATTTCATGATATTGTATGAAATATTTTACACAAGTCAAAAGTCAAAATAATATAAAATAACTATTGCTTCTACAAAAGGTTGAAACTAATGCAATGTAATGAACACATATCTTTAATACTGAAAACCTTCCTTAAGAGGTAAGGGACAACATATAGACGACTATGACGTAAGCTTGTTACAGATAACTGATATTTTTAACAAAATTGTGTGATTTCCAAGAATGGATTTGAATTGAAAACACTCCTAATGTCTAATCCAGTCTTGCGTTTTGAAAGAATGCTCACAAGCCCATATCATTATCTGTCTCACATGTCCAGTCACCATTAGTCTGTTTACAGACAAATATGTTTGTTTATGGCAACAATTTAACACAGATTATACTCCTCTGTTAAATGATCCACAGAGTATTCCATTTATTCTTTGTGGCTCTACCATTCCATATGGAAGTGCCTTTTTTTTCCCAAGGTTTTTTTTTAGGTTTGGTTTTCATGGCCAAGCTGGCATTTCAATCTGGCTAGCACAAGTCATGGTGTTTCTTCTCGCTGCCAAGATTTCTTTGACATGTTTCACATAAACCACCTTCTTTCATGCCTTTGTGCTTGCATGCATCTGTTTGAATTGTGAAACCCAACCCCCCTATCCTGGCACCAATATGGAACATGACAATCTGACTCATTACGCTTCCAGGCAATGATACTGCATATTGAAAAACCGTGTAACATAGTGTATACAACTACACAATTGTGGCCTAGTCAGCCCAGTTCAATGTTTGTGACTGCTTTGTTGGTCTTTGCTTCACTGAGTGGTATAACATTGTTACTGCCATTACATGGGTGGGGAACTTTTTGTAAAAAAATCATGTGGGAGGATCTGATTCTGCATTACAGAATGTAAACATCAAAAACCTGTGATTTCAGACAGTGGTCGATTAACACATTAACATATTTAACATATTTAACATATTTCATATTTATCTCCCTCAACTCCTCTGGGTCCCTACCCACTGTCAGTTTTTTACACTTCCTCCATCAAGGACTCACGCAAATACTTAGCCATACTGTCAAGGAGTCCAACGAGGATGCAACTACTATGCTACAGATGTGTTGCACACACCCTACCTCTCACACCCACTCCCTCACAGGATGCACTCCCAACATCGTGGACACCTATGTGTCCCCCAGGGGTCTGTCCTTGATCCCCTGCTCTTCTCACTCTGCACCTACATCTCATTGGTTCTGTCATATAGGCCTATGTCACATCATTGTTAAGCAGATCACATTTAACCTTTTCTTTCCTTTCCTCCAACTGATTTACAGGTCTCCACATATATCTCAGCTTGCCTGAATGGCATCTTGACCTGAATGGAAAATCACCACGTAAAGCTCAACCTGGCTAAGAGTGAGATGCTCTACATCCCCGCCATGTCATGTCTTGCCCCCTCTGTGACCACTCCCTAAATCTGGGAGACACCACTGTGTTGGCCACTTCTAGGGGCAAACACCTCAAAGTGGTGCTGGAATTTGGAATGCCTAATCACCATTTCTAGACCTGAGGGTGTGCCCCAGCAGACGTGTGTGCAGAAACGCATGCAATCAGCCCAATGGTTATTTTACACCGCAGGATTGTGCAGCTGTGGCAGGTTACAGGTGCCAAATTGGGAAGAGGACTCATGAGTGATTAAGGATACACAGCTAACTGAATCACTCTCCCTGGAAGGCACTATGGTAAACTGTTCCTCACTTTGTAAGACTCCCCTTCACAATCAGTAAACTTTTTTTTGGAGTCTTCTATTCATAAAGGCAAGGTTGCACAAGGATGGTGAGCACAATATTACCACATAAAACATTTGCCCAAGTTACATGAAAAGTTCTATATTTTGGCTACATAGTTAGGATATTTACTTTTCAATCACAAGAATTCTGGTTTGAATGGTCGAGGCATTGTGTAAGCTATTGGGCTCACAGGAATGGTAGTTCAAATCCCATTGGGGGCATTAGAAATGGCAAATATCTTCAAATGTGGATTATGGTTATCAAAACCCACCACTCAATAACAATATTTTTCTCTTTGCATTTGTTTATTTAACAGACACCCGTGAAACAAAATAATTGCCCAGAATGTTTATTTAACAATCAGGACAATCTTAATTGTTTTCACATTTTTCCCCATTTCTCCAAATTTGGTGGCCTGGATACATGACAAGGGCTTTATTTGTGGTTTTTATTACTAGTCAGGACTAATACAAATATAAAACTTGAAACATTCTCATAAAGTGGGACATACAACAGCACTGAGCACTATATTAAAATCTGAACTGTGATTAGAGAGACTTCCTCCCAGGTCCAATTGTGGCTAACACCAACAATCTACCAGCTATATAAAGTTTGTGGTCTTGTGGGAAAAGAGCTGAATCACCACTGTATGCACAGACAAAATGAAAGTACAAACGATCAATGCATATCTTTTGTAGATGCTTGTGCAATGCAGGAGCAGATGTTCTTCAGTGGAATCATTTTGGACTGCTGCTCCTAAATACCAATGCAAATAAGAAAGTTGCTGTAATTATATCATGGTGCAAGAACAGGAGGCCCGCAGAACACACACCAATCGCTTCTTCGCAGAGTGATTTTTGGATCAAATCAAAGGGGTGGAACAATAGCTAAGCAGTGCAGTCATTACAAGAGCCAGCCAACATCTCTGTGAGGTGCAGGTACTTATGCTAATTCTGTCTGATATCCAAGCAGCAGGAGCCCGTCTGAGAAATGCAGGAATATTTCTCTTGGAGGTGGATAAAGGCGGCGAGTGATTGCATTGTAATGAACACATGCATCCCAAACTTTCGATGCATCCCAAACTTTGACTTGAACGGCACAACAAAAAGAGCACTCACGTGGGCAGTGAATAGCGTAGCAGTCTAACGCACCCGTATCTTGGCTGGTTCGATACGAGTGTGCGCTGCCTATCAGGGACGCGGTTCGGCCCTGACAATTAGGGTGAGCCGGTTCGAGTTCGCCCGTGAAGCACGTAGAACGTGGGTTGGCGAATTTTGTCTCGAAGGAAGAGGAGTTCGCTGCCCTCGGAGAATTAGCTTACCTCATAGAGACGAGCGGGGAGGGCAAATCAAAATAAATAGAGGATATAATTGGCCACTAAATTGGGAGAAAAACAGGAAAAAATCTGAAAAAATGCAAAAAGGAGAGCACTTACTCTTGTCGAGTAGAGACAGCAGGGGTAACGCCAAGAATGTAATTACCTTGATTATAGACTTTAGATTTTAGCTCAATTTGCTCCTGAGACCATGCTCTGACAAAGTGCTCTAAACTGCTACTTTTGTGTACATTTATGCATGTTTGTCTTTGTTTATCCCCAGATTTCAGCTGGGAAGACATTCAAGATGAGATTAGAACAGGCCATTCAGCCCATCTTGGCTCATAATTTTGCCATATCTGATATGATAATAATACATCTAACTGTGTTTTTCATGGATTAGGTAGAATAAAAGGTGCAACTCTTGTAGAAAAATATACAAGTTTACTTTATTATTAAACACATGACTTTTTTGGCTATCTTGGCTGTGATCAGATCTAACTAAGGTTAAGGAGGCCGAAGGTTCATGTTTTTAATAATAACAATGATAAATAATATAAGCAGCATTTTCCTGGTGAGACCTGGTGACTGAGACAGCCATGGAATATGTTTTACATAGTTTTCATGCTCATCAAACCATTCAGTGTCATCATGGAAGAGACCATCAGGATAGAAATGCTTCACCATAGGATGAAGGTGAGCACTCAGAATAGCTTTGTATTTATTGGCATTTTCTAGAGGGTTTGAGTGGACCTAAACCATGCCAGGAAAATGCACTCAAGAACAGAGCCGCTTGAACCTTTCATTTGCTGAAGTGTTTCCTTTATTTGATAGTTACCTGTATATACACACACACACACACACACACACACACACACACACACACACACACACACACACACACACACACACACACACACACACACACACACACACACACACACACACACACACACACACACACACACACACACACACACATACATATATATATATATATTTATAAAAAATAAGAAAAATAAATTGGATACCAGGAATACCGATCAAACAGCCCCATGGGTCAAATAATATTATTTTCCCTGGACTGTGCTGCCCTGCCAGTCTTATTGTGTAGAAAATAAAATGAAATAAAAAAACCCTTGCTGACTTTAACAACAAGTGATCTGAGGCAGCAGCGGTAATGACCTATCAATGAACATTGCAGCGGTAAGCCGGGCGTGCAGATTCTTCCTGTATAACATCAGGAGGATCCGTCCCTTCCTTACCACGTACTCTACCCAGCTCCTGGTCCAAGCAATGGTACTGTCCCGCTTGGACTACTGCAACTCGCTCCTGGCTGGCCTTCCCGCATCTGCTATCAGACCCCTGCAACTCATCCAGAACGCTGCGGCCCGTCTGATCTACAACCTTCCTCGACACTCCCATGTCACCCCCCTGCTCACTACCCTCCACTGGCTGCCTGTTATAGCTCGCATCAAATTCAAGACATTGGTCCTAGCATACCAGGCAGTCAAGGGATCAGCCCCAACATACCTCACCAAGATCTTCAAACCCTACACACCTGCCAGACCTCTCCGTTCTGCTACCTCAGGACGCCTAGCACCTCCCCCCCTCCGCACCTGCGCTTCCCGGTCACGTCTCCTGTCGGATCTGGCTCCACGATGGTGGAATGACCTTCCTGTGGAAGTCAGAACAGCTGAGACCCTGGCCACCTTCAGCGGCGACTGAAGACTCACCTCTTCAGGGTGCACCTCTCCCCCGTAGTCCGTTTTTTGTTAACTTAGGGACATAGTCGCTTAGTTTACACGTCTACTTGTTTATGTATTGTATTAGGCTTAGGCATTATTTCCTGCATTGAGTGCTTTACTGCTACCTCTGAATTGTGGCTACAGATTTACCTACAGGGTCCTAGTTTAACTATGTGGTTGCTCCTAGCACCCAGGAATTGTACTTCCCACTAGGGTGGCTTTCAGCTAAACTGTTCTTGACTACGGTTAACACTTTGTTGTACTAAAGAGCTGCCAAATTCTTGGTCGTCCTCAGACGAGCTTATCGGAGTCTCCAATCTTTGTTCTCCATACACCCGGCCAGCTCCGCTTTCTCCCACATCTGTCTTCATAAGAGCACGGGACGTCCCCGCGACCGATGCCCGTGTGTTGGCTCCCAAGGACCAGCCTGCTGACTGGGAATGTAGTGGCCGGCCATGGATGCTAAGCCTGTAATCCTTGTAATGTGGATGTTCTGGTCTCAGAACTGCTCGTAGCATTCTGGTGTAGCACCCATCCAGGGACTTTGCAGGGCGGGCGTCAGGGTCCAGCTGAGCCATACAGGAGGATAGACTCCACAGTGGCATGGAATAGGCTCAGCTTTATGCAGATTTGAGCACCACACTCTTGACATACTGGGCCCTCCACGCCAGCCTTCCTGACCTTAAGGTCCTGCTCTGTGGAGTTCACCCAGGAATCCAGGTATTTGAAGTCATTGACCTCTTGCAGAGTGTTGCCTTCTGATGTTGTAATCACATGGTCCATGTGGATGTTATAGGTGATTACCCAGTCTGCATTCAATCTGAGGCCAACAAACTCCACTCTGTTCAGGAGTTCCTGTGCCTGCTCCACGCGTTCAGACACCAGGCAGATGTCATCTGCGTGGTAATCTGCCAGGGCTGCCAGGGCTTCTAAGAATTGTGAAGCCAAGCTCCTGCTCCCGCCCGTTGATGGCTATAATGTAATGTAATGTAATGTAATGACCTCAGCGTAGCTCTTCCTAGTTTTGGCTGAGCCGTATGCCCATTGCATTGCCATCACATCTGAAGTGGCTGTTCAATATAGAAATCTTGATAATCACAGCCCTACTGATCCCAGCCTGCACATTGGCACAAACTGCACTCATAGGTTCAGTGGTAATCCTGGAAGAACACGAAAGGGAGTCCTAACCCCTTTGTAGATTTCATGGGGCTCCAGCCCATTTGGGAAGCCGAGGAGGACCATGCTATACTCGAGGGGAGCACGAGTCGAGTGCTGTGAATCGCTTTCCCCAAATTCGTCATTGCTGGAGTGAGCCAGGAGAAGCTTTCCTTTTGGTCACAGTGCATTGGAACAGAAATGCTGAAACCACTACTGATACAAAGTCAATTTAGAGCGCAATCCTGGAATATTCTGGAAATATATACACACAACCTTTTTCACTCGAAAAAAAGAAAGGTTCACAGTATGAACCCCTTAAAACCTTCCATAGCAGAACACAATTTGGTATATTTGACAAATTCTTGGCAAAAGTATTGGCAGATTTTTGACACTGCTTCAGAACATAACATTCTAACATCATAACATCTACTGACACATCTATGAAAGTGGCATAAGGGTAAAGTCAGATGATATCTCAAAGCCAATGGCTGTCAGTTACTCTTACAGCGATGATGCATGCAGACCCCAGGTTTACTGCCTTTTTAAAGAGATATGCAAGTTATATACATGCAGCCCATAATTCCACTGGAAGTGGACTATGTAGGTAGACTATGTAGGTACTATAACAAAATGGGGTGGCAAGTGCACTGGAACAAATGGCAGAGCTCTCAATATGGAGCGTGAGCCATGTGCCTCCTTTACTACACATGACATTTTTAGAAGAACAATCCTTAAAGACAAGCTAAAG
Source organism: Aldrovandia affinis (assembly GCA_029706075.1). NCBI lineage: Eukaryota > Metazoa > Chordata > Actinopteri > Notacanthiformes > Halosauridae > Aldrovandia > Aldrovandia affinis. The sequence continues at coordinate 4,253,373 of JAINUG010000068.1, read as the reverse complement.
ATGTCCCACTGAAGCCAGAATGAAACCACACTTGTAAAAATGTTGTATCATTTTGGTTGGCGGGGCAGGGGAGATTCCATACACTCTTTGCTCTTTCCTTACTCACTGGATGAAGAAATCTATCAGTTATCACCAAACTCTTGTAATCGCATTTGAAATGGGTGCACTTGTTTTCTGCTGCTTTGAGCAAACGCTGTGAAAATAAATCCCCATACCTGATTCAGGTCGTTTATGCTGACTCCTTTTGGTCCGGTGAATGATCCTTTGGCTTTCTTCTGTGAGTTGAAAGTCCTCTTCAGTGTTCATTAGAGGAGACCTATCCTGTTGAAGGGTTAAATATTGAGAGAAATAAATTAATCACTGCATTATACTTGCTGTTTGAGAGCTGAGAGCTCCTAACATAACATACACAATACAAAGCACTACTAAATATTATCTTTTGTAAACTAGTGCTTAGGGTGATGGTGGGAATTAGTCATTTGATACAGTTTATGAGACATAAAATCATACAAATATTGTATAACAGGTTGAATTATTCATGTTATCAGCTTCAATCATTTCATGTGTCCATATTCTTGGCCTTGCAGACATAGGGTTACATTTGCCAGTTTTCCACTGCTTTTTGTATTTATGAGACTCTGGTCTCGTAGAACATCTATGAGATCAAACGGTAATGTGCTGTGTGAGTTTTTTTCCCCATCCCTGCTCTTTGGAGGAAGTGGGGGTAAACACATGGCCTGGAGATGGGTGAGCGCTAGCATTGTGCTAGCATTATGCATACAATGCATCCAATCGGGGGCCATGTGGTTTGAAACACCATGGTGGCAATGGCAGACTTCAAGGCTGGGTGACATGCTACACTGTTCAGTACAGACAGCCTGACAGGCCTCAGCACTGTCAGATATGGAATAAGGCATGTCCTTCAACAGCTGCCCGGGCCGCTACACTGCTCGACATAGGTTGGCCCCATCTGAGCTCCCCACTGCCAAAACTCCTTAAGAACAATTGATAGCGCACATTGCCAGGATGATATTGCAGAAGTGTTACTGATCACTCGCTGAAAATCATAGCCTTCATGCCAAATGTCAGCAGTTGCAACTGATTACATGGAAGAAACCTACAGGCCAGAGTGTTTGTTTTCCACGGTCAAGGGTTCTGGTGGCTCTGTTATGGCGTGGGGTATATTTTTCTGGCATGGTTTAGGTCCACTCAACCCCTTAGAGGGCAATAAAAATTGAAATAAATGAAGAAGAGCCATTGTGAGCAATCACCTTCACCCTATGGTGAAGCATTTCCATCCTGATGGGAGAGGTCTCTCTCTCTTCCAGGATGACAATGCCCCCATCCACAGGACATGAGTGATCACTGAATGGTTTGATGAGCAGTAAAAGTATGTAAACCATATGGCATGGCCGTCTCAGTCATGTCTTTTGTACAGTATTTAAAATAAAGGAATGAGGATACTGCTTGCTAACATTCTAGCATAACAAATTACATTCCATAAAGGTGATATCATGGCTCACCAATAACACTGACCTGGTCAATACAAGATGTCAAAACTACTGGCCCAGTTTTCCACACTGTCAAGCACTGATATCTTCTAAATAAGGGTAAAATAAGCATAGGGGTTACTCCCTGTCTCATTGCACAATAGCAACAATGTCCAATCTGGCATCTGTGATCTGGCTGAACTAGCTGCCCAGTCCTCTGGCGCACTTTGAAAAGAAGCGGCTGGCAGTACGTGTTTTGGAGGACACGTGCACTACCCCGTGCCTTCCCAAATTGACAGAAGCCGTTGCAGCAATGGGACAGGCCTACAATTACAATTGTCCATTCCAAGCTGGGATAGAGAAGAACAACAGATAATCTAATCAAATCTATTAACATGAAATAGTGCTAATGCATAGTTCAGTGGGACAGTAACAGACATGGAAATGTCGTTGTCAAAAAAGTTATAGGGTACCTGACACCATTTTAAACATTAAGAAAACGTTGACTGCGACAAAGTTGTAAAACCAACGGAAGCAGAGAAGTTCTTGCTAAATTTGCAAATGGGGAAGGCTGATGGGAAGATCATTTCTAGCTTGTGCCAGGGATTTTTGTGTATGAACCCAAATAACTCATTACAAATTAAAGAAAGATGGGAGGCCAAGATGCAACAAGAGATATCAAGGGATGTCTGAGAATAACTATGCTCTGAAGCCCACCTGGTGACTAGTTCAAACACATGGAGGGAATTCAAATGGAAGATTATTGCCAGATATTTTTGTAAACCACAGATAATGGCGAGGATGGGCCCAATGCACACCAACAAATGTTGGAGGAATTGCGGGGCACAGGTGGGCAATCGCACCCATATATTCTGGTCATGCCCTAAGCTAAGACCATTCTGGGAAGAGGCATATCGAGCCCTTGGAGAGGTATTTCATGTTGACATTCCACAAGACCCGAGGGTTGCCCTATTGGGGATGACACCAGAAGGCCTGGAGGAAGGGCTATTCATTATTTATTGCAGATTTGACTAACGGCAGCCATGAAGTGTGTTACAATTAATCGGCTAAAGCCGGACCCACCCACGTATAATTTGTGGATCCAAAACATCTGGGACATCTATGGGATGGAGCAGATAATGCCTTCTTTAAGTTTACAAAATAACTAATTTAGGTGGAGTCCTATAATGAGATTGCTAGTGCAGTAACAATCTCAAATTAATTCTACCCCAATTCACCCACATTTCTATACCTTATTGAGGTTTTTCCATTTTCATTATTATTATTATCATGTATTTATTTATTTCATTATTTATTATAATTATTTTTAAATAATTACTTATTTACCCTACTATCATTTTTTCCTATCACTATGCTCTTTTGTATCTTAAGAATGTTGTTGACAAGTGAAGAAAATAAGAAAAGGAAAGAAAAAGGAAAAACCAATGTCACAATGCAAAAATGTACTGTATAGCGTGCTACAACGGAGAATAAAAAACGAAGTTCTAAAATAAAAATAAATAACAATGGTCCTGTTGTCGGTTTTAATAGCTGCTAGTTCCTTGTCTCCATTCTGCAATCGCCAAGCAATCTTGAGCATTGCTGGAAACAAATCTGGAGCAAAATGCTCACCACAGATGTGTGTTTTTGGATCTCCCACCGGACACTTACTCATGGTGCACTGTACCTTTTCCCAATGTTTTTCCCCATGTTTTCCTTCTCTTCTTGTTATTTAAGGGGAACCTGTGGACACTTATCCCTTTTTCCTTACTTGCCACGTTAGAGCAGCCAGCCAACACACATCTACAAATCATCTTCAGAGAACTTTCCACAACTCCTCTCTCTATCCTGTATTGCCTCCCATTAACTTTCTCCTCAGAGAATGCCCGGCTCGATGTCATGGAATGTTGGCAAAAATAGAATGCAAGTTTAAAAATGCTGTTTCAATGTTTTTTTTAATGTGAATTTGTCCTATTTCATAAACATTATAGATAGGTACTTGTTTTATTTCAAAGTTGTTACTAGTGTGTCAGGTGTCCTTTAAGTGTACAATGACAATTTAGGAGTGAACACAGGTAGAATTTTGGAACATTCCAGAACCTTTTCCTGCAAAAACCATTCATTTTTCCTGTAAGGGCCAATAAACAACAATTCGAATGGCCATTGTGTACATGGTACTTGGAAACAGGCAGTCACTTATTTTGTCTAAAAGAGTTAGGTCTTGATAATAAATAAAACTTGATTAATGGGACTTATATCATGAAGAGGTTTAATAATTATGTATTTTAAGAATGAAATAATTTTAAGTTGGCAGGTCATTATATTTTTTTGGTTTGTTGAGGGTCACTGATCACTTTTCAGTGATTAGGGCCTAAGGGTTGGGTTTCTATAACATTTGAAACTATTTAAAAGACCTCATGGAGTGTTGACACATGAGAGTTTGGACAAGATAAGCTTAAGTTTGTGTCTGTTCTTGTGAGAAAGCAGCAACTGGCAGCCAAAAAAAGCTAAGAATGCACTATATGTGCAATGATGCATTATGGCTATGGAATGAGGCTTGTCTCATAAAAACGAAGCTTGAAATAACAGCTTGGATGAATCTGTAATTAATAGTGTATGCTGACCTAAACAGATTTCGTAACACTTCTCTGAAGTCAAATATATTCATGATACACTGCAAAAGTAAAGTATGTTGCAATACATGAATATGCCATTCCAAAGCTCATTTTACACAGCCTGTGGTATGTCAAAATGACAATTCAAAATAAGTGATAGCTGGAGTGATTCAGCCAAAGTTCAGTACCGTACCTGTTTCCTTCCCACATAAACCGTGATGTCTCACGGAAAGAGGTGAAATTGCATTTTTAAATGAGAAATGTTCGCTCGGGGCTAAACATTCTCAAAACTGTAATTAGGAGGTCTCTGCAGTAATACTTGATAATTCGATGTGACTGAAGCTGTCTCTACGTTTTAGCAATTCAAAGGTCGTGTTACATGATTTCACATTTCATATAAGCCAAAGAGGAGGTAGCAAAGATGATGAGACATTTCCCAGAAAAATACTACATCTTCCCGCAAATGGGGAAAGTCATACTTTTTGCAGAGGAAAAAAAACGTTCAGAACAATGGAAGGAATGCGAAAGAATGTTTTAATGAATATGAATGCTGGTCTCGTATGCGGTTTGGTTGTTTGGGGTGTAAACACACTGTTTGAGGTGAGTAAAAAGGTACTTGTAGCATTACGACCAGTGGACAGAAAGTTTGTTTGTTTATGAGTCAAAAAGCATTAGCTGTTCTCTGACAAACTGGGGAGTTAACATCTTGCTTTTGTTATTTCATTTTGATTAGACCACCCCACTAATTTTTATGGCATACACTGTGAACGCATGATTTGAACTGTGACGCTAGCTAGACAGCCACTTCCTCTTTTAATGTAATTTTTCAAAGTAGTTGAGTAAATTTGTATCCACATATTTAAAAATCTTCTCTTAAAAAAAAAAGGCAAAAAAGAAAACAGCACAAAACATTCATTCCTGTCAGTAAGTCACTGCAGTTCATGGCAGAGCCTTGGTGAGACAAATGTTCTCACACAATGTGCTCACACGGCACAGCCAACCTCAAAGGACTCAGGAAACAATAACCAAGAAGATGCTTGGAATAAAAGATAACACATACACCACATAAAAGTGAGTGATGTAGTGTGATTTTGTTACCAGACTAAATATTTGGGTGAAAGCAACACCTGTGGTGGATGACAACCTCTCTTGTAAGCACCCTCCTCTTCTGTTCTTTTGAATACTGATTAAACAAAGACAATTTGTATCCAGCTTCCTGCCCGGAAAAAGAAAGCAAGACATAAAGGCCAATGAACACAGCAAGGACAACTTTTTATTTTGTCTTGAGTCATTGCTGCTGTAACAGATCCTGTAACTAAAGCTAATTTCATTCATTTCACACTTTCAGATTGCCATCGTGGCTTTCAATTTCTTCTTTCTGCTAAAAGGTAGGCTATTAGTCATAAGAAGAAGTCAGCCACAGAGAGAGTCAGATATAATGCTAAAGGGGCTTGTGGAAAAATGGATGCCCTCACAAGTGGCTAGCGATTCCTGTGAGGTCATTCATGCTGGACTATCCACCTAGCTTTAAGGCAGCTAGACATTAACTTGCCAACATTGCATGGTTCATTTCATCTATACAAAAGGTGGATGTTTCAATTCTGAAGTCCAAGTGTCAGCTTAGTCCACATTGGCAAATTAGATATGATACACAGTACATGCACTTGCTAAAGATGTGTTCATTGTAAACCCACCTAGATGAGCCGAATGGCAAAAAGGTCAGGCAAAGTGTTTGATTAGATTAAACAAATATGTATAAACCAGCATTTCAAGGGCCATTGTGCACTTAGTGTCCAAACAATTTTCCTGGGGTTCATCCTCAAATAGCCCTTGGATTTATTCCAGGAAATTAATTGAATTGAATTTCAAACGAAATGCCCGTCCAGTGATAATGAAGAGATAGCCTACAGATTTCTTTGCCCAAAAGCCCTAAGCTCCTTCTGAAAGGGTGAGGGACAGACGGTATCTATGATCGCAACTGAACTTCAGCTTTCACAATCTAAAGTAACAATAACCTACCTGATAGAATTTGAGCTTGTGTAAATCAATCTCTTTTTCTCAGATCACTCTGAATGAAGGTGGGGAGGAAAAAAACCCCACGTAGGTTCCCTTCAGTGCCACCCCCCACCTGCAGCGCAAACTCTCCCACGCAACACAAAGCGATCCAGCAATATGAGGTCAATGAAATATTTCCACAGGAAGCTACCTCTCAAGAAAAGGAGATACAAACAATAAAAGGAGGAGGATTCCAGATGTCTGCAGGTTTATCACTCTGGCGTGGGTCCAACGAATCAGAGGGAGAAATCGCGTGAGAAACGGGACTCTTACACCGGGAGATTGCAGGTCCCCCGCTGTGCATGCGCACTGGATCGGCAGGCTGGTTCCGAGGGTCTCGTTGGAAAGTTTGGCTGCTGTCTACCTAACTCTATGCGTTTGGGTTGGACATTTTGGTGGTCTCTATATAACTGCATTTTGAGGGACGACTGTGAGGCAAGAGAAACCAAAATGCTAATTACCCACTGCCAGGACCTGTAATTATTTGCCTTTAAGTGCATATGGGGGGAAGTATTGTGGCAAGGGGGAGTCCTTTCACTGATACATTTTCAAGTGGCCTATCTAAACACAACTGGATGGCTTCATGTACCAAAATAAAAACATTTCCAGCAGTCGCATATTTGTCATTGAGTGATAATCTTGGTGGTAAAAAAATCCCAAAAGTTTAAACCCTCCAAAAATTATCTCAAATTCTTGAGTCTTAAATAATTCTGATGTGGTGCAATGCCACACAATTTGTACGAAAAAAAAGATTGAACAGCAATAAGGTTCGTACAGCTATTAAAAATCAGCACCACCCATAACCTTGTGCCAAATTCTCAGCTTTCACGGCGCCCTATTGATTTACGGTGCTGACACATTCCTCCGGGATGATAATCCTTGTCTGTATTGCCATGATTATATACTGCTAAGGTGAGTCTGATCCGCTGGTATGACTGCATCAGCATTTACATGGGCTGGGCCCAGTCCACGCAACGCTTAACTACGATTGTGGCATTCAAAGTCCAACTTGACTTGTCCAATTTTTTCTTTGTACCTCTCGAAAATACTTTAACATTAATGTGCAATGTGTTCTTGTGGCCCTGTATTGCATCCTTTGCTTTGTGAGCTCTAGGATGTGCACGCCCCTTTTTAAAGTAGCAACGTCGGTAATGAGGACGGTGACAAGGAAAGGATGGGCTTCCATTCAGCGGGCGGCGGGTCTTAGCCGGAGGAAACCTTTCCAGAGGATGCTCCTTCCTCCTTCTTTTCCAAATCCCAGAGTTCATCCCCCAGAATTTAACTCCACACCTGGCCGACATTAAAGCAGGGCATGACAATAGAGGGGAGAATAAAAGAGGCCTGGAGTTTATTTTGTTTATCGACGGGCCTTTGATATTCCAGCCAGCTGGTGAAACCGGAGCGAGGCCAAGTTTGCGCTAACTTGACAGGCACTCATTACGGGCTGAGGAGGCAAACACTTGCGCTACATACGCCCCTGGAAAAGGCCGGCCTGTCAGTGTCTCTTAAGATAGAGCACCGCTCGCTTCGAAATGACCATAAACATAAATATGCTCAGCACCCCATCTGCGCATTTAGCTGCTTAATATCACGGATTCTCTGCAGAATAAATCAGCATGATTTTTTCTCTCTCCCTTATGCCTCCTCGTGTTTAATGGGTGAAACAATGCAACCTCGTTGTAGAGTACTTTTCCAGGTTTTTTCATTAGGGTAATAAACTGCAGCTGTATACAAGGTGGCCTTGCCAGAACCTTCAGTCTCTTTTTTTTCCTGTAAAACTACAGGTACCAGGTTTACAAAGTCACTGCCTATGTGTGTGCACATGTGTGTGCGTGTGTGTGTGTGTCCGTTTGTGACCATGTGTAGATGGGGGTTAGTGATCCTATTATACAAGCTATAATGTATTGTACATTTGAAATTGAACAAATACAAATGGTAGCTCCAGAAAGTGGAAAATTGCTCCTCTCATTCCATGAATTACCAGACAGGAGGAACTATTTTAAAAGGCTCTCAGGAGCAGGAGGCTTTCAGGAGCCCGCCGCTCGTCCTTGGAGTCAAGCCAGTTTTTCCCGTACAGGGATGTCTTCCGCGGTTATTGGCGAGCCTGTGCCGGCTCCCCCTCCCTCTGGGGCGGTCAGCAAGTCACCTCCCCTGACGGGGCTCTCAGCCAGAGCCAAACTGGTGCAGCCGGGTTTCGAACCAGGATTGCTATGGGCAACTTATATTCTGGGTGAATGCTTTGACCATTATACCACCCAAGGCCCATCCCACCTGACATGATTTTAAACATTGCCCAAGATAATGAAATCCATCAATACAGGTACAGGTAACTGCTAAAATAGAGGAAACCACCAACATAAAGTGTCTTAATAGGCCATTGGGCCACCATGAGCCGACAGAACAGCTTCAATGTGCCTTGCCATAGATTCTAAAACTCTACTGGAGGGATGCAACACCATTCTTTCACAAGATATTCCATCATTTGGTGTTTTGTTGATGGTGGTGGAAAGCATTGTCTCAGGTGCTGCTCCAAAATCATTAGTGTTCAATTGGATTGAGATCTGGTGACTGAGATGGCCATGGTATATGGTTTACATTCAGTTGCCACTCGTGCCCTGTAGATTGGGGCATTGCCATCCTGATGAAGGTCACTCAGAATGGCTTTGTATTTGTTGGCATCTTAAACCAGGAAAATGGACTCCACACTATAACAGAGCCAGAACCCTTCATTCCCAACTCAAGTGACTTCTCTATTTTGGCAGCTATGTGTACATCCTCAATAGTAGTATGCTGACAGTTTTTTCCACATTCCCATTTATATATTTTAAGATTTCATTGAACATTTGGGAAATGACGTAGTCAGGCATTTGCAAATATTCTATCAATATGAAAAATGAGTGGGAAAACAACTCCAATAATAAGCTCTTGAACAGTGAGTAGGAGCCATAAAATGACCCAGTATGGGTATCAACCCCATGGCAGAGTATGCCAGAGTATTTCATGCCTGAGCCGTGTCCCTCAAGTCCCTCCCTTGAGTCTCAAGCGCAGATTCGGGTTCAGACATCGATGTTGCCACTTCATCAGAGGCAGATCCCAATCGCCTCACCAACACAGACTATGAAGTATACAAGCTAGCTGTCGTAGCTAGCTAGCTAATAAACCTAATGTGATGTTCTAATTAGTAAGCTCATTGGGTATCTATATTGGGCACCTACGTTGGGCCAGTAGGGGGTAGTCTTCCCTCTGGATAAAATAAAATAAAATAAAATAATGCCCCAGAGCATTGAGGGGGACACTGTGATGGAGGAGATTCCATTTAATGGATGAGATGTTAAACCAAGGTCTTGATTCACTGCGGTCATTGAAGATCCCATGATACTTATCACAAAGAGTAAGGGGGTTCTCCGATCTCCTGGTCAAATTCCCAACATGGCTCTATAACTCAAAGAGTCATCTAATAATCCGCCAGTGTAATTGGCTAAATAATTACCTCCCTCTCCACCACAAACTGATGTGTGGTGAGCGTTCTGCTGCAAAATGACTGCCTGTCTTAGCACCACTGTACTCGCAAACATAAGGGGTTTATGCACTGAAACCTGGCCATAGTATCCCTCTGTGAAGTTCTCAACAGACTGCTGTCGATGAAACTGCCTGCTCACGCCCTAGATTGATATTTTCTGTGAATTGATTCAGAGTTTCTTGTCTGTTTTGCCCTGCATCTCGTACCAATGCACAGACATCATGGTTGAAGAGTGCGCTTTCAACCACAGTTGACCCTAGGTGACATCAGCAAGTTGAACAGTCTTTGTCACTGAAGCTCCTGCCAAACGTGCCCCAACAATCTCCCCTCTTTCACTGAGTCACTGGGATCTCTTATTCTAGCCATGGCAGCCAAAATAATGAGCAACTGGGCCTGGCCAGCATTTTTATACATGATCCAAAGCATGATTGGATGTTAATTGCTTAATTCACTCAGGAACCACAAGTGTAATATATGCCGTTTACAGTATCTTATTTACTTAAGTTTTTCCTTTATTTTGGCATTTACCTGAACACGATTCCAGTTATGATCTGTTAGTGTTGGGTGGTTACTGGGGGGATAGGAACAGCATGCCATCCCATAATCAATGCTGTCCCACTCCTCAAAGGATCAAGGAACATCACTCAAAACATGAATTGCATCTTTGAGTGCTCCCCACCCCGTTTCTAAACCCACGTACAGGTAAGGGTAACACCATTGATGGATCTTCTCACCCTTCTCTTTCTCTTTCTCGCACCCTGGCGAAAACACATTTTTAATTCGACAGAAGAGGCATCCACGCATGGCACGGACACCGCAGCCTATGCATATCAAAGGAGCCAGTCACACCATCCTGCCAATTGATGCACATTATCTAAACTCAAATGAAGCTGTAAATAGTCTTACACAGTTCTGCAAGATAATATCAACCATCCAGCGAAGAAGAAAAAAAAGAAGGTTGTTAAACAAGATCATCGGATTAAGCAAATAAAGCAATCTCAGCTCTAAGCCCTTCACACAGGCTGAGGTCTTAAACGTATCTGGTTTCATGATGAGTGGATAAAGAATTCCGTTTGGAAAAGTGTGGCAGGAGCGATTGCCCTCCGAGCACATATCGTGTAACAGCTGGGGGTGGTGGTGGGGGGTCAAATCATTTTTCTCTTTCGGTTAAACTCAATGTACTAAGAGCACTCTGCTTTACTGCCATTGTCCTCTTTTCTTATAGCAATGAGTTGCTTTGCAGAGTCCTGTGCATTTGGTATGCTTGTAAAAATATGCCCAAGCCCTAAGGTCTTTTGTGTTTACAGGATCTAATTAGAGGAAAGCCCTCTGACATACTTTAATAAAAACCAAGCAGAGACGTTTATACGGTGCAGTATCCTTAATCTATTAGCAATGGTATTTACAATATATAAAATTAAAGTTCATTTTAATTAAAGGTCAAAATGCCATGTCCCTGATAACAAAGTCCTTATGATTATAGTACGAACCCACACTGTCTGCAATAACGGCCACCAAATTTGTTGCATTGTACATTTTCTTTTATTCATTCGACAACTTATTACTTTCGTCAAAGACTTAGTGAGTGAAATGTCACCTGAGCATTGAAAGTCATTATTTTTGTTTATCCATTGCAGTCATAACTTGAACTGATTATGTATTGTGTATGGGCCTACCCCATAAAAAAATAATGGTTGCATGTTTCTCATCACCACGATCCCAACAATGCTTTCTAAGACTGTCATTTTTAAGCAGAGAGACGATCGGAGAAAATGCGGCCTTATGATCAAGGCATGTCTTTTCAGACTGCAAGACAAATAAAGTATATATAATCTCTCAACCTCATAAAATTGGAAGTACGCGTAGACAAACAACATTGACATTAAAGCATATTTTTAACCAAGCATATTAAAGCATATTTTTCACGAAGGCTGATGCCCCTTATGTTTACATGTTTAAACAATGCCACTGTTGACATGAGAGTTTAAAAAAATAAGTAAACATTAAATCCTGACCATGACACTGGCAGACTGTTTAAGAAAGCATATTTGCATAGTGTTTGCATATTTGCTCTCATTTGACACAAAAACGAAAAATATATGCTTAGCATGTGTGCATAATTCCTGATAGATTATAACAGAAGAAAGTCACTGGTGATACTGATATTGTGAGTGCTTGTAGAGGATAAGTAACTCTAAGCCAACGGAATCTATGATGTGCACTACAAGCAAATCCTGTTTTTACTTTACCACCCCACTCAACAAAATCAGCATGTAGATGAGCCTTTCATTGTCATTTAGAAATGATACATTATATAAGAGAATACAATACACATTATTATTGTTGTTGTTATTTTGATTATTATAACTGTGGTCACATACAAATTAAACAACTATAATGTATTATTATAATTATTATTATTATTATTATTATTAATAATAATAATAATAATAATAATAATAATAATAATTTTCTGGGTTTTTAACCAAGCAATCCAAATTCAATGATTAGTTCATGGGCAAAAATGACAGTGCCCACCCATGGAATCACTTTATCAAACTGCCGATTTGTATCACTGTTGCAACATCTGGGTTGTAGTTTCGTAGCCTAACTAAAACATTACAGCTCTGTTTCCACTGCACTGTTTGAAACAGATTGATGGAAACACAGCAAGTCCTTCCAGCTTTCACAGAGTTAAAGAACCTTTAGGTCTTAAACTAGGACAATGAGAGCATCACGCTAGTAGAAATTGGTGGGACTTGTATAAGAGAAAGGTGAGATAATGTGGGTGGGAGAGAAGGGGGAAAGGACACCACTGCTGGAGAATAAATGGATCAGACAGGGAGGGCAGGGGGGGGATGTGAAAACAGAAAGAGGAGCCCTGGGATAGTTTCCGAGAGAATTATCACCGAAGCGGATGCTGACCTGCCAAACTTTAACCTAATAAGATGGGCCCTGAAAAGCCGGAGAGACGCGCTGTCTAGACTGTGCAACATGACTCTGTCGTGAGTGGTGGAGCATTCTATGCAGGTAACTGTTTCCAGTGCGTTTTAAATTGCACCTTTCAGAGGAGCACATTGTTATCTCCTCTGTCGCGTTGTAATGGAGAGACCAGGAGTTGGGTACGGGCCTTTCGCTTTCATTCAGCAAGTAGGGCGGCGAGAGAACGAGACAACTGTACCCGGCGAATACAGTCGACCCCGGCTGAACTTGTGGGAGCGATGAGACCATAGGGGTCAATTTAAGCTGCCTTCTGCCACCTGGCTTTGGTTAAACACGGGAACAGCCTGCTCTGGTGAGGGAATTCTATATTATTTACAGCAGACAGGTCTCTCCAAAAGCCTGGTGCTGTACAGACAGCCGATTGTCAGGGAACACACACATTAGTCACTGTTATCCAGAGGGCACGTCGACTTGCACTGAGGCCATCGCCTGGAGCAGGCTGCATGGTTCAGCTTTTCCCCCATTTAGTTGCTTGGGCTGATTTAGGGCCCCCATCTTGCCAGATATGCGTTCCGTTCAGGAGCCAGGCCCAGTGGGGGTGTGCGCCTCAGCCAGGCGCGTCGGCCAATCACAGGATGGCCAGAGGGCAGCGAAGGAAAGAAGGTAAGAGACAGACTCGACTAGCTCTGCGACGTTACTCAGAGACCACCCAGAGTCTCCCCTAAGACCCCCCCGCCCCCTTACATACTCCCAAAAAGGAGAGTGAAAAATGTCTCCCTTCACTTTATAAACAGGGTGGGGGTCTAAACTCTGGACTGACTGATTGCATGCAACGCTACAAGTAAATAGGGCAAAACCACCTCGTATTTTGTGCAGGAAAAAGCCTGACTGAGTGACAGTCCTGACTCCTAATTCTTTATAACTTGGTCCTGCTTTGACACGTACAGCATATTTGGCACATATGGGAGCGCTATCACATTTGGGAATGCTATGCGAGCGCGATGCCAGGGGAAAAAAATATCATCGCTCGGGGCTACTGTTTTATTGATTTGTTTTCGATCCTTGCGTGTGTGCTGACGCAAACAACCTCTCTGATTCTGATACTCTTGGTTATCAGATTATCCACGACCACAGAGCTCCTCCATAATGCATGGGAACTGAAGAACACTAGGCGAACTCTGGCCAAAGCCACACTGCGGAGGCATGAAGGGTGTGCCACACTCTGATGTGGATCTTGGGGGGGCCCATCATGGAAAACAATCCAAACAGAACCTCTTTCTGGCTGAGGAGGTGTCACTGAAATATCACAATCCAGCCAAACTGTATGAACTTGCCTACTACTGTTGACAGGCTCGGTTCCATTAAAAGAGAATGGCAGCTTTCTTTGAAAGGAGGCAGATTGTAGAGTCATATCACACGGTTGCCAATCATTACAGCATTTTCAAAACCTTTGTTTGCTTTCTGTTTACCTAAAAAAACATATGTGTTTCTACTACACAAGACTGCACCCCCCCTCACCCTCCCCCCCACCCCATAGATGGTAGGCATGGTGTTCCATTTCATGTGCTAAGTGTGAACTTGAAGGATCCACACCTTATGAAAAGGGAAAATGGATCGCGTTTTAGCGAAGAAAAAACAACGATATTTATATCATTCAATCCTTCTGCGTGACTGTTGTACCAGCTGCATTGCCAGCAATGCATTTTTGAGTGTGCACGCTTTCACAGTAGCTTCCCCAGCCTTCACAACACGCGTCTGTCTATTCCACCCCCCGCCCCCCCCTTGTCAAAATGTAATTTGTAATACGAATGTTATGCATGGAACATACACGCATATTCTCATTGTGCTGAGCGTTTCTTACCCTTTGCCATTAATCAGTTCTGGAATAAACACGGTGGCTACTGTTTATATCACGCAGAGCTTGGTATGCACAGAAACAGGAGTGAATTATAATTTCTGGGCCGCGAGGTCCAAACGTGCACATGTTTCAATGATTCCTCGATGGAGATCTCCCCGCGGAACATCCAGAGGAGCACTGAAACTCTGCGGGGTGTTCGTCACACTCGCTATGCATCAGATCACGGTCACGCAGTGTGAACATTTTGACTGAACTACTAAAACTACTGAACTTTGGCAGGGCCCTGGCTGCTGTAAAAGAAAGTATTATGTGTTTTAATGCACTGGCAAGAAGGAATCGAAGTGATAGCACTACCATGCAGGATATACAATTCCTCAGGGCTCTAAGGTTTGCCAGCTGGACTAGTATCTGTCTGGGATATCTTTTTTATTATGTATAATATTTATATATTTTTTGTACTCTCCAACAAACTTATTTAGAGGTCAGTTCATTTGAAGCTATCCCTACACTTTTATGGGATTCCGCTTGACATGGTTTACTCGCATGTGATGAAAAAGCAGACGTTTATATTGTTGGAGCAACTGTACTACCTTCAACAATGTCAATCCCTTTCAGGAGTCTTCGTGCCATTCTTTTAAAGACTAGTGTCAGCAATTCATCTAGACAAAATTCAACAAAATGCTTAATATTTCAGTCGGCGACGTGAACAGGAGCAAAAAAAACATTTCGGCCGGAATATTTTAACATTGCAGGTAAGGTCTTTCTTGCGTCAGACATCGACATCAAAAGGTTAACTTCCTGAATGATTACAGTGCTCGTCTGCAATCAAATGAGAATCATTTGCTTTCACAGAGACAATGGAACGTGAAACTAAACTGTTGACTGAGGTAAAATGGTTGCATGTTTTCGCTCCTGAAACAGTAGATGCGAGAACAAGAATGTTGGCCATCTCCTTGAAATCCTCTGTGGGCACCGCTTCAGCATAAATCACCAGAACACTCACTCTGGTGCTAGATTTATTATTGTGAGAAAATAAAGCCTTCATCAGCCAACGGTCCTGTAGATAAGCATCTGATCTAGATGTTGCAACTTCATGAATCAGATGGAACTCCTCAAGGCAGATAGGGAGCAGTGTTTCAAACCTCTGGCAATATTATGTTTGCATAAAATACAGGTAACTGCCTAAATTAAGGAAACACCAATGTAAAGTGTCTTAATAGGGCGTCGGGCTACTACAAACCACCAGAACAGCTTCAGTGTATGTTGGCATAGATTCTACAAGTGTCTGGAATTCTATTGGAGGGATGCAACACCATTCTTCCATGATAAATTTAATTTGGTCTTCTGTTGATGGTGGTGAAAAACGCTGTCTCAGGCACTACATAATCTCCCATGAATGTTCATTTGGGTTGAGATCTGGTGAATGAGACAATCATGCCATATGGTTTACATTGTTTTCATGCTCATCAAACCATTCAGTGACCACTGGTGCCCGGTGGATGGGGGCATTGTCATCATGGAAGAGACCACTCCCATCAGGATATGAATGCTTTTCCATAGGATAAAGGTGATCACTCAGAATGGCTTTGAATTTATTGGTGTTTACCTTGCCCTCTAAACGGTTGAGTGGACCTAAACTATGGCAGGAAAATGTACCCCACACCATAACAGAGCTGCCAGAATCCTTCACCATGAGAACGAAGCACTCAGGCATATAGGTTTATTTTGGCATGCGGCACACATGCACTCATCCGCCTGTTGAGAACAAGGTGAAGAATGACTTAGCTGACCATATGACTTTTCCCCACTGCTCAGTAGACCACTGCCTAGGTTCTTTGCACCACTTTATTCGCAAACATGCATTTTTAGGTGTAATAAGGGATTTATGCACTGGCAAACGTGCCCCAAAAAGTCACTGAGATCTCTTCTTCTTGTTCTTGATGTGAATTGCTTCATTAACTCAGGAACCACATTTGTGTGGAAGCCCCTGCTTGCAATAAACTTCCTTTATTTCCTTTATTTTGGTTTCCTTTATTTTGGCAGTCACCTGTATTTACAGTACCATAGCAAGTATGTGTTGGAGAATGAGGTCAGTGCACATGTCTTTTTCCAACTTTTGCCAACCATTATCTCACACCATTATCTCAACTTGTTTCTTGGGGTTTCATATACATACATATACACTGCCCATCCAAAAAAAAAGTCACACACTCTAATATTTAGTTGGATTGCCTTTAGCTTTGATTACGGCATGCATTCACCGTGGCATCGTTTCGATAAGCTTCTGCAATGTCACAACATTTATTTCCATCCACAGTTGCATTCATTTTTCGCCAAGATCTTGTATTGATGATGGGAGAGTCGGACCGCTGCGCAAAGTCTTCTCCAGCACATCCCAAAGATTCTCAATGGGGTTAAGGTCTGGACTCTGTGGTGGCCAATCCATGTGTGAAAATGATGTCTCATGCTCCCTGAACCACTCTTTCACAATTTGAGCCCAATGAATCGTGGCATTGTCATCTTGGAATATGCCCGTGCCATCAGGGAAGAAAAAATCCATTGATGGAAAAACCTGGTCATTCAGTATATTCAGGTAGTCAGCTGACCTCATTCTTTGGGCACATAACGTTGCTGAACCTGCCCCCACAGGCTTGTACGGTAGGCACTAGGCATGATGGGTGCATCACTTCATCTGCCTCTCTTCATACCCTGATGCGCCCATCACTCTGGAACAGGGTAAATCTGGACTCATCAGACCACATGACCTTCTTCCATTGCTCCAGAGTCCAATCTTTATGCTCCCTAGCAAATTGAAGCCTTTTTTTCCCAATTAGCCTCACTGACAAGTGGTTTTCTTAAGGCTACACAGCTGTTTAGTCCCAATCCCTTGAGTTACCTTCGCATTGTGCGTGTGGAAATGCTCTTACTTTCACTATTAAACATGGCTGTGAGTTCTACTGTTGATTTTTTACGATATGATTTCACCAAATGTTTAAGTGATCGCCGATCACGATCATTCAAGATTTTTTTCCGACCACATTTCTTCCTCGAAGATGATGGTTCACCACTATCCTTCCAGGTTTTAATAATGTGTTGGACAGTTCTTAACCCAATTTTAGTAGTTTCAGCAATCTCCTTAGTTGTTTTCTTTGCTTGATGCAGGCCAATAATTTGACCCTTCTGAAACAGATTAACATCTTTTCCACGACCACAGGATATGTCTTCCGACATGGTTGTTTAAGAAATGAGAAGCTACTCACTGCATCCGTTAGGGTTAAATAACTTGTTGCTAGCTAAAACATATTAATCACTGCAGTAATTATCCAATGGAAGGCTCTTACCTATTTGCTTAGTTAAATCCAGGTGGTGACTTTTTTTGGCCAGGCAGTGTGTATATATATATATATATATATATATATATATATATATATATATATATATAGTGCCCTACAAAAGTACTCAGACCCTTGCATAATTTTCACATTTTGTTGCTTTCATTTTCACTTTCATTTAACAACTAATATCTGTTATAAATACAACCTACTCCTCACATTTGTAAAAAAAAAAAAATGAAAATGGAAAAATATTGATTGAAAAAGTATTCAAACCCTGTGCTCTGGCAGCTGTAAGTTAATGCAGGTGCAAAACATTACCTTATCGAGCCACACAATTAGTTGATTGACCTCTGTCTGTGTGCCATAACAGTGACTGTCATGATTTCAGGATTAAAACACTTGTTTTTGTGAGGCTCATTGGTCAGGTAATTAATCTGAAGGAAAGACACAAAAATGAAGACCAAAGAGCTTTATCAGGAAGCCAGGGATATGGTTATCAAAAGGCACAGATTAAGAGAATGATACACACAAATATCTAAGGGCTTGGTATTCCAGTGATCACTGTTGGCTCAATAATCAAGAAGTGAGGAGCTAGACCCTGCCTAGAAAAGGGTGTCCCTCCAAACTCAGTGACAAAACAAGGAGGAGACCTATGAAGGAAGCCACTGTGAGGCCAACAATAGCTGAAAGAGCTACAGAGTTCATTGGCTGAGAATGGAGTAATAGTGCATCAGTCAACAATATCAAGAGCACTGCATAATACTGCCCTGTATGTCAGGGTGGCAAGAAAAATCCATTACTTAAAACAAGACATCTCAAAGCCGACGAGGAGTTTGCTAGACAGTGCATGACTGATCCAGCTAAGATGTGGAAAAAGGTTTTGTGATCAGATGAGACTAAAATAGAGCTTTTTGGCCAAAATGTGAAGTGTTATGTATGGTGCAAACCTAACACAAGAAAACCTATTTCAGTCTCCCAAAAAACTGAAGCTGGGGCAAAAATTTAAAAATGTAAATATAAAAATTAAATTTGAGCATATGTCAAGTCAAAATACTTTTAAAAGCTTTTTATAAATTATTTACCAATAAAAAATAAACAATAATTGATTCCATAAGTATTCACCTCTTTTGCAAAGACACACCTAAATAAACTTGTACAATTCATTATCTTCAAAGGTCACATCATTATTTGATTGGAGTCCACCTCTGTACAATTAAGGTATTTAATTTCAAAGGATTTCAAATGAAATACACCTATCTGTGAGAGGTCCCACAGTTGGTTAGTGCATTCCCAAACAAGAGTATGGCTGTGAATTTGTCAACTGTCAATTTGCCTAGAATAGGCCATCCTCCAAAACTGAGCATCCGTGCAAGAAGACACTTGGTAGGGAGTCCACCAAGAGGCCTATGGCAACTCTAATGGAATTGCAGTCTTCCATTGCAGACATGGGAGAAACTGTCCCTGGGACAATAATAGCCCATGCAGTTCACAAATCTGTACTTTATTGGAGGGTGGATAACCACTGTTAAAGAAAACTCTGAAAATCTCTCTATGAACTCTAAGAACTCTAAGAAATCTTGTCTAGAACTTGCCAGAAGGCATGGTGCAGACCCTGAAACCAGGTGGAGGAAGATTTTATGGTCTGATGATGAACCTTTTGCCCTCAACGTTAGGCGCTAAGTTTAGAGCAAGCCTAACACTGTGCATCATCCCAAGCACATTATCCCTACTGTGAAACATGGTGGCAAGAGCCTAATGGGGAAGCTTCTCTACTTCAGGGATTAGAAAACATAGAAAAAATAGAGGGCAAAATGGATGGAGCGAGATATATACAGTATATGATTTAGGAATGATGGCACCCTGGGGAAAAGACCATAAATCTTGACAGATTTTACGAGTTTGTTTCTGATGTTTGATGAATGTATGATTATCTTAAATTTTACAGAACATGCTGTAGAAATCACACAACCTACATTCATCATTGAGGATCTGTGTTTTAAGCACATTTATTACAAATAAACAAATACAGAACATACATGTATTTATCAGTAATTGCATATATTTTTTATTCTATTCTAGTTTTAGATTTTGCTCAGTCAATGTCACCCCTGCACTCAGACTGTGTCAATAATCCCAGGCCGAGCACTTGATAATATATTACAAGTACAAACAGGTGTGGTCTACACCACAGTTAGACCATTATATTAGGTTTACGTCTGGCTTTTCTTACAAATGCTAGGGGTCCTTCAAACTTGCTGAAGTAATTAAGGTGACACGGTTTGCACTGCCGACTGTGTAAACCTCTGTGTGGGTCCGATTCCTGTTAACATGCTTAAGAAGTGAAGCACCGCTTGGAGACTGACATTGGGGAAATGGGTTCATGTATCGTGTCAAAAAGCACCATTGTCTTTTTGACATAAATATGGATAGCCTCAAACTTACCCAGACCAACACTGTCATAAGCACAGAGCTCAACAAGAAATGAAAAGACACAGTATGGATGAATGGAAGATTGAGAAAATAAAGCAACTAAAGACGGTCACCCCACATCACGGACCATGAACATCCGTGACAGGGACAAGAGTGCGTGAGTGAAGCCCTCTGGAAGTGGCCTCTCATTTGTAGCATAGGGAACAAACTAATACATAGCATCTGCTATAGTGGGACATTATTCCAATTCTGCACAACAAGCAAACACCAGAATACCAGAGGGGTTTGTGTTCTAACGGTCTGTCAAACACGGCCATGGTATGGACTTAACAAGTTTGAATTTCTCTGGCACAATCAAGTTTGATCAGGGATAAACTTTGTCATGTCATTAGTCTCTAAGGTTTGTACATTGAAAGTGGGGAGGGGGTGGGAGGCCACACATGCAAGGCATTATAGCCTTTCAAAATAAATTAGATAAGTTTGTAGCAATTTGAGTGTTCAGCACTGCTTTCGCCATCGCTGCTGGAAGGTATCCCAGGGCATCGTGGCAAGTGAGCAGGGGCCTGCATTCTCCACTCGATGTTCTGCGTTTTTATCGTCCATCGGCAGGCTGCAGACCACGTAACATTTATTTTCCGCAACCTCCTAAATTGTTCCCAGTGATCCCATCACATTTGATTTAGTCACTTAAATTAGTTAAATTGTGATACAAAATTACTCACACCACCATGCTGCTTAACAGTAATTAGCCACTGTTAGACAGATACCACCATGATCGTAAGCAACTCTCCGCTTAGATACATTGTTAGGGAAGGGAACATTCATAATAAATTAATTTCCCTCATTTGTATTATTATTATTTCCCAGATAGGTATGGTCAACCAAGATATAGATATAAGGGTTCTGAATTAACCATTCATGTTTCAGAATTTATTCTTAGACCAGAGAGATAGTATGGATGATATTTGCCACCATTGCATGATATTGAACTTAGCAACACTTTAAGAGTTAACATATACATATACTTTTCACATTTCTGAAACTTAAATAATCATTATACTAAGAAATATTTCTTGCTGCAGGCAGAAAGCACAAAAATGAGAAAAAGGTCTGCACTGGTGTAGCCTTTTCACTTCTCTTGCACTGTAACTGGCGTACCTCAGAATGTGCAAATTGCAACTTTCATCAAATATAAAGGACATTCATCCAGAAGATGGCAGATATGCCCAACACATCAAATGAAAAACTGGTAAATATTGCAAAATTGCATGTTTCAAACAGATTTGAAACCTCACCAAAAGTTTATGGGCTCATGGTGACCATATTGATTTACATGCACACCTCTAATGAACAAACATTATAATGGGCAAGCCCCATGACATGTTTCAGGCTAATTGTATATATAACATATTGTTATCATCAGCAAGCAGGATGAAAAATATTTTTTTTGAAATAAAGACCATTCACATAAATCAGTAAGGGACCCAGAATGAAACCTTGAGGGACCTCACAGATACGATTCCTGTTTTCAGAAACAGAGCCGTTCCAAGAAACTAGTTGTTTTCTGGCACATAAATGACTTCTGAACCACTTCAATTCAGTACCAAGTACCCCAGTTAAGTGTTTCTAGCAGAATTTCATGGTTGACAGTATAAAATGCTTTGGACAGATCGATGAACACTCCAATCCAGTCTGAAGTAAAAAATTCAACATATGGTTGCACAATGGAAGGCAGACATCTTTTTAAAAATGCCAATTTCAATTCATCATGCCCAGCAGCAGTTGCTTTGAGTTAAAATCTTTCATGTATTCTTCATGTTATTCTGAGATTCTGAGATTCTGAGAATTTGTTTTGATAGTGCTTTCGTTTGGCTGCTCTCAAGAAATGATGGATGAAGCTTGTTCCTATAAGTTGAACATCTATTAAACAGTAAAGGGGCTGAATCCTGAGGTATTTTTTTTTATATAGAGCTTGTGTTTAGTAGTGATGGATCTTTTCAAGCCCTTAGTTAGCCAAGACTTCAACCTTTTTTTGCATGTATTCGTTTGATAGGGAAACATCTGATCATCTTCCAGTATTTCTTTTTGTGCCTTCTGTTTTCAACAATAACCATGACACTAAGATATGTCTAACAAATATTAATCACAGCAATGTAAACAATTTTGTTTAAAAGTTCAGTTCAAAAGGTCCATGATCTGTTCTTTTAAGCAAAGGTGATGCACAAGAGGATTACATTATTTTCCATTGACACAATATTATCAATCAGTATTTTAATTGTTGCTGTAAATCTAGTGGGTTTGGTTATCAGAGAAAAAAAGATGAGGCATTTAACTGATCACTAAAAAGAGGATTGCTGATGAAGGAGGTTGATATTAAAGTCACCCATCAAATAACAGGGTTTATTCTCTTCAGAGATCTTGCTGAGTGTAGTGGTAAGACAGTCAATTAAGGGATTAACATTGGAGTTTATAGATGCAGCCAATAACAATTTTCTTCTTGGAGCAAGGCACCATAACTTCAATAAAAATGCCCTCTGCTTCATTAACAGCTAAAGATGCAAGATCAGCACAAATTGAATAGGTTAATTTGTCCTAAACGAAGAGATAGTTGTTATTATTATGCATAATGGTCAAAATTCTAACAAAACATTTTGGGATAAAGTTATGGATCAAATGATGCATAAAATAGCAACTAAATTCTGGTGAGAAGTCATTCATGAGAATTGTTTTCTTATTTCAATATATTTTTATTAACAGAAAATTGCCAGATGACGTGACAAGATTACATGTGTATTGAATTCCAACCAACTTCAGTAGTGATTTGTCCTAAGTTTGAATGAATCTGAGACATTGTTGGGTTTCAATCTGATGCTGACTGAATTTTTTTTTAAACACTCTTTAAAACCTGTTGCCTATGTGGTCAGATTTAGGACACAAAGCCAGGAAAAGGGGTTACACACTGGCAGAAAATGTAGCAATTTGTATAATTTAATATTTTCAGTATTCATTGTAACCAAAAGGCTATTTGCATCAACCCATACAGTTCAGAGTGCAAAGAACAAACCTACCAATGAAATACATCTAAGATCTCATATGAAAAACAAAATTATGGATTACATTGCATTTTACAAGCAAGTGGAAAATGACCTTGAAGGTAACATTTTCAATGGAAAAATTACTGGAATGTTCTTTCCAAAAAAAACAAAAATATATATATTAATATGGGATCTCTTTGGAAAGTTAATAAAAAAAGTAGCATCCTGGCACAAATAGAATACCTTGAACTTCAACGTCTTGCCAGGATTAAATATAGAAAAATGAAATAAAACCATCTTCAGGCACGGACATCCTCTCCCTTTTATTTCCATCCAAACCCTACATTGTCTCCAGCCGATTTTAATAGTATGCAGATTTCTACTCAACCACTGGCAAAGTCATGAGTTGGATGTCAGCTCAAAGTACCTTAAGCCATCAACTTATGTGTTGCTCATAACTTCCCAAATACATAACAGCCCAGAAAAATGTGTCAAAACACGTCATCAACCGGAGTGGCTTTGAAAGTAATATAAAATAACAAATCATTAAGCCAAAACAAAGATGAGCTTAAAAGCCCATGGTAGTGTTGATGTCTGAAGGTGATAAATGAATCATTCTCAAAACATCAAACGGGATGGCAAAACTAACTGCATGACTTAGCCTAAACTATGCCATAATGTATAGCCACCACTGGCGTAAACGATGCAGTTAGCTTTACCATGGAAGTAATTGTCTGGTACTATGACTCATTTTCAGTCCTTAGATAGGACTTTTAAAAAATAGGAGTGATTGCATTTTAATGTATTTCGTGGGCGATGCAACACGAGAACTTAACCACTGATGTTTGGCATAAAATAGCAGCTTTCATTTCCAGGAGTAACGTAAAGTGACATAATGGCAATTATGAATACAGTTAATATAGCTTATGAAATTATTGTTCTGCATTGCTACAAACATGAAATTGCAGCCAGTGCTCATGGATCGGGAAATATAATTTCCTGTACGCCGTTGAATAAATGTACTACGATGTCCTCAGGCATGCGGCTGCTGCCTCTCATTAACATTCATCGACTTCCTGGAAGTCATTGTGTGGTTTCCCCTGTTGTATTTGTGAGGTTTTTTGCTGGGTGGGGGTGGGGAGGGTTTTTTCAATATTTCCTCTTCAACAAGTGGGTCTCGCCTCTAACTTTTTGACCTCCCCACCTGTTCCCATTGCCCATGGTCATCTAAGCCTTTGGGACTGTGTTGCTAACACATATGCTGATGAAACATGCTCCTAACCATGTCTTGGAATCTGTAACTAGCTCCCAGCAAAGGGGTGCAGGAGTTCATCTTTCAGAGGTTACGCGGTCCATGAACAAACCGCTTTGCAGCGAGATCTCATGGCTGGCTCATTGACACATTGTAAATTAGATTCATGTCAAATTTATGCATCCTTCATAATTATAATGTGTGTGAGTGTGCGTGTGGGTGTGTGTGCGCATAACAAAGACAGAATTCTGGAATTGTCCGTTTTGAGAATATCACCTAGGTTACTTATTCTCCTATTGGTACATTTTATTGAATTACATTTTCAAGAATTAATGAGTATTTGATATACTCAGAACACAACATACTTCTTTTCTTGTATGCGGCTATTGCTATCAAGACTGGAGTTTATTCAATGACTAAATCTGGAATTTTTGCAGGGTTTTCTCTCGTTCTTAATTTTTCTTCAGTGTGATTCAGTGTATTTTTCCTTAAAAATGGAATTTGGTGGGGGCACTTAATGCATGACAGTGACCTTGTGCTTGTACTATATTGGTTGCGGGACGTAACATGGATATTAAGGCTGCAATATACATGTTTCATAGTTAAGACTAGCAGTGTGTGTTACAATCCAGCTTACAATAATTACCCTAGAAATAGGGATATAAACATCGAACAAAAAGTTCAGAAATGTGTGTTTGGTAGATTATTTCTCTGTTGTAACAATGCTTCTTGGCAATACATTTTATACCGTTGGAAACCCAAATTGTAAGGGGTCATTTTCAGGACCCCTTACAATTTGCCTACTGAAAAAATGTTGGAGTGGACTCTACATGCTTAACTCCATATATTCTCACATAGAGACAGCAGGCAGTTTTGTCAGGGTTATGTTTTTTTAACTTTTCAAGTGCTTTTAATACATTACAACCCCACCTTTTAGCCAACAAACTTATTGATTTTAACTTGCACAGTTCTACTATTGCCGGGATTCTGAACTACCTCACCTCTAGACCTCAACATGTCAAAATCAATAATCAAGTGTCGGAAACCATTTTAACAAACACAGGCGCCCGCAAGGTACAGTTTTATCCCCATTTTTATTCACCCTCTATACTTCTGACTGTCGGCATAACCAGGCCTCATGTCACCTCCAAAAATGTTCTGATGATTCAGCCATAGTGGGCCATATTTTACATGACAACACAGACAACAGCTACAGGCATGAAGTCAACCAGTTTGTTAACTGGTGTGATGACAGTGTCCTTGACCTAAATATTTCCAAAACAAAGGAGTTGGTCATCGATTTTAGAAAGAAAAAAAAGGGTTGAGGTTGCCCCGGTCTCAGTCAAAGGCCACCCAGTTTATAGTCACCTCCTACAAATACCTGGGTACCCACAATGATGCAAATCTAGACTGGAAGGAGAACACCAATGCCATTTTTAAAAAAGCCCAGTCTAGACTTTTCTTCGTGCAGGAACTCAGATCTTTTAATGTCAGCAGCAAACTCCTCAGTGTCTTTTATCAGAGCATTTTAGCTCGTGTTTTATTTTATGCAGTGGCTTGCTGCTACCTCAGAAGATAGGAACAGGCTGAATAAACTAATACAAAAATGCTGGTTCCATTATTGGTATCCCCCCCGACTCTTTGGAGATTGTCACAGAGCAACATACAAAGAAAAAACTACTCTCCATACTGCAGTACGAGGGTCATCCTCTGCACGGGGCTTTTAAAAGCCTGGAGAGCACTTTTAGCGGTTGTTTTATACTACCAAGTTGTAATACTGAGCATTTTAGGAAGTCCTTTATCCCCACTGCCATAAGGTATTTCAATGAGGCAGCTGTCTAATTGATTAACTGTACTGTATGTAGAGTGATCTTTTGTTTTATACTGTACAGTTGTGTGATGGTGGCTGTCTTTTATTTTCTCGTTTGTTTGTTTGTCTCTATTTTAAACTGCATGTTATGCGCTGGTGACATTATCAATTTCCCCTTTGGGGATCAATAAAGTATATCTAGCAACTCATACCTCATGTTTAGCAAGAAGCAAACACTGGTAAACTGGCTCATTTATAAATAATAAAAAATAATAATATGTATACAATTTCCTTATGCTATCTGATGAATACTGACTTTAATTGAAAGTATCCCTATCCCCATAAAGACTTCAGCACTTAAAACCAGGCCTTTTAGTGTCTGCCATAGCACTTGACCTATATCCCCCATTGTGCAAAATACACAAATATTTTCAACTTTCAGTGGCTAGCTCTTTTCATATATATATTTATTTTCTTTAGAAGACATTTAACTAGTTTTTCTTAGAGATGCACCGATTGCGATTTTCTTGGCCGATTCCGATTTCCAATTTTTGATTAGTCTGACCTGCCGATACCGATTTTGGCCGATTCGATTTTTTTTTCCTAAAAAAACAATAATTGACAACTTACACAAACATTTTTGTAACTTTGCTTTAATAGAAAATTAAGATTGACAATTCTGAGGTAGGTCAGAAGCATGAGGTAGGTCTCACTAAAACACATTTCAAAATAAAAAAAAGTGTTCCAGGTTACTGGACAGAGCTTTTCTTTTTTTGTGCAAATTAAATTCAATGATGAATAAAAGAGAATCCAACAACAGTGGCATGTAGCCTTTAAGTAATAAATAAAAAGAAACAAGAGTAGTTTAAATTTACTGACATGGTGACAGACCATTAGTCCGGAAATATTTTTTTAAAACACTAACGTTATATTCTGATGACAGATGACACAAGCCCTTTTTCCATTAAATAATTATATGGCTTCAACTTGACGTGCATCAGAAAGTTATTGCGACAATGCTAATGGAAAACAGGTTAGTTCGAACCTATGATGCGCTAGACTAATTTGTTTGCTAGAGGTGGATTAGAGTAGATCCCAATTCTATATAGTGCAATGGAAAACACTTGTAGCGATATAAGGGCGGATGTTTCAGTTGCGGAGCTTGTCAAAGGCATTGAAACAAGCCGCTCTTCAGCAGAATTTCGTTATTTGCGTGAGTCAGGTAGCCTAACGACTACGACTTTAACTAGCTTCAAAGCTTAGATAAAAATGTTTCAAACTAGGAGTAATTGGAAAAGAGGCGATGCTGCTGTTTCTGAGTTTGTTTGATAGTGGAAACGCACAGCTGGCACCTTCATGCACAACACAGTTAATACACAATTTGTGGTTTAGCTAGAAATCGTTAGATGAATTTATCATTAGGTCTAATAAGTTCGATTTGTATGAGTGAATAGCACTGTTTCATAACGTCACTCATTAGCGAACATAATGATTTCAGTGCAATTCAGTGCTTCAGCAGGGCATTATTACGTCAGGTTTATGCACTACCACTATGTTCTATTAATGGAAAATGGTTCAGAGGAACCGAACTAGCGCAACGAAGTTAATTGTTAATTAACCCCGGTACCTACGGTACTGTAGAAAAACGAATACCGTCAGAATTTGGGCATCGACTTGGTACCTGGGTGATGACTTTTCAAGTGTCTGATTAGGTTGGTCGTTCGAACGTTTTCGAGGTTGTTCCTCCGCGGCTTATTTTCGATTGACATGTATGACAAACTGCAAGCTTTAAGTCGTCTTCACTGACTGTGAAAAACGCCCATACTAAGGACATGTTGAGGCGTTTTCAGCGCTGCGCTCATCTGATCTGTTTGCATTGGCTCACGGGTGTGCGCACGTCACGTGAAAAAGAGGGGGGCGAGGAGCCAACCGGCGCACAGAATCGGCTATGTGGAGTGATCGGGATCAAGTCACCGATTGAGGCCGATCAGCTGAAAATCGGCCATTTCCGGTCAGAGGCCGATCGATCGGTGCATCTCTAGTTTTTCTCTTCTCTTTTTTCTCTCAACACTACCTCTCGGGTTACTGCCCAATGCTACAACCTACAGTCCACACAGTACCACAGGCTAGCGTTAATCAAACAAGAGGCGTATCTCTCACTGATGAACACTGGAAGCCTGTGGGCACCAGGCGTGTTGTTGGGAGGAATTAATCTAGCGGTAAACCAAGCCTCGCCTGATGTTCAACCAGCCGAAGTTCACCCACGTCACCCCTCTACTCTCCTCTCTGCACTGGCTCCCCATCGCAGCACGCATCAGATTCAAGTCACTGGTGCTTGCTTTTCAAGCGGCCAGAGGTACTGCGCCCCCATACCTCCAGTCACTCATCACTCCCTACACCCCACCCAGACTCCTCCGCTCCGCCTCCTCTGGCAAACTGACTGCCCCATCCCTCCGGGCGCCTGGCAGCCGCTCCTCGCGGTCTCGCCTCTTCTCTGTCCTGGTCCCTCGCTGGTGGAACGACCTCCCGCAATCGGTCAGGACTGCGGAATCACTTCCAATCTTCCGCAAGAGACTCAAAACCCATCTCTTCAGACTCCACTACCACTGAACACTGTCCAACTAGTCAATCTGTCGTCACCACTGTTTACTTGTTCTACACTATAAAAAAATAAAAATAAAAAATAAACTGACTAACCTTTTCCTTCCCAGTGTTACAGGTATGATACGCAGATGCCTGCAACGATGTGTATTGCTGTATTACTGCACTGATCTTGTGCACTAACTATGATTGTTCTTACCTTGTATTGATGCACATCTTGTAAGTCGCTCTGGATAAGAGCGTCTGCTAAATGCTTAAAATGTCAAATGTAAAATGTAGTCAACTAAAACTTGCTCGACCGGTGGCGGAAAAGGGCCAATTGTGTTCTGCCTTAGTGTACTCCTGGTCATAGTCAGCTGATGACATAGCCGAGGCTGAGTCTCAAACCTGTGACTACAGAGCAAAGCCTGCGCTTGTGGGGAGTGTATTTTTTCCACAATTATCTAGTTTACAATTCAACATACATTTTCTACTCACATACTATATTAATTTGTGATCTGCCCCAATACAATATGATTTACATAGCTGTAGTACTGAGTCCAGGACAATAAAATAGAGAAATTGCTAATGTATTAAAATTTGAGTTTGTAAAATGAGTTTCCATTGCACTGCAACCGTTCTGAGGTGACGTCATCTCAAGCGATTAATCCATCATTCATTCCCATTCTTCCTCCTTTGATTGCACTGAAAAAAGCTAGCAATATTTCACTTTTGTGACTACACAAACATAGGACAGTTCACATATACAGTAGTTTCATTTTGCCAACTGTGAGGTCATGAGTGCCATTTCAAGAAGTACTGTGCTTATTTATACAGCAAAGGATTTCCTTTCAGAAACAAGGCAACTTCAGTGATTCTCAGCCTTCTGGCTTTCATTAGCTCTGACATGGATTTCCCTCTGACTGGGTCACATCTAGTTGAGATGATCTAAAAAAACTACAACAAATAGAACTGCATTAGTCAGTGACAATATATGGCTTACATTATATCAAAGGCCAATTGAATGAACCTAGAACAAATTGCACATCGTCGCTTGTCGATTTCAATGACTTGCCCTATGCAAGACATGACTATGTGTTTTTCAACAATGATGCCCGCTATTCGTTACCTATTACTTTCACAAATCCAACATAATATAAGTAATACCTCCACAAGCATTATCCCAATCTCCTCCTTGATAAAAAAACCTAGACAATCTACACTTTCTTGCATGTGATAAAACATTAGTTTGCTAGCTAGCAAGTTGAATAGTTAGCTGGCAACGTATTTTACAAAGTGTAAGTGCAATTTTGTTAGTAAAACCTTTTTAAGAAATGTTGTCTAACATTAATGTTCGCTAGCTAGCATGACACCATCATTGTAACTGACTAGCTAGCGATTGCTTGTAGCTAAGGTTGGCCAGCTATCTGATGCTGCTAGCAATTAGCTGCTAGCTAACTAACAAAGACTACGAGTACCCAGTTGTCAAACCAGTGGAGACTAGCTTGTTAGCTAATGTTATCTATCCAGTCTAACGTGCCACTCTATTTGGTACCTTGTCCTCACGTAAAGGACAAGGTAGCTATCCATAGCTAGCTGAGGTTATATGTATCTATATAGTTGTATGTTGCTAACATTAGCTGGGTTATCTAGCCTGCTAACTAATGAAAAAACTACTAGCACCCAGCTTCAGCTGTCAATTCAGCTGACACTAGCTACCCCACCTCACTCGCGCTGTTAGTCACATGTTGTTATAGTGATTTGGGGAACAGCGTCACTTTTATGTTGATACAGCGTGATGGAGGTCTGACAGTTTTTACAATTATACCGACGGGGTGAGCTCAAACCACAGTATACGGTGTGACTGGAAACTAGCCCAACCCTAATTTATAAATATATAAATCGAGAAGAGACAAATGGCATGAGTAAGTTTGCTGGATGTAATCATTCTAATGCAAATCAATCTATATTGAATGAACAATCACTTATTCAAGATTGTGATCATAAATCAGACACCACAAATGTAGACCACAATATTCAGGGTCACTACTCTACAATGTAATGCATACCACATGAATACTGAACAATATCAAAGAAAAAATACCAGGAATGCAACAAGCATTGCAAAAAGTCTGACCATTTGGCACTGCCCCTAATAGATCACAAGCTTTTACTCTTTGAAGATGGACAATGGAGTTCTGATGCACAAAGATAGAATAAATTGTGCCAAAACAATACCGTAATTTGCGGACAGAGATAATGAGAAAAAGAGAGAGTTACACCATCTGAAGTTTGTGAACCTTCTGGTCCAGTGTTATAAAATGGGAAAGAGGCAGTGAGATAATCAGGACAGGACACTGGCTGGGAAAAAAAGCAAACCCTTTAAGCTACTCAGCAAGGGGTAATGAGTTCAGTCTCTCTATGCAGACATTAGGTTACTGTGAAAATCAAATTACAAGCTTCTTCCTTTGGTACACAAAACTCAAAATTGTCTGAAATGTTCCCTGGAAGACACATTATTTTTATAGCACTCTGCGTGAGCAATTTATTTCTCCCCACTTATTTTACAACATTTTATTCTAATAGTCTTACTCCCACAGTCATTAA
Source organism: Aldrovandia affinis (assembly GCA_029706075.1). Taxonomy (NCBI): domain Eukaryota; kingdom Metazoa; phylum Chordata; class Actinopteri; order Notacanthiformes; family Halosauridae; genus Aldrovandia; species Aldrovandia affinis. The sequence goes on along the minus strand of JAINUG010000068.1, from coordinate 4,221,843 downwards.
TATGTACTTTTGGGAGAGCTGTGAATAAAACCTCCAAAAAGCATGGTATTCACAAGTAATTATTGTGTCTAAATTCAACCATTTACCCATTATGGCTTTTCATTCATTCTGATAGTGCTCCACATTGAGGGTCCACAGTAGCCCTGAGGTGACAGCTTTCAGGGATTTCTCTACGTGGCGAAGATAAATCGGTGAACCTCATCAGAATGCGGTGAGTAGCAAACGCTGCCGACCACAGTGTCAGGCAAGCTGAAAGCAGTTACGGCCCTGGTTTTCAACCAGCCGACATCGTGTTCTCACCTCATAAGCCCAGGATTCCCTCCACTAAGGCCCAGTGTGATTGAAGGGTTCGTCTGTGAGAGAACCTCCAGATGTCCCTGTAGTCAGCAGCAATGTCCAGATGGTGCACAGCTGGAGCGGTGGCACAGCTCTGGCTGCTGGCACTGGACCTGCATGAGAACTGGTCGACGGCGTGTGGAGAGTGGTCCTGTAGGCCCCGCGTATTCTGCCCATTCGCGGGGCCGATTTCTTTGCTCACAGCAGACCATATTTGGCGCCAGCTAATACTACCATAAGAGTATGTTAATGTTGTAATGACGCCGTAACAACGTGAAAACGCAGCTGCAGTGTGAATAATTAGGTGCTGCCCGAGAAGACCCAGATCTACTTTCATGTTTTAAGTTAGTATGTCAGATAGGGCCTCCCGCGTGGTCCAGTGGTTTCAACGTCCGACGCTAGCCACGGCTCTGGCTGGGAGTGCCACCGGGGGCGCCAATTGGCTGTCCGATCCAGGGAGGGGGAGGGAAGCCGACAAGACATTGGCTGCGCACAGGAGTGGCCATGGGGTGCTGGGGTTATAGGATGACGAGTGCCGCCTCGGAGTAGATGATGCTTCGCCTTTGTCACTGCCGGTCACAGGGCTACGGCAGCGAACTACGAGGGAGGGATTGACCTAAGAATAGCGGGAGTAATTGGCTACCAAATTGGGAACAAATAAAAAAAATTAAGTTAATATGTCAGATAGACAGATTTATGCATTTCTTGAACTGTCAAGGCCTTGGCATCTCCATGGCAAAAAAAAAAGGGAACAGAAATTGATTAGGAGCACACCAAGAAGCTGTCAGCTCAGAGATCAAACTAATTTTGCTATGAAAATTCCATAATTTGCCAGCTTCTCTGCATTCCCAAGAATACAAACTGTTCATCCTATCCACAGGCAAGGTAAGAGAGACATTTTTCTCATCAGAGTTTGAGGGGAAGACCTGTTGAACTGCCTTTTCAAGGTACAGGGATGCCAAACATAAGGGAAAGTTCATTAAAGAACAGAGTTCATTAGGGCTTTTCACATTTCGAGGGCTGTCAGACTCTTCATCCAAGAGCAAGAGCGATCCATCCAAGGCCACGTGCTCCTGTTTTTCCCGAACTCCCAAAACTGTGGTATCCGTAATCACGATTGTTTAACGCCGACATCTGTGCGAAACAGCACTTGTAGTAAAATATTTACAGCTGCTCGAGAGTTTTCACCTCCTTGAGTATTGCCATCTGGTCCAAATGCCATCCGCATTTGACAGTGTTTTCCTCAGACCGATGTGAAAAAAAACATGTTCATGTACACAACGAGATGCAATGAGAAAACGCTAATCCCTTTGAGGGATGAAAGCCTTGATTTTCTATGCAGGTAAAAAGCAACTTTCAGTGACTCTCCTGAAATGAACAAAACAACATTCCTGAGAGTGGCTGCTCCAAAATGACTCGTGGAAATGAAGGAACACTATTCGTAACAACAGACTACAGCAAACTTAGTAACTTGTGGATGCCAGCAAGACAGAGCTGAGTGAAGGTTTGAACAAGACACCACCCTGTTCTATGGTGCTCACAACTTTCATCTGTCCAATGTCGCAATGGCTGATGGGTGCAATGGCATTCCAACAGCTGCTGAAGAAATGAGAAGCAGATATCAGTCAACTATCAGTAAACTTGCAAGATTCACTAAGACAAAACAATTGCTCACAAAGCAAATCTGTGGGAAGGTTTAATTGGTTTTAACTGGAACACATATGGATATGGATTTGAAAATGGATTTGATCGGTACAGTCAGAGCCCTTTAACTGCATATTGGGTAATTGCTTATGCAGCTGGGCCATTTTAATCTCCTTTACTTTACTTTACTCCAGATATATGCATTATGATATATATGAGTAAGGAATAACATGGCGCTATTGTGCTCTGTTAAATGTCTTTAGTGTTAAATAAGTTTAAAAGACAAATGCAATAGTGGAAATGTATACTGTAGTGTCTAAAGCACTAAATAATTGTAATAGTTAACAATACATTTTACATTTGTATAACAACCAGCTACTCTATTATAATCTCTGTTGATCCTTTCAATCCCTGCTGACTCATCTTTAAACCCAAAATGCCATCCCAGCTTATCCCACAAATGCTCAATGGGGCACAAAAACCGGCCCTGGTCTCAAAGATTGTAGCCTATCACTGATGGACTGCGTTTGATTGTCAGGTCTCACCACAGTAGTACCATTGGGTGTGACCTCTCAGTCACTGGAGCTTATTACAGTCAGTCACGATCACCAAATAGATTTTGGGTATCAGTAATTGGGTATTTTTGGCAAAAATCCCCAATTACTGATACCCAAAATCTATGTATGCCATTTTAATAAATGCAAGAGGCAATGCTCAGCTTGTACAGAGCAGAACTCTTAGAGAAACTGAAGACCGTAGGTTTATTGAGAAAACAGAAATGTGTTCTTCCAAGAATTTCCAAGGACAATTTTTGATGGACAGCATGTTTATAGATTGTAGATCGCATAGCTTACTGTCACACAACCGAGGAACAATTGTTCATCTCCCAGGACGCTATTACTCAATTTGATGCCATTCCTAATTTATTCAGGGCACATAGAACGTTAACAAAATCAAACTCTTGGCAATCTAGAGTAAACAAATCACTTCAGCAGTTGGAGAAGATTGGCTTCTGCAGAATTTGGTGGAAAAAAACAGTGGTTCACAGCTGTTAAGGATGTTTTGTGGAAAGCATGATGTGAATTTTATCCAGAGGTTCTTGCCTATTTTGAGTGCTGGGCTTATACACTCTAAGGGTCTGTGCCATAAGAGCTTTTTAAATAAACATTCACGTTTGCAAAAATAAGAATTTGGCTTTTTTTGTGAAGATAAAAATATATTTTCAGTGGGCTAACTGCACTAAATAGCCAACTATGATAATTTTTAGTTGATAGAATGCACTTCTACTTTGAAGTTAGCTCATCCTAAATGCCAGTCATGTTTTCAAACACAAGAATATCGAGACCGTTCTTGATGTTCATCGAGACTCAAATGTATACTGCCACAGTTTACTTAAGTAAGTAAATCATAGTTTAAGTAAATCAAAGAATACAATTTTTGATAATATTCCCTTCTAACTAATGGCTTCTCATGTTGCTTTCCTTTAAAACATTTATTTTCAAATGCACTTAGTTACTTCAAAAGTCCAATGAACACTTTCCCTGGGGCTGATCTCAAGAATGAGAATAAAATCGAATTGATTTCAATCTCCAGTTAGATACACAAGATGAATGACAATTTTAAGGTGGCCTACTGAACAGTCATTGGTGCCATTACCCTTTAAAATCTAACAAGGCTGGAAGTATATGTATTGGTCTTTCAAAACAGACTGCATAACCCCGTTAAGATTTAAATTAATTTGTAAGGAATAACCAGGACAAGCCATGCGATATATATATGGAAGCCTGGGGAGGTGCTGTGGCACATGGCTGAGAGCCTTCCCACCCCAGAAGGGCATATATATCCTGAGAGTGCATGGCCTGGAGTGGATTATTCCCCATATACCACGGCTATGTGGCAAAAAAAATATTGAAATGGAAAAGTATTAAAAGTATAAATCTTTATCAAGTAAAACACATATTTTGCCATGTGTAAATCCGCCAAGAAATGTAGTTCCCAGGTTTAAGAAGAGATGAAGCATTCATTACTTTCACAGTAGATGGTAGCAATGGGCCAACATGAGATATTGGGCAAAGTGTGTTGGAAACAGACATTTATTCTAGTCATATCCTTGCTGTCAAGAACACGGACAGAATGATAGCAAAAAGCCTGTTAACTTTAGTCAAGATTAGCTAAAACTAGCAATGAAGGGTAAAATGAAAAATATGTAAATTAACATGATTTACCTAACTTAACAAGCTTGTAAACTAGCTTGTAAACTAACTATTAGATACGTCTCTATGGGTATATTAGTGAATGTCCTTATAAGCGAGGCACAGGAAACATCAGTGGTTCTGTGCGGCTCAATAGGTAGAGCACAGCGCTGACAATGTTTAGGTTGTGGGTTTGATTCCCATTGGGACCACATATACTGAAAAATGTATGCATTCATTACTGTGAGTTGCTTTGGATAAAAGCATCTGCTAAATGGCATATATTAACAGAACATCAACATGACTGTTACTGTTATGGCCCACTTTATTGCCAGGCTTTTTAGGTAACATTTTCTGCAAAAATACAATTATTTTGGGGACCTCCGATAGCGTAGCGGTCTAACACACCCATATTGGCTGGTCCTTTATGAGTGTGAGCTGCCTATCACAATTGCAATTTGAAACCTAACTGTACCAGACCAGCCATGGTAGGGGGTGGGAAAATAAATAAATAAATAAATATTTATATATTTTTAAGCTGACCTGGAGAATTTCACAACTGAATATTTGGCGAAGCTGTGGGTAAATCCTATCAGATCACCAATCATGCTGATGGATCTCCATTTAAAATGATGGTCTTTCATTTAGTAACAATATCAGTTCAAGGTCTGGCTCACTCATGGGAAATAAGAAACCAAAATTCTGGGCGCAAGATTACTCAGCCTTTTTTTGGAATATTAACCAAAGTCATCCTCAAATCACCCTGTCCAAAACAACTTGGAATAAAACAAATCTTGGTCTTCAAGAAGTAGGGTTTTGATTTTTAAAAGACTGTTAAAAGGGATAATGATTTAAACATGTCTTCTAAAGTGGTATGTCCTTTTGCTAATATCTTTTGAGAAGGAAACATTGATATGCTACAGTGCTAAAAAAAAATTGACTGCAGAGCAGAGGGCTCATTTTATTGTGAGTAAACATTTTGGCAGAGCTTAACTGAAATATAGTAAAAACTTGGGAGAGACAACTGTCACAGCTACAAACAGTTTGTGGCAATCTACACACAAAAACACCATTACAGAAGGTAGGCAACAGAGGAACTTTGCACTTCGTACTTTTCCCAGTAGGAAAAAACATGCATGCACTTATTTTGTGTTCATTAAATTATTGTGATAATGGACAGATAATTGTCTAAATAAAATATTTTACATATATGTTGCTGCAGGGTATAATCTGCTAAACTAATACCAATATTTGGTTTGTTTTGACAAACAAAAGATATTCACAAATAGCTGTATTATTTATTGATTAATTGCTGGGTAAAAGTTGTGTTCAGTCCCAAACTTGGCTGTACGTTTGTGGCTGAATTATCTCTGAGATAAAACAGTCATTTCAAAACAGTAATCCCAAAACCAACAACATAATTCCCAAAACAAAACATCCCAATGTTCAAAAGTCACAAAGGCCTGGAAGATTATCAGCACATTACATTTTTCCATGAAGAATCTGATATTTGAAAACATTTCAACAGCCAGACTCAATTTTAAGAGATGGGTTCCATGAACCATATCTGGTATTTCATTTCCCCAGTTTGAGAACACAAAAGGAAAAATATTTTTTCCCCCCACTGACAAAAACATTGATATCAGGCAGTATTCATTTTGAGCCCACTCTCTCTATCATGTGCCTTGCTTTACAGATCAAAGATGCACCAACAGTGTGGTCATGGAAACAATTTGCATCAGGCACCTGCTGAAACAGCCACATACACTTTAAAGAGGGACTTTATGTGAATCTGTCAAAAGCATGGCGGGGTGCTGACAAATATTGAAGTCATTACCATGGTTTTACGAGCTCACAATGACCTTTTCAAATGGAGACAATGTTTCATTCTTGCGTGGAAACGAGCTTGTAGCCAGGCAAAAGAGGAGGCGTGTATTCTAACTCCACAGCTAGATGGGTTTGCCGCAGTGCTCAATTCCTCAAACGGAGTCTCACCTCTCAGGCTCACGAAGTGGACTCGGCTGAGTCGCTGTGAAGGAACTACTCACGTGTCGTCACGCTAGCGAACGCCAGGCTTGAGAACCTTGGCCCTGCATGTTTGTGACTCTCTTGTGGGTTCGCCTTATTTACAAGAAACAGGATTTGGTCGCATTTTTGTAAACACAATCTATGTTGTGTGCTTGATGCCATGACAAGTTTTCAATAGCAAGCTTTTCATTTCATAGAAAATTAATAGCATCAAAGGGAAAACATGCATGTCCTGAACCCACAGAAAGCAGAATATACAGCTGTATGTTACAAACTAAAATAATTAGCTTTATGTGAACTATAAAAGCCAAGGAAAGAAAAAAAAAAGTTTACACAGTTTATATAAAATTGCTTGGTTCCATCGTGGTCTGATGAAACTGAACAACAAGGGCAAACTATCTGACAGATTAGCTTTAAGCATTCAGAATTATTGAACCGCAATGAGTAAACATTCCAGAATTGGTACACTCTGACTCAGGGTTACAAACAAGTCAGTGGTGGTTCTTTCTATTCACAATGGACAAAAACACCATTCTGAAAGTGAAAAAGCCTGGGCTTCATAAAAACAAGGAGACTGTTACAAGTCTTGTTGAGAATAGCTTGGTTACAGGCTCAAAACTATAACTAGGCAATGTAAAACACAACACATTTCTGAAATGTACTGTACTGCCAGCACCCAACACAAACAATGCCAGCCATCACCAGTTGGACTAGTTTCACCAATAGGTTGATGCAAGTGTTTGCACTGAGAAACATGTTTACGTAAAAATCAAGACTTGAGACATCAATGCATTAACTACATAAATATAAATGACAGTGCCATATCGTAAAAGCCTTTTGCAAAACATATAGTGTTGCACAGGCATACATAAGCTGAAGTGGCATTGATACCTGTTTTATTTCCTGTAACTCTAGTTTAGTACAACTCGGCCCTGGCCCAGGAGGGTGAAGCCAAGACAGTAAAAAACGAAATACTTGCCAGGATTCAATTAACTTTTGTCCTTCTCTTTTCACTTAAAAATAAATGTCAGTTTTCTATTCACAGTTTGGCAAAGTAATATTGGTGATTGCTGAACTCTTGCACGCCAAAGTTAAAGAGAAATGTTGAGTGAATCCAGGCTACTGTCTTCATTGTACAATTTATCTGCCCTCTTCAGTTCTGAACAGTTTACCGATTTAAAAAACATGAGCTAGCTAGTTAGTTAGGTGGTGTAATGCGTGGTCATCTTTGCTTGACTAGACACAATCACATTTTTCTTACGTTTTCTAGAAACGTTTTTACCAACAAAATTGCTTTGTATGTGCAATCTCAGGCTTCTCTAGACTGAGACTTAACATTACTAACTAATTTATAACTAGCTATGACAATGTTGTCCAAATCAACTCTAAATAAAAAATGTTCACTTACTTACTGCTAGGTTCGACTTTTGAAGACGTTTGAACCAGGAAATAACCAAATGTGATCTCCTTTTATGTGTTTAGCACATGCAGGGCCCTGTTCTGTTGTATTGTGAATGTTATCTCTTGGGGACATAAATCTAATGACCTCGGAATAACAAGAACAGTGCTGAACATCAGAACAGTGCTGGAGACAATTTGGCCCAACCCAACCGTTGGTGTGGATGTCGGCCCCCTTTAATATTTGGGTGTAAGGACAAGACATACATTCAACACAGGGCCAAAGGTGAGAGGTCTCCTGACAGGATGCGCAATGGATCCAGCACAGAAGTATGAGGAAACAACTGAATCCTGTGCCTCGCGAAAGCCTGCATAAAGTCCCGTGGAGAAACTTTTACGTTTGTGTTCCAGGAAAAGCTCTGCTGTTCCAGCTACTCCATGACCCTGATCCACAGTGTTGAGTCCCACAGCCATAGACACAGAAAGGACACAGAGAAAGTCCTGCTGCACTGGCAGCGAACCACGTGAAAAGGAATGCGCTCACGTGTTCTGAGAGAGTCCCGGTGCGCCAGCCACTCAACCCGAGTCCTGCAACTAGCTCATGGAAGGGTGACTTACTTGCTTGTTCTGAGAGGTTACACCTGCATGCCCGCTCAAAGGCCGACCACTTGATTTCAGTCCCTTCATGCCGCGGTCGCCTCTGCAACATGGATCTAAGACCGGTCCTCCTGGTGTCATTAAGCATTTCAACTTTTGCTATTCTTCACTGGTGTCAAATAAGATTGCATATTGGCATAACATGTGCTTACTGAATTTTTTTTTTTGAAATGTATGATTAAATTGACTTCATAAATTGACTGCAATGCATTTTAAAAACACCCCCTTTTCTTTTATATATTATTACCAGATAACTGAGTTTACATAACTGACATTACTAGATAACTTACAGTGAGAGTGTGTTCATGATGTACAAACAGGTATTAATACACGTGAAGTTAACCACTTTTCATTATGGTCTCAGGACCTTCCGAATAACCCCACTCTGTTAAATGTTTATCTTATCTTTGTTACTATTATTGTTTCTTTCATTTCTAGAGCATTTACAAAGTAAGTTTATTAATCAGCACTTTGGGTAATTGACTTTATGGTAGAGCATCAATTGATATATTTTGATATTTCACATTGATCAGATAAATATCACATTATCCCTAAAGCCATTGTTTGTCTGTTATTTGCACTGACAAATTTGGTTCTACTGGCTTCATACTCACTAAATAAATATAGAATAAATGTTGCGACCCATTTTAACATCACCACATATGCATTTGTTGATGGGAAAATTTCCCAAGCCTCCCATGGAAATTGACTGGAATCTTTCCACCCCTTTGCAACCCTACATGGGACCAACTTCAGACCGACTATGGCTAAGACAGCCACATATCTTCCCTCCTGCACAGGAATAGCATATTGGATAGAGGAATGTCCAAGATTCGCATATATCGCAAACTGAGACACCTGGACAGACCAGCTTCTACAAAGTAAACCAGTAGCTCCAGGACTCCTACCATACACACATCAGCATGGTTTTGAATCTAGAGCGTATGCCAATAGGGCATGCCTGGGCACAAAGACATTCCAACAGAAACCTACCAAACACAGCCTGGTGCCATGTGCGGGCTTCGTGCATGTTTTGTTTATCCATGCAGTATATAGAAGGACATTGACTGTGGAACACTAAAGGCACAATGTTCCATCCCCCAAATCATACCTTATTTATGGAAATTATTAGTCTCACCTTCCCTCATGACAATGCATGGCTGCATCTCACATACTTATGTCAGACGTGTATGGTCGTCAACAGCATGCATGTGTTAATATGTCTAACCATTAATGAATAATGAACCTGAGATGAACTGAGAAACACTCCTATAGGATGCCCTGGAATGACACGTACAGCACACAGTCGGGGGAAATTCAGCCATGTACTTTTGCTGAACTGAGTGAGGCAGTCATCACTAAGTGAAATATGTTTTCCCAGAGAGCAGTGGCACAGCCAGGAATTAATTTCAGGGTTTTTTTTTAGAAAATATATATATACGCAAATGAATTGTTGACCGGGGGGAGGCTGTGTGAATAAATTGTTCAGCGGTAGATTAACAGTTCCCAACGGTGATAAAACGGGATCATTTCAGAGGGGGTTTAAATCAGAAATCCCCCCCCAAGGCTACGGTAGTGCCAGACATAAATAAAAACTCTAGTTATGTCAAGGCCAGGTGTATTGTAATAACTGACAGCAGCAAAATACATTAATGATATTGAAATGGTTTATTAGAAGTTTAATGTCCTTTGATTTGATCATTTTTTATCATTTTTTATCAGTTTCATTTATTACTGTGATATAACTACCCTAATATGAATAGTTTTTCTGCCAAACAAAAGAATAAAGCTATATTGTGTATATGGTTTGTGTGTGTAGTTGCTTGATATTGGTGGTAATATTTGTAGTGCTTAAAGTTTAGTTTGTATCTGAAAAGGTTAAAGGAACAGGTTCCCCATAAAATTTCTGGCTACACATTAACTGACCGGTTAAGGTGCAGTTTGTCATGACTTGTCATTTCAAGCTTTGATGTTATGAAAACTCGTCACAATTCAGAGGACCATTGAAATAAATAAAACAACTTTGATAAGCGATTTATTTCCAATTTTCTACCATCTCTTCTGAAGTGTGCAAACATCAAGTGAATAAGCCGGTCTACGAAAGAGCTTATACACCTTCATGCACCAAGACCATCCAGCCAAATTCTAATGGCTTCTGGGAATGAGAGACTCTGTGGAGAGATCAAAACTATGTCATGTCAACACACTTCACAAATACATCAAACAAAGACTTGGCCCTTTCAGCAAGAGTTATGAGCAGAAATGTTTTCAAGAGCTGGGTTTTCCTCGTTCTGAACGCAACAAACAGAACATCAAGCTGCTTTTTTCAATAGCCAAGAGATGCCGCTCACATGACTCATAACGTTAAACTGCGAAAATGTTATTATAACTTCTCTCCAGTTCAAAATGTTCCCACACTACAAAGAGGCCCAAAACCAGAATGCATTGTGTCAGACAGAGAAAACCATGGAATGAATCCATGGTAAGCAATATAACATTAACGAGCAGGTGTCTATTTACATGCTCTCGGTCGTTACTAGAAATATATTGATTTTTAGAAACAACTGCCCTGTTGGAGACCTTATATTCGCTGGCTGTTGTCAAGACTTGCAGACACAAGGGAGAAGCCCATTCCAAATCACTCCTAAAATTGAATTTGGGATAAATCTAATCAAATTGGCATGCTTTGCATCGGTTATATACTGAACTTGTGGTTTACACAGAAAATACAAAATTAAGCCAGAAATAATAAAACACAAGAATTCTGTGTCATCCAAGTATGAGAACACTAATATACCAGGGGATGCTCTACTGAAGCTGGTCCAAATTCTCTCCGTTTCCCTTCCCTCTAGGCTTTTGAATTCTGGAACATTCAAAATCCCCACTTGCAATATTTGGCTGGAAATCTCAGCTAGCTTCTGAAGAGTGGTCACACCGACAGCCTCCACTGAAACCATCGGCCATTTTCTTTAGCCCTTCCATTACAATATTCATATTTTTTATCCACATTTCCATGTGAAAGATCTTTAATTAAGCAAGTTACACCTTTGTTTTGTTGACAGTTACCTCCTCCCTGCCCTAGCGACTGCCATACCACCACCCTGATAACAGTTCCCTCGGAACAAAGCCAGGTCTCATTTGCCTGGTCTTGTCCTCTGGCAGCCAACAAGGTTATCGAGCTGCACAAGGCATTTCCTTAACGTGCAAGGGGTCCACGAGAGCAGCTCCTCAACTAAAGTTTCAGTATGATTCAGAAACAGTGCGCTCGCCATCAATAACGGAAGGTTTGGCAATCCACAGACATCGCGTGACAGTGTGTGCCAATTGCATGTCCCGGGGAACGCTGTCTGTTTCTGCAGCGCACGCACCAGAGGAGTCGCCACTATCCTTCGTGTCACGTGACTACAGCACGCCGCAGAACAACGCCACCCAGACCTTTCCAGAGACGCAACAAATCGGAGAAGGAATCCCTGTAACAGAGTTTTTAATAGCTTTCTTAAAGAGAAGAAATGGCAGAGAGGATCACAGAGAAAGATGAACTGAGACACGATCACTGCGGAGCGTAACTCACGCAAGCTTTTCCGACATGATGAATGAGAAAAATTTTTCCGCGAGTCAAGCTGCACTGCAACTGACATCAAACACTTTGTGCATTAACAAAGGGACTGGGACGTTTCAGATACGCCTTATCTCATTCTGTCCCAGCAACGCCGCACAGCTGCTTCCAGTCAGGGGAATCACAAAGGCTTTTGAATGTCGCTCTCTAAAAAAGACACTCTTAGCCTGTCCCAAATGACACTCGCTCTTAGCCTGTCCTGAGAAATGACACTCACACCTGATTTGAACATAAATCATTAGCCCTTTATGCTCTGGAACAAAAGCCTTGCCCAAGATCTCCAGCAAGTGTTAAAAGGTGTATCTAGGCAGATAGGATAAACAGAAACCAATTGACAATTCTCACATGGTGGGTTTTAACTGCGGGCTTTGTCTTTACAACAAATATTGATCATTATTTTAAACGTTGTACCTGAGAATGAACATTAATAGAGCGGGTACAATCGTATCAATTGTTTTCAGAGCTTTGAAAGACTTAACTCCATGTAGTCATCTGGTCTTTTCAAAGAAAAGCCTGGGGTTTTTTATACATCTTTATCCCGAAGTCATTATTCACTGCTTTTCTTTGCTCCGCCTTTCTTTTTAGTCGTCAGTATTTAATGCCAGATTTGAAAGGGTTCATTAATGATGCTTTTTTTCACAACATTCTTTCTTCTGAAGGCACGCACTTTTAAGAGATGGAGATGGATGTAAAAGCGCCTCTGGGACGTTGCCTTAGTAAACTTTGAAAAGTATGTATGAAATGTTTTTTTCATTACATCACCCTTTGAAATATACACATAAATGTTTGAAGGTGGACGTTTGGATGCTTTCAGACAGACAATTGCCTTTCTGCACTTTTTTGTCGCCAAATTTCCTGCCAAGGAAAGAAGGTGCCTGCCTTTGGAACCGGCAGACGCTTGGGTCAGGAGCACTTGGCTTCAGGTTCCGTTGGCAAATGTCCACCGGTTTTCAAACGTGATCCTAACAATCCCGTATACTCGCAGAGCTAGGTAGCTGAAAAGCCACATCTTGCTTTGAGTGGCACACAGCCAAATACTGAATGCCTGTCCAACTCCCCATGCTGAGTTTTCTATTTGAACCTTCAGACCAAGGCTGCGGAGCACCTGCCAGCAATTTGGCGAATACGTTTTTCCACCTGCTACCTCAGGTTCTTTTTCCCCCCCGTCTGCTCCCCCCTACTGCTCACCCTGCCCTTCCTCCTGGCACGGAGTCCGTGAATTGTGGCTTTAAACAATCCCAATTTGGGACAACCAGGAAACCACATGAAACACTTTCCATAAGCGTGGCCCCACATCTGCTGCGCAGCTACGGCGATGGCTTGGCTGTTGCTTTTTCGCCATATATCAACGTCTCCTTGCCCGTCATCCTAATACAACAATTTTTCATCAGCATCGGTGGAATGACTTAGAAGGACAGTAATGTCTCCCCTCTATTATATTGGTTTCCATCACTGCTCCTCTTCCATCAGTGCAGGCTGTAAGTTGCGTATAAGTGCTTTTCTCCGATCATTTAAGGGACAGATCCCGTTGAGCCGCAATCACATTACGTTAAGCGAAAGCATCTGATGAAAAATTAAATAAAAACAACCTGGCATATATTCACCATATGACTCAAGTAAAATGTAACTTTGGGCATGTATGAAAAAACTACTGCACACAAAACAATCAATAATTTGACATTCCATTGTGGGATACTCAGACAGGAGACAGTTTCCCTTAAAACATTATGAGTTTGTGGAATTAAATGATCAAATCACACATGTGATATTATTTACAGTAAATGACCAATTCAGATTTAAAGAATAAACAACTGAAGGAAAAAACGTTGTGCATGTGCTATCCATATGGGGTTGTTGTGCATAGCATTAAGTAACTGAAATATGCATTTGCTTTCATTTCCAGTGGTTTACTGGCACTTGCCCTTATAATATATACCCTGTCAGCGCCAGAGAAATTAAGACAGAGGAATTTTGTCAACTTTGGCCCTGGCAACTGGGCGTTGAGCTCTGATAATCTGCCTGATCCACTATGACAGTTGTTCCTGAACAGACATAGTCTACCCAACTTTAAAACGAAGGAAAGAGAGGAGAGAGGAGATGGGAGAGTAAAATAAATATCGGTCACCAGGAATGATTAACATCGGGCTTCACAGCACAGAATTTCACATACAAAGTACACCGGCTACCTGCTTCAGTCAGGACCCCTCCGAATGTCTCCCCTTGGGAGAGGCACTCCTGTCACCCTGTTGAAATAAGCAGCTTGCCACATGCAAATGTGGGGAGACGGAAGCGGAAAAGACAGACAGTACAATTGTCCATAATGCAGTCAAACCCTCACCACGCCAAACAAGTAATGTCGGGTAATATAATCTGTTAATCCAACCCTTTTTACAATTGACAATGGAATTTTGACACACCCTCCATGTGCTTCCGCACCACTCTGTGGCATTATGATCAACTATAGCGTTTGCAAGCCCTCAAAGAGTAAAGAGTACAAAATGACTTTTGGTTCTTTGTATCCTGGTGCATCTCATACTGTAAAGAATGATAATTATATTCCAGGAATCACCAGTCTAGGCTGGTCGGGGAAGTCAGAGAGATGTGTAGAGGGCTTCAGCATTTAACTTACAAGGTAAACGCTGTGACGTAGCAAAAAGCACTGTTTATAAAGTACTTAGCAGACTATAGACTGGGTATAATTAGCAGATCTGTATGAGCTCTCAGATGGAAAAGAAGAATGGCAAATGTTGGGATTGCAGATGTTAATTGACAAGGTCAAACAGGATAGCTAATACTGATCAACTTTGAAGCTGGCAAAGTAGAAATCGCTTGACACAAACTGCTCTTTTCTTCAGTACCTCAAATTACATTTTTATTATGTTGTTTTTGGATAAGACTAGACCTAAAAATGCACAAAACATGCACAAATATATATTTGAAATATTTCAAACCAATCATAACAATTAAATGTTTTTTAAAATTCCATATGAAGTGGATGTGTGATTTTTTGCATACAATAACCGCTCAGAAAATGGTGCTACGTGTAGCTAGTTGATGTAGCCGAATGAAGTCACAACTAATTTCTATCCCCCACACTCAAACAGCATAAAGTCATACTCAAATTTCAGAAGCAAGCGTAGCACAAAAAACATTTGCATGAATAAAACACGGAATCCTAACAAAACACGGTGTCCCCAAATTAAGAGGAGGGGTTCAGACAATTCATAGACTATTATAAGACATAGTACAGTATATATTATGAATATCATTACATATACTGAATAATCAATATAAATAGGTATAGTTTCCCAATTTTAATTTGTGATAACAAAATTAATCTACAAATTATCTGAACTTGTTGATAAATGTACTTTTTGTTCTCTGTGGCCAAATTCAATATTGATGTATTATTAGCATACATATCCATTAATCTGATCTGTGCAGATAAAGCTATCTAATGTTAACTGAGGTTAGTTTCTCAAGGTTAGAATGCTACGCAAGTAACAGAGGGATTTAAGTTAAAAGTGTAGTCTATTCTTTGAAATGATTCAGTTTATTTTGATAGATTATTTAATTGCAATGTCAGTGACAACTGGTATTTACTTTCAATTTATACAACTTCCGGTTTCAGCCACATTGCATCTGTATTTATATTCCAGTTTTATATCCCAATATACGTACAGATACAGATAATTTTGTTGGGTGAACAGATACAAATAGTGACGTCTCTGCACATCTCTATGGGTTACATAATAGGCCAAGTTCCTTTGAATTTAACAGTGGGGGGGGCAGTGCATAAAACCGATGGGCAAAAATACTGCATGGGCCTAACTACATTATTAGCGATGATAACCAGATTCTTAAACTGTTTATCTTAATCCTGGAAGACACATAAAATGACAATTTGGCAGGCCTTCCATCACCATTGGTGAATTACAACATTCCTTGTCTTAGTTTTTGTTTGGTGGTGTTTCATTACAAGATCTTATGGGTTGCGTGACAAACGCAAAATATAATTTTGTCTGATGTTGTCAAGACAACATGTTCGAGGCCCAAAGTCTTGTTGAAACACATTTGTAACACGATAAGGGAGGCTGCAGCAGATTGAAGAAAAGATGAAAAAATCAACACTCACATGAAGTCATTTCCAAGGACACCTCTTTAGAAAATGAAATTGCACTGCAGTGCTGATTTCGGAGGCGTAGATAGAGACAAATGTAATGGCAAGTGTTTTTACTGTTTAACGAGTTGACCTTGATGTAAAGGGGGAAAAGTATTAGGACACGAACTCAAACAAAACCCTGACTTGGGTTCCCTGACAGGGAAAGAGATATTGCTTACACAAGCTGTCTTTGTTAATTCCTTACTAAACACAAAATGTCACAGCTCTTTCTGTATATACAGTGGGGTCCATAAGTCAGAGTCCACTACCAAGATCTGTTTGTTTTCATCATTCATCAAAAACTTTTAAAAAATTGACGTGTAACTACTTCACTAAGCTCTGCTGACATAATTACCTACAGCTGCAAAAACTATTGCAAAGGAAGTGTCCTTTTCAAGATTAAAGCACCTGCAGTAGCAACGAGAACACACAGAAGACCATATTAATTATGTCAATATCCAGTATTAATTGTTACAAGACCAAAATAACTCACATTGTGTATTAGGAGTGTCCATGTATTAAAACGTATTGAAAAATAAGGTGTCACAACATTTTTAGGAAATTAATGGCAATGGTGTGCAAACAAAATATTTATAAATATTTCTATTTTATACCATCCTTTCTCAAACAAACTTTTTGAAAAATTTGTATCAGTGTTTTATGACATTCTTGTATAATAAATACCACGTAAAAATGTTGTGTTAATTTTCGATGAACGATGAAAACAAACAGATCTTGGTAGTGGACTCAGAGTTTTGGACCCCATTGTGTGTGTATATATTCATATCAAGTATGAATATTTAATTAATATCTGTCCACTACTTTTTATTTTTAAAAATGAAGATAAGGATATTTTTATGAAAATCCTTTTTCGTAGGACATATTCTTGTGCTCTTCGACATAATTTTTACAGCGTTATACAGTTTCAAACCAAATGAGAAATTAAAAAGCTGATTTTAATATGCCACGGTTTTTATTAAAATTAAGATTTTTTTGGGGAAAATTTTTTTTTCATGAATAGTGAAAAGTTAGCTCATCAGTTAGCAAGGGACACTTTAGTTTAACCATGCTGGAAACTGGAATCCATTGCACCACACAACACCACTGTTTAGAGATATGCCAGTGATCAGAAGCCCACTGAAGCGCTGTTATGACAACGGCATTGACTGATGCAGAAAATTAACAGAGCGGCTCATTAACATTTGTTAGCAGCTAGCTAGATTAGTCAGTCAATCAGTTTAGGTAAGTTCTTCTAAAGGACAAAACTTTGTACTCTTTATTTATAAAAGATTTCTGTGGTTTGGGTTGGTCATATAGGAATTGTTGTGGGCGACATCGCTCGCTAGACACACTAAGCTCTAGCTTGCTACCCTACCGCTTGGTTAGCTGGCTACTTTGTCTGTAGTGCATGGACACAATAATACACCTTAATGCAAGAAGTAGTTTTTCTCTTTGTTAGTTAGCCAAGTTAGCTAGCAGTATGTAAATATAGCAAATTAGGTAGTGACAGAGCATTTATTACTAGAAAGTAACAGAACACATAATTGGTCAATTTTAAGTACATATAGCATTTGAATCATCAGCAGCCTGCCCAGTGGTGAGTATTGTTTGAAGTAGACAGAGTTAGTATCGTTAGGTTTCAAAACATTGTGTATGGAAGACTTGTCATAGGTCGAATTGCTTGTGTGAATTTCTCATATTTTTCAACTTTTTGCCAACCACAATCTCTCACGAAAAATAGGTTTTTGGTTTATTATTATTAATAAAATTAAAATAAAAAAATTAAAATATTTGGAATAGATCCCAATCTGTTTATACGTATCATAGAAGTTAATGATTTTGGTTGTGTTATCAAATGATTATTGTTTGCAAAAACAATACTTTGTAAAGCCTCATTGTACTGCTTGCTGGATTAACACACACACACACACGTGATTTAAATAATCAAAAGGAATTAAGCAATTCATTAACGTTACACAAAACATTTTCTGATAAAGGTAGCCAAATTCCTGGTACACACTACATTATTTGAACTCTTAATTAGACATTTTATTTGGCCTTCAGTTTCCCACGACTCTTTGTAAAAGAGGCATGCATGCTGAAATTAGACCACAACTTAAAATCTCAATTTGGGTAGTGTGTCATTTACGAGCTCTGAAGCTTTCCAAGCCACTCGTGGATAGTCAAAAGTTTTAACCCCCCCCCCACCTCCGTCTTTGCGGAGCAGCCTTTTAGAAGGTGGACTAAACATCCAATGAAAAACCCCTCCAGTAGACGTGTGCAGATAAACATGCAATAACATGAATAAGAGTTTATACCGCCCAAACATGGGTGTTTTTTATGATTTTGTTAAATGATTTTAAAACTACACTTTAAATCGATTTCTATAGCACCACCCAGTGTCTCGGTGAGTTTTCAGCAATACAAGAAGATGAAGACAAATATGAAGAAGAGGAAGAAGAAGAAGACAGCAACAATACCTTCAGTGTTTAATAATAAAATAATAACAATGTGTAATAATCATTGACTGACCATTTAAAAATGTGCTTGATAGTTTTTTTCAACTAGGGATTTGTTGTAAATAAATTGCAGTAGTTACCTCACACATTAAAATACCTAAGCATTAAAAACATGCTGCATTAATTTACATTACATTAAAAAGTGCACTGCAGTGCCTGTAAAAACAAAGTATTAACCACAGACATTATCACAGCAAAAAAAAAAGGAAATATGAGGAACAAATCACTTGGCCCTTTTTACAAATGGATAAAGTATGAAATCCTCCTTAACCACATATAAATGTTTTGAAATTCCAGGACTGACCAGAGCTGCAGATGTCCAGGATAAATTGGGAACATCTGAAGCCAATTTGTACCCCCCCCACCCCCTCACGTTGTTCGACAATCTAATCAGTATTACACTGAAATAGACCCTGGTCTGCAACATGGCTTCAATGTACATTGTGTGTATTACAGCCAGTCTGCTAGCAGTCTGTTATGCCAATGTGGGTTTTTCTTTTGTGGAGAAGCTCTTCATTCTAATTGGGTAATTACAGCATCGGAAGAGCCGTATGCTCTATCTTTCTAATCTCAAAGACAGTGGCTTGTTTATGAGAACACAACAATTAGATTTAAATACACAGTGGATTAGAAGTATATGGGCTATATATGCCCTGAACGCAGACCCAAAATTGTAGCAGCTGTAGTTCAGAATGAAGCCCAAGACAAACCAGAGCATCGGAGAGGAAAATCTGTTTTTTACTGCAAATGATTGTCAAACTGAAAGGGTTTTCCCCCCAACCAATAGTAGTCCTTTCATATAATGCACAGATTGTTTCCAGTGTAGCACAACAGAAAATGGATCATTTCCGAGTGTAAACGAGAAACTAGCATGTATTTGTGAAACTTTTTAATTTCCTGGGATTCCAGTAGAATTGTAAATTAGATTTTGATTATGACATAACTGAACCAAGAAATTAAATTGCATAATAAGCAAGGAAGCATTATGGTGCTCAGATCTACATATATATATATATATATATATATTTTTTTTTTTTAAATAAGCTTGAGAGAAATGAGGAATTGATGGGTGGGCCCCTTACTGAATGCAATTATTTCAAAGAAAAACAAATCACCTGTGATAAACCAGATGCAAAAAGAGAAGATGTAATTGTCCTGAAATTAATGAAATGATATTGTAAAGAGTAACTGTATCCATATGTCCCTCTAAACAATGAAAAACTCTGATCGGCTTTTGGGCCCATGGTGTATACAGAAAGGTTATCTCTCTTGTACCTTCATAGGCTGTCCTTATTAGTTGGAAAATCTGTTTTGTTAAACATAATAGAAATTGTATTTGTAAACAGTAAACAGAAACATTCTGAAGCTTGTTCAGGAAAGCAATGGTTGCAATAAAATATATCACCAAGACCAAGAAACCACACAAACAAAACAAATTAATTTTAATGTGTGTTTATGACTACATTTACCCACAAGTACCAATGTACCATGCACAAGAACTTTCCTTGCGTGATGCTTGATGACAGGGTGATCCAGTCATCAATGAAATCCAATTTAAAGCCACAGATTCTACACAACCACAGCAATGCCGCACAGAGGTGTAAATTCCAGGTTGCACAGAATTATGGGATTCTTTACATGCAGTTATTTCACTTTGTATCAAATGTGTGTGGCAAAGCAAATACACTCCTCTAAACCACCACAAAAAAATTAAACAATATGAAAAAAAAAAATCTTTGGCCAATTTGTTCATGCTTCTAGAACAAAACAAATGGTCTCCATTTAACAACACAACAATTGTTTCATGGCCAATCTCTTAGTAACAGAAGTAATTGAAAAACACGATGCCTAGGCTTACCAGTATAACAGAACTTCAAAGAGAACAATAATTATAAAACATCCAAGCACAGTCTAAAATCGCACGTGTGAAACAATCTTTTGTGTTTACATTCAGCTCACTTCCACCTTGTCTGTCGCTGTGTGTTTGAGGCAGTCTCCTCAGGGCAGAGAAGTGTGTATCAACTGGGGTACTGCTGAAGTGCCCTTGAGCAAGGCACTGAACCCCTAAACTGCTCCGGGGGCGCCGTACTATGGCTGACCCTGCGCTCTGACCTCTCTGATGGAATACATATGTATAGGGGTCTGTGTGTGTATCTAGGAGAGATATGTGAAAAAGACAAATTCCAATTACCTTGTGTAACATGGCAAATCAAGTATATTATTATTATTATTATATATTATAATGGTGTGTGTGCCCTGCGATGGATTGGCGACCTGTCCAGGGTGTATTCCTGCCTCTCGCCCGGAATGGCTCCAGCACCCCCGCGACCCTGATCAGGAATAAGCGTTTAGACAATGGATGGATGGATGGATTATATATTATTAACTGATTTCACTTAGCCAATGAGTTTCAAGGTTGTTTTACTCGGAAAAAAATATTCCCCATAGGCGGGGATATGTATACGTCACAAGATTTCGACTGACTCACTGAAGCACCAACCATGAGCCTGTATCCAGCCTGTATCCAAACATAGGCTCGGGGGTTTATCATCTGAATAGCTATTGGTTGGTTGTACATAGAAGCCAGGTCAACACGGATCTAACCAGTTCCGCTGAAAATCACGGAAGCGTTGCATACGAATGCGAAAACTGGGGGTGCACAACATTTCTGGGGTCTGGGTGATTTGAACTTCATGATTTAGTGTCTTGGATGTCTTTTGAAGGATTTTGAAGACATGAAGACGCTCGCTTGTTTTTGGAGGATGATTCTTGTCTTCAGTGTCAACTCAGAGGACACATATGACAATGCTACTCATGTTCTTGTTACCATAATGATCTGTTTGCATCCACCTGGATAACATTGTGGCTAATGGGGCTCTACTTGAATGGATTTGTACAACAAATTTGAATTATAGTACGTTCTGGGTAGGTTTCTGGACACTTGAATACATAATTATCTGATGCACACATTTAAAAAAAATCTTCTTATAATTCATTTTCCTCTCATATCTGTACAAGAGGTGAGGCATGTAACCAAATTAGCCACTTTGGAGAGGTTTTGGTACACCAAAGGACACCTGGGTCCTGTTTTAGAAAAAAACACTGTAGAATTTGACTGCTTTTAGATATCTGTATCCATTTGGGGGGGGGGGGCTTGTACAACCCATTGTAGTAGCACACACAATTATTACTTATCTGGAATCTACCAAGGCTTTAGAGGGATATTTTTTATATTTTAGGGTATAAACTGTTGTATAGATGCTGACACTTTATTCCTTATTACCATAAGGAATATAGTGTCAGCATCTATCTGCACACGTCTACTGGAGGGTTTTTTCACTGTCTACTTCATATCAAGCCCTCAACCATGTCTGTGCAATGTGTACTTTTGCCGATATAAGGCTTGATGTAGTAGTAGTGGAAAAACAGGTGGAAACAGACATTTTCTAGGATTTGACATGAAGGGGTTAACATATAACAGTTTTTTTCCTAATGGGGTGAGACCTCTCACCGCACACATATTGTACATGAGGTCAGTGCCTCTTACTAACAAACAAGAGGTAATGCAACCACAAAGCCCAACCCCTTCACTATTAACACAATCCATCGACAGAGTTCAAAGGACCATTTCCAGACTCTTTAGTCATTGCTGGCTCACTAGCGGTATGGTCTCTTATACTGTTGCTCTATCTCATACTATAAGATGAAGAAAAAGAGTAAAACCAGAGTGCTTTATGGTTTCAGCAACAGGTTTTCATGTGCATATAATGAATTATTTTATTTATGGAATAAATACATGCATTACCTGTAGTTATTGTAACCGTTCATGGCACAGAAGTACAAATAAGTGACAAATCAGTGAAGCATATATCCATACAGGTAACCTCAATTAAATCACAATATTATTAACATTTGCAAATGGACTCAAAAATGCATACATTTTAATATACTTGGGTGAGTCTTTCATAAAGAATGCAGATTCCTCTGATCTGCAAACAAAACATGTTTTTGTTTTCAGAAATGAAAAGCGTAATTTGCCAATAACAGATTTGAAAACCTGTGGTGGGACAATATAATTGACTCATTTTCAGCATTTCAAAGAATCAAACCACTCCAAAGTGTTCTATGTCTGTGTCTATAGTCTCTGCCTAATATAGGCTGGGTTTTTCCAGGGCAGTGGTTTACGCTACAAACCAGTGGAGACAAGGACACAGATGGCAAACATAATGTCATCCGGTCTACCAAATAATCAAAACAGTCCATTTATTTAACCATCACAAATGTCAACATTGTCTTTTGTCAGTGCCATTTCCTGCTAATTTGTCATGATTATGGGAGAAGGAACTTTGACTAAAATCAAAGCTATCAGAGGTAGCGGTGAGTGTTCAGCAAAACAAAAACTCAAATTATCTTTATTTTTCTTCTAAATATAGAAATGCCATACTGTCTATTTTGATGGTTTGAGTCCCAAACCCTACGAACATATATTTTGCCAATAGTCCCATCAGCCCATTTAAGTAAAAGCAGGTGCACTTCATGGCATGACATCACATCTGCAATTAAGCACATTCAATAATTCTGTCATAACGTCAGACGTACAAAACAATATTTGTGACTGTCTTTGCACACATACAAATGAAACATGGGACATAACACTGCACACTATTGACCATAAAATAGCACTGAAAGCAGATTGAATATTGGAGGACAGTTTAAGTCAAAAGTGTAATTTCCTTGGGTGGAACAAATGACAAAGCAAAACACATTTTCAGCTGTGGTTAATGCAGCAGTTAGCTGACATGTTCAAGCTGTCTTGAATGGGAACCTAATCAGTCTGAAGGCAGGTTCTTAAAAGATATGTCCCAAGGTCAGCATCAATATGTTGTGTAATGGACAATTAGCCAAGTTTTCAGACTCAGTGACGGACGTGTCTGTACACATAAGGCATCACCTTGTCTTTATTTCACCAGGATAGTCCACTCAGTAATAATACTGTTTTCCAGGGAGTATCCATAAAGCATTACATTTACAGAATTTAGCAGACTCTCTTATCCAGAGCGACGTACAAGATGTGCATTAATACCTGGTAGGAACAATCATAGTTCGCGCAAGAGATCAGTGCAGTAATACAGCGATAGTCATCTTTGCAGGCATCTGCGTACCATACCTGTAACACTGGTATATATGAAACAGAATATATGTTTAGGGCCTTGTTTAGGGTCACCAAAAGGATAGGGTTTAAAGTACCGTAAAGTACCCTGCCATAAAGTACAACTTTTAGTACAGCAAACTGGCTTGTGTTAACCTAGAAGATGGGCACATAACTGACATAGTAACAATAAAGAATGGTAATATGAATCTGCACCTGCCACACAGGAAAAAAAACACACAAAAAAACATCACATTAAAACCAGAGTTGGGGTGAATTCCATTTCGATTCAGAAAAATCCTCATTACATCCTCATACTCAAGAACATGAGTGTTTTTCAATTCATGAATGGAATTGCAATTAATTTCCTCAACTGACTGAAGTGAAATAGAATTGACCTCACCCCTTATAAAACCATATAAGAATGTATCCATTTGCCGCAATACTCCAACATGTCATAACAGTTACAAAGGGTTAGTGCCTTGTCAAAGATGCAACAAATGCATGTTGCCAAATATTACATACAAGCAATAGAAAACACTTTTTTTTAAAAGTGGGAAATCTAACAAGTTTATCTCAAATAAAATTACACATTCAGAGGTATTCTCAGATCACTGAATGTTTCTAAAAAAATCGCTGCTTGTTTGGAGGCAGAAATGTTAGTGAGGGAGAAATAAAAATGATAATTTCTTCTTTTTTCACTTTCTGTAATGTTTTTCTGTCATCACTTCCATGGCATGTCTCATTAGAATGTTCAAGCTGTCCGGGCTTCATTACCAGCGGAACCACAGAGCTTCCCACACAACGGGATAGTGATATGTAATAGATCTTAATGGGGCCAAAAGTATGACCATTTTCATCAGAAACAGACATTGGACACAGCCTTCCTGACAGAGGAGCTACTGTACATGGGATGCAATGGATCCCAATGTAAAGCCTTTCAGATTCAGCCCATTTGTAGACCTCCAAGCGATGTTCTAGGGCATGGATGAATCACGTGGTCTAGTACTGAATCCAGACCGTGCCAGTGCCGAGTGTGGCCGGCAGCCCCACAGGGTGACACATAATTGGTGGTACCATTGCCCAGGGAGGGAGGGATTCAATTGGCAGGGTTGTCTGTGTCTTGTCTCACACCAGCAACCCCCCTGGTTAATCGGACGCCCACAGTCTGCCGCTCCTCCAATGAACAATGTAACAGATCTCCGATGTGCTCATTTTAGACGATTATACCTTTACATCTGTTAACTTATTGTTTGTTTTCTGTCAGCGGGACAGATAAGGGTTTATCGGTTCTGTATGTCTTCGCTTCTGTGCTTGGCCGGCTGCATGTATGCATATTGATACTGTTGCATCAGCATGTGAACATTCCAGAAGGTGCAGACGTGCACACAAGTCTGAAACTCCTGCCATTAGCCAATGTTTATTTTCTACTCCGGAATCTGCTAGCTAAAACGCTGCAGGAACTGTAAAGGATGACTATGTAGCTATATAGACTAAATTCCTCCCTCCCTGGCTAATGCTATGCCCAACTAGGAATCCCCCAGCAGACTCCTGTCCACAGATCCTGTCATAGCACAGATTCAATCCAGGCTGAAGGACAGCACCAATGTATTAGCCTGATGCTCTAATGAATACTTGTCATTAGAGCGATTTTTTATGTTATTGTAATTAAATACCTTCAATTGTTCCTTACTTCCTGCTCTGGTGACAACAATTTTTTTTTAAAGTCCCTACATTTTACAATTCAGTACTTGAGAGGCCTCTCAATACTTGGAGAAGGGGAATATATTCAGGTGTCAGCCTGTCTGAGCATATACCATTATGTCAACCACTAGGCCCTGTTATGGTCAAACCCTTCCCAGCAACAGTCTGCAACAAATCTGCTTTGGGATATGCAAACATGATGTAAGCACACTTTGCAGTGTCTAGAAAACTTGACGAATACTCTCTAGGAGCCTCTTAGCAGAGTGAATATGTATCTCTCCAATTACCCAGCTGGAAGGATGGTCAACACATTATAGGCCTCCACCTGAGAACCAAAGAGGTCATTTTTTAAGCTATTACGTGGCAAATGCAAGGCCTCACACATCGTTTTTCAAGTTGGATCTCTTTCAGTAGCAATAAGTAAGGGATAATGTGCAGCGAGAAACTCAGTCGTTTCAAAACAACCCCATGACAGGCTAATGGCCTTAATCACCCTGAAGTGTGGTTGTTTTAAAATAACTGACTCGTTGTACGTTATCCTGTATATACCCCAGCTACTTACCAAAGGAATTGTAATCATTTGATTCGGAATGGTTTTCTCTTTCTTTTTTACACTAATGACACCAAGTTTTTTTTTGTTCACGACATGCCTGTCTTCAACCCCTCCTTTCACCACTCAGTAGAACAATCCATCACAAACACCAGATAAGTAAATGGGAGGAGATACTTCAACCACTTGTCGAAATGCCTCCATTGCCTTTCCGTTGGCATGATAGTCATGCATATTCCACTGGGCCAAAATCAACTTGAATTACAGAGCGCTCCCTCCCGCTTCCAGTGAACACTGAGCAAAACAGCTTTCATTAACCCATACGTGTTCCTCCAACATCCTCGTTTTAAGTGTAACAGTGCCTTCACACAATGGACCCATTAAGTTGATTTCCTGTCAGAGATCAAATTCCTGAACAGAGCATACGGATTGATTTAATTGCAAAGGTGAGGGTTGGCGCCGGATTATTGTACGGCTGCTGCTCTGCTAGTCAGGAGTTTCACACTGTGTCCTGGAGGCTTGCCACAATGCCCAAGGAAGTTACAAGCTGAAGCAATGGGGCATTTACTCACTCCACTGAGCTAGTTTGCTCCCAAAAACAGGTCCTGAAACCAAACTGCCAATTTCCACAAATAACAGTGAACTTTAATAAGTACCGAACACCAGTTTAATTTTCTCATGCTACCTCCTTTCTGCGTTCCGACATAATGAGAGATACTTTATGCGGCCCGAGGAATTATTGGCAACTCAAATCTCTAACAGCATGTTCGACAAAATGATGCGAAGCACCCTGCGACTCTTCTCACAGCTGGTAAGAAGGTCAGAGGCTATGATGTGGAGTCTGATGCTGTTCCAGCGACAAGACTGCAGCAAACCACTAAACTTCTGCGTCTCATCTGATTATAGCGCCAATGAAGGCCAGATGGATTTTTTTTTATTTTTGTTTTTACATTTCCTGTCTTGTTCTTTCTAATTTGTACATAATTGAAAGGCATCCTCTATTTGTTGTCTTACTGGGGTGCATTTTTGTGCCGTGTTATTTATTACAAGGACATCCACGCTCCTGTGAATAGATCAGGCAGGGCAGATGTTTCGCCTGCGTCTTCTCCCTCTCCTTTCGCCCGTGAGGCTGTAAGTTGTGGCACACCGGAGCGTTTCATTCGCCATGCTCTCAGTCCGCAGGCTCGCAGGGTTGGAAAGAGGGCCCTGCTTTTATGATTGGATTCCGGTAACAGCCCAAAATGCCGCAGGTCTTTTTTTTTTTTTTTTTTTCTTAAAATACAGGAGATTACCATATGCCAAAGCAGTAAAACATGGCTCGTTAATACCTGGGAGGAGAGAGCAGAATCTGTGTGTGTCACGTAAGAATGGCATGCTGCTGTCTCCCGAGTTCAGCTGTCTGCCCGTCTCAACACGCACCACCGGGTCACTTGAACCCTTCACAGTAAAGACATCACCATATTATTTGTTCCCCATATCCCAGGTCTAATCCCATATTCCTGACTCGAGAACACTTTATAAACA
Source organism: Aldrovandia affinis (assembly GCA_029706075.1). NCBI lineage: Eukaryota > Metazoa > Chordata > Actinopteri > Notacanthiformes > Halosauridae > Aldrovandia > Aldrovandia affinis. Next base: position 4,194,364 of record JAINUG010000068.1, on the reverse strand, counting down.
CCAGAGTCTCTTTTGTACGTTGTAATTTACCCTTCCATCACTCGACTACCACCGAAGTTCATTAAAACTCCATTCAACAGTCAGGGTCTGAACTTTACATAAGTTGCTTTATATTGCTGGGCTGAAAATATGATTATGTTAATTATGATAATGTTCGAAGGGTGTCCTTGAAAACCCTCGTCATTCAAATTTTTTTCAGGTGACCACATTTTGGCTAACTCTCCAAGCAGTAATCATTGCGATAATGTCCATTAAACAACTGCCTGCGAGATAGAACTGGAGATGTTAAAAAGTGAAAAGTCCAACGCATGGCAAGATTCATTTGGCATTTCCCATAAAAAAAGATCTTACACTGTACCATATAAATTAAGTGCATACGTAATCCAGCTTTTCCCAGAACAACCCTTGTTAACGACCTGATACAGGTGAGCAACAAACCTACATTTAACATTTGGTATAATTACGCTACAATTTATGGGACAGATTTATTACGATCTGTGTAAGGTTTAATGCTATGACATCAATCAACGTCTTATGAACACATGGCTCCTTTCAAAACAGTTGTAAAAGGTGTGTAATAGTACAGCTCAGCAGAAGAACCATTTACAATCACTGACTGTGAGCAACAAGATGTTTAGAAAAATTGACCATTTACTCAGGTATGAAGGAAACGACTGGCATAGCAATTTGTGCTTATTGTGAAGAATTAGTTGTGTGAAGTAACTCGTATTACACCGCATATAGCCTTAACACACTGTGCATTATTGCGCTCATGCAAGCTTACAACATGATTAACTAATGCAATGCCTTATATTCTTAGAAATGGAACATGGTAGAGAAGGTCAATTTACAATGTAGAAGAGACAAGGTCACAAGGACAACTGATGTATATTTTGTTTGACACGGTGTGCATGTAATAATAATGTTTGAAATGTAACTAAACTGTCAAAGTTTAAAGCTTTATTTATTTTATTGACATATGATTTTATGAAAATTCTAAAAAATTACATCTACCGCTACACATTTCTGTGGATGTCTGTTAAAGTATTGCCACCCCCTTATTCCATCACGTCACACACTGCGTTCTAAACGGTATCCCTCCTTAGCTGAAAGGTATGATACATTCAAGGGCAAGAACCAGGTATTATAAACGAATCATTCAAAAACGGAGCCTGGGGTCATTTTACACAATATCCCTCAATGCAATGCCAACAAGTACACAGCACCATGGATGCTGCATTGTGTTGCTCATTACAAGTTGTTTATCTTTAACGAAAGACGAGGCTTTTTTACATGATGGTTTGAGAAAGCTTGCTCCTCAACAGAAACACTGACTGGCACTGACAGGAAATCCTCTTCATATGAGGTATGTCTAACAAATGTATGTTGTCTAAATATGTGAAGACGGCGAAAACGGCTATGTCAAAGTTAAGTGTGGTACTCAGTCTAATTAATAAATAGCAGGATTATCCAAGGCAGGGTTCTCAAAGCATTGAGCGTCTCTTGAAAACGTTTATCGTTAAGCATACTTTGACACCCGTCGAACGCTTCACGAAACTCGTCCGTCACGCAACGTCCATAATAACGTGCATATTACTGTACTCTAGAACCATTGATTAAAACGTAACGTTGACGACAAATCACAGCAAATGTTAGCGAAAACACTCAATAAGTGATATAAAAAACAATGAAACCATTTATAAATGTAGCCAATATGCCATCATTTTACTTGGTTTAACTGTATGCGTATGCATGACATAAAATTAATTTCTGTGTATCGATTTATATTAGTATACAATACACTACTATACACTTCAAGATTAGCCTAGGACGAACCGCTAATACTTAATGTTATGTTATGAACGGTATGTGAATATTACTGTGGCTGAACATAAAGGCAGTATTTTAACGCTTAACTTGTATTTGGAAAATTAACGTTTACAGTGTAAACATACAAACGGTCAATGCACTGCAATATCCACGAAGACAGCACTCAAAATAATTAGGTGTAGTAAACTACGTTGCAAAAGTAAATGTATGTTTAATTACCTCTTGGTCCATTGCAGGATAGCTCATGTCCAAAAACTGGAATTCGGGGGAAATCAGCTCACTGAGGGCAGTTGCACCCGGCGTTAGAATTTCATCTCTGTTTTTCTGTAAAATCTCGCGTTTCACTTCAGATCTGAGGTCCAAATAGCAGAACAGTGTGATAAGATGCAACGAGAGGGATAGCACGAAGAATCCCAGGAAGACTTTACAATTGTTACACTGTTTCCTGCACAAGCAGGTTGAAGGAAGTTCGGGTTTCAATGCTTTCTCCTCTAAATTTACATTTTTTTCTGACAAGCCTTTAGATGCCATTGTTGTAAACAGTTTCAGGTATTGCTATTTCAGCATAATCAGTTATTTTCTAGGGTCTGATCTACAGCTTACCGGTAACTTCGACCAATGGACCCACATGAAAAAGACGACTCTTTATCTTCTCTCTGATCAGAATAAACGACCCCGTTTGCAACCCAGTCAATCACTACCAGCAGTCAATTTTCTGGGTACCGCCCCCTTTACTTTGATTGGATCCTGGATATGTCACGTTGCCCACATTCAATCCTGATACTCCCGCGCGCACAGCTCCCGAGTGGTTCCCATGTGAAGGAAATAGAAGGTGAATGCAATGAGCAGCTAGGCAACAGTGACTGCGTTTTAAGAGTCTGACGACAGAAATATTTCTTGCAAATAATTGCATTAATTTTGGTGCTGTTCCCTATTTTTCTGTCCTTGCCATGTGTACAAAATACAAACAGCTGCAGTTTAATTTTCACTATGCAAATCCCAAGCAACAAATCATATTTTGTTTTGGGAATCAACATTCAACATTGACAATTATACAATGGTCTTGCTTCACTGTAATGTATGCCAACTGCACCCATGCAGGAAGCACTGCACTTTTCTGGTGTACTCACATACAAGCCAGTGATTGTTTTCCACACTGAAAGCCACATAGCGTAGCCTACTACAGGAGAACTAGTAGCCTACTGATTACTGATGATAACAGGTAAACTGTAGGCCTGTGGTGAGTAACTAGGGCACTGATGTAGTGGTAATTTCTGGAAACCTGACTGAATTTAGCCCATTCTACTGCGGTGGGATGGAGCTCATTTTCCTGCTGCTGTGAACTCCTGGTAATCGCTGGCTAATGGCATTGCCTGGACTCAAACTTGTGTTGTTCAGGCTCTAAGGCTCAGTCTGCACTCGTGGTGAGCGCCTTTTTCAAATGAGCCACTCAGGAGCCCAAAATAATATATTTTTTACTTTGACTTTTTTGTAAAAGTTTGGTCCATGATGGGTCTCACCACTACCTCAATTGAATGCTCTGTCATGACCCAAATATGCAGATGAGTGGCATATTTAGAAAGTTCATGTGAATCTGAACATGCTATATCAGCATGGATTACATACATTACATAGCTGTTTTAGCTTGCTATATATGATTAGCTTGTAGCTATCTAAAAAGTGTCAATTTTAACTCTGAACAATGTTGGTGGATGGTTAAATCGTTTAGAAAACCAGTAATAAATTATAGCAATGCAATAACACATTTGGCACACATAGGGCCATAGAGTAGAGTACCTGGCCCACGTGGGAGTGGATGGTTCAGTGTTGCATCCTATGGCCCAGATGGATATCTGATCATGCCAGTGCTGACTGTGGTCAGGAATCCTGCGGGGTGACACATAACTGGTCATGCGTAGCATCGCCCAGGGAGAGAGGGTGCAGGCACCTGCAGTCTGCCAGCATCAGCTGTGGCTGTGCCGTACTCCAGCACAGTAGACATTGTAGCGCAGCTGTCAGATTATGAGTGAAAAAAAGATGGAAGCGTCTCAAGCCAAATTGATGGCAAACATTGCAGTGATGGGAGGCTCCTACAAGTTACAATTGTCCCTTCCAAAATGGGAAAATATGTGATGTGATTGGATTTATATAGCTAGCTAACCAATAAACATACATGCTGGAACTGTATCTGGCTAACTGTTGAGTGACAGTGAAGTATGAAGTGAATATATACTGTATATATAAATATATATATATCTTATGCTGATGACAGGCCTTGTGAATGGCTAATTTCATTGGAGAAATAATGTAGTCTGGTTGACCCTCCATAATTTCACATGCCTTTGTAAATTTGGGTGCTCTTTAAGCCTTGTACATGTTGCTAATTATACCCTGAAACTGTCAGCAAATAACTTTGCCCCAGGACTTGAGAATAAAAGCCAACACACATGATTCCCCAAGCCTTATAATTAGGAGCGTCACAGTTGTCTGATGCCATGAATATCTGTGTAGTGAAAATATATCGAACATCTGGGGAGTGACACATTGAGTGAGGAGATAATTTCTTGTTGAGGAACACACTGCTGGTATTTTCATTACACACATAAGCGCACCACAGTTACTTTTAGAAATATTTCAAAAAATGCACATTTAAGTTGATTTAAGTGATTCAGTTATGCTGAAGTGCTGTTGATCAATGAAACCTTTTCTGATGCAGGAGTTTTCTTCAGGTTTCAATGAAATTCAAGGTCCTGCAAGTTAAATATGCCAAGCATGCAACTACGTTTGATAATTATATTGAAGGTACCTGTACTTCTCACAGTCAAAGCTTCATATCATAATGAAAACCCCAAGGGTTTGGGTTTAATGTTAAACTCATTATTTAAAGCCCATTTCATGTACACTAGTGCTAAACCAGTGAGATTTGTCCATGCCCTGCAATCATATATGTGCAAGATGAACTTCAGATCCTCACAAGAAAATATTTGTTGATATATGGTAAAATATGAAATTGTGTGATATATTGGCACTTCCATATATGCACATATTGTACATTAATATTTTTATCTTATAAATGAACATACGTTAAATAAATTAGCACACCTACATACAGTACACGATGGTGGTACTAGCCAATGCATTTGTAATATTAATCCCATATTTGCACAGGTTTCTTTGTAATTGAATAAATGTTTTCACAGGCTAGGTTCATGACACATTCCAAATGCCTCTGTTTGATTCTTGCATTTTATTATGAGTAATTAGTTATGTGTTATATGAGATCATATCAACAGCTGAAGAAAAACCAGCACTTCTAAAACCATATGCAACTTTACATCTTTAAAACATTAAAATGAAAGGCATCATACCATAATACTAACACATGTAGAGCAATACATTTTCATATGGTCTGGTCTGTCACTTAAAAGGAAGGGGCTTGTGCAATTCATGTGTCAAATAACTTTGAATGATACACAAATACACGCGATCAAGATCTCTTTACGGGCCAATAAATTTCACAGTATTCTCACCATAAATGATGGTCGTAGTGCTTTATTGAGGCTTGTCCTGTCTTAAACCATAAGAGGCGTGCAACTTTGCTATTGATGTTTCTGAACCGTGTGTCACTCTAACCGAAACAAGGGGCCAAATGCTTTGTTCCCTGATCAAACTGTTTGTTCTCTGGCCGCAAATTATCGCATTAAATGGGAGTTGCTGACCATTTAACGTGACTGCCGTGCTGTGGCCCTGAACCATTAGTGAAGACACGGGATAATGTTTGAGCTACAATATGTAAGCCAGTATTATGGTACTCTTTCTTTTATACTTTGGCTGTTACGAGGAGGCAGTGGTAGGCCCTAATGTTTCAAAAAATAACTAGTTTGTAGTGAATTAGCAAACTTCAACGTACAGAAAGTAAAAGTTCACCAAATAGCTTGCTAGGCTAGTCCTAAGTCTGTAGTACTAGGATTTTTTTTATGAACCATGTACATTGCTTGTCATTATTACAATAAAACCCATAATTATAACTCAAAAAACTATTTTAAGTGAGAGATAACGATTGGGCAAAAAAGACGGGAAATTCACAGCAGCACCTCAACCATTATCTTGACCTACGCATTGACAAGGCTTCCAACACACAATGCTTTGATGCCTGCTACAGTACTGTAACTATGTAGGTCTACCTCAAACAATGTACTCACCACTGAGCAGGCTGCTGAGGACTCAAATTCTAATTTCTCTTTGAATCAACAACCAATTCGATTATTTCCTATTTATTTATAGAGGAACGCAGCACTTGCTTATAGTAATTAATGCTCTAAAAGAAACTAAAAGAGGCCATCACTGCCAGAGTAGTCAACATAAATACATAGTGTACATATATCTGTTGGTAGCAGACAACTATATATCACAGTAATCAAAAAGGGGTGACTGTGTCCCACTCACACTACCCTCCAAACTGAAATGCCATAATGAGAACTGCATTATTATCGCCCCCCGCTCCCCCTCCCCACACAAACACACACTTGAACTCTATTTTGCACAGCTTTTACATTTTACCCCCATCATCATCATCATCATCATCATCATCATCATCATCATCATCATCACATTATTATTATTATTGTTATGCTTATTATACAAGTATGATGTAGGCGTGTAACCCACTTTAATATTTTGTGTGCGCTCACATAGATATTGCACATATCCACTAAATTACTTTTGAAATAAACAAGGCTGAATACTTCAAGAATTCAGTTCATTTTGAGAACTACACCAGCAAATAGGCCAAATAATAGAAAAAAAGGCATATCAATAGGTTGTTGGAAATGAGCTCATGTACGCATTGAGTACTTTTTAATAATTATTTAAAATCTCTGAAAAAATTATTGTATTGAAGTGTACTTTGCTATCACACAAACTAACTGATTTTCAAATGTAGCCTTGGGACTGGTCCTTTTAATAAAAACTAGCTAATGGAAATTAGCTCCTTTGGCAAAAAAAATAAGTAACAATCATCTATATTGGTGCTGGATGCATTGGGTACTGTTTTACAGACATTTTGCTCTCTAGAAAGACCTCATTCATTATATGAAATTTCAAAGTCAAAGTATTCATTATATGAAATTTTAAAGTCAAAGTATTCAGCCCAGTCCCTCCACAGTGAGTTCAAATTTGTGGACACCTTTTCAGCAAATCAGAGATGCTACTCGATGAAGCTGGCATGTACACATTTATGAAATATCAAATTTTATTTATGACTGAACTCAGGAAGGCACATCATCCAGAGAACATGTATTTATTGTTTGACATGCATGGGACATGCATTTCCATAGCTGCACACTTTAACCCAATACAAACACATGTATAATAAGAGCGCATTATATGTGTCACTTGCTTAGTGATCATGGTGCCTCTGGGTGACTGAAATAGTCACCCGACTCTTTAACAAGGCAGCACTGAAATGCACACACACACACACACACACGATGGGGATGAGTTTGAACACGTTTTCAAGCAGCGGAGTAGCTTGCCAGAGTGTGACAGTGCTGGATGTGCATGGCTGCAGGAGGGCTCATGGGGGCCGTTGGGGTGGGGTTGGGGTTGGGGTTGGGGTTGGGGAGGGGGCGGGGACGGGGGGCTGGTGGTTGAGAGAAGCAGCCGGGAACGTTTTTCCGCTTGCACGTGCCGGGCCATTCCTTGTTGGAGCGATCCGTAATCCTCAAAGTGTCAGGCTCCCTTTGAAACAGTGGGATCTGTCGGCTCTTGGCACAGCTCACTCCCGTCTGTGCATCTGTCACAGAGCACAAGGCTGGGAGACTTCAATATCGTGGAATGTGTTTGGGGATAAATTGGAAAAATATGATTAAAACAGAGGAGACTAATAATTTCCTCATGTTCTTAAAAAAACAACTTTTACGGTCCACCCGCCTGATCCCCCACATCTAATGCATTTCCAATGAGACTCGCTGGCACAAACGTTGGCAAAGCCATCGTCTGCTCTACTGGTCCACATCCCTGCGGTCTTCATTAAACAATCGGATGAGTACCGCAAATGAAGCCAGTGGTGATAATGATCACAATTATGTGTACATATATTTTTTGACCTTTGACCTAGGGCCTGGTCCACTGCCGGCCATTGCGATGCACCCTTGAAAACGTGTTGCCCTCTGGCCGAGTGAGCCATGAGTTTGCTTGCGTCTTCTCCATGCAGAAGTGCGGGAAGATGTTTTGACTTAGGGATGCTGAAATCAGAAATAAAAAAATATAACGTTATAATAAAGCAACGGGGGTTGAATAGTACTGTTTTGAATAGTACTTTCACTGACCAGTTTTTGTGTCCACTGCTTTTACACAGACATAGCAACAAACAGGGTTGGTTTCTTTGACATAATGCAAAACTATTTTTTCCCATTTTCTCCCAATTTAGTAGCCAATTATAGCCTCTTTTTCATGTCAATCCCCCCTCATATTGTAAGCTCGCTGCCATAGCCCTGAGACCAGCAGTGACAAAGGCGATGTACTGCCTCCTCCGAGCCACCACCCGCCAAGCCGTCGACTGTAACTCCGGTACACAGAGCCACTCCTATATGCAGCAATCTCATATCGGCTTCCCCCCCCTCCCTGGGGCGGACAGCCAATTGCCGCCCCCTAGTGGCACTCCCGGCCAGAACCGATACTGGCACGGTTGGTGGAATCGAACCCCAGTTGCAGTAGCCAGTGTCGAACATTGTAACCACTAGACCACCGGGAGGCCCCTTATGAACTTGAATTTATGTTCAGCACTTCCCGAAGCTCCATGCAGCATCTCCCCAGTTTCACGCCGATTATGACACGCAGACACAGACACACACTAATTTCTGTTTCTATTTTTAATATGATATACTTATACTATATAAGAAAACTGTTCATGACAGCACCCACAGCACCCCCACTTCCCACACGTATGTCTCAGTGGGCACCATGGATTCCTAAACCTGGCACAACCGGTACCAGCTCGAGCCAGGTCCCCCTCCCACCGTGTCCGGCTTCAGTGTTAAACGCTTTCAGCAACCGCTATTCCCAAACTGTATCTGGACAGCAGATTATTCCTGGTGCTGGCTCCCTCCCTGTCTTCCAGCCAAGCAGAAAATTAACTTTAAATAGTTACAACTTGATGAATCAACTGACAGACTGTTGTGACTTTGTGTCTTGTTTCCTTGCGAAACAGGATTTGGCTGAAGAGAAGACCTGCAGTCCATTTGACCAAGCTACGACTTTGTAAAACACATGCATTGTACTTCATGTAATTCTGACCCCTTTTATAGTAATACAACTATGTACTATATGTTCTTCTGGGTTTTTTTTTTTACATTAACTCAAACTGGGTTTATTACTTTATTACTCTGTTCCTTATATACAAGAGGCTAGAAGTATCAAGACAGCTTCTAGGCATACTAGTCTACCATTCAGTGATGGTCTGCTAAAACTAATTAACATTTATTTGGAACAAACATGAGTTTTTAATCTTTTCAACATCTTTAACACATTTGGCGACCTTGTACACCCTGTGGACTGTGTTTTACAACCATGACCCCTGTGTAGTTTTGAGAGTGACATTACTGAGATAAACACCCTCATACCCCAGGCATTGAACTGGCTGAACAACTTCCGACTGGACTCACGACTAGGGCTGGACTGACATGGGCTTGAGAAGATCGTCTTTGTGAGATACTTGAACAAGCAACACGTTCTCTCAATGAAAGAACAATGCTTAGGAGTTGCACATGGAGCCATCTTCATGTGCAACTCCTAATTAAGGAATGAATTGCTTGAATAATTAATACAACAATATTTCACAATAGCAAAAACGTGTATGTACAACTCTTTCAACTAAATTTAAGATGTTTAGGCACACAGATGTAATGAAATATTGAATGAAAACGATAGTGGTAGTCAACAAGAAATCACAAGATATGTTCATATTTTATTCTAGACCTAAGGAGGACTATTTCAGTCTTAAAAGCCTTTTCCCATATTTTCCCGTTTCATTGGTGAGACAATATATCGGTCAGGTCCACATTCATGAACGTCAAATCATTTGAAAAATTAAAACATGACCAGAGAGATGACAAACTGGTTTATAGGAAAGGGGAATTGTTCACTTCCAAAGGTGTCCACATGGTCCAGGAGATCCACAGTCCTGACAGTTTTAGAGACCAGGAGCTAACTGAGACCTGGAACAACAGGTGATTTGGGATTGCATCAAATCAATGGCATATACGAGGTAATTGAGAAGTGAGTTGGAACAAAGACCAGAAACGGACACAGGATCCAGTGTTGTATGCTGCGTCACCTTCACGCCCGTACTTTGGTATCAAGCACTGCGTTGACCATCACAGAGTTTGTCACAAGTGAGACGGCAGGTGTAAGCCAGCCTCCGACCACACACGGCCTCCCAACACGCGACCGTGGCAAGCTGTCCGACAGATGTATAGCGATGTCTTTCAGGCCCGTCTTTGCTCCCTTAAAGCACTGAGTTCTGAGGGGACCCTCTGAAGCTGAACTATTCCAAGGGCAATAAAAATGATCTTAATATAAATATGCCTTTTATCGCTCTCCAGCATTGGGAATGGAGCTCGGTTTCAAATGCTTTTTTATGAGTTCTGGTGTTTAGAATGAGCTTTTGACATTTCAGTTTTGCAAAGCACTAAGAAACTGCCCTGAAGTTTACCCTAGCGGCAATCTTTTCTTATTCACTATTACATGATAGACACTGACAAAGCATGTGTGTTTTTGTCTGTGTGTGTGTGTGTGTGTGTGTGTGTGTGTGTGTGTGTGTGTGCGTGGACAGAAACCTTCAACATAGATGTGTGGCACTCCACAGAAATTCCTTGGGAATAACTCAACACCCTAAAACCACAGACCTGTTCCAAACACTCCAGCAGCATACGTAAGGAGTCAATGAATTCAACATGTTCATTATGCAACGATTCACTTTCACCATTACAATAACTCCTCTTGATAGCTTAAACCTCCTACATCAGTTGGTGTCTATACTAAATGTATGTAAATAAGTTATCAAGTGACAAATTGGCACATTTCTCTATGGGGAAAAGGACATTCTGATCACTGCGAGAATAAACATGGTCAAGAGGAATAATAATCTGATTCATTCAACCAAACATTAACATTTGCACAAAAGACAGCACGAAAAGCAGCTATGGCAACTATGATATAGTATAATGCTGGCTTACTAAAAAACTGATATAGATAACATAATGGAAACTAAGAACAGTGCAGTGGCCTCTGATCTGTATCCTTCATCATTGAGGCCCTCTGCTGGCCATATGATGCACCCACAGCTGTAAACTTGACAAGAATTGACAAGAAATGTAACTTAAGAACATCCAATTCTTAAGCCAACTGTCCCATTATACTTCTGGTTATATCCTACTGATAGTGGATGACATACAGAGGGTGTTTTATGGATTTTAATATCTAAATAGTTTAAATGTTTTAAGGTGCTTGATGTGAGTGCTTTGTGCGGGTACTTAGAAAACAAGAACACTGAAAGGACACAGGACACAGTAAGTCCTGACCCACATTCTATCTCGCAACAGTATCTTTGAAATCCTCCCATCATGTGAACAGAACGTACCTGACTGGAAATCACTTTCAGAGTTTGAAGATGGATCATCCTTTTGTTACTTAATCTGTGAAACAGGATTTAATCGGACACAGAACACATCAAATAATGTGTAAAGGAAGCCGCAACAATGGAGCATCTAGAACTGATGTTTCAAAATGTTGTTCACGTTCATCTATACAATACAATACAAGGGCAACAACCCAGGGCGCTTTACAAAGAGAAAAATAAAATAATAATACATTTACATAAATAAAATTAAATACAAAAAGAAATACAAAAATCTGAATCAGCTGACCTCTGACCATCTGACCACAGTTCAAACTAACAGGTGTTACGAACCCATAAAAACCACCCGCACTCCAATAGCCGGGTTTCAAACGAACAAAACGGAATGTGACAAACAAATATTCCTCTGAGTCAATGAGTCATAAAAAAATACAGGATTTATCTATGACATATGACAGATAATGGACATACTCACATGATAACAAAGGGATATCATAAAAATCTATAAAACAGTCTGACTAAGCCCTAGCATCAGAGAGAATAGGTTCTAAACTCACTCCCGTGCAAATCAAAATGGTTCTGCAAACTGCTTCTCTTACTCTACGCTTCCCTAACTATCAAAAAGTACATATGAAAAATATACACAGGGGAAAACAGTCAAGCAAGTAAGGTAAAAATCTTTGCAAAACTGTTTTCCAAAAAGGCACAGCTGAATGGCACAAAGTCAAAGAAAGGAAAAAGCCTCTTCTCAAAAAAATTTGCTCCAACCCTTATAAACTCCAGACAGGGGCGTGGCCAGATGAGGTTGAGGAGAGTGCAGCTGGGAACAGTCCAATCATCGCCAAAACAACCAAGCATCGGCAGCATGGCTTCAATCAGCAATCAAGCACCTGTCCTCTCTGGGGTCAAATTTTGGCCAACCATAACACAAGTAACACCATGAAACTTGTTTAATTTCATATTTATACACTCTGGGAAACAACTTTATATTAAACAATCTTCCTTTGAGTAGATTTACTCATTAGTCTGTGGTTATCAGCAACTAGTTGTCTAACAAGAACTTCCCTTTTCTGCAATACTGAGCCTAAACCACCTTTTTTTGTTTTACAAGGCACCATAATACTATTTACAAGCTTCCTGCTATAGGGTAGTGAGCTACTGGGGGCTATATTAATAAGAGGTGAATGCTGAATTGCAATAAATTACAATTGTAATAGTGAGAAATGTTAATATGATTGGTGTAGCAATGCATGCATATGACACATGCATATGTGGAATTCATGGACAGACAGAATGGACAGACAGAAGGCATACTATCAATGCATCTAATATCTTACTGGAACTGGGGAATACATTACTGTTGTCAGGTCATGATGTCATTATCAGCCTTTGATATCCTCAATAAAGCAGAAAGTTGATTCAATTCCATTTCAAATTTGCAATTCGACCATGTCAGGCCTCGGACCTCAAGCGGCCACACAAAGATCTGTCTAAGCTCAAGCGCTGGTGAGTGGTGCCTAGAGCGCTCCACCCAGAATGGGAAGGGAAGCAAAGCTCTTCCAGTCATCAGAAGAGAGAGAGAGAGAGAGAGAGAGAGAGAGAGAGAGAGACAGAGAGAGAGGTTGGAGAAGAGTGTTGTCAGTTACACTTACCAATACCCTATACCTTGGTTTAGGCCAGTGTTTCTCAAATAGTGGGGGGCGCGGTGCGATGCCAGGGGGGGCGCGTGTGACCAGAGGCGTAGCGTGGGGGGTGCAAGAGGGGCGCAAAATTGAAGAAAACGTTAAAAAAACAACCTTTTTAGCACTGTGGACCGGTTCCGAGGGGCGCGTAGCACCCCCCGGTCCGCGAAATACATAAACTGGTCTCAGCTTTTTTTCGCGTAGCACCCCGTCCCCGGTCCGCGAAATAAACGAACTGGTCTCAGCTTTTTTCGTAGCACCCCCCCCCGGTCCGCGAAATACATAAACTGGTCTCAGCTTTTTTTCGCGAAATGTTTTCTTCTTCCTAGGGGGGGCGTAACAGAAAATAATTGAGAAGCACTGGTTTAGGCACTGGGTGTGTGGTATCCAAGGTTAAAATTCATGTTTTTGAAATTACATGATATTTAGAGGAGCGTGATGGCATTGTTCATGAGCTGGCATACTGTTCCTATCCCCTCATTAATTCAGAGGAATTAGCTCACATAAAAAGCATTTCATTTCTTTCAAAACAATATAAGACCAGGTTTAAATTGTGTGCAGCTGTGTTAATAACCTTTTTTATATTTTTACGCTGCTAGGGGCAGGAAGCATGTGTGTTTGTGTGTGTGTGTGTGTGTGTGTGTGAGTGTAAGTGTATATGGAAGCCTGGGGGTTGTTGTGCTTAAGTTTAAATGTTCTGTTTGAAGAAATCATTCGACACCATTTTCAACTTGAGAGGCCTCCCCTATGAAACCACCTTCGGAAAGGTCAAATAGTTCAATTTGTTTAGGAGCAGATGTTTTCAAACATTTATTTTCCCCTCCAGAACCAAGAACACCTGTTAACTTAGACCACCATATTGGGGTTAATGTATTTGAATGTCTTAATTTTAAAATCAATTATAGAGTTGATGATGTTGATTAGGAAGAAAGGAGGTGGAGGTGTACCTTAATTTAAAGGCTACAACCTACTAAAATCTAATGCTCCCGTAGAGCTGAAACAACCTTAATATATGTACAATACATACTGCCAATATCAGCTAACACTTTAAAATTTGTTTTATAATTGGGTGCAGTGCATTGTAAGAACAAGCTTTGTCTAAATAAAATTGTATCTCTTGATTCATTTTGGTGCCAAACCAAAACGGAAAATATTGTAAGAGTGGTATGCGGGGTTTCACTCACCAAATAAAAAGTTAGGCCTGGTTGGCTGTAATTATGCTTTTTCCCCTTTTTTCTCCCAATTTCGAATGGCCAATCACATTCCAAGCCGCGATTGACCAATGGGGGGTCGCTGGTACGTGATGTAACACAGAAAATCCGGCCGACTGAATCCCTCCCTGGGTGACACTACCGCCAAATATGTGTCGCCCTGCAGGGCTGCTGGCACAGTTGTAACAAGATATTTAATGATCACAGTGAGTAAGGACTTCAAGTTTAACATATTGAAATGAGCACCACACAAGGCATGTACTGTATGTATATTTAAAAAAGATGTACTGTAATTAAATATCCTGTAATTTACACTGACACTTGTCACTGCCGTGTCAATATTTGGCAGGTCTGCCAGGCCAGTTGCAGGTCAGATCTCTCTCGCAAAAGAGATTTCTATCTCAATGAAGCTTCCTGATTAAATGCCACTTAGGCTATTGTGTGGTTCCAAGCTGGCAGCGAGTGCCGCCAGACGAGGGTGCATTCGACGCGAGGACACAACGTCGCGCAATGTCGACACGTTGGCCCTGTGCAAACAGAGAACACAAGGAGAGCCGGGTCATTCTCATTCTAATTTTTATTTCTAAATAAAAAGACTTTTCAGAGCATTTGGAATTGATAGTGATATAAACAGGTAAAGTATAAACAGTAAAACATGGTCGAGCGTTTTTTTTAGAATCTTCTTTTTCCTCTTCCCTCACGAAACAAGAGGCTGCAGATTTAAGACTGAACGCTTGTATGTCTTTATTGGGGTTAAACATTGAGCAGGAACGGTTCCGCTCAAAATACAACAGAAACGGAAAACATTACAGATACAGGTTAAGACTAGAAACACATATATGATATAATATTTGTTATACAACTGAATTATATAGCACAGTTTCCAAACCATCTCAGAAAATAAAATGTTATTAGAACTAGTGCAAAAAAGTTCTAAACAGTAAAGCACAGTGTAGAAAATGGCATAAGAAGTATTCCCTTCAAAGAATACAGGCTTAGCAGAGATGTCTAGATTTGTATCGTCCTTGTCCCTTAAGGTAGGCGTAACCCACTAGTTTTCTTATAAAGAAGGTTCTGCTATGCCATAGAATGGGCGACACCTGTCTGTGACACACGAGAAAGAACAGGGTACAAATGGCCTTTTTAGAGTTGAAAAATAGCCCAAAGGATAAAAGGTACCGTACACGAAAACATGCTCTCGTCCTTGTCCTTGGTTATCGATGCGCTAATGTCTTTCAGTGTAAAATGAAGTAAAATATAAAATGAAAATATGAAAACAACTTGCTTCCTATTACCAGTGGATTTAAAAAGGGACAACAATTTTTCTATTGCTTAAATATTAACAGTTTGTGTAGGCACAAATCTAGGACAACATGTCACACCACTTGTTAAAGACATGTTTTCAATATCAGATTTAAAAAATTGCAATCAGGTGTGTAGCTGGATCCCTTAAATTTTAAATACGTGAGAACGTTAATTCTTCAGATTTTAGTATTAAGGTATATTCCACAGACACAGTCACACAGTTGGACAAGATGATTGGCCAAAATGATTATTTAAATATTAGATTAAAAATCGGTCATTTGAGGCCTATGAAAGGTCCCCCTGCTTTTATAAAATTAGCATTGACTCTTGAAGAGAAATAAAGGTTAGAAAAATAAATTGTGTAAAACATTATACTGGCTTAGCATGCACAAATGTTTACTAAAACTGCAAACATGAAAATGATCTGTCCATTCTGATGAATACCCAGCCCTGCAATCTAAAAACAACATCAGACTTGTTTTGGAGGAATAGTATGTGTAGAGGTTTAATTTACCATTGTTTTACATTCATCTTTCCCCAGTCAAGGACACTGCTCCATTGGAATTTCACATTTGTATGATTATGTTTATCATACCTTGACTGGCATTATGGCTGCACATTGCCAAAGAAGATACAATGTCAATTGTGCTGCCCTGCCAGGCTGGATATATTTGATATGAAGCAGTCCTTGGTGGGTGGTCACATACCAACCTGTATGAAATGTGCAGGAAATGAACTAGGACAGTGAATTTGACAATATTGTATAAATATATATAATTCATATATAAGAAATAAGACTGTAGGTTGTAGGTTTGGTACACACACACATATATATATATATATATATATATATATATATATATATATATATATATATAACTGCATGTACAGTGACAATACAAAACTTATGGGGTTACTAGAACTTCCAAAAATGAATAATGAATTATTGATATTGGATGGGGAGGTCTATATGCCAGGGTCATAAGGAACTTGTAACTGAAAACATTATCATAAAAGTTAATGTATGACATTTGACCTTTTAATGTGAGGATCAGGGTTCTGGGTGACATCTGAATGAACTTATATGTGAAGTATCTTCAATATGCTATTGGCCATGTTTCGTTGTAATTTTACCCATGTTTTCTCAAAAATGTTCCCAATTGTTTTGTGTGTTCCTGCTCATCGCTGCAACCTCCTCTGTCAAATTAGGAGAGTAAAGACAGATATGTTTGTCAAACATGATGTCAAGTCACAGCTTCTCTTCACTCTGTAGTCCACCATTTAATCTTGGACAGACACGCAGTCAGAGGAGGACACTCCTTGTGCAGCTTGTGCAGGCAGACTGTGGGGGCTAACTGACCAGTGAGGGTCACTGGCCTGCAATGAGACATGGACGTACCGCTGACTGAGGTCCCTCCCTCCCTCAGGCCATGCTATGGCAAAACAATCGCCCATGCTTCAGACTGGAAATCTGACCATCTGTCAAGATTCAATGTGACCTTAACCTTTGACATTCTGACCTGGACACCGGTAGAATTTTCAGGGAATAGATAGGTCAAATTCAATATACTCATTATTTTATGAGTACGTTTATTGAAAATCTATAAATAATTGAGTCGAACAGCAGGGAACAGAAACTTGAGGAGCTTCTGTGTCCGTGACCTTGACCTTTGAAGATAAAATCATCAGGGTTCGGAGGGAAAGGAAAGATCACGCTTTAGTTGGGTTTAATCAAAATCCGGGCCACACTGGCATGATAGAGTGAGACGAGAAACGTGGATGAGAAAACATTGGTTCCAGGGGAGAGTCAGAATAAGGTTTGTGTACAACTGACAAGATAGATACCAGAAACTACTTCTGTGACATAGGTATGGAATGGAAATGGAAGATGGAAGGACATCAAAATTAAGAATAGTGAAAATGTAATTTTTTAAAATATTGGATATTAACATTATTTAAAAATCTAAAATGAATATTGTTACTTTGCCAAACAAATAAAAGTCAAGGTTGTACTGAGTCATGGCATTCATTTTGATACAGTACAAAGATTGTATGTGTATCACATTTAGATAAAACAATTTAAAGAACAGCAGGGCAGAAGAAAAATCGTATGGTCAATTTACCAGTAACAAAATGTAAGATATACTTTTTAAAATTCAGCCTGAGCATTACCCTAGACATGAGAAATTCTTGTATCAACTTTAAAGAAAATCTGTGAGGGTCATGTCAGTAATAGAATGACCCATAGATTTCTAATGTTTCATATTGCAGTTTTTGGGAGAGAAAGACAAATAAGCTCCTTTGATCTAAGAAAAATATATCGGATCATTTCAAAGTGTGTATTAATTTGTTGCATTGGAAGACATATTGTTTTTGGTTTAGTTTTCTTTCAACCAATCCATATGTATGTCTTTCAAACCCAGGGGCACATTATATTTTACAGTCTAATCAAACTGAACCAAAAAGAAAGACGTTTAAAAAAAAAAGACAAGGGGGGAACTTTCTCAAACTTCATCAATCACACTGTGGGAAGAAAAAAACCCAGTTAAGTAAAATGTAATCCCTACAAGCAGAAACATGTGTGAATGATTTATCTGAACATATTTTAGCTCGCAAAGTCTCTGACAATAGCAGTACCACACCTTGAGAACAGATGGCCTTGATAATGTTTGGAGAATTCAAGATAATTCTTTTTTGACCCAACCTTTTTTTTTTTTAAGGGATTTCAAATCAAAAGGTAATCTGTACCAGTTGAATGGTTCTCATGTGTAAAATTGGCACAAAGTACATACGTTTTTGAGATTTTGCATAAGTGTGAAAATATTCAATACATTATAAGAGACTGTTGAAAGGGTTTACAGTCCACGAAAAGAGTGACTACATAGGTCCAGGTTTGACACATTATGTATCAACAGTAATATGGACTTTTCTGATATTCCAAAGAAAGGTAACATGGAATCATGAAATTGTTTTCTGTAATATCAGTCAATGATTTTACCCCCCCCCAAAAAATGTTTTAGCATACACTGAAATGTATTATTTTATAGGGACAAAGATCAGATATGCAAAAGACCTCCATGACAGTATTAAGAAAATCCATTCTCATGAAAATATGGTACAAGACAATAGCAATATGCCAAACACCTAGCTCTGCCATGCAGGCAAAAATAAATGAATGCATGTTGTTGTTGGTTTTCAAGCCCTCAATAATGAAACAAGTCAACGGTGTGATGTGCTGTGCTACTTAACACGTTTACCATTGCATTATATTATTAGGTTTCTCTAGTAAAACTGTTTTGATTATCAGATCAAAACAGTTTTACAGTTTTACTTTGCTGCTTTGTCTAAAACACACACACACACAAATTATTGTATTTGTCATATCGATGTAAGGAACCCCTATTGTTTCAAATAAAAATATGAATGATATGAAATTGGTAAAAGGGAAATAAATGGATAATTAACCTGCACTTTGGTCCTCTTCTGACCATATGACTGGGATTTGTTACAGGGAGGTATTCCTAAATATAAATTCATGTTTTTTAAATATACTTTACTACTTCTTATATTGAAATATATTCCAATTACAAAAAGGCTCTCCACATCTGCACACTGTGTCCTGTCACTGGACCCCCGTACAACAGTGTGGAGTGGAAAAAAAAAGGCCACTTGTACCCAAACCCTTCCCGGAAGTAACACACCGACACCTTTTCAGAGAGAAAAAATACAACTCTGGGTGCACACAGGAAGTGGGACCTCCTCACTTCCTTTATCCATCCCTCCCCACCCCACCATTCCCTCTCTGACCACAAGGCCCAAGTTGCTTGCCGTCGGGGGTAGGGGTGGGGGCGTCACCCTGTTCCTCATCCTTCCCTTTAGAGCAGACCCCCTCTGCGGATTTCTTTAGTTTGTTTGGGGTTGGAGGGTCGTAAATCACTCCTCTCTGGTGGAGGCCTCCTCCATAGGCGTGATGGTCTCCAGGGTTATCCCGCCGCTGTTTTGTACAGTAGAAAAAGTGACAACGGTGTGCAGGAGGATGAGGACCAGCACGCACAGTTTGAGTCTGCTGCTGCAGAGCCGGGAGGCGGCCGAAACGGGCTGGGAGGAGTGCCCGGGCCACGGCGACGAGCCGGCGGGTCTGGCCGAGGCGATGCAGGCGCCCTCCGACGCCGGGTCGCAGCCGCTCCATCTGACATCGCAACATTCTGGCTCTACATTGGTTAAATGGTTTTCTAGTAGCCCTGCAGCACATGGAGAGAAAACAAAACGAATCAGGTCATTCCATCTCCAGTTCAGCTGATGTGAACAAAATGGCTGCCGTCAATTACATATTGGTGGTGGTTGGGGTGAGGCGTCCATTACCGATATCAACTGTTATAAACCTATCTGGCCAAGACATTTCAAATGTTAAGGATTATCTGGCTGATCATTACAATAAAATTAGTGTTCACTACTTCAAACATTCTTCAAATACTAATTCAACACCAGTAACCACTAAAATCATAGGAAGCCCAATTTCTCTGGTATCAAACAATAGGAATCTTCAATTTGTTTGCAGATTATCATCTATAATTTGTTAAATAATTTGTATAATTCACAAGGTCTTCGGTCATTCCAAGATATAAATGAGACATCCTCTCTCTCTCATTCTTATTTCTTGTATCTCACTCCACTCTACCCTTAAAAATTATGTAGTTACCTAGGGCATTTGACTACAAGTCCCATGTTCTTGTTTAATCTCTCACTGCTTCTGGTTCCAATCAGGGCCTTGTTTCTGTTCTTAAAAACAAGTTTATAATGACTGAAATTACCCCAACAGGTATGACTTTGCCCATTGGAACTTGCATGATTTGAATGTGAATCTAGATGTTATTTTTTGTGGGTGCTCTCTGGGTGTGTTGTGGGTGGATGCTGGGAGAATGTCCTGTTAAAATGTATTTTTGGAAGTTTGTTTCAGAAGTGCTTTCCTGTGTTGATGTTACCACGTCACTGGGGCTGCACCTTTATGGTAGAGACACCCAAATTCAGTTAAAACCCCTTCCACCTTATGGAATTATATGGAATTCTGTCCAAACTCACAAATATTATGAGTTATATGCATAATATCATATGAAATTTAAAAAAAGGGAATATGGATAAATGATCAGAATTTAACAGAATCAATATGAAGAATGACATATTTAATATTTAATAGTGTTTTATTTTTTGTGTAAAGTGTCATCTTTTACAGACAATATTTCAGTAATTTGTTTATTACGTTTCCTGGAAAAACAACTACATTCCCCAGGATGCAAACAACTTCTATGCAATATTGGAAGTTGATACAACAAAGGTTTAATTCAGAACATATGCAAACAATGCACAAAAAAGCATAGAAACATACATATGCATGTGCAGTACCCTCCACATTTATTCACACGCTTGATAAAGCTGAGCAAAGAAGGCTGTATAAAAACAATAATGGAAAATTATATTATTTTATACTAATACAATAGTTCAGAGAAAAATATTTTCAAAAGACTAATAACCAAACTAATATTTTTCCCCCAAAAAGTGTAAAAATTATTTACACCCCTAATAATTATTTTAAATAAAATACAACAAAAATAAATCTGTATGAACATATAACGTTTTAAAGTTCATCTCAATCTCAGGGAACTGTATTGTGGCCTCCAGTTTCACAGAGGTATAAATATTAGGTAGCACATGCAGAATCCATTTGTCATTCATCACCACGGTGAAAGGCAAAGAAATTTCAGAAGAAACAAGACAATGTGATGTTGACCTTCACCAGTCAGGTGGCCAGATGGTTGCAAACAAATACAAAAAGCTAAAGATACCACTTCCCACAATTAGGTCAATAATTAAGAAGTTTGAAATCACTGGAACAGTGGTAAACCTGCCTGGTAGAATGTGCATCTTGTCGCCACACACAGTGAGGCAGATGGAAAAGAAAATTCCAAGGGCCACAGTTCAAGATCTACAAAACTTATTTTCATCTTTGGGACACAAATTCTCCAAATCTACCATCAGATGACACATCCATGCCAATATGCTTTTTGGAAGCATTGTCAGAAAAAAAACTCTCTGAGGGCAATGAAGAAAAATAAGCCCCTGGAGTTTGCTAAATGGCTTTGGAACTCTGATTGAAACTGTGTGTTATGGTCAGAAGAGATCAAAATTGAGCTTTTAGGCCATGCACACCAGTGGTGGGTTTGATGTCAACAGAAGAATGCTTATGTTGAAAGGAATACCTAATTATTTTGATGTTATGGGGTTGCCAGTGTTAAATGTTAAAAATATTGTAAGATGAAATAAATAAAACAAGCTATGTGCAGCAGACAGTGCAGCTATGGATGTCACACTAGAAAAAGTCCAGTGCTCTAAAATTTGTAGTTAAATGTAATCAGCACAATTGTATTGATTTGTAGCATCTTGGTCCCTGATTGTATAATTAGTCACATGTCTGTGTTGATTGCCAAACAATTGCTGTACTCAGAGTGCCTACAACGACACCTGGAGGATAACTGCTGAAATTCAGCTTGATGGCCCAGATGGTCACATGTTCAAGATTTTCTCTGGGCTCTTCTCATTACCTGGATTTGTATTTTGTACAGCCTTCTTTGCTTATTTTTATTGAGGGTGCGAATCATTTTGGAGGGTACTGTATATCTGTATCCATCTCTCTGTCTCGCGATCTCTCTCTCTCTATATATATATATATATATATGCCTAGGCGGCATGGTGGTGCAGTGGATAGCACTGTCTGAAGGTCTCGGGTTCCCCCCCCCGGGGCCTTTCTGTGTGGAGTTTGCATGTTCTCCCCATGTCCGCGTGGGTTTCCTCCAGGTACTCCGGTTTCTTCCCACAGTCCAAAGACATGCACATTAGGCTAATTGGAGAGTCTAAATTGCCCGTAGGTATGAGTGTGTGAGTGAATGGTGTGTGTGCCCTGCGATGGATTGGCGACTTGTCCAGGGTGTATTCCTGCCTCTTGCCCCAATGCATGCTGGGATAGGCTCCAGCCCCCCCGCGACCCTAACTAGGAATAAGCGGCTGAAGATGAGATGAGATGAGATATATATGCCTTGAATATGTCTGTTTGTGTGTGTGATTTGATAGATTTAGATTTGATATTTGAAAAATGAGAAAAAACCTATCATGAAATGATCAACCTCCATTTTGTGCTGTGATACACAGTAAACTCATGCGTAGTGAACACGTGAAGAGGCCGAAGTAGTAGAGGAAATAAGGAAAAAATGAAGATGACCAAGAGGCAGTCCTAACTGTCACACAGCCATCGTATCATCCAGCAGATTCAGAGTGCATTGCATGCTTTCACAGGTTCCAAAACAAACAAAAGGGGAAAAAATGCCGGTTGCTAGGGATCTCACTGTGGTGATAACAAAAACATTGGCAAGATTATTATTATTATTATTTTTAAACATCTTCCCTTGATAACCAAAACTGGAATGCAAGCTGTTCCTTTGTGCCAGCACTCTCTGTCGTAAACAGATAAGAGTGTGGAGGGACCAAATCTGAAGAGAATGATTTAATTGAATTGTATTACATCCCCCCAGTTTTCTTTGCCAAAGGCCACCTGGGAGATCACTTACGACACTTTATACACTTAATTGAAAACCGCTCCCCAAATGAGCTGAAACAGTGCTTAAATTGATAGTGATGGGAAATAGCTTATTTTGTGATAGCTTCTTTCTAGGCAATGGGAATATTATTTTTGTTTTGCCATTGATGAAACACTGGCTTACTCTGTGAAAACCAATGAATGCTATCCTCAACCCTTGGTCAGGTGCCAAGGGAAATATCATGAAGTACAAATGTTATATAAACTGGAATATACACTAGATGACCCCTTCGTTATTTTGGTTGTTGCTTCTGCCTTCCATGTTGTCAATGAATACATGCAGTCCAACCAATGAGTTTTTAAACATGTTCTAATAACTGTATTATTACTGTTGAATCGCCATTAGACATTGTGCTCTCCAATCCCTGGAATGCACATTAACCTTCGCTTTGAATTACCTGATATAAGCAAGTGATTTTTCTTCCATGTCTTATGAGATTCATTCATTTCTGTTAAAAAAAACTAAAACACTTGGCCAATTTCAGGACACAGCAAGCTTAGTTTGAAGAGGTGAGTTTGAGTTCACAGAAACTCAAACTTCTACTCTTGCAACAGAAACAGCCAGATTTAAGCGTAAAAAGTTTAAGCGCTATTCTGACCCCTCAAAAAATCTCTTCGATGTTAGCAGTGGGCCTTTTTCATCCCTCTCGAGCCTCTCTCACTTTATAGCGAGACTAACATATGACAATTAGTCTCCCAATGTGCAATTCCTCTGAGGGTCACGGGAGATAACTAAGATGGAGGGAGATGGATGGGAGACGGGAGTGAAGGCCTGTGTCACCGGGAAGAAGACCCGCTCACTGCGAAGCACTCACCTGTACAGATGAAACTGGATAATCCCCCGTAGACCAAGTCATCGTTGTCTGGTAACACAAACGGGCATCTGGTTTGGACCTCCAGACAGTATTGCTTGCAGGGAATCCTGTAGTGGCACTGACTCTGGGTAGCATTGAAAAATTCTGAGCATAACCAGGCTTTGTAGACTGACTGAAAGAAGAGGAGAAAAAAACAAACAAATGTCAGACATCTGCACTAAAGTGTAACTGAACGATATGCTGACACAGCACTCCTCCGTGAATACAATTGACCTTAACCAGCTTTGTCAACAGGCCCCACACCAAACCACAGAATTGGCTGGCGGCGTAGAGTAGCGGTTAGGGAAGTGGACCTCTGACTAAGTGGTTGCAGCTCCC
This sequence comes from Aldrovandia affinis, assembly GCA_029706075.1. Classification (NCBI taxonomy): domain Eukaryota; kingdom Metazoa; phylum Chordata; class Actinopteri; order Notacanthiformes; family Halosauridae; genus Aldrovandia; species Aldrovandia affinis. The sequence goes on along the minus strand of JAINUG010000068.1, from coordinate 4,169,861 downwards.
AGTCCTGAGTGGTGCGCTGCTGGCAAGCGAATTGTGCCTATGAATATCCAGCTACATTGACGTATGGTTTGTAATCTGTGTACAATGTGTTGCCTTGGGTAAGGGCAGTCTATGCTACATAAAAAAAATACAATCCCACAATGCAATAAAGCAAAGGAAGGGCTAGCATTCCACACAGTTGTGCTTCGTGTACCAATTGAACGTGGCTCTCTCCTGTCTTTTATTAGATGTGTGTGCTATGTGCCCACTTTGCAGGTCACCGCGTTGGCTCCCCGAAGCAACTCTGCTGCTGTGTATGTTGAGGAGCGCCGTAACCCTCTCTTGGTGGGTTGTGAAACGTTTCTGCTACTCAACCTATGCTCCTGTCCTGCTCTCCACTAAAGTGTGAGGCTTCCTTTGAGGCAGGACGAGTTCTGCCTTCCTCTTGGCTGTTGTCTGCTGTGACGCCTCGCCCGAGTTGTAACGTGCTGAGAGGTTAGGCTCGCGTGGGGATAAAGTCTTGACAGGTTCACTCTGATCAACATTGCCACTCTAAACGTGGGAAGCTTGAAGGGCGGATATAGTCACTGTCGACACATGCCTCATCGCCATCGCGGGCTGGCACCATCCAAAGCCCGAATCAATCTGTTTCTTTTGAGTTGAGACTGTGAGCCGGACCAGGACGGATCGATGTGGGTTTGTTTTTGCCCGTGTGAAAGCCCCTTTTGTATTACAACAGAATGAGCGGCGGTCAGCTGAAACACGTTAGAGAGACGGAAAGAAGGACCGAGGCATTCTTCCAGCTTGTTCATTCCGCAGCAGTCCCCCACAGAGACACTCTGATTAAATGAATGGAAACGTATTGAGCATTATCGGTGCTGCGGTCACCGGCTTTCAGCAGTGGGACGGGAAGCCAGAGTGACGCATGGGATTAGATTTGCACGGGCCAGCAGTACTTCAGACTGCGGCTGCGGTGGTGATGGCGCACTGACGGACTCATACCCCCCGTCAAGCTAGACACAACCTCACCATGCTGGTTGGACCTTCTTTCCCACCTCGTGGGTACAGCCATAGAAACACTGACCCATAATCTGGGGCCTCTGCTTTTACAGTTTTACAATAAATAAAATAAATTATAATTTTTTTTTTTACAAATGGTCAGTTTTTGTTTCTTTCGCCTTACTTTTTGACAGCCTTTCTTTGGAAAAATGTATTAATTCAAACCCCTTTGGCCCATTAATTTACATTAGAATTTAAATACGATAACAGAACAAGAGTTTAACTCTTTATATGCACAAATGGGGTCTCTGGCTTGAGGTGTTTTTTTGTTTTTCTCCCCAGTAAATGTATTTGAAATGCATTCATGTATTAAATAATGTTGTTCTGAAAATTCACAAATGTTACTTTTTGAGATAACGATGTTTTAAATTTACTACTCCAAGTTTCCACAGCAGGGGCTTGAAGGCCCCTATTCATTTCCTATGGGAAATTTAATTGGAACTTATTTACCGTGCACAGTTCATCAAATAAAACCATTCGCACAACTGCACAGGGCTGTTTATACAAAATTATATTTGTAGCATGTTCATACATACTTCATAATATACTGGCACATCTTTTGTATCATCTGCAAGTGAAACTTTTAATTAGATCTAGTGAGTAAATGGATAATTTAGTTTTTTAGCTGGCTAGCTGATTGCCGCGGATTTTGGGAAGTGACGAAGAGTGAGATTTGACCTCAGCATAGTGGTTGGGGAGGTGTGGGGCTGAATGACATTTGAGTTTTTGAGTGGGAGAGAAGGGGAGAGACTCTAGTACATATTTAGCCTTTTTGCCAAGCATGAGATTAGTGTGAGAGTGAGAAAGAGTTGGCAGCCCTGCTGGTTAGATGTAATATGTGTTGATGTGGATGTTGCACCACACAAAATAAATATTTAGACATGTAAAATATACAGTATACATTTGAAACACACACTATAGCTAGCTAGCTACAGCTCGATGGACAGGTAAATATGTAGCTAGACAGTTAGGTAGTGTATTAGTTATCTATCTCTATCGCTGGTTAGCTAGTTAATTAAGGTAGGTGGGTATTTTGGGTAATCAACTTATTGATTGATTAATTTATTGATTGGTTTATGGACTGATAAATTACTGAAATGAGCTACTACAGATTCAAATATAAAGTACTTCCTTTTGTTTTTCTTTACATAGCCTGTCTGCACAGAAAGACACAATGCTGCTAATTATGTACTGAATGTATTGTATTGTCACATAACAATCGGTTTTTACCACAGCATGTCATCCTATTTAAACTTTGAAAATGATTTAAAACTTTCCCAATTGTCTTTTTTTTACAACTTTCTGCACAAAGTTGAATACAACGGGCTCATAATAAGCTTATATTCACCCTCACTGGGTCATGCGCCCTAATTGCCAGAGACAAACCACTTCGCCATTTCTCAACCCCCTCCCCGTTTGTCAAACGCTGCGCATTCACAGGCCCTACTCCCTTGACATTTGTCAACCCATGGGACCTAGTCTGAAAATACACGTTGTTGTAACAATAAGGGTTTTGGACCCTGTAATAACGTAATTACTGAATAATCCCTACGGTCGCTCTCAAAGACACATGCATGCTTTACAATGAGAAGTGTGGAATGGCACATTGCTTGCAGCTGCCTGTTTTGTCGTGCGATACACATGTTGTATTATGTAGAACTGTATCTGGACACATTGTTCAACTATGCTACGTTATAATGTTGCTTGTTATACCAAATTGTTGAATATAATGAATTGTTGTATAAAATCTGGTAATTTTTTGGATGCTGGTAATGGCTTCAAGTTACAATTGGAAACTCTTCTATTTGTGGAATGGAATGTTATATTCTAAGTCGGCAAGCCAGCAACAAATAGCAAACATCCGGATTTTGGGGGGAATTGCACAGCAAAAATGAAACACAGAGCCCCTTATTGTTGTAATGTACATGTGACCAAGTGGCTGTATTTCACAGATTTGCTATTCATACGGTATTATGAGTTCTATTTTCTAATCCTCTGCAAGTCGCTCTGGATAAGGGTGTCGTTATCATGCAAAATGAACGATTGAACAGATCGATGAATGAAAGCATGAATAAATGAACTCAGTGATAAAGAAACAATGCACTGTTTTAACAGTCTGGGTTGTTTACTTGTTTACAGCTCGTCAGGGGTTTTCCCGAAGTGGAGCGGTTGCAGCTGAGTCGCCTGTCGCTCGTTATACGGCAGTTGCTTTTCGACGTCGGTTTCTTAATCGTAAATGTGCCTGATGGTTTGAGACGGGGGTGGAAATCGCCCACAGACAGGACTGCCACTCACAAAGACCTCCAGCTGCTGAGGCCCAGGGAGTCTCGGTCTGTGGGATTCCAGCACCAGAACGGATGAGTGGCTGCCCAAGGCCTTTCATCTTTTCACAATTACTCTGTTTTGTTTGCTGCTCACAACGCATGCACAATTGTTTGCTTCACTTTTTAACCAAGTATTGCCGCTTTTGACATTGACGAGTATTTATATTTGTACTATATTTGCCTATGTCTTAAGCCATGTACAGACATTTTTCACACAAGTCGGTATAGAAAAAACAGGAGAGAGAACATGTACTGTGTGCCTACAAATATATATATAAATATATTTGAAATTAGTTTATGAGTTTAGGCCAAACACACAGCACAAAACTCATCTCAGTGACAGAGCAAAAGATTAATACCTATGGTTATATCTGCACGCGCAAAGCATTCAATGCATTGCCATTGTCAACGCCACCCAGGACAAGTCATGCGTCTCTGACACACTTTTCTTTTGCTGCTGTTAAATCTGCCTGATTTGCAGCTGGCTGCTTCAGGGTTGCTATCCAGGGTGACAAATGTGGACCAACTGCGGTGAATACACAGTCCTGCAGTGTTGTGTTCAGAAGCAGAGATCATATGGAGTGTCTGCATTTGTCATGTCAAATCATCTCCAATTAAAAGGAGGCTAAACAGCGATCGACAAGCGCAGTGCAGTCTGCGGCATGATCCGTAAAATGGCTCCAACGTGAGGATCGGGACGAGGGGGTCAGCATGTGGGCGCCTTGCTGTCATTCATCATGTCATCAGGCAATGTCTTTTCGTTCGTTGTAAATACCAAATGATAATGGGGACTGGTGCAGCCAAAGCAAAGTTTTCGTAGTCTTACGACCGAGCTGCTCGCAGCGATTGATATACGTAAAATCAGGCACAGGCATTTCCGCATGTGTTATACACATGGAGCATTCTTTAACTTGAGCAGGCCTCACTCTCCTCCCTTGTGCATGAATAGGGCTCTCGGATAGATGACAACACCGCTATCGAGGAGTAACGCCGACGGACATCCACCGTGGCATGGAACATCTTGTCCGATTTGCCAACCCATTTGCTTTCCTATTCATGGCTTTAATGTCAGTCAAGACCAGAGTTCATTATTTGGTCTACGAGGCACAGGAGGAACTCTTTTGTAATGTCGGGGGTCAGTGTGTCCGTGGAAGTCACGGGGTAACGTGGATCTTCTTCGCCAAGTGTTCCAGAGATGCCCCACGAGAAAAGAGACCATTTGACTCATCCGACCTCCTCTCTGCTTGACCCTTCACATCAACTATATGTATATACAAAGCATAAACAGTAGTGTATTAAATACTACAAAACTGTGATGCTCTGAGGGTCAAGAGGGTGGGTGGTAGTGTTTATGCTGTTTATAATAAACATAATATATACAGTATAATAGGTAAAACATATTAAATATTTTCACCCTTACAAAATCACCACTCACAGCAGACAGATTTCAATCCTGTCATCAATCCATCTATCTGTCTGTCTGAAATGAAATATCCCTGTTAAAAGGAATAGTAATTACAGATTACTCTAAGGCAGGGTTACTCAAATCACGGTCCTCGTGGGCCGAGTACTGACTCCCCACACTAGCTTTACCTGGGAGTCAGGTGTGCAGACACTCTGGGCCAATCAATTGCACTGATTGTTCAATTAACTACCTGAGAGAATGGAAAACCAGGACCGAATTTGAATTCGTGGGCCAGATTTGGAGTAACCCTGTTGTACGGTGCAGAGGGGCTGTATAAAATATCTGAGTGGAATGCAAAATGACTACATGATGACAGACATTGACTGGTGTTCCATCAAAAGAGTGTTAAATGATTACTGACAGGTTGGTCATGCTTTCAGAAATATTCATCCCATTTACATTTAAAAGAAAACCTACTTCCCCCAAGACGTTATGCTAAGCTCCTTCTATCACATCTTCCATCAACTCTGCTAACACAGGCCCGTAGCCAGCCTGGTGGAAGGGCAGGGATCTATTTCAGGTTATGTTCAGGTTATGCTCTCCCGTTAAAATTTAGAAATATAATAATGGAATGTGGTGTTTTCCTGCAACCTAGTAATTGTACACACATTTGAAATGTTGATTCCAAAAAGCTATTTTCATGTCCAGGAACATTTCAAGTGCCAAATTGCTAGTACTGTTGAAGAGGTACAAGGTACAAGGTTCAGTTAAAATGGTCTATGCCAATTTAACAGGTGACAGATCCTGACCTGGTAAGCTATTGAGCCTGGCAGTTAAAAAATACAATGAAGATAGTGACTTGGGATGCCACTTTGCTCATTTAACAGGTGAGAGATCCTGACCTGGCTAAGTACTTCCCGGTGGGGTGGGTCGAGCAACAAGGAGGTTCAATTAAATGAACTTAGACAGAGGCTGTAACAGTTCCTGGTACAAAAATACTAAAAACCTGGGATCTTTATTTGTCTTTTTGCGATTAAAATGCTCTTCTCCGCATACAAGGAGTTGTCATATTTTTAACTGAAAAGGGACCAACTGAGAGGCTCACTGGGGACAGAGCATTGGGATACAAAGACACCATAGATTTGCAGGCACAAAAATCAAAAAATTAACCCCACTATGGGCACTCTTTAAGGTTGTGATTATCTTGGTACAAAATGAAAACCCCACTATGGGCAGAGGTTGTGATTATTTTGCTGCACTGCAAGGGAAAGTTCTAATGGGCAAACGAAACCAGGAGTGGAGGAAAAAGCCTGGGGCTGGGAACCTCCAGGGGCGCAAATAATGGGGCCAAAGCCAAGGGGTAGGCAAGGGGGGAGCTGGTTTAGGCAAAACAACAACTTACAAAACGGTCAACCAAAATAACAGGCAGTAGGAAAACAGTGGTCAAAGTCGAAAGTGGTAACATGGTCTTAATGTAGGTATAGAGGGCATAGGGTACGTAGTGCAAGGCAGCTGCGTCTGAGATTAGTTTGTTGCAGGCCTGAACCCTTAGCAGTGGCAGCGAGGCCCAGGCAACTGCTAAGAGCATCAAACATGGGACAGCTTTTTGACATCATCAACATTTACCACCAACACATTTTTCAGATCTCAAATTATGATGACCCAGAAGCATTCCTCATTTGACAAAATCAGGAAGAGCTCACAATGTGGGACCTCCAGCCACAGTCAGCACTGGCACGGCTTGGATTCAATCCGTAGGATGCATTAGTGCACAATAAATGAGTGCAATCACTTTTTTGTTTACCACAATGACTTCGGTGGGAACTGAAATGTAATTATTAATTATAAACAGTGTTATAAACAAACAAACAAACAAACTGTTATAAATCTGTTACAAAACCTGAGGACAAAGCACATTGCAGTTAAAATACTTCTGGGTAACAATTCATGTTGGAGAGCAACGGGGCTCTGGTTATATTTTTAGACTACTGACTGGTGAGACTGCTACTGCTCCCTCTGCCATAGCTTGCCATTACCTCAGCATAACCTCAACTGAATTAGGGACTTTTATGGTTTGCATTTGGCTTTGGATAAAAACTTCAACCAAAAGACAAAAAGATAATGGGCCTTTAAGGCTGAGTGCCTTTTTTCATTGTGTTACCAAAAAGGAAACAAACTGCACCACCAGAATTTGTTCAGAGAGTCATCATATAATGAATGCTTTACACTTAAAAAACAACTTTATGAATCATAAAATATACATAAGTTGCATGACTATATGCAGGATTATAAGAATCAGTTAACCACAAGCAAATGGTCACATGAAATGTCTACAGCGAATGCCCGGAGAAGGAACTAATTGTGACAGCGGCACAATTTGACATTTTAAGCAAACACAGTATAAGTACAGCGTAAAATATCGTCTTGCGTTAAAAGAAAAGAATACCACCTAATTAGCTCGTGTTTATGCCAGCTCCTCTGAAGTTGTCTCTGATGTCTTTACAACACAAAAGAGAAATCTCTTAAAGATGCTTGTGATTAAAAAAAACTATTAGCAACATATGTCTCGTCTTTTGAAGTACAAAATGATATTGCACATTACACCACTTGACATCAGTCATAACAAAAGCTGGCCCTGCTTTTATAATTCGCCAGGCACTTTGATCTAGTCAAGGATCCCGCTCTTTGAAGAACTAATAGACGGGGGCAATGGAATCAGATATGAATATGGCTTTAGGAGACACGTGAAAGTGTATCTCCTTTTTTGCCCACACTTTTAATTCATCCCTTTTATAGCAACTTTATCGATTATCACCTCATAAAATATGTAGTCTGTTCAGTTCAGCTTTCAAAGGGTGATTTCAAGACACCCCTGAATTTAAACTGTTGGACAAAAGGTTTAACCCCTTCAGAAGTTCAAACAGTTTGGCACGGTTTTGGACATTGTGGAAAAAAACTATTTCCACAAAACTATGTTGGATAGAACTGACAGAATGTGTATGTATTAGCCTAGTGAACCACAGAGCATTGCACATCATTTACTCTAGTCAGTTTTGTAATTTTCTTCAGCACATCAGAAAATGTATAAATTCCCCCAAAAAAAAAAAGGCCAGCTCACTTTTAATGTATGCTTGGACTCCATGGTTGCTAAGGATGGTGGAGACAACCACTTATAAGAATCACATTTTTCACTGTCTGCAGGCTAAGTTTTCATATGGAGAGCAATAATTAGGCTCGTAAAAGCTATAGTGGATTTAATTGACATTGTTTTCTGGGCTTGGGAATTCTTGGAAATGTTTGGCAAGGTAACTGCAAATGACGAAATGAAATTAGTCTTAACCTTTGATATGATACGATAATGCCTATTAGGGATTTGGGTCAAAAGGTTAGCCTGAGAGTTGACGTGTATACTGGATGCACTAACATCCATGTTTCAGCTGTACACTGTCCCTGTCAAATTATTCGTTTTTATTTATTAGCTAATTTAACAACAACCAATGTATCCACGAAATCATATTAAGCGTAATACACGTATTCTGCTTGAAACTTGATACCGCTTACAGTGGTGACTACGATGACAGTGTTTAATCATGTCACTGGTCCATGAAATGAAATGTGTTTTTCACATGCACTTTAGCACACTGTCCACGATTTGGCCGTTGCAGTTTCTGAGAGAAAAATGAACCAGAAGAGCCCTTCATCACAGGGGTGCTCCTCCCCAACATGTGATTTTCATTTTTAAGAACCAACCAAAGCAACCTATTACGTCCATATTTGAGAAGACAGAAGAAAGTTCATTTTTGTAACAAACTGTACCATTTCAAAGAGTATTTACTTTGAGACAAAATCCGTAGGATTTAAAAAAATCCCCCCCCCCAATCTGAAATTCCCCCCGAAATAACCGCATTCACCCGCGTCGTCAGACAAACAAACTGTATAATATATGCCATTTAGCAGACACTTTTATCCAAAGCGACTTACAGTAGTGAATGCATAGATTTTTCAGTATATGTAGCCCCAATGAGAATTGAAACCACAACCTAAGCGTTGTCAACGCCATGCTCTACCTACTGAGCCACACAGAACCACTATATTGCATATTTCATAGCTTCTCATATGTATTAATATGTCAATCTTTTCCAAATAAAAGCTGTCTGGAATGTCTCTACCTAGGCTTTCCAAAATCTATAGCTATGAATGACATGTTTTCAGGCTTTGTGCTGAAATACACACCAGATTTGTCTCTTCCCCAAATGCACACATCTGACCATCTTCCATTCAGAACTTGGTGAATGGTGAAGGGGTATTGGCACATCCATGACATGACAAGTGTCAAGACTCATTTGTGTAGATGAGCAAGCTGCAGATTCCACAATGCAGAGAGAGAGGGCTAGCAGCCTCTCAGGCTGCGCCCCACACAACATACATATCAGTCGCCGGTGTATCGCACTTCGCCATGTTCTGGTCCGCAGCTGTGGAGGAGACAGCAGATGGCAGCTCGTGTGACCCCATGTGGCACTTTCCCCAAACACTGGAACCAGGGCTCGATTCCGACACAGACCGCCAGGAGGCATAGCTCCCGAAAAATGTGAACGCAGAAGTTGGCGCCCCTCGCGGAGGTTACGCAGTACACAAACACCAGGCCCGTGCATTTTAATGACCTCTCCTCGGCTGTTTTCGTGGCATCATGGGTCTAACAGAGTTTTATTGCAGCTATAAAAAGCCTCCCATTGGCATGCTCATGTTTCATAATCGCTCCATAAATAGTTGAATCGTTTCCCCCTTCCCTGAATCAACACTTCCACAATGCCATATTTCAGACTCTGCTCTGACCGATGGAGGTCATCTTGAATTACTGTTAAACTGTTGACAAATACAGTCATGCTCCTTGGTGCAGTCACTCCTCCGGCAATTACACTATTTCTGTTAACTCACTTTATGGACGGCTTTGTGTTCAAGCTCAAAGTTTCAATAATTTCTTAATAAGTGACTGCGCATTCAGTATGTATGGCCATGTGTGTGGTTATGCATGTAAATTGCCCCAACAAAACATTCGTGCCTCATATGGTATGGTTGAATCAATGGCATGGAACTCCTAGTAGTCCATCAGGAAGAAGGCCTGGCATACGGACATGCTGCTTGGTGACACCACAGCCATTTTGGATCATGTTTATATGAAGAGTTCTCTATACATGCCTACAGATCCTCTTAAGCAGTTAAATAAAACATAACGTTACAACATCCAAACTTTGCAGGATTAGCAACACTTCTTGAATGTACAGATAATAACCATACATGTAGTGGTTGGAAGCTATAAAATACTATCCCATCATATGTATATTGTTGTATTCATGCATTCATTTTTAAGACATCATATGGAATGCAAAAAAATGTACTACTTGAAAAATAACACTTAAATAGTTTGCAGAATGACTCCCAGACTAGATATTTTTTTATGCAGCATAATGCAGCAAAAATATCATTAAACTCACATTAGTGATTACGAGCACTCACACCCTGGTTATAAAAGCATAATGACCTTTCCATACGCATACACATATTTATGTGACAATTAGGGTAGTTTGAAAAAAAGCAATAACTTTGTGCTCACCTGAATTTCATTTGATTACAAAATTATGTAAATCTTTTCTAGTCCTATAGAGATGTGATTCTGTGAATCTTTAAAAAAAAAATTTTTATACATTTATTTCTACATTTTTTCCCCATTTTTCTCCCAATTTGGTGGCAAATTCCCTCTATTCCCTCTAAACCTCTATTTCTTCAATTTTCCCTCCCCCACCGCGCATGCCGAGTTGTCAATAATAATTTTCCTTTATTAATTTGAGTAGCAGATACAGATACAGCCAAAACGCCACATTAATTCAGTCATTCCTTGTTTTGTAATTGTTTTACCATTCCTCACCAGCAGAGGTCAGGCCTCTCACACAAATTGCACGTTCTCCCAATTTTCCAACGTGAAGCAGTCTTGGCCTCAAGTTTCTCATTGTGGGAGGTCCATGGACGAAGATTTAGCCATGTCACAAGGACACCTGACAGTTGACTGGTGGAATATTTGTGCTCAAAGCCATTTTCACTATTAATCTCAGCGTTCTCTTGCAGAAGGAAAATGAAGGGAATGTTAGGTGGAAGAATTAACAACCCGAACATCAAAATTACAGAGCCTTTACATGCTGTTACACACTCTCCCCAAGCAGAGCCAATTTAACAACAATGTGGTCTGTATTGCGGGGGTACTAAACTTCCAGCCTATCTTTTCATATCCCGGTGCCCGGGTACAGTCGGCCTATAAAGATGTCAGCTGTCAGCCACATTGGGCTGTAGCAATGGCCTGGCAGAGAGGGAAAGAATATGCCGCAAACACAGGCATTCCATAGTCATTGACAAAGAGCTAATTCAGAGACTGATCACTTTAAATATGGCACCTTCCGTTACTCACAGATTTATTCGCCTGTCCTCATATGTGCTAATTGGCTCATTCAGCTTTTGAAACAACAACAACAATTTGAAACCCTGAATTCCAATAACAGGGTCAAGGAGTGAAACTAAAATAGGCCTACAAAGATGTTATCTTGTACTACAATACCACCACCACTACCACTACTACTGCTACTACTATTACTACTACTTATACTAATACTTATTCTCTATATACAAATAATACTTGTACCATTTTATTAATAATTTGTGGCTTAAATGTTTTGTTTTAATAATTAGTTCTGTATCACTTTATAAAATATTGCTTTATAAAATTATAAAATTCTTCTGATTAGACAAGTCTTATGAATTAATTCAAAGGAAATGTCTCTTGTTGATTACATTTTTGCAATTATAGAAGATGGTAGCCATTGTTCAATGCAAATGAGAATATTAAGTCACAGCTCCTAATGTGGGAGTACTTTAGATGAGTCAGCATAAGTTGTTGAAAGCAAACACACAAAGTAATCATTAGGATATGCCATGAACTGTTCTATTTTGACAAAAAAAAAATAATAATCTGCAATAAACTGAAACAGCTTCATCAAAGGAACAAGCGCAATTGTGTGTATTATTCAATGCACACACCACAATCTCACCTGAAACCCAGGGATACAGGGATACAGAAAACACCACTTAGATATGATATGATCAGAATGGACTGCAGCCTGTTCTCAACCTCACAAACTAATGTGCCCCTGCAATATTTGCCAACAAAGTGTACGAAACATTTACAAAATTGCTACAAACTTGACACAACTGCAATGGCCACGAGATCCTTGATGCATAAGCAAGGAGCATATCAGGCCTATCACTAATAAGCAATACATACTGCAGCCAATCAGCAGCCATCTAAAGAAGAGCCAACATGACACAGATTAAATCATGCAGTTCTTCTAAAAACAAGATACAATTATGAGCAATGTCAGTTGTATTCTACAGAGTGTTACTTAGCATACAACAAGAGCCAGATTTGCCTTATATTATTGACGCAAACTCTGACAGTTTTTATCTGAGACGACCAGCGTGCATGGACAATATCACACAGCATCTACAGATTAGATTAAATTAGAAGACCTTTATTATCCCAAACGAGGGAAATTCGTTTGGCGGCTTCAATACACATTAAGACATAAAAACATTTTTTTAAATGAATAAATAATAAAAAGCATAGAAAAAAAGACATATTATATAAAGACATTAGTACATTCAGGGCAAATTCCATTTGTTACGGTCCATAAGTGCATCTAGCCCTGTACAGTTAGGGCATTAAAAGTGCCAAAGTACATTTATTGCAACTAGACAGAACTGTTATACAGTTTTATGGCAGCTGGCATAAAAGGATTACCCTGCTTCTTTGTTTTGATTTTGTGCTGGAGGAGGCGGCTGCTGCCCCTCCTGCTATGTTTACAGAGAGCTCCGTGGAGTGGGTGACTCTCATCTCCCATCATCTGCTTTGTTTTGTTTGCCATCAAGTTGGAGTACAGTTCGATAGCTGCCGATGATTCTACCAGCTTGTCTGACAGCTCACCGGTATAGTGGTACAGTGGTATAGTGAGCTCACCGTTCACAGCTCACTATACTGGCGTGAACCTCACCAGCTCATTGTTTCTTCATGTTCAATGGTCTCTCATGTATGCAGATTGCCTGGCACAGTGGGCTTGGTGAACAGGAGGCTCCAGACGACTTAAAGATCAGCTAATGATCACAACACCTGCACAGCATTGACAGGAAGATAAACAAGCACTCGGAGGTAACTTGTGGTTCTGTGTGGCTCAGTAGGTAGAGCAGGGGTCCCCAACCCTGGTCCTGGAGGGCTACAGGGTCTGCTGGTTTTTGTTTTCACCTTAAAATCAACAGCCAGTTCAGACCCAGGAAGCCAGGTGAGGTGAGCTAACTGTGTGATCAACCTCTTTAATTAATAAAGCGCTGAATGACAACGAAAACCAGCAGACCCTGTAGCCCTCCAGGACCAGGGTTGGGCACCCCTGAGGTAGAGCATGGCGCTGATAACACTTAGGTTGTGGGTTTGTTTCCCATTGGGGCCACATATACTGACAAATGCATGCATTCATTGATGTGGATAACAGCGTCTGCTAAAGGGCATATGTTATGTTAAGTAACAAGGAGGGGAGAGCTCTGACAGGTGTTGAAAAGATGTGAGGGCCCTGGACACACACCGTTTCCACACGAGGTAGCAGGGGTCAGTCCTCCGAGCTGTTCATGACTCTAGGTCGGGCAGGGCTGGGCTCCCGATCCGACGGGGAACCCTGAACCAATTTTCGAGCTGCGCTCGGCCCCGCTCCCCACGCTCTCGCAATCCTCCCGGGGCCCACGTCTCTAATTCTGGAGCTTTCCGGCAGCTCGTTTCTTGAGCTGACACTTGAGGAGAGCTCGCTTCGCAGCGAGACGCGCTCTCTGTTCTGGCGCCGAACGGTGCCAGCAGGCCAGCTTTGTGTTGAGAAGGTGAAACGCGGTTCAATGGAGTCATTATGGTTATCGGCAAGGTACAGTATGTGGGAGAGAGAGAGAGAGAGAGAGAGAGAGAGAGAGAGAGAGAGAGAGAGAGAGAGGCCAGCCTGCTGCTGTTGAGGGTTTCCCCATTCAAACCGAATAAGCATAACACTTATATTCAACCTCCCTCCTCCATCTTTGCTAGCTCCACCACATTTCTGGAAGGCTGTGGCACGCTAAAACACAAAACAAACGGAGGGTAGGGGGGACAAACCATGCTAGGTTCAGTAAATCAGTGAAGTAACAGAGGCCTGCAATGTTTATCTCCCCATTGTTTATCGCTGGTGAAAAATGGAGCTAACAAGCACTTAATCCCCCCTCACCGAGCTGCTTTGTTAAGGTCCGCTCAGAATGTGTCAGTTCTGCGATAAACCCGGCCAGCGGAGCAGATTGCGTTTCCGCTGGAAAAAAAGGCAGATTCCATCGTTATTATTCATCGCCCAGATAAGCTCGCCACCACTCGACGGAGTCAAAAGCAGGTGCAAAAACTGGGCCATCGTAGCCGGCAATGTAGGTCAAAACAAAAAGGGCAAATGGAGTTTTGATAGCCTTAACCGCTACGGAAAACGAACGTCTCAGAGATAGCCTTTCGTTTTAAACTCACATGGGTAACGTGAAAGACTTGCCAAACGTAAATGGCAAAGGAAAAAAAACAAACAGGGCAGGTGAGGAGTTTAATGCATAAAAGTACAATTTGATATGGTAATGTATGCCATAAAACCGGGCTACTGTTGCAGCGTTGCGCATGTTGATATTTCGCCTTGCATGTGTTTATCGTTGTCTTTCAGATTGTCCCAAAGGAAGACTACAGATCTACAGATCTGAGTTCTGAAATGGAAACTTTTTATTTATTTATCTCAGAGCACAGAATAAGACAACAGGACTGAGAATAGAGGCCAGAGTAAAAAGGTACAATTTGACTACTGCATAAGGACAACTCAAATGCACTTTAACACGATCCATACCAGGATTGGCGCAGCATGTGATTTCAATGTCCGTAAATTGATCTGCAAGGCTGCTGATTGATTCCCATCCTAGTAGGGTAGAAATCACTGCATGACACAATTGAACAAAACTGGCAGTCACACAGAAGGGAAAAAAGTTACCTTGTGACAGTAGGGGCAGTTTAGATGACCACTATATGATACTATAGTTATACTATAACTATAATACAATAAAATGTAAAACCCTGAGGAAATCATGCATTGTAGTGGAAGGCATGTAACCTGAATTGGCCTACATTAGAGAACTATTACAAACCAATATTGCTAATTACGGAAACACAGAATCCAGGATTTGATTGAGTTTTTTTATATTTGGTTTGTTTTTTGACTGAATATATACTATTTGATTAACCAAACCTGAAACCCATGTGGATATCCTCGTTGACTGTATTTTTGTTGTCCCTGGAAAAGCTATTCTACTAACGCTATTTGCCCAATTTTTTGCTGCTGAATTATCTTGTGGATACTAAGCAATAGGCGGCATGGCATTGCCATCTCTAAAGTATCTCCATCTGAAACGTGCTACGGAGTAGGCCTACGACATTTGTGTGGTCAGGCGCAAATCAACCACAGTTAGCATCCGCAGCGGTCAAAATCAGCTGAACTAACAATAGAGATGCAACTCAAGAAACAATGCTAAACTTTACCTCCTGAACATAGCAGTGCACTTCAGATAATCCTTGAGCAAAAGTAAGTCACTCAACCGTCGCCAAGATAATGGTAACGGGTGTGCATCGATACAATGTTGTGGATGCTGCTGGATTTACTCAGCTGCCTGCTACTTGGACTGAGATTTGTTTTAAAATCCTAGGCCTCTCATGTGGTCTAATGTAGGCAGGCAGTAGGCAGGCAGTGTGGTATAATGGTTAGGGAACTTGGCTTGTAACGGTAAGGTTGCAGGTTCAATCCCCAGGTGGGACACTGTCGTTGTACCCTTGAGCAAGGTACTTAACCTGAATTGCTTCAGTTAATATCCAGCTGTATAAATAGATTGTAAAGAAATGTAAAACTGTAAGTCGCTCTGGATAAGAGCGTCTGCTAAATGCCTGTAATGTAATGTAATGTAATGGTTTCAACGTCCGATGCTGGCCACGGCGACCGGGGTTCGATTCCCCGGCTGCGCCAAAGTCGGCTCTGGCCGGGGGTGCCACCCCGCCCCAGGGAGGGGGGAGGGAAGCCGACAAGACGTTCGCTGCACACAGGAGTGGCTCTGGGGCACCAGAGTTACGGTCGTCGGCTTGGCGAGTGCCATCTCGGAGGAGATGATACTTCACTTTCGTCGCCACCGGTCACAGGGCTACGTCCGCGAACTATGAGGGAGGGATTTACCTGAAAATAGCGGGTGTAATTGGCTACCAAATTGGGAGAAAAACTGGATAAAATCTGAAACAAAATGATAAAAATACAATAAAATAAAAAATCCCTTCCCTATGTCCTTAGTCTGACATAACAGTATCTGATATGCACGTGACAGTAATGACAGGCATAAAAGAGGTCGTTGACAAATTGACAACATTGGAATTTAAATGCGATTTACGGAATTGCTAGTACACTAACCCAGTTAGTGCAATTTCTGGAGAGAAAAAAAGATTCACTTCAAGAAGGGACGCTCATTCTGTTTAATACGTTGACTTTTTTTGGAAGTCCCTATTGCTATTACGTGTGAGTGAATGGTGTATGTACCCAGGTATGTACCCAGGCCGCCATTGTAAATAAGAACTTGTTCTTAATGGCTTGCCTGGTTAAATAAAGGTTAAATAAATAAAAAATAAATACCCAGCAGTGAACCTGCATTCTCGTTATCATCACTCAAATGCTTAAGATATTTTAGGAAATTTCAGGCCTTGAACTACGGCAGCCAGAGTGTATCCACAGTCAAGCTCGCTAGCGCGATGGGAGAATAAGCCACAGGTCAAGATGATTTTATGCTCAAGACCTAAAGGCTGATCGAGACAGAGCCATGCCACCCCAGAGGCCCATAATCCACTCAAAGCATGGGCATAAAGCAGATGGGGAGGTTTTGTAAGTCATACTGTTTTTCAAACAAAATGTCTTCAGTAGGTAAACATTTCCCACCGGAGAGCTGGCATGATACATCTGAAAGGATACACTTGAGCCAAGAATTTCTATTTCTGTTCAATCCTTTCTACGCATGTATATTTCAGTATGTGTGTATGTGTGAGTATATATATATATATATATACATATACACGAACACACACACACACACACACACGCACACACACACACACACACACACATTTATGTATCTCTCTCCATATATTATTAGCACACAAAAATAAGGTTTAAACACCATGGGACTTTCAGAGTGTAAAAATATTCCTTAAAATGGAAAAAAGAAGAATAGTGGGGCTTTGTGTATTTTATCCTCCAAAACACACATTTTCATGGCTGCATGTAACATATTCCCTGGAAGTTAAAAAAAATGTTCAAAGGCTAAACAGGGTATCTGCAAGAACTTTACCTTACCTATGCAGTCCAACACAGAATAGATGGCCATTAGAAAAATATCACAATGAAACAAACCTAAACAAATCCTGGCTGCAAGCAGGCTATAACTATGGCACACAATTTTACAGGATTATATTTATTTGTAAGAGAGATTTGGTTATTTTTGGCACAGGCCAATGGGCACTGGAGATCCCATATTTACACTGGGAGCCTCAATTAGTAGCTGTGTGTCAGGCCTGCCGGTGACACACATCTGGTGCTATCCATGTGTTTAGCTGAGATAAGTATGTGTGAACTGTCCTTAATTACACGGAGAAAGATGGCCTCTTAAAACCACTTGATCCTTTATGTTATGAGAGACACCTATTGTGTGCCAATCGAGCAGGCGATTCACCCACTGCTTCGGATTGCAGTACACTTATGCGGGCACGCTCTCGTTTCAGAGCGCGAACATCGCCTGACACATGGCTGACAAGAAAGGACACGTGTGTATGACGCGGCCACGATGTAGTGGTCGCCACTTTCCACACGCCATTACAAGAAGGGCCTTTGTCCTAATCTCTAAATTACCGCTAACTATCGCATGCCAGAACTTCATACTTTAATTAATTCATTCATTTGTTTTCAGACGGAGCAGGCCTTGCATTACCATGTTGTCAGTGAAGTCTTCGGACACCGACCTGTCTCCCTTACCCTGGGTGACTTCCCCCACATCCCAGGCGTCTCACCTGTCAAGACACATTACGGTTCAGGCTACATCAGGAGAGCTCCCTCTCTCCCTCGGGTGCCTCAGAGTGGAGACCGAAGCTCTGTTTGGCACACATCCCGTTCACAATTAGGGCTGCTTATTTCTCACTATTCCCAATTAAGGCTTCTAATGCGACAGATAACTGTGTTCACTGTTTACGCCAAGGTGAGGCTTCCACCAGTTGGATGCTTCATACTAATTAATGTGCACGTGCCGCGGCAGTACCTTTCACATAAAACAAGCATTTTTGCTGAAACTAACACAATCTATTCTATGCGTAAGAAGGGAACAATTTATAAAACTTTCACACTGAACCAGTCAGTGACTATCTATATCGTTTGCTGTACGTGTCATTATGCACAGCAGTTAAATACACACACTGGCTAAAATGCAGGTTAAGAGCCGGTGATTTGGCAGTTGCCGCTGGGTTTCGAGTAGCATGGATATTTCTCACAAGCATTATGTCTGTGAGTAAGTAATTTTCCCCCCCTGTCTCTCGAAGGCCTCCTATGACCCAGTATTCAATCTAACGCTACGCCTGCTTGTTCTGTACCCCTTTGTATTGGTTTTAAAACAGAACGCTGATCAGTCGTTTGTTTCTGTTGCGATGCGTCACTGTCAAATCAATAGGTGGCTCGTTGCTAAGGGGAGATTAGTTCTCTGAACTGCGGAATCCTGAATCGATTGCACCATGAGACACCGTAAGAGTCAGACTGGGTTCACAAGAGTGAGACTTCAGCCCCGGATCGAGCACTCAAAGGTGCAGATGGTGTCTTAACACTTAAATGGAAGACGAGCCCTAATGAGCCCAATGCAATTAAAGACATTTGCAGATATTATCAAACCCTCTTTGTCTGCGGCCGAGATTTATTGGTTCTGTACACTGTCCAGATCCATTCTTTGCACCTGCATTCAGAACAAAGTGCTTTTAGAGCCGTCCTAATGCGTTGGCAAATGGGCCATCGACATACAACTACCCTGAGTACCCAATGTCGTGGTGAGACAAGAACGCTACATACATTGCTTCCGTGTTTAGACAGTTCTGTATGTTATTCATTTAAAGAACAATAGTCTTGAGGGTTATGGCAAATTGAAAACAAAAGAAAGTAATCTTCCAAAATCAGAGAGATGCAGAAAGCCAAATCCCTAATGATTTTCCTTCTTTACCCCAGCACCCAATAGATGCTGTCATGGGGCTTGCTTCAGGGAAAAAGGTGGAAAGTGCACTTCAAAATGCTTCTCCATATCTAGACTGGAAGAGACAAAAATCTGGTGGATCAGTACTACCTACTAGCGCTATGTACAATATAACTGCAGCATGTGTCAGCCTTAGGTTTGAGTGAAAAACTTAAGCTAGCATTTTATTATCTTAAGTCCATTTTAGTTTAAGGAAATTTTACATTAAGTTTTCTTATGTTCACAAAAAAAAAAAGAAATTGAAAAAGGATCTCTTCCTTAAATGTATTATTACAAAGATAGATACAGTGCATTGATGTTAAGGTTGAATAATCACCATGGCATAGCAGTCCCTTTCAGTGTGGTTACCTGCATATCAAGGAGTGGACACAGGAGTGCACAGGGCAGGCTGCAGTACATTATAAATCATTGCACTAATTCCACTGCTAATTCTAATGTAGGCATTGTTCAGACAGCCTTATAAACAGAGGCGTGTTTCTGTTTAAACCTTTGACTTTCACATTATTATGCTTTGACTCAAAACAGCTCTGTGTTTCATTAAAGTAACTAAATAGAATGCAAGCCTCAATGTGCCAAATAGTAAAAAAATATCAAATTTTAAACTTTACAAAGCAATCAAAATGAACACAAACTTCACTCACCCTAGCGATACAATATCAGCTTGTCTCTTGCATTTACCCTAATGCTTAGCATTTTTATCTACCAATGCTCTGTGAAATTGCCCGGATAAGGGCATCTGCCAAGCTGATAAATAAGGAACACATCTCAAAGCCTAGCTGTGAGGAATTCCCATTTTTTTATACTTTACATTTCCAGAGGAAAGAAGAAAGCCATCACTCTTTTCCATTTCTTACAGACAAAATTAACTCCCAGATTGAAATTAAGATACCGCAATTTGCAATTAAGCCATTTGGTTTTGAATAAGATGTGGGCTATTTTCTGAGAGACAAAAGGAATTGAGATCTAATTTCTCACAGAATTGTATGCTGTTCTTGAGAAGTGAGAGAAGCCCACAAGAACCCAGCACAGTAGGATTTCTTCAGCTGAAAATACATAAAGACGACTCATAGGCCTAAATTGCCAAAGTCAGGGTAATTGTTTTTTGGACAGCAAAACTACGTATCAAGGCTTATAGTTCACATATTTCCTATTTTACACACCACTCACTGGTGCAGCTGGTACAACTAAATTAATGTAAACAGTTTTATAAAAGATAGAAAATAACTTTCTTGCTAGGATACAAGCCCTCAACCTTCTGGTTACTGTACCTCGAGCACCTCAAGTGCAGAAGTGACTGAATCCCTACAAATTGATTTGACTTATCTCTAGAAAATGAGCACCGCACATTAGACTGAGAGATGAGTGGGTTGGCCAGGGTTAGTCATCGATTGAGACGCTTCCTGGGAAAACCTGGTTGCTTCTGGCGGTGGTATTTCTGGGCCACTAGGGGGCAGTCTTAGCTCTGGACCAAACAGAGAGCCAATGCCCCAGTTCGGTGAGAGAGTGCCTGTGCTGTTGAAAGCGCCGTCTTCCTGAAGAGTCGTTAAACCGAGGTCCTGACTCACTGCGGCCTTTTAAGATCCTATAGCACTTACTGCAAAGAGCAGGGGATTCCCCAGTGTCCTGGGAAAATGCCCTGCCTGGCTGTATCAGTTGTTCAATCGCCTCCCGGCTTGCTAAATCCCTCCTTCTCCAGCTCAGCCAACGCACTCTGAGCACAATGCTGGTGCCTTGATGGCTGCTGCTCGTCACCCAGGTAGGCGCTACACATTGGTGGCGCTTGAGGCCAAGCAATGCCCTTCACGGCACAGCGCTTTGAGTACTGGGAAAGGCGCCATGTAAATAAAATACCGTTTTCACTGTGTGCACGTGTCCACCTCAACATGCTTCAGGAGTGTGAATACAGATTTGTTTTTGTTTTTGTGAGCTGCTTCAACACCTTCTCGTTCACAACATGAGTCATTTTTATTTATTTGGTGAATAAATACAAATGTGCTCACCAAAACACCAGGTACATTTGAAATAAATAAAAATGTACATACATAGATTAACTTTGATGTGTTGCTATGTGTATGCAATGGCTTGACTTGCTATGGTAATTACACTCTGCATTTGCCTTGGTTTCTTACAGAAAGTCTAACGTGATAAACTTGTTACAAATGAATATTTTTTGTAAAGGTGGAGGGCAAAACGGACGGTGCGCTTAGGGCCAATGAACAGTATGAACCGGATCTGCTAAAAACTGCTTGTGGAGAAATAAACTAAGACTTGCACTTACTTGCAAGTCAAAGTTAAAAATATATGCTGATTGGACTGAAGCCTGGACGTCAAATCCTGTCCAGTTCTTGTAAGATCAAAATAAGACGCGTGTATTATTTAAAAAATATTACAATTGGCCTCCCGCGTGGCCCAGTGGTTACAACGTCCGACGCTGGCCACGGAGACCGGGGTTCAATCCCCATCTCGCCAGAGTTGGCTCTGGCCGGGAGCGCCACCAGAGGCGGCGATTGGCTGTCCGCCCCAGGGAGGGGGGAGAGAAGCTGACATGAGATTCGCTGCGCATAGGAGTGGCCCTGCAGTATACCGGGTTACGGTTGATACTTGGGCGAGTGCCATCTCGGAAGAGGCGTCAGGTCGCAGGTGGCGTGTCGCTACCGGTTGCATGACTACAGCAGTGAACTCACATTACTAAGGGGGGATTGACTTAAATAGCGGGTCTAATTGGCTACCAAATTGGGAGAAAATGGGATAAAAATCTGAAACAAAAATTAATTTTTTTTTTAAAGAAAAAGAAAAAAGTATTACAATTATTATTATTATCATTATTATTATTAATAGTAGTAGTAGTGGGAATGTACCATGGCATATTAGCAGACCTAAAGATTAAGACTGACAGTGCTTTGAAGGCTGTGTTCGGATTCCTCCAGTCACCTCTAATTAGACAGATTGGACAGAAGGTGCAGTTTCAGTGACGTGGACTGACAGGTACTGTATTTTCCCAGCAGGTAATGACTGTACAGTACTTTGCCAGTTGGATAATAACAGTGACATGTAGCATTCAGTGGCTAATTATTGAGTGCCAGAGAAGAGCCAGTGACAGCAGCAGTAACAAAGGCTTGCTCAGGGTAATGATCAGTAGCAATCTGTCACTAGACAGACACCAGGCCTCATGCTTAAACAAGCATGCACGCTCATGGACGTGGACACTTGCACACACACTTGCACAGTTCACTTCACGATTCACACTAGACTATAGGTATTACACTCTAGGCTATGTTTTCTCACAAGATAGCGCCAAGAGGTTACCCTGCCCTCTCCCTACTCTAGAAGAATTTTTGTTTCCCTACAATTCAAACTGTAATGCTTTTCTTTTCTGACTGCTTTGCATTTTGATTCTTAAACTGATTTAGTACATACTGTGGCATCCCAAGGGGCAGCATGGGGAAATGGCTGCCTGCCCCTTTAACTCTTGTTAAGCCACTAGAGCCAGAACAACAGAATAGAAATACAGAACTACAGCTCCCAGCAGCCTGCAGTCCCAAACCTCATTGCCACCAGCTGAAGCAAGTTAAGCAATTGGGAATGCTGACAGTTAAATCCAATTTGGGGAGGAAATAAAAGATGCACCTTTTCCCACAAACAAGTCACAAAACACAAAGGGAAATGCGTGATGAGTGAGAGAGAGTTAAAGGATTGTTTACTTGGCTTGGATTGTGTACCGACTACTGATTGGATGAGAACCTGGCTTGGATTTGACAGTGCATTACAGACAAAGACAAAGAGAAGGATTGTGGACTATGTGTTAGTTTTTTTTTTTTTTTTTCACCAATCACCAATCTTTGTTTTGTAAAAAAATCGGTTTAATACAATTATTTTAATTTGAATACTGCCTCCTCCGGATTCTTCACTTGCCTACGCCCTCTGAAAAGTTCCTTGAGTGTCACCCCACCCCAAGTGGCACTACAATACCTATTTGCAGCAACAATATCAGGCAGGCTCCACTTACATGCACCTAAAAACTGCCAGAGGTATTGGATTGATTTAACTTGCATGTCTCGTCTGTCTGTTTTCATAACCGTACAATTCAAAGGTGTATCTTCAGGTCAGTTTTCAGAATATCATGCAATGTTTCTTAAGAACAATTATGCCCAGCAGCAACTCAAACCATACAGTGGCAGAGGTGGCCACCATGCCAGGTGGTGAGTGGATGGAAGGGTAAACAAAAGGCTGTGCTTTTATAATGGCCTAACGAAGGCAATGGCTCACAGCTGAGTTGATTGTTAATTAGCCTCAGGTGAGCCTGCCTGTAAGTGAGGCCACTGCTGTCCAAGGCCCTGTAGTCCTCTCTAGGCTGTGGGAGGGAACAGGAACACCTGACCACAGCCAAAAGGGAGGCACAGTCCTCTCTACTCCACCTCCACCTCCACCTCTCCCAGTGTCACACTTCATAAATTAAAACACAATTTCAGAATTGGGAAGCAAGCATTCCAACAAAACCATGCTTACTGTAACTGCAGTTCAAGCTCAAAATAGCTCTTACAGTATAAGACTATTTGATCATAAGTACAAGAGGTTTCTTTAGCCAGCAACATAATGACCTTTATTCACAAACAAACCTCAACAGTGAAACAATTTAATCAGTAGAAATTCAATTATTCACCAAAGTAATTAGACGTGTCTTTAAAATGTCAAGGGATATTAGATCGTTATGAAACATTAATGCAAGATTGACAAAAGTTTCTTTAGCTCTCTAGCCATTAACTCATAACAATGAAATATGGATTACTAGAATTAAGCTTATTTTATTTTCTCAAGAGTGGTGCAATGGGAAGAAAACGTAATATCGCAAGCTGCTTGAGACTCCAACATTCAGCTGCAATGAAATTTAAATATTAAACAAGCGACAGTGCACAGTGGTTAATAACAGTGATTTTTCTATAATGTTGTACCTAGTAAAATACCTTCAGTCTGTCTATGTCAAAGATCGAGATCATCCACATGCATTTTTTCTTTTAAAATAACCCCCAAATCCAATTTTAAGCACATTGGTTTGTCGTTTATGTTATCTGCACCTCGTTCACACTTGTTATTCAGTGTGCATGTGCCTGCCCCTCACACGGGTAATGAGTGGATTTGTTTGGAGTGGACCACCGGCAAAGTAGATGTGTATTCAAGAGGTGGCCCAGATGGAGAGAAGGGAGGGGAAAGATATCAGAAAGTAGGCCAACGGTCTTCCCTCATTCATGCAGGACTGACAGTGGAAACGAGACAGTGCAGACAGTCTGTTACCAAGTAACAGTCTCTCAATTTTTCCCCCATTTATGTCAGTCCAAACGTAAAGGGAAGGGCTCACATTGAACAAGAACCCAGCATTAGGATAAAAAAAAATGACTGGGCAGGTGTTTTTATTCTCAAATGAATTCAGCATGATCCTGCCCAGGTTTCAATGGGAAGGTGCATAATTCTTGGCTCAATGGGTCCAGCACAGTACACGTCTGGGTACTAACTGTAATGTTTGGAATCACATGGGTGAGGCTATTAATATGTGTATGGACGTCAGAAATGTCAAGACAATTGAGTCATTGCATTATTCAATTGTATAACTATGCAGGGCATTGTGCACAGCTTTCACCAAATGAATAAAGTAATCACTGAATACAATCCAGTTTTAATATAATATAATATATGCCATTTAACAGACGCTTTTATCCAAAGCGACTTACAGTAGTGAATGCATACATTTTTAGACTATAGTTTTCTATAGACTTTTGCAATCAGCAGAATAACTTGTGATCTTACGTGGTTATCTAAAAGCATTCCTTCTGCAACAACAAGATTGCTCATGCTTTAACGCGATCAAAAGCTAATGTATAGCGACGAAGGCAGGAAACAGGAACGGTCATGTCACTAAGCACTACCAGGGTACACGAGAACTATTTTACATTTTTACATTTTAGGCATTTAGCAGACGCTCTTATCCAGAGCGACTTACACAGTTTACATTTCTTAACATACAATCCATTTATACAGCTGGATATTTTTTACTGAAGCAATTCAGGTTAAGTACCTTGCTCAAGGGTACAACGGCAGATGTGTCCCACCTGGGGATTGAACCAGCAACCTGTGAGTCACAAGCCCAGCTCCCTCACCATTATACTACATGCCGCCCTATGATCATTCAATCATTGCACCTGAGTTTCTCTGGAAGCCAGCGAAACGGTTTCAGGAGATTTATAAGCAGACCTTAGATCGGTGCTCTTCGCCATGGAAACCAAAACAAGCATCAGCATTACAAACATCATTGCTACATTTTGCTGCCAAAACCGCCAAACCAAAAAGCACCTCCTACAAGCCCGATCAATGAAGCCGTCTCTGAGGTTCAAACGACTTCATTTCAGGACTTCTGGTGTGCCCTGCCTTGTTTGTTTGTCTTCATAGTGCCCGTGAGTCAATTGGAATAACCTGCTGTGCCATACAACTCTCTTAGGATCTCATTAGGACTTCGTCCATCAGATGAGGTCAGCCATTGTTAATCCCCCCCCCCACTCGCTCACGCGAGTCACATCCCTGGCGGATCCAAACATTTCGGTCCCCGGCCGCCTCCTTGGAGCCGAGATGTAATCCCCGTGCCGTAGCCATTTGGCTCACGCTCCTGTTGCTTTGTGAGTCCCACATCAAAGTCTTTCTCTGCCTCATACCGCTGGGGAAATGGTACTCCACGAACAAGGGGAGGGTGATGTAGTCAGGGTTTGTTTGGTTGGCGGTCTCCTCGGCAAACGTCTTGACTCTCTTGTTGCGCATTTGGTGTGGCCGTATGACACTTCAGGGATGGTGCCCTGCCTGCAGACACTCCAACCAGGGAACCTACAGCCACTACAACAAATTGCAGCACTTGTTTTACCTACTCCATACTGCTACGTACGTAAGCAGAACTGCACATTTTATAATGTAATACACTACAGAATGGTATTTATTAAAGATAGAAAACAGAATTGTATTGAAAACAGAATAAGGTAACTTATGTTCCATCTCGAAGGTAAAACAGTGAAAGCTGGTGAATGCATCTTGTTGGACATGCTATGCATTTGCATAAAGTAAAGTCAAAAACATCCATCCACTTTTCCTGTTTAATTTTCTAGTACATATTAAATGGTTCCAGGATATGGATAGAAAATAACAACTTTCAGGAAGTACTAGTGATACATGTTTAGGGAAATATCCAATATGCCCTTTAATCATGTTTCAGGCTCTTAAGGTTCTTCTTAAGACTGTTCCAATGCCCCAGGAAGGTTCGGAAATGGACACGCTGACATCTGAGTACTGATATTTGAAAATGACCAGGACCAAACAATCGAGTTCAACACAAGCTTCTCCACCACAGCGAGCTCCCCTGTCGGCATGACTCGGCCCATCATGACAAACCATAATTCACCTCCTTAAAGCACTGCATCCTGGGTAGCCGGAGTCTGAAGCCGGGGGCCCATAAAACTGATGAAGTGAGAGCTGCAGAGATTCTGTTGCCTGCCTCCCTGGAGGACGGTCGCTAACCTCATTATCTGTGAGTCCAGACCTTCCTGCCTGCTGTCATTTGGCATTAGAGCGCTGCTCTTGTAACACGGGCTCGACGGCTCTCGTCCCAGACCTCCCCCAGTGCGATATGGTCATGGAAGACAAACGCGTGATCGATTTTTGGTTGACCGTTTTTGATTAATCGCATTTTGCACATTTATGGCTCTAGTTTGGCGAGGACAGTACCTTAATCACACCTGGGCGGTAACGTTATCGCTAGTCTCATCCTTCACAAATTGAATATTTATTGCCTCCACCCAGTTTGGTCTCGTGGTCTGCAGTTAAGGCATTTGCGTCAGTAGAAATATTTGCCATTGGGAAAGTTTCCTGTCTAATAATTGGTTTGCATCTTCGTCCACCCAGTCCACCTCTTTACGCAAATGCAGATGTTACGTGCTATTTTGGTGACGTTATTAATTCGCACATGTGAATGTATAGTGCAGACATGTGCGAAATATCCCATCGCACAAGACTACTTTGGGATGTTGTGTTTTGCATATTGCGGTTTGACAATGAAACTATGGCCCTTAAACTTGTTACGTTTTGTCAGCAGCAATTGCCTATCACTGTTATGTCTTCAGGCTCACACCTGGTGCCTGCCGAACAGTAGGCCTTGTTGTCCTTTAGCCCACACTTTTACTGAATCCATTTAAAAGATTCAAAATAATTGAATAACAACCCCACCAATATAAAAAGGTTCATGTAGCTAATAATTTATACAAAATATCAATGATAACTTAATATAAATGACTGGCATATAGTGCATGCAACTACTGTATGTAGCCATTCATACCCAAATGACAGTTAAACGGGGATTAGAAAAGGCAGGCAGATGTGATCCTGTAAATCATTTTAAATGTAAAAAACCTTCATAGCCCAATTACGTTGAAAAAAAAAGTATATATACATATAATTATTTAGTAAAACATTAACCTGTGTATTGCATTTTAAGTCTCAAACTAATGAAGAGTGTAAAAACATTGAGCTGGCTAATGCTATCAGTGTTATTTTCATACCAAGGGCCTCAATTTCTTGAAAATGTAATGCTGTCAGCAAGGCAACTGTTTTTCAGTTTCAGTAAAGTTGGCAAGAATATCAACAAGATTGCAATTTGTGTTCCAATAACGATAGTGTTTTGACAGGTTTGGAAGGATCATGTGTGCTGGTCATACAATTTAGTACAAGGGTAAGCAACCCTGGTTCCTGGAGTGCCAGAGATGTGTCTGGTTTTTGCTCTGTCTGAACCCCTAACCACATAGGGGCTCAAATGCTTTGATTCATTATTGGTCATAAACACAGGTGACCATGTGCTGGAAGCACTCAGCATTCCACAATTCAGATTCTGAATATTCAGGCTCAGAGTCTTAATAATAAATCTCTGTGCAATCACATTTTTTAAAAAGCATACAAATCTCTGCCACTGCAGGACTGGGGTCACCTACCCTGATTTAGGGTACAGTTATGAATATTAAAAATCAGTATAATATGCAAAAACATACAGGGATGAGCTGTCTAACTTGAGACATGTCACATTATAGGAATCATTCAGGCTTCTATATAAAGGAAACAAATCAATCTAACATAATGCCACTACTTAATTACTACAACATGGACAGCCAAGCAAAACATGTATATTGTTTGCGCAGACCAGCCACCAAAGCACAATGAGAGAAGGAGAGACTGAGAAAAAGAAGAACGAAACAACAACTTTCCATGATAGGCAACTAAGTAAGAATCAAGTTCAACATCAACAGCAAAGGGGAAAGTCTATAAACCTTACAATACTTTCCTCTCAACCTCGAAGGAGGAATGTACCACCTTTCATAGATATGCCCCGTGCATATGGTGGATGTTCGAACAAGTCCCCAGTGTCAAGTGAGGTGACAGAAACCTTGTCTTCCACCACCTTATGCCGCCAGGCCATTCACCAGCACACCATGGGGTCAGTTGCTGCTAGTTGTAATTTTGCTTTCAAAAGGACAAACTGCGCTGCTCTGCATGGAGCTTACACCCACGTGAGTACAAGCTTTTTTCTGTGTGTTAGCCGTTTCCGTAATAGTATATACCCTTTTGTTCATTTGAAAAGAGCACGCATGTAAAATAACATATATACAATGACTGCCATGAAATACAATAACTGCCCTTTATTAACTGCCGCATATAATGCGGCAGCGAGTTTTGACCTCAAGCATGAGGGCATTCAAATGTAATTGGTCCTTGGAGCAGGGCCAAATACACTTTTGGAAGTAATGTGCCATTTGTCCTGATTGGCCTATGCGTGGCCTTACCTTAATCACACCGTCAAAGCTTTCAAAAGCTCTTCTCAGTGCTCTTCTACCTGTTGTGCAGTGGGGTTTTTGCACTGTAAAAATACCACAGTTGCATTGGCTCCAGCTTTTCAACTTGCTCTGTTGACTGAATTTGGATAAGACAACTACACTTCCCAGACTAAATCTAAGTCTGGGAAGCCACAATTTTGCACACAGTTGCATTGGCTCCAGCTTTTCAACTTGCTTTGTTGACTGAATTTGGATAAGACAACTACACTTCCCAGACTAAATCTAAGTCTGGGAAGCCACAATTTGAGTAAACCATATGGGTAATTGCTTTTATGATTAGTATTATTACAGTTAATATTGTAGTTACTGCAAAACTGTTCTCTACTGAACATATATTAGCTAATAACTGGCTATATCCCTAATTCCAATGATTTTATTTGTTCCTTTATTCTAACAATGTCTCTATACAAATATTGCAGCTCTAAGAAATTAATCAGCCCTACTAAATGTCCTATAGTTACTCAGGCTGCCCTTGAAAAACATGCAGTATGTGATGAATGACATTTTTAAAATAAATAATTGATGTATTTATTTGGCAGGCATTCTGAACCCGAGTACCTGACAAAGCTAATACGGCATGATGAATTAATTATATTACAGAAGAAAAAAAGAGAGATAAAAAAGAATATAAGTGCTGAAGTACAGACCATCGCAGAAGAAAAAAGAGAAAAACAATCATATAAATCACAGAGCATATGAAGATTAAAAGTCATACCAGTACAAACAGTGGCATGCCATTATCCTAAAGAGCAACATAATTGCACCATATTAGAATGATACAGCCAAACAATCATCTATAAAAGCAACAATATACGAACATTACGCCAGTGTTAACATGGTTACGAGCAATGATTCATAAGAGCAGTATTAACTACCATCATACAACCAATTCATACTTGCAGAGATTAATAATGAACTAAAAATTCTGTGCTAAACCACAGGTAGTGAACAAAAAAATGCAAACATCATCTGGAATTCTGTAGGAGGAACACGACACCACTCTTCCACAAGACAATCAATCAACTCACACTTAGTTGTTAGCTGTCATTCCAGAATTTCCTATAAATGCTTGATTGGGTTCAGGTCTGGTGACTGAGAAGGCCTTGACATATGGATAACGTCAGTCATGCTCCTCAAACTATTGGGCGGCTACTCGTGCTCTCTTGAGTACACCCAATCCATGCAAAATGCACCTCACACCATTATGGGACCACCAGAACCCTTCACTGTTGGAACACTGTGGTCAGTGGTGATTTTACCGCGGATGCAGGGGGTGCATTTGCACCCCCTACTGTTGGGATGAAAATATTACAATTTTCAAATCAAATTGACAATTTTCAAATCAAATTTTTTTTTAAATAAAATGTTTTTTTGAACATTGCACCCCTTGTTTTAAAACAGTAAAGTTGCCATTGACTGTGGTGTTTTCATTTTTTCGTTCACCACTTGTACCACCACTTTTAGAGAACATTTTGACTAACCAAGGTACTGCTATTTTGAGAGCACTCTCCATTTGGAGACCATTGCTCCATCAATGCAGCAATCCCTGTACAATAGCAGTGGCTATTTTAGTTTTTAAGCCACTACAATAACACCTTTTATGACCATTTCTGGACTATTTCTGAAAACATTTATGGCATACTTACAGGGCACTAGCAAATTATCTCGATGTAGCTAGAATAAGCATCACAAGTCCATTAGAGAAGATTTTATGACCAAAGCTATACCAGCTTAGACCTTATATTTCACAAATGTATCCAACTTGTGAAATATACGTAAGCAACACGTGCATGGAAGAAAAAAAACTGAGACAAGTGCGGAAAAGAGGCACACAGACGGAAGTGGTCATTTTTCAAAATAAAACACCCTGCAGACTGCGATAGTCAATAAAATGGAAATAAAATTAAAACGTTTTTATTATTTCTGTGCGGCCCGGTACCAAATGCCTCACGGACCGGTACCGGGCCACGGCCCGGTGGTTGGGGACCCCTGATGTACGGTATACATTGTCCTTGAAAATACAATGGATGTTTCAGAAATCTTGGTCACTTTAGACAGCTGTTGGAAGCAGAGGCTGTCTCAACAGCATGCATGCCCATACTTCCGTACGCTCGGCCATTACCTTGACCTATGTACTGATGAGTCTTCCAACACACCATGCTTTGACACCTGCTACGGTACTGTAACTATGTTGGTCTACTTCAAACAGTGTACTAAGCACTCTGCAGGCTACCGACCCTACCTGAAACCCGGGCCTAAAATTCTGACTTGTCTTATGGGTAAGGGTTGGGTCTGATATAACGGATTCCAACGCGTCAAGTGCAACTTACGTTTGTTTGACCGTAGGGACCCGCACATTGTCTGTTCAGTGTCACTGTGTCCATTATGTATTGTGTAAGGATAATTTTGATCATTTGCATTAAGTAATGGTTTTATTTTAAAACTGAAAAAACAACTGAAGAAATGAAAAAAAGTCCTGACACCCATTTCAATGGAATTAAATCTGAGAGCGTTCATTACTTGGGTTAATCATCGGATACAGAAGTTTGACCCACATGAAATGATCAAAAGCTACTCAAAAGATAGATTTTGGTCATTATTACCATGGCAACTGGGCCCAATTTAGTTACTGTATTGAGACGATGGGATTAACAGTGGCAAAGTGGAGGCAGACTATGCCAGTAGGGTGGGTATAGGAGCTACCATGTTTCATATGAAATTATCCAACCCATCTTTCCCTCCAAGAGGATCCATACTCTGTCTAGTGGTTTTCTCAATCAACTGGTCTGGTCTGTGATTGCCTGAAAGAGATCTGAGGTCTCATTCTTTCAAATCTTTCAATATCTTCCTTCATAATCAGCAAATACAAGTTGCTATCAACAACAATGGTTGTAGCCACCCCTCCAAAATAATAAATAAATAAATAAATAATACATTAAACACATTAAAAATACAGTGATGTGTTTGAAAATGACAACCAAGAATAAACCTACACCTTTGTGTATGTATTATAAGTAAAGATTAGAAGTAGTTTGCAGCCTTTGTCAAGCAAACTAATAAAAGAGATAATAAAGACTAAAATAAAAAAGAATAAATAAAAAATCCAATTGAACATTACGTCTAACTCCAAAGATAACGAACTGAAGAGCTGCTCCACTACCACTTCAATCTGTACATTTAACTAATTGTCATCACCACTGCTTACATGCTTAATACTGATTTAATACTGCTTTTCGTGATATGTATCCTTGTTTAAAACTATTACTGCACTGATGATTGATCATACCATGTATTAATGCGCATCTCTGGATAAGAGCGTCTGCTAAATTCTTAAAATTTAAATATCATTGTAAATATCATTGCTAGCATTGGCCATTTAAGCCACCTTGATAGATCGCCTCCTTGCATGTAGCCTAATGATAAAACATTTGACTCTTTATTCAGGATAAAAGAGACACACCACAGTGGGTGAGCTAGGTTGTATATATATGCAATGTATAGCGCAGTGATTGGTTCACAGTAAATCAGCAACACAGTGCTCTGCTGGAGTTGAACGTCTCCAAGACCAAGGAGATGGTCATCGACTTCAGGAGGAAGCCCCCCAGGATGAACCCAGTTGTGGACCAGTACAAATATCTTGGTACCATCTTTAATAACACCCTGAAGTTTGAGCAAAACACAGAAGCCATAAACAAAAACGCACATCAATGACAATACCTCCTCAGGAAACTAAATTAATTCAGTGTCCAAAAAATATTTTACAAACCTTCTACAGCACCTTTATTGAGAGTATTCTGTGTTTCTCATTCATCTGCTGGTTCACATCCCTCACTGTTAAAAACCGGAACCACCTCCAATCTGTAGTAAACACCTGTTCCAAAATCACTGGGGTGCCTCTCAGAAGCCTTGTCTCATTCTATGAGCAGCAGGCCAGGAGGAAGGCCCACGGCATCCTGGGGGACAGTACCCATGTCCTCTATCCCCACTTTCAAATGCGACCTCTCCAGTGCCGTGTATGCCTCCCCAGGTGCTCTACCAATCCATGCAGAGCATCCTGCATACCTAAGGCCATCTGCCTGGTAAACCAGGCACTAAAATACTTATTTATTTATTGATTTATAAATTGCACTTGCGTGTTTGCTTCTTGTCTGCTTCTTGTCCATTTTTACCATGCCCAAATTCAAATTGCCCCTCAGGGATTAATAAAGTTGTATTGTATTGTATTGTAACACATCACATCGTTGTGGAAATCAACACAGAGAAACAAACATACAACAGACTGACCACAGTCAGGGCTGGATCTAGGCATAGGCAAACTAGGCACGTGCCTAGTGTATATTTGCCACAGGGGGGCCCAGACAGAGGGATACATTTAAAAAATATATATAAAATATATTTTAATGTTTTAATAATTTAAAATATTTTCAGATAAAACTCCAATCTAAAACTTTATTTTAATTTATTATGTTTGAAAGTCATACACAACGTAAGCACCATGGGGTGAGTGGGGGTGGGAGGGTCCCGAAAAAAATGCTTTGCCTAGTCTAGTCTATCCATTGAATCCGGCCTTGACCACAATCCTTTCTAATTTATGTAAATTAATCTCTTGGACAAAAGAACATAAAGAAGTTAGGCTCTTGCAGCTTTAAAAGGAGGTTTTCATACCTGTATTTTATCTAGCAATATCCCATGATAATTAGCAATATCCGATGATAAAATTAGACATAAAATAAAAGATGAACCAATCAGTATTGCGAACCCAGCGTTTTACAAAAAATGTTAAGTACGGTAGTATCAGATCACCATCTGATTGTTTCATGGGACAAGCTTAAATGAAAATCAATTGAATTGTTCTGGGATGACCTCAATGAAAGAAGGCTAAAGGTTGGTGCTTACCCCAATGGATATACGCCAGGGAGACATTCAGACCCGTAGGATTGACAGGATCAACAGCACACACGGGCCTCCTCGCAGCTGTGCTCCCCTGTAGTTATGGTGACATCTAGCAATTATGCACATATTACCGGCTGAGAAATTGCCCATTTTTCAAGCAGCCGTCATAAACATTTCACTTCCGATTCAGAGAAATGAACATGGCCCCGACGTTCTTCATGCTAATTGCCCGGGAGCATCACCACCGCATTGGACCCCATTACAGGGCAAACAAATATCAGTCACACACGGATCAGGAAGGAAAAAAGAATTGTGCCTGAAATATTCAGTTGTTCTCAGATGATTTTCTGTGAGGATGTGATGAAGCAAGACAGAGTGAATGTCTGATATGCAAGACTGCTTGGAGGTAGTTCAAATCGAAGAGGAAAAGGACTAAATGCAGTTTTTTTCTGATACTTAGCGGTTTGTTATTCTACATTTATGACCGTGGTGTCAACCTGTGATGAGTCCTTATTTGCAAAACTGAAAACATAAAAGATTGAAATAAAAGATTGAAAAAACTGACAGTAATGAAACAGAAGACACCTCTTATTCTGGAGCATACACAACAACATTCCTCCCTTACTATAATTGCCTCTTTCAGTGGCTTGAGTTATGAAAGTAAGATCTGGTATATATTAAATGAATGAAAGCTTTACCATTTCCATGAAATATTAAACATTAAAATAAAGCTGGGCGAACAAGCAATCATATACAGGGCAAACAACAGTGACACATTTTTTGTTGTTTTGGTTCTGTACTCTAGCACTTTGAGATTGAAAGGATACAATTTCCCCCACATTTTCAGGCACCATAATTCATTGGACAGTTTAACATAATGTAGAATAAAGTAATCATCTTTAATCATATTTGGTCGCATATCCTTTGCATGCAATGACGCTGGGTATCTTCCCTGGTGATGCTCTGCCAGGCCTGTACTGCAGCCATCTTCAGTTCCTGCTTGTCTCGGGGACTTTTTGCCTTCAGTCACCTCTTCAGCATGTAAAATGCATGAAGAGGACCCGGTCTACCGGGTCTTCTGACATAATTGAGTTCAGCAGTTGTTTTTTTCTTGTTAACGATGAACCAAACTGTTGACTTTTTTTTTTTTTTTTTGCAATGTTCCTGATTGATTGATTTTTTTTTCTGAGCCTTATGACGGCCAGCTTAATTTGCATTGCACTGCTGTCTTCCTCATGTTGTCACACCCCAACAACAATCTCCAAAGGCAATTGCAAAGTCTAGAATCAAGACTAGACATCAACAGCTCTCTCCTGCATTCACTAACGACACAAATGAATACACCTGCCTAACAAAACACATCTGTGAAGCCAATAA
Organism: Aldrovandia affinis; assembly: GCA_029706075.1. Taxonomy (NCBI): domain Eukaryota; kingdom Metazoa; phylum Chordata; class Actinopteri; order Notacanthiformes; family Halosauridae; genus Aldrovandia; species Aldrovandia affinis. The sequence goes on along the minus strand of JAINUG010000068.1, from coordinate 4,134,486 downwards.
AAAAAAATACTTGTAGTACCTTAAAATGGGGGGACCATGTACAAAAGGTGCTGTCATTTCTAAATGGTTAATCCGATATGGATGAAAATACCCTCAAATTAAAGCTGACGGTCTGCACTTCAAACTCAACATATCCTTTCAAACTCAGTGCTAGAGTGCTAGACTACAGAACCAAAAATGTGTCACTGTCCAATGAATTGAATGAATGGTGCTCACTGTACCTGAGTGCCTTACTTCCATAGACAGGTTGAATAAATCTTTGGCATCTTATGGATGGCAAATAGGGTAGAGATTAAACATTTTTATAAATATTTGATAACACCATACTATAATAACACTTTAACTATACAGCATGAAGCCTAAACAACGCTATCATAACATAAAAGCTATTAAAGCTTATGACAAATGTCATAATACTGACATAATGCATTAATACGATTTTTGTTAGTTCGCTCAGAGACAGCGCAGCATTTCAATTTGTATTCCACACCGGTTTCACCCAGACTGATCTTATGTAAACAGGAAGTTTGAACACGTGCCCTAAACTCAAGCAGTCGCCGTCCCCCATTGTGTGCAGAGTTTTGAGGCTGTGGGTCTCTGCGTGTCTCGGCTCCATTCGTACACAGTGACACTTTATTTCACGGTTTGCTGGGGAACAGAAGGAGGTTCGCTTGATATTGATGCCTTTGAGGCTGGGACTCAAAGGTAACAAACATCACCGGAAATCTGTTCATTTTCATGTGTGCCTGTGCCTGTCTGCCGCCAAGTTCAGAATGAATTAAGATGTTACTCTGCACTCTACAGCAAAGCTTGGCAATTCAGAAACAGATCACCAACCAAAACGTGTTGGTTCACCATTGCATAGTTATGGTAGTAAGCATTTTTAATGTTTTTTTTGAACTGCATTAGTTGTCGCATACTGTATATCTCTATCAGGTTTTCAACAAAGCAGTTACCAAATGGCATTATTTAACTGCAAACAGCTCACATACAGCAGGCCTCCAACAGTGTGACAACAGACTGTTGTCATAATGTTGTTACACCCCCCCCCCCCAACCAACTGGAAACCCAGCCTCAACCACGTAAGACACCAACCGCCCCTGTTCAGAATTGTTGCTGCATATGTTATTACATTGGACATAAGTTGTAATGCACTGTCATGACGGGTTCATTGGTTAATTCTTATGCCAGCATTATGTAGACTTTTAAAGGACATTTTGTTTCAGATTTTTCTCCCATTTTTGAATCCAATTACACCCGCTATTTTCATGTCAATCCCCCCCTCATACTATGAGTTCGCTGCCGTAGCCCTGTGACGGTGCCAAAGGCGTCATCATTTCGAGACGGCACTCGCCAAGCCGTCGACCGTAACTCCGGCACCCCAGAGCCACTCCTGTGCGCAGCGAACATCCTGTCAGCTTCCCTCCCCCCTCCCTGGGGCGGACAGCCAATTGCCGCCCCCGGTGGCACTCGCGGCCAGAGCCGACTCTGGGCGATGGGGAAATGAACCTCGGTCGCCGTGGCCAGCGTCGAACACTGTAACCACTGCACCACATGGAGGCCCCTTATGTAGACTTTCAAAACGTATGTAGGAAAGTAGTGTTACCAAATATTCAATTTAGCCTAACTCTCTAGCGTTTTACATTTTAAACCAAAAAGAAGATATAATTATTTTGTTACTTTTGATTAGGTCTCTGTTGTCTGTCCCTCTATGTAAGGACTAGATGTTTATGTGAGACAGTGAATGCTGTAATGAGAAGCTGGATGTTCACGTAGGCCTGTAGACGATAATTAGCTGGATGTTTATGTGAGGCTGTAATTGATGTCTGTGTGAGGCGGTAGATGATAATGAACTAGATGTTTACGTGAGGCTGTACTGGATGTGTATTATGAGGCCGGAGGCTGTGGATAAATAATGAATGGGTTTTTTTATGTGAGGCTATGGATAATGACTTCCTTAAGTTGTGGCCACTCTCCCGTGACAAACGGGAATGCATTAGATAGATAACCGCTTCTGTTTGTCAACAGTGCGCCATTAATGACTGACTGGGATAAAGGGCAGTTGCGCGAAGGCGGATGCCAGGGGCACTTCTGTCATTCTGCGCTGTGCAAGGAGCTCCAGGAGGGCAGGGGCTGAGCTGATTGGCGGTTCCGTGGTAATGGAGCAGGTGTTTTCCCGGAATGCTAATCTCAGGTATTTATTAAGGTTAATTTTAGCGTTAACCGTGAAACATTCCAGAAAGATACTCATTGCTATAGACTGTATGTCCCTATTTCTCTCAGTCCTATGCGGTGCACTGGGAAAAACATACGGTACCGGAGCACAGGGTATGTTCATGGGAGATTTTGATCCTTAAAGGGAGTCTGGTAAACACAGGTGCAGACAAGAGCGCTGCACCTGATTACCTGGGATGCCCTGTCCCTTCATCTATCTGGTTTGTAACATACACAGATTTCATGTTGCCAGGGCGTCGGGTCCACCGGCCATTCATTTCAAACCAGTTGAGCTATTGAGCGTATCCTTAAATGACATCACAGAGCTAAAGCCAACAGCATAAATGTGAGAATTGTTTGGCAACAGCAATTATCAGTAATAAAATGGAGCTACTATGGTTTTGCTTCACTATCCCTTGGGCTAGGGGAGGGGTTGGGGGGTTTAGTCATATTAGGGCAGAAAGAACACAGCTCTTTTCTCTTAAAGGTCAGTGTGGGGGGGGGGCAGGCAGCTCGAGAAATGCTAATAACATCCTGGCAGACCCTCAGCTAAAGAAACCAGAGTCACCTTGGTTAGCCTGCGGTGGCCATGCTACAATTCACCCACCCATTCATTATAGACTTAGATAGCTCTTACCGGGCATTAAGCGAATTGTGCTGCCCACTACTTTACAGTTAATGCGATGTATTTTACAGCATTAGTGGGAATAATTGCTGTGTTTGTTCACTTAGTCATATTGAGATTAAGTTAGGAGATGGGCATGGCTATTTTATTCAGCAAGTGATAATGCTTGAGGTCTTATGTGTTTCTTAGTTGGCTTTGCCTAGACTTTTAACACAGCTGTACACTTTGTTAAAAGTATAGCCAATGCTCTAGACAAAGAAGGAACTGCCAATTATTGGGCACAGGTTTTTTGTTTCTTACATCAGAAGGTCAGCTAGTGTATCAATCAGAAATCTGAAAAATACATTTTATGGTGATCTAAGCATAAAATGCATGTTGACACCAATGGTATTGAAGACAATGCTAATACATGTAAAGCAGTCCAGTATTGTAATCTTCAGTGGGTGACATAACGAACAAATAATCACATAACACAATTTATTTGTCATGGTCAGTTCCAAAGCGGATCATTTACAATCAAAGGACTGGGATTATCTGAAAACTATACAGTACAAAGTGTAATCATAAACATAAGTGGCCTCTTAATGGTTAATCTCAGAGAGTAACATTTTAATGTTTAATGTTAACCTTTGTATTTAAGGAGAGACTGCAGCCCAGTCAAAGCACTGACTACTGTAATGAACAATTTACACAAGCTTTGAAGTGCAAATAATCCACGTTCCTTGCTCACCAAATACTCAGGACAGTAAATCGCTATGCCATTTCTCTCTAGCCTGTCGATTGCACAACATGCAGGCTTACAAACAGGTTTAGTGGAATCTGATACAGACAGACAGATTACAGAAATATTCTTGTGAATGAAATCATGTGCCTCAGGTTCTCAGTGTACAGAAATAAGAAATCATGGATAATATTGCATTCTTGTATACCTTTAGGCAGGGCCTGCTCTACACATTTTGGTGCCCTAGGCGAGATTGGCATTTGGGTGCCCTCCCCCCCCCCCCAACAAACATCAATCAGACATCACCATGGATTCAAGACAAAAATGATCGATTTTTTTTTTTTTTTTTTTTTAAATACAATCACTTCTCAAACAAATCACTTACCAAAGTCTCAGTTAAACAGGGATGATAAGAGAAAATGGTAAGAAAACTCACTTTTAACACAATTGCCTATTACAAGCAAAAGCAGCTGTAGGACAAACAACTTTAATAATTATCACTGATATAATGTTGTAGCCTACTACTCATTTTGGTAGCCTAATAATAAAGCTTGAGACTCATGGCAAGCATGAGGGTTTTGCAACTCTGCAATTCAGGTGTAGTAGCCTAGTTTTGGTAATAAATACAGGTGGGTACTAATAAGCTTCAAGCCAAAACGTGAGGGTAATTCAGCATCAGCATACATTCATCCTTCAATCTGTATGAGTCTAGCAGTAGCTCTTAGCATCGCATTATCTAGCTAGCATTCGCTTGTTTATTACTTAACTAGTTAGCTCCCTAGCCTCCTACAATAACACAGAAACACAACAAAACGGCATTTTGATGACATAGCCTACCTCTTAATTGGGCTCTCTTTTCCTCCTCCTCCTTCCTCCGTTTTCTCCCCTGCGCACCTCAAGTCATTGTGCAAATATAAAATCTGTCATCGATCTGATATCTATCTTGCGTCGCGCTGATGTTGGCTCTCTGCCTGACTGCATCAGTAGTGCGTGCCTCTCTGACCCCGTCACCTGCGCTTGACCCGACATGCGACAGCACGTCTCTTGGGTTGCCTGTGATGCACGCACGTAACCCCCACTTTCAGCAAGCAGCCAGGCATCGTATCCCCCACCTCAGTAACAACATCTCTGTCAAAGTGCAGGCCAGATGAAACATTGTGTGAGGAACAGAACAGGGGTGCACAGTGTATTTATTTTTGTTTATTTGTTCACTGGGAGGAAAGGAGAGGGCACCCACCAGCCACCAGCGATAAAAAATTTTTTTAAATTTGGTGAGGGCGACCTGGCTCCCCTAGCCGACATGGCGCCCCAGGCAGCTGCCTGTATGGCCTGTGCCTTGAGCCGGCCCTGCCTTTAGGTTTCTTAAACATTCACCTCATTGGAGAGCTGGTCCTATCAAAAGTCCAAGTATAGAATCACTGGCGGAAAAATTAAGAAAATTTCAGGTATCCAAGGCTAATATAATGCAGATGATGCTAACTGCACTCATACATTACTAATGGTAAAAATGGTTTAGCAAAGAAATGTTGAGACCATCTTCAAGGCTCAGAACATTCAACCCAATATTCACCCACAGCAGGACAGCATACATGGTAGAATGAATTAATGGTAAGCTGATTGAAATGATTCGGACCCTGCCAAATTCATGGGACCTTTTTCCAATGTTTCTAACAGTAGGCATGAAAAATCTATTCAGCTCCAACAATCATTTAAACAGATATCTGCATTGTTCTATTACTTTGTAATAATGTACAATATAACAGTATCAGGAAGTATTGGAAAAAATTCAAGAAACATTTCAGAAGAAAGTTAAAAAGTAGCCAAAGACATATTTAAGGCTGCATGTAGACAAAGAATCACAAATGCTATCGGAAACTACATAAAAAATGCTGCATTGAAAAGATAGTTCCTGTTAACTTAAAAACTCAGCAACTTCTATAAAAAGATGTTGCCAGTCAGATTGACTGGTAGAAAATGTTACTTGACATTGTAGTCTTCACTCATCTATGACTTCAGCTCCATGCTGATTTCCACATGATATGTACAATCTTCATTTTATATTTACCATAAAACCTTTCTGTTGGTAAGGAATCAATCAGTTCATGCATGTCCAGTTTGTAAAATGTTTCTTTAAAGTTATCTTAAATTATCTGCTACTAATCAGCCTTAGAAATAAGTCACAAACCAGGCTGTCAAAACCAACAGCATAGTAAAAACTTAGGCCAAACATTGTCCCTGTGGTCACAGCAACCCCAGTGGGAAATTATGCTTTAGCCTTAATGGATTCAGACATTCTTCATTTATATGTGCAGGCATGAATAAAATTAGGACACTGCAATCTGTCAAAAGGAGCAATATTATGCATCTTAGTAAAACATAAATGCTAAAATTATACAGAGAGACATGCTGTGAAGAAGGCTACTGTTAATAACTGTAAGAAACATAGACATTTACTCTTCGGATTCTAATAAACAATTACTTATTGTACTCAAGCTTATGTACCTGAGGAAATACAAAACTGCAAATACAGGGAAACTCAGGTAGGTATTTTTTATTTTAATTCATCAAATATACTTTGAATGAGCTTTTAAAATATATTTTGATAAATATCTTATGCCTTTCGCTGCTATTATAAGCAATATTAAGGCATTTTGTTAATGTAGTTACAATGATTATTGTACAGATTTTTGATAGTATTTGAAGTGATAAGATTAGCCTACCAGTTGCTGTATAGCCATCTGTATACAGTAGGTAATTACAGTAGGTAATATCATCCGAATAGTTGACAATGAAAATTACTGGTAAATTTCCGGAGGCTTGTATAAATTGAAACAAATCCTTTCTAATTGTGACTGTTCTCCCAGCTCTCCGAGGGAAGGTTGCTAGGCACAGACCCTGGTGTCCATGGCAACCACAAACTCCCCCTGAACCGTAGTCCTAGGGGAACCTGGGGGCACACGGCTCTGCCAACTGCTTTTCTGGACGTGAGTCAGCTGTGTTGCACTTTAACTAAAGGGAGAGGAAACTGATTGTGCCGTCTGGGGACCCAACTACACACCGTACAGTTCTGCAGACACTGCCTCCATTTCACCAACACAAAGCAGGAAATACCACACACGCCACGCATGACAACAAACACAAGAGTACCCGTTGCTCATCACACTCCATTGATAATATTCCAGAGGATGTTTTAATTGCTATTCATTCAAATCTTTTTTTCTTCTTTCTCAGCAACCATTCACTTCTTAAAGCTATTTGTAGATTTATTTACAGGAGCCTGGCAGCCGCTCCTCGGGAGCGTGTCTATGTTCCCACAGCCCTATGTTCCCCCATTTCTCAAAATTAGGCCCTATGTTCCCCCATTTCTCAAAATTAGGCCCTATGTTCCCCCAGCCCTATGTTCCCCCAGTCCTATGTTCCCCCATTTCTCAAAATTAGGCCCTATGTTCCCCCAGCCCTATGTTCCCTCAGGCCTACATCCCCACAGCACAGGTATGGCCATTCCCCAACCCTAACCCTAACCCTAACTGTAACCCTAACCTAATAGGGCTGGGGGAACATAGGGCCTAATTTTGAGAAATGGGGGAACATAGGGCTGTGGGAACATAGGGATGACCCCCGCTCCTCGTGGTCTCGCCGCTTCTCTGGCAATCACTTGCGATCATCCGCAAGAGACTCAAAACCCACCTTTTCATACTCCACTACCACTGAATTCTGTACATCTAGCCTATTGTCATCACCACTGCCGACTTGCTCAACACTTCTTGTATATGTATCCCTACCTTCTCATTAAAAAAAAATGACTAACCTTTTCCTTCCCAGTGTTATTGGTATGGTATGCAGCTGCCTACAACGATGTCGATCGCTGTATTACTGCACTGATCTCATGCGCAGGAATTATGATTGTTCCTACCATGTATTAATGCACATCTTGTAAGTCACTCTGGATAAGAACGTCTGCTAAATGCTTAAAATGTCAAATGTACAGGATTCAAGTCTTATTTTAGGAGGCGGATTGACTGGTTGGATGAGTGAGATTCACAGTCAGCAGTCAGTCAATCACAGTCTTAAGTAAGAGGTATTACATGACCCCTTGGTTGTTTGATTTTCTGAAGTTCACTAACCGATGGAAGGTTCAAATAGCTACTCTTTAGTATTCCGAGCTGCTGTAAATCATGCGAACAAGGTTGCACAGGAAGTTTGAACTGATTTGATATAATTGGTTCCCTCAAACGAATGGTATTGTGCTGCATTTCATATAAGGGTACTTGTTTTGTTTCAATAAATGACAAACCAATATGTATTTGTGAACATGAGCAGGATTAGCTCAGCATCACATTTGAGCGTGAGTTGGGTGTAAACATATGCAATACTGCCAGGATGTGATGCTTGGCAGCTCCGTGCTTCTCCTACGTACATTTATAATGTTGCTCAACTTAGAAAAGAGATAGACTCAACATTAAGTCTTGATTGCTGTGAAAACATGTATTGAAAGATGCCATATGACATTCACTGTCATTTTGTCTTAATTTCTAATATTTTCACAAAGAGAACGTGATGCAGTTAGTTTATGAAAATATAAAATGCAGTATATAACTGTATGTAGATCATAGAAACTACATTTTCATTTGTACAAAAGTCAACCTTGAGAGTCTGCATGACTTTTTTTGTACTTGATTATGTTCCTATGAGAGTAATTGTTTATTTGGGAGATATGGCAGGAATAACATGCTGGAATGCCAATTAATAACAGACTGTTAATTTGACAAATATTTCCTTGGTCAATAGAAAGGTACTTTAAAATATTCAAATACAAATGTAGATTTTATGTAGCTTATATTATGTTTATATTACATCATTTTATGTTTGAGCTTGTATTAAAATTAAAAATAAATAAATAAAAGGATATTATTATTTGTACCCAAGTGCATTTGTTCCCAAACTTACAGTCACACTGTTCCAAGAGAGTTTTGGATGGACAATCCTCAGGTTAAGGCCTTTAACACTACTGTACACCTACGCAACCACTTGGCTTTTAGTTAAAAACATTAGCGAATACTCCACAACCACGACTGTTTGGATCCCTTCAAAAACAGAAACCATCACGCAACCATGGCCGTATCTACCATTGAGGAGACCGAGGTCATGATCTCTGTATTTTTTCTGAGTCTGATTTTTTTTTCAATTACATACTGATTCAGAGTAATACTGACTAAAAGTGGTGAACTACTGCACATAAAATGAACACTTCACTTCAGTATATCAAAGATTTTGTACAAAGCCAAGATTACCGCTTGCTCGCCTGATCACCATCATCGTCATTACTTCTGTGTGTGTGTGTGTGTGTGATGGTGAAGTGGACCCGTCTCGATCAGGCGGATCTCGTCGTTACAACAAAATCTTTGCTCAGCAAAGATGACACAATAATGCTTGGGACGACTTTGCTGCACAGCGGGAGTTGTAACTCAGACTGCTGATCTGAAGCCAAACGAAGCATGATGTAGGTGTAGAGATCTCTCACATTATTAAAAAGCGGACTGCTTGTATTATAACCAGATTAATGCTATTCATCTCCAGAGATCATCTATCGACAGCTACATTGTGTGTAGTTTTGTGCAGTCACTGGCCAAAGGTAGCTGTCTCTGTCTATCTGACTGTTACACAAACCACTTTTTAGTCAGACTTTACAGTGGTGATAGGCTAATTTAGGCTAACCTGATCTAACGTAGCATTGATAGCGGTGATAGGTACAAAGCTAGCTACATTTTAGTGTCCATTTTCAGTGGCCTTTCATAAAATCATGACAGTCTACTACAGTCTACAAGGGTGGACTGATTACACAAAATATTTCTTAGTGACATTTCTCATGACAAACCCCCCTAGAGGGGCTAGGTCTCATAACCTCGGTAATTCTCGACTCCTGGATACGGCCCTGCACGCAGCAGTGTATAAATCAGAATAATCAGCTGACGTATTAACTCTGGTTGAAGATGAACTCTCCTCAATCAGCTGTTCAAGTCTCCTTTACGCTCTCCCGCAGCGTGAGGGAGGGAATGCGTGCGCAGGCACCTGAATCGAGTGAGGCACGGCATACCAGGGCTTTATCCGTGTGGAATGGTCAGCCTGCTGAAGTTCTTTCCTGCCTCCAGCTTGCGTGTTCTCTGGGCCCAGCTGATGATTACACTGCCTGAAGTACCCATTATTGCTGTCACCTCTGGACATGACACACTGGGTAACCACTTTGCCAGGGAAAGTATATGGGAGGGGGGGGAGAAGGCTGGAGCATAGGGAATATCACAAGGGTCTGGTTATCTGGGCCTTTTTAACAACACAGGACAGCCCATGATCCCATACGGGGGTGTCTGTCGTCAGCCGAGGGGAAAACTCACTCCCACGGAGCCCCTGATTGAATCTGAGGCAGGGTTCTTCAGCTCTGTGTCTAATTGAATAGCGAGAAATCACACGGGTGAACACAATCACGCCTCTTTTAAACACCGCTGGTTATGACTCTCGATGATGCACTCCGCCAATACAGGGCACACATCAGAGGCCCAAATTGAACTCAGATTAGAACGTTAAAACAAAAACAGGTCGTCGGCCCACCTAGGTTCACTTCGATAGCTTAGTGAGTTCCGTCTTGGAGGAGGCGGTTCAGTTCAGCCTCTGTCACTGCCGGCCCCGGGATTGTAATATAATAAATATAATAATATATTGTGGCAGCCCAAAGGGCTGCACAAGAAAATGGCTACCGGGTCCTTCGACACATGGGAGCCAAAATACTACATTTCCCAGCAGGCCACAGTCACACCTGAGCAAAGTAAAGGCAATGGGACTAACAAACAGCTGAAAGCCATTTTGAGGCCTATTTAAAGGGCTGATTCCCATCACACTGGGAGAGGAGTAGGAAAGTGTTTGTGAGGAGTTGGTGAGTGTGCAAAGGAGAGAAAACTGTGAAGTCGATTGACCAGCCAGTATTTGGAGAGAGAGAGAGTGATTGTTGGAGTGTTTTGTGTATGAAACTTGGATTGTTTGAGAACCCCCTTTGGATTGACTATGGACTGGATTACGGAACTGAACTGGATTTTTGAATTGGATTACGGACATTGACAATGAGCTAGGATTGTGGACTTTATGTTTTTGTATGCCCCTGAAGACCCCACCCTTTGTTTGTGTGTCAGTAATAGTTTAATAAATTATCATTTTGTTTTGAATACTGCCTCCTCGGTGTTCTTTAACTTGCCTACGCCCTCTGCAAGGTCCGTGCGTGTCGCCCAACCCCTGGGGACACCACAATATATATATATATTCCATTTAGCAGATGCTTTTATCCAAAGCGACTTACAGTAGTGAATGCATACATTTTTCAGTATATGTGGCCCCAATGGGAATCGAACCCACAACCTAAGCATTGCCAACGCCATGCTCTACCTACTGAGCCACACAGAACCACAAAGATTGCGGCGGCAAACTCATAGTAAAAGGGAAAGCGACAGTTGACACAGACAAGGGTATAATTGACCACCAAATTGGGAGAAAAATGGGGAAAAATAAATTGTTCAGACAACTGCATAACAGAGTAATCAAACAGAGTCACTGACACTACCCTCCAAACTGAAATGCCACAATCAGAATTGTATTACCCCCCTGTCCCTTTGAGTTAAAACATTTGTTGAAATATTTGTCCACATTTACTGCTTGTTTTCTCATGTCACAGAACAGAATAACCATTTTGGGTTACCGTTATTCAGATAAAAGCTCTTTCTTTATGCAGGAAGTGTGTTTTTCAATGACTCCTTTGTCAGTCTAATTTGCATCTCTATTCTGCATTAATAATATATTCATTCAGGAAGTGGATGTGCGCAGTATTTAGCATTACACCTAAAATGCAGAGATAAATGCACTAACCAGAGGGGTAGGCATCTGTTCACCTCTGCGGTGCCACAACAAGACGTGGAACAAAAACAACAACCCAAAATCCTTAGAAGACAGTTTGCAGGCCCACCAGGAAGAGAAGAAAGCCTGACCCATTTCCTTCCAAATGCTGCAGCTTCAGCTAATCTCTCAATTCAGGCCCTGACACGATCAATTAATAATTTACACTCAGTCACTTCATGAAGGCCAAGGGGTGCTATGTCTTAAGCCTGGGATGGCGTCTGCCTGAACCGCTTAACAGTCAGCTTTCTCCACAGATTACTTTCCCACATTTTTGGGCAATCCGATTACATGTCTGCCTGTGGCCAAGCAGCGGACTGAACTTCAGTACTCAAAGAAATTCTATCCGGTTGTGGTTAAAACAGAATGTCATCGCATTGTGGGTATGTATTTTGTTTTGGCTCTGTTTTTACAATGCGAACACTATATGGTTGATCATAATGCTGCAGAGCAGTGCAGGCACGTGAAGTATGTGTTTTCAAGGGGGGGAAGTGCAGTACTATTGTAAAAATTGTTGGTTTAAACATTATATTACCTGTAGGTTTTGGCTAGGTTGTTGAGGCTGAGACTGCCTAGTGGCCAATCAGATCATCAGTATTTTCCTTTTTTTTTAAACAATAGCAGTTTGCCTGGCAGAAACCTAACTTCAGGGCTGGCGGATAGCGTAGCGGTCTAACGCACCACACTTTGGCTGGTCCGGTGTGGTGTGCGCTGCCTGTCAGGAACGCAGTTCGAAACCCTACCAGATCGGCCCTGGCCGTCAGCCCCGATCGGGGCGGCATTTGGCTGTCCGCCTCCGGGGGGGGGGAGGGTGAGCCGGCACGAGTCCGTCGAGGAGCAGGAAAAGGCGTCCATGGTAGAATTCCGTCTCGGAAGAGGCGGATAAATCGGCCCGGAAATAGTGTCTCGACCCGGAGGACGGACAGCGGACTCGTGGGGGAGGGGAATTGAGATAAATAGAGGGTATAATTGGCAACCAAATTGGGAGAAAAACGGGGCAAAAAAAACCAAAAAAAAAAAAACCTAACTTCTCCCAGGAGGAAAAGGACATACCAACTGATGCGGGGAGCTTGCATTGTGCAGCTGGGTATTAATAATTCCTGGTCAGTGATATTTATGTCCTATAAACATAATATATAATTCCTCTCCTAACTGTCTTCAAATCACTATCACCGGTGGTCAGAATAAACAAGATAAGACAAAAAAACCATTGAAATTGAGTGCCATTAAAACAGCAACAATAGCTGATTAGCTGGCTAACCAAGTAAAGGCTATATAACCTATAAATGCAAAATATACACTCTTTGGGCCCCCAGGTGGCACAACAGTGCAGGCCCTCACCCGGAGCGCAGGTTGCCCTCCAAGCTCTTCCTCCACGGAAGACTCACCTGTGCACCACAACCTACTGCACGACAAGCTGTACTGTTTATATATGAGGTTGTGTAAATACCTCTCCTATGTAAGAAAAACAGTCATGGCAGAGAAGGCAACATAGCCAGGAGTGATGGAAGCTTTGGGGGCTGACACTGCTGTAAGGGAGAGAGCAAAGACTCAGGCTTTTAAAGAGCAGCTGGAGCTGGGGGGGCAGAAGACGTACAGGGGGGGGTCAGTACCCTTCCTTTGGGAACCGGTTGGAGAGGCAACCAGGGGCTCGGGGGGAACAGTGTGAGCTGTGGGTGGAAAATGCCACCATCCAGTGTGATATGCATATGGGTTATGGTACTGTGCCCCTGAGGGTCAATTCCAGGGAGATGGTGCAGGGATTAGCAGGATACATAAAGTTATTAAAAATTGTACAGTGAAGAAAGAATCTCAGGCATTTTTGGCTTGGGGACAAGGCATATTTTATTTGTATTCGCATGAGGATAGAAAGGAACAGTGAAGCTGACTGTTAGCTTTGCGTTGCTGGCGTGTGCGATCGCTCCGGTCCTCGGTGTTCCCATAAGGTTGGGGACTCAGAGAAAAGGCGTCTGTAAATAAGGTTGTCAACGGCAAAGTGCTGCTCAGAGGACCATTGTTCCAACATAATCAGCGCAGCCGAGAGATGGCTTCATCAAAGTCGGTGCTCCCCTCCCCCCCCCCCTGTAGGTCTTCTGCCCCCCCCCCAGCTCCAGTTGCTCTTTAAAACAAATAATAATAATAAAATCTATATATATATGCCATTTAGTAGACGCTTTTATCCAAAGCGACTTAGAGTAGTGAATGCATTTTCCAGTATATGTGGTCCCATTGGGAATCGAACCCACAACCCTCTGCATATTACAAATGACAAAGTGGTTCTTGTATGCACAAGATCCTAAAGAGGAAGGAGACTTGACAGGAAAAATTGTAGATCTAGTGTTGAGGATAAGGGAGGAAGTCTCAATCTCTGAAGATTAAACAGAAAGGAATATACTAAATAATAATTAATAATACAAATTAAAAAGTACCACGCCCTTCTCTCGGACAGGCACTGTTTGCACAGCTTTCTCATCTCCAAAACATGTCATTGTTTTAGAAAGGATGGAAACTATCCATATTTTCTCTCCTACACTTGATGAGTCACAGGAAATGGAACTTCAGATTATAGACATTATTATTATATAATTATTATATTATTTACAGTTAAATATAAGCCAGGGCACACTGGATCAATAATCTATTTCAGTACAATACATACAATTTTCCTTACATTCCAAAGCCACCACATTACCCCAATCCAAACGGATTCATTGTCAGTTGTGGGAAACCCATTCTATTGTATACTTTAACATTGCACTCTTCTGTGGGGGAAAATAACTACATGGACACAGATGCCAAATGAATACAAGTCTTTGTGATATTCTGAAAAAAGTACTGAAAGCATGTCACAACACTTATGCTACTCACGTGCTTAACTCTGAAATTGGGTGGAATGCCAGAAAAATGTAAATTCATCGTTTCAGAGTACCTGCCCTTTAAAGGAACATGTGCCTTTAATGAATTTACTAGTTGCCTACTCTTGCATGGAAATAGTTGCAAACTATGAATGGGCATTGACAAATATAGGATATACGTCCATATTCCCCAATCCATTTTGCTTTGTGGTGTGATCTTTAAGAGCACATTTATTATACTTTTGCACCTGGGTGATCCCATTTCAATTAAGGAGGATTTAAAAGGAGAAGCACCTGTGTAGACAATCACACAGTAGCCGAGGTGGAGAAGAAGGAATCAAAATGGCGAAAGGCACATTTTTTGGATGAGTAATTAGACATACTGGTGATTGAGGTCTGCCAACACTATCCTACATTAAAGGGTGGAAATTCTCTGGCAATACACACAAGTGCGCTGTGGAATCAGTTGACAGTGATAGTGGGTTGTGTGGATTGGTGTAAACATAATTTGGATGAACTGAAATTGCCAAACACAAGCAAACAACAATATACAATACAAACAAAAGTAGTGATGGGCTACTTATTCTGCCTTTTTTCTAGAGCAAACACAGCTTAACTAAAGTCAAAGTCAGAATAGACAACATTTACAGACACGCCTCTATTTTGGAAAACCCCTCCCTACACACAGAACTTGCTAGGGGGGACATTTATTTCCACAAATAAGTTCAAAGTCTCCACCCTACATCTCATCATTAAATTCCAATTTTCCCGTATTATTATTAAAAACATTGTTACACCCCTCCCCAAATACCCCTAGACCAACTGGGGTCGTAACAACGAACAATGAGATGAGGTGCATAATTTTAGACTGCACTCAAATCTGAATAGGGCCCTCAGTGCCTTAGGACACCGTGGTATGAATGCCATTACAGCTATATTAACTATATGAGCACCATTGTCAACTCTTACTGTCACTGATAATGTCGTTTTTCGTGCATTTTAGTTTTTCTATCATTACATGCCTGGCTTTGTACAGTATAGTACAGTGTTTATTGTCAGCACTTAACAGCACTTCCTCCATTGCAACTCAAATTCAATCATTCCCTAAATCTCTGGCCGTCTTGACACCAAAATTATGCCAAGCCCCCAACTGAAATATCCAAGGATTAATCACTCAGGACCTCATAGCTACTGTGTTTAAAGCTTGGCCCTATCTGGGGTTTTTTGCATGAAATGAAGGCACACAAAATCAAACCAGAACACCCAGGTTTATCCTGAAGCAGGGGCTACATTTCTAAAAACCATTTCCAGTGCCTCTGTCCTTTATTTGAAAGGGAGCACCGCATGCGGTGTTTGGGAGCACCGACCTTGATGAAGCCATCTCTCGGCTGCGCTGATTATGTCGGAACAATGGTCCTCTGAGCAGCACTTTGCTGTTGACAACCTTATTTACAGACGCCTTTTCTCTGAGTCCCCAACCTTATGGGAACACCGAGGACCGGAGCGATCGCACACGCCAGCAACGCAAAGCTAACAGTCAGCTTCACTGTTCCTTTTTATCCTCATGCGAATACAAATAAAATATGGCACTCACCCCAAATATGTGAATGGAAATGAATCTACATTGATAAACATGGAATCCGACATGACGGCTCATATCATGCACATCGCTAGCATATTTACAGACATAATTTCCTAAATAATTTATACACAATGTAATTGTATGTAATTATAGATTCTTTATTCATTCATTATCTAACCTGCTTATTCCTGGTCAGGGTCGCAAGGGGGGGGGGGCTGGAGCCTATCCCAACCATGCATAGGGGCAAGAGGCAGGAATACATCCTGGACAGGTCGCCAATCCATTGCAGGGCACACACACACACACATTCATACCTATAGGGCAATTTAGACTCTCCAATTAGCCTAACGTGCATGTTTTTGGACTGTGGGAGGAAACCGGAGTACCTGGAGGAACACTAGGAGAACATGCAAACTCCACACAGAAAGGCCCCGGCCGGGATTTGAACCTGACACCTTCTTGCTGTGCAGCGACAGTGCTATCCACTGCACCGTAATTATAGATATTTCACAAATTAATGGGAGTGGTTTCATCCCAGTAATAGAACTCTGTTAGTAATATTAATATGGAACAAAGGATTATGTTTATGGATTATATCTTTACAGCAAGTGTTATTTTGAATTACAATTGACATCAACATTGTATTTATTATATCACATTGCAGGACATTACAAATGTTCCATTGCATGCTTATCTACCACCACATTTCAATCAAGGTACAGATATTAGAGAAAGATATTAGGTTTGTTACATATTCTGACAATATATCCTGTGTGCAGGACTGGCAGGCCAGACCGTAGATTTTTATTTTCCAAGCAATCGAACCTCCCTGGAAAGTTTTCAATTATTATAGCTCTTCAGAGAATATGATTAACTTCGGTATCTATTTATTAAAGCATATAGTACGCATTATAATCTAAATGCCCATATTCACATGACTGAAAAAATATATATATTTAAGGTTGTGAAAAAACTGCCTGTTTTCCTTTCCTGCACATCGACATTCAAAATCCCTGAAAGAAAAGCGAACTCAGGTATTTCAACTTGTTACAAAAATGAGTATGAAATGGGGAGTAGAATTTGTTCATTGACAGCAATAACCCAGATACGAAAATAACAGTTTCACTGTGATGCCGCAATGTCACAGCATTGATCAAATGCTGTAGAAAAATTATATGTGTGCTAGGAAATACCTTTCGGATATGCTGTGACAGTCTTGGATGTTCCAAATGACACACGTCCTCCAATCAGGGACCAGGAATTGTGAATTCAGAGACACATGGGGAAATTAATGCTATGGAGATGGCAAATGACAGGATCTGCTTCCTGTAATGAACCACCTTTTGTTCGACCGAATGGCATTAAAGTGACTGGGAAATTGCGCGTACCATTCTCAAAAGGCATTAAGGTGTGTGGACCTGCATGGATTGCTGCGTACTGTAAAAGGGATAACAACAGGATGTGATTCAATGCGTTTTCGTATCCTGGAGGGATTACGTTCTTTCAATAGGAGTGTGAGAGGCACATGGGAAAAAATGTAATGGCAGAAAATAAATTGCTCGCAGGGGTGGCCGAGGAAGCAGCTCAAAAAGCTGTTCAACAAAATCCAAGCAAGGTTTGAAATGCAAAATTCAGCCTCGATGCCACACAGCTGTGTACAGTGCATATTTAATGCACAGTGTATATGTACAGACCTAGGTCACATTATTTTAAATAAACGGTCGCAGTACCGTGAGTGTTTGTCAGGGGGGTGCCGGGACCAGTATCGTCAGATAGGCCCAGACCTCCCCTTTCCGAGGAACCCCCCATGGGACTATCCTACGGGCCAGGGCCAGTTGCCTTTATTCTGTATAATGACCCCGGGCTTATGACTGCAGGTTAGCCTAATTAGCTATGGCATTTGTGTCTCACAAACCAACAGAATTTTGACTGAACAGCAAAGAACACCCAGATTTCTCACAAACACTACGGCTGAATGTATGAAATGTGCTAATAAATGCAAAGCCACCTGGTACCCCCTCAATTCCCTGCTTGCAATAAATCACTGGGCAAGGCCTCATTCTCAGCATTTTTGAGTGTTTTCCAAGTAATTTGTGGATAATGAATGAGGTTCCTTTTTTCAGGAACACATGATGGACACACAGCTCTTCATTCAAGTGCTCTGATTATGTCTGGATGAGTCACATGTAATGCAACGCTGCTGACAGTGAAACCAGGAAATGGAACCATAGGAAACGGCTTGTGCGGAGACAACAGAAGACAGTGTGTAAAGCGTGAACTTCCATGTTCCACCATTGTGGTTGTACCAGGACCAGTTCAGGGACTATCCGTACCATAGAAACGGCATCGCAGCCATTATGTGAAATAACAAGGCGCGCACAGGTCTGCTCCGTGTTGCTCAGTGAAGTGCCTGCCATCCTCACACCACCTTGTTTTTTTTGGTTCTTTCATAACCTGTTGTGTAACCCCATTGTGCTTGACACAGAAAGAACTCAAACCTTGGCGAAGAAATGATGGTCGTCTCCAAGAATGCTGAAGCTGGGGGAAGCGTGTCGACGCATCCAATGAAATTTCAGACCGGCTGACGCAAAGTTCTCAAGGAAATTCCACTGGGACACGGCTTCAACTACTGCAGTATCTTTCAAGCATGTCGACTAGGAACAACGGGAGCTTCTGGCCAGGACTTTGTCTGGGTAAATTGAAACTATCCTGAAATTCAAAATGATTTTTAAAAAACCCATGGGATACTTCTCAGTAGAGGGTTCAACGTGGTCCAAGCACCCTCGCAAACGAACTCGGAGCTTACCAATAAAAAGGATGACCCCGTTTCAGTGCAATAGCAGAGCCACACTGTGACAAATCAATTGGGGGGTTTTCAAGTTCCGTCTGGAAACACCAAATTCGATTCGGTTACGGACCACTGACTGGAACAGCACATCAATCAATTGAATGATAGTCTGGCCCCGGGCAAAACCTAGGCAAAGCCAATGAACCTTATGGGGGATTATCAACAGGACCGCACGTCCAATGATCCAAGAGATCCAAACACCTTATTCATTCTACAGAAAAGAGACACCCATTTTAAACCTGTTCTGTCAGGTCTGCAGATGGAACGAGAGTTCCATGGACCTTATGACACCATAAACCCGATCACATCCCCCTGTCTCAGTACTCTGTTCTTCACCGGCAGAGTTACAGCATATAGAGTTTAGCGCACTCAAACACAATCCTTGTGACCAATGTTTCAATCCCTGCTTCATTTATTTCCAATCGACGACCTTGCAATCCATATATATCCACAGCATATGACCTACATTGACATGTACTCACTTTTGTCTTGCTCTACACGGTGAGCTGATATTATCCGTGTCACTTTTACAGTATTCACAACTTAAGAAACAAAACCAAAAAAGAAAAACAGCACTTATAATCAGGCCAGTGCAGTGCTGACAAGCAATGCAGCAAAGAGGAAACAACATGATTGCAGGGACGGGGTTCCTGAGAAAACCTATGGGCAGGAAAACAACATGAGGTGAACAGGAAGCAGGTGCAGTGAAGGGATATCGTGTTTCAGGCCGCTCAAACGGCACTTTCCCTCAGAGCTTACAGAAGAACAGAGGTCAATTTAAACATGAGCACTCCATAGGACCAAATGCTGAGAAAACGAAGCAGAGGAAACAGTCTTGCATTTCTGAGAGCAATTACACACATCTTTAATGTGAGCAGGATTAGCATTGTGCACAGATTTCTGAATATAATTCCCACCAAAAAATAATCATGGAATGATATTCAGCTGAAAGACTGTTAAGGAAATGGAACTGTGTCTTTCATGTGTTCTCTGCTTTTGATATTTGTTCAAACCATATTATGCCAAATGCAAGGGAGTGTTCTCTTTTGTGACTATTAGCTACAGGTTTTTTCTGTAATAAAGCAGTACTAGTACCCCCAGGTAATAGCTTTTTATGTTTATGATACACCAATAAATAATGTTTCATTACAAATGTACAGGTAGCTGCCCAATAAAGGAAACACTTGAGTAAAGTAGGAGTTCTGGTGGCTCTGTTATGGTGTGGGGTGCATATTCCTGGCATGGTTTAGGTCCACTCAACCCCTAAGAGGGAAAAGTAAACACCAATAAATACAAAGCCGTTCTGAGTGATCACCTTCATCCTATGCTGAAGCATTTCTATCGTGATGGGAGAAGTCTCTACAGGATGGCAATGGCCCCATCCACAGGGCACGAGTGGATGCACAATACAGTTCCCGGCACTTGTAGAATCTAAGGCACATTGAAGCTGTTCAGGTGGCTCGTGGTGGCCCTATTAACCCATTAAGACCTGGAGTGACGTTTAGGTCGCATCGATTTTGCGATTAATGAAATGCGCTGTGATTCGCTGAAATAGACGTGGGGGAAATGAAGTGCACGTTGGTGTCTGCTTTTTTTTTGGAAATTTTTTCCAGAAAACCCTCAGGTTTTAAGAGGTTGTGTAGAATAATTGCTTAGGTTTTAATAGGCGTTTTTAGCAGGCATTTTAGGTCTAAATGGGTTAAGACACCTTATGTTGGCATTTCTTTATTTTGGCAGTTACCTGTATGCTCTATATTAATCTAAAATACATATGAAACCATGCAGACAGAATGGTACAAGTGCTGTTGTGGAGTAGCTAATGATTCCATAGCTTAGGATCACTGAGACACAGAGGGTGGCAATAATGCAGATCAGCTGGAGATCATTGCTTAGCTTGACTTGGAAAGACAGAAATAGTTTTACTTGACTTTGAGTGAGCTGAAATTCTCTTTAGACTGAGTTATCCTGCTTGGTAATTTTTTCTTATATTAGTGATATGGCAAACTGAAGTATACTTGACATTTTTTAACATACTTAATTTTTTTAACAAATAACTATGGTATCATTTACACCATGGACCACTGACTTCATGAAAGTTTACTGTTCATTACACAAAACCGCTTCCCTGCGGCTCATGCCGAGCATTCAAAAGACCCTTTTTTCCACAAAACATTCAAATAAACTTCAAGCTCTATGTTATGATAAATATTAATTGCAAGCTGAACTGAACAGCCCATGGTGCCTTTTAACCAGTCACTGTAAGAGATCACTTATTTAGGGGTATATTTCATTGCGTATGCTCTGTGACTCTGTGAGGGGGTCCTTGCTCTCTGAGGCAGGACTTTCCTTCTCGCAGTTGGACCGCACTGTAAAGACCACTTCAGGCCTGGCACAACGCCCCCCCGCTGGGTGACTCCAGCTGAAACTTAAAACTCCTGTTTCACCCCCATTCCCGCCGACCCCCCACAGGCACACCTGTCAACTCCACTCCCCGTTCACTGCCCTGGTGGTCACACTAAGCTCGCCAAGTGTGCATTTCGGAAACACCTGTCATCTCCGTCGATGCCACCTGCGTTCAAAGAAATTCCGGTGATTAATCTCAGTAAATAACCTGCCAATGGGAGAGTCAAGAGGGTTTTCTTTACAACTCAGATACCTGGACGGACAATAAAAGCTAAAGCATTTATTTAATGTTTCATTTAGTAGCTGCGAAGCTCGCAGTGGCTAACATGCACTCAAAGTTGAGCGCTCGAAGTCAAGTATAAACAAAGGAGGACAAGATGGCCAGAAACCAGCATTCAGAACTATTTTTAAAATGCATTTGGAGTGTAAACTCTCTTCTGTAGCTTAGCTGCAGGGTCTAGACACCTGACTTTTAAGGGCATTACATACAGGTGTCTCAGCCAATAGAGGAATTGCAATGAAGATTGACTTTGCCTTGACTAGGGAACCCATGAAGTGTGACAAATTACAGTACAACCAATATAGTATATGACAGGTAAGGCCCAATGAAACGGAACACATATTTCATATTATAGCATTTTTTGGCAATGGGGGAAAATAACAGTGACATGTCAATGGCAAAGGACCACACAGTAAGCAAAGAACAACACACAGTATCAGAAAACAAGGCAGGTTCAATTCCGCTGACCCAGCGCTCTAATCAGGCAAGGCAAAAAAAGATCTGCCAGCCAACCAGTCACAGCTCAAATTAAAGTCCCCTGCTACCCCCTCCTCCCACAATCTGCACCTGGTTCCCACACCCCCCCTGGTCATCACACTAACCCCACCACGTGAAATTCTGGAAACAAAAATTCAACCATTTCGTCAATACCACCTGTGTTCCAAAAAATATGCAAGGGAATCATTTCTGAAAACAAGCCAATCTTCATGGAATCTTATTTATAAATGAGCATTTGCATCTATGCATGTGCATGAATATAACTTTATGATTGATGCTAATGTTTTTGTAGCGGTGATGCTAGTGTTTTGCAAGGTAAAGTATAATATTTAATTCCAAATGAAATGTTAATTCCATTGTGAAATGAGAAACTATGCAATGGAGTAAACATCTACCCATTGTGGAAAAATATCCAGATGGGAATATATTTGAACTATTTTTAGCAGTATTCAACATTTGAAATTTTCTAAAAGAAAAATGACATGACAAAGAATTTGAGCCAACCCTCCCTCCAGCCCCCACACACACACACACAAACACACACATACACAAGCAGTATCTACTCCCTCATGGCTGTGGACTAGTTCATTTATCTGCAGAGTTTTGAAAGAGGAGACAGTATCTCGTCCCTGAACTGTGTTTCCGTGAGCACCGCAATTATGTCCCCCCTTAATGAGCCATCTGTGTCTGCTTGTTTGTTTTTCTGGGGGGAGACAAGGGCTGTCACATCAGTCACATCAGACTTTCTTCCCCCTCAAATCCTTCTCCTGTTCCCTTGAATTTTCTGGGTCCCTTGAACAGCCTTTTAAAAAAATCTCTCCCACCATAATGCCACATACTGTACACAGAAAACAGAGGCTATTCAAGAGAACAAGAATGCATGTGACACAGATATACAGTGGCCCTATGAGCACGAATGATTTTCACCAATGTCGGCGAGCAATAGCTGACGACATGTGACCACTTGAGCTCGGCAGGCACCAATAATTAGGCCGGTTTGACGATCACCTTTTAGGATGAGCCTTAAATGCACGAGACGGAGTGAGAGATCCTAGAGTTTACGCACAGGCCGCTATGTCTGCCTGGAAGAGCGCGCTGGTGCTGCAGCGGTCGCGGCGCGGTTCGAGGAGTGGTGACAGCTGTGGCATCGTGCGATCAAGGGCAAAGTGGCACCCCTAGAGCCGGCGTTCAGGATTGAGTCAGATCGAGGTTGACGGGCAGGGGAGACGACTATTATCCGTGGCCTGCTGAGAGGGAGCCCGCGATGCATTGTCGGGAAAGCAATGGCCTACGCTCCTAGGTATCCTGCCATAATGCTGGAAAGTGTCTTGCCTGAACCTTTCCTCCAAGCAGTGGTGAATATCCAGCTATTTTCATGGGTCGACCGGTCTGATGAACCGCCAGTCCCTATTCAGCACTGGCTGAAGCATGTCTGGAGTCTCCCAGGGGGGACGTCACGGCTGATAATGTACCGACCTGTGGGGCTGCCAGCCACAGCTGGTACTGGCACTGTCCCGATTCCACACATGACCTTGGCGCCCATTCGCACTAGAACAGGACGAGCCACCCAGCAACCCGCGAAAAACTATTCAAAAAGAGCATGTCTGATATGCTGTCATATACAGTATATGCAAGACATGCATGGCTATGAGCGATGTCATTAAAGGGCGACTAGTCCAGAGTCCTAACCACCCCTCCTGACTGATAATGACATAACTGGAATTGTCAGAGAGAGAAGGTTATCCGCGCTTGTCTGTTCTCCCAATGCATGCCATGGGGAACGTCTTCAGCTTTCTTAAAGACAAAAAAAAGAAGTTTAATATTTTGGCTGAGCGTCTCAATGTACAGTTTTATAATTATCGATCACTTTCCTCCGTTAAGCGGGGCACATCTGTATCAGATTATGAAGAGGGCTTTCACTGGAATCCGATCATTGCTTACACCCATCGGTGCCTTTTAACCAAAATTTGCATGCAGCACTACAGGCACTCAAAGTGTTAGGTTTCAACTAACCTTATCATACTCACAAAATTATAATATAATAATATATACACTTCTGGTCAAAAGTTTTAGAACACACCCATTTTCCATTTTTTACTGAAATTTAAGCAGTCCAGTGAATAATCTGAAATGGTACAAAGGTAAGCAGTAAAAAGGTTAAAAAAAGGTTTAGGTTACCTAAACATTGCCAACGCCATGCTCTACTCACTGAGCCACACAGAATCAAATTATCACTGTATACTGTGCACTGTATATGAGTGCCAGACATTGTCATAACCACATCCCAACATAAATAGGATGACGAGAGCATAGTTTGTGCAAGAGTCTTGAAAGCATGCCACTTTGAAGGCACTGAAAACAAACTAAGTAGGCCTACTCTAAGATTATCTCAAACACTCAAAAAATTATTAAAAACCATACCCTTAAAAGGGCATGACCCAAAGTAGGGAGCAATAGTTTGGATGAAATCCCCCAAAAACTATAAGACATCACTTACTTATTGCCTCAGCAATGCTTTTAAAATTTTACCCAACTAGACCATGGTTAGCCTCATGCTAACGTAGACACTATATTCCACACACCAAGGGTGCTCATAGGGCATGGGCCAGTCTTTTCATGGTTAGCCATACAAAAACACAGTACCATGAGGCACTGTTCTCCCTCTCGCTCTGGCAACAACAAGTTCTTCCTGTTATTAATTTATTTGGAATCTAAATTAAATAACGATGCTTTGTTGACTAACAGCGGAGGCAGGAGAAGGGAGCAGCCTTTTTTTCCTTTAGTAAAACGAAGGTCTTCTATGCATAACATCAAGGAAATTGTAAAATACTATTAAGAGCTCCTATTCTTTATAATGCCAATGCTCTATTTGTTTTATAGAATAGACATGTATTCATAAAATGCCACAAATAACTCTGCTTTGAATAAACCATCCAGAACACTGAGAGCAGAAACACAGAGACAAAAAGAGCAACAGTAAAGGAATTATTTTCCATATCTTTTTCACATTTATACTGACCCAATAGTATATTATTATTAAATACACAGATTATTGCTCAAATGTGCATGTTGATAAAACATGCGAGCTCATCTGAGCTGAAGGAACTGGGAAATAATGAAAGAGTGGGAGTCATGTGATGTTGGATTAAGACTAGAGTAATGCGTTCATGCAGGCCAAAGCAATCAATCAGAGCCTGTCCCTCACGCTTGCATCTGCTCTCATTTGCGCATCTGAGCTCGTCTCCTGAGGGAAAGGTTGCATTCGGATGAGCGTGGAGAGAGACGCAGATCTGACCAGTCCACTCATCAACACCCTTTTCCGGTTATCTGTCTACTTGCCTCGCGACTGTAACAGTGGCTGGTGGAAGTCAGAATGCGCTTTCCTTCACTCCTTACGCAGCCTGAAAATGAATTCCACTTGTCACGTCTGCGGGGTGTCATTGCAACGCTGTGCTCCTTGTGCGGCTGTCAGTGAAAAATCACATTATTTTTCCTCAAAGCCTTTCATTCCATCATCAGTTCGATATTATCATAATACACAACAGTTTTTTTTATATGTTATTCCTTTGCCAGTTTTTGGAGCCTGGTTACAAACAAAATGCTGAAATAAGTCAGATAATGTTTTTAGAAGGTGGACAAAAATCGTAATCATATTCATGATTGATGGTTTGTTTGGTGCCAAAATATTTGTCATTAAACACATCATTTGTCTACCTGGACCTCCGAAGCTGTTGCTACTTCAAACTGCTGCTACTGCTATTGCTTTGACCCTTCAGTGTCTGTTAGCGTGCCATGGAACCCAAACCTTCCCAAACAAGCACTTTCTGAAGACAGTGTCTCTCCTCTTATTCCACACACACACACACACACACACACACACACACACACACACACACACACACACACACACACACACACACACACACACACACACAAATATGAAACATATAGCAAAGATTTATCTTGTAAATGATTAAGACAATATGTCTTCAAAGTATATGTAAAAACAAGCAAGGAAGAGTTAGTAATTGCTGATCAAACATGGTGGCAATATTGACATAATTCTGAAATGAAGTTAGTTAGTTGTGAATAAAGAGTACTGATAAGAATCCATCTCTTTTCTGTTTTCAGTTCTTTTGTGAGGGCTTTGCATCCATCCATTATCTAAGCCGCTTGGTCATCTGGGGCTGATTTGTGAGGGCTACAAAAGGTGTCACAGTAAAAATAATATCCTACGGGCAATTTATTTCTTTGGACTGTGGGAGGAAACCCTCCCAATTATAATTTTCAATTTCAAGACCTTTGCTGTGAGGCTTATTTTGTCACAGTAAAAATAATATCCCTTTATTTCATACCCTCCCATTATAATTTTCAATTTCAGTTGACTTATTTTCTAATTTCTTAATTCATACCTGCGCTTTACTCATTTGAGCTCTCAATTTAGTATGCACTATCTTCAAATTATTAATATGAATTTAGTAGGCCTAATTTCAATCCTTTGAACACTGACATTTACAATATTCTATCCCTTAATAGTCCTATAAAACTATTTCCATTAAAGATGTTCCATTATTTACCCTTGAAGTCCATTACCTCCCATTACTTATATAATTTATACAAATAGACTAGTATTTATATCAATTATATAAGACACATTAATCAGTACAGACCATTGGTGAACCTATTTTAATATCTGTTTTTAACAATGCTTTCACTTTTTCTCAATTGAGAGGTCTATAAACTTTGAAATGTTGATTCTTTGAAAATTTGTCTTAATTCAAAACATATTTCAAAAGAGGTTTTTCCATTTGTTTCATAAGATATGAGAATATCCATCCATCCATCCATCCATCCATTGTCTAAGCTTCAAATGGGACCATCAGCAAATTTGGAAATCTTAATTCAAAACATATTTCAAAAGAGGTTTTTCCATTTGTTTCAAAAGATATGAGAATACTTGAAGTGAATTACGTTTTTCTGAGATGTTTATTTAGCTTGTGGTCAGAGCTGTAAGGGATTGCCACTTCTGAATCATCAGAAGCAACATCTATAATTTTGTCATTTTATTTACCTGACTATAATTTTCTCTTGATGGATAAACATTCTCCTCTGCCATTCCATCCTTTTTGTGTTACTATAAGGTTGGCAGAATCAAAAGGCTGACACAGTTTCCAAGGAAACCCAGGAAAGTGAGGCCCGGTCTTTCTTTACCAAACCCCACCTGCACTAGCTCTCAAAGGGTTAGATTTACGCAATATACGCAAGGCTCAGAGCACTGTTTAATCCTCACTTCCTCTCATTGTAAATATGGCGGCAACCGTGAGCCCAGTTATGCTTTGAATCATTTGCTTACAATTGTCATCGAAATGATAACCCATCAGGCCTCTTTACTGATTGTGAGATTGTGGCACTGGAAGAGGTGGAGGGAGGAGTAGAGAGGGCTGCGCCTCCCTTTTGGCTGCTGTCAGGTGTTCCTGTTCCCTCCCACAGCCTGGAGAGGACTACAGGGCCTTGGACAGCAGTGGCCTCACTTACAGGCAGGCTCACCTGAGGCTAATGAGCAATCAACTCAGCTGTGAGCCATTGCCTTCGTTAGGCCATTATAAAAGCACATCCTGCCATGCCTGATGGGGAGTTTTGGGGCATGGAGGCAGAAGTGCAGGTGTTTGTTACTGTTTCCCTCGATTATCTAATTTTGGATTTACTGCTTTATTTTCATGTTTTGTTTTAATTACTTTGTAAAAGGAGAATAAATTGGCTGTTGGCCTATCAAACCATAATTATTTTGTTTGGTCTTTCATCCACTCACCACCTGGCATGGTGGCCACCCCTGCCACCTTGCTACAGAGATATTTGTGTTTTTTGTCATATTCGTAAGGAAATTTCGAAATTCGATGGCAAAGTCACATGGAAAATAATTACATTCTTCACAATTTACTGTAGGCATCATGGTTGTATGTAAGAAAACACAGTGTGTGTCAAATATTTTATTTAATAGATACATCACATACATCTGTCCACTGTCCATTCTTTTCACAGCCCTGACTTGTTCTGTCTTATTTCTCAGCTGCTTGAGTTTTCCTCAACACCTCAAAATGATCAATCAAAAGAAAAGAATGGCATCACCTACACTTGAAACAAATTACATTTATTTACCAAGATATGCATGCACACTGCTCATTACCACTATTTGGACTGTAGAACTTTATTGCCCCCTGCATTGCTTCCCTTGCATGATCCAAAGACCCAGTGCCAACAGTCACAGCTGCTCCATGCCAGCACTGTGCCAGGAGATGGGGGTAATAAGCTCCTGAAAGACCATTCCCAGAGTTTTGGCAGTCACCGAGACAATTAAGCTGAGCACCAAGTGTTATAGGATCCCCTCTGCTACGCAGCTCCTAAATTCAACGACGGAGCACTGAAGTATGCTGAAAATGAAATCTGACAAAATGAAATGCCGGTACACCCAATGAATGACTATACTTCTAAGTACAGATCGAAACAACTGAAGAATCCCAATATCACGCAATGTCCATTCGGTATGAAAATAATTTAACAACATAGGCTACTTCATCATTTTCCTTGGACAAGCCAGAAGGTGCCCATATATAAAAATCTGTAAAAATATATCATTAGGAATCTCCTAAACATGACCCACGGCACAAATCCAAAAATGTCTTGCCACGTAAAAACTATGTCTAATTAGATGTGAGAATACATTGGAAAAAATATAAAGCACTTGAAACTGGACCTAAGTGTATATAAAATGTTAGTTTGGCACACACAGTGACCATAATAATCCACAGTTACCCTAACAATGCAAACAGGCATGGTAGAGCCATCCAAATAGTTTGCCTGGGTTAGACGGAATCTCCCTTAATGTAATCAATACCTGTGGTGATATGACCATACAGACGGTGACTTTGAATGTGGTCTCCACAGATGGCACAAACTGAATGAACGCAACAAGACAAGAGGTCTTTACTGCAATCATCTCCATGGGATACCTGGCCCTCCATGGCTTTCAAGATATGCCATGATGGTGACAGCTGTAGGGTTATCATCATTAACTACTAGTTGTTGGTATTTGCATTTCAGTACACAGGGTGACATTTAAACAGCGCTTGCAACAATAGAATGTAAC
The DNA here is from genome assembly GCA_029706075.1 of Aldrovandia affinis. Classification (NCBI taxonomy): domain Eukaryota; kingdom Metazoa; phylum Chordata; class Actinopteri; order Notacanthiformes; family Halosauridae; genus Aldrovandia; species Aldrovandia affinis. Next base: position 4,105,384 of record JAINUG010000068.1, on the reverse strand, counting down.
GTCATAAACAACAGGCAGTTGTTCAATTAATTGATCATTTGGCCAGCCCCATGTGAACATTTTTCCTTCTTCCCTTGCCTGAATAAAGTCATTAATTTAGCACCATGGGAATTATAAAAATTAACATGAAATCCCATGAGATAACGAATTTGGTACCAGATTGTCTCAGCTAATGTTATGACATGCTGCAAAATTTGGAAATTAAACACTGCTTTCAAGAATTTGTGAAAGATTACAAAGTGAGGTCACGCCTACTTTTAGCATTGCGAATTTTATTTTGATTATAATTTTGCATGGTGAAATTTGCATAGCTGCTTAAATGGTTTACATCCTACATTTGCACAACACTGAACAGTTCACCGCATGCTTTGGCTTTGCATTGTCGCTAAAGGGATTCCGCACCTTGGCTCCCTTGAAGAAAATGAGGGATTACGTGTCAAGGAATGCCCCGTAACTAAAGTGATACAAATTGGAAATGCCTTAAGCCTGATCTGCCTTGCTTGTTTCACTGAAGCATTTCTAAATCTATTTGCCCTTAGGATACATCGACTGTTCTAAAGGACGTTTAGGCGACGAATAAATCACCCGTTGATTAATGAAAATCCTTTTCATCCACAAAGATATCCGCTATTTCTGACAGACCCTTTTCGCTATCACCCACTCTGTGGTTTGTAGGATGAGAAAAAATGTATTTACCCATAGCATCAAATATCACTCCATCTGACTTTAGGCTCACAAATATGTCTCGGGTCGTACGCACAGATTCACAAGCATGAAAGAAAACACGACAATAGTTCCCCACCCACCTTTCTCATCTCAAGAGTGATGCTGAGAAAAAGGTTTCCGTTTCAATGCCTAAATGAGTGACACATTTACTATTCATTAAAGTTTATATTATACAGTATATAACGGTTTATCACATTCTAATTGTATACTATTAATAGTATAATATTGGTAATTTACACATTTAGGCATTATGCATGCCTATTTGAGAGGGCACAGTTAAATATACATTCACAGTTAATGTAACTTATTTTGTGTTGTTTTCTCCAAGGCAAAATAAAAAAATATTTAAATATAAATATGTGGACACACATCTGTGTATTTTCGCAATTATCCAGCAACGAGCAGGCGCTACAAGGGAATCTGAAGGCACTGTTACTAATACCCCAGAACGCAATTTCCATACTGTTTAGACAGCATAAGCACCGAACATTCGCATGCCCAGACATACCCATTAAAGAGATTCCAGAATATCAAACAGAAGAGAAACCCAGGGGCACAGTAAACAGGGTGAAACTAAACTAAAACCGCTGCTACAACCGTAGGCCTTGTGGGCAGTTTCACAGCCACAGATTCAGGCAAGCCCCAGACCTCCTTGGCAGGGCAGCAGTGATTAAGAGCCGTGACCAATCGCGAGAGAGGCCATCGTACTCTGAAGTCAGCTGTTAGAAGCCCCCTCCGCAGCACTCTCCGACCTTTCATTTGAGCCTGAACCCACGGTGCCGCACTGCCCCAGTATGAGTCCAGGCAATGAAATAGGTCCAGAAGCTCAAATGGGCAGCCACTGATAGGCCTTTTTCTCTGCTTTAGCCAGCCTGGCGGGAGCTCGTCTTTCATTTGCTTTACTTGTGATCTCAAAAAGATTCATTGGAACATTATCATGTATCATCTTAATAAGCAGAGCTGGAAGGCATAAAGCAAAGACCATCCATCAGAACGTTGAGCAGGGGGTAAAACGACGTGTGCAACCGAATATGTCACGCCATATAAACAGGCGTTACAGGGCCCCTGTGATGATAAGGCACGGCCTTTGATGGTATTTCCATTACATTTACATCCAGGAACTCAATAAATGACGCTAGGGACTCCCAGGTGGCACACCCGGCTGAGGAACTTGAGTGGTCTATAAAACCAGCGCTGTGCCAGTGTGGCCAGGAGCCCTGCAGGGCCATGCATCATTTTCCAAACAACGTCTAGGGAGGAAAGGTTCTCCAATCATTCTTCAGCAACAACTCTGGTCCTCTGGCGCCTCGTTGCCATAGTGGCTCAGCAGATTGATAGGAAGCTGTTGGCTGGCTGCATGCATTTCAGAGAATGCTCGTTCTCAAATGCAATTGAAATGCATTTATATATACTGCACAATGTTTTGTTATTTTACCTAACTATGATCATTTTTTAGCTAATATTGGTTGCTCGCATCATTAGCATGTCACAAAACACTATACTAGCATTATGGTAATGGTAATGTCATGTCAGTAAAACCAGTTAGTTACTAAATATAAAAAATGAGCTAAACAGGTCAACAGCCCACTCCATGCAGTTCAATAGAAATTGCTTGCCTAATAATTATAGGCAAGCAATAACCAAGACAATATAATTTTACATTTTGCATTTAACCCACTTACAGTAAATTTGCTTCTTTTCACTATGCAAGCCATTTCATCTGCTTCAGCAGTCTGCCACTGTTGCAGCTGGTGCAGGTAGCTCAGATGCACCTAATCAAACAGAGGAGTTGCTATTGAGCGTTGAGGCAGGGAACTGAAGATCTGCCTACCATTTGTTGGCACCCCAAAAATGTGACAAAAACAGCAAGTTCCTCTTGACATTACATTTGACTTTTCCTTCACTGGTTGCTAGCTAGAGCTCCTTTCTGATTCCTGAGGGGTAAGTAGCAAGTGCATTGCTAGTGAGCAAGTGACATATTTTTTTATGTAAAAAAAAATCTATCATGAAAAATTTCAAAATGAGGTTCATTCTTCCAGCTAGTCCCTCTCAGGCATGTAGCCAGGTAGATGGTTTTCAGGTCCGGACCAGTCTGTCTGAAATTGCATCATTTGGTTTCGCAATGTTGCCCAAAATATGTTTCTGGCTACGACCCTGGTCCCTCCAGTGATTTAAAGTTTTGAGGCGATCAGGCACAAATTTCAATAGCCCTAGGCACTCATTACTGTCTTGCCCCAAAAATATTTCAACACTGAATATATACTTTATATTAATCATTTAATGATGGAAACTGACACCTGCTTACTGGAGGTTTTTTTTCTTCTTAAATGTCGTTTCTAATTTTTCCCTGTTTTCCTCCCAATTTTGGTTGCCAATTATACCCTCTATTTATCTTAATTCACCCTCCCCCATGAGTCCGCCGCCCGTCCTCCCAGGTAACGAGCCAATTTTTCAGAGCCGATAGATCCGCCTCCTCCGAGATGGAACCCGACCACGGACGCCCTTCCTGCTCCTCGACAAACTCGTGCCAGCTCACCCTCCCCCTCCCCTGGGGCGGACAGCCAAATGCCACACCCGTTCGGGGCTAATGGCCAGGGCCGGTCTGGCAGAGACGGGTTTTGAACCGAATCCCTGATAGGTAGCCACACTCGTATCGGACCAGCCAAAATACGGTGCGTTAGACCGCTATGCTATCCGCCACCCCCTCTGCTTATTGGAGTTTTAATCATAATCTGCAGAGAGAAGTTTTTCTGCAGGTCAAAAATGGAATACAATAATGGTTTATATCATATATAACCCCCCCACCCAGTATCCAGTTGGCGAGGCCTGGGATCTGTCTGACAATCAGACAAATGAGACAAAACCACAGCAGAGTTCATCCATTGACGATGAGGGATTGCCAGGGCAGGCCAAGAGTGCCCCGCCCACATCATTGACTTTAATCAATAGCGTCCTCAGCAACGTGTTGTGGGTTATAAGAGTCCGGCAGCTGGCAATGGGTTAATTGCATGATCAGTGGTCATCTTGAGGGATGAACTGTAAGTTCGTTGCCATAGCCCTGTGACCGGTAGTGACAAAGGAGAAGTATCGTCTCCTCCGAGACGGCACTTGCCAGGCTGTCGACCGTAACTCTGGTACTACAGAGCCACTCCTGTGCGCAGCAAACTTCCTGTCGGCTTCCGTCCCCCTCCCTGGGGCGGACAGCCAATTGCTGCCCCCGGTGGCACTCCCGGCCAGAGCCGACTCTGGCGAGGCCAGTGGAATGGAACCCCTGTCACAGTGGCCAGTGTTGAACGTTGTAACCGCTAGACCACCCGGGAGGCCCACTTGTCGTTAATTTTGATGATTGCTGTACTTGCCCAACTAAAAATAAAAAAATTAAAAGAACACGCATTGGATTGTGAATCAAAAACAAACACTCCAGAATACAGGTCTATGTCTCTTTGTGTGCATGTCCCTTATGGTTGTATTCGATCAGTATTTGCTCTTAAATCTGACTCAAAATCAAACACTGACTGAATCCAGTCCTGTGTTTCCCCGTGCGCCTCCCTCATGGCTATATTCAGGTCAGTTCCAGGTGTAGGTCATTGGCTGCTTTCTAGGTCATCGCTACAGAGACAGTGACATGCACATGGAAACAGAATGAGGTATGCGATGTTAGAACACATGGAGGGGAGACCATGCACAATCTATCGCTGTCTCATGCTCCAGACATGCCATAAATCATGTCCGTGGCCATGATGGACGTTCTCTGCTACAGTGTCTTTACCTGAACATTTTTCCTGTGAAAATGAATATTTCTGAGGATCATCTGGTAAGAAAAAGCAATATTTATAGTTATGACTAGTCAAAAACACCATATACAAAATCCTAAGCAAATCATCAAAGTAACAAAACTTACAGTGTACAACACTGAAACTGTGATACTTTAAACTATATGGATAAATTGATAAATAACCCCAACAGATTTTGAAACTTACAATGGGTCCAAAACAAAAAAAAGTTGAAAATGAGTGAATATAATGGGGTAAATGGGGTTCTGTTCCTACTGTGTTGCAAGGAAACTTAAATTGTATTTGCAAAGTAATATTGGATGAATACGCATCCTCGGAAGGTAGTGGCAAGTATCACAGAATGTTGGTCATTACCACATAATGAATGGGTAAAAGGTATCACTCATAGGTCACACCTATTGTCTTACCCAGTAAATGCCATTGTATGTGTTGTGTGTAAAAAAATCACTTTGGGCTACACAGTTGTATTTCGGGACCACATCACACCACCCTGGTGTGCTTTATTTTCACACAACGGCACAACCTGTCGTAGTTTATTCCTTACATAAGTACAGGTATGTACTATTCGTTACTAAGTAATATCCTACAAAATATTCCAGTGAAGGTGAGAATTGCCCAAATATTTATACACAAGTTTCACAGGAACTACAGAAAACATGGATCAGAATGTAGAAATTGTGATGATGTCATTTCCTAGCAAATACCAGATAAGAATTGTACTCTAACATAAAGTGCTACATTAAAACTACAATGGAGTGCAAACGAATAAGGATGTATAAGTGTATCTATTTGGAGACGCATTTATTAAACTTCCCATACTGACTGATTTGGTTTCAGGCAATATTTTATGGTTTCTGCTAAGGTGCATCATCAAGGGAATGAGGTTAATGCCAGTGACTTCACAGAGTCATGCTCTCTCTGTTGAGAGAGCCTGATAAGGCTGTGCAAACATTTTTTAAGGAATAAAATCCCAGAGTCCAAAATGCAATTGAACACAGAGCAAAGAAAAAGCTCACTTTAACACATTCACGTTGGGAGACACTTCTGCTAGCAGATACAACAGAAGTTGAACTACATTACCGCCGCCATAGGTATGGCCAGTAAGACAAACCCAATACCACTTTTCATGTAGGTATGGCATGGCCATAACACTTTTAGTTGACAGGTAATACAGTTTCTCATACAATAACTAGTATGAAATGGTATGAAACAGAGAGTGGAATGTGCGTATGTATGCAGAAGAGAGAGAGAGAGAGAGAGAGAGAGAGAGAGAGAGAGAGAGAGAGAGAGAGAGAGAGAGAGAGAGGTGGGGCGGTGGGTGTGACTTGAGGAGAGACAGACAGCCTACAGGCAGAAGGAGTCAAGAACATTCTAGCGTTAAACGTGAACAGTAACGGTAGCTAGTTAGCTTGCAATACTGGTAAGTTTCCACTCGCTGGTTGATGCAACAATGATATTTTCTTGTAACGTTAGCTAGCCATATAGATAACTAAAGTTAATATAATAAAAATAAGATGTTAACAAAGACACTGAATTAGCCTGTTTGCTGTAACAGTAGTAGCGTTAGCTAGCTAGCAAACAATCTTTAATCCTGTGATGATGGCTAGCTAGCTATTTCACGTTAGATAACATTAGCTAGCTAGCTATTGACAGCTAATTGAACATCCCCATGTAGCTACATACATCTAAATCACAATGGGATTCATGCAAAACAGTCCATTCAAACTTAAACTATAGCAATGAATTAATTTTGCCCCTTTGAAGAATTTTCACACTTTACTGCCATGTATGTTATTTTGTGTATTATTCTGAATTCTTATAATCTTTGGTGTTAAAACATGATGAAATGATAATTTCTGGAGTCTTGCCCTATTTTCTAGCATTGTGATCATTCATGATCATTTAAAAACATAATTTAATAATTTATTAATGTGAAAATGTAAACTCCATTATAAGTAAAGTTATTATTATTATTATTATTATTATTATTATTATTATTATTACAGATAATAATTATGTTCCATGGGGGAAATGAGAAGATGTTAGTGTGTAGTTATAACCTTTGAAAACAGTATTTCACATTTTCGTGCTGAGAAAATAGGCAGTCCACATGTGCTGAAATTTGAACAGGGATCACCAGTAAAAGGAAGGTTAAGTCAGGTTGATTCTGCAGATCACGAAAGTGCCTTCTAAACAAAGGCATTGATGCTTCTTCAAATGAGTTGCGTTGTAATTTTCTTTGTTTCTTCAGATTTAAACATAGTACAGACACAATATTGATGTCATTCGAATCCTTATACTCCATTTAAAAAAAAAGGTTGTACAAGGAAAGAACCCTATTAAATAAGGCTGTGTTGACTATGTTGGATCTCAGGGACTTTTTGAGTATTGACACATTGTATGCAAGGGGATATGTTGAACTCCAGTTCTCATCAATTATTGGTTGTGTGTTTGTACTGTGATTGGAGTTACTACTGGGAAAATAAACTATAATCTCATTTTTAGTTTTGCCGCTACTCCAATCTTTGTATGATCTTGTCAGAAAGTTCATTTTTATACTTGATTAATATGTTCATTGACATTTCTGTTTGCCTTTTTTTTAAAATTCTTACTGGTAGATTTCTTATCATTGCTGGTGTCTGTCATTGTGAATTCAATGCCTTTGAGTTTAAGCTGAATTGGGCAGCTAATCACTCACCAGTAGATACATTTCACTCATTGCACCAGGCATAAATGTGCAGCATACTTGCCTGTGTCCAAAGGTGACCCACATTATGATAAACCAACATCACGGTAAACCAACAAGTAGGTGCAGTATGCACGGGGGATGTACACCTGTCTGTACACCATGTATACCTGCTCGCATTCTTTAGAAAATAATCCTCTTAACTTAAATGTGAATACTTTCTATTTGGAATCAAATAAGTGCAGTCATTTTCCATAGTTACTTTCTGGCAAACAACCAAATAATTCTAATTACAAATATGTTATCATACTGCATGAAGAGCTGGAGAGAGACACACATTTTATAGATTAAACATGTTCACTGTGGCTACATGTATCTGACGCTTTGCATTACCTTCCATGTGTTAGAGACGACAGGATCAAGGGGATCCTTTCTGGTTTCAAACAGAGTGGAGACTGTGCATGTTGCCTAAAAAATGTGACACAGAGTACAGGGTGAGCACACCAGTCAAACGTTCCCATTGGCTGCTATGATTGTCTCGCTCTGTGAGTGAGATGCACGCTTCACCTCACTGTCATTAAGACTTCCCTGAGAACTGTCAAGTGCCCTGATCAATTTTCACATTACACTTTTTTGTACACATTTGTGCCTCTCTATCAAACGGGCACAGCAGAGCACATCATCTATTCATTAGTATGCATAAGCCTTGCAATATTTAGGCAGTCAAAATAAAAAAAATAAAAAATTTTTTTGAAACTTTCATTCTGATAGGTCATTGAATAAGTCCTTTCTCCTGACCCATCTACGAATAGAAACCACCATTTACAACCGTTCATGACCTTCAAAGACCCTTTCCCTCACTGGTGGGCAGTGAACAGGCCCACGAGCAGTTCGCAAATCTACCCTAGCAACTCCTGCAATCAGAGGGTGAGTGGATTTATGTCGAGTTACAAGAGGGAGACTCACAAGCCCTGGGCTGAGATAACAGAGGAAGCCAGCAACACGTCCTACCGGTCATATGGACTCTACCATTCATATGACCATCAATCGCAAGACTCAAACACATATGGCACATTTTATGGCGCTCGCTCCGTGCGTATTGAAGATCCTGCGACTGGGATTTAATTTAAAGGGTAAACATTTGCTCTGACAACATTTGCCTTCACAGTTACCTTAGGGAGGGTCCTATTTGTTCTGTCACATTTTGATCATAATGGCTATTACATCCTCACAGACATGGGAACTGCAGTCGCTCGCTACCGAAGTGAAAAGAAAGTGCTCCAATTGGGAATTTATGAAAAGCTTTTTGATTGTTAAAAAAATGATACATTCCGAATAAAGCAGGGTAATACAATTGAACCAACAATGCTGTATGGTCCCGCAGGCCTCACAGATAAGGCCACAGCAAACGCTTCAGTGGAGATAAATGCTGGATTTTCAATGGTCATTTTCATTGCTAACAGGCAAAACGCCATGTTTGCTCACCACGAAACTACCAAACTGAGACAGGACATATTCAATTTACAATAGACAAACTAGCAATTCCACGACCGTCCAGGTGTGCTTTCGCTACCGTCCTCACCAAACTAGAACCCTATGTTTTAGGGACAGTCACCATGGCTTTTCAAGGACAGTGGGATACTCAACCACTTTACATGACTTTCCAATTGCTTTTTAAAAATGAAAATATTTCCACAGATTCAAAAATTAAACTGTACACTGATGAATTATTCATTACTCCCTTGAAGTGTGAAGTGGGAAGCTAAGGAATTAAAGCCTTTCATCCTCAATGGCCATTTCTTTCCTCTAGTGTTTTGCAACCAAAATATAAAAAGAAGTCTCAGTCCATAAAGGCACTTGCCCTAAATGCAGGCTGAGCCATATATCCTAGACATTGCAGGCTTGAGCCTGGGCTACATCATCAGCCAACTCTTTTCCCACTGTCGGGCTGGAACGAGGTTAACCTGAACGGGAGCCAAGGCTTGCTGGACCGATGCATAACAATTGGCTTGCAGTTGCATCATCTGTAGTCAGAGTTGTAAAACGCGACGTCACATTAAACGTTGGCATCTGCACAGATCGAGATGGCTGTCTGCACTTGGTCAGCACTCCCAAAGCTAAGGTTTTCCCCAGGAGGCTAGAATCCATAATACTTCTTCCTTTCACTGGTTGCTGGCCGTGATCAGCGATGGTGGCTAGCTCCTTGCTCCCTTCCCATGGCAGTAATGCAACACATTTTCTAGTGGGCTGAGCTGACACAGGTCAGTGTGACAAAAATAAATAGTAGAGAACCACTCGGAACATGAACCAAGTAAGCTAACCTGTTGCCAACTCTATAGTAGAAAAGGTGAATTGGTTTATTTATCTTCCACTAGCATACTGTCCTGTAGGAAAAATTGTACTGCTCAATGCTGTGCATGCTAGTGCTCAGGAGACAAAATTGTGATTCTCTATCTTTTGTATATATTATTTATCCTAAAATCACCTTAGAGGAGAACCAAAGAGCAAAGAAAAGAGATGTGAAAAAGGAGCTAGAGGGAACCCAGAGATGCACCAATGGGGCTGAAGTGAGAATTCTTACATTGTGTAGAGACCTTATTTTAGACCAGACTGAGCCTAATCTGAGTGAATGAATCAACGGGTCTGAAATGAGAATTCTTCAAAATTGTGAAGAGAACTCTCACTTTTTTTTAGATCAACCTAATCCTAATCTGAGATTTGATTTTCAAGGGTGATTTTTGTGGAGAAAAATCTGAGAGATATGAGACATCACAATAAGTTGTCATAATGATCTTGTTGTTGTCGAGGAGAAACGGCTGAAATACAAGAAATATCACTTCTATTTTCCTTTCTTCTGGAGAAATACAAACTGCTAAATAGCCTACTGCTTACATTGTACATTGCTTTGGCAGGATATGCTGCATTTCATAGTTGAGCAACACATTTTTGGTTTTTAAACAGTTATTTATTTATTCAATCTTTTGTGCAGTGCCTCTAGAAGGCCGCAAACATTTAAAACTTTATCCCAACTAATTACTGAAACTGGTTCATGGCGAGATTTCGCTTCTGAAAATAAAACTGATTGCCCTAATTACTCAGTCTTGTTAAAAGGAACACCGTGTTTTCAGAAGGAAGCAGCATTTCACATTTATATGAAAATGTTGCAAATTTAGTTCAGACAATGTTACTTGTATGCTCCTCAACTCTGTGTAAATTCATGCTCTGAATGTACAACCCAAAATGTTTTATTTTCGTTTGTAAATTTGGCAAAAGCGTAGTAACAGAATGGTTGCAAAAGCAGAGTTAAAAAACAACTCAATATCCAACAGTACTACATGGCAGACTTGTAACTCAGAAGTTGCTGGTTTGATTCCCAGGTGGAGCACTACCGTTGTACCCTTGAGCAAGGTACTTAACCTGAATTGCTTCAGTACATCCAGATGTATAAATGGATTGCATGTAAAGAAATGTAAACTGTGTAAGTCGCTCTGGATAAGAGCGTCTGCTAAATGCCTAAAATGTAAATGTAAAAATTGAATGTTAAAGTAAATGGTTAAATTCAAGTGTGCGTTTTAAAGCCAATCGCACCCTCGTCCGGCTGGATTAGTAAAACAGACACTTTGTTTATTGCACGGCCACTCCTTTGCCGACGGTGCTGCTCATGTCTAAATGCATTTGTTAAATTGATATCTTGGAGAAAGGGGGGCGGCACGTTATGCAGATGATCGGGCCCTTTCGCCTGGGCGATAAGCGGAGAGCGTGACCTCACATTAGGGCAAAGCCACAATCGTTCATCAGCGGATCAGCTTCACAGAGGCTGTAATCAGTGCAATATTACAGCTCTCGGGGAAAAAACCTCTATTAATGAACCTTCATAGTGCTACTCGTAGTCATTTCCTCACTGCTGTGGCTACTATTACCACTGCTAGTTTTATCACTACATAAATAAATAATAATAAATGATAAATAATAATAAATGCCATTTAGCAGACACTTTTATCCAAAGCGACTTACAGTAGTGAATGCATACTTTTTTTTCAGTATATGTGGTCCCAGTGGGGATTGAACCCACAACCTAAGCGTTGCCAACACTGTGCTCTACCAACTGAGCCACACAGAACCACACTACATCTACAACAACCGTTCTATGACACTGCTCCCAGCTGTAGTGCCAGTAGCACTTGTACTCCTCTTACTACTGCTGTCTCTACTCTTCCTATTACCATGACTTGTAATGCTGCTACTAATAATAGTAAGGTATGAATGGTATAAGGAGTAATTCAATCTCGTAATTCAATTGTCCTGCACTGGGACCTCTGTATCTCGTTAAGCCCTTTATAACAATTCATTGCACTAGGAACACTATCAAATACATTTTGATTAAAAACCTTTGCAGGGTATATGAAGGCACATTTATTATATTAGTTAAATTGATGGTTCTCTGGGGACAGTGGCTGTTATGAGCAAGAATGAAGAATCAATATGAATCTGCTTAGTGCAGGTTCAGAGAGACACCTTATCTGAAACAGGGTCTAGAACTGTCATTCAGCTGCATGATGCCAACCACGCAGGCCTCTGTGGTGGCTGCGCGGATAACTAGGCTGCAGGGTACTGTGCTGCAATGTCAGTTTGCTAACTCATTTGTCTGTGCTTCTTGTGTGGCATAAAATGGAGAGTAAGAAAAGTACATCAGAATGTTTCATGATCTGCAAAACTGGTTGCCATTATATACTTTTTATGAAGAATTGTTGATTGTGGATTGTACATTGAAATTATTCTTAAATATGGTGTGGCAGGATCAGGGGTGTGGGGTTTCCACACATAGCAGGTTTTCAAAATGATCCGGGTCATATGCAATAATCCACACTAGTTTGCTTTCTCAACACTCACTCTCTCCAACGCGTTTCCCTCATGATACTTTGCACTCCGCATCTGTCGACATGGCACTTTTATTTCCCCCAGTCCACTCAGGTAAACAAGCGTCAGGTATAGCTCTTCCGCTCACAATCCCATTCAAGGTACAGGACTGGAGCCAGCGTGCCGTCACATACCGGCCCTCGATTACCATCTCTCTGACTTCCTTCAGCCGGTTGTCACAATGGTTACTGAAAGAAAAGGAAGCCCTCAATATTCAACAACATACAACCCCCGCTTTTAATGATTTGGACACTGGTGTGATGCATTCCGAATGCACTGGGCACGCTCATCAATACAATTTGTTTTGTCACAAACACACAGCTCTGCAAAACTTGAGACAAAAATGTTCCGCAAACTAAATAATTGTATTTTGTCATGCTTGGTTTCAGGTTTGACTGCTTAACGATTTGATCAGGTTGGACTGCAGTGATTTACATAGTCCTGTTGTAATGCAATGTAATGCAAGCAGGTCACAAGGAGTGCCCTTTTAGAAACACAAGGAGCCCTTTTAAAAATGTGAAACATCTCAAAATCGCAGAAAGTTGTGAGAAATCACACATTTTGAAAGCCTGTGGCCCAAAGTCAATAAAGGCAGAGCTGTCTGTACACTGCATGTTGGACATTCTATCACTTGGTTTCCCAAAGGTGGAACTGGGTATGGTGACAAAGAAGGCCCAGACAGGAACCTGGGGTGTGAGTTAATCTGCCACTTCCAAAGTTCAACACCATCCTCCGTAATGTGACTTCACATACAGTATCTAACAAGTATTGGTAACCCCCAAAATCGCAAGACACCCCGCCGTGTGCTGTTAGTCACACATCCCATGTGTTGAGAAACACTACGCAATTACAAACACTTGTAATTATGCTTACATTTATTGCCCAATTTCAATAATGATTTGCAATTCCGATGTAGAAAACTGCTCGTAGTGGAATTGTGTGCATGATGCTACAACTATCATCAGGGGTTCTATTGTGCTCTTGTAAATGTAATGAAATACATGTAATGTAAAACTGTAAATGAGTAAATACGATAATTCGCTATGTAGGCAAAAATTTAGTCTAGCTTAATGTGTTTCAATTATGGATTCCTTATGGAGTCACGCAGCAGCCTAAAGCAGCGGTCTAGGCAGCCACAGTGCTTAAGCTTCAAAACAAGACACTTGTTCACTTGTACGCTTGCATTAAACACTGCAAACCGTCTGACTAAAGACACCCTGTACTAACATTATCTTTACATATATTTCATAAAGTTTTTTTTTTTTTCCTGAGTCACTGTCCTTCAATTGACAGCTGAGGTATGCTCATTCCATCTATCTCCAAACATGTGCAGCATCCTAATGCCCCCTGGACGACAGTATACTCTGAAAAGAGGGGCTGAACCAAGCCGCACTCGTTCCCATTGGCCGGGTGATGCAAGCCCCCAGCCAATGGTCTGCACTGGGAGATGGAGCAATGCTACAGCTTCTGTAGTGGATGTCGAAGGAATACCAAGTAGGCCACATTGATATTCTAGCGCACGGCGCGCCAGCTGTGCTACACCTCTGATTGACACTCAGCACTGGTGTCCTCACCTCTTGCTTTGTTCCTCAAAGGCCCTCTCCCTCCAAAAAAAAGAGAAAAGAAGTGCCACATGTCACATCCACTCACTTGTTCCCTTCAGCAACGCAATTGTATTTGTGTTCCATTTATTTTGTGTTTCTTTCCCACAGCCTGACCTCCAAATGACATATGCATCCCCCAACTGAACAGCAGTGATTGTTTTCAGCGGCACAATATTTCGGTTCAACATGTATGAATACTCTGATAAACAAGGAGCCATTTCATCACCCTTTTAAAATGAAAATGATTATACAACATGTAAAACAGACTGTATGGTATACTTTAAAACTGATGATAAACATGTTTTTCACAGAACAATCTTTACAGAAACGTGTGGTAATGCTGAGAAGAAAGTCACGTTTTTTTCACCTAAAAATATTTCCAAGCAAAACCGGAGTGACTAAATGACATTTTCGAGACTAATCATAGTGTGCTTTGTTGTTAACTGAGCAATGCACTTAAGCAATTATTGCTTTACTATTACAGTAGAGCATCCTGAATGTATTGAGAATTACGTTTTTTTTCAGAACTATCAAATGTGTGTAACTTGATTTCTAAGTAAAGTAAAGGACAATGTGTACTGGGGTTATACTGAATACACAGTTCAGTTGTGTTTGAGAAATAAAGATTATATGAAATAGGCAGCCAATGAAAACACTTTGCATAATTGTATTAAATTGTTTAATTTTTATTCTATTTTATTTATTATAGTACATATATATATATATATATTAGCATCTTAACATTAAATGGATAAATGGAAAGCCAAATGAGCAGTAAATGGACAAATCTTTACTAATAAACTACTAGGCTAATGCTTTGTCCATGCAATTTTACCACAGTACATTTTCCTTGGAGCAGAAATATTGAATATTGATGCTGCCTTCCATTCTCTAAGTATAATTTTGGCAAATTATACAGAACTTTGACAGGTGTGAAAGCTTAGCCTGTCTGCCAGAAAACTGGACTGGACTTTTTACAAAGTGATCTTTGAGCAACTGTCAACCAACAGTACAGTACAATTCCCTTTCAAAGTCCATCAGTGGGAAAAGCAATTTTGATTGAATTCTCTATACTATCTAGCATCTCTACAGTATAATTAACTATATTATCTCTCCACTCAGAAACATATTCTATATGTAAGGGGCTATGCTACAATCCATGGCAGTTATGTGGAAGACTTGTAAACATGTAAGACACTTTGGTGTACATAATGATAAGCACTTACACTGTACATATGCTCCACTTACCTTGTAAGTGAGACCTTGCACCTCTCTGGATCATTGCCAGAACCTTATTTTCTGGGAGTGAAGCACTGGAGATGCCTGTTGCTCTAGCTAGTAGCTAACACGGTTCGGGCTGTTGCATTGTGGCTTGCTCTGACTAGTTGCTGACACTGCTAGGACATCTGGGTTTCTATTCTAGAGTTTATTGGTGTAATGAAGTACTAATGCCCTTCCATCTGTGAGTCTCATACATATGGAATGTGTTTCTGGATGGAGAGATGATCTTGATGTGACACAACTATATGTGATCATTCATATCAATGTGTGTTTGTCATTAAGAAAACCACTTGGTTTCATTGCTTTGTCTGAGTAAACTATCTGTTTTTAATTGCAAGTTGCTGTGAAGTGGTAATTGATGCTATACTGTTAACTATATGTGATCATTCATATAAATGTGTGTTTGTCATGAAGGGTGGCTATACTGATCACCACAAATAAAGATGGTTTGTTTGCGCCTATAGATCACTTCCACTGTAAATGGTAGACATTAAACTCAACCTAAAACATGTAGAATTCAATCGCATTGTGAGCAATGGATCTTTAATAACCTAGTTCATAAGCTATCATTTAAACACGCATTTGCTGTCATCATAAATGGGTGAGAACAGGACTACTTAGTGCAGTTGTCTCCCATTTTTGGTTTAGTTTTGTTAATTTACAAATTTTAAAAACCAAAAACGCAGACGGACCAACAAAATATTTCCTTCCATTTCATTTCATTTTAAATGTGTGAGAAATGCTAGTTTGGTTGCCGGTCAAAAGCACCACGTGGGCTCCATTTGGACTGTGGACCAGCAATTGAATAGCCCTGCCCTATATATTATATAAACTGTAATGACAGCAAAAAGGTCCATGAATGTAAAAGCCATATACTTGGTGTGTAAATCAGGCCATCCATCTTCTTGCTAAATGGAGCTAATGGCGTATCATCTCCTCTATGCAGTATGGCTGTTAATCAATGTTTTCATTTTTAAAGGTAAATGTTTTTGAGCTCAACAGTGGTTATGATGTGTCTTTATTTCTTTTTATATTATGCCGCTTTTCGCACATTAAGGTCAGAGTGTATGGGAGTCTCTGTTCCAACAGATGGAACACTGTGATTTAGTGGAGACATAACCCATTTTGCAGAAGCAGAAGTAAAGCGTGCCTCTTTGGCTCTGTCAGTTTTATGACCACTGTATTAACATCCATAATAACGATCCAGTGCTTTACCTACAGTTAGTTAACTTGTAATGAATTGGGTTTGTCTTCAGATTGTAAACAAACTACAAAATACTTTGTACTCAGGGTGATCGTGGAGAAAAGTGACCACTCTAATCCAATATTATTATTTGTCTGCACACCCTATTCAGGTCAATTTAGGTACTATAGCTGACCTTTTCCATAATATTCATTTAAATGAACATAGCCTGATGTTTGCTGAAGTACTAATTCGAGTGAAGAAGTGTGAATTACATAATACCTTAAGGATAAAACAACAGGGCTCCTTAACCAACCACTGTCTCACATAGCCACTTCCCAATTCCTATCTTATTCTTATGAGCAGATATTCTCGTTACCTTCGCCATTTTACCTTGACGTTGATTTGATTCATTTTAACATGATTGATTAAACATGACATTTTTTATCTGTTGCATATTATTGGAATTTTGCATTTTTGGCCTTATGGTCTTGCAGCCTGCTTGTACTTCCATGCTACTTCTCCCGAATAACATTCTGTCTTGACTGCCACTATTCCGTCCACCTTGTTTGCTGGGTCACCGTCTCACCGTGACACAATTACTCCCAATGCAGAGGCTATTGTCTGAGGCTGCCGTTCAGTCCCCTGGAGTGCTTGTGTTTGGATATTCTTTCGTGTGCGTTCATAATTCACCCATGCGGAATCCAGAGGGGGGGACTTTAGGGGTCAGTGGTTAAAACCATAGTGGGGAGGAAATGCAATTTGATTAAATGGTCAATGCAGTCGCTCTCTTCCAGTAATGCTGCTCGATAGTGAGGATTAGTAATGGATTACGGTTTGTCTCCATTTGTGGTCATGTGGCCATCCTATGGGGACTCAACAGAGTCTGGCCCAATAAACTATAGAACTTATAGAACAATATACAGAGAGGAGAGGTCACCAGTTTCAAGAAACACCATAGTTGTATTATATTTAAATATGAACTATATATTTTTTACTCTTTGTGCGCTAGTTTGATGAGAACAATAGATAAAACTGCCGCAGGTTTAATATTTCTCACCTCCACCCAGTTTTCTGGTTTCCTGATCTGCAAAATGGCCTTTGCTTCCACACAGTCTGTGGTAAAGGCGCTTGCGTCAACAAGTTTAGTGTCTGATAATTTGTTTGCTTTTTTATCCACCCAAGACAACCTCTTAACTCAAATGCCATTATGTGCTAGTTTGGTGACATTATTAATGAATAGATAGGACAGAAAAGCAAGAAATCCCCCATCACACAAGACTGCTTGGTTGTTTTGTATTTTACCTCACTCTGAGGAAAATAGTTCAATAAACAACTATTCATTAACTAAGAAATGCAAAATATTTTAACCTTATACTTGTCAATGCACTTGGATGCGTGAGAGACCATCTCTACAGCCATCAAATTGTAAGATACTTGTTTTTTAAAATAAATATATGTTTGTATATATTTTAATTGGGTTTTGTTATGTAAAATATTAAACTTTCAGTAGCACTTTATTTTACAGATCAGAATAAGTGGGTAATAAAGTGGTAAAAATATGGTAGCAATTAGTAATTACCAGTAAGAAGAAAGATAATTTCCTTGTTATTGCTAGGTTAGGTGAACTGTACTTACTGTGTAATTACTTGAAATAATCACAGGATTAGCAGCTTTTTACCATGCAACTTGCAGTATCCACTAGAAAGATAATTTTGTGTTATTACCACTGTTTTGACAACTCGTCCACACCATACAAATAATATACTTGGCCTCCTGTGTGATATAGCGGTAAGAGCATTCAATGCTAGCCACGGCGAAAGACTCACTGCATATAGTGGTTGTGCGTCGGTGACAGGCTTCGGCCTTTAGGCGGACACTGGCTCGAAGGAGGCAGTGCAGCGCTCGCTACTGGCTGGACTACGGCAGCGAGTTCTCAGGGAAGGGATAATTGGCACGAAAAAGAGAGGGAATTGGATACTAAAAAGTGGGGGACAAAATGAGGGAAAAACAGCTTTAAAAAAAAATACAAATAATAATAATCATAATATACCCAGTAACAGAGTGAGTTGTTACACTGTAATTAAGTGGCATCAGGGCTAGAAAATGCATTACCCAGTTCCATTTTTTTTCTTGTGTTGGTACCCATCTGCACAATATGAGTAAGAATGTGATTTGTTACCCCGGAACAGAGAAAGTAGCTACATTAACATTAAGAGCCATTAGAGCTGGAAAATGCAATATTACCTGTTCCCATTTTATTTTTGTGTTGTAAGCAGTCTACGCCATACAACCATGGCTGAGGTTTGTTGCCCAGTAACAGTGATAGTAGTTGCTCTAAAATTGAGTGGTATCAGGGCTGGAAATTGCATTTCCATTTTGTTGTCGCATTGTAACCAGTCAACACCAGACAATCCAGATACACATAAAATACATAATATGACCTTCCACTTCATTTATATATACTCTTGTCAGAGCAACAGTAATACAAATGTTATTAACATAAGTACACACAAACAAAATAGACCGGGCACATCTTTAGACGAAAAGTGTGATTTTGGGGTCTGAGGGGAGGGATCAATTGGCCACCCCAAAATTAAACACTTATGTCAGGAATAACATATTTTTTAATGACCTCCAGCTTGGACTAGAGCATTTTTGCTAAGCGTGTGTCTCTGTGTGAGAGAGGGAGAGACTTTGCTTATTGACTCCAAATTAACAAAAATACCTTGAAATGCAAAAAAAACCTAAACCAAAAGAAACCCCAATACAGTACGGTTATTTACAAAAATTTAAAAGATAAGGTCGGTTTCTTGAGGAAAAATATCCATATTTTATTCATGCACATAGCCTAACTCCATAAGCAAAAGTGATAAAGAATGACATTTTTAGATTTAACGTTTTTTGAATACTAACAAATAATTTCACCTACAGAGCAAAACTTTTCTACGTGTTGCTAGTTAGGTTCCAGGTTGCTTGTGCTCTCTGATCTTTTTGGTTTGAAATTGCTCAACAACAATTTGAGCAGCTCTAACAGCCAGCAACAGTATAAAGCATCCAGTACATTCAGGTTACATAAAAAGGTAACCCCATTAAAATGTTGGGTATTGCTAATTAAAATAGAAAAAAAGTTAATGTCCTAAAGTTAAGAGCAATGCTTCTAAATGGCCAATATTTTATGAGAGTCTCATCTGCCATTTTAATACAAATTGCATGACATATCAGTCCTGTAATATCACTTGACTTAAGCCCTTGGCTTTCAAATAGGCCACTGACATTCCTTCTAGAATCAGTTGTGCCCATTCCCATCTCTGTCTGAATATCTCTCCTCCAACTGTTCCTGTAATATCACTGCATGCCCAATATGATTAGAAGACAAATACGGCATGATAGAAACCACTTAAACAGTTCATACAAACTATAAGGAATATCCAACGCTAAGTGCCTATTTTAAACATGGCATTCTTTAGACTCATTATTGGTATTTGGGACAGCAATGCAAGAATATGAATGCATATTGCAATACGTCTCAATGATATTATGATAAGCGTAAGCGACTAGCGGTGACATCGCACAAGTAACAAACTATTTTTATCAGTTTCTGCTGACCTCCTACAATGAGGCCTATAGATTATAAACCACTTCCTGACACAATGCTTCAGTAAAAAGCACAGGAAGCTTCACAGGCAGCTCTTTTCTCGTGGAGAAAGAACTCGAGGGGTGGCGAAAAGGAAGCCAGACTCCAGCGCGTGTGCCCCGTCTCACTCGGTCCAGACTGCCAGGGCTGCCGCCGCGCTCGGGCAATGCGCTGAACAAACCCCGGCCCGATCTCCAGCCGTGTCGGGGAGCACGTGGTTCCGTGGCTCTGTCACGCTTCCTTGCCACCTGCGCGCGCACGGGAAAACAAATTTGCCAGAACACTGGGAAGTCCCCGCGAACGACGGGAAGGGAAACGCGTCGGCTCCTGATGCGCATCGCCTGAGCGCCGCACCGCCGCCGCTGGGGTCCTGTTTGGATAGGTGCGGCTACATGTGTCTCAACTTGAAGCTCATGAAAAATAAATACCCTGTGCGATTAGAGCCACACGCGCGCTGCTGAGCAAAACTATTGCGTTTGAGTGAAACGGGGGAAAACATCGGGCTTTGTCTATGTAGGACACATCTTGTTAAGGGAATGTTTTTGGGGGATGCTTTGGGGATTCTGGCCAGTTCTATTGGTGGAAAAGAAAGAGCGAGGCCCAGCGTGTCGTTCAGTAAACGGGATACAGACCGGCATGCGGTTGAGCTGACCTGAGAACTGAAACGCAGGGGCCTGAAAATCTATTGGTGCTCCCTGTGAGACAACAGCTGCGTGGCCCCGGGCAAGCTGTTCGGCCATGTCGCTCTGTCCCAGAATCCCCCTCCTGTGTGATGTAGATCCCCAGAAAATCTGTTTATATGTGTCATCTCATTGCATGAGCAGCAAACGACAGACAGCGACTACTCCCTGGACTATTCTCAAGATGCAAGTGCGTGAGGGCGGTCTACCTTTATACTTAACGTATTTTTCTAACCTGAAAATACCTTGCAGGGATAGCCTCTATAGACAACAATAGTAGTAATGATGGATAATACTCACAAAACAGATCAGCCATGTTTGGCTGTGCCACCTGTTGGGCGAGACGCTTTCTAATGCGCTGCGTTCCACATGACTGTAAACATTGTTTCTTTCTAATCCCTTAAGGCACCTGTCAGAGATAGATCGTGAGCATTTAAATGCACATGATTTATGGTGCACACTGGTTGGATTGATATATAAAAGGCCGTATTTACAGCACATTTAGAAATGCCCTTAAAATGTACATCCCGGTGTAATGGCGTATTACCATCTCAAGGGAAATGGCTGTTTAAGTCTTACATGGGCAAGAACACATTACATTTTAAAATTATTTCCATGTAATCCGTTCTCATAGGGCTTTTCCTTTCATAAATTGATCATTTCTCTACAGTCAATAAACCGAATTACATTGATGCTTCGGAGTATATAAACCAGTTTAAATTAGCACCGCTTAATCACTTTATGGCAAATCATGGCTTATGCAATCAGAAAAATACACATTCAAATGTGGCAGGGAATTGAAGGTACTCTGAAATCCAAATGAAACCAAAGGATATGTAGAACTTTCATTGAATATATTGCCAGCATAATTATACTGGAGGGTATGTATTCTATCAAGGCTTCAACATAAAAATAGCACAGTGCTTTCATGGGGAACTAAGTAGCATCTTCATGCGCACTACATACATGTAACGTAGTTGCTTCTGCCTGCAGTGAGTTTTGAACTGAGGATCCCAACGCCACAACAGTTCAATCGTACTCTTATCAACGTCACTTTCTGCAGCGGACGTTCACGCGCTTAACTCCGCTACACTCTCCCCCTTGAAACTCCTGCAGCAGCAACCACAGACCAACGGATAGACATCAGTCGTACGATCCAAGTGACGGCACCAATGTAATGGAGTCGCTTGTGCCTGCAGCGAGTTTTGGAACCGAGGATCTCAACACAAAAAGAGACATGGTTAGCTTGCTGAGCTAAAGACCCGAGTCCCCAGCCATGGGAACCAACCGTAATCTTATCGACGTCACTTTCTGCAGCGGACGCTCACGTGCTTAACTCACGTCTTCCGAGCTCCGCTACATAAACATCAATGAACTCTCGTGCAAACGTGACATAGAACTTCATAGGGTGTCACGATACATATCATAAGTGACATTACACTGACATACTGTATCACCAGTACGCTCTTGTAAAATAGATTTTTAATCTCAATGAGACTATTCTGGTTAAATAAAGATTAAATAAAATAAAATAAAAATCACACCAGTATTTAATACTACTATTGTTACTATATACAACAAGTAGCAACAATATATTTTCCCACGGTGTAATATCTTCCTAATGGTGTACTGCGGAGAGCTACACTGAGCTACATAAAGCATGCGGGTTCAACCCAATCAGACACTCAGCACGAAAAGGCAGGTACTTTGACAGCTGCCTGACCAATCCATCGCAACCCATGGTGCCAAACACTCAATGAGTACAAATTTTCATTGGTCACAATCTCTTACTTCCACTGATGGAGAGGGATACAGTATTGAGAGATACGATGTATCAAACTAACTTTATTGAGGTATGGTGCTGGAGTATTCAGAGTGCTTTGCATTGCAGAACTATTTTGAATGCAATTTACGGCACACAAATACTGATATGTTTTTTCACTTGGGGACTAACCCAAAACAGTTAATAAACAAACTCATCTCTGGTGTATTGCCCTAAAGATACTGTGGCAGCCCAATGGGCTGCACAAGAAAATGGCAGCCTGGCCTACAACACATGGGAGCCAAGAAACACTACATTTCCCAGCAGGCCACAGTCACACCTGAGCCAATTGAAAGTGATGGGACTAACGACTAGCTGAAAGCCATTTTGAGGCCTATTTAAAGGGCTGATTCCCATCATACTGGGAGAGGAGTAGGAACGTGTTTTGGAAGAAGTTGCTGTGTTTGTTTGGAGAGTAAGTACCTGTGAAGTCTTTTGACCAGCCAGGATTTGGAAAGAGTGTTGGAGTGTGTTTGTGTTTGGAAAATTGGATTGCTTTGGATTTTGACTACGGACTGGATTGCGGAACTGACTTGGATTTGGAATTGGAACGGACATTGACAACGAGATAAAGATTGCAGACTTTGTGTTTGTATTCCCCCGAATACCCCGCCCTTTGTTTTGTGTAGTGTTTGTCAACAAGATTATTAGGTTAATAAATTATCATTTTGTTTTGAATACTGCCTCCTCTGTGTTCTTTAACTTGCCTACGCCCTCTGCCAGGTCCGTGAGTGTCGCCCAACCCCTGGGGACACCACAATACATTAATGAAGAATATACTGATATGTATTCCTGAAACTGAAGCTTATTGGTAAGGTATCTGTTGCGATCTGTCTGTTATCAAATCGTTAGTTTTGTCTCTCTTTCCCCCTTTCGTATTTACAGAATGACAGCATTTTCGTCTATCAGAGATTTAGTCCAAGATCCCTTCCAAATATCTTAAATGCACTCTTTCACAATATGACCTCTATTGACCTCTTTATCTCTCAAGTGCTGTCACTTTCCTGTTTTCAATTTTAAAAAAAAACCTGGGTTTATCCCAAACTCCCCCTATGTCCTCTCATCAACATATTTCTTATTTTACTATACGGTAGCTCCCTCCTCTACAATTTTCATATGGTTTCTCTCTTTCTAGCAATGCACATTCAGTGTCTCCTTGACTGGGCTTTGGTATCCCATGCGTTGGTCACATCGCTCTGTCTTTATTGGCAAGATGCTCCATGTTCTCTCTAAACGAATAGAGCATTCCACTGCCTGGCTTCTCCATTTTAGTTGAAGATGAGCTAATTAGTGAAATCACCTGGTTGTGCATTGGTTACAACTCTATTGTGGGAATATTGTCAAATTCCCTTGATTTTGCGTATCACTTTTTTTTAAAAACAATTTTAATGTAATTTCTTCCTCCTCCAATAACATTATCTGTTCATCTGCCATTTGTACCATTTGGTGGAACAAATGGCCTACCGATATTAGAACTATACAGTCTATTGTTATCTTTCCTTGTCTCCCAGAGACATGCCTCTTTACCATTTCCCCTGCTCTTTCATTTCTGCTGCTTATATTCGTGCTCCTTAGCAGTCAAGTCATTGTTAATCTAACCTGTATTTAATTATTTGCACACAAATTCAATTTCCATTGTCCATGTGTAATATTTTATTGTAGGGTTTGTGCACTTATTATTATTAATAATAATAATAATCATAATCATCATCATCATCATCATAATGATTGAATTTAATTCAATTTTGAACAGTTAACAAACCATACATAATTGATCAGACAGTAATGTGTCTTTGTCATTTACAAGGTAAATACTGTGACCTGAATTGGCATTCATTTTAAAATGAGTTGTAAAAAGGAATGCCAATTCAGCCTCTCACCCATGCTGTGGGGTTTGGGAAGACTTGTTGATCAGACAGTAATTTGTCTTTGTCATTTACAAGGTAAATACTGTGACCTGAACTGGCATTAGTTTTAAAATGAGTTGTAAAAAGGAATGCCAATTCAGCCTCTCACCCATGCTGTGGGGTTTGGGAAGACTTGCTGATCAGACAGTAATGTGTCTTTGTCATTTACAAGGTAAATACTGTGACCTGAATTGGCATTCGTTTTGCTTGTCTAAAATGAGTTGTAAAAATCAGTCCGTAGGGTTCAGTCAAGTCAAGCTTTTGCCTATGGCATTGCATCCGTTGCTCCAGATTGCTATTAACTGGTATCGGGAATATGACAGCTAATCCTCGGTCTTGACAAGAAGAGACAAGCAGCCAAGTCCAACAGCCCAGGCTCCATGCCGTAGTACCACATTGAATCAGGAGGGCAGCCTGTGTCAATCCTAAATCAAACTACATGCATCACGGCAGAGCTCCACTGGAGGTCTGGGTCCTGCCCGCAAAACGAACATGCACCTAAACCACTCTACTGACCGTTTATTTTATTTTATCTGTATCCAAATAAATCTGTTTCTCAAAATAACTTTTCACTGCAAAGGTTATGACCAAGTATTTTTCTTAAAGGCCTAGTATGTACAGCTTTATAAATACACAGTTAGATCATTCGATTTGACAAGAGACTTTGAGTGAAGATGAACTCCAATGACTGTACTCCGTTCAGACCTCGCCGTCAATTACAGCCCAGTGCACGTTTTGCTGCAAGCCAACATTCTGACTGAGACCATTAAGAGCCTGAATGTGAAACCTGCCAGCATGCCATTTCCCTTGCTCAAGCAGCCTGTTTCGTATTGCATTCGCAAGCTGGTCTGTGATCCCTATTAACAGTGGGAAATGTGCATGTACGACGTTTTGGAGAAATTAATATACGGCGCGATGAAGAGTGTCATCAACGCCCATGCTGTGGGGTTTGGGAAGACTTGTCAGCATTGCATTTGGGTACCCTGCTGTAGATAGACCTGTTTTTATTTGGGTGGAAAAGAGGCACTCACACATTCTATACTAACAACAATTTACTGCTGGGAACACTCTTACAGATAATGCATGCATTAAATCAGTAGTATTTTTTAAACTACAGTCACATTGCTTTATAATACATACAGTAGAGAGCACCCTTGCATATTACCTGCTTTGTTTTATTCCTTTTTGTCAAATACTGAATTAACCCTAGGTATGAAGAAGTTTTGCAGATGGTTGTTATTCTCTTGCCCACAATGCAGCAATGGCGGTCGAAACAACAAATTGGTTATTTTGCCATCACGCTCATCTCCAAAGACAAGGGGGCGGGAAGGAGAAGGGTTATTTAAGCGCTGCCACTGTCAGGAGCTGTATTTAAATCCAGCTAGGTCACTGTGGCTCACACCTTTTCTCCAGCTGTGTGTAATACCCCGGGACTTAAAAGCTTGCGGCAGCAATGCCGCCTGGCTGCTTAAGTTCTCATTAAAGATACAGAGCAGCACCTGAAGCTCGATAGTGCTCCTAAGAAGCACGGGGTTCAGCTCCAGCCCTGGAAACGCGAGCTCCTTAATGAGCAGTAATGCCTCATTGCCAGAGATGGCTTGCTTTGGAGGCGGAACATCAAAGGATCTGCCAGAAAACCACGCTGAGGCTCTGAAGGGTGACATCATCGGTGCCCGACGCTCAGGTGTCGAGATGCCACAGCTGAGCCATGACTTAAAACGACAAAACAAAAACAAAAAAAACATGAAAACTTGCCAGCCTCACAGGGACATAAGGAACGCAAGTGACCTGTTTGAGAGAGACCGCTTCAAAAGGCTCATTAGGTGGGAATCCCTGCTCGTTTTCAGATGAGGAAGTGCTATTTTGCAATGAGAGATGTGAATGAGACTCAGTAAACACCGCCAAACGCTAACTCACCTTAAATAACAGGTGTCAAATGTGTGATTCTTGTGATACCTACAATCTCATGGGTACACGGGCATCCTTCATTGCCCAAATAAGACACATTAGACACATCATTAATGTATTCCCTTTACATCTGACTATCCAACACATAGCATCATTTTTGAGATTTGACATTACTCTATTGCTATTGAGGGGGAGAAAATAACTTCTACAGCATTTTGCTTGATCCATTTTCACTGACATAAAGCCTGGGGCTGAAGATGACATCCATAAAGTCCATGAACTGGCAGAAGGCATCAATTGAAAAGCTGAATGTGTTTTTTTTTCCAGAACTAAATTGTGTAAGGCCTCTGGGCCTTAAGCTGCAGCCAACGCAAATGCAAGCACATAACGGCCAGCTGGCGATCACATTTTAGCCAATGGTATACACATCAGGTCCAATCTTCAGAGACAAGCAAGGGACTGTTGTATATGTTAATTATAAATCAGTCTTCTGTTCCCCACATGGGACCAGCTGACTTGTACATGTTTGTTGTTGCTTTCCATGTTGTTTTATGTCCCTTGACTCAATTGTAACACATTAATGAAAATATAGATCTACTTTAACAAAGCAGCTCCTACAACTGTTGGTCTCCTTTTTACACTGCCTGCATACAACTGGCTTGGGATGAATGTGCCTTTGAAACAGTCATATCTAGAGGAAGGCACTAGGCACATTCAAATCAATCATTTTAAGAAACTTTATTTGGTTGTTCATGTTGTTTCATCAAATGCAAAATGCACACATTTAACGAAGTGTCACTTAAGAACTGGGAAGGTGATGAAGATGATATCAAGCTTATCACGATCGGGGGAAACTTTATGAATATCTGATTCCCCATGGCCCAAAGGGAAGGGGTAGCCACAGTGTCTATTCTGTAAGATTAAAACCAACAATCTATTATTTGCTGTTAATGTGGAATACTTCAGTAAATGTCCACCTGGTGTACTGTCTCTTTGAAAGTAGTTGGTACATGTTCAGACCCAATAATCCTGGAGCATAGCATGTCCTCAAAGTATCCACTTTAATTCAACAAAGAATTAAATTCAACAAAGAGAACAGACCAGTGTGCTATAATTCAAATTTCTCCCATACAATTTACAATATGGTGCACCTGCAAACACTGATGCTAGCAAGGCGGTTGTATCATTCAGAATATATGCTGGTATGGATGTGCAACAGAGTCCTCACAGATCTGGAGAGGGGTATATTTAAAGTTTGGTATCCAATACTCTTTTCCACTCAGTGTTACACTGGGGGTTTAACACATTATTTGGAGATTATGGAGAATGCTTTGCGATGTTCTGAGCATTAAATTGCCAACGTTTCCATCTACACGAGTCCCCAAGTTGGTTCTTTAGACATTGTATCTCCAAAAATGATGTCGCCTGCTCGTCTTTAAGCTAATAAAAAGTGTGATAAACCCCCTATTGCCGTAACAGAGAGCTGTGTCGTCTTTGGCGTCAGGTGACGTTGATGTTTCACTTTAAGGAAGTTCCTGTTGTTTAAATTATCGGTCTGAAACGTGGCATTACAGAGCATGAAGCAACAGCTTCATACGTAAGCAAAAACACATCAAATAATAATTGTGCATGAAGTGCCCCTTTACTGTTGACACAAATATGTTTAATCTATGCCAATGGTTTCCATGGAAAAATATATATCATAGTATCTTGTTAGATAGCTAAGGCTGTGCTATGGTAACGACTTTTAATACTTAAATCGCGTCATTAAACGTTTTTTGGTAATTCCTACGACATCTCTAAAGTTATAACCTTATCGTATTAAGTAAACACCTTCGTCAGTCTCGGAAAATACTAGAGTGGGTCGTAACCAAACTGACCAAAATAATAGAATCCCGCTTCTTTATCAATACAGCAGAAGCACAGAGAAATAATCCAGCGCGTGGTGACAATACGTGCGTCCTGTTCGAGTACCCAGCGAATAGCCAAACCTTACCTTGCAGTCCTCTGTACGTGATCTTACTGAATAATCCTCTGATAAATACTTGAGAAAGAGGAAGTCAAACTCCTCATATTTTTCCTGAGCGTGTTGGTCCAGTCTCATGTATGCCTGGATGCAGTTGTTGCAGACGTCCACGTCTTCCCCAGTGCTACTACCCAAATCCCAAACCATGTTCTGAAGACTGCAATTCAAATGTTGTTCAGGGCTGGCCATCCCCAACAGCAGGTCAGAGACAGAATAAGAGTCACAAAAGGAAAGGCTGAAATTCCGAAAATAAGTCAGAATTAACTGTGTCGATAACGATGATGGAGTTGAAAATGACGAACCAAAGCCCGTTTTCTGCCGACGCAAGGCGGTGCAGGCTGACTCCAGATGTTGGTGGTTTTGAGCATCAGTGCAATGAGGACTTGGAGCAGCAGATTTGGTCAGATTGCTTAGAAAAATACCACACTTCTCGCCCTGTACTGGATGGTCCCCATCAGTCGCGTTGCTCCAGGATTTGGGGTAGTCCCTCTCCTTGGACCCCTGCTTAACTCCAGCACACAACCAGAGGTGATCAGAGAGAAGGACGGTGAAAAATAACAGGGATGCCAAAGACATTCGCCATTTCTGTGCCCTCTCGGAATCGGCGCAGGGTTTGTCGTTTTGTTTGGGTGTACAACAGATTTTCAACACGGCGTCATCTTCCCTTCGATACATCCAAGCGCCCCTGATCATATTTCAGGGGGAGACAAAAGCAATCTCCAGTGGGTTATTCTCCTCTCCAATTTTTTTCCCCCCAAACAATGTCACCTACCTCCTTCGCAACATGATGATGGGCTGCATATTTTCCGATGCTGAAATAGAAAATCAATCCACTTCCTCACCTCTGCGTCTAATTTTCACAACGATCCATTGCAAATGAAATCAGCCAAACAAAATCTTCCCGATACACCCATAATTTTAGCATGCTGCAAAATCCTACCAGCATCCTCAATACTCCTTTAACAGCTCTCAGGAAACGCATATCACGCACGAAGATGAAATCTTACTTAAAAACTGTCATCCTTAAGCCAATATGTTTTATCTTATTTTTTCTTCCGTTTCTGGTGCAGAAAGCTGTATTTGCTGCTCATCGTCCTGATATCTCCCCTTATGTTCCCCTTCTCAGTCTGTCGCCATCTTCGGCTTTATAGAGAACACCTTGAGAATTTTTTTTAATTGAGGGGGGTGGGGCGCGTGCGCGCTCGCTCAGCTCTCGAGCTTGGTCTCCCCTTTCACTTCCCATTAACGCCAACTTCATTCATCCCCAACTTTCATTCATTTTTCGCCAGGGGGTAACCCAAAGTTTGGGAGTGGCTTATGATCAAATAAATCGCGGAATAATCAATTGAGCCCTCAGAGAATCAGAACCACATAGTCAAATGTGCATCTTAGTGACGTTTACATTCGCACTGTACGATCCTATCAGTAAAAGCCTTGCTAAAAAGGGTCACGCTGAATGCGACTCTCTCTCTCTCTCTCTCTCTCTCTCTCTCTCTCTCTCTCTCTCTCTCTCTCTCTCTCTCTCTCTCTCTCTCTCTCTCTCTCTCTCTCTCTCTCTCTCTCTCGATCTGCTCTGTTGGTTTTGCTAAATTCTATTGTGTAATTAACTTTATAATGGCTGGATAGTAAAGCAATTCAGCGCTCCTCGTTGGCAACAACATAGACCAATTGCCTACGAAATGATTTTCTTAAGCCATAGATCAATGTCACACGGTTTTACCGTGTTTGGCATAATAATAATAATAATAATAATAATAATAATAATAATAATAATACCACTACTACTAATTAATCATCATCATCATCACCAATAGCCTACACAATTGATTCACGTGACAGTTTTACCGTGTCATCTACCGTGAATTTGGCATCATACTTCTATTACCACCACCGCTAACCACCACCACCAACAACAATTATTTATTATTTATTTGTATTATTACTATTATCACCACCCTCAATATCATCTTTCTCCTCATAAAGCCTTGGTTCACAGTCTGTAATCTATCAACTGTAAAGTGTTTAGTGAACACCTAAAATGGGGTTGAACGGGCAAAAGCAATATCTTCAAATTTCAAGGCTGCTGTATTATATCGACTCAATTCCTTCTCTGTTATCCAGCGAATAAATTGCATATCAGGTTTTGCCCAATAGATTGGTGCTGAAGGACAGCTCCCGAGGCGCAATCTTGTCAAGAGCTATCCCTATTGATGGTCGGGCCTGCGCGAGCGAGATGTGACCAACGGGGAATCACGGTTGTTATACAAACGGTTCCCTCTCTCTCTTCCAGTCTGCTACAGCAGAATGTTGGCGCCTGGGTATTATGTGTCACACAGCTATGTAGCTAATATATATTGCAAGATGTAAATTGGATCACAAAATCCTACAAAGGCTGTTTTACTTTTATATCCTCTATCTGCATATCTGACACGGACATCTCCGGGGTGGCCTTCTTTCACGTACGGAATATTGCAAAGATCAGGCACTTCTTATCACTAAGGGATGCAGAAAGATTGATATGTGCTTTTGTCATGTCAAGGGTAGATGAATGCAATGCCCTTTTATCTGGCTGCTCCAAGACCTCCAGCTGCTCATATTTTGACCAGAACAAAGAAGCGTGAGCATATCGCCCCAGTGCTAGCAACACTTCACTAGCTACCATTTATCTTCAGGGCTGATTTTTTAGGTTCTACTCTTGGCTTTCACTCTTGGCTTTCAATACTTTACTCTTGCCATACAAGCCCGCAAGACAAACTCAGAGGTTCAATTCCCAGGTGGGACACTGCTGTTGTACCCTTGAGCGTTGCTTCAGTAAAATATCCAGCTGTATAAATGGATTGTATGTAAAGAAATGTAAACTGTAAGTCGGCCTTGCACTACAGGCATACAATCAATTATAATCTAGACACAGAGTGGAGCGCTACATCCGTGCATTTCAATACTTTACTCTTGCCATACAAGCCCGCAAGGTCACTTTGTTCCAAAGACTAGGGCTGGCAGTATAGTGTAATGGTTAGGGAGCTGGGCTTGTAACTCAGAGGTTCAATTCCCAGGTGGGACACTGCTGTTGTACCCTTGAGCAAGGTACTTAACCTGAATTGCTTTAGTAAAATATCCAGCTGTATAAATGGATTGTATGTAAAGAAATGTAAACTGTGTAAGTCGCTCTGGATAAGAGCGTGCGCTAAACACCTAAAATGTAAAATGACTAGGCTATCAGGTTGTTCCAAGAATTTGTAATATTTTTACTGGTGGTAGAGCTTTCTCATACAGAGCCCTGTGGAACAACCTACTAAAACTGATGAGGGAATCAGACAGTCTCAATATTTAAGTCTAGGCTAAAAACACACCTCTACAGGCATACAATCAATTATAATCTAGACACAGAGTTGGAGAAGTGTGTAGCCATTATGTTTTGTGGGGAGGAAAGAACCTCCCTGTCACCTCTCAACAGCTGTGACCTCACTTTTCTAAGGTGCACTCTTGATGGGGTGGGTCTATTTTTTGCCCTTCTCATAACTGCTTAGATTCTCTATCTCTCTCCTATAGTATCTATGCTGCCATAGTTAAGTTCATATTTAATGTCTCGCTATACACATGCATCTAACTCCCTGTACTGTTTCTGTCTCCCTCTCTCACTGCCGGGGCATCTGCCCCGAGTCCTGAGCCTACTCCATCCTCAGAACCTGCCATCTACCCGCCAGGCACTTGTCCCAGCCCGCTACCCCACACCAGGACCACTGGTTCCAGTTGCCTAGAAATAAATGAAGTCCCATATTGAGTTGTCTTACACCTGGACTCATTGACCGCTGTGTCATTACAAACTCAGACCCTGGATTAGCCAGAGGATCTTGGGCCTGCTTCCTCCTAACGTTTCTTCCTATTTGTTTCACCTGGGGAGTTTTTCCTTGACACTGATGCCTTAGGCTTGCCTTTGTGGGGGTTCAGGCTGGGGTCTGCTGTAAAACGTATTGTGACAAATGTTTTGTAAAATATGCTATACAAATAAAGTGTTATAAACACAAATTTCATTTAATTCTAACAGTGCAAATATGAGGCAAAAATAACAACAGAGAACTGGATTTCATTCCATTGCCTAAGCTTTCATTGCTGTTCAGTATGCTATTGCTTCTGCTGCGGTTGACTTTACCCAATGTTAAGATTAAGAGGCCAATTGATTTAGCCAATCTGCAGCATGTAAGCCCCCACATACGAGTTTAGTGGGGAGTCTCTCAGTTTCCATCTATTAATTTATCGTCTTATCAAGTCATTCTGGCTGCCAGATGCAGCACAGAGAAAACATTTGGGCAGCCAATCAATAGTAATCATTTTTACATTTTGGGATCTGGTTGAATAATGAATCCAGCATTACAGATTCACCTGAATACTGAGCCAAATATCAAATCCTACTCTACACATAAATGCAACCTGTCAAATGTTGACAGGTGCTTGGGGCCCACGGTTTTTTTGGAAACTGCTACCCTGTCATATATGCCCAACTGGAGTATATATGAAAAGTGTCCTACACTTGGAACTTCAACAACACAAATGGCTTTGAAAAATGTTAGCATTGTTGTCTCTGTTGTTACTTATAAGGAATAACCCTGTTTCTCATTATTCCTGGTATCAGATCCATGACATGTGTTGCTGTGCGACTGCCTTCAAAAGACACAGGAAGTTGTGCTGTGGGTTTACTTGAGTCACACTTTTGCTGAAATATTGCCACTGTGAGATTAATTATTTTATATTTTATTAGTTGCTGTGATGATTGCATAATCATAATCTTAAAACACTGCCCCTTTATTCAAGTCCCTACTGGGTGCTAATAGACATCCCTACAGATTTGTTTGACTTTTTAAATCTGCTTTATGGGTAAATATAATAAATAATAAAAAATATCCCCCCCATGTAAACCCACACCCGCATCGCAAATGTTAGATGTTGTCTTGGCTCGCCAAATTAAAAACAAATCTTTGGCAGAATCTTAAGCCAAATTTGGTGCATGCTTATTTAGACCAGTTGGTCAATCATTTACAATTTACATGCCTTGGAGTTTAATGTGATTAGCTCTTAAATTGTGTGTGGAATCATTAAATTGCCTTTGGAAATGGATACAATCACTATATCTCCATATAGGATCATTCAAAAGACATGAAAATGATTTCCATCACTCCTTCAGTGATTAGTGTTCCATGTACATTAAATGGCACATTAGCATTGTTATTAGCTGCTCCCCATGCAGTCTCAAAGCAAACTGTTACAGTATTAAAGCTGAACTCACAGCCGCACTTTGCAATATTGTGCTCAGCATTCTTCTGCAGTGTTGAATTGCAGTTAAGGTTCTGACCTGGAGACAGAGACAGGTCATTCAAAATCATAACCCTTAATTGAAATGAATATTAACACCTGTGCTTTTGAGTGAGGTCTGTAACTTGGCATTAGGCATACAGTTGCTTGCTTTGATAGCAACATGTGCTAAGCCAAACCTTTCAGCCAACCAGCATATGACTTTACACACAGATTCTGCATTAAAGTGTGTAGCTAGCTATGAGGTCAAGCTATAATTTAATCACCCTTTCTGAACTAGAGAATAAGATTTGGGTGTGAATTATATCTGCCTTCTCCATTAGGTCTGAACTGAAGATATGGTTGACAGGAAAGGAGAATGTAGAGGTCTGGTTATAGTGTAAAGAGAGAAAAATGGTATTGGGAATGTGCTTCAGGACAAGAGGCTGTGAGGTGAGGGTAACCAAAGGCATTGAGGAATGAGGGCTGAAAGCAGGAGGTGTTCAGGGAGGGGTTATATGAATGAATGAATGAAGTGAATAGAAAGGAAATGGTGGAGAATGTCTTGCAGATACATTGATGATGATGATGACGATCATGAAAACGATGATGGTGTGTCACATTCCCTTTGTTCCTGTCTCGTCTTTTCCTTTGTCTTGTGTCTTCCCTCGTGATTGTTTGTGTTAATTGTTTTATTATTTTCTATTATTCAATTATCACTCCTCGTTACTCCTCATCCTGCTCACCTGCTGCTAATCCCGTCATCAGTTCCTGCACACCAGCCTCCCATCTAGATCATCAGCCCTGCAGTATATCTACCCCGGTTTTCCAGTCATTCATCGTCAGATCGTTGTTCTCTCTCACCGGTAGAACTTGACCCTAGAAATCCTTGACTATACGCTGAGTTTTTGCAATTCTTTGTGTTTCTTGTTCTTTTATGTTAACCCTTGTTCCTGTTGTCTCCCTTTGTGTTCAGGTTCATTCCTCGTCTGTCTGCCAGCTTTGTTCGTCCGGCCAGCCCTGCCTGCCCACACGCTTAGCTTGCCCTCCGGTTCCCTCAGCCTGCCTGCACATTCATCTCGTCCACTCCTCCTGTGCATCCCTTCCGTTGTCCAGCTCCCGTCACCAGTCCTCCAGCTCATCGTTTCCACTACCTCTGTTAAAATCATTAAATTATCATTCTTTTGTTCTAAACCTTTTGTCTGTGTCTGCGTTTGGGTTCGTTCCTGTTCATCACAACATGGTGATGTTGATAGCAATGTGAATGATAATGATAATGATGATTGCAACAACAATGTACAGTAAATGGCAATAACAGTGGTTTTATAAAGGTTTGTGCTGCCAAAGATGGCGATACCTCCTTCAGGTGCATTCCTACGTTTTGAAAAATAAAATATGCGACTGAACAATTTGACCCAGTTTCAACTTGTTCTCTTGCTGTGACCTGGTCCAGATTCCATGGCTCTGTAAAACAAGCCTACCTCTTGTCCTTTTTTGTATAAAGATTGGCTCAAATTCCCTTCAATACATGACTTTACAGTTTCCGCGAGACCACTGCTGTGATGGGAAATAGTTATGTGAGTGCAAAATAGATAAGGCCACCATTTTGGCTCCAAACCTTGACATACACTTTGGTGAACAAGTGAACAAAGAATGCATTTATGAATTATATACCTGTTTGATTCACATTCATTACTCGGTGCATATTTTGAGTATGTCTCTGAAATAGAATTTCAATGTACATTTAGACTTTTCCACTTATCCATTCTTACCCTTCTTGGATACCACAAATATACATTTACCAAAGTATTACTGGCAGCTTAATGAATTATGTACTGACTTGTAATACATTTGCTTCCCTAAAATGTCCGTTTAAGGTACTGCAATTATTATTATTATTATTAATAATATATTTTGCCTACTATTTATAAGGTTGCAGTCTTCCTTGCAAGGAAATAGATCAGCTAATGCTACCTGTTCATAGGACTTGCACACACAACCATATGCTGAGGGCTAAGCAGCTGTTTGTAGTGCTCCAAGTTATGTTCTAATAAAGACCATCTTTCACTCCACTCATTTAAAAGATTTGTTCGACAAATACTGGCATCAGGCCTTTGGCCACATTTGGCCCTTGCTCATTGCTAGAGCACGGGTCGTTTTCAAAGAGCCATTTGGCTTCCAGAAAAGTCGATGGTCCGTCCATTGTCAGCCTTTTTTTTACGCCTACAGCAACCGCTGTAGACGGGGATCTCGGAGATGCGAAAATTAAAATCCTGCACGAGGCAAATTTATCTTAACTTCAGTGTGGCAAGATATTGGGAATGATTTAAAGTCATGAAATGGCATTGATTTACATCATCGCCAACCAATCGCCTGCAGGACCAAATTTATCTTAACTTCAGTGTGGCAAGAGTTGTTGATTTAAACCATGAAATCATTGCTCATCGAACCAATCGCCGTGACCTCATTGCTAGCAAAGTGTTACGTGCGCACCGTCAGCTCTGATAATACTCCCGCGAGTGCAGGCAATCAGTGGCAATCAGTGATTTATTCTCTTACGGCTCCTCCATTATAAAGGTTTATGAGCCAGAGGAAATATCATGTTTCATAATCATGTTTCAGGACTAGGCATGCCCATCATTATCATTCCATATTAAAAAGGGGAAATATTAATTGATGGCTGGACTGAACAAATGATGCTGGTGTTTATGAACAACAAATACAATCACTGAATTAAATTAATGGATTATTAACGCAAACAAACGAAATATTGTTAAAATACCCCTTTAAACATAAAACACAGAAACCATGTTATGATTTTTTTTTTTAATTGATCTGTTGAGAGCAAATCATAAAGCCCAACATAGGATAACATTGACTGTAAATCTAGAGTTAATTTTGTGCCCCACTTGGTCCTGAGGGATTCCAGAGTCTCTGAATCACGTGAAAATCGTGGCAAAGGTTATTCAATGCTTTTATCAATGTCCCACTGTGCCAGAGTAAAGTCAATTCACCGGTGTACTCTGGTCCTGTTCAGGGTTGGCTTTGTTCAGATTTTAATCCTAATCAAATTTTCACAACACAATTTCTTTTACATTATTACATTTTGTTTGCATTGTCTCTACTGCATTACAGTGACATCTGCTGGCAGGATAGTAACGGTACAGTTGCATATATTTCTCATTCAATTCCCCCTCAGCACCAAAATAGTTTACCGAGGAAATATGTGGCTCGTGGCCATGGGGCCATTTTCTCTTATTTAATGTAAAGACTAACATCAGGCATATAATAGGCAGTTTGTTTCAAAAGCAAATCATTTTTTGTGGAGGCTTTGTGGGTTGTCTGCATGCATTCATCGTAATGGAGTTATATATCAGGGATCACATTACACAATTGATAATGAAATAAAGTATGAAAATCAATATTAAATATGTTTGCGCTGTACCTCTTCTTTTGATTCTCGATAGATGAATGAATATGAAGGTTTTGCAAGCAGAAGCACAGTCAATAGAGTTGCTTTCTTTAGATGTTTTCCCCACACAAAGAATACAGGTACACTCTTCCTCATATTAGGGTTGAATATTCACTCCAATGAACCTTCACTTAAATTTAAATTTGTGTTTTCAGATTTGATTAAATATGAAAATGCTCTAGTCTGTTGTAGAAATGTGTAGCCTATGGCAGGGTAATTCGTGTATTTCAGAACCACCTTTGTGTTTATTAATAAGAAACCTTGAAGTATAACTTCTTCCCACAGAACTGACCTGGCCTGATGATCTTGTATCCAAATAAAATGTGAGTAAGAGAATGGTGTACACTGAAAATCTAGACAATTATGTTAAAAAGCAAATCTGCAAATAGCAGACATTTCCACAGAGATAAGAATACAATAACACATATTCATACCTTACTCAGAAATACACAGTAAGGTATTAATATAGCTTAACATAGTTTGTAGAGTGCTTCTTTCAATAAGTACCATTAGTTTACCTAACTTAACTATTACTTATGTGTGAAAAGATATGCTTCTAAGGAAAAAAGGTACATCATTGAAAAAATTAACAGCACAGAAAGTGTTTACTTTGATGTACAATACTCAGTCAGTCAAGGCCCTTACAAAAGGTGATCAATGAATGATTTGTAAGCCAAAACAAACACTTTCAAAGGTTTTAACTTCTTGTAGAAGTAGAGCTGCCTTATACTGTAGTTGTATTTACGTATTGTGTATTGTGTACTGTATGTTGTGTATGTATACATATGTGTACATCGTGTACATTGTAGTATACGTAGGCCTGTAGTGTCTATTGCTTTTGGGAAGGTGAGTACTTTGTGTGTTCAAGGGAGAGAGAGCCAGAGCACAAGCATTTCATTGTATTTAATGCATATGAAAACAAAGTTGAACTTGAACTTACTTATAAAGTGTCACGGACTTCACTGTCTGTCAGGCTACAAACTCTGGTATCTTTGTTTTATACAGGCAGTGGACAGAAAATGGTACCATTAGTGTAAAGTCACTTAAAAGGGTGTTGGGCAACACCGTTTTTGATTTAGAATGGCTGCTCTCGCCCCAGGTCAAAATTTGCAGTCAACTGATCCGTGACTGCCTTGCACTACAACTTAATGCAGGGACGTCGTGATCTTGGAGTATGGGCCTCCGCACACTGTTGTCCATTACTAATGATGTCTTTCCCTCTGAGTTCCATGCTGATATCAGCTTCGACGCCGTTGCTCGGGTAACATCAGCAAATTGGTCACTGAAGCTTCCGTCACACATGTCCCAACGATCTTTCAGGTGTCTGAAGTCTTCCCTTGCAGCCATTCTAGCCATAATTCTAGGCAACCAGACCTGCCTAACATTTTTTATAGATGACCCGATGCAGGGCTGGACTGGGACAAAAAATAGGCCCTGCCATTTGGCTCAGACCGGCCCATCACAATCGGTCGGACACCGCCCATCACTACGACATCCTTGCAGTCTGTCCATTTTGGGGCGGCCGTTCGATGGTAAAAAAAGCATGTGATTGGGCCGGCCCAGTGTCAGTATAGAAAATGAACCAATGGGCCGCTGTCCATTTTTTGTTGGCCGTTAGATGACAAAAAAAAAAGATATTTATATTTTTTTAAATTAAAAATAATAATTATACCGGCCCTACCGGCCCAAAACTAGACCGGCCCACCGGGAATCGGCCCAGTAGACTATATAGCCAGTCCAGCCCTGACCCGATGCATGCTGGGGTGTGTTTTGCTTAATTAATGGCTTAGCCACACCTGTGTGGTGGTCCCTGCTTGGAATATACTCATTGTCCCTCATTTAACCAGATGTTTCCATTGTTTTGTTCACTGCCTGTAAATATCTGAGTGTATTCAATTGCAAAATGTACCATCATTCCCAAAACGAAGCATACATTTAATTTCTGGATCATGTAATTAGCCATGAAATTGGCCTTGATTAAGTGACATTAAGCCTGCAGTTAGGCGCTATGTGCAGAGGGAGGAAAATGGTCCTTAAACGATATCTAACTGTGTTTGGGACAGGTGCGTGCCAAAGCTCCATTGAATCCCCTGCCTCGTATTGGCCAATCCGTGCCCCCCTGATGTCTGGCCAGGGATCAGGTGAAAACAGACCCTCGCTATCCACTTGCCTTCCTCGCCTACCTAGTGCCTGCTGGGACCACTCTGCCATGGTTATACAAGCCAAATTCACATCATCTACTTCAGATAAACAGTGGCTCACAGATTATTTCTTCTGGCTCCCCTGAAGCGATATCTTCAAGCTGTCCTGAAATGGCTTCTTCTTCAGAAGGAGAGTTGGTGAGTCTCCTCCAACGTTGATCTTAGGAGTAGTGCAGGCCAGTTTATAGTTCCAGCTGGTGATTTTTTGGCGATTGAGAGAAAAACAAAATACTGACCTGTATTAGGTGACTATTGATAGTTTATTCAAAATGTTTTCCATAAATGTATTTAAGGGTCGCACATTAACTGAAAACAAGGTGAAGGAATATCTTTACTATTATTGGCACAATGTGTGCAACACTTTACTTTCACAAATGACTAATGTCACATACCTATTGTATCAAGAAATTCCAAACCCAGATCAGCTTTAAAATCAGCTGAATCATACCTAACTGAGCTCTGGCTGGAAGAAAGGACACACATGAACAACAAGCCCCCATGTCCAGTGTTAACACCCTGGTGTTAGTACAGTAACTCAACTCAGTAACACAACTGTCAAATTGTAATAGACACATCCTTTGGTGTCAGTGATCTACAATTAAATGGTTGGTCAAAATGAAATAAGTTATTTACATGCAGGGACATGTGACAATTTACAAACGGGATCAAAACAGCCCCCCCCACCCCCCCAAAAATCCTAGACCAGCAGATTTTCATCCAGCAAACAATAATACATGCATTAGCATGGAAAGGTCTGTGAAATAATATGCATAATTTCGTTCCACTCCACTTAAGACATTATACTGCATATTGAATTACTACAAACCTCTGGACATTCAAATGGGCCAACGATCCATTAGTTGATGCACTGAAAATGTTGCATGGTTGTATTTGACAATGGCATGCAGTGCAGCAATATGAAATGTTCCTCTATGCTTGAATGAGAGTCCTTATGCAATATTCTTTGTTCTCTTTTTTTGTGATTTAAAGGAAAAATATTGGGTACTTTTGGTGCATTTGATATTTTATGATGTATTCAGAAGGACGTTATTGTTTTTGAAGGACAACAGAAGGACGTTATTGCATCAAATTAAAATCACTGGTGCTAGCTTATCAAGCGGCTAGAGGAACTGCTCCCCCTTATCTCCAGACACTCATCACACCCTACACCCCAGCCAGACCCACTCCCCGCGGTCTCGCCTCTTCTCTGTCCTGACCCCTCAGTGGTTGCGATCTTCTGCAAGAGACTCAAAGTTTGCACAAACAATACCATGTATTAATGCACATCTTGTAATTCGCTCTGGATAAGAGCGTCTGCTAAATGCTTAAAATGTAAAATGCAAAATATTGGACCATTGGAATATGTTGATTGACTCACTTAATAACTATTTTACATTCAAAAGACTCCATGTAACACCTACTATAGAAAAAGGGCAGACAATGCCTACTAATATAAGTAGATTGTGTACATTAATATAAGCACATACCAGAGTAGTTCAATTCTGAACAGATTTCTTATCACATTTTTAATTGATTTCATTATTGGAAACAGGTGCCCACTTGGGTTTAAGTGTCCGGACCATCCGTTAACAGAAGAATACCAAATCTTCCCGTTAACACCTGGGAGGGACATATAGATAGAGGGACAACCTTCTGGTTGCATTGTTTGTGACTTCCGATTTGTGGATTAGCTCAAGATTTGAAATCAGCCTTTTATATATATATATATATATATATAAACATCTGCATAACATCAGATCAAAATCAACCTTTTATATATATATATATATATCGTCATTAAATAACAAATCACGCATAAAACAAAAGGTGTTTTTTTTTTGCACAACATCGGGTCAGGCGGAATAAGCTCCACCTGGTTATTCTGACAAACGAGAGTCAACGTCCCTCTCGCGCGCGGAGGGGTGAGAAGCCCGCGGATGGCGGTAGGAAAGCGGCGAGCGTGACCTTCGGTAATTGATTACCTCGGCGAAGACGCCGCTGTCTTTCTTCCTCCCGTGTACAGTGACACGGACTGAAGTGTGGCTGACGCGCCGCCCGTCGCTGAATGCTAAACGCGCCCCCGGCTGTGTGACTCACTGTCCGGAATCTCAACGAGGCAGATCAGGGGCCCGTGCAGCATCTGCACGCGGAGGGCCTGCAAGGTTAACGTCAGAGCCACCTTCAGCACGCGGATACGGAGACGGGGAGGAAAAGGAACGCTCACTCAGATTCACTGAATGCCCTGTTGCAGGAACACACAATATGTACAGTATGTATGTATATAGTTCCAAAATAATAGTAATATACAGTGTTTCATATATGCGCCATATATATTACACATATTTAATTGATTGACTCTTTTACAGGTTTGGAGAGACAATAAGCAATGTATACATTTCTTATTAAAGAAGTTTGTTTTTAAGGTATCCAAGCAACACATGCACAGGTGAAATGAAATTCTCAACTTAAAGGCATTTGTAAAGTTTTTCGACTGTTTGTGACATTCAGAAACAGTTTACCTCTGTATGGTGAAACGGTGTGTGTCGGTTTCCTCTTTCGGCACCATGCCATTACGGGTGTTGATGAAAGGGGACAGAACAGCTTTTCAAAAAGGCACAGTGAGCTCTCCGGGTCTGAAGGCAGTTAATGCCGTGGCACTTCACTAATTGAATGTCTGTAATTGCTGGCAGAAGAGAGTGCAGAGTATCTCCATTTAAAAATGTGTGACAGCCATTGCCTTGAGTGGACCTGCCAATGGGAGGGAGGCTGTGCTCCTCTCCCTGCCCCCTCCCAGCTTTGCTGTAGGTGCGGTGCAGTCCTAGTGATGCACAGGTAGACGCTGTATATCCACCTTATTTTAATTCAATTTCTGATATAAGGAAATCGAGAGCAATTGGTAGTAATTAGTAATTAAAAATGACTTGCTGGCTGGCAGTGTAGTGTAATGGTTAGGGAGCAGGTTCAATTTCCAGGTGGGGCACTGCTGTTGTACCCTTGAGAAAGGTACTTAACCTGAATTGCTTCAGTAAAATATCCAGCTGTATAAATGGATTGTATGTAAAGAAAGGTAAACTGTGTAAGTCGCTCTGGATAAGAGCGTCTGCTAAATGCCTAAAATGTAATGTAAATGTAAATGTACTTGCCATGGACAGGAAGAGTTCAGCTCAGTTGGTAGAGCATGGCACTGGCAATGCCAAGGATGTGGGTTCGATCCCACAGGACTGCATGTCTGTTGTTCGGATGGGATGGTAAAAACCGAGGTCCTGACTTTCTGTGGTCATAAAAAATCCCATAGCACAGAGTAGGGTGTTAACCTGGTGTCCTGGCCAAATTCCCAACCAAAACAATATATATATATATACGTAGAATTAATTATTTCCCTCCCTCCTCTCCTCTCCACAGTCTATCTGATGTGCAGTGAGTTTGTACTGGTGCACTATGGCTGCTGTCACATTCACCCAGGTGGGTGCTGCACATTAGTGGTGGTTGAGGTGAGTTGCTCCTATCATTGCAAGAATGAATTATTTCCCTCCCTCCTCTCCTCTCCACAGTCTATCTGATGTGCAGTGAGTTTGTACTGGTGCACTATGGCTGCCGTCACATTCACCCAGGTGGGTGCTGCACATTAGTGGTGGTTGAGGTGAGTCGCCCCTATCATTGTGAGCACTTTGAGTTCCCTGGATGAAAAGCGCTAT
Source organism: Aldrovandia affinis (assembly GCA_029706075.1). Lineage (NCBI taxonomy): Eukaryota > Metazoa > Chordata > Actinopteri > Notacanthiformes > Halosauridae > Aldrovandia > Aldrovandia affinis. Next base: position 4,062,559 of record JAINUG010000068.1, on the reverse strand, counting down.
ATAAACCTAATTATCATGAATTATTCATTCATTCAATTCATCACACGTTGTCAACCGTTGTTAAAATACAGTGGGTATGCGTATACCTGCATATCACTTAGGGCTGTACCGCCACCATCTAATTCTACATTCTAATTTTGATATCTGGAATTTCCATTTCTGATATCAGAAACTCCCCATTGTTTCCTAGGGGAAATTTAATTCAAGAGATCAAAGATCAGGGTTATCAGAAACCTGCCAATTAAATGTTAAAGCAGCACCCGCTATTTTTGATTCAATATTCAAATTCAATTTCTGATATAAGAAATGACAATTCATGATAACAGAAACTCCCATTCCTATTATCATAAACAAAATGAAGACCAGATTGGCCCACTTAGCGTGTTTGGGACAACGAAACATCCAGCATGAAGCTAGGCCGGTTCTCTTGCCATACAATAACTGATGTTGCCAGGCGATTTGTATCAGCAGTCGTCAGAATGAAATGCAGAGTGATGAACGGATGGCTGAATTAAAATAATCAAGGGCTGGCCTCGGGGAAGGGGTCTGTGGTTTATTCACAACTGTGTGACATTATCTGCATAGAAATCTGCGTCTGTCATGAAAAGCACCTTTCAGGTCAATCAACATTGTAATCATCAGCATTCATTCTTCTGCACCTGCAGCAGATTCACTATACATTATGGTATTTTGGGGAAAATCTTCATGGTAAAACCAGAAAACTGCCCTGCACCTGCTTTCATGTAATTCAATGATTAGCATGTGCAGTACTGTATGTAGCTATATCATATAGCCATCATTTTGGATATACTGTATGATATATACAGTATATGTTGCTAAATCATTATAGAATGTGTGTGCATTGTTACAATCTTTTGAAAGCGCACCATAATTTTAAGTCCTATCAATATTCCTTGCCAAGTCCAGCTAATGAATGCTACAAAATAATTACAATATTCATGAAAGAAAATGTTCAGCAAATACCTCGAAAATTATACCTCTACAAATGCTAAGAGCCTTTAAACAGTAATTCCATTACGCTGTAAGAAGACTGAAATGATCTAATATTTTTCACATACTTGAGGGACAAAGAAGATAAATATTCCTAGCATTGGTAATATACAGTTCTGTGGATGTATAAATTGTAATGATTGCTGTTCTGTAGTATTTACATGTACACTGTACATTTAAAAGTATCCCTACTTAGTTCTGATCAGGATTAAAGACTCATATTAGTATACACTTCATAATCACCTGGAAGTTACATCATTTCAGTTCATTTCGCATTCAATGAATGTGTAAGTTCCATCTGTATTTCAAAGAGAATGATATGATGTTTAAGAGAGAGAGGAGGGGGGCTGAAAAGGGAGAGGGTGCAGAAACAGGAGAGAGAGAGAGAGAGAGAGAGAGAGAGAGAGAGAGAGAGAGAGAGAGAGAGAGAGAGAGAGAGAGAGAGAGAGAGAGAGAGAGAGAGATGAAAAGAGAAGAGAGATAAGCACCCTAAAAAACAAAGACTGGGCTTTATCATATTAGTATTCACAGGGTCTCTACATGGTCAGGTCTCGCTTATCTTCTCCTCCCATCACCCGAATCCAACCAGCTGCTGAGACACTGAAGGAGTCCACAGAAAACACACATACACACACACAAGGTAAACACAGGCACATCATGCACACATGCAGACGCGCAGATGGTAATGCACACAACACACACAAGCAAGCGCATACAGTAAAAATGGATAAGAAAAAAATATTAAGAACTTATTAATTACTTAGATGACACAATGCTACTATTATATTAACTGGTGTTTGGGAGAGCGGCCCACACTCGATTTCTGAATTCACCAGTTACACTAGAATATATGATCTTCCTGTATCAACATTAATTTTGTATATTTACAAATAAATGGTTAAACACTAGTGTGGTTGGTTATTTTGGGGAAAAACGTTTGGCGCATGCAGTTACTGTTAGTGCTGGTACTGCCAGTTTGGCATGTGTTCATTTATCAAAGCAAAGCCACTGTATTTGCGTGTGTCTAAACATCCAGATCCATGTCTAGAGATCAAATTATATATGTATACATATACAGTGGTCTGAGTCCACTACCAAGATCCGTTTGATTTCATCATTCAGCAAAAACTAACACAATTTTTTTACTCAGGAGAACGATTTGACCTCTTCACCTCTTCATTTTAACTTCACTAAGCTCTGCTGACATAATTACAAAGGAAGTGCCCTTTTCAAGCATCTGCAGTACCAATGAGAACACATACAGGACCATATTAATTACGTCAATATCTTGTATTAATTGTGACAAGACCAAAACAACTTACACTGTGTGTTAGGAGTGTCCATATATTAGAACTTAAATGAAGAATAAGGTGTCACAACATCCTTTCTCAAACAAACCTTTTTTTAATTTGTATCAGTGTTTTATGATATTCTTGAATAACAATTACCACATAAGTAAAAAGTTAATTTTCAATGAAAGATAAAAACAAACAGATATTGGTAGTGGATTCAGACTTTTGAACCCCACTGTATATATATATACAGTATATATACAGTATACTGTATATATTTCACACATTGTGGGTGTGTGCGCATGGCTGTATAAGCATACAGAGACAAAACCAATAAGTGTACTAATCATTCAGTTAGTTATAAAATGTTTTTATCATTTATTCATTAGCACAAACAGGCCATGGATCATGTCCAGAAAAATGTGTATCTTAATGAAACAGATTTTTTCCATTTTGGCTGTGAATACAGGGCGCTGATCGCATTTCCATTGCTTTACCGGTAAAATAAAATGAATTTAGAGCATACAGTGCCTGCATTGAAAGTACTGATTCTGCCAAAGTGATCACAGCTTCCTAGTGTCTCATTAAACAAAAACGACCGCCTATCGACTGAGGCTTCAGTTGTACTAGGTTAAAATTTGTCTTGCTGGCTGGAACCTGAATTTTACTCACATTCTCAGCATTCCCCCTTTAAGACCTTTGCCAGACAATTATCCATGCAGGCAGGAGATGCTGGTATGATTGCATTACAATTCATAATTTAAATTTTCTATGGTGGATAACCGTTTCCCTATCCAGCCTGGCACCACCGTCCATGTTGTAGTGTGAGTCTCAGTGTCACTCAGGAGACATCACATTAGTATCTGTTTTGTGAGCAAAATAACAATCCATAATGGTTTTGGTGGTATAATCATCAAAACGTTTTAGTATGTTTACCAATGTCAGAGAAGTGAATAGAAATCATTGGGCCAATTTGACCACCTGGGATACGTTTTGGGACACTTTGAGACTACGGTGACACCACTCACTAAAATACTTTTAGGTCATGAGCCCTTGGGTCTAGAGGTCTGTTGTTTTGCACGGACTAAGGTGACATGTCATACAAGATATGCACAAAAATCCACAGGTCTATCATGAAACGTGACTCTATTGCTTTTAAAACATGAGTTTCCACGCAAGAAAACTATACAATGCCTTCTTTATTGTATGTTTGATCTTCGGTCCTTTGGGATGTGTTGCGTCCAAATGCTATTTGCCCCCTAAACTACAATGTGTTTCCTTTCAAATGATACCAAATGTAGGCATGTGTCCATAACAGTTCTTGAGCTATGTCCAAATTGGCGTGAATGCCAAAAATAGGAGGTAACGGTTAAACCCTATACATTGTTGGCGTGTAAAAATACTTATTAAAACTGTGAAAGTGAAATAGTTTTGTTCCTGTGATTTTATAAAACATATGATGTAGCTACCCTAGCTAGCTAGCTAACATTAGCAAATTCCTTGTTAGCTGGCTAGCTAACACACATGGGGCTCTAATTTCGTTGTCAAACGCAATGCACAGACAGTAGCGCTAATCCAGGACAGAGGTACACTTGTCCATTCTGGTAGTCTCCTGCATCTATGGCACAGGTGTAGATAGATGTTTCTTATTCTTGTCGTTCTGTATCGATCCCCCAAGGCCAGCTGTGGAGCTAAACATCAGGACTGCCTTCTTGTGCTAGGATCGCGGCCCGAAAAACGGTGCTTTGAAGCTGCCACCACTTATTTTTCTCCCAACACCGTGACAATCTTGACCTCCTGCAGTGGTCCGACTGCAGACACACAGCTCCCAACTCCCAGCTCCCAGTTAAATTAGCTTTCACACTTCAGAAATCACACTTCACCCTACAACCCCCCTGCCGTGCAAGCCCTGCCTCGGTCAGACATTGGCGTGTGCGCACACACACCCACACGTGTGACCAACTTCTTTCTCCCCAGCAAATATGGGCCCTCTGTCACTGGCAGACCGCAAAGATTGCCTCCTTTGTGTCAAGCTTTGGCAAGCAGATCAAAGGTTCCATTAGGAACATCTGCTCCAATGGCCCCGCCAGCATAGCTCCCTGTGATATTAGCGTGGACCGCAGCTGTAAACATTGCCCACACTTTATTAAATATTTGGGGGGAGGTTAACCTGGATTTCATCAAACATCATTATTGTTTTCCCCCTAGCCCCCCTTTTCCGCTCCCTTCTCCAGTGAAAGAGCTGTCCATCATCTCGGAGGCAATGGGAACACTAGGTTTTCAGCAAATGATGGTGCCGTGCATTCACCAGTCAAAGCCGTAGGTTCCACGGGGCAAAGCTAACATCTCTTCTGTTCTCAGGGTGCCCACAGCATTCACGACTAAAACCTTACTTGTCATTAACAGAAACTGTAGGTATAGCATGCATTTCAAGGTTTAGGTACAATAGAATGTCTGGCATTCTATTGTCTGAAGAATGTCTGGCACAGGAAGGCTGTCTGTGATAACTTGACATTTTTGCCCGTTGTCGCTTCTTTTGTTTTTTTGTTTTTATTGGATTTTTTGTAGGCAGAACAAGGTAGCAATGTACAAGCATACAATCAGTTTGAAATATTCCACCTACCATACTCCCCCTCCCACAGAGAAAATACCCCCCCACCTCCCCCATGTTATCTACCCCGTTGTCGCTTCTATTCACCCTACCGTTCTGCAGAATCTTGCACTGCAGTTCCATTCACCTCCACATTAAAACATCTTTACCATCGCCCTTTATTGAATTTTAGTATTTGCAGGATTCACTGCTGAGATCCGATCGACAAGGCCCCCCAAGGCAGTTTTCTAATCAATGAACCATCGATCGCCGGCTTAACTAGTGACAAAATAATATGAAAATTCAAACTACCGTTTGACGGATAGCTCTGAAATCGTGAACGGGTACTGCTGGTGGGGATGAAAGCGGAGTGGCGTGCGTCAAATAGAGTAAGAGCTGAGATCAATGATTCTTTGCTTTAATGAAGCCATTAAGAGGGCTCATGGTGACTCTCACAGGCAGAATTGGAGCATGCCTCTCCAGTAATGGTTAGGGAGCTGGGCTTGGAACTGGGTTGGAGGTTCAATTCCCAGGTGGGGCACTGCTGTTGTACCCTTGAGCAAGGTACTTAACCTGAATTGCTTCAGTAAAAAAATATCCAGCTGTATAAATGTATTGTATGTAAAGAAATGTAAACTGTGTAAGTCGCTCTGGATAAGAGCGTGTGCTAAATACCTAAAATGTAAAATGACTAGGCTATCAGGTTGTTCCAAGAATTTGTAATATTTTTACTGGTGGTAGAGCTTTCTCATACAGAGCCCTGTGGAACAACAGTCGTTCTGGATAAAAGTGTCTGCTAAATGCCTAAAAATGTAAATGTAAATGTAAGTCAGTAGTTTTTGATGCAGTGGCAACCAGGTTTGAAACCACACGCACCCCCTTAAATAGTCTATAAGTGAGGGACACTCCTTGACTGAAGTCAGAGACTCTGTCCTGGATCTAATCAAACTTGTCCTCAACTCTGACTCAGATTTGTGGGCGATAGTCATTGGCTTGCAGGTGAGCGCATGCATGTGAGCTGCCTGACCCTTGCCTATACTGTATATATACTGTATATTTATACAGTTTTCTAACAGTGGTGGCAACCAGGTGGTAACTGCAAGTGGTAGTTTATCTTCATGGACACAATTTGGCAAGTTCAGCAAACACCAAATGAAGCCAAGTTTTGTTTGTGGAGAAAAAAGTCAACAATTTAATTTAATTGTAAGGAAATTCAATTTAGGTCGGCACGGTGGTGCAGTGGATAGCGCTGTCGCCTCACAGCAAGAAGGTCTCGGGTTCGAATCCAGGCCGGGGGCCTTTCTGTGTGGAGTTTGCATGTTCTCCCGTGTCCGCGTGGGTTTCCTCCGGGTACTCGGTTTCCTCCCACAGTCCAAAGACATGCACGTTAGGCTAATTGGAGAGTCTAAATTGCCCGTAGGTATGAGTGTGTGAGTGAATGGTGTGTGTGCCCTGCGATGGATTGGCGACCTGTCCAGGGTGTATTCCTGCCTCTCGCCCGGAACGCATGCTGGGATAGGCTCCAGCCCCCGCGACCCTGACCAGGAATAAGCGGCTTAGATAATGGATGGATGGATGGATGGAAATTCAATTTAAGGGAAAATGTGAATTGAATACAGCCCTCTGTCTCTTCAAAGTTAAAGGACAGTCACAGTGTCAAGCATTTATTCTTTACTCTAGAATGTAATCTTTTCTTTAAGACATTTCTAAGGAAAGAAAAGAAAAAAAAATCTGAGATAATCATTCACAAAAGGTGTGTAATATTCTGTCTACTTGACCTGTCTACTTCTGTCTCTGACTTAGGCAACTGTGTAATTTTTACAATGGGTGAAGGATTTCAAATGACAGACAATTTAATGAGCTCTGATTGGTGAGTCAGGGCCTGTCACTCATCTTGCTGCTGCTGGTACATTACCATGCTCACGATTACAATCTGAAGACAGATTAAATAATTTCCTCATTTCTTTGACAGTTCCATTTCTAATAAGAATAAAATAAAATATACACATTGTAATCTCAAACACCCCAACCCTTACTTTCCAGCTAATAGCAAAGCAGGGAAAAATAATCATTCCCTAGTTCTGTAGCTGATCTGTGGCAAGGTAACTCCCCCTATTGGTGTACTCTGAGAATGCAATAAAAACCAACACAGCTGGCTTCCCATTTCATTGAAGATGGCTTTAATCACAAAAGAACCTCCAAATATATGCATCACAATCAGTAATGTTTCCCAAATTAGTTTAAAGTAACAAGACCTAGAAAAAGTGTACTTTTAAAACTACCAATTTGTTCATTCATTCTTTTCTGGCCCATTCTTCGTGGACATCTTCTTTATGTGTCTGATGGACAGGTGTTTTAGTGTGTGGAACTGATGGACTAAGATTGGACACCCCTGACAGACAGTTGCTTTATTTCAATATATTAGAACTGGAATATAGTTTCTAAACCTATATACACAATTATCATTTTGAGATTGAGGTTATGAAAATGAATAACAATTATGCATAATTTCACCTCAGTTCACAGAACAGTGCTTGTGTCACATATTGTCTGTTAGCTTGTCCTATAGCCTAGACCAGCGATCCCCAATCCTAGTCCCAGGGAAGCATACAGCTGTTGGTTAACTCCTCTCACCAGGTTTCTTGGTTCTAATTGATTGCTGATTTTTATATAAACAACAGTTTATTTATTCCAGCACCAGGGTTGTGGACCCCTGGAGATGTCAAGTCAAGTCAAGTAGTTTTATTATCAAATCACAGATTATACAAGTATAACAATGATTAAAAGAACAAACAAAGTTATAAGACTAAAAATAAACTATCATAGAACATAAATAAAATAAAAAACATTAAAATTTTAACTATAAGATCCATTAAACATAAGAAAAACAAGCTAAAAAACTGTGCAAGTGCAAATGACAGCATTCTGTACAAGACTATATAAAAATTATCGGATAGAATCACAAATGAAGATTGGAGTTAAAACTGTGCAAAATTTCAAGACTATAGAACAGAACTATAAGTACCCATTTAAATTTAGATTTTAAAATACAAATTTAACTGGGAAAAATTTTACAGAATAGCCAAGTTAGATATGAATGTGCAATGACACTGGCTCAATATAATTACAAAATTATATAAGACGGCACAGGTTCAGATCCAGGCTATGTTGTTAAACATACTATGACAGCGCATGTACAGTAGGGGGACACAGGGCAGAGTGGGTTTACTCGCCCAGGCTTCCTCTGGTTACTGTTATGTACTCCTACCAATGATGCGCCAGGTGCCGACAAGCTACCAGTGGCACCATGACAGATTACAGTCACTGCTAGCTCCTGTAATGCCACGCAAGCTGTAGTGTGTACAATAGTCATCGGCTTGTAGGTGAGCACCTGAGCTGCCGTGCTCCTTGCCTAGGTTTGGTGGGCTCACAGGTGACTGGAGAGAATGAAGTGATGATTCCAATGTAGGGAGAAAGAAATGGAGGACAAAAACTAATTGACAAATACAATAAAACCTTTCCTTATCTCCTGCCATAAAAAGTGCTTAGGAACATTCATATGATCACCATCAGTGTAATCTTACGCCACACTAACATATATACAGTTTTCTAACACTGATCTCTGTCATTACATAAGACTTCCCTCTGGGTGAGGGTTGTTAAGGTGCAAGGGACAGGTAACTGACAAAATAAAGGATTATGGAGTGGTGCCTGAGACAGTGTTTTGCACCACCATCAACCAAACCAAATGATGGAATTTCTTGTGGAAGAATGGTGTTGCATCCCACCATAGAGTAGCTGTTCTGACAGCTCATGGTGGCCCAACACCCCATTAAGACACTTTATGTTTATTTTGGCAGTTATCTGTTTAAGACATGACCTGGTTGAAGGAATATGCTTCATGGGAATGATGTATGGAAAAAAGACATCTGCAATAAACACACAGGCAGGAAAGTAGCCTAATGATTTTTTTTGTTTTTACAATTTTATTTTAGAATGAATTACACTGAAGGAATAGAGTACTGATAGTCCCCTCTGCACTAATGAACATATTTTATTTTTTAAAAAAAACAACTTGAAAACCAAGTAACAATCAAACGGCCAGCAGATGGCAGTACCTACTCACTACTTTAGAATGGCCTCTGGATAATATAAATCAGTGGTGTTTACTTCATCATGGAAAGATATCCACTGCTGTGGATGGTAGTGAGCCTTGAGATCCATCAATAAATGGCTTTAAGATCGCAATTATAAAATGGCTGAATATAAATTCTGCAAAAACAACGCTTGCACAAATTAATAAAGCAAAACCTAAGCAGAACGAGACACACGAACATCATTAGGATCATAACAGATTACCTATTCCATAGCCATCATACATTATTAATTTCTCAAAGTTAATTATAAATGCATCTGTAGTCATGTATTACAACTTTTCATACACTATCAGAGATGCAATACATTGAGCAAACTGACTGTTGTACAGTTGATTCAGTGCAGGTTTATATTGGATTTATTTTTGTATTTTTGTTATGCATTTTCCAGCTGGAAAACATTAATGCATGTATTATGTAAATCTTAAATATTTTATTAGTTTTCAATAGGAAAGCTCCAGATTGTCATCATTTGACATGTTTTTCTTTACCTCAAAAAAATGTGGTTAGGTTTTTTCTAACTATATGTAGTGTGTGTAGTGCTGCATATGTAGCTCAGAGCAGGAAGTCCTGCCTGCTCCTATGTGAATGTATGGGCTATTCTCACTTCCCTGAGAATTGTTGCAATACAATGCAATAAAAAGGAATTGACACCTTGATGGCCTATATTTTCTGCCAACCGATACCGAATCATAAAATGTATGCATTGTCCATAAAAAATACTATAGATGTTTCAGAAATATTGCTTGTTTCAGAGAACTGTACCCGGGGAGATATCTCCCACCCCTACATTTTAATAAAGCATGAATTACGAGCCCTGAGCTTCTGGGATTCCTTATTCCAAGAGCAAGCCCCCCTGAAAAAAAAAAAGATGCCCTCTTCGATACAGCCATGACAGGGCATCTCCTTACTGGAGAGTCAAGTTCAAGTGCCGATGCCTTTTTGAAGCACAAACAGAAAACAAACACATATGTTGTGGTCAGCCAGCTTCCCTTCCTCCCCCATCTCCCGCCTTTGGTGTCCAGCTGACGGGGTCTGTATATCACACCACTATCAGCTGTCTGGGTGACCGGAGCCTGGTGATGCGTACATGTTTACTTCAGATAGCCACAGAGAACAAACCGGCCATTGTGTGGGGCTGTGTGTAAAGAGCGCCGAGTCCCTATTTCAAGCAGTTTTGTGTCCTCCTGTGGGGGAAGGTTCATAAATCACGGACACGGTAAATACCAGTCTGGAGCAGTGCGGTAGAAGAATTCAGACAAACGTGGGCTGCCACGAACTTAAAGGCCACGTTACCAGGAGGGTTCAAAAAGCAGACTCGTAAAATCATAAATTAAGTAACCAGTTAATCACTGGACCATATGTCTCTATTTAGGGAGGTGGGAGTTATTAAAAATGTCTTTATCTGCTCCCCACTGCCCAGACTACAGCATTCTGGATATGGATCTATGGGTAAGGCACAAACAGACCATTGCGATAATCCCTTCATTGTTTTAAACGGGGAGGACAGCACAGAAGTGCAAGGGCTGTGACTGTAGCCGGTAGCCATGCGTTGCGCCAAAGTTCAAATCATTTGTAAAACTTGAACAATAACAATATGGACCGTGCAATATCTACCTGCAGGCAGATCTCAAAACATCATATTGATCTTTGACTTTTTCTGAGATTAGCCAGCTCACTCGTGTACTTTGTGACTTGTCAGAATCACGAAATAGCAATTTGCTTGGCCCGGATATAGCTTTCTGTATAACCCCGAGACAACACCAAATGTAGCATTCCTGCTCCACTCTAGCCAGCAGTAATTCATTTTCATTGGAGGGAGGGTGGCAAGTCATGATTCTAAACTTGTCACTTGACATCCTTTCAAGGGAAAACAATATTATAACTTCTGTGCCCTGAGTGGGGAGCATGCCAACTAACGATACGAAGAGAAGAGGCACATGGACATCCAGTTGAAGACGGAGGAGACACTTCTCACGCCACACTTGTCAACAGCGTATGCACAAATTCCAAACTAAACGGTGCGGAGAATGATATTTAAACCTTTACGCGATTTATCCATTCATGTAAGAGGTTTCCTGAGAATTTTCCGCCTCCTGCTCAGGAACATTCTCAGGAAACATCCCCCTCTCCCCCACACCCTTTTAGAGGAGACCGGGATTGTGTTTTGCATACACGAGTGCCCGTAAGAAACGTGGAGATGAAAGCCAGATGTAACGAATACGTGTCAAGTTCACGAGAGATTGTCCCTGTGCCCAAGCACTTGCCTCATTCAGGAAAAGGCATTAGCGGGCATCGGGTTTCTGACAACAAAGGGGCTTCGTAAGCGGAAGGGACAACCGTTCATATTTTCATTTTTCATACTTCCAAACACAAAACAAATACGTCCCCGAAAAAACCTAAAAGCGATGGAGATGAGTAATGGTAGGGGAGGATTTGGCTGTGTTTCCACCACTTTGAGGCAAGCGATATCTTGAATAGAGCCGGAGTAGGGTTCCAAAGGTGTGTGCACTTGGCCGTTTCTGAACATAAAGGACCGCAAGGCCAATAGCCGTGTAAATGTCAAATATCGAATCGTTCGTAAAAGCATATTTGGTAAGATATTTCAGCCAATTTTTGGTTTTGTATGTAATATGGACACTTTAAGACTGGAATATTTCAAATTTCCTTGTGAATTATGAATACACATGATACAACGGTGACTGAACTATTCAACCGATATGGCTGGAGTTATACACCTGGAGTTTGAGGGTATTCCATCGTGTCACACTGAATTAGAAAAACAATCTGCTCAATAAGTTAAACAAATATTTCAAAGACTTGCCTAAAATGTTCTGTATAATGCCCTCGATATACAGTATATTCCATCAAATTTAATATAATATATGCCATTTAGCAGACGCTTTTATCCAAAGCGACTTACAGTAGTGAATGGATACATTTTCAGTATATGTGGCCCCAGTGGGGATTGAACCCACAACCTAAGCGTTGCCAACGCTGTGCTCTACCATCTGAGCCACAGAGAACCAAATTTCAGGGGAACTATATGCGTTTACTAACTCTATGCCTTTACTCCATCCTGTTCCTTGAGCAAGTCAAAGTCACCATGTTTTTGATTACCTGACAGCCGCTGAAAGCTCGTGTTGCAAACTGTGGGCTGTTGGCCCACTTTTATAATGCCATGCAAATCAGGCCCTGAAGGGTGACAGGTGGTATTGTTGATGTGACATTAGTGTGTTCCCCCAGCAGGAAAAGTGACCCTCCCTACAGGAAACAGCTTGCACAGACCAGTTTACAGCCCCAACCCCTCCCCCTTACCCCCACCCATATCCACACCCACCTGTGTGATAGAACCTGTTAGCGCCACCACAATGACGCACACCTCCCCACAGGTGAGGACTGAAGGGCCGACAGCTGAAGAGGGCACATGCACACTGTACCTCTTTCCACGGCAGAACAAAAACACAGCTTCAGTTTACACATTTGAATTTTCTTTTCTACATTTTAAGCATTTGGCAGATGCTCTTACCCAGAGCGACTTACAAGATGTGCATTAACACATGGTAAGAACAATCATAGTTTGTGCAAGAGATCAGTGCAGTAATACAGAGTAATATAGACAGCACAGTTGGCAGCTGCATACCGTACCTGTAAAACTGTGAAGGAAAAGGTTAGTAAAATGTAGTTTTTTTGAGGAGTAAACAAGTATACATATACAAAAAGTATTAAACAAGTAGGCAGTGGTGATGACAATTGGCTAGATTCAAATCAAATCAAATCAAATCAAATTTATTTGTATAGCGCTTTTCACAATAGAATTGTCACAAAACACTTAACAGAGGGGGAACCCAGGCCCAGACCCCCCCAAAAGCAAGCCTAAAGGCAACAGTGGCAAGGAAAAACTCCCTTGGTAGGGAGAAACCTTAGGAGAAACCAGACTAAAAAGGGGGGGAGCCCATCCTCTTCTGGCCGGCACAGGGTATGTCCAGTGGTAGTGGAGTCTGAAAAGGTGGGTTTTGGGTCTCTTGCGGAAGATCGCACGTGATTCCACGGTCCTGGATATCACCCCGGGTCCGGGACAGGGCCCGAGTTCCGAGTTTCTCAGGATACACAAACCGAGCTCGCAAACACAGGACACTTCAGTAAACCTGGAACACATTCAGTGCTACCGTTACAAACCACTGCTCTTTCTAATCGGATTAAGCTGCTTTAGCGACTACTGCAAGTAAAAAGCGAAGGGTAAAACAGCAGTTTGGATATCACGGGCACAGATACAGTACAGTGGTGTTGTTATTGAACACAGCTGAATGGGCGGAAAAAATGGCATTCACTGTCGACGTGCGATTGGCTTATTTGGGACAGGGGGAGAAAAAAACCTACAACCAACACAACTGAAACGTGACCTAAAACCCCCGAAAACCGCAGGTGATCAGATTTTGAGGTGGTGAAATGCGGTAGCGATCGCTGCGATCAACAGCACACATTCAAAAGGGGAATTTACAGGGACGCTGACACAAGGACGTCAACACCTCCCTGCCTCCCGTCAGCACCCGGCGGGCTCGCTGTCTTGATTATGAATTCATTGTGGGCCATTGTGGAGAGCAGGGCTCGTAGCCCCTTAGCTGTCCGCTTCGACAAAGGGGAGGAAGGGTAAACAGAGCTGATATTCAGGAGGAGCAGAGGGAGGGAGGGAGAGAGAAATGGAGATAGATGGGAGTAGAGAGAGAGAGAGAGAGAGAGAGAGAGGATGGTAAAGGGAGAGAAAGAAAGAGAGAAGAGGAGATGGGGGGGTGGGCGCTTTTCGGTAACATCCCGTCGGACGTGGACTGACAGGTTCTATTGTCACGCACAACCAGCTCCTGCTCAATCGGTTGCGCCCCCCCACCCGAAAGCTGAGACGATCATCCCTAAAGGCCGGGCCAAGGGGTCAGGCAGCGCTGCGAGGCGGGCCGCTAATGCCGCGACTTCAGCCGGGGCATTAACGACAGCCTAAGCCTCTAATGACAGGCCCCCGAGTGCTGAGTTTCTCAGGATGTCCCAGGCATTGTCTCAAGCAGGGGGTCCCGTCCTTTGAGTGGTGGGGGTGGAGGAAAGCTTCCTCGGACAGGTGTGAGATAAGATAACACTTCCTCCGAGAGGCGGCGAGGGCATTGGTCTGTCCGGGAAGCCGGGGCGAAAGGCGATAGGCCCCGGCGCAAAGGCAGGCCGTTTCATCAGCAAGGAGAGGGCTTCTCGTCACCTCTGTGTCCTGGGGCAGGATTAGAGCTCTCCGTTTCCAGCCGTGTGAAAAGAGCGGGCCCTCAAGACACACAATCAATTACACATTATCCCCCCCCCCCTCCCCCCTCACATACACACTGCACACACTGCTATCATTTTAGCACCTTGTGAATACTTGTGAAGATGTGATCTAGCCTTGAACGCTAATTTTTGTAAATCATATGCAATTATGCTGTGAGTGTAGCCATTATGTAGCCAACAGTCAGTGAGCTGGAAATGTTCTCTGCTGAATAGGTGGAGGCAGTGCTCACTTATCACAATTTTTTTCAAATCCAGAGTATGTGTCAGCGCCTCAATGTGGCCATAATAATTGTTACTAACGTTACCAAGCTTGACATTTCCTTGCTAGCTTGCTCGGAAAATGGAAAGTGCTGAACATAACTTCCAAAATGACACACAGTGCCACCTATAATATACCATTTCAACCAAGCAACCTGGCTATTTGTGTCCACTTATTGAGCATCCACTGTTATCTTGTGGTGCTGCCAGGGCCGGATCTCTGCATAGGCTGACTATGCCTAGGGCCCAAACCTCGCATGGGCCCGGAATTATTTGGAAAATATTCATATTGATATTATTTTTTTATTTAAATATATATATTTTTTTACATAATTCATATTATACTTACACCTCCAATAAATATATGTTCATCACACAGGATCCTTCTTATTATTAGTAGTAGTAGTAATAAAAAAAAATGTAACCTTCAATATAAGAACTCCATCTCCCAGAATGCCATGCTGGAGGGGGTTTGAGGGGCCCAAAACGGAGGCGGGGCCTAGGGCCCATGCATGTCAAGATCCGGCCCTGGGTGCTGCAGGTCTCGGTGGATGGATCGAATGAACTCTCTTTCTCTTTCCAAAAATCAATCAAGATCAATATCTACTCATCTTTCTCTGTTCAATGCATGTCTTTTATTTTGCCTTGATGCTTGTATTTCTTTTTCCATGGCTTTCTTGCTGCATCTTGTTATAGTAGCAAGGAAACAGATGGTGGCAAACAGCTCCTGGCACATTCGATTGTCAAATGGTGATCTTTCTTTGGCTGCCGGCAGTTCTAGTTATGTAACTGGCTTGTGAAGTACATGCGACACTTCGAAAATGTTCATTCAAAAATGTCAACTTCCAAGATTCCAAATTGCAGTTCATATGCCTTTTCATTGGTGACTTGAAAGCACCTGACACTACAAGACCTGTGCTGTTAAGCATATCTGTTTCTGTGTGGATGCGCTGCATCTTAACAATAATTGTATTTACTCATAGAAAATCTATAATGGATGCTATCGGGGCTAAAACTGTACTGTATAATATTTTATAGGTTATTCCAGTGGTTCCCAACATGGGTCCTGAGGACCCAATGGGTATGCTGGTTTTCATTCCAACCATAACTACCTGTTAATTGTTATTTTATTACACTTTTAGTACACTATATAGTACACTTTTATTTTCTATTGAAAATTGCTATGATTTATTCTCTTAAGGCCATATTATGTAAGAAATAGCTATGCATGCCATGAATTGAATTGAATCAGTCAGATCAACTAATGTTCTCATTTTCTGTAATGTGCTGCATGACACATGATTCCATTAGAAAAAGGTTACCTTATTTTAAATGATGCAATTATAGACTGGCAGGTGAAATCAGTGGGGGCCTAATTGTTGAAAGTGTGGACACCAGGTCATTGAAACTAAACCATTTGTGAAAAATGAAGGGTTCAATGACAAAGAAAATGACAACAAGTCAAACCTGCATTGTGTTAAAACAAGTTTAAGGGAAAAATGATGGCGGAGCTTAACCTAATTGATCAAGAGATCAATTATCATCTGGCATCTGCAAAAATGTTTTGATTAGAACAAATGGGTCGATATTAGATTTGAAAACTTATTTTCCCAATGAATAGACTGGAGAATCGCTGTGGGCAGCTGAATGAAAAAAGTTTTTTTAAAGATGAGGTATTTATATGCAAATAGTCACATTTATATTTTTAAATAATTATTTTTGAAAAACATGTAACACCATAAGACAAACATAAATTTTACAATTTATATTAGCTGTGTCGTAATACATTTCGTCAATGTTGATTCACACCATATCTGCAAATGATCCATGAGACACATCCAAATGACATGACAAATGAAACATCGATGGCCTCTCCGAAGCTACTGAAAATAAGTGAAACGCAAACTTGCATAACCTTTGACCTCTCTCCATAAGCACTTTTAGCAGTGACCCTGTACAGCATATTTGCCTGAGCGTGAAGGCTGCTCTGGTGTTCCTCCAAGTTGGCAAGGACCCGTTTCACAGGCTGGTCTGACCCATGTCGAGCGAGACAAGAAACGCCTCGCAAAACAATTCGGAGACATTTGCTGATGCAGGACTCGACAGGACACTGTTGCATTGATCCCATTGCAAAAGCTGGGAACAGGAACATAAACTGAAACCGTTTGAGAGGGTGTTTAACTTTATACTGAAACTCTGCTAATATTTATACTCTCTTGGCTATTATTTTGCCAGTGTTTCATAAGTGCTTGGCAACAGTGGCCCATTGTGTATAGATGGAGAATAATAGATGGAAGGCTCAGATGTGTCTGGGATGCTGGCTGTAACACAAGTCGTGTAAACACGTCTGTCCTCAGTTTACGGGTTGAAGCATTAGTTCGCCACCGGGGTAGATTGATCTGGTTTCATCTTGTCCGCTTGACCACCGTAACCAGCCTTTGAACAAAGTGCCCTTGCGAAGAAGCTTATAACCCTGCAAGATAAATGGCACACTTTCCGCTCATAATTTATTTTGTTTGTTGTTTTTGTGTCATCCGCTGCGTTTGACAAAACTGTTTTTCGTCTCCGCACTAAGGTAACAAATGAAAAACCACAAAAAAGCGGGATTGGATCTCACAAAACGGCCTTGGCCCGTCGCCCAAATACGTAGCTTTGGTTACATTTGAGGAGCATAGCAAGCAGAGAGACTCATTGTGGTCCAGATAATATGTGCCCTTGAAACTAAGCTCAGAGGGAGTTTGGAATTAAAGCTAAAGTAATTCTAGACCATTGTCTTTCGCACAGCCTGTGATTTTCTGGGCGACTTCATTTGATTGTTTCCGAGTATAGCAGTATCAACTGATGGACTTCACAATGTGCTGCCTCACTAGAATAAAGTTATTCCGGGCTATGAATAGTGCTGGGGTGGGGGGGCAGGAGAGAGATACAAGCCCAATGTTACCAGTCAGCCTAGGCTGCAGCAAATGAGAAAACAGACCTAGGAAGATATCATCACAACCCCCCACCCCCAGCCCCCAGGATCCATAACTTGATGCTGTGAAAATGTGAAAATCAGACTTAACACCCACTGAATATATGTTGGAGACATAATCCAAACTGTTCCAAATCATTGCTGCTGTCTAAATTGAGATTATTCCTTTCTTTGGGGTGAGAAGAGATCTGGGGGGAAAAAAAACCCAAAGGCCCTTTTGTATGCTGTGGGTGGTGGGAAGGGAGTGCGATGACAGCCATCTTGTGTCAGGTTTTAAACCCACAGTGTATAACGTTTCGTGGGGTATATAAGTATGTGGGCGCACATGCCAAGAGCCATCTTGCACCCGCGCCTGCCCGCCCCCACCCCCGCCCCCAGAGACCAAGTATTAATAATTGCTTTCATCAAACTCTTTATGTCAGTTGATAGTGAGCGGTTGCCACATGAATGATTCAATAATGCCAGTGGTGTGTGTGCCAACCGCTCCACTTTGACATTGGCCGGCATTGTCTGGAAGACTGTACCGCTCCATGTCTCTCATGCCATCAAACTAATTGGGGCTCTAGAATAACACACAGAGTTGTATTGGGCTCTGGAAAGGCACATGGGGGGGTTGTCTTTGTGTATCAATGCTGTACAAATCTTTATAGTAGGTGGGCTGGCTGATATAGTCAGTTTACGGTACAAGATGAGCTATCCAGCCATTTAAAGATCAGAATTGACTTAGCATTGATCAAATAGCAAAAAAATAAGAAGAGTTTTAGTGCTTTGTAGCATGGCATTAGACGGTGTAATAATGTTTTGAGAAGTAATGGGGACGTTTATGGTTATAGTCGTTTTCCTAAGTGTGTCTGTGGTTATGAAGTATGAGAGTGAAATAATTGATTTACCACATAAGGCATAACCCAGAATAACTAACATGTAAATGCCATCTTGGATGTCCCTGTCAAGAAATGCAAATGATTGTGTTATCAGTTATATAGGTATTGTCTTCTTCAAAAGGTTAAAGAACACGAGGTCTATTTCACCAGAGTGCTTTCACATCTAGGGCCCACATAGTACACCTGAGTTCACTCTGATCTAGCCAGGAGATATGTGAAGTTGGCCCATATTATTAGTTTGGTCCTCTCCCATGTGTTCAGTGGATTGTTAGTCCTTTGTGCTGACACACTACACATACTCACACACACACACACACACACACACACACTAGAGACACACTTTCAAAACTGGCATTCCAATTTTTTCTACACTTGTTCACATGCTTTTGACCCATCACACATGTACACAAACACACATGCACACACACACACACACACATGCAAATACACACTCACACACAAACAGACAAGCTCAAACCTTTTTCACACCTGGGAAATCAGGAATTTCAACGTCCGTAAAGCACACAAGCACAAGGGGGCAGAACAATCTGACCAGACCAAAGGGTGCCTGTCATTCACAGTTCCTGCGTGCCATTCCAGGATAAGGAGGTCAGGGGTCAAGCTGTCTGTGATGAGTAACGTCTGTCGCGTTAGGAGAAGTCAGCTGAATTAAGTCATAAGCCAGGCCGCCTACACCCCAGGGCGACTCATTTAACTGCACCACAATTTTATCTTTCTCCACTTTCGGTGGTGGGCTAGTGCCCTGGGTTAGAAAACACAACATGTGCTTAGTCCAACACTAACAATTAAACCTGCGCGCACGGAGATAACCAAGCCCAAACTGAACGTCTTCTCCTCCTCCTCCACAAACAAGGCGTGACGGTGCAAATTCCAGCCATTGCTCTCTGGCAGCTGAAAAAACCAGGGTGCGTTCTGTTAAATGAAATAGGAAAAAGATTCAGGGTAAAAATGCATTCTTTACAACGTGTGATTATGCGTATCCAAATAATATTTAACCTGTTATTTAAGGGCATTTTCTTTTAAAAAGGGGCGAGGGAGGCATGAGGGGATTGTGGAAAATTACACGGTGAGCCAACATTTGACGTGAGCCTCTTTACTGTGAGGTGGGAGCTCAGTCTAGCAGACATTAGTGTGGCTGGGCTGTTAAAGTTAACTTCTTGCCATTCACAGCCAAAACCACCTGGCCTGCAGTCATAAAATGCCTGGTAGTAGCTTAAGGGCATATGTGGGAACCAGAAAAGCTAACTGTTAAATCAGACACAGCAGCACTCACAAATTGACTCTTTCTTCAAGAAGTCGCTGCGGTGTCGATTACAGCCGCCTGTGGATTGCAGCCATATTCCCTTCAGACCACTAGATGGCAGCAGACACTTATGTCAAGGGGCACCAGGCTGGCACCATTTTGTTGTTCTTCCTAAGCCTCGAATGAACCTTGACTCATGAATTGTAAATATGTTGCCTTTTCTCTGTGGGTTATGAGCAAATTGTCAAATTGTCATTTCCACCGCTTCTTGAGGATGAAGCTATATGTTTTTCCATCTCAACTTAACATGACAGGAAACACAAGGCTTTTTACCCCTCTAACCCATTCTGGTTCATAATACAAACTGGATTTTTGGGACCCGGTAAAATGATGAAGGTGGAACATATGCGAACAGCTAATATTAAGGGACAGCATTGACAGGTATCGTATATGTATATATGTATTACTCTGTATATATAGTAAGCATTTTCTGTTGGAAAAATGCTGTTCAAGGACTTCCAGCCACGGCTGGGAGAAATGTGAATTCCCGATATGATTTTACACACACTTGACAATAAAATAGAGTGGGCGGCGTTTAGCTGTTAGCAGGGCAGTCGGTATTGATGTGCGAACGCCTGCAGCAAACTAGTTGCACTGTGCATTTGCATCATTATTTCAGACAGACCAGTTCCCATTGTGCTGCTGCTGGGAAAGAAGCCCCTCCTCTAGGAGCCAGGTCTCCACGGCCGTCTTTAATCTCCCTCTCCTTGTACTGTGGGTTTTCGGATGGCTCTCCTTTTTTCATTATTTATTTTCTTGTGAGCGGCAGCCTATCGCTGCGTCAGGCTCTCCCCGTTTATCGGCAGCACAAAGCCAAACGAGAACACAACGCAAAGGCAGTGCAAGGCCTCTTGAGGCTGAGAGCCAGGAAGCGCACGGGAAACGCAAATGGAGCCACGCATGCCGGCCGGCCGTGCGCCGGAAGGGCCGCCCCCCCCCGCTGCGCTTCCTGTCATTGTGCGCGCCACATGTTCATCTCCTGGTCGCTCACGCGCCCCGCCGCAGACACTGGTCCTGGTGGAGCATAATTCAGTTTGGAGGTGTCGGCCCTGGTTTCGCCGTCCAGAACACCTTGTTCGATGGGTAGACTCGCGGGCTGCTTCGATCAACCCCGATTCGGAGTCTGGTGAGCTTTACATTTGATGCTTTTCTCGCGACAGCAAGAGACAGATGGAAAGGGTTGTAACTCTCACTTATAATTCAGCCGTCAAAAGCCGATACAGCGGCAAATACATTTCGATACGTTTACCCCCTTCATCAAGCTTTTCTTTGGGGAAAAAAATTAAACCGCTGAGATTTGAGCAACAAGAAGTTTTACTGACGTACGAGTTCATTCAGTCACTTTTTAGGACCTAATGTTTCATTTTGTGGGAGTGACGCAAAGATTTCCTTCTATCCTCCTTCCATCCTTCACCGCCCCACTTTTAAAAAGAAAACCAAAGTGCCCGCCGCCCCTCCTAAACGCAACAGGTGAAACCAATATAAACCAGGGACGGAGCCAAGCGTCTTTAAACTGTAAGCGGGTGAACTCATAGCTCTGGCACTGCGGTATGTGGCTCTTCCCCTGAATCTCTCCTTTATATCTCCTGGCTTAAAGACAAAGAGAGTCAGTCATGTGGAGGAGAGAGGCTGCACACCATTCCCAACGTGTCTGTATCCAACGCACCCCGGAGACAAAGGGACCCCCGGCTGCTCCAGAATCCTTCCATCCACATCTTTATGGGCTCCGTATGTTTCTGCTGACGGATAGCACGAGGGAAGGGGGATTTCAGATGAATGAATCCAAGCGTCTTTTAAACACGGAGGCCAAATCCATCAATTGAAAAATGAGCTAACCGCTTCGCACTTTGGCACCTGAGATAGCGTTAGCGGTTCTCGACTCTTACTGAAAGCACTGCAAACTGCGTTATCCATTGTGGCAGAAGAAAAAAATAATCTTGTACTCACACTGCACACTCAAATACGCCCTGAAACCTCCTTACCAGGATATACCTTCAAGACATATCCATCGCGTTCCAAATATCAGCGCTACGTAGTTGCATTATTTCACTGCATAAAGGACAAGAGAGCTCAAGTAATCAGACAAACTAACAGCAGAAAGCCAGTGGCTATCACTTGGCCGGTATTCACGGCACCATCAATCCAGCAACCCTCTATATTAAAAGCAATGCATCAAACTGTGATTTACTCCAATGGTTTCAGAGGCAATCCTGCCACAGATAGATAGCCATAGAACTCAGGGAGTAAAAGGAAGAATCTGTGCACAAAGATAACTAATGCAAGTTTTTGGGGGCAATTTCATTGGGAGCATTTTCTGACGGTATCGTCCATCTCGGCTCTCGCTCCCTTTGAAGAGCAAGGCTGTACAGATGGACATATCGGGGGGAGGAGGGAGGGGGGGCTGGGGGGGGGGCGGGGGGACTTGTGCCTCTGGAATGTTAAGCCAGTCCGCAGAGCTGGGAGCCTGCCCTTGAGGAATTCTTGTCTTTGTCATGATAGGGGCCAAACCTACACCGCACCGCGGCTCTACACACATGTGGCAACTAAATCTCACCACATCTACCCGGAACCAATGTGTTTATCCTCACCGGAGGGTGAAAGTTAAAAGACAACCCTTGAGATCGTATATTTAACTCTAAGGTGAATGCCAGTACGGCCTGCTTTTTACCGTCTTACTTTCATGAAAACGGTCCAGTGCAACCATATGTATAAGGCTAGTATGCGATTTAGAAATGTTGCATTGTCAATTTTCTAGCCACTTATGTCCCTGTGTAGGCGTATTAAGCAAAACTGTGACATATTCTCCTAAGACGTAATGAAGCTCCAAGCCATGAGCGCCGATGCGCAAAGTTTCAAGTTAGTCGCTGCACAGTGGATAAACCTGTGTAAATAAATAATGCAATAATTCAATAAATAAATAAGCTACATGGCAGCCTCTACCTGATAACTAGACAAACTGAGCACAATCATTGAAAAAAAATTATAATAATTTACGCATCACTGTGTCATTTCATTTTTCGACACTGCCGGCGGGGGTCTTGTCGCTCCTTTTGCATATGCACTTAGAGCTCAACTCCTCCCTTTCAATCACTGCTACAAAGGCTCACGAGTGAAAAGTAAATTACGGCTTACGCTGACAGTTCGGAAACAATCGCGACATTGTCCTCGGGATCCGCCTGGGCGTACAATCATTCCGCCCTTCCAGTGTACATTATACAGTTAGTTTGGACATGAGCGCAGAACAAGAATGGAACGGAATAAAAAATCAAAAGTAATAACTCAACAATGATTTTAAGCTTTCTTGAGTGGGCCGGTAAATGATTTAATGAAAAGTATATCTTTTTTTCTTCTTCTGACACTGCGCCGTTTTGTCATTCGACTTGGTGACTCGTCGATGAGCTGGAGGCGAGTGTGCCGATGTCATCTCCGACGAAACTGATTTGATCGGGCCTTTGTGGGCGTTGGCATGGGAATTTGTGTCCGTGGCCTTCCTGCGCGTCCAAGTGTGCAATTCTTTTCCGATCGACGGACCGCCCTGCAGCTTCTGAGTGGGCGGAGATCTGGCTGACCTTCAGCTGTCAGACCGCCGGAGATGAACCGCTCTCCTCGGGAAGGGCCCTGCCCGCGGAGAGGACACCTGCGGCAACACGGCGGTCGGGAACAGTCAGGGCCGACGGGAGCCCGCTTGCCGCGTAGCGGTCGCACAGCGACGCCCCGCCCCTCGGATTCGCCTTCTCTTAACAGAGCTCCGACTTAAAAGGCTGTTTGGATAGCTGACCGGAGGCCGCGTCCTCCTACCTCAGATGTGACACAGCGGGCCTTCGGTCGGTCGGGCCGAGGGTCCTTCTGGACCGTGCGAGTGTGTGGTCAGACCAGGGTAAACATCCTCAGAGGCGAGGGCCTCCTGACTGCGCCGTACCACCGGGGCCGTCCTCCGCGTCGGGTTGTCTCGGCCCTTACCCTCACGCCGAGCAGTCAAAACAGAAGCTGCCCACCGCGCCCGGGGGCCAGATCCTGAACACGACCCCGAGCCCACATCCAACTCAGCCGTGAGACTGCTACACCTCAGAGAAATGTAACAGAGCCCTGCATGTTTCGGGCCGAGGTGCGTCTCTCTGCAACAGGGGCCGTTTGTTCGCGTTACCGAGAAAGTCCCCAGGAATATGTCTGCTCCCGGGAACGTCGACCGAAATTTCCACTTGATCCCACTGTGACAACTGATTCATAGCAAGTGTTCCCCCCACCACCTCAATCTTTTAACAGCTCTTATTTTTACAGATGTGGGCCACAAAAATCCCCCCCAATTACTTGTATATTTATCCTTCTATCCAAATATTTTGCGCATTGATATGAAAACCAAACCGGGGGCGTGGGGGGGGGGGGGGGGGGGCAGGGGGAGAGAAAGAGAGACAGCTCGCTTTTTAAGAAAGGGAGCCCGAAACCTGGGACATTTCCACGGCTCGTTTACGGAATCCCAGTCGCTTATTGGCTGCGGAACGAAAGCTTGCCGAGGCCATTAAAAGCCAGTCAGGCGGCATTGGTGTGGAGCATACCAGCTGGAATGTCGGCGTTGGCTAGGCCAATAAACACAGATTGTCTTTCAGAATGTGCACCCTTGATTTGCTTTGATTAGCAAGGCCAAACTAATAACTTTGTCTCATGTAAACAGACAGAAACTGAAGGATATTAAGAAAATGTCTGCTTCTACTGTTAAACTTCGAGCGTTGCCCCAAGCCCCTTCCTAAATCTCCAGAGCTTCGACTCAGGGGGAGCTCAAGCCCCTCCTTGATCTTTCCCATGGGATTTCACAAGAGGCCCCTCGACGATGCGTGGCGCGCCTGCTCGCGAACGTTTGTCCTGCAGCTGAGCAGGTAATATGTTTATTTCGAGGGTGGAGCCACAATTTCTCGCCACAGCGACGCGCCTTAGAATCCCTCCTCCGCTGAACACCTTGAAATGATCCAAAAGATGGCAGCAGTTCTTTCTCTCTGGGGCTTAAATATCCTGTACTGTACCGCCCAGGGCCGGGCACCCCCCGTTTTTGTGGCTGCGGGGGTTCGCGGAGGTGGGTTCATCATCCGTTCTGGCTGCCTCGCCTTCCGGGGGCCCCTCCCATCCTCCGGCTTATACGTGCCCGGTGCCGGGTGGTTCTGGGAGAGTGCATTCCGCCCGTGTTCACAGACGCCGCCGCCAATGTAAACATGACAACAAGCAAGCAGGCTGACAAGTTTAAAAGGTTAACACTCGCAGCTCGCAAGGAACAGGATCATTAACTAAACAACACGTAATCTTTTAACACCTCTGCGTTAGGCAGCGCAAGGGCGCTCGCATGGAATGGCAAAAGCAAAGCAAGCAAAGATAAACAACGAAGGGGGGGTATAATTCTGTGTTTACATGAAAGAGTCTGTTGCATTGTGTTCCACCTGAAGCTCCGCACATTGTATTTGATGTTTAATTTTTGGGCAAGGGACAACAATGGACTTATAGCAGGACGTACAAAAGTAAATGTTTCTTTTGTGAAGGCTGAGGCAGTACGATTATCCGTACACATACTCTACTAGTAAATATAATTATTCTGAATCAAAGTCATGTCTACACATACAGTTCTGCTACTATTTGTTGTATGTGTAATATATATATATATATAATCAAGGTCTGCATCTGCAAACTGCACAACACAATGAGAAGGTGAGGAGGAATAGAGATGCTCTTAAACGTTTGATTGATACTACAGCCTTTCTAGGCATGCAAGACCTAGCTTTCCGGGGCATGATGAGAGGGAAAATTCTGCTAATAAGGGCAACTACAGAGAGCTGGCTGACGTAATTGCACGGTATGACCCTTTACTAGCGGAGCATTTACAAACGTCAAATGTGTTCACTGGCATGTCAAAAACTATCCAAAATGACTTAATTTCTGCAATAGCCACCACTATCAAAAGCTAAATAAAAGAAGAGGTTCTTCCCCTGGCAGATTGACAAGACTATGGTTTTTCCTGACGGGATTGCTGTTTTCGTTCGTGCAGAAAGTTTGAGCAGATTATTTGTTACTGTTTCGTTCGTTGAGATTATTGGGATTGTGTTTTGTATTGTTGATTGTGTTTTGGCGCTTGTCATTGGAAAGGGTAAACGGATTTGCTCTTAAGGTTAACCTTTTTGCTGTTAGGGGACAGAGATGGAATTTTCCATTTTTTTCTAGCTTCGGCAAGCTTGTTAAAAAGCTAACCGATTCACACAATTGGCATTACACCCAGCTGACGTGAGTTTTTTGATTTTTTTTTGTTTAATTTTAAGTGTCTAACTTTAAGCGTTGAGATATAGCTGTTTCAGTTGGCTGCTGCTAGCTCGCTCACTACAGGCAACCGGACCGAAAGTTTGTTAGTTAGCTATAAGAGGGGTTTTGTTGCCATTTATGAATTTCAGCACCTGACTGTGTTGGAACCACCTTGGTGCTGGTTGTATTTTTATCAACTTGGTGTCTCTGTTTTGGCAGTAATTCGATCAGTTGCAGGGAGAGCAATAGAACAATACTTAGGGGTTAAAATGTGGCCATCAGCAGTGCAGTGCGAGTGTTTCTCGAAGGAGACTTCCAGGAGGGTTTCGTCTGCGACCGTTGTCAGCTTGTGAAGCATCTCGAGAGCAAGATTCTTGATCACTGTGAGTAGCTTCTGTTTGGAGAAGAATAGTACAATTCACTTCAAAACTTTGTGCTTCCTGTGTTTTATTGTTTTTTTGTGTGTCTTTTACAGGTGACATTCTGGGATCATCAAGGATTTATACTATTCGTTGAATAAACATGCATTTTATGATGAATAAAAGCCTCACATAGTCAAAGAAAGCCTAAAGTTTGGACTTATTTACTTATTATTTGTTATTTATTTTTTTTATCTCTCCCCAATTTTTGAACTAACCAGCCACCACTGATATAAATACTTAATTTTTAGACAGCTTGTACAGCATGTTAAGAACATGCAGCAACTAATGGGCTACACTTTAACCATACCTACAGAAGACTCCTTAATTAGCCCTCTCTGAACTAATACAATGTTCTGCAGACTGCTGAATGAGAACCGATCTTATATCAAAGACCCTGAATTAGCCAGCACATGGTGAAGTGTGGCTGTGCAGAATCCAGAACACAAGTTAATCACTTTGCATCCTTTCTTCCTCTCCTTGGATCAGCTCCATTTGCAGATGTCCGATTTTGGACACAGCGGTAATGTAAACATTCCACAAAGCACAATGTGTCTCTCAAACGGACATAACAAATGACTCCACCTACTCTGTTTGGATTGCAATTTGTCCATAAATAACAGTGAGTGAAGGGCTATCTGCCTCCCAAACACAGCTGGATGATTTGTTTAAAGTGGAGCTCAGTGGACATGCGCCTTTGCCAGGTTAGCATACTGGATTGGTTGCGTAAGAGAACAAGGGATTTGTGAGAAGTCCCTCATCAGTGCCCGAACACCAACATTCTGATATCTGTTTAAAAGCTTACTATTTATTTTGGGTGAAAGCAAAAAACATTTGGCAATCTTTGTTTTTCAGCAGTCCAGAGAACTATGAATATGCATAACATATCGAACAGTATGAACACAATGGTTAATATTGGCTGTGTGATGAGCATCACCATACAG
The DNA here is from genome assembly GCA_029706075.1 of Aldrovandia affinis. NCBI lineage: Eukaryota > Metazoa > Chordata > Actinopteri > Notacanthiformes > Halosauridae > Aldrovandia > Aldrovandia affinis. The sequence continues at coordinate 4,035,141 of JAINUG010000068.1, read as the reverse complement.
AAATTAATACATGAAATAAAAATTATTTTTTTATATATACATTTTGTTTCAGATTTTCAGTAGCCAATTATACCCAATATTTCTTTAAATTTACCCACCCCCATGGGCCCGCCACTCGTCCTCAGAGGCAAACCTGTTTTTCCCGTACAGGGATGCCTTACGCCTTCACGGCGAGTGGCGTGGTCAGCCAATCCCCGCCCCTGACGGGGCTGTTGGCCAGATCTAGGCTGGCGCGGCCGGGTTTCGAACCGTGGCTGCAGTGGGCAGCTTGTATTCCGGGGGAATGCTTTGACCCCTTAAAATAAATTTTTTGACACACATATTTTTAGGAACATGAAAACATTTTCTGACACAAAATTGAAATATGATCAAATTTGAGATTCAAAGTCACAGATTGCAATCGCCTGACTCAATATGGAGTCGCACGGGTTTGCATATTTAAATCCAAAAAGTTAGGGAAAGCTTTGAATATGTACGGTACAAAGCCAAGAACATTTAGCTAGACTGTGGGCTCCAAATGTACCAGGTTCATGCAGCCTAATGTCAGCCGCGTATCTCAGTCAATCTACCATCTTACAAACATCTACGTGAACCAAACCAGATGTAGGTTCCCGCATGTGTTGTCATCGTTTCATGTCATCTGTTGAACTGCTGCCCGGGGCCATACCAGAAGAGCAGGAAATGCGAGAAAAACGTGAACTAACAGTCTACTTCGACAGTCGTCTGCAATAGTGCGGCGATGGAATTTGTTTGTGCTGCGACGTCCACTCGAAATAACTTCCTCTTTTGGAGGGGCCAGCCGGCCGTTCAGTGGTCAAACTCGCAAGGGCGCCTCCCTTTGAACCGATCTATTTAAGGACCAAAGCATAACAATGCATTACCAGCGAAGGGCGCACAACATTCTGTGACAATTGAGGATCAAACAGCCAGCTTGCTGCGGAGAGGAACATGCCCGTCCGCACCAGCTCTGCGTTACATTTAGAGGTTTCAGGGGCTTACCTCATTTACCTCAGGAGGCTCACAAAAGAATTAAAAATAGTTATAGCGTATAAACACAAAATTAAGCGTGCAGCTTAATATTAATTGGCGGTAAACGGAAATCAAGGGAAAGAAAAGAAAAAAAGATCAAAAGCCACGATCATAAAGATGCTACTTGTCAATAGATGTTGAAGTATCGGTGGGAGTTAATCATTAACAAGTTAACTTACTTATCATCTCATGCAAACCAAATACCAAATAATAACTTCGGAGATGTAAGACCTAAGTAAATAAGATGTGAAGTCCTGCCATCTGTATACAAAAGTAAATGTAAATGCAGTGTAATGCCTTTCCAAAAAGAAGATGCTGGTGTTTTGTCAGAAGCAGCCAGGGAACGGGGAGGGGGAGGGGGGATGGGGGAAGGCAAAAATCCTGCGACGTCGCAAATCAAAATGTGCCACTTGATCTATGCAAAGCGCGACACTGACATGACCTTCACAGCGTGGTTTCAGAAAGGCCAACGCGTGGACCAAAGGCGAGGCTCGGCAGTTTGCGATCTGTCATCAGCGCAGACAGAGACATTAAATAGAAGCGGGCCCTCCATCAGGGAGACGCCGGAGTCGCGGACAAGCCGCAAAATCAAGACTTCCACAATCAAGGCGCCCTTTTTTCCCCAATCAGAGGGAATGTTTTTGATCTTTTCTGCTGAGCGGATTTGTCGGTCGAACAGTTAAGATGACAAAAGCCCCGGAGAAGCATGTCGGTTCTGTGATATCTGTGGAACTCTGCTTGGAGACTCGACCCATAACTCATATCTGACATGTGGCCATGATGATCTAACTGTAAATCCCCTCTCAAAGTGAGGCATATTTCATGTTTAGCCGGTTATGATGTTGGCACGCATGCACTCTAACATGCGTACCCACACACACACACACACACACACACACACACAGAAATGAGCACATGCAGTACATGCTGTGCATTAAAAAGCAACTCTGCTTAGATGTTTAAGTTGAATATTTTCAAGCTTAGCATGTGGTTTAACAGAATGAAGACCATTCACTGTTTTTATGTTTTCTTTAGGGACCATTAACTATGGAAAAATATACATACAATTTCTGTTCAAACTTATTTTGTTGAGTAGTGTTTCTTGGTATCAATCTCCTTAGTAAATGTCACTTGGACTGTCATGTCCAGTACCAAACTAATGCTCTATAGAGGCATAATTTATACCAGATCAAGCACATCTCTGTTATTGTACAGTGGAAGTGATATGCTAACACCATTCATTTGACCTGGTATTGAACCATGCAAGACTGCTCATCCTTTTTTGGGAGTGACGGGGGAATGTCTTCTCTTCTTTTTTTCCCCAACTGGACTGAGAGCGAAAACTATAATTGGATTCTGTGGAGTGAATGCATGCCTTTCAATCCCATATTATTATCTTACCCCGGCTTTCGGCTCGTTTCTACACTGAGATGGAAGCTGTCATTCCAGTTGATACTGTTATTAAGGTCCACCGGTGTGTTTGTGTTTCCAGACAAGTTTTTTTTTTTTTGGGGGGGGTAAGGTAAGCTTCAGAGGCACGTCCGCCAGGGCAGCATTCTAATATTGTTGTCGCCTCGGATATTGGAAATGCATGAGAGTTTGTTTAATGAAAAACTGTGCGGCTCACGATGAACGCCCGATAGATCTCGCCTTGGGATGCCGCCGTGTCCTTTCTCGAGAGGTGTCCGGGGGCATTCCGATGTATGGAAGCCCGAAGGGGCCAGACAGGAGGGGCAAAGGGGGAGTCGGGGGGCGAAGTTCGGCCTCAGTTCTCTCCCCAGGTTCATGCCGCGACCTGCGGGGGAGAGTTCCCCTCCCTGTGCAGACGTGTCCACAATGAGTAAATGTCACGGAGGAGGGAAGTGACGGGCCGGGGACGTGCAGCGGATTCGCATGTCAGGGGTTCTTATATTAAACCCACAGCATGCGCGGCGCTCAATGTGGACCTTATTCATTCGCTGTCCGACTTGGTTAGCATTCCCGTAAACAGAGCGGAGCAGACAACATGAAGGAAAAGGGCATCGTGATTTCTGAGGCAGAAGTCAAACGTTAAGAAATGAGCCATACCGCGACAGGAGCTAAAAATGAGCCAGCCCACAACTGGGTCTAAAATACTTGCTGCGGCCTCCACCCTCGCCACAGATGTGCCATCTAAGACATGAAATAATGTTTCCGTAACATTTCTACTACATTTCTTCCTCGCACACAATGGGATAGAAAGAACCCCGCAGAGCATCGTTCTTTATTCAACGCAACAGAATAATCTTCTGAGTAACACACTGCACAGGAGGTAGATGGGGCAGATCAAATTTTCCATGTACATTTTCTATCTTGTTGAAGAGATTTTTGTGTGATTTCACTGTGTGCTGAGGTCACTGGCGGTAACCGGAATGATTCCCGGAGAGGTGACCTGACAGCCGAGTGTGGGCGGGAGAACAGCGGACCGAGGGGCAGCTGGATAGAGGAAGTCAGCTGCTGGGAGACAGGGACAGAGCACTCGCCGCATGTGGAGCGAGAAGAAAATAAACATTCTCCTCGTAACAGAAGAAACCCCCTTTTCATCTCTCCCTGCAGTTTGTTTATACAGCCAGCCGAGAACAGCAGAACTCTCCAGCCGAAGACTAGAATTTAGAGGACTGCCATTGTGACTGACTATGGCTACGTCTCTGCGTAATGCACCGGTAATGGAGACAGAGTTTGTCAAGCGATCAATTTGTCTGAACTGGTACAAGAGGGGTTTCTCTGTGTTTCTGAAGAAGACACAACAAAATCGTCGATCGCTCCATGAATTCACACACTACAGCATGTTAAAGACATAGCCCCTGGCTGCTTATAATTTGACAGATAAAATTAAATGTGCAAATTAAATGTGATGGTAGCTTAAGTTATTGACTGTTCAGTAAATGCGTTGTAAATAAATGGTCTTGACTTTGTAATTGTTCAGACTTTTACCAACGGAGATCTTGAGATTCATATTCATTGATAAGGGCAATGGTAGTTAAGTTGTTTGAATTATCAATGGTTTAGTTCCCTCTGAGCTGCTGGGGTTCTCCAACAGTTTTGTGTGACTCAATTCAGAGGATTGGGGCTCTGCTCAACCAAACGACAACACAATTTGTCGGCAATTAATGAATTCAAGCCAATGTTTTAAGTTTTTATTATTATTATTAGTTCGTTTTAGTTCATTTATGACCAACAAAAAGTAACAAAGTAACACTCGCATAAATTCATCAACCAGTTCATCAAGTTCAGGACAAAGTGCATTGTGGGTAAGATTGAATGGCAGCTTTAATGCAGTTACCGGCTCCTTTCTTTTCTCCTGATTTCCCCCTCAAACACTGAATAAAAAGAAGAAACTCGTTTCTGGGGCCACATTTGAAAAGGGCAGCGGCATTAATTGTTTTTTGGAAATCTGCAGCTCTGCCTGTTTGTCCATGGAAACCATTATGCTACTTGACTTTTATTGGGCATAGTAACTTCTCTCATCGCCCTCACACTCTGCGGGTTATCATTTATTACCGTTCGCTTTAATAGCCCCTCACTTGGAGATAGCAATTTTCACTTTGGCGATGAAAGTGTTCAAAAGACATTTGTTGGAGAGAGAAGCAGACACCAAAGGTTTATACTAATGCCGGTATAGAGCCAGAGTTCTTATTAAACAGTCAATTGTAAACAAGTCAGCGATAATGATCCTAAAATGTAGCTATGCAAAAGCTCCAGCGCTTGTAAAACTGAAAACGGTTCTTTCACCTCTCCTTCAGTGTGAAAAAAACCTGTACCTTTGTGCCATTATTCTCCAACTGTTTGCAGGAGGAACAATTGATGGGGTGTGATTATAATTTTCTTTACCCATATACTTCAATGTTTCACTCATACAAATAGTCCTTTCCGTCACAGGGCGAGAAACTATGCATCTACTGCAAAGGCAATCGAATTCGCCTTATCTGTCTTTTGTAGGACTGCTGTGTGCGTCAATTAAATGACATAGCAACTTCTTTGAGATCCAGTGTTGTATGGAGCAAGACTAATCCCCCATGATTATTTCACATACTAATCATGGCTTTCTGGGGTCTGATTGTTATAATAGCTGATCTGTAGCATCTCTGAAGAGCCCCGGAGGACTCCCGCAAATCTGCAGCTGGCCGGAGTTGAGCCAGAGCGAGGGAGCAGGGGTCTGTCGAGTGAGAAGCGGACTCAGATCCTCGCACCCCGGAGCCCGGGGTGGACGGCGGGACACCCGCACATCTCGCCTTCAGTTACGTCAATGCTCCCAAAAACAAACTTCCTCCCTCCGAGGAGGACCAATGTCAGGTCGTTCCTCCTGGATTTTTTTCCAAGAAGAACCCACCTCCCCTACCCCCGACAGTAGGCCCTTGTCAGGCCCCGGAGTTTCCCCGGGAAACACAGGAAATGAAGCGCCGAGGCCACAGGACCCCGGGCCGGCGAGGTGCCATACCAGAGACACACAGCTGTACCCCCCATTCTTGAAGTGTCCGAACAAAGACCTGTTTGTAAAGGGCCGGGCCTCCCAACTGCCTCCTCTTCATCGTTCACTAATACATGTTTGGCTTTCGCGGGTCCCATGGCAAGAATGACAGATTTTCCTTTCTTTCGCTGCTGAATACTTTGGGAATGTGTCTCTCAGTGTTATGAAGCAGATCATCGCCTAACTGACGTATAAATATGTCAACACACGTCGAAAAAAACCTTTGCCCTCTTGTTCATACAAGATGTCAATATAGTAAAAGATACAAATGAATGAGCGCTTGGATTCATCCAAGACATGCCCGGAATGAGGGACCATCTTAGGTCAAAGTGGCTGTGAGATATCCTTGCACCGTGACCTCCGAGAACTCGGGTAAATACCTTCCTTATCTGTAATGAAATGCGTAAAATGTGTGTCGAAGGTTGGGGAAAGGCGATCAGTTATTCTGATGTACAGAAGCTGTTAAGCATGTGTGATGTGATGAGGCCGAGGTGATGTTTCCACTTGTGAAGGATCTGCTCAGCTGAGCCCACTGTCCTCCCCGCCGTTCCCTGGGAAAGTATTCATTTATTAGTCCTGTTGGGGGCCCCCACCACTTTCCCCTTCTCCTGGCCCTCAAAAAAGAGTGAATACCCCTTAGGATGCCTTTGCCATGGGAATCCAAAGACTCCCAAAGGCAGGAGTCAAACTTGTTTGTTTAGCTCATCGTAAAGCACTTTTTTTTTTTCTTGCAGCCGAGGACCAACCGGTTCAGTCCGCCGCCTTCTTGTGATCCGGAAGCCGATCCTTCTTGTGAAGCCCCGTCATACATTTTGCGCATTCCATTGGTCAGCCGCAAGGAGCTGAGGAGCTCTCCCGGTTCAGTGGAGAGCGGCAGCATTGAGCAGAACGCTGAAGGGGAATCGTAACCCTGCTTTAATCTCATGCTAATCCTCCTCCTCGGGGAGGCTTGGGTAACAGGCCGAGATTAAAACCCCGAACCTTGAACCTGGGGGCCTACTATTTTGTAACAGATATACTTAAAAATGAAACATGTGTTTTCCCATCAATTTCAATGTTATTTCAGCTCAGCATAGATTTTCTTGCATAACATGGACCTTACCAAATAGTCTCTTATAGCCTTCCTATTGGAGTTGGCATTATCGATTTTATAGTGAAACTATGTGATAATGTTTTTGTAAAAAATGTAAAATACAGTCGCATGCTTTACGACAAGATGTAAGTTGGCATGAGGTACAACTTGACAGGTCCAAAAGAAGTATGTTTAAACAGTATCCAAACAAACAAAGAAACAAAGAGAAAACCGTACCAGAACCAAATTATAACACTGCTAAAAATGATGGCCTGAGTGCTGTCTCGTTCGTTCTGACGGTGCAGTCGTTACTATCGTACAAGTGGCAATGAGAGAAAGGTTCAATTACACGTAGGCGGTGAAGCTTTATTTTTGTGTGGGACACAGGAAGAACTCAGTTAGCTGTTCACATGTCATTTGAATTTGGAGTGAAACAGAAGATGCCGCTCAGCTTCAAGCAACCGTCCCAAATGTTTGTGGTGGGATTGTTTCCTTGCTTTCCTCCCAAGATCCGCAAAGATTACAGCAGAGACCAGAGCGACAGGCTTCCAGCCCTGTGTGGGTGTCTCGCGCTGAACACTATTCTCATGGCTTGCACATGTGGCGACAGGATGCATCCCAAATGCTAGTGGGCTCGACGATGGAAGCTATGGCGCTTTAAAAGGGATCTAGCTAATTACTGAAACATACAATTTGAATATTCACGATACTATCTCCTCTCCAGTCATATAAAACATCCAATTTACAAAAAAATTATCTCTAAAAACGCCACCCCTTCCAAGTAATGTTTTTTTTTTTTCTTAAAATTTGTTTCAGATTTTTCCAGTTTTTCCCCCAATTTGGTAGCCAATTATACCCTCTATTTATTTAGATTAACCCTCCCCACACGGGTCCATCGCTCATCTGTACGAGGGAAGTGAATTCTCCGTGGGCAGTGACCTCCGCTTTCCTCCGAAAACGGAATTCGCCCACCCATAGTTCGCCCATAGTTAGATATGCTGTCTGCCGCCCCCAGGTTTTTTTTTTTTTTTTTTTTTTTCGGTTTTTTCAGTACGCTTTAAACTTAAGTAAGCAGTAAGAGTGGGTCACCTGTGCTTTCAGTTTGCAAATGATGACTTTCTGGCCGTGAGCACCCGCCAAAACCTCCCCCATTTTTCAGTTCAAGGTGCATACACATGCGAACTGATGCCTTTCAGCGATGCTGGCCAATGATTAACATTTTTAGTTCATCTGCTCACCAGGATCACGCAGCAGTACTTTACAGCAGTGAAAGTAACCTACATTGAATCAGTGAAAAAATAAAATAATCCCAAGCCACAGAGGGTAGGTTAAAGACAAAGCAGAATGTGAACATTAAATTTAAGGAAATTACATTTAATGTAAAGGAAATGTAACTTCAAGTTGATTAAATGTAGGCATTAATCAAGAAATACATTCCCTCCACAGATGAAAGGCAACAGGCAGCATTAAAGCTACTCCCCTTCTCAAATTCATCTCCATTCCACTTTTCGGGCATATGATGCAATAACGAATGGCATTCATAAATATAATGCAGTCTACCGATAGGTAATCTCTGGCTATTGATCTCTTAACTCAGCCCTCAGCTTTCTTTATTGCTCTGATGCTGTCAAATTTGGTTCTGCAAAAAAGCTGAACCTATTATCGGTGATATAGTGTACGGGTTAAGAGGGGACACATTCGTTATACCATATCTGCGCGAAACGCATAGCAATATAAGCCATGAAAGTAGTGCTTTTCTTATTCTATTGCTTCCTGGGTGGTGAAGGCAGGGCGTGGGATGGGGGCCCTGGGAGTTATCCGCTGGTCCCAGATGGAGAAGAGAGGCCTGGCCACATCCATCCATAACCCCCGTGCCAAGTCTGGCACATCTCCAGCCGGCCCAAGCCAAACCCCCGGACATATTGATGGGCCTGGGGATACACTTTTCACCGGACGGGGGCTTTAACAGTGTCCACCGGCGTGGAGCTGCAGCATCACCTCCGCGAGAGTTTAATCCCCCGACCCCCCGCTTCAAGCGTAAATCTCTTCAAGGCTTCACTCGAGGCCTTATTTATGCCCTCGACAGGACTTTGTTCTCCTTTTAGAGGCTGTGACTTAATATAAACCAGATATTTAGTTAAATCCCGCTGTTTGGGGGCCTCGATAAGGGGAGATTTATGTCGGAGCGCGGGGCAGGAGAGTAATCGCTGGGCCTTTGATGAGCCGGTGCATGGTGGCTGAGCCTCGGCCCCATACTCTCAGCCGCTTGTTAACAAGGAATTTGGAAGAGCGACGTATTTATCGTTTGTCACTCTTTTTTTAGTGCGATCTTTTTTCTTTCTACCAGGCAAGGGACGCACAATGAGACATTGATCCGGATTTCAAGACAGATAGAGGACTGGCGCTTGTCAGTTATGGCAGTTATGCTAATGACATAATGCAATATTTCAAAAGGCACAGATGACACCCTTGTAAAATAAGTGGAAAATAAAACAAACGCAGCGCTGTCCCTCGAGTGGCTTTTAAAGAGGGCTTCAGCTAAAAACGCCTCTGACGTCACACCGTCGCATTTAGATTAAAGAGACGGATCGCGCCTCTGGTTTAGTCTGTGACTTAAATAGTATAAATCACCAGTTTTCTCCCAGGGGTAAAAATACAATACTCCAGCCTTGTTATGGCAGCTGCTTGGAAATACAAAATAGATTAAATTTGTTCTAATTAGCATGGGATACAGGAAGAAAGCAAATACTGGTGAAGAAAGGGGGTATGTTTTTTTGCAGGGGGAGAGACAGATGCCGCCGACTCGTTTGCGGTCACAGCCGACTGTGTTTTCATTTCCAGGAGGACGACCTGGGGGAACCTGACACAAGTTCACTGTTGCTGGGGTGTTGGCTCCATGTAGCCCCGACTCTCCTGAGGGAAGAGAACATTTCTCACTAATCACTGTGCGAGTGGGCTGCAGTGACCCAGTGCTACAACCTGACCATTCAAAAGGTTAACGGGGGAGTTTACTGAGGAGTCTGTTGACTCAAAGACTGCATAAGTCTTCTCACATCTTGCTGCAACTGGGCAACTAGTGCCCTTAAAAATGTCAGCCTGCAATATTTTCCCCTGCGTGTCCCACATCGCCAAACACTGTGCTCAAGCACTGTTTCCCTGCATTACTTCTGAATTAGAGTGCCCTACTTAGACCTTAACAGGAAACATCCTTTGTAGACTGCCTATTCTTTATCGGAGTTGCTAAAGTCATTCCTCACTGTTTAAAAAAAACTCAGACGATTAATTATTGTGGACGGCTGCAGAAAGATTTAGCACGCAAACAGCCAGCAAATTCTTGCCTCACCTCGAGATTGATTAGTTTATTAAAGAATGCTCTGTCAGCATTGGAAATATCTGTTCATTATTCATATTTATAAGGCAGCATGATAGATTGGAAATTATGTCCATGCTAGCATTATGTTTCAAATCTCTATTACAACAAAATAATGAATGGATGACAGGCATTGTGTACAAAGTAATGAGGAAAATACACAGTGTGTATTAGCTTTTAATTATGAGACCCCTGTTGTTTGACAAGTTCAGGCGAGCTGGGAGCAGTAATATTGACTGTGACTTATTACAGTGATTGGCATGGTCCTGTGTGATTACTGGTCAATGAGCATTCCCATCCTTTTCTGCTGGGGGACGGAAACTATGTTTCTGTCCATTGGTAAGTTTATTGACCGTCATTAGTTCAAAAACGAGAGCTGCAAAAGCATGCTTAATAAAAATGTATAAGTTAGGCCCCTGGGTGGAGCATTGGTAATGGTGGAGCGCAGATTTCCCACAAAAGTCGGGGTTTGAGCCCCGGCTGTGCCAGCCCGGCTCTGGCCAGGAGCCCTGTTTAGGGCGGCGATCGGCTGTCCGCCCCGTGGGAGAGGGGAGGGAGGCCGACATGAGCTCGCCGCGTACAAAAGTGGCGCTGTGTGTACCGGAGTTATGGTCGACGGCTTGGTGAGTTCCGTCTCGGTGGAGCCAGTTTATCGCCTTTTTCACTGCCTGTCTCAGGGCTACGGCAGTGAGCTCATAGGATGGGGGGGAATAGTTGACATGAAAAGAGGGTACAATTGGCTACTAAATTGGGAGGAAAATGGGGGAACTTTTAAAATTGTTTTATATACAATGCAAAGATGAACTGCCTTATAATAATATAATGAGTGTCCCTATGTAGGGATATCCTGTCGTTTAACTAAGTAAATAATAAGACCAGGGGGTTGGGGAGATGGACTGGTCCCATGCCTGGGTCATGTGATTAATGTTTATTACTTCACGTATGTTCCTTATCTCAAACGGATGTACAGCTGGACTTTACCCATGGAGGCTGGTGAATTATCCTGTATTTTCGGTCGAAATCCAATGCCTTTTATTGCAGTTAATTAGCCTACCACGTTTCTCTGTTTATTATCTACAGGTACTCACTATCCAATAGCAACCAGCTTCTCTGGTCTGTTCTTTTACTCCAAAGACCCCATTCTATGTCATAAGTCATATGATAGTATGGTGCTTCTAACGCATTAAACACAATAACACAATTGAAAACAGCATTGGATTTTTCGTTTTTAATTTTAAATCACTTAATTGTAAGTCACTTTCTTACAAATTGCTGTATTCTAGTTCATGTAATTATTTAGGAGAGGGAGTTGGATGAATAGTCTTTCAGAGCTATGAAAAGAAAAAAGAGCTTAGGTGAACTTCTTTCTATTTATTTATTTTATTTTTATTTTTGGGGGCGTTAGGTGTTTTTTCCCCTTTTTTTCTGGCATGAGAAAATGATTGTTTAAGCCCCTTTCCCACATGCACCGTAACCCGTAAATGTTTCGTTAATTTTCAGTGTTGGCGTCATGTGGGAACAGGAGCCGGTGTCGTTTTTCCATGTAAGACACTCTGGCAATTGTCCTGCTCAGGACCTAGCAAGATTTATAGAAATCTTCCGCCATGGCCGTAGGGGAACAAAAGCAACAACATTCCCAGATAAAGCGTGCAAATGGTTTCGAAGTTCTTATGTATGACAGTTTTATGTTGCAAGATAATGGTGCTTTCATAATATAATATATATAAACAATATAATATAATGTAATATAAAAAAGTTATGTTAATGCACTAGCTAGCTAGCTAAATGACCAAAACAAACATTTAAACTATTATTTTAACAATTTAAATCCTGAGTTAGGGAACTAGCATTTCACATCCAGCTAGCTCCTGATGCTAGTTTATAGAGGCTACTTTCCTAACATTTCACATCCATCTATCTGATAGAAATTAACTGCAATATAAAAATCTGATTACTCTATGCAAATGGGTAGCTATATGGCACATTATTACATAGGAACATTGTATTAACTAATCACATTGCCAAAAATAGTGAACATTAGCTAGCTAGCCGATTGATAGCTGGGTAGTATTTAACATTGCCAGTAGTTTTGTCTTCTATGTGCATAGTTAAAAAATGTGTAACATTTGTCAGTTGACTCTTGAAAGGTCATAAAATGTGTTAAATATATGACATGGGGTTCAGTGTCCAGGTTCAGTGTCAACATCAAAATCCATTGTAACTCCTAAAGGTAGTTAGCAGCATCTTTGTTTTAGCTACTGAACATGTCTGGAAATTGTACCGACTCCGAGAAAAGGGAGCATTTGACTATCCACGCAGACCACGAAATTAACCTACAGTTCTGTAGCAACGTCAGAGATGCCATGGTCTATGACAAAATAACAGACATCCTACGCAAACTAGGTATAATGAGACAGAAGGCCCAGATCATTAGCAAAGTCTCAGATCATTAGAAAAGTCTACGTAAAAAAATAAATTCAAATAAATACATCCTGCATTGACTAATCTATCCGGAATTATCATGTCATGTGGGAACTGACTCTACACTGAATTTTTTGTATAAGACACCTATATGGGAACAATGAAAAACACTACCTTACCCGGATAATTGAACCCAGCAATGTTGCGGATTCCATGTGAGAAAGGGGCTTTAGATTCTTCTGAGAGGAAAATCTTGCAGAGGTATTGCTCCCTTTTCCAACAGCAATAGATATACTGTATATATATATATATATACTATTTTTCAGATTTAATGTTAATAATAAATCCAAGAATCAGAGGATCATGTCGATGTGCACTGTTGTGCTTTAAACCTGTCGCATTCATTTTGTGAATATTTAAAGACGTGGGGGAATAGGAGAGCATCAGCCATTGAAAGTCACACCTTTGTTATAAATTCAGAGAGCAAAAAGCAGAGAGAGCGAGAGGAATAGTACAAGTGAATATTTGAAGCCCTGGCACTTTCTCTGGCTTCTATTGTTGTGCCTGGGCCTCCAGGTGTATAATTGAAGGGGGATGATGGAAAGCTGTCAAAAAAGGCTGAGGACTAAAACAAGGCCCGACTTGCTTTGCTGAAAATAGCACGAGCTCCCTGGGGATGAACGGGGCGCACACGGACGCATGCCATGCAGACACACAGAGCTTCTGTTCCACCAAACTTTTCTGAAACTTTCAACTCGGGTTAAACGGGGCACCGAATAAAAAATGAACCTTTAAAAAAAAGAGAACTTCAACAGCATTGTTTTGTGGGGAAAATCTGGGGTGAAATTTAAGGCACAAGAGAAAATTGAGCTCAAAGAATATTTGTGAACATATGCTGTGGAGAATTTACTGACGGCTGGTAAACAAAACTGTAGTCGCTGATTGGTTTGTGACAGGCTGGGTTCACACTGAATAAGGTATACATCAAATTTATGCTAAGGTATGCATTGCTGGTTTGATGTAGGCTTGTTCATGGTTCTCTAGTAAGCTAACATTGCCTAACTACGTTTCATATAAAAAAACAAGTCAATGCAAAGTTTTTTTACATGGTAAAATGTACATTATACTATATGTATTTTCACAAAAAACATGAGCTAAGGTCACAGTAATGATCTAAAACGATATTGGTCATTTTCGCTAACCTGGCGGATTGCACCAATGATCCAATGAGAAAGACGCGGCTTGGACGAAGCATGTCCGCCAGCCGCTGTGCTAAGGCACACATTTATCGCACTGACGCACATGTTTTGTGCGCTCAGTATAAATTCTCAGAGCCTGGACTGGGCACAGAGAGTGAAGCCGCTCGTACTCCTCAGACCGAAACGGCTAGAGGGGAAAAGGATGACAGCTCAATAACATGATTACGAAAAGGCATGGTTATGACCTTCGGCAGGTATGTGCCATTATGACGTGAGGGCACTTTCCTGCCCCTCTCGACAAACGATAAACAAGAGGGCTGTACTGACAATGCGTGTAAATCGCCTCTGCATTTAGCTGAGGCGAGGGTGAGTAAAAAGCCCATTTTTAAAGACACCACTTTCAACTCAACGGTGGACAGTGGTTCAAATGGAGAGCTTGTCAATCTTTCCAGAACAATCATTAAATCCCAAGAAGGTAGGGCAAGAATACTTATGAGTATCAGTTAAGCTCAGAAACACTCAATAGGGGCAATAGAGAGCTGTTCAGTTCCAAGCCGATTAGAGCAAAACTCAAAGCCACCATAGGTTGCAGCCTTGACCAACCGTAAAGTGAGGTTTAATGGAGCTTTCGTGGTTAATTAGTGGTATTCAAACCCTCTGGGAGGTGGGTGGTCCATGTTGATTGACACATGCCATAGCCATTTGGCACTGTTCTATAGGGACTTCAGCCTGTCTGCCCGTGTGTGGGCATATTTCCCACAGCTGTGACGTTGAACTGACTGAACGTACAGGAACATATTGCTTTCTGTTCTTAGTGACTGGCTGAATACTAACAATCCATGTTTACAGAATCCGGTATAGGTGCAGTGTTTGCACATACAAAATCCGTTGGCTATTGTACGTTTTATGATCTTATGGATTCCATTCAGTTCATGTTATGCTCCAAGACATGCTGACAGCCACTGTATTGTCTTCAATGGCTTTCTGCCCCTGTGCAAGATAACGATTACACACAGAGTAAATGGCCCATTATCAGTACACATGAGTCACCGAACATCAAACAACGATTGTTTGCATGAAGTCACCTGAAGAACACTTTGCCAAAAGCTGAATAAAGCAAAATGAATTATGAAGTACTGTTCGGCATACATCAATAATAGACAAGTGAAAAGCTCAGGAAATGCATGCAACTGTATTACATTTCTTTATTCAATTAATATGCAAATTAAAATGCAAAGAGCGCTTGGTATTTGAAAGTGTAGGTAAACATTGGCGCTAACAATTCTTATCAGGGTAAAGCCTTTGTTTGCTTCACCTTGATATGAACCTCAAATTCTGGTAATCTCTTTCTTTGCAATGTTTTAGTACGTATATTATGTGCAGAATTTCAACTTTGACCCGGTGAACGAATTTACAACTTACTTACCTTTAGGATCACAAGAGAGCAAGCTCAGTGGGCTTTTCTTTTTCAGGTCAGGGGTCAAGGGTGACATAAAGGTGGAATAAAGGTAACAACGACAATTGATGAGATCTCCCTCCTCCTTTGTATACATTTCAAGCCTTTGGTATGATCCACAATTGTGCTCAAGTATGAGGCAAAGCAAACAGGTGGCACATATCGCGAATGGTAACATGGAAATAGAGTCGTTGGTGATAATATTTCTTTTCATTTCAGAATGTCCCCCTCGCTAGACCTTTAAGCACACACCTCGGTTTCCCAGAAGTGAATTTTTATGCAGGCTGAGTTTCAAGTCAACACAGGCATAATCCCAGAGCCACAGAGGAGAGCAAAACAATAAATCCTTCTGGAACATTCCTTGGGAAAGCAGGCCACTCGCAGTTCATTCATAAGCTTGGGCCTCGCCGCGTCAGGCTCTCTTCTGGGAGACAATCCAGCTGATACTGGAGATTTATTAATAATGTAGTCGGTAGACATTGTCTAGACGTCCTTGGAGATCTGCTTTTTCCCCCGGTTCACCAGCAATCTAGGAGCAAAGGAAAGCAGAGTTGCTCTCAAGAAGATTGCTCTTGCGGGCTGTGCATCTGGCAGAGATGACTGCGAGGATATAGCCACCTCGAGGGGATAGGAATGGTTGAAAATGTCTGTGGTCGTGAAGGGGCAGGGGAGGGTTCAGCTCAAAGGGAAAGGATGGAACGTTGAGACTTGGTTGGGTTGGAGTGAGCAGTCAGCCTCCTGTGGTGGCACAGGGGAAAAGCCACTCGTCCAGTCTAGGGCCGTATCCAGGAGTCGAGAATTACCGAGGTCACGAGACCTAGCCCCTCTAGGGGGGTTCGTCACGAGAAATGTCACTAAGGGCGCTTTCACACCTGTAGTTCGTTTGATTTGTTCCAAATCAGGGACTCATTTTTTACAATGTTGGATTTACCCCTTGGTTCGGTTCCCTTTCACAAGGCAATATTTCTAAGCGAACCAAAATTTGTAAACAAACGCCACGTGCGAGCAAACTGCCATTACAACTCCCGCTGTGCTGCAAAGTCGTCCCAAGTGTCACTGTGTCATTTTTGCTGAGCAAATACTTTGTAGTAATGACGAGATCCGCTTGCTCAGTATAGGTAACCTTGGCTTTGTACAAAGTCTTTGCAATCTTTCCTATACTGAAGTTAAGTCATTTTATGTACAATAGTTCACCAGTTTTATTCAGTATTACACTGAATCAGTATGTAAAAAAAATACAACTCAGAAAAAATACTGAGGTCATGACCTCAGTGTCCTCAATGGTAAATACGGCCATGGTCCAGTTGGATTTGTAACAACAATGATTCACCCAAAAAAGTCATAAATTCAGCGACAAGCAGAATCAGCTCAAAATCAAAGTCATCAGACTCGTTTTAATGTTCAGGCCCTGATCAATTGTGCTAGCAGTAGTCCTCTGTCTCAGAGAATGAAATTACACTTAAAAGGCATATGACCTGAAATGTCACATTGGACAGAAGCTAAGAAACGTATTCATTTCCCTAAATGCAAAAAATGCAGAGCTCATGATCTGAGGACAGATACAGCTTTGGATCTTAGGCCTGTTACTCATCTTGGTGTTTGTGATGAATATTTTGGCAGTTGGACCTGTCCACAAGTAGGGGGCTCTGTCTATTATTAGTCTGGCCCTTGACTTGCCACCGGGGCAAGGCAAGCTCGGGATAAAAACAGTCCCGCCGGCAGAGTAGGGAAACATGAGAGGAGCAGTTTACATTGCTGCACGCTTTGTTTGTGCCACTGCGCATGCAAACTCTTCACGTGGTGCTGCTTATCATCTGATCAGAAAACAATGCCAGTGTTAAACGTTTATGAATTCTGGGCACCTAAAAAATACATATACTGTTTCAGTTGTCTTTTCCTTCCAAATGGATCTTGTGCTGTCCTTCAACTGACATTTACATATTGTGTATTGTATCTGTGGTTGCAATTTATTATCTGTTCACAAGGAAGGAGGGGTTGGGGATACTGAATGTTTGGTTAGTGGGGTGATGGACCTTGACCGTGACTATGACCAAACATTGAACCATGGCCACCAGCTTTGCTAACAAGCATGCTACCACGTACCACAGAGGAACAAAATATGCATTCTTAATGGTATTATGCTGCTTAGCAGTAAATTGGAAGCCTACACAGTGAAAATAGTCTTGCCTCCCCACCCCCCTTCACCAACGTTGAACAAGAAACAGTGTTGTTGCTAACATTCTGCTACTGGAATAGAATAGTAAATATTGCTACATTTGTCTAGACTGCTTTAGTTTTTAATTCATACATTTTTCAATGAGCAAGAATTAGGCTACAACCTCAATCAAAACAAGTTTAATTGCAAGGATTCATCACAGACATGTCTGAAACAAGCACACTTTACAACAGTTCTCAGTGCAAACAGGAAAACTGTTTTCTGAATATGCTGTACCAGTATGGGTACAGCATAGGGTGGTTAGGGTAAAAAATAAGGAGAGGCTAAAGGAGAAGCTAAGTGATATGATGATGTTGATGTTTGATCAATTATACTGGTTAGCTGGTGTGGGTTTTTTGTCAAGGCAGGAAAACACATTTTGTATAGGCCTATTGCATGTCCAAGCAGGGAGATCAGACTGTTTTACCATTTTACCCATTATCAACAAAATATATTTTACTTGATGATGCCATACCTTAGATTTTTCTGAAATGATGCCACTGGCTTACAGTAAAATTAACCTTTGGCAATCTGTTTGTTTCTTCATTTAGAAATTGAACTACCCTACTCACAGTCAGCACAAACAGAAATATTTGGATTGCTATTGGTACCATTTCCAAATGGTAACTGTAATTAGATTACCCCCACAATATTGGCACACCCAGTTTTATTCACTTTGACACTGGATAATGTATTCTCCCCTCCCCTCGCCCATTAGACTAATGGGTCTGTGATACGTAACACAATAAGTGGCGCAAGTGAGTTTCCAAACGAAAGGTGTATCCAACCAGTGTATCCAGTTCTGAACTGAAAGAACATATCAGTGAGCGAATCAAAGAACTGAAGGAATTGGATGACTCCACAAACTAATCCATGAACGAATTGAAGGAAATGATCAAATCGATTGCGAATGAGAGGCGGGCTGCTTGCTCAGACTAGATTAAGTTACTATGATGCAATGCCTTAAAGTTGCAGAGCTTTTACATTGTACAATGGGCAGACATAATTTATTCTTTCCACATGTGAAAATGAAATGGAATATATGCACATTGTATAGATTCACAAAATGTTGATGCTCTCACATCAATGTTGTTTTTTGACAGGTAAAACCAACAAAATATTGGTAAATGTCCAATCCATTTACAAGTGGGAAATGGCATCATGTTGGGCAACTCATAATAATAACATTAAAACGTATGTATACATGGCTTCAACAATCTATGATGCTGTTGAGCTGTACAGGTATACTGATAGTGTACTTTTACTTTTTCACAAATGTTCCGAACAAACATTTCTTATCCCTTGAATACTATTGCTACTACTGCTACTGTTACGACCACTTTCAGTTAAATTCCTAAAGTACTTCTACTATATATACTATATAATTTTAAATATATCACTTTAGCCTTCAGCAAGCAAACAGAGTTTTTTCTGGAACTATATCGAGTTGTCTTTTATTTTCGCATTAAAAAAATCAAACGTCATCAAACTAAAGTCAATGTAAACAATTCTCATATTGATGAGGAGTATTCCTTCATCAGCAGTATTAATTATGCGAATTATTGTTCCAGAGGGAAACATAATGTGGTGCTGAACACAGGGAAGAAGAAGGATCAAATGCGCTTGCCAAGGAAAACACACGAGATCGAGCAGTCCTGCAAGTCCTTTACTTTATTAGTTGTTCTCATTGGAAAAGAAATAGCTGGAGTTCAAGGATGCCATCTCAAAGTTTTTATCAATTATATCATGATAATGTTCTTGGAGGTGCCATAAAAATCCATTATAAATCACGTTTGCTGCACATCTGAGGGAGTGGGAAGCCACATAAAGAGATATTCAGACAAGGCCTCCCGTCTGAACAATACATGGGAAGGCAGCGGGTTTTCCCTGCCGGCGAATAAATCTGAAAGCCCTGATTGGGAGTGTTTTCTGGCTCCCTTTTACACGGTCATAAATTTTTGGGATATGTGCAGAAGTTTTTCCCCAATAATAGAGGTAATTAAAATAAATGACGTCCTATTCAAAACTCATCGGCACACTTAATCTCTGCCTAACGTATCATTTTCCTTTTTTCTTGTACATTCCTCAAAACACAGGGCTATTGTGTTTCAACTATTAGATCCACAGCCAAGGAGGATCTGCTCTAAAGCTGCACCTAAACACATGCTTGGTATCAGCCTCAGAACATCCAATCTGATTAAATACATGGTGTAGATGCACAGTACAGCACATCAATGTACTGTAGAGTGCTGAACATTGACTGAAAAGTGTGACCACTGCAGTATTTCAAATGAGTTTAGATGTTTTTTTCCCCCTTAGCCTGTACTCTAAGCACTCCTTTCCCAATAGTCCACTCTGAGTGGGCTATTCAGCCAATGCATAGCTTTTTCACAATGTTGCTGTGTCATTGTGGCGATACCGTAATGTTGTTCCATCCCATAATTACATTTTAATGTGTCGGTTAGCTGGGTACGCACTGTTTTGCAGAGATTAGGAATAAAAGAGGTCATTTGTTTACTACCCAGTTCACAAAAAGTGCTATACTATAACTGGATTCAGCACGGTGTGGCATTAGCAAAACTGAATTTCGCAAACTGAATTTGCTTAATTTTGACATGAGAAAAGACAAACTGTGGCAGAATTAGCAGCCTCTCAAATTGTATTGCTCAATCCCCAACCCCCCCTTCTAACTCCTATGAAGTTAGTTTATGATAAAATGTTCAGATGTTAAATATTTTGGAAGGCCCCCTTTCCACAAACCCTTCATTCTTACCCTTCTCTTATAACGCTAAGCAGACTTTTCAAGTGTTTATATGGAACTATTTATTTCGATTTTTGCTTTTTTGGGGGTGGGGGTGGAGCAGTATTATGGTAGAATGAGGGTGTGTTATATGTATACATTCAGATTGCAATGTATACAATCTGAATGTATTGGGTGAGATGCAGATGTTTACCACTAACATAGTAGCTAGCCTTAACCATGTTTCCCCCTAATAAAATCTGATCTGGGTACATTTGAAACTCTACATTTGAAACTTCTGTTTACAAAATTAGCTGAGTAATTAATTGCTAAATTGCATTGTGGTGCCAGTATTTTTATGTTGGTTTAGATGCAATGTCTCCTCACAACTTTGAAATGGGTGGCATTTTCAGCAATTTACCAAGGCGATATGATCGGATTACTTGGAACAAATTTGGAATAATAACTGAGTTAGCTAGATAGGAGAAAATCTTTCTGCCATTTTATTAAATGTACATTTAGTTGATGTACATTTAGTTTATTTGGAACAGAGACTTGGTAAGAGCGAGCTGGGGTATGGAGGGCTCAGCGCAGCACTGCTTGGCCTCACACCCAGGCCAAATCAACACTGTTCTCATTCAAGGACGCCTCATATGCCATTCACAGCCCACCCTTTTTCAAAGGAACACATTTTCACACCTGGTTGCGGGTAATAAATCTCACTTTGCTGACCGCCGAACATTGTGAAATGGCTAGAAAACAAACGAACACAATAAAAATAGACAAATTCACACAATATAGTGGCGCCAGCGCAATTAGCTATTCACTGCATGCTGGACATGGTACATGCAGAGTCAATGAGGGCATAACTGCCTTTTTGCCTTTTTGGCTTCTGCCAAATGTGCCCCAACAATCACTCCTCTATCAAAGTCACTGAGATCTCCTCTTCTAGCCATGGTAGCCAAAATAACCAGCAACTGGGCCTGCCCAGCAAATTACCCTCAGCATGATGGGATGTTAATTGCAAAGTTAACTGAGGAACCACACCTATGTGAATGCACCCGCTTTTGATATAATTTGTATCCCTCATTTACTCAAGGGTTTCCTTTATTTTGGTAGTTACCTGTAAATTCAAACCTCAGAGTTACAGACTGATCATTTAAGCAAAAGGGTATGAAACTGGAAGCAGCATACCAATACCAAGCTCTTTATTATCACTGACATAATTACATAAAAAGGCATGTCTTATATGGAGGAAGAAAGAAAGAAATATATTGGTGAAAAATGCATACTGTATATATATATACATTTAAATACTGTTTAAATGTGTGCATGTTTTCAACATTTATGTATGTATATGTGCATTTATTTATTCATAGATTTATTTTATTTTCATTTTCATTTAAAAATATATATTTATAGTTTACTTTGGTGATGTGCACAGTTGGAAAGTATGATGGAATATATTGTATGTTTTGTGTTAAATGTGAAAAGAAAAAAATCAATTAAAAAAATAATTATATAAAAAATGAAAATATATACTTATTTCCACATTTATTTATTGTTACATTTATTTATCTCTGTTTCTTTCTCCAAAATGATAATTAAGTGTATCAATCACACCTTGCCAAATATCTCACATATTTCAAATGGTAACAAGCATTGTTTCCTCTAGCTTGTTATACTACATGGTTACTTGACTTGCTTTGATTGTGGCCGGCCGCGACCAGCATGTGATTCTACAAAGCGGATCTACAAAATATATTTTATAACTACAAATATATTAACTAACAATTTTTTTCCCCACTGACCTAGCACCAGATAAATTCAGTGTAGCAATATTCTTGGTCATTCCAAAGACTTCCACACCTTAGCAACAACAAACGTAATTTGTTTACAACTTCAAAATCTGCATTTTGATATATGAGCTGTCTAGCTGGCTAAACAGGGAATTCCCTTGCCTACATATTTATACCAAAATGCAAATGTGCGTTACACAAGAGCCGGGAAAGTAGCAGCTGAAGTGACTGTAAAAAAATGCCAAATCTTTCTGCCTCAGAAACTGACAACCTTCGTGTTTTAACTTGTTTGTTTATTTGGATACATGAGAGTTCACATGTTTTAGATGGCATTTCTGCAGAAAAACAACATTTTTGACAAAACACATTTCTTAGAATTAAACCGCACTCCGGAGAATTTTCTTCACGTGGCACGTGCCCCGTTCTTTGGAATTGTGTCAAAAATACTAATTTGCCTGCTCTAACCCTGCTCGTTTAGGGAGACTCTGTGACTGGGCTCTGTCAGCTACCTGCAGTTTCGTTCTAGGGATTAGCCAGGCTTGGAACTGCACAGTAAAATTCTGGCATTCACGAAAATATTGAGTCTTACCCGTTTTGACAAGCAGTCACAGTTTAAAGATTAAAAGACCAGTTAAATGTCTGCACAGAGTAGGAGTGTGTGGGCAGATAGCGAGGATCTCAGTTTCCCAAAAAACATGTCTTTTTTTAGCATTCCTGTCAGGAAAGTGGAGGACTACCTCAAGCCCGCCATAATGATGGCAGGTTTCTCGCTAGCGGAAACCACGCGTGTTGAGAAGGCAGAGCAGTGTGTGTGTGTGTGTGTGTGTGTGTGTGTGTGTGGATGGGGAGGGGATTGGGGGGGTTAGAGAATTGGCTACAGCTTTTGGGGAATGTTTCCTGAAACCATGGCTCAGTGGGGGCTCGTGCTCTCTGATTGATTATGGAACTGTCACCCGGGGTGAAATATGGGCCGCTACCAGGTGGTACCAGACAGGAACTGTCATTAGGACCCAAGCTAAGGCAGGCGCACAGCAGGTGGCGTAATATCTCAGTAAACAAGGTTGGCATTTGCAGGAGCGATAATGTTTCCCTCTCTCTGGAAAGCTGGAGAGGAGCTGTCTCCCTTCGATTAGCCTATTGCCAAAACCATTCATTAAAGCAGCGGAGGAACTTGACAAGCCGGGCCCGGAGCTCCCTGATTGGAGCACGCGAGGAGAAGGCTGGGAACCGCTACAACACAGAGGGCTGACAAAAAGGTACAATTTGGTCATCAAAGCGCTCCTTGGTACACCGCTGCAATAAGCAGTGGGTCCTTGCTACGCGCTAGCCAGGTGAATCAGGGATCGCCTACTGGAACTCAACCCGAGCTCGTTCAGGCTCATGCCTCTGACTTCACACTCAAAACGGCGGCGTATCGGATTTTAATATATTCGTGACCTTTACCCGGTGTGGCGTGCAGAGGACATGGCGTCACCCCGGGGGTCTTGACAGCGAGCAGCGGCGAGCGGGACGCCTCTCAGACCTCCGCCGCTTCAGATTTAATCTCGGACCAGATAACCAGCCACCACACATGTACTTAACTAACCCTTTTTATACGCCCCCGTTTGCCCCATCTGTATGTCCTGGGCCAGCTTGTTTTAGTGCAGGATGTCGTCCTGGAAACAAAATAAGAAATGTTTTCTGGGCCAGAGGGTTTGTGCCACCATCTCAGGCTGACTGATTATACCCGAACCGCTAACGAAGGTTCAAGCCAATCGACTGGGATTTACGGGGATTAATTAAGGACGCTTAGCAGGAATTCCATTTTTTTGATAATGTGCCTTGACCAATAACCCTGTTTAGAGTGTGTGAGATCAGTTCCACCCCTGCAATTGTCTTGGATTGAATCAAAATACTTTATCACTGATAAAGTATGTTTTTTTATGTTATCATTATAGAAAACATCATGATATTTCATATGTATGAATTCAGGGAAGAGGTGGAGAAAATGGTTATGACAAAAATATTAAAGTGGGCTGTGCCAGTCCAGCTCTGGCCGGGAGTACCGCTAGGGGGTGGCAATTGGCCGTCTGCCCTAGGGAGGGGGGACGGAAGCTGGCATGAGCTCGTCGCATGCACAGAAAGCTTCTCTGACTGTATCGGAATGACAGTCGGCGCTGAACGAGTTCCTTCTCGGATTAGATGGTTTGCCGTTCCTGCCACTACCGGTACCAGAGCAGTGGCTGGTCCTGTTACTGCTCCCACTTCTCTTCCATTTTCGGGTTTCTCAGGTGCTGAGCACAGGATTAGAGGGTCTTTTGAACTGAGAGATTGTCGAAGTGCCATGGGAGTTCTGAAATGGCGCGGGTGAGTAGGTGCTGCTGTGAGAGGATAAGGCCCTGGCAACGACCTCGGTTCCAAAGGGTGTGACTCAGAGGGGGGATTACGTCACCCAGGACACCTCCAGCTCCGGACAGGACCAGATCAGTGGGAGAAGGAACACTGCACCCAAATGATTTGTCAGTGTTCTTATCATGTTTTATTTAAATAAATAAGCATGGGACTTCAGGATTTTAGGATACTTATGCTGGAGCTACAGTGCTTGCGATGTTGAATATTTTGATTGTGCCTTTTGTGGAGATTTGTCTGACGGATTTAACGTAGACATGGGTGAGACACTTAACTGCAGGCTACAGCTGCCTATTAAAATGTTACCAGCAAAAAGACATGACACTTACTTTTTACCAAGTAACTGGTTAAAAAATATTTCAGCATATCCTTGCTTCAACCCTTTCGGTAAAGACATGCTGTTTGAATTTTGTCCCAACAAAGACTCTCCAGTTACATCTTTCCAAAGCCACGTCCTGGCCAGAACCCCGTTCATCAATGTCAAGGTTTTTGTAATGATTTTTCGTATATAAATCAAATTTGTATTTCTTTTGCAGGAGTTCAAAAAGATGTTCTCTGTGCTGGTCTGAGAAGAAAATCGTAAAATGTCACGTTCATGGAATATAAACAAGGACATTGCGGTGGAGGAGAGAAACGAGACACAGAGGTACTGCAAGAGATATAGAAAGAGCAGTATCGAGGCAGTGTATTTACAAAGCCACCAAGGGCAGGTATGGCCACAGCACTATAAAGAAAATATGAAAAGTACTGAGAGCATGGAAAATATCTTGTGAAAGAACATTGCCTTTCTTGACCATCTGGTCAAAACGCCTTCGTCATTCACATAGCAAATAGCTTATTCTTTTGCCCATATTTTTTGAAATATTGCTGTTTGTTGACTCATATGTGGCTAGCAAGCCGCATCCTGGCAGCAATCATAATTTTGTGAAACCTTTTTTTACATTTCCTATTACCCCTCTTTCTCCCAATTTGGACTGGCCAATCGTATTCTTATGCCAGAGTTTCTGCAATCCCTGCTGTCAATCCAAGCACGCACTCTCTGTGGAGGAAGAAGACACTTTGTGTGCAGTTTATACAGGCAAACCGTGGGCGCCCCATTGAACAGCGGGGGTCGTATATATGACCGCGGGCTCATCCACACGCTAGCACAGTGCCTTAACAGGATGAGCCACCCAACAACCCGAGCAGCAATCACCATTTTTAAAATTGCTGTACCATCAACACGTCATTGGCCCTCCTGTTGCACCTTATGCGATTTTAGGATTTAAATCAGTGAGAGAGAGAGAGAGACAGAGAGAGAGAGCATGAAAAGAGAGAGAGAGAGAGAGCATGAAAAGAGAGGAGAGAGAGAGAGAGAGAGACAGAGAGAGAGAGAGCATAATAATAGGAAAAGAGAGGGAGAGAGAGGCAGAGAGAGAGAGAGAGAGAGAGAGAGAGCATGAAAAGAGAGGGCTGCAGGAGCCAGATGGAGGAAATCTTGGGTGGCAGCAGGCGGACACAATTAGCCAGTTTGAGTAATGCACAGAGGCCTGTGTCAAGTACCCATTCTTCATTCATCCCATTCGTTACCTGCGCAAAGCTTGTACACCGCACACCAAACAGCCTAATAAATCCGGCAGTGATGGCTGTTTGGCTTACGGGAGAGAATAAAGCCGGGGACGGTCTGCCGTTCTCCGAAAATGCTAAACGCCAAACTGGAAGAGAGGTGCATGGCGGGGCCCGTGATAAGTCCCAGATGTTCGTTCGCCTGTTTGAGTCTCCCAAACATCGAGGAGGCGAGGCAGTTCATCGCCATCCGTTCGGGTGTATTAGTACGGGTAATTCTGAATAGGCTTTGTGGAGGGGAGACGCGGGGCGGCCGGTGGGAGAAGGAGCCCGCGGGCATGGTGTCTGAGGGCGCGCTCAGAGGAATGTCGGCCGGGGTGCCGAGCATCTGAATGCAGACCGCAGCCAGAGGGGTCATCCGCTGACCCGGAGTCAAATAATTCAGGGCTTTGTTTTCCTTTCTTTGTTCCCCCTGCAATGAAATTAGCAGCAGCCACGCAAAGTCTACTTCTTGCCATGGCGCTTCTTTTTTTGCTCAACGGCTTTTTTGCCGTTGAAGAAACAGCACAGGCCCGCCTGCGGAATATCTCCACGTGGCTTTGGATCTAACGCCCATGCCCTCACCTACTGCATTTTCATCGTCCTTTCCGTTTCCTGAGCGGCGCCCCATTTCGGTGTCTGCACCCACACAGAAAAATGTGCACATTGTGAGTTGTCGTCTTCCCTTTTCCGACTTAAAGTGATTTGGTTCATGCCTTGCATCTGATTCAGACTCGGAATTAATCAGATTTTACGTGCGGGAGGATCAAATCACCGGGGCTTTTAATCATATTCGTGCTTGGATGGATCCCTCAGAGTGTGCCCACATTCGCGAGCAGATTAGCATGGCAGCCTGTGCCAAAGGTGCACTGACAAAGCCTGCAGCCCCAGGAATGCCCTTTAGCTTGTCATCATGCCCTTGGGTTTAGAAAGGTGGTGACTGAAAAAAGATTATACTTTGGAATTTGTTCCAGACCATAACTGGCATTTGCACGGTAACGGGATATGTGCTTACTTAGTAGCAGTTAAGAAAGGCAAAGCAAAAAGTATCTTGATATTGACAGCCTAATACTGATCAAATGAGGACACACCATTAAAAAATGCTGTGAATATTTCAAGCTTTAACGGCTTTCTTTTTGTACATATTTTATTCCTGATACATATTTGAAATATGCTTAGTTACTCAACGACTCTTCAGCAATATTGGAAATGGCAAGGCATTCCAAAGTAAATATCTGTCTACCTCATTTTTTGAAGGATACAGCTGGGGCTTTGAAGTCTATTAAGAAAATCCTGGTCATTTTAGCGGGCTGCATACCTTTGGGGAAGAGTTCATTAGAACCAGCTTCTCTTTATCATGATAAAAAAAAGGGCAGTCCAGCCAGACTCTCGGGAGCAATGGATAGACAGGAGCCACTGGTCAAGCGCGGCTGACGGAATCCCCTCTGCGAACAAGAGATTGCCATTCATTGACTCTGACCGCCACATCTCCTGCTCCGCGGGGTGTGAAAAACAAGCTGACGACCAAACTAGCCTTTCATCAAGAGATGAAACCGGTTTGACACAATATACGGGAGGGGGAAGGGAGGAAGACTGGCTTTGCCCGTCGCGACGGTGATGGATGAGGAGGGGGCACTGCAGAGACGGGCTCACCTGCCACCACCCTGACACAGCTCTTCACCGTCGTTGCTGGAAATATAACCATGTGCTGTGACAGGTGGCCTCAAACCATCACAGGTCACGGGGGGGTTCCTTAAAACAAAAGCCAGAAGGAACCGAGCTGCCGACGTGAATGGGAGAATGGACGAAGAATAGACGAGAGCAGAAAAAGAAGAGCCGGTGCATGCTGGGAAGAGTCCAGCCCTCTACAAGGGGGGCAACAGGAAGTGAAAACAGAGGCACTGACCCTTGAGGTAACAGCTGCTTTGTAAAAAGTGCCGGGCTAGTGAGGCGAGCAGTAATGAGCTCCTATTTGTCCTGTGGAGAACTATATTCCCAACACCCGACACACGAACGCAATCCTGTGGCGTGTAAAAGGATTTTCCACTGTTCTAATTAATGTAACCCTTTACGATGGATGGACCATCATGTTACGTTAAAAAGATGGATGGACCGTCATGTTACACAATTAAAAACTTAAAACATGAGATGTTTTATTCCCTCTTCTACCACAACTTCATTCATTTATGCTAACATTGTTTTTATCATTTATAGTTACATTTTGGTGTCTCAAGAAGGTGGCTTAACTTCAGTAGTGATGCGAACAAAATACAGTATTCACATTTCACAGGGCAGACTTCTATAAAACCTACAATCTTTCATAAATCCAATGAGAAATATATTTGATATCCAGATGGGGGAGGGCTGCTTGGTGTTATGTTAAACAAAACCGTTTTGTACCATGTCATACCATTTTCTGCCCTGGAGCTTTTTTCATGCATGCATTACACAAATAAATCCCATACCTCGAGGCATATTTTTCTCCAACAATGACTGGGAATGTGTGGTTTGTGTTATGGTTGTGGGCAAAACCCTCCTTTAGAGAGACTCTTGGCTGACTTTTTGTCTACCTTGATGCCAGGACTAGATACCATAAGAAAAAATATACTCCCGAATAATGGTCAAATCCTTACGTCGTGGCTCACAATAAAATGACTATATAGCTCAACTTCCTAAGCTTGCAATGGGGAGTTATATTTAAGGAGAGCATAATCAGCACACTTCTTCCCTGACCCCCTCCACATCCACTGAGCTTTGTCAGTGTCCATCAAACATTGGTTTGGGAAGCAAACCCTGATTCCTGTGTAACGATCAATTAGTGTGACGGCGGGCAGAGCTGGAGCTACTCGTGGAGGGTCACTTCATCGCTACTTCTCTCTGGCTCCATTAGTCGTCGGCAAAATGTGGCAGGAGCTGTGAAAAAGCAATAATACCCCTGTCATAGGCGGAGTGGAGTGGCACTCACCGGCTCGCCCGATCCCCGCTTTCATCGGGTGGCTCCATTGATGGGAGCTGGGCCGCCGGCTGATTGGCGCGAGCTGAAAGAGGCAGCTGTATTGTGCCAGTCAGAGTCATTGGTCTAAATGAGTTCCTGAGTGACCCTACAGTTCCTGTGTTGGGCCTCTGTATAATTCAGTATTTTCTATTTCCATGTATATACTGTATATATGCATGCTTAAATGCATTAAGTCATATTCAATATTTCAAACAAATCATGCGCTGTAACTCCATGCATAAATATATGTAATAATATTGATGTGTATTACTTATTTTTCAGTTTGATGAAGGCGATTTCTTAGACTGTGTACCATGTACAGAGCATTGGCAGACGGCATAGCGCGGAGCACAGCTCTGTAACTCAACAACTCCATCGTCTCCAAAGCTCTGTCGTACTGCTGTGACTCCCTTCCGCCTTTCTCAACCTGGCGGCCATATTACTGTGCACATTGGGGACTCTGTAAATTGCGTTCCGTGGTTGGCGTCGTAGATCGGATGGTACCGGACCCTACGCTTGCTTCTGGTGACGGTCGCGGCAACCAACAGCTGCTGGCGAATCGAGCAGCGGTTTTGTCACGGACCCCAGCCCCCGTCACAGCGGGAGGGGCTGCCTGCCACCCAGAGAGCCTTCATTTCAGATACGGGCCCAGGGACAGGTTGCGCTGTCACCGGCGTGACATCAGAGGAGCATCATGTCCGAGCGTCTGCTGGTACGTCTCAGGTTCTGAGCAGGCCGTTTGAGAAACAAGACACTTCCCAGTTCACTTTAATGGTACAAGAAGGGCTAATTACCCACAGGGGAGGACTATTACATTTTTACATAAGGATTACATAAAGGGAGAAGGCCTTTCATGCCAACCGATGCAAAACTAACTTGAGACGGTCCGCATTGATCTTTATAATGGTATGTGAACTAAATAGCCTTTCTCCATCTAGCCTTTCTATCTAAAGAAAAGAACAGTGAGCCATTCTCCACAAACCCATATGATGTTCTATTCATATCAGTATGGTTGAGTGAATTAAAATGTTAATATTGCCCAAAGAATTGATTCTGAATATTTATCAAAAGGCTGCTTTAAATACTCTTGAGCTACAGGGAATACAGTCATGTATTTAACCTTTGAATATATATTCTGCCTTTTATACGGAATGCTAATATAATGCAAATATACGTACATATGGATGGTGATTATAATGAGGCACACTGTTTAAATCACTTAAAGTGTTTAAAGACCTATAGTACTTGTTTGAGTTGAAAGAACAATTTGCTTGCAGCAAAATCAAATGTGAATAATGAAGGATTTTTTTATTTTTGTCTACCAAAAAAAGACAGACTTTCAGACATGACAACTGTGTGAGCATAAAGACAGGCGCAAAACAGATTTCATTTTTGTGGTATGCTCATTAAATTATCACAACCATGCGAACAAAATCGCATCGTGAGTTAGGGGAAACCAGCGGGTGATAAAGATGTGGCATTTCCTCCGCTGATGCGTTAAAGCACAGCCACGCAGGCAGAATTCAAACAAGTCATCCATTTTACATTTGAAGTGGAAGTCTAGGAAGACTCCCTAGACTTCAAATGACCACTTCTGTAATAATCTTCAGGAGGTCAAACCAGGCAAACCGAGGAGGAGACATGGAGGAAATGGTACTGTAGATGCCTAGACGTAGTGAGAAGCATTCACATCCAGAGGGAGGGAGACACTGACACAATAAATAACATTGCACATATCTGAAATAAACTTGGACAACATATTCCCACCCCATTAATACATCCATATACAGTGCCCCTTTAAAGTCTATACCCCCGTCTGAAAAATATCACCTTTTGTTGCCTTACAGCATGGAATTAAAACATATTAAATCATAGTTTTGACACCTTTATCTGCACATTTTACCCTTCAACTTCCAAGTGAATAAAAAAATAAAAAACTAGAATAACTTGGTTTGATAAGTCTACACCCACTCCACTGTATGTATATATATATATATACAGTATATACTCACTACAATCCCACACAAAAAAAGGTTCATACCTCACAGCCCCACCCCCAACACACATAGATTTCATACATCACACATATATTCCCTTTACAGCACTAATGCTATTATTTCAAATTCAGAAATTCTGCAATTAATATACTTAATGTTTATATACAATATCAAGATACACACCACGGTTCTGGAAAATTAAGAACGTAATGTTGTAATGCAAATGTCTGGTGATCACATCAGTTCAAGCTATAATAGTAGGCTACAGTCAATACCAACATAAATCCATTAGTACATAATCAATGCATTCAACTTCATTTTAGCAGGGCATTAATATACACATTGTACTTAGGGTAATCCCAGAATGCTTCATGCTTTTAATGTGTGGGTAGAAATGAAAGATACAACTGAATCCAAACAAATGAACGTGACAATAGCAATCTGGTTCACAGGGCTGAGTACTGCATTTAGTTCAGCACTGCGAGACCACGACCGAGCACACACACCAGTGTATTAAATCTATTTATAACTCATCGTTTTTAATTTGAAAGCACAATGCAAGCTGCCAGTGCTCATTATTCTGAAGCGCTATTGTGCCTATGTTCGAGCAGGAGACAACATTATGAAACTTAGAAAGGCTATTTGTTTGGACGTCCTCAAAATTCATAACGCGCACTTGGTTATTATTTCCCATTTCATACTCCGTTTCACTGTGATTTCAGTTTCCATTTATCCCTCTCAAAAATGCAGACACTCCGAGCCTCTTGGCATTACAGAACCGACTGACTTCACCCGAAATGCAGGGTATAAAAATATATTAGGGCTTGAAGTGAAAAGCTGGCAAACTAATTTCGAGAGGCGTTGAGTCAGAAGACGTCAGTCAGAAATTAACATATTGCGCACAGAATATCCATTCTGTTTTTCAAATTCTACAGGCTATCAAAAGTTATGTTGGAATTTATTTGCATTTGTAAAGGACTTCTTGGTAAGTATTTACAACCAACGGTTTTGACATAATCCTCCTTTCAGCATGCTCAACTCCTCAGCCACCAACCCATTAATATCTGTGCTGTACAAACAGGGTCTTATCAGACTCTTCTGAGGAATAAGTTTGATGGAAACCAGGAAAGTCAGCCAGGGATATCATTCTGATTCACTGGCGATACTATAACAAACTAATAGCCTGCATTATCTCATAATGGTCAACGGTAAATCTGAAAATTCGAATTTTCTGGGTTAAGAAATATGTTTAAATCACCAAGTGCACTAGAGGGGAGCAGCAGCTCAGGAAGGCTCCAATCCCGGGATCTAGGGAGGACTTGTGTTGAGTCGGAGTCTCAGGCTAGTGCTGGATTCCTCACTGTGTCTGGCAGTTAACTATCTAACTATCTGAACACATGGAATGAAATCCATAACTGTTTGGGGGAGTGCAACCCATTGACTTTTGTTTTGTCTACGACACACATGCATACACACACACACACATACACAGGAAACATGGTCGCTGTCGTCATGCGCTCGCTACTTTTGCTTTTCTTGTAAGCAGTTTTTACTCTGAACTACGGGCCTTTTTTTGAGATCTAACATCCAAGATAAACACGTGGCTTCCAAGCCTGGCTGGTTTCACCCGCCGTTTCAGCTCCTTCCGCGCGCGGTAAATCAGACGAGTGCCGGGTGGAAGATATGGCAGCGATGCTAAAGCGAGAATCCCCTTAATGAGCTCTGAAAATACCATCAGGAATCTGCGCTTTCATAAAACATACCGTCTTGCTGTGTGGGGGATAAAAAAAAAAAAAATATTCTTATCTTTCGGTAAATCATTAAGACTCTGAGTATCCATTCAGCCCTGTTGGACTCGTGCCAATGTATTTTAAGGACACGTACGGATTCAGAGGAGGATAACTCTTCCCAAAATCATATTCCAGGCCAATTAAAACTGTTTAAAGATTGCACGCAGATGTAATAGATGCACGGATCCCAATATCCCAGCCAAAGGGGGGTATGCTCAATTTTGAAAGGGGCGAGGGGTACATTACCGTAGCTTAGACCTGTGTGTGTCGGGCAGGGTACGTGCCGGGAAAAGTTAAACTATGGGGCTCTTAATTACATTCCACTGAGGAGGGATCTGAATTACTTTCTCGCCAAATAATGATGTCAGACTAATCAGTGTAACTGTCAGCGTAATTACATATGAAAGCTCTGTTTAATTTGGTATTTTGAAATGACTTTTTCGGGAGAGGTGGAGCGGTGTGTATGCTAAACCGAGGTATGGTGCCGCAGGGTTCGGGTAGCCCCGGAGAAGAAGAAGCCTTGGGAATGAGAGACCCGCCTCCGATGGGATTTGATTCAAGTTGGGCCCTTTTTACACTTGATTGATTTGTTCTGTCTCCTGGAGCAATAACAAATTACTGCACACCTTCAGGGATTAAGTGATACTCTTTCATTTCTGCCTTACTCGGTATGTGCTTGGTAACACTGAAACCAACTTTGCTGATTGGTTGTCGGAGAGAGAAGCACCTGCCCCCTTCCTTGGCTTTTATTCGCGACCCTGGGCACAAACACATCCTCCTTCGCCCTCACAGTGAGAATGACCTTTGTTCAGCAAATGAATGCTGACTAATGTGTTGTAAGTGACTTATCCCATGCCAGTTTCCCTTACATGGTATTGGCAGTCAGGGAAAAGTCCAAATGTTTTCTCTAAAAACAGACGTAATTAGGTAATGCCATGTTTATGCATTTTTCATTTCTTTTTACAACTGGGAATACCAGGGGTCTCGGATATTTGTACTCAGTTTATGATACTATTTCAGACATGTGGCTTTGTATTTCTGTGGCTTTCAATGACATAATATTATTGAAAATGCAATCATAGAATATGATTTACGAAGACAGCAGGAATGATATAATGTACAATATCCCTTTCCTCCACTTAAGAGAAAAGGTTCACAGGAAGGAAAACAACGACTATAACTTTTTAGTGTATTTCAAGCATTTGCTGCAAATTACACACACACACACACACACACACACACACACACACACACACACACACACGCATACACACAAAATGTCTGGGGTCTCAGAGGGCAAGTCTTTGCAGTTATCAACTTCTGAGAAAATAAATAACGGAAAAGGCAGCATCAGTCAGTGCAGATGGCAGACGTGATTAGAAGTCCAGGGTGCGCCAGACAAAACACAAAAGTCTGGAAATGGCATCACGGCCTGATGCAGTTCCCCTCTTTTGAGTACGAGGATCACCTGCGATGTTCCCCTATTTGCCAGATGTGGGTGACGACAGGAGGGTGGGGATCCGGCCTTGAGTCACAGCTTCCACCTTTTGATTGCGGGCATCGTCACAATGCCCGTGTGACAGCAGGCGAGGTGTCAGAGGGGGCGAGAGGAGTGGGGCGCTTCCTCAGTGTCCCTATTGGGTATTCCCGTGGAGAAGTTCTCCCATACAAGGCTGTGCTTCCAAGTGAAACATTCAAATGACGCCACCCCGCCCCCCCTCTCTATCCACACATTCTCCAGTCTGGTTTCGTGGAATCATGGGAACAGAAAGCTAGCTGGACATTATCACATTATACCAACAAATAAGCAAGTCGCGTGTTTCGGGCATAGCGGGCTTTTTGGCGTCAAAATTCATGACTCCGCCACCACAGAATCATAATGTCTGTGGCCTTTTTCGCCATTTTTGGACAAAATTTGTATTAATATTGTTGGCTGTTCGTATGGTGGGGTGTACTTGGACTCTGCTATTAGTAATGCTTTCCACCGGTCTTCAGACGGCTGGACTGGTCATATGTTGGTCATATCTCAGCTGCCGCGCTACACCCAGATAACGGAGAGCAGCAATCAGTAATAGCACAGGAATGACTCCCCCCACTTTGATCACAGCTTCCTGCCGTCCTCCAGACATGCTCCGACCGACGCTAATCTTCCCTGTGCAGAGAGGTCGATCGAGAGAGAGAGAGAGAGAGAGAGAGAAAAACCAAATCCAGCACTGCGCGGAACAGTCGACGGAAGTGAGGCAGTTGGGCGAATCTGATAGCACCGATTCGCCACTCCAATTATGGGCCATCTGCGAGAACATCTCAGAACCCTGAAGAAGAAGAAGAAAAAAATAAAGAGGAAAAAACGGTGGAAACAACAAGACAGAACAACAAACAAGAGTGTGGAGCCACATCAGAGTGCTCGCAACTTCCTCCCCCCTTCAAGAACGCTCTCAGTGGCTTCTTTGAAGTCCCCCGACTCACTGGCTCTTCCCTTCTGGCTGACCGCGGCAGCCACCCCCAGAAGTGAAGACGCTCTATTATCGCCGGGCCCGGGCGCAATTGTGCTCCCACGGAGGCCGAGGCCCGGCCCTTAAGTGCAGGTTTCATTAGCATTCACGCGGAGAGCTGGCGGGGTCGACAAGAAAGGCACTGCCTGTGCAGGTCCCGTCAATCACGCGCAAAGTGAACGCGGCTTTAATTAAACTGGATTAAGGCTCGCGCTTTTGTTCCTCCCTAATCCCCTCCTTCTCGGCCTGTCTTTCACTGGGTCTCAGGGAGTCGGGGCCCGAGGCTCACACAATTGCCCCACCCCCATCTTTTCCCCAACCCCCCCCTCGTCCCTGGTGTGAAAGCGGTGTTTGACCGAGCGTTTGACAGACAAGTTGTGTGGCCCAAAAGAATGGGCTCAGCTAACAGAGGCTTGTAATTCCATTAAAATGGACAGAAATCCTCCAGTCCAGCACCCGACTGGCACACACTATACACGCAAGCACACTTTTTATTTTTTTTTGCAAGATTGCTGATGTACTTCCTGTTCTTCACATTTGAGGTGGGGAAACATTGAGATACAGCAGTACTTTTTACAGCAGTGGTATGTGTCTGCTTCTGTAAGGTATGACTATCAATCATATGTATATGATAATGGTTCTGGCATTAAGTGTAATCAGCAAATTCTTTACCCTTTTTCTTTGCCTTACTAAATGTTTTTGTACCAATTTTTTGCATTTCCACAGCATGAATGTAAAAGGTTTTTTAGTCAAGAAAGAACGTGCAATGCCTTTTATTATGCATAGCAAATTTACACTTTTATACACTGACAAAATCAGTTCCAATGCTTTACTTAGCCTTCCTAGAATTATCCATTTATATGTCCATATATCCTAATTAAGAGTTAGTTTGAGCTAATGTCAATAACCCAGTGCTTATTTAAAGTTCACAATCCCCTAACTCTTTAGGGCAGGGGTGTCAAACTCATTCCATCAAGGTGCGAGTGTATACAGGTTTTTAGTGAAACCAATGCTCTACACCAGGTGATTTTAATTAGTTCCCCTCCTTGGTTGAAGAAGGGAGCTAATTAGTGAAATCACCTGGTGTAGTGCATTGGTTGCGTACCCCCGGCCCTCGATGGAATGAGTTTGACACCAGTGCTTTAGGGATTTTATTAGCATCCGAGTCTGTCTTGCAGCTGACTGAAAATAACATATTTGCAATAATACATATGTAATATTCTCTAGTGGGTGACTACTTTGTTTCTTGTTTATTATTTTA
The DNA here is from genome assembly GCA_029706075.1 of Aldrovandia affinis. Classification (NCBI taxonomy): domain Eukaryota; kingdom Metazoa; phylum Chordata; class Actinopteri; order Notacanthiformes; family Halosauridae; genus Aldrovandia; species Aldrovandia affinis. The sequence goes on along the minus strand of JAINUG010000068.1, from coordinate 3,998,847 downwards.
CATTTACTATAGACACTGAAACATTCACAAAACATTTTCAGCTGAAACTGCAACAAGAACATGATTGCAAATGCAATGTGACAATTACATATGGCTCAAGCAAGCACCATTTTAATCATGATTTCTTGATTAGCATTGTTTTACAGGGCTGGGATGGGCAATTACTCAATTTTACAATCTCCTCCTTTGTTCTGGATGGCATCTGGTGATGCAACCTTGGCTCTCTCTCCAACTCAGAATCACAGTTAAAAATGAGCCCAAATCACTTTATAATTTTGTCTACAATAGTCCAATAACGGCTGCCTTTGTCTAGCCATTTTATGGTGCGGATACCTGTAAAATCATTACTCATGATAAGAATATGGACGACTTCTCTGAATAAATCAGTCATAGCAGGAATGCTGAAAGAAATTAAATGAAAATATAGCACATTCTCTGGTCAATGTGCTCGGGGATGGTTATAAACACAAGCACTCTGTATTGGGCATGTTAGTCTTACAATGCTATGGCGAGGTCATGGCTGTTACCAAGGTTTATGGACTGGAAGTGTCAGGCGTCTTCCCCTTGGCTGAAACATGACCACAGAAATTTACACAGATTGGATCATAATCCCGTTGATAAGAAGGTGAGGATAAAACAAAACAGCCTATAAATATTTCATATTTCATATAACACCTGACTGGGTCCGCGGAATAAGATTTTGTTTATGGCGCGGACTCTCGAAATAGGCCTTCGATAAAGCAATGAACTTCAAAGATTGCAAGAGAAAAGAAGCGAGCGTCTCTGTGCGAGAGTGAAGGAGCAGCCGAGACTTTGCCCTGAAGTCATTTCTTCCCCAACAGAATGATTAGTAATAATGAATGCAGAGAATTGGATATGCCAGTTTCTGTAATTGCAATAGAATGAAGCCCACTTGCGCTTTGGGTGCCAGCTGGCTGGATGCTACTCAAATCAGATCAAAATGCACTTAAGCGCAATGCTGGTGTGAGTGAGGACAGTCTGACACATCTGCACAGCGTTTCCTCATGAGGAAATAGGCAGATGCTCTATTTAGTCAATAATATGTGGCAATCCAGAACCAGTGTTTATTGTAAAATAGAAAACGTTCTTTATTTAAAATTCTGGATGGTTCTCGGCTTACCGTAATGATATTAGGCACAACCAAAACTCGGGAATGGTTGCACAAAAAAAAAAAAGAGCTGACGATGGCTGCCGGGGCAAGAAATTATACATTTCAGATGCTAACGCATGAATGAAATGAAGGTGGTGCCAATCTCTGATTGTGCAGATGACATTTGAAATTTGGAATCGTCTGAATTGATGATGAGACTGCTTTGTTTGCTCATCAGCCAGAGCCCAGTGCTTGGATCTCTGTTATATCTATGCATGCTGCTCAACAGGAGTGATGTGACGACGCATGGAAGGACTCCCGCAGATAAATGCAGGTCTCACACGTCACTGGCTCCCTTCGGCCAAGCCTGCATCCCTTTACCGCCAGCTCAGCTTCCCGGTAACAACTCGGAAGCCTCAGGGACAGCGTACGAAATCCAGCCGAAATTACCTTTAATGAACCCTGGGAAAATCAGTGTCACTGGCAGAGGAATGGAGCTCAGATCCAATACTTGTAACTGAAAATAATGTCTGTGCCCACTACACAGTCACCTTCCCACACAGGTCCATGACTTTTTTTTTTTCTTCCACCGGGAGAGGACGAAACTTGAATAATTTAGGCTGCGTGCGTTGCAGTGAGACATTTCTACAGGTCCGAGGTCAGGTAGCTTGCAGAGCTACAGAGCAACAGTTCCCGTTCCCATTACTGTTACTACTGAGCTGACCCTCCCAGAGGTTTCTGCAGGGCAATTCGTGGGGATGGCAGTGGGGGGAGAGGCCTTGAGCTGCTATGGGTGCATCTGGTCATTGTTGGGCAACATGTGTGCAGGTATAAATTTGTCTCCCTCTGTGATTCGGATCCAGGGTCCAAGGGTTTATCATTCCCCCGTCCGCATTCAGGGATGCAAGGATTAATCAAGCGCACCAGCTTGCGAGCCGGCGATTCGTCACTCCGCATGACCGTCTTTGACGGCCAGCCTTTCCCGCCATAATATCTTTTTCTTATCATTCTTTGCAGATGCCGACACCTCTAATTAACAGGATGCAGGCTGGATTTTTTTGCCCTCGCCTCCACTTCACCAGTCCGCATGCTTGTTATAAATAAAAGGGTCTCGGGGTGGAAAGAGCAGAACAAAGCTCCAAGCCCTGGACCACAGAGCACTGCGCTTTCCTGTTTGATGTTCTCGCTAGTTCGCTCATTGCTTTTTGCTGGCCCTTCCTGGGTTCATGGGCCTTGGGCTTGAAATGGGATCTGTTTCTGAAACAAAGCACTGTATCTGATCTAATAGAAAAGGGCCTGGTCCAGAGAAGGGGCTGGCGTTTATGGAGATCAATCATAAATCTTACATTACCATGTATGAAGACATTTGTTTTTCTTTTTTTTTTTGCAAAGGCTTATGATTGCTAGCATATGTAGCATGCATATGACTTAGAGGTCAGCCACACACAAAAAATGGCTGAGCTCATGAATAAATATGAGCTAATCTTTTGCATGCAATTTGTTTCCCTTGAAAATCACATTGGGATTTTCTGAATACACACAAACTTTCTCGCAAGGGATGCTGGAGGAGTAAGACCACAGAGTCAGGCTTTCCTTCTGAGCCACTGTTTGGACTGATAGCTCCAGCGGGAGTACTTAATTCCTTAACTGCTGCCATAGGATGTGCTCGTCTCAGGTGGCCTGGAAAATTGACCCACCAAGTCAAAACAGCACAGAAAAGAAGGGGGAGTATTGTACATACAATCATCAGTACAGATATATGTATAGAGTGTATAGATATATATTTAAAATTGTATATATACTGTATGTGTATATGTATATATATACATGTGTATATATATATATTTATATATATAGAGAGATAATTACTATTATAGTATAACATACTGTATATTATTGTTTATATACTGTATATTATTATTATCATTATTATTAATAATAATAATATTGAAAAAATGTTTATGTTATACACAGTGGTTGTATGTATATATACAGTCATGACCAAAATTATTGGCACCCTTGCATTTAATGTAGATGATGTTAAATATCTTCTGAAATAATTGGAAATTGAAACAATTCACACCTTCATCTGTTTGATTTACAAATCTTTTATGGCTTTTTATTTTATCTTTTATTTTAAAGTGATAAAACAGTCCGTTCTGCTATCCTGTTCCTATGTGACAATGGTGAAGACGAAAGAGCTGTCTGAGGATGTCAGAAAAACTATTATCACAGCGTTCACAAGGCTATAAGGCCATCTCTAGAGACCTTGGCATTCCTGTTTCCACAGTTCTTAATATTATCAAGAAGTTTGCTGCTCATGGAATTGTTAAGAATCTCCCAGGATGTGGTGGAAAGAGGAAAATTTATCTAAAATGTTGTCAAAGATTGGTGCGAGCCATTGAAAAAACACCTTGTTTGACATCCAAAGATCTCAAGGCTGACCTGGAGAGGTCTGGGATAATGGTTTCAGCCCATACCATATGCCGGACACTGAACCAAGAAGGGCTTTACAGTTGGAGGCCAAGGAACACCCCACTGCTGAAAGAAAAACACAAGAAAGCCTGATTCATTTTTGCCAAGACCCACCTAAGCAAGCCTAAATCCTGGGAAAATGTTCTGTGGACCGATGAAACCAAATTAGAGCTCTTTGGCAATGCAGATCAGTGCTTTGTTTACAGATGATGAAATTAAGCTATTAAAGAAAATAACACCCTACTTATATTCAAATGTGGTAGAGGTTCCATAATGCTGTGGGGCTGCGTCGCTGCCTCTGGTCCTGGACACTTTGAACGTATTAAGGGCACCATGAAATCGGAGGATTACCAAGGCATTTTGGAGCAAAATGTGCTACCCAGTGTCAGAAAACTGGGTGTCAGTCAAAGGTCATGGGTCCTCCAGCAGGACAATGACCCAAAACACACATCCAAAAGCACCCTGGAATGGTTCAAAACGCTGGACTGTTCTGGAGTGGCCAGCAATGAGTCCTGATCTCAATCCTATTGAACACCTCTGGAGAGATCTGAAAACAGCAGTTTGGCGAAGGCACCCTTCAAATCCGAGAGAACTTGAGCAAAAGAACAGTGGGCCAAACTGTCAGTAGAGAGGTGAAGGAATCTCATTAATGGCTAGAGAAAGGGCTTAATAGCAGTTATTTTCTCCAAAGGCTGTGCAACCAAATATTAAATATAGGGTGTCAATAATTTTGTCAATGCCATTTCTGTTTATTTTCTAACTTAAAAAGGCTATGTCCTGCAGCAAAAACAAAGTTTCTGTACTGTTAACAGTGAAATAAAGAATTCTGGATTTGAGGGAAAATCGAGTTCATAAACATGCAAGGGTGCCAATATTTTTGCCCACAACTGTATACACACATTTTTAACAGATAATGATTTTACTACAACTAAAATTGGAGCAGGGTTGATTCCCTGAGGGCTGGATTGCTTCATTGCTTCATTTGAAATGCCTATTTGGCTAAGCTTCTTTCTTGCCTAGTATTCCAGGTGTAAGTCGATTGCCAATTGACCGAGTCAGCTTGACTGCAGATGCTGGGTCTTATGCTGAAAAAACACCCCTGTATTTGTTTTTTTCAGCCACAGATATGGCGCTGACCAAATATATTATTAATGAAGAGAAAAGGAGTAACGTGATGACAGCTTTGATTTCTAGGGGTCGCACACGGCCCACATCACGGGCTGACCTCTTACAGTCAGAGGAGCTGTAATTTCTCCACCTCCCCTATTCGCTCCCCACTCTGAACCCGGTCATTTCGTCCTCCCTACACCGATGCCCTTGATGTGTGTTGAGGCGTACTGACATCTCGGTCCAGAGAGAAACATTATCTCCATTTCGTATGTGAGGGACTTTCACTCCCGGATTCCTGGCATGGTCTTGCAACGTCATTGGTAGGAGAACAATAAGGCAGTTGCTATGGTGGTAAAAAGTTAACTCTTCGCCGCTGTGCTGGGATGAGGAGGGAAAAATAATGTATAATAATGTGGCTCATCGAAGTTGACGCGTTCCAACGCTTGACTCTGGAGTGTGGAGCCAGATGAGCCAAAGGCAGAACAGGAAGTACAGTGAGTATAAAACATATTTACCCCTTTGGCATTTTTCATTGTGTTGATCAGTGGCAAGACATCCCAATTAAATCCATTTTCATTCCATGAAGTAAGAAAATAAAATGTGCAAAATGCCAGAGGGGTGAGTACTTTTTATACCCACTGTAACTTAGCCACCCTTATACTCGGGGTCACATTCTCAAACTTGCCAGTACCTTCTTCCTCAGAGCAGAGAGTGTGGTGTAACTGGTCCGAGCAGGCATTGCTGGCTATTGCTAATTTAAACAGAGCTGCCATATCTCACTAATGCAGTGCACAGCTTTGTGGTAATCTAAGTCCGCCTTCATCCTCTTAACGTAGTCATAACATCGCACTTGCCATCGTCTCAGAAATGGGATTAATTTTCTGGAAACTGTCACACCTGACATTTTAGACTGACAACACCCATTTCTACCCACTGAGTTACTTTGAGACTCTCAGACAGTGACAGAGCATCTACCTAAGTGATGAAACACACATCTGTGGAAGAGATATACCGCTACCGGTCACGAAACCCACAGAATGGACCTGTCAAGGAAGAAGGCAAACGTAATGGCCAACTCTGGAGCGAATACCGCTGACTCTGCCAACGCTTTCACCAACAGATATTCACGTCTGACCGCTCTGTTTTAACAGAGCTTTCAGAAACCGTGCTGTTGATTGAAACTAGTAGGAGTGAAAGCCATATAACCTCCCTTTCCACAGGGCTGGTCAGGGCCAGATAATAGCAGATGCGTCTTTATCAGTGCCGTAGATTGCCATGTTCTACCACAGACATTACAAGAGCAGACAACAGTGGGCCCCCACCCACTCGTGTCAGCGCATTCCGCCGGGACAGATTGATGACTGCGGAGTTCCTCCCAGTCCCTTTCATAGGTCGAGGAAGGGGAGGGGTCATTCCAGACCGGGGAATCAGTGGCATCTGCCCGGACAATGAGCTCGCACAAGAGCAATGTGCTAAATCATTGTCACCGCACTCCGGTCGGTCGGCCAATCGGTAGGGCCCACTGGGGCACCTGCCCAGGCTGCGTTCTCAGAGACTTTGCTGGGATTCCCTTTGACATCTAAACAAGACCTCTCTCTCTTCTTCGGGTAGACACGCTCTGGCCCTCAGAGGGGGCTGTGCTCTCTGCTCGTGTACGCCTGTTTCTTGAGCTATCTCCGTGACATTCATGCACGAGTCCCAGAGAAACATGTGGCTCATACACCTCCCCCCCTTTCTTTTTAAAGCTCCACTGGGGCTTGTGAAAACATCCCAACTGGATGCAAAAATACGGACACGCCGCATTTCTCTTATAAGCCCCCGCTTGCGAGTCGGGAAAGCTTCATGGTAGAGAGGAGCAGAGAGGCCCTTATTGGGCAGAAATCAAAACAATGGATATTGTATATTGCCTTTAGTTTCTAAGTGAAATAGTATCTTTCACCTCAGTGCTACATACTTTAGAACTTTATTGTGCTGTGTTTTTCACTGAACTGGGCAACAGTTGAGACCAAAATGCCGGGTGAGATTGATCATGATGTTCATCCTTGCGTCCGCCAATGATTTCAACTGTTGTACATTACGTGAATGACACTCAATACAAAAGTGTTCACAAAAAAGATGGCTATGATCAAGGCCCTTAGTTCAGTGAAGCAAAAAAAACAAATAGTTCAGGTCATGAAGGCAAATGAATGTAATCTCAAATTTAATATACAATGTTGCATCCACTACATCTACAGTATTACATCAAATGTATTATTGTATAACTAAAAAACGTTCTTTGGTGCTGCACTTAAAGCAGCAACACATGACGAAAAATAAAGTAAGTGCAGCGTCCTTTTTTGGATGCGGTGCCTTTCGGATCGAAACAGCCTTCTTCTTCGCCTCTATCCAAAACTTGGAACTTGCAAATCGAATAAGCAATCAAGTCAACCAAAAGGCTGGCAAATAAATACACTTCACCGAAGAATGATAATGATAGACGGCAGAAGGGATCACAGTTCAGACTTGCATAACCACAGCTTGCGTGCTCTTGTGGTATTTCATTAGTGATTTGGTGAAATCGATAGTGATGGATATAAGGCCGCACAATTAACATACTGCAGAGCTGTATGAGACACATACAGCTTCATAGCTGCATGAGTCACATAGGGCTGTGTGATATGAATTGGGCAGCACAGGGTGCACAGGGCTGCATGGCACGTATAGAGCTGCACAGTAAGCCAATTAGCCACACATTCTGCTTGGTCTCAGACTCCGAGGCCTTGGCTGAAAGTCTATCCAGCTTAATTTGCTCACCCGTTTGGAGATCAGTTCATAAACACCGCTCCCGAAAGGCCTCGCCAGGGCCCTGCTCCCGGGTTATGTAAATACTCCAACACATACGCATTGGGTTTACTTTGAATCTCTACAGAGATCAGACACAAAAGAGTCCGTTCAAGAACAACGGCTTAAAATAATGCTGAAAACGTTAAGATTCACATTTTAAAACGTATTTGCTGTATCGTCATACGGGAAGACCTAAGCACTCCAGCCAGTAAAACAGCAAGTAATGTTATTTTCTTGCCACTCAAGGTCCTTCTTGGGCTAAGTGCTAAAACGTTACTGGATTCTTGCACCAATGTGATTGAGTGTTGAATGAGGAATGCTGCAGTTTTTTTTCTTTTTCAGGCAATGTGATTATTTTCTTTTGCTTGACTTGTAACACAAGCCACAATGTTTGGACAGTTGAAATAAAGGTTTGAATAGCTGGTGGGGTTGGGTTACACAAGGTACCTCCTTTGTAAGCTTATCATGCATGGGACAGCTGCAGAAAGAAGGCAGGACTGTAAATCAGTCGAGAAGACAAGTGATGGGTTGAAATGTTTTTAAACAGCACCTGTTGTTTTCAGAGATGCTTAAAAAGAGGTAATGCACCAAGTTTCCCCAGAGGGGACACTGCTATTTAAAAGACAAGATGAAGTGTCGCCAGTACAAAACCTGCATCTAGTGGTAAACTGCCACCATTTTCAAATCCATTATCGCCACTGCTCGAATTCAGCTCCCTGGGTAACACCATTGTTTGTTGTGTTCAACACAATACATTTAGCAATGAAGTTACAGCAGTTACATCAGTGACGTAATATTCAAAGTCCATTCAAATATTTGCCAGTATTATCTCGCCTGCCGAGGAACACACACCTAGCATTGGAACACGAGCAGTTGTCTGACAGCATTGTCTTACTCGTCAGCTGACTTACTGGGAGAATAAACAAAAGGCTCTTTAGATAACTTACACCTGTTCTTTGCCAGAAACATCTTTATAAACTTTGTAGCCCAGTGTTCCTCCGAGCAGAAGCCTCAGCAATGGTTCCAATTCAAACTCAGGCGGTCGGCAGGAGATTCTTCGATTACGACTGGAACACGAGAGGCCTATGACGGCCTTCCCCTGACATCAGTGCCAAGGCAGCGCCGGTGGCTGGAAGTGATTTAGAATGCACTGCAGACAAACTCGTAGCTGTTTGTTTAAAGTGAACCAAATGAACCCGGCATTCACTCGCGGCGGAGAGACCAGTGAAGAGGGGTTAATTTAGACGACTCTCAACTCTCGGCCCATTCGCCCCCTCTCCGACAGTTTTTGTCCTTCGCCATACTGTAGCATACCGAGATACTGGGATTCTTCCCCTAATTAGCAAGCCCGCCCGGGATATGTATGGAAGAGTTTTGAAAAGCAGTCAACAGGCCTGTCCCAGCTGCCTGAAAATAACACGGAACAACAGCAGCTTAAAACAGACTGCGTACAGAAATGCTAAAGCTCAACGGAAACAACAAGTGGCTGCACTGACATCTTCCTGGCAAACTCAACTCCCCTCAAAGTTAAAGGATAATATAGGAAAATTACCCAATATATCCCATGCATCCATGTCCCATGCATGATAAGCTTACAAAGGAGACACCTCGTGTAATAACGTCAACGTGTTGCTGTAATTATTTTACACAGCTTTTAGCTTTTAACTTGTTGCTTTTAACACACGCAACATTTCCTGTGGTGCAGTAGGCTTATACTACACCGCTCTGTGTAACTCAGAGGTTGTAGGTTCAATTCCCAGCTGGAGTACTACCATTGTACGCCTGAGCAAGGTACTTAACCTGAATTGCTTCAGTAAATATCCAGCTGTACAAACGGACTGCATGTAAAGAAATGTAAACTGTAAGTTTCTCTGTATAAGAGCATCTGCTAAATGCATGTAATGCATGGCGAAAGGGATATTCTTTCATATTTTGAGAGATGTCATTGAGTGTTTCAGTTGCGTCTATAACTCCATGTATTGATAAATCCATGGCCATAGTGGTAGGTGAAGAAATATGAGATTGAGTGTGAGATTGCCAGGTTGCTAGACTCAGATCCCCAAGATTTGGGGATTTTTAATTTAACTGCTTAATTTATTGACAATTCCTCTTGCTTAATACTGACACTGGCTTTTTTTTTAAATGACCTGAAAAAAGTGTGGCAGAAATATGATCGGGGCTGTGCAGTAGAAGGTGCCATTTTTGAGACGTTAAACCCGCCTGACTCACTGTGGTCAGTAAAGATCCCATGGAATGTACATAAAGATGTTATTCACAGTGGTCTGGCCTTATTCCCATCCTGGCTCCCTTAACCTGGCCACCTAATCACCACCACTACATTTGGTGTTCCCTGTTCCCTGCATTCCTTGTTTCCTTACCTCTGGCCAAAGAGATTTTCAAATAAATCTGAGCAGGTCCTTGGTTTGTACCATAGAAATGTTTGCATTCACATAAACATAATACTTAATAAGGCAACTTAACATATACAAAAACAAGGCAGCAGAAATGACACATGCCGCCATATGAAGTTTTGTTGAGATACTTGGCTTTCAATGATGGAAGCATGAAAAATTGTGGTCATCTTAGGAGTGGTTGTGGCCGTGGTAATGCACCGTGACTCTATTCAAGCAACCACTCCAGCCACACTGCAGAAGAGTTGGTTGAGAACGCCTTTGTGAGCGAAACAGGGAAATAAAGAACACCTTAAAATGCATTAGTTGTCAGTCTCACTGCGCTTGCCAGCTAGCTATATTTTGCTTTGATGATGAGGATAGCTAGGTGGGAAGCTGTATCATTAGCTGCCTTAGCTTTCTAACTGTGTAACAATAGTCTCTTTGCAATAAACATTGCTAGCCAAATGTTTAGAATGTTGGATGTAACTGGCAACATTTATTTAGTCGTTTTTTTAGTAGTTGTGTGCAAAAGGAAAAATGTGTGTGTGGGAAAAAATAACACCCTCTACACAGAACATCCATCTGAAGGGAGAAGTCAAACATAAACCTCAGTTCAAGACTCAACAAGAAACAAAAATTCATCACTTTACTGTCAGCTGGAATAAAAGCCTTCAGAATCCCCTGTTGTTTTTTTTCATATGCATTCACTTGTTTGTTAGTTCATTTCGCATTTTGATGCAAATCAGCAACGGCTCGAGTTAAAGCGCATTTAATCTTCCCGTTCTTTCATCCTTTTGACTTTGCCAGCGGAGCGCCGCTGTGCCTTTTGTGCAAACGTGAACGCGTGGAAGTAATGGTCGGAACATTAGGGGGCACAAGAAGATGTTGAATAATACCTTTTAATCACTGCATTTCACGTGAATGGAAGGTCTGAAATAAAGGTCCTGCACACTCTCTTGCCCATATTCTGATCCGTGTATGTTCTAGGCACGAGCTGGGTGACAGTTACCCAACGCGACGGCGACGTTTTTCCACCGCAGAGCTGGGACAAGACGGCTTGTTTAGGTTGGTTTTGGGTGGATTTCAGGTATCTTCGTTATCACGCTGACCCGTGTCAGCTTTGTGTCAGGTGAGTTGTGGGTAAAGGCTGGTGTGCTCCGTAACTATATTGCTTCCATCGACGTTGGCATTAAAAACATACAGAGAACATAAATAAAGGTGAAAGTAGGAAGCCACTATAGGTACATAGAACTTAATATGGATTCACATTTTAAATAAAAATTACTATTGGCTTGTAAACAAAATCTAAGCAAGTGGTTTCCACCTGGGCAGATGCCAGCATTGAGTGGTATGGATTCACTCAATGTTTGTCCTCAACTTTGATACACAACTAAATGCAAGGGCTACTATTTCTCTTCCCGGTTTGGCAATTTCAGCGATCACCAAAATGCACAAATTAAAGAAAAAAAGTTTGCATAGACAAAGGTAACAATTGCATTTTATTTTACATTATACATTATTGTCACATCAAAATGTTAACTGAATCCAGGCCGGTCATGTTCTATGGCTCTGGTAGTAGACGATGCAATGGAATACCAATGTCTCTCTGGGCCAGACAGCTTTTGCTCCAGAGCATGCTAACTTGTATTTAGCTCTAGTGGGGAGTGCTTTTCTGTTGTCTTTTATTTGGGGGCAGGGGGTTATCTGATGTAACTTTGCAGTGCAATCATTTGCACTTTGATTATAATGCTTCTCCTAGACCGGATAAAGCAAACAATCATGTGAAGTCTCGCCACAAGAAAACGATCTAAATCAGTACCAGTCGAATGGAAAGATGAACCTTAAAAAGCTGAGAGAAACAGCCAGCTCTCTCTCCCTGAACTAAAATATCCGAAGCTTGTTCTTGATTTTATACGACTTGTTCCAATCATGGTACTCTTCCGCTGTCTCTCAACACTGTCCCAAATTCCAGCCAGCCAAAATAATATTTAGATTCCAGTGTTTCACAAGCACAGTAACCTATTCTTGTGATCTCAATAGTAAAAACAACTAAAAACTGCATCTATTTAAAATAGTTGTTTTACGTTTGTTGAAAGCTAGTGCCAGGGCTTGCCTATAATGGAAATGTATTCACCACTGATGTCAAGTCTAAAAAATGAGGATGACAAAAAAAAAATGCCCTCTATTTGTTGAAACATTCCAGCATCCAGCATCCAGCATTCTGGCACTCTGTGTTTTCACTAAGGCAGTTACGGTCAGCCGGTGGCATGCTTTTGTTTCCATTTAAAAAGTCTCTGTAAACTGTCTTTGACTGTTCAACTCAGCTTATCGACTGAGTTGCACAGCATCCAGTTAACAGCTTTTACGACCACTCATGTTACGAGCACTGCAACTGGCAAAGCTGGCCTAAACAAGGGAGTCCTGATTTTTTTTCCACCTGGTCTCAGGAAGAGTCATTCGACGACGCCAGAGTAGAAGACTCACGTTTTTTGGAGATGTGCTTCACCTGAAACACGGAAGTGCTGTCCCCAGAGATTGACTGGCGATGCTTAGTCGATAGAAAAGCCATAAGTCATCGCAGATGACTTCATCAACATGCAGGAAATGTGTATGGAGGGGTGTTGAAAAAAGCATTAATTTTAAGGCTCAGACAGAGCACACTAAGACAAGTGCTGCTGTATTTTAACAGCCAAGTTCCACACAGTGCATAATGGATTATGTTAATTGGCGCGACACCGCAGCTACATCAACACTAAAGGATGCGTGTTGTTAGTGTTTTGAAAATACCCCCAAACCCCTATGGGGGGAGAACAAAGGCTCTACTTTCCATAGCATTCCCGAGGCCCCCCATTAGTGCTCCCCGTGAAAATGATGGATCTGTCACACTGCCCCACAATTTCATGGCTTGTTTACAGTTCGCTTACGAGTCCCGTTCGCTGCAGAGGGGCAAGATGTGCCCTTTCCGCCTGCAGTCTAAAAAAAAAGGGTGGGGGCAGAGCTTCATAAGGGGGATGATCTGGGGACACACGCCGGAACGGGCCCTGTGACACGAAGTGTGGCCTCGGAAGCGGGGGAGTCTCTGTCTCGGCCCGCCGCCGTGATTGATGCCCCCGCAGAACTAATTCTGCATTTCTGGGAGTCGGGCGCATACCTTTTAGAGAGACAGAGATAAATTGGCCTATTAGGAAATGCGATCACATTTCCTTCTTAGGGCCTCGGAGATGTGCTCGCCGCCCCAGCCAACCACCCCACCACCCCACCACCCCCCACCACCCCCACTGTCCTGGACCATTGACTGTAAAAAAACAAAACATGTACCTGGGACACCCTCTGCAGAACACACTGTCGGAATTGCACCCTGCTCCCTGGAGGAACTATGTGGCCTAAAAGAATTGTCAAAAGGGCTGCCCACTTCCTGCGGAGCAAGGCCGAGCCACTTCTCTCGATGCGGCGATTCAGGGTAATCACCAGCAGGGCTGGAATTCATATTTATGTCTTTCGCACAAAGGCACTCACAGCAAATGGAGCCTGCTGTTAGGCTCTAATGGTTTCTAGAGGTGGAGGTGTGAAATCTGCCCATTACCATGAAAGCCTATGTCAGGCTCCCTCCTTGTGTCACCCAGCCCTGTAGCCTGGGGAGGTGTCCTGAGAAAGGAGGCGAATTTAGTTTTCAAAGAAAAAAAACTATTTCGCCTCGGCATTGTTTGCCCTTCAGGGCTCAACCAACCAGTTCTGCTCACAAGTAACCCCCCCCCCCCTCCTCCCCCCACCTCTCCACAGTGCCAGAGAAGATAATCTGCCTTAATTGAATGCTGTGGTCTTCTGTATAAACATTATTCTTTACCAAGATGTTTTCCAGGAAAGTTAAGAATGTGAATGTGTCTTGTACTGCTTTGTCCTGAGGACTGCAATATTTTCCTTCCTGCGATAAACCGAAAAAAACCCCAAAAACATTTAAGCTTCAAGTGGGACAAGGCCATCGTTTATTTTGCACGTAAACATGCTTAGTTTTCTTCAAAGCCAAATCAATTCAGTTTGTAAATTCTGGACAAATGATTCCCTCCGCTGTGCTTGTGAATGTTCTGCACCAGGAACAATAAATAAGTAATTGCATTACATTGTTTACTTCTTTGGTAGATGCCCTGATTCAGGACGACTTCCATAGCTTATATTCTACATATTATCTATTTATACAGCTGGGTACTTACTGTAGAGATTCAGGTTAAGTCCCCTGACAAAGGGCATGCCGTCAGTTCCCCACTTGGGGAATACAACACATACCTTTTGTTTACAAGGCTAGTTGCTTTACCATTTCCTTTTCTGTAGCCAGACTGCCACTGGTGTTATTAATTATTATTCACACGTATCCACGCGACTGCAGCGGTACCACTTTCTGTGCTATATAATAACGCTCTATTAGCAGAAGAAATAGGTATGAGTCTAAATGTGCAAGAGGGAGATGGAGTACAACGCCGCTAATCAAGCTGTATCTCTGAACTTTGCCACTCAAGGTATCTTCCTGCTTCCTGTTTAGGTTTCCCACAAGTTGCTATTTCAGACCACAATTGTTGGAGCACTTCCCCTTGGCTGGACCAGTCCCAATCACAATATGATCGGCCGGCTAATCACGGGCGGACAAAGCACTGCCGTCGAGGTCACAAGACCATGCTTACAGAGGTCGGAAGGGCGTGGTGGCGCTCTAAGGGGTCTGCGGGGCAAAGATAAATTTTCAAGGGCTTCCTTTTATTTTGTCTTTTTACACAGTGACCCTGCGCTGAGTTGCAACCTCATTCTGAGTCACAGGGGCAGCAGTCTTTGAATCACTCCTATCTCTATATCTAGATACGGACTGACAAGACAAACTCACCAGCGTTCCCCTCGGCAATGTGCATAGCAGAAGTGGAGATGTGGTAGACTACTTTTAAGTAAATACTTTGAACATTATGTAACACGATATCCTCTTTCCAAATGAAGGACACAAACGGATGTAAAGCAGATTTGATTTGATTTAGGTTGATGTTTTTCCTGTTCACACCGAGACATGACAGGGAAATGATTCGTGCTTAAGTACCACATTTCTGTTGTGTCAAGATATATTTTATCTATGCATAAATTGACATAATGGGTTCATGATGAGTTTCAATTATTATTAGGGAAGAATCCTGTTCTCAGAGCCAAACCCCAGGCCATGTGATAACTACAGTGACTACAGTCCCCCTGCACTCTGGATGGGAGAGAAACAACTGAGTTTCATTTCAACATTATTGTGCCAGCTGAGGCTTCGTTGACTGGGCCACACACATCACAAACAGGAAGTGCTAATCAAAGTCAGACTGGCCATAGGTGCCGCTTGCAATGAAGGAAACTCCCCAAACGACTATAATGGGCTTCATTAGAATCGCTTCTGCCCCTAGCCATGAGCCACTGAGCGCAGACAGCGACTGACACTTTACTTCACTTTGCGTGAGTGTTCAGTGCCCAGAACAATACAGAGGCAGGAAGTCAGGGCTGTGATCCACATCAACTGATATCAAGGAAATCAGAGCTTGAGATGGAGAGAACTAACTGCATCATAAATAGTTGAAAAAGTGATAGAATCTTGCATTTATTTATTTTTCTCTGGAAAAGTTTATTTTATTTTTCTGAAATCCTGGCTACTTTGCGCAATTAACATCAACTTCTGAAGTCGCATATCTGTGGACAATTTCTCAAGCAAATTCCCTTTCTCAAGTTTCCTGAATATTTCCCCCTTTGAACAGAAGCTATCTTTGAATTAGAGTGCTTTTTTAAAGAGCAGTCAATGAGCTGTCAAAATCTATTTTCCTCTTGCCTGGTTCTGCTAAGTTCGATTGTATCAAGGCTCCAAACGGCTTTTATGATTTTAATGTGGCTATTTACTTATTCATGACAATGGGCAGGGACAATTAAGAGATAGAAAAAAGACTAAACTACATAAAGGAAATCAATGCCTGGGCTATTTTTATTTTATATCCCAGCAAAAAAAGGGAAGCTACAGGGGAATGAGAGCTGTGGAAGTTGCACAGCAGCAGTCAAATGAAAATCAGCAGATGAGAGATATTGCTGGCGACCTGCAAACATGAGATAAATCTTGCCATTAAATAAAAAAATTATAATGGCAATACATTTTAATTCTGGGAAAAAGGGTCTGTCTTGTGCTTTTTGCCATGTTAATGGTTGCTGTATGATTTGCAATACTGGAAAGGAAATCCATTTTTATGTTAAAATGGTACTGAGTAGCTACTCAGTTAAAACTATGTTTTCTTCAACCTTAACTCCATTGCTTTTTCGAGGGGAACCTTTTCCCCCATTGTGCATTGTGTATATTCTGCAATAAGCTTTGAAAACCCTCCTTGAGAGAAGTACTTGGTTGTAGCAGATAAACACAGTCGCTACTGTAATTGTGCCCCTCTTTCCATAAAATCCCATTAAAATACTACGCCGTAGATTTTTTTATAACACTGTTGTCATGCCGTTGTTTAATCTTTCCTGAAAGCCCAACATTAGAGCCACAATGGCTCCTTTTGATGCCGTGCTTTAAATATTGGACAACAAGCGAATTGCTCATTCTTGCAGTTCCTAAATAATTTATGGCATATTTTCTACCCTATAATTACACAGGCCCCAGGCCGGAGCCACACTGTAATAAACCGTTTCGTTTTACTGCCTACAGGTCCTCTCCAACAACTGTACTATTCTTTCCTTCTTTCACCAGTAAACAATATGCCGTGCACAACTTTCAAAGTGATAATTCTGTCAAATAAGAGTCTGCAGTCGTAAAAAAAGATGCAAACCATCAGTAATTTGGAAGTGTAGTCTATATCAATGATCAGACATTAACTCAATATTGCCAGACAATTATGTATTATGTAATTATCTTGCAATGCATTTAATATAAAAAACATTAAGTGACACACATTAAGTACACATACGATTTTCTGGCATACTTTTTCAGGTATTATGGAAGCTATGACAATATCCATTTGTTGCAGACCTGAAAATGTCAACTCAGGCAACCTCAGCCGCAGGCAATTTGAGTAAAAGGCATGGCAAGGTTTTGATCTTCACTTCTTTTGTAGCCTCGGTTCATTATTGGTATCTATGTCAAACAAGACAACAAATGAATTAGTTAAGAAATGTATTGAAAGCCTTTGATTATCATCCATTACAAAGTTTGTTGGATGTAACAAAAAGGTTCACTTCAATGTGTTTACCTCATAGACTGGCAGGAACTGGCATCATCTCTCATAAACATTTCTCTAAACAGTTTCAACAGGCTTGACAATAAAATGTATGTTTAGCTGCAATTACACAACTGCCAGTATGCATTTCAGTCCAAGAGAAAATAGGCATAATAGCCTATGAATTTGAATATATTAAAGTAGATCAATATTATAACACTATAAAGATTTTTAAATGAGGATACAGAAAAAAGAACCTATAAATCCATTCCTCAGATTAAAAAAATATATTTTCGCTTTTCCCAGAGTGGCTAAATTGAAATTCAAAACAACACCATCTGCAAACACATTGGAATCATTTTATTTTCTGCAAAGTGCATGCAAGTGAAGTTGAATTATAAAATGCCATAAATATACAATGACATCTAACTTGGAGAGAGTCAAAGTTTGAACCTCGAAAGGGAAGGAAACGCACAAAGTTTCTCACTGCTTGATCGCTTCGATAGAAAATCCAAAAAGAACAGGCCGTGTAAACAAAGGCAGAGCACAACACACAACCGCCTCCAGTAATAGCACCCAAGGTTGGATTCTGTCGAGCGCGAGACAATCAATCATAATATTGGTCTACTGAGACTGGCTTTATGCTACATTGGGGATGTAATTACGACATGAAGTCTACCTTTCATGCCCCTATAAAGTGTAGGCCCAGCCTGCCTTTTCAAAAATGTGGGATCTTGTGTTTGGGCTCCCCACACATAACCATAAAAAACATAAAACAAACAGGCTCGCGTGGCGCGTACGCACTGCTGTGATGACTTTGGTCATCCTGGGTGTTTCCACTGTTGGAGTGTGCATATCCTTCTCACCATTTCGAGAAATGACTCAACAAACTCGAGGAATTCTCACATTTCCATTTCTCGGGTTTTGAATAATGTGCAATATCTTTTGCTGCCAACCGAGTATAAATCCAACCAATTTGAATATCGTAAATCTCCTTTGTGATATAAAGTGTTTTGCTTAATATATATACTGTATGTGAATTTATTTTGGAATAGATAAGACTGAATGCACTAAATCAACAAAATGTTCCATTCAAAAAGAGTCCGAGCTTCATTAAATATGGAACATATTCTTCAGAAAAATGTAATAAATGTAAACAGTCAATTGGTTCCATTTGCTTAACACATTTAATGTCGTCCATCTGCCACGCATTTTGCAATGATAATGCATTACGTTGGGGTATTAAAGCCGGGAACCATAAAATTACTCCGGATAACTATAGATTTTGAAGTGACAGTTAAAACTTCAAGAAAGGTCACACGTGCCAATGAAATCTCATTGGGTTCTCATATAGCGAACGTGGGATGTCTGCCGTTCATTGAAGTCATGGTCTGATTGCTTTTCATTACAAAGTAATCATTTAGTCTGTATTTTCCCGGCACTAAGATTGTAGCAGCGCAGGCAGTCACGGAGAAATGCTTTTGGAAAGCCCCCGCTTTGCAATTAATTTGGGCCTGAAAATAACCGGCCTTCTGGTAGCTGCTCTTGCAAAAGCTTGACGCAGCATCGCTGTCCTTTATTAAATATTGATCGTCAGATCAGAGACGTTAGCACAGTGACCCCGACCATAAAATGTAAGCATACATACCATGCTTACATCAGACCGTACATAAATCTCGGAAATCGCATATGAATATTTATGACCATTTACAGTGCCAAAACACCCTATATTTTACACTCAAATAACATTGTGTATAAACATAACATAGAATAACACATACACACACATATACGATGGCACCTCTGCTGAAATATGAATCGCAGATTACTGGAGCATAGATTATCACCTTAATGTATTTACCTTAAGTGACACTTCGTTCATTATGAAACAAAATATAAAGACTTGAAGGGGGTACAATCCAAACATCTTTGTCATCCGTAACTATTCGTTAGCATAAACAGTAACCTAATAGTGGAACTGTTGAATGTTAACTGGCCAGCAACTGGCTCGTGACGGATTGTGTCAAGAAGAGATGTGACTAACAGCGTCTGGAATTGTCTGGAGCTGTGTTGGCTATTCGTTTTCAGCGTTGAAGGACAACACATGATGAGGGAAATGCACACGCTATAAATAGCCGTTCTTCAACGTACTTGAGAAAGGAGAAAAGGCCTCATAAGGGTTATCAACCACTCTGCAAAGGTTATCAGAATTGATGTTTCCCACAGTTCTTTTAGAAAACAACCCCCCAAAAAATAGAAAACAACAGATAAAATCAAATCACAAGCTCACAGCCTCAAGGTGAACATTATCACACCAATATTTTATGATCTTCTATTTCATTTTTTAACGGACCACAAAACTCAGTTAGAAACTCACACTCACTCACCTAAAAACAGATTAAAATCTAAAAGGTGCTATGATGAATGCCATTGCTTCAGACACATTGAGATCTCTGGGACTTTGGATATGATGAATGTCATTACTTTAGCTCAATAAAGATCTGTGGGTTGTGTTTTTGTCTGATTTTGAAAGATTCCTCTGGCAGCATTTTCATTTCAGTTAATGCCAGTGACCTTTTGTTTCCGATTATACAGTCTGTCGCCATGCCATAACGCAGCCCTGGTGTATCTGCTATTCATTGGACTTAATTTAATTTTGGACTAAACCTAAGAAAAATACATAGAAAATAAACCAGTAAGAATGTTGGCAATAACTAAGGAGTGAGTGACCAGTGATTTGTGATGGGTTCACTCATAAACAAGTGAATTACTGTTTGTATTATACATGAGGCATGACAACCTTTCTCAATATTTTTTCATACAGTTGGAAAAGGGTTTTGCTGCAGCAGTGATTAAAATATCTTAAAGTTGCTGTTTGCGGGAGACAGGAGACAGAACTTATGTACATGACTACACACTTATTCCATTACTTTTTCAGAGGGGTCGGAATGTGTGGAGAACTGGCAACTTCAAAGCAGTGTGTAAGCTTCAGGAAATCTTTAGGAATTTGGACCCAACTGCACCACTGACAGTTGCTATCACAGAATTACACAATGTGCGCCTCTTGGTTAAAGACAGGTATTCTTGGTCAGCTGCCTCTAGGAGTAAATTTTGCTATTTTGGTGTAATAA
Source organism: Aldrovandia affinis (assembly GCA_029706075.1). NCBI lineage: Eukaryota > Metazoa > Chordata > Actinopteri > Notacanthiformes > Halosauridae > Aldrovandia > Aldrovandia affinis. The sequence continues at coordinate 3,978,605 of JAINUG010000068.1, read as the reverse complement.
GGCTAATGAACCACTTATGTGTTATCAGGCCAGTTAATTTGTGTGTACTATTGATCCCTGTTGAAATGGGAAGGCCGTGGCCCATGTCCTACCTCTTTATCCAATAGGCTAATCCCTTCTTTGAGATAAAAAAACTGACTTAATATTGACACAGACTATCTGTTTGCAAGGTATTCTGAGTACATGTTTTTTGGTATCTACTGACAACCAGGAGTATCGAATGCTCCTAGGACGATCGTGTGGAGCGCAAGCATAATAAAACGAGGTCTAACAGTAATATCAAATAACACTTGAACAAACACTTTCCTAAAGCGGCAGGTTTTATGACATAAACTAGAGCATAAAAGCAATCGTCTACCCAGACTGAATTTATTGGTAGATCTATACAAGTCATGCGGTAATGCTCCTCCATGCCTCGCATAATGTGGGATAGGGGATAGACCAGAAGCCTAGCTTTAATCACAAACTCATGTGGATCTTTCCGAAGGTGATTTTTCATTGTCAGAGAGACTTTACTGCATAGTTTACGGCTTCGGTGAAACGTTGCCCCTAACCCCGCGATGAATTAAATATGAGCGCTGTGAAGATGTGCTGAACTTCATCAGAAGTAAGTCCATCAGAATCTAGAGAGAACGGTCTCTTGCTGCAGGCTGTCGTGGAATTAATTTTCCCTTCCCAACCACTGGAACATAGGCTCGCTTATCCCACCCGTGTGTCAGTAAGACTGTCCACGTGAGACAAGCCTGACACACAGGTGGTAAGAGGACACCTAGCAACAGAAATGTCCTCACCTTCATATGATGTCATAGTATGATGATGAAATAGAATTATTCGAATTATTTAGAAAAAATTATTATATATATATAGGAATCTTGGAATTTGAAATAATTCATGTATGACACACTCTAGTCTCATCCCATAGTTTCATATTATGATTCAAATGTGATACATCCTCTACCAGACCAGCCCTGGTCGTTAGCCTGATCGGAGGCGGCATTTGGCTGTCCACCTCCGGGGGAGGGAGGAGGGAGAGCCGGCACGGGTCCGTCGAGGAGAAGGTTAAGGCGTCCGTGGAAGAATTCCCGTCTCGGAAGAGGCGGGAACAATCGGCCAGGAATGTGTGTCTCGCTCCCGGAGGACGGGCGGTGGACTCATGGGGGTGGGGAATTGAAATAAATAGATAGTTTTAATTGGCAACCAAATTGGGAGAAAAACAGGAAAAAATCTGAAATAAATGTATTAAAAAAATAAAAAATAAAAATGTGATACATCGACGCAGTGGGAAGCAAACCTGGACTCGATCTGTAGTTGAACTGGAGCGGTCTTTATGGCGACAAGACATGGCTCACTTTATATACATAAAACCGATTTTGCAGGAGGGCGAGGTTCACTGTAGTTCAAGGGGCTTCCACGCTGTAGGCTTTTTATTCCCGATGAGAACTGCATGGATGGCACAGCTGCCCATTAACGAATCAGGGGAGAAAGAACCGCTGGTGAAATCAAATCTCCCTGCCTTCTGAGAACACACTGCAGGCTTCCCCATCGAATCAGCCTGTTGCTTTTCCCAGAGAGCTTGCTCGGCCCCATCACACAATCAGGATATTTTACAGACGTGTGAGATTAACCCTCGAGAGCCTAAGACGCTTTAACAAAAATGCTTAACACATGCTTTTATACATGCATTTTAGCATCTGTGTGCCTGACTCTAGTATGAACCCCCACTGCATTGCATCAGCAAGCCAAACTATTTTAGAGCCCTTGTTGAAAGTATTCTCTGTTTACTTTTCCTCTGGAAATAGCATGAATTTGTTTATTCAAACAATAAATATACAATACAAACAAAAATAAAATAAAATAAAATAACCCTGTCGGTACCAATAATACCAACATACTATGAAAATAAAATGTTGAAATGAGAATAAAAATTCAATAAAATACTTATTTTGATTTAAAATAGAGTACTTAAAGTGTTGTGCATGAGTATTTTTGTATGTCGCTTTGGATAAAAGCGTCTGCTAAATGATTGTATTGTATTGTATTGTATTGTATGGTAGTATTGACACTGGCTGGAAATGGCCCTGAAAAGACCATTTGAAAACGACTCACATAAGCTTGAAAATCTCCTGCATACATTTTTGGTAGTTAACTATGTTATACAGTATATCTCACGTGATCTTATCAAATATGTAAAACACAATATTATCACGGTATTCAATCAAGATTTGGTTCATTTGGAACAGTACACCAAGGATACGGGAGAAATGAAATGAAGATACAGCTGGTGTAATGTAAGACCACACTGTTGGGCAGGTGAATCACTTTGGTGTTTGTATTTCATTGTCTTGACTTTTCTCTGCTTCTGTTTCCTTTCCCCACTTAAAAGAAGCCTTTTCCCTGCTGAAGAAAACAATACAGTTGACTTTTCCCCTCCCTTTGGTGCGATATCTCCGCCACACTATTAGGAGTGGTTGCCTTCCCTGTCAGAAATCCAATCTTCAGAGGCCCTGGTCCCTTGGCAGCCTGTTTGTCAACAGCATTCAGCACAGCTGTGAAACCAATCGGCCGAGTGCAAAGCCACCCCCCCTCACACACACACACCCTACGGTGCCAGAGCCTGGTGCCCCCACAACCCCGTTTGCCTGCTGGCACCCTTGCCCCTTGTGGCCACTGGCCAGGGCAGTGGCAGAGACGGTCCTGTACCGCGCCAAAGGTGGAGGGGTGAAATAAATAAATAAATAAACCTTTAAGGGTTGCCACGGCAACCACACACAGCCCTACAACAACAGACTGGTTGACCAGGATTCTCATAACTTGCTGTAGCTGTCTGGATTTAATTGGGAGTAGGAGAAAGCCCCACTCTGCCCATCCTTTTATTTTTTTTGCCGCATGTTACACAGATCAACAGGTAAAGCTCAGCAGGTTGAGAAGTGGCATCAGCTGCCAGTGGTGCCTCAGTTGGGTGGGATATTTAAAGTCCCCATTCATTCCTCTCCCACACAGACAGCTTGCTTTGTTGGATTTGAGTGGGGCAAAGCCAGGGAGACATCAACACATTTTGATTTTTGAAGAGTTTTGGTTTTGATTAACTACAACTGGACACAATTTTGAGGCCTTGAAATATTGAAGCATTTCACATGAGGTAATGCAAGGAGAGCAACGATTCACCCAAAACAGGCCAGAAAACAAAAAACAAGCATATTGTTGATACATCACCGCCTTAACTAGGGCGCAAATCTAACTCGCGCGGCATAAGCAATCAGCTATTTTTAGAAACATGGCATGATACTGCAGCTATATGAAAAAGGTCATATATCCCTTTGACTTTATAAAGAAGGCTCCAACGCAACCCCCGAAATGCAAGGATAAGAACAGCTGTGGGAAATCTGCGGTATGTAAGGGAAAGCACTTTAATGGCAGGAAAAACCTACCTCACGGATAAATGGCTTGGCAACGGAATAGAGTTGGAACACAGTGCTCCATTATTTTGAAGGAACATCTGAGTCACGTGTGAAGACATTGGTTTATAAGTAAGCATAAGGATGCACACGAGCCGAGTGACGGAGCACCAGCTGTCGGACAGTCAACCCCGGGTATCTAATTCGAGCCCGAAGGCTTGGTTTATAGAGAAAACTGTGAGCGATCGTATAAAACAGACCGACCGTCTCGACATTTTGATTTGATTTTGATTTATAATTACTATAGGCTACGAAGTACGCATAATGTCAGGCTAAGGGTCTGCAAGCTATTTGTTTGAAATAAAAAACCATGAACAAATTAACTCCACTCTCACCGAAGAATAATGTTATCTATACATCTTATTTCAACAATCTCGGTAGGCCTACACACTGTAAGGATAGACCTATTCATGGTCAAAATTAATGTCTCAGTGAAGACGGTGTTATTATTTTTTATAATCAACATGCATACAGTGAAAATGCCCAAGCCATGGAGTAGGGCAAAATAATAACCAAACAGAAACTGCACATTAACAAATGTAACTTAGTAATGTAACTCCCTCATCAAAAATGTATGACTTTGCGATATTATCTTCTATCATGCAATATTGCATCATAAAATATTTGTGTTTTATTAAGGAGCTATTTGTCAATTGATCCAAACAAAATGAGTTTCGAGTAAGATTTAACCTGTCTCTTAAACATATTAGGCTTTTATGGCCTGAAGAATATTATCGAGTGTATTGCGTTTAATAAAGACTAAAAAACAAAAAACAAATATACTACAATTTATGACCTTGTTTTACAAGTAGCTATCAGCAATTTGCATGTGATTTTGCAGTTTGATCGTATTTTAATAAATTATACTACATGTACATCAACTTGGATGTTTCGTTTGCTTTCTTTTGGAGGAGATGTTTATTTAAGGAATATTATTTTACACGATTTATTTAATTTTGTGTTAGAAATAGATAACGGGGGATTGATCACTATTATGCCATCCGAGATTATGCTGGATGAATTGTTGTTTAAATAAAACCAGTGAAATGGTATTTGGATTGACGTTTCACATATAAACAAACGCGTTGGCTTTTCATACAACGCGTCCACAAAAGCAAAAATGCAAACAAATGCAAACACAAACATAAAACACGCAAAATGTACAGACGACATGCTTCTCAGCGTTTGTGACATTGATCTGTTACAAACGAGATTGTCAACCATGTTGTGCCTCTTTACCAATGCTTTCAGTAGAGGGCGACATTGACTACTTTTACAAAATGATTGTCGAGTTGCCGAATTACAGAATTTAGCAAGGGAAGCATTCCCCTTTAAATAAAGTCCATATCTGTATACGAACGCCAGGCCTAATTAAATCGAATAAGTCACCAGATCACTGTGCTTTCATTATATGCACAGTGAGATAAACGGGACAAGAATTTTCTCAAAGGAAACCACTGTTTGCTGTGCTTTTCTGGGACTGCGTTTAACGCCATAAGTGTATTAGTAGTGTTGGGAGATGGCACCGCTAAATGTGCGCTTTATTGCACCTTCACTACTTGGCTAACATTATCAGTAACGTAATATGATTTGGAAACAATTTTAGAATGATCAGCATACCTCATGTGGGAATTCCCGCAATGTCTAATTAGGTCCTTGGGCAGCACGGAGTCCTCACTATATAGACACCCAAGATGATTCAAGTCTGTTCCAGGGACTGTTGGTATCAGGACAGTTGAATGACAGCACAAATACAAACCTTTCGATGCGATAACAGTAAAGATGGTTGAGAATGTTGTATTTAGCCAGTATGTGTCAATGTGAAAGGGAGAAAATATAATGCATACGATTAAGAAATAAATCCAAAACATTGTATCATATTTAGATACATCTGCTTCCAGGATTAGTATGGAGCGCTGGGACTCTTACCAGAGATATTAATGGTGATACTGGATGAGGACCCTCGAAGTTTGCTGTGATTGGCTGGGAGTACGGGGCTGTCCTTCGCTTGCCTGTGCATCAGATTACACTTGCAGTTTGAGCGAGAAGGGGCGTAGTTTCAAAGACTCATGCAAGTGCGCTTTGCTGTAACCAGAGTCATAGCTCTCGAGCGCGAGCACCATCCAAATGACTGTTGGATGCGACTTTAATTCTTGTTCTTTGAATCATTTGCACGTGAAATTGAACGAGATACCGATCCCTCTGCAGTGAATGAAACCAGAACACCGCGGACTTTTGGAATACGCAGTACATTACAGACTTCGCACTTGGCTTGTAATGCACAAGGCACGACGGAGAGGAGCATGTTTTGAGAAAATTCAAGTAATTGGCGTTTTGCTGCACAGGAGTCTGGAAGGATAACGATTACAGAACCCGGGAGCCAATTAAAGACTTTCAGGATTCGTCGCGCTTAATGCCGTGGAGAAATATATTGATGGAGCACTTTGGACAGACATAGCAAAACATTTTTTGGAGTTATTTTTTCCTTCCAAATGTTCACCCTCGGCTTTTGCAACAGAATGGATTTGTATTTACTAATTTAGTCGAGAGACAGTGAGCTATACGCAACGCATACAATCATTCTGGTAAATGGGCAAATAATTACAGCGAAATCAAGGAAGCGAGAACCCGGTTTTGAATGATACACGGCAAAGAAAACATTGAGGATCGGCAGATCGACCGTACTCTCGCACAAGCAACTGTGGTCGCGACTGTGGAGCGTACACACTACCTGTCTCCAAATCGTATGCTAACCGCTTCACTGTGAGCTAAAAGAAGAGGCAACTTATGGAACTTGATGAATTGAGTTAATCAACCATATATGTATTGGTTGATTTCAACGCAGCGGTATTTACTTAAAAAAGCCATTCCGAATATCATAAACACAAATATAATAGGATTTATCTGCCTATTCGTAAACCCACTGCATTTCAAAATTGCCTACAATTGAAACAAGGACACGCATACAACAAGGGGAGTGTGCAATAATAACAAGACTTGTAAAGATTTATTTTTTTGTGTTGATTATCCCTTGCCACCGGCGAGCTAGTTCGCAAGCCGAACACTCTTCATGCTACGTTACTGATTTGGGTAAAACAAAAAAATCTAGTGGATTTACACCGTAGCCTATACATTGCTTTGAATGATCAAATCGCGTAGTTGATTTGACACATACACTACAACGAGAATGGCAGGCAGCGGGTGCTATTGGAAGTATTACCTCTGGATTTTAACAGCCATGTGCAGATCTGCGTTACCAGCGGCGAAATCTCTGGACTTCGTGCTCTGGAGCTCGCAAAATTTCAAGTAAGTTGAATGAACGTTATGGCTATTTGTAAGGCTGAGATGAGGTGTTTTACATTTTGAAATGGATAGTTATCTGCTACATATATTAGACATCAGCTAGTGTTCAGTAGTTGACGAGCTCTGTATGGACGGGCTTTCGTACCGAAATATAGCCTACTTAAGTTCATAATGCATGATCTAGGTGCAGAATAAGCTGCAGCGCGCGCACTCGGCGCGGCGACGTGATGTTGGATGCTTAAAAGTAGCATACAGTGTAGATCACTGAACCCGATGACTTGTTGTGTTGCTCCCAAGCGTAGCCTACATTTACACGTCCCTACAAAGAAATTAAACGACAACTCGAAAACAATGTATGAAACAGCTGCAGCCTACGTGAGTTGTTCGTAAGTAAGAATTAAGAGTAACGTCAAGCAATGCATAGTTAAACCAGGTAAACTGAAAAGCGCTGTTTCAAAGGTATCACCAAAAGCGCTTCCCTACGATATTCCATTGTAATTATAAATGATTTAAATGAAAATCGAATGTCACGGGAAATGTTTTTTTACGAAGTCCTAGGCTATATACTGCAACGGTGGCAGTGATGGGTGTATTTTTATGGACGATCTACCAGGCAACATACGTATTTTCTGCTCATGAAAATTGTATGCGCAAACTCCCGAGTAATCGTTTCATGTCCAAGCAATAGCTATCGGCTTTTGGTGTCTATAATGGATCAGCGTTTAGATAAAATCGAGGTTTAAACCTTGAGAATGCTTCTGTCATATTTTCTACCTTAAGGTTTGTAAAGTAGAATCTATTGTACAATACTATTAAGTGGCACAGACGTTTTACATTTTTAATGTTCGGTCAATTTGCTGCCCAAGTGAAAATCTTTTTTGTTGACAGGACTTTAAATGTGAATTTTGCCAATTGCGTTTATATTGTAGTTTGGCTACCTATATTGGTTTATACATTTCGATTAGTGATTCATTTTTTACTAATTTAATTTAGTACATTTTAAGTCATCTAATTACGTATATGTTGGAGAAAATCATCAGAGAACGTTGAGCATTAAGCATAGTGGAATTTAGTATAGATTGTCATATTGTGCTATGTCTCAATGCCCTGTCCATGGAATGTATTTAAAATATGTATGGTCATAGCCGTATTACTCACTATAATGATGTAATTTAGCAATAGCCTACTTTAATGGCGCTCATTTTTGCTGAGTTGATTCTGGGGTCAATATTTCGGGTTATAGGTAAGTATAATGAGTATAATGCGTATACACACACACACATATATATATATATATATATATATATAGAGAGAGAGAGAGTTAACTTATTTTTATGACTTATCATTCATTTTCATTTTTCATCAATTTTTAAAAGGATAGCCTTGCATTGCTGGTACATTTCCCTGCGTTTTACATTTCACAAGTTCAATTCAGGCATACATTAAGAGATTAGCACTGTAAGGCAGATATTTAATTTAATTAAAACACTTAAGAAATATTTTAAAAGAAATATAGTAAATATACATGCATTTCTGAAAGTTGCATGTAGAATTGAGTGCTCTAAAACAATGCTTTCTAAAAGTTAGTTTAGTATAATCAATGTTTATTATTGTATTGATACATTTATGTATCACTGTATACAAATATTTTATCAACATGATAGGATTTTAAATACTTTTATATTGCTGTTTGAATAATTACATTATTAGCACAGTAGCAAAATACTTAAAACATAACTAGTATGCATAATTTATACTTGTGAATTTATATCACTGATTAAGCAATCCTTTTGGAGCAGAATGACATGTTGCTATGCCTAGTTTTAAGTGCCAAGTCAATGGCGTTTGGAGGGCTTTGTTCATGTTGAAATATGCAAAAGTATTCAGGGCTCCCAAATTTGGAAGCCTGGTGAGAACTGGTCGTGAAATGCAGCAAAACAGGTGTGAAAATAAACGCCATGTTGTTTTAAAACAGTTGGTGGTGTTTTTCTCCAGTTAGTTGCTATTTGTTTGCTTATCCCACCAAGTGGTGTTGTTTTGTCTACTAATACCCTCGCACCTGATAGATCTGGCAGATTTGCGGCCTTCACGGGTTTGTCCTCAATGACACTTGAATGGCGATTGCTGGTCTTCGAGAAGATGACCAGAGAAGTGACTTCAAATGGCCTATTGTGACATGTTCAGGTGAACGTGAAAATCAGTTCGACTTTTTCCCCCATTGTTACAGATCAATGGTGGTCATCAAAATGTGCCACAATGCACACATTTTCAACATAATTATAATAATAATCATTATTATTATTATTCAGTTTATATTACAGTGCGAGGTTCTGAAAAGTATAGATTTCTGTACATTTCACACAGTAATCATTCACAAATGCACATAAGTACAGCTTTAGCGTATTTAGAGGAACGCAGCAGCCATTTTCTACAAACAGATCACATGACGGGTTTGATGTTTTGTAGTTATGATTATTGTAGTTTGTGATCAGGTCATTGCAGAGATTAGTGGTGAACAATGTTAGGTGGGTCCACGAAGTCAATAAATAGCTCTGGATTCTCAACTCTTAAATTTGTGAAACTCAAATATAGCTTATTTGAAGCCAAACTGTGCGCCAGTGTTTTCCCTCTGCAACAAAAAAAGAAAGGATCATAATCCTCTAGCATTACTAGCTTTCCCACTCATATGTTTGTCTTTGTCCGTGCGTGACCGTATCGGCTCAATCTACTCGTTCCCGTGCATCTTTTAGCCAGAGCGCTGTCAGAGGACGGTCTCTTTTCCTCAGAGTGTCGTCAGAGTGAATTGTGAGATGGGCTGAGGTTGCTCTTTTGAGGGAAGCTAAGTAAACATCGTTTGAATTCCCGTTGGCTGTAATGGTTTTATGACTGGAGGTGATGGTCCAGAAGAGGAGGCTTAGAGATGTCTGACTCTAAAACAGACATATGGAATAACACTACCCCCGTGCTCGGGCTGGTAAATCACTCTCCAAAGAGGCTTACGAGGCTTTCCACAGTAATTCCATGCAGATCAGCTCTCCAGTTTTTTTTTTTTTTCTTTTTTGAAGACCCATTTCTCTCAGGGCCCAGTTTCGAAATTTATTGGCCTTTATTTGGCTGCGTATGAAAGCACTTTTCCCCAGTGGCCCTAAAATTAACAATTTTTTTACTTCTAGTGACACATTTACTCTGTAATTTTCTCATTAGCTCAATGCTCCTGCTGTGTGGGTTCAAAGTTTAAAAGCCCCAAAGTCCTCCCTTTAGAGCCTTTTGTGTGGGTGGACATGGACTTAATAAATATATCGTCTGCATGTTTCAGACCTGTCAGATGTAGGTTAACCATCGATAAAGCTACGTTCGCAGCAGAATGTATCGTTCAGGCCATTTAACTGCCGTAATAGTAACGCTGTTGCATTCAACTCACAGGTACTGGATTGCATTTGTAATGCCTGACTTGTGGGCCTACGCTCTGGTGATCTTTATGCGCTACGAGTTTAATGACCTAAATTTGTCGAAGAGCGCTCTGCGTACTTGTGTTTGTCTTTTAAGGCAGCACGGCCGTACATTTTGAATTTCTAAAAGCAATGCAAAGGCCAGAGTCAAATGGCAGTGAGGGTCTTTAGATTTTGAGAGTCAATTGGAAAAACTGCAAGTCCAATGTGACAGCATATAAGCACCGGGTTTCAAAGGAATAATGGAAATAACCATCATACCGCTTTTTGTATGGTAAGAATTTTACTATTGGGAGGACAAAAACATGTGTGTACTTGAAGTGCCTCGAGGGACTCTTTGCAAGAAATAACCCCATGAGTGTTTGGTTCAACAAACCAAACAAATAGAATACATTGTCTTGCTGTGACAAACCAAAAACCTTCCCAGAGTATTTTCTCGTACTTATTACACTGTTCTGAGGAATTTTGTGCTCATGATGATATTTAAATAAAAGATAACTTTATTATTTTGGGGGAGAATAGGCAGTGCGTGCTACAATAGCAGCTGGTTAGAAATACATTTTGAAGGAAGAACAGTTGAAGGCCGCATACTGTTCCACTGCTGCAGATTTGAAGAATGTCTGTCTGACCTTTTGCGTAAAATAGATGAAATTTCTACAGCGGTAAATGCTACTCAGTTTCATGTATACCATTAACTAGAAATGGTAGATGTTTTCCAAGAAATCATAATTTCTGAATATTTTGGCTCAACATGTATTGATTCATATTCAACCAAACATGTAGAGAAGTCAGTGTGGCCCACTTCACATGGAAATGATTTTTTTGCCTTTTGTATTCCAATAATCGCTGGTGCCAAAATAAAAAGTGCATAGATTCAAATGTTTTTTTTTTTGTTTAGTTTTTTTGATTATTAGAAGCCCATTTAGATCTTTACCGAATGGTTGTCTGTTTCTCAGCTTTAAAAAGTTACTAAAGAGGGAAATAGATTGCAATCTTATTGATTTATGATGTACAAACCTATTTAGATCTAATTTCTCAAGAGTGAGAGAGAGACTATAATTTGGAGGGAATAGAAAAATCTGTCTTTCATTACCAAAGGCGATTTTGTAAGTTCCTAATAGAACTGAGCTTGTTAACAACATTAAAGTGATTTACGTTCATTTAAATCTGCCACTTTAAAACAGCCAGTGACCTCTGGCTCTTGACACCCCCGCAGAAAAGATCATGTTTCGTTTCAGGGCGTTTATACTTTTGCGCTTTTCACCAAACTTTGGAAATGTATCAGCTGGTCCCTTGCAGTGAATGCATATGATGGGATTTACAAGTGTGGTATAGTGACAATAATTTAGTGTTTAGTTCTATTCTTTGGGGTGATCCCATTCTCTCCCCAGGTCGGTATCTCACCAGAACATGAAGAAAGTATCTAGTCTGTCATGTAGATTTACAGCTCTTTGGATCCTGTTCCTGCTTTGGAGACCAGCGCTGCTAAAACTAATAAATTTATGCTGCCATCGTTTTCCCTCCTGAGAACAATAACAATACAGTCCTACCTTGCACTTCCAGATAGGTCCTGAATTATGTTTCGGAGGATGCTGAGCAGGTGTTGGCCAGTTATGTTGCACTGAGTTTGCAGTTTTTTTCTCCAGACAATTACTAAAATATTCTCCCTACCAATTTGACTTGATATCTCTGAGCACGTCACTTTAATGTCTCTCAGCATTTAGCCAATAAGCCTTTCTTTCAACAGGTTGGTGAATTGAGAGGCAGCAGGATGTTTAACAACTGGTTCTCGTAGACACCGTAGATATGCACAATTTCAATTGTGTAAGACTATAGCATGTGATTTGTTATTCAAAATTTGGACCGTTCAAACTAACACTTGCCTGTAGCGATGAGACAAAAATATCAGATTATTTGAATGATGGTGATTAATTATTTCTTTGATTCAGTATTCAAGTTATTTTAACTTAGCAAAAATTTGAGAAACATCTAGAGTTTTGTTTCTAGTCAATATTCACGAAGATACGTAATATTCACGTAAATCCAGAGATAATTCAATTGCAATTGAATGCAAATCTCTTACAGCGAGTCATTATTTACAAATAAATAAATAAATCATTATTTACAAATAAAATAAATTAAATATTCAAATGACAAATTTTGGGGGAAAAATACTTGTTTGCTTTTTTGCAATGATTTGCTTTGGTTGTAATATAGCCTAGCAGAAGAACCGTAAGCACCCTTTTTACACTTAGAACTTGAACTACAAAACTGTAAGCTTGTAAAGTTCCACTTCATGTTTCCCTTGCATGTCCTTTTTGTTTTATCTTTTATCGAGCCTAAAATTTGCCATCTGATATGATCATAGATAGCTAGAATTATGAAATAGCTTTTACAAGAAACGTTGCTATGGTCATTGCAAACGTATATCATTAAACAATCATTCTCTGCCAGTCTTTATACTCTTTTTCTAAAAGAGGTAAGATAAGCAGTTTTACTATTTTGACTGAACAAGTCATTCACTAAATGAATGATTTCTGGTAATACGTATCAGTGATTTTTATTTTATTTTTAATACTTGTCAGTGTAAAGTTCTAAAAGTTGATGGGATGTCTGTGTCATTGCACACCAAGGACCCCGTCTGGGAAGTTGGGTGCCCACAGTCTGCCTGAACAAGCTACATATGAATTGTACTCCTCAGACTCAATGTCTGTGTGAGCTTAAGTGGTGGACTGGTGGAAAAGTAACCGTTTGACCCCAAGCAAATTGGGCATTCAAATTGGGAGAAAATAGGGTAGTGACATTTAAAATAAATACATGAATATTGCAAGTGCTAATGTTTTTAATTTTTACTTTTGGGTAACTGCTCAAGTGAAGTCCATTGCTAGACAGTTCACATTTACCCATTAGCTGTCATGGCAACACTCACTGGCAGCATTCTCAGAATGAGAGAAATGGAAATATGTGGATTCTATTTTTGAATTATGACACTTACGAGCACACCCCCTTAGATACGTCTCTGCACTCAGCTCATTAGCGTCGGATCTGAGGAGTACTCAGTTTAAAATTACTGAGCCATGACTGTGCCCATAGTCATAGTTGTGATGCAAAAATATGGAAAGAAATGGAAAGAATGAGCAGTTGTGAATGATTCCTATCGATTCGGTGTTTTAATTAGTCGCCGACAAGGAATGTGTCTCTCCCAGGTGTTTCCATTAGATGGGCTTTCTTCCGCTCGCAAATTCGAACCGGCATCATGTATAATGAATGCCGGAGCTATTGAGCTCTCCTGTGTTTAATGCATTAAAGTCAGCCCTGCTCAACTGTGCCATCCTGATCAATGTTTCTGTGATTAAAAGTGACATTCGCGGGATTAACTTTGTCACACCGTAAATAGGCAGTGCCAACCTTCCAGCTCTTTAATAAACCCTCGGCCGCGCACTGCTTCTGAGCTGTAGTTTGCACAAGAATGGGACTCCCTCAACAAGTGTCACAAGAGTGCTTCTTTTTTTTTTTTTCTCCTGCCGCCCGGGCTCCCAGGTTCTGATTCCGTTTCACGGGATTCCAGATTTATCACAAAGAGCTGGAGGGCTTAGAGCCACCTCAGGATGGCTTAGCCCACAAATGAAGAGAGTGAAACTGGCCATTGTGGGATTAGGCACTCTTAATATTCCACTTGTGGAAAGCAACCGGCCTGTCTCCTCGAAGGATCGTCTGGGTCTGGGCCTCTTAACGGGCTGCCCGGGTTCCTTTTGAGGCTGCGGACCCCCACGCTAAGCACCGCGACTTAGAATTTCAGAGCAAGAAGCAGCGTAGTCTGTCGCTCATCTATCTGCATCGCTTCGGCTCAGCCATTTAGCAAGAAATGGGTAGGCCTGCAAAAGTACCATACGCAATGGCTTAAATGACCTTGGTGCACAGCACACATTTTGCTGTTTTCATCGTGTGCATTTGGGATTCCTTATTCCAACTTCCACCTCTTGTAGCATACGCGGTGTGTGTGTGTGTTTTTATAAACGGAAGTCTTTGATTTATCACGTCTAAAATGTTAATTTTCATTATTTCATGTTTAGTGACTCACAGCAGTAGGAGATAATGGCACCATTCAGCATTTCTTCAAAGTTGATATACACATGGTCGACACATTAAAGGCTTATCCTGGAATTGGTCACCAGTTCAGGGAGAAAATGTGCATTCTATTAGTCAACACATCAGATAATACATTGGATCAGAGCTGTTCAACTTCAGTTCCGGAGGCCCCGATGTAACAATTTTCCAGCAACTTTCCAGGTTCCAGTTAGTAAACCAGTCCGTTCTCAGAACTAGGGAAGGAAGTAAACTCAGCCAAGACAAGTCATTAGACAGTGGTAGCTAAATAGCTGTCTGGAACAAAAGCCCAGACACAGAAATATAGCCCTGGGTTAGTTTTAGCCACATTACTTATTGTGTTAAACAGAGCTTTTAAATAATGAAAACGGCAAATATTTAAAATATTTTCCTGCTGTAAATCATTGCATCTTGAATGTTTCTGATTTCAAATATATTAAGACCTTTGAAAATGTACTGTCTTTGACCAGTGCATTTGATGCATTTTAAATTATTCTTTATTTTGGTGTCCGGGGAAAAGATTGTGTCAAAACCATCTATTTTTACCAACTGTTTCTGACTGCATCTCTATGCAGAAACAGGCTTGACCAAAGGTTAAGGAGAAGAGCAGGCTAATTATCACTAACATCTCTGCTGCATAAATGCATAGACGAAATGGCAATATTCAGTAGGAGTTTTGTTATTTCCCAAAATAAATATGTAAAGTAACCTTTCTTCCTCAATGGACCTTTAACAGATGACCTCGAGCAGAAATCCCATCGTGGAGCATGTTTTATCCTGTTGGTTTTAGCCTTTCTGTGTCAGTTTGGTGCATTTTCTGAAGGTCATAACTAAGTCAATTGCTCTAGGTTTAGATTCATGCAAGAACTTGTACTACAAACGGAGGTCTGTGTCTCCCCACAGCACTGAAATGGTGAGTTAACCTTTTCTGCTATTCATTATCAGACGGCTTGTTATTTTCACTGGCTTTTTACATGTTTTCTAATAAAGCCATTCTAAATCCTACATCCTGTTTAAATACTCTCATGAAAAAGCCTAGATTACTCTAAGAAATGAGCTTTAGGTGCCCAGATTTTGGCAAACGTCGAACTTCGCTGCTGAACTCTTAATTGCCCCTGTCGTTAAGAGACATGGAGCTAATTGCACAGAAACCCAGGAGTTGATTGTTCACCAAAATCTCCTTAATTGTCAACCAGAGGATAAACATTTTTTAAAATCAAGTCCAATTAGACTTAGCCACAATCATTGACTGGAGAAATTAAATTTGTGCAAAACACAAAATGACTCGAAAAGCATTCATTTCCCATTCCATTGGCAATGTGCCTTTAATGTTTTTGTTTTTTTGTGAGGAAACTTGTTTTGAGGTATGTTTTGTCTGAATCTTTCACATTTCATATGTCCCCACCTCTTTTAAGGTCCCAGTTCAACATCCTAACAGCTTATCGGCCTTCTTTTATCTCTCTTATGCCTGGTACTTTTACCTTTTCAAAAAGGGCAAATTCCACTTTTCTTATGTTTTTAACTGCATCTTGACTGCAGTTTTCAGTTTTCTGCATTTATTTCATTCAAGGCAATGACTAATAATCCTTGGGAATTTAATTGAAATGATCAATAGTATGCAGTACGTGATGGAGTTTTCTCTTAATAGACCGTTTCATTAATATAACATCTTATATCTCATTCATTTGGCTCTACCAAGCAAACCTATCAAAAACCTAATCTCACACCCAGCTCCATGGACCATGGGCTGGTCACTGTAAAGCATTGAGCCTGCACTACACATGCAAACGACAACAGATGTTGGATCTCAGAAGAAAAGGACAGACAAATGGCCGCTTCGTCAGACTGCCTGGCAAGAAAAATCACACACATAAATCTGACAACTGTACTTCCCTTCACTGATATTCGACATATGTTTGTCCTCCTCCCCCCGCTACACTTTTAGTTTATGAGACAATCTGTGCTCTGTCACAAGGACGGTCCACCCCATGTCTCTTTTTGGCATCAGAAGATTTTGTTTTTTACGTGCATAATTATCCTTGCTTTACTGCAGACATGCTGTTTCATTTTGATGAGGAATGTTTGTCGTATTCCAGCTAAGAGAAGGACCCAGATTATTATAATGTGCGCTGACAGTTCTAGGGCTAAAGTGCTGAGTGCTCGAAATAGAACACGTTTCCATAGTGCACCTGTACATTTTCTGCCACTCCTCCAAACCTTCCTATTTTTACATTTGGAGTTTTAGCAGTTTCGGTGTTTCTCTGGCAGCGGGGGCCACTGCCTTTGGTTGCGGCGGCGATCGTGTGAGAGCTGCATACAGAATGGCGAGGTACAGAGTTTTTACAGACAGCCATGCAGACAGGCAGAGAGGTTTGATCTTTGAATGGAGAGGACAACAGTCGGGAAACTCCTGCGTTCCTTCTCAAGGGAACGGGCGATGGAACGGATGGACCTGACAGCCGTTCCAAAGCCCATTAGAACCCACATTTCAGAGCAAATTCAACTGAATGGATGATACCTTTCCTGCTGGGCCCACTCCTCTGTAAGTGTGTCACGGCGCCAGATGGACGCTTGCTCACACAATTCTAATGATTAATTATAAAACAGCCCTAATCTACATAGCACATAAGTATGGCATACGTGGAAACTAGCATGGGCGGTTGGAAATTGCAGCACATGGGCCTTGGCATTCGTCACTCCCGACCGGCCCTTGGCGGCACGGGAGATTATTTTATTGCATTTATTATTTATTTATTTATTCGCGAACGTCCATTTTGAGGGATTTGTCATCCTTTAAGTGCACACTACGTCAGCTTGGAGCCATCGCGAGTTTGATTTATCACAGCGGATTTCGAGCCCCTTTTGTCCTGCCTATCCTTACGGCGGCCCCTTGATGCAGTAAGCAGCCCTGACATCACAAAAGCCAGCGCTCCTCTGTGTCTGTAAAGCCAGGGGTCTCTTTCTGCCACCTTTAACCCATTCTGCCAGAGTCGCGATGGCCTCCCTCGCTTGTTGCTATGCAAATGCCCAGCGTGAAAGGGGGTACCCCAGCCTTTTTGCACAGGATGAAGGGGGGGAAAAAAGATGGATTAAAAGTCACGCTGTTAACGCCCCATCTCGGCTCCCGAGGACCGACGGGTCCAAACCGCCAAGCGCCTTGGCAGCTGTGAAGGCCAGCTCAATGGCTTCTCTCCGGGAAGCCACGACTGATCCGCGTACTCTCTTTCACTGCACACAAGCCCTGCAAAAGCAACTTGCACGCACACCCAGAAACCTCAACTCAGACACTCCCTTTATTCCTTTCAGCGGAGAAGCCTTTTACATACTCTTGCAGACCCTTGTAAGTTGTGTTCTTTAAAAACATTTTGAAGACGTTTAAGGTCTGCGTTTAATATTTCACTTAAGTTTGGGCTAGCTGTGTCAGGTTAGCGAATTTAATGGAAAAAAACGATTGTTTGAAAAATGTAGGCAATAGTGCATTATCATTCAGTGTTGACTTTACATTGATTTTGACTTTTATATGCAAATTGTTATGGTAGTTATACTTTGCAAAAATTGAAATGTAAGGTATTTGGGGAAAAAAACATAATGTGGATTTAATTCTATTGCAGTTTGGATGGTCTCTTGACTCCATATGTCTGCAGGCAGATGTACGTGGGATGAAAGCTGGAGGGATTTGACGTCCCGTAATTGAATTATTTTGATTGCACACTTGATTGATGGAGTCAAACGTTCAGAGATTTCTCACAGTTTTTGTTTGGATTTTTTTTAGACAACAACCCGGCGATCAGAGAGATTAGCCTCTGAAACATAAGCATTTGTTTTGAAAAGCGGTGAGCCACCAGGTTAAAGTTTCAGGAAATGGCATACAGTTAAACCTTGCCAAAGCCATCTTAAGTTTCCTCACAGTGCAAAAAAAAAATATTTTCGGAGGAAGTGTTTTAAAAAAATAAATAAAAAAAGACATGACTGAGGATGCTGTGTCCCTGGAGCGTATCTCTGAATTGTCAGCCGGGAGTTTAGAGCAGAGATTGCAGAAATGGGCTCTGAGGGGCTTAGCTGATGCCACTGAGGATGAAACCGCTTGTCCCAGTGTCATGCAGTCACTAGGTCTTACAGTGTTAAAATAAAAATTAACTCACTTTGAACTTCAGGTTTACCCCCTTCAGAATGCATTCTCAGCTGAACGGGACAACGAGTCTCTGACCCTGAGATGTGCATATTTGCTGACACAAGACGTAAAAAGAAAAGCAGTTGCTTGATCACCCCCTAGTACAGCATCATTAAGAGGCTAATAATTATTAATCTATTCTGGCCCTTTGACCAAACATCTACGCCACTCTGAGCAACATCAAACAGGCCCTTGAAGTGAGAGTTACTGTTGTGTGATGGCTGGCTAGGCCTCCAGGACCAGGAAGGTTGAGGCCCAACCCCCAGGGTCTGATGTGTACCCATCACTGCCATTGTATTGAGAGGCACTTCAGTAGCCTTGTGATGGCCTCGCCAACAAACCACACCAGGAAGAGGTTCCAGTGGAACCCCATTATCGTTTGCTTTTCAGTTACATTGCGGAAGAGGCCGCATAGAACTCAACCTTGCACCGTTCCTTCCATAGAACTCAATAGTGATATCCCTATCTGAGTATGAGTACAAGTTAGACAGTTCCATTGAAGTAGTCATGTTGTACAGTGCTTAGTTTGTGTATATTATTACAAGTACTAACAGGAGCCCTGGAAATTATCTGAGTACGGCTCTTCTGTGCCATTGATTTGCTGTCAAAACTCCGTTACGCAACGATGTTGAATTAGAGTAGATCATCACCAAATGCATTTGGAATTTCAGTGATGAAAGCTCTTAAGGACTGACGGATTCTCCATGCTGTCAGCTATTTCCCAAGGAGAATCCGGCCCTTAATTAGTGCCTTGGAAAGTGCAGACTGACACCCTTTGGGGATGCAAGTTTTTTCTGGTTATCCTCATTATTCCCCAATTCATCTGTCATACATACTGCCTGACCTGAAATATGACCTCTGGCTCTGCTCCTTAGGGAGGGTAGGTTTAAACAAGGCCCCATCTAGACTCCCTAACCTGAGGCACAAACGGGGACCGAACCCTCAACGCTGAACATATCTGAGAGCCAGCCCAGGTGGTCGCTGAACCAGAAATGCTAAGTAGCTTTGCGCAAAGGTCTTTACATTTTTTTCATCAAAGGGTCCAGTTCCTTTGACAGGTAACGGGAAGTCTTTACACGGGGATGCGTTTCCTCCCCGAGAAGACATCCTAGTATAGGAACGTAAATCGCAACGTACTAAATAGTTGGCGTGTATACTTATCCTTGAAATGCACCGAAAAAAATATGGAAAAATAGGTTAGATGAGCTTCTACGCTGATGTCCCCTTTGCTAGTAGCAGTATCACTGTTACTTATAGTTCACATTTTTTGATCAAAGATGCATATTCAATATTTCATGGGAAAAGGAACATAGTTGATAAATGAAGTTTCTTCGTCTTTGATTGTGGGGTGTTTTCCTGCCTCGTGTGCAATGCTGCCAGGGGGTGGGTCAGGGTAGGTGTGTGTGTGGGGGTGGGGGTCAGTGACGGGGCCAGAGGTTGCCTCTGTAGTCCCCCTTCCCTGCCCCCCTGGTCTACAAGCACAGGCTTGCCAATGATTACCTCAGGCATTTATTTCTCTGACGTTTTGTTTCTGATTGCCCAGTTGGAGCATTAGCTATTCCCAATAAGGAAATTGGTGAAAAGCATGGCGCAATTGGTACATTTTCTCTTAAAATAAGCGAAAACTTGCTACGAGATGCTCTCCACTGTCCAATCCCTCTCCTAATGATCCCTGAGGTTTTAAAATGAGTCCAACTAAATAATTGGTTTATAAGGGAGGCGAGGTATCTCTGAAAACTGAACTCTTCCAAAATATTGTGTGGGCATTAGGGTTGCCAGCTGCTTGCCAAATGCTATTATTGTACGTCAGCATTTTCCATTACAGAGCATGATTTGAAAAATTGCCTGCATGCATTGTCTGGCTCAGTACCCAAAATGTATTCAGTTTTTGTGAGTCCCCCACCCACCCCTCGAGTTCATAATTTTCTTCAAAGAGAACCAAATTATATAAAACATCACATTTTAAAACTGCCATACACATCCACACACACTAAACGAATTGAAGGTAGTGCATCCTTTTCAAATGTATAAACTCAACTTCCTTTCTGAATTTTTGTTTCCCAGATACATTTCCCTCTGCTATAATTCATGCGTGAATTGAATTCAAGGGAACCCAGAAAAAAAAAAAAGATTGCAATATGAAAACAAAACCGCAAGGAAAACATATGCAGTATTGTGTTTTCACACCCCGACGAGTTTACCCGATGTGAGTTTGAACTGGGCGGGTAAACTGTGCTCTTGAGACCATATAGAGATACAATAAATTTGCTACTAGTTTTGTTTGGGTATTTGTTTAGTCATGCTTGCTAATGACTGTTGAAACTGGGTTGAATGACATGCTACTTCACCAGTTGTGAGTATTCGGTAAATAAACTATTCACATTAATCACGTAAGTATGCAGCCTTCAAAAAAGGAACATCTCAAGGGCTTATAGGTAGTTCTCTGGTAGGGTATTGGCTTCCTTATATATTTTGCAGATTCTTTTAAGGCTGGCGTTTGGGGATAGGGATTTTCTCCAGCAGACATTCCCTACACTATATTATATGGCTGTAAACACCTTCTCCTCTGCCTCAAACTTGCAGTCACCTGCTACATCCTCAAGGGTACCCTATAGCATTTGAATCAATCAATAGTGGCCAAGCACTTTAAATAAACAGAAAGGATGCCCACACTCAGGAGCTATTCCAGTGTAAATGAGACTTTTTTTTGTTTGGTTTCCAAAGCCAACAGTAAAAGCCAGTGATACTCCTTAGAAAAGCGGAGGACCCCCTACAGCTTCTGGCTAGGTCTTGTCTCCTCTTTGATATTTTTTTCCCTTCTCTTGAGAAGGGCATTGCTCCAAGCGTGAAACGGCTTGAGGTTCAAAGCCTACACTTGTTCCGAGATTACGGACGAATAAAAGATGCCCAGCATTATCTGCGTCGCAGGAGAGGAGAAAAAGACGACCGGGAGATAATTGGATCTGACTACCTTTTTAGAGTCTAATACAACACAGCCTGTTCAAAGGCAATCTGTTGGCTGCAGGCTTCAAGACAGGGCCTCGCTTCGCACTCAGTGCGACGTGGCTTTGAAGGCAGAATATTACGGCCATGGTATTCTCTGCATTTGGTATTAGTTCCCCCCGACACAGTGGCCACTCTGTGTTCTGGTCAAGTGGTTCGGAATAGTGCGTGTCCAAAGTCACATTGCGAGGCAAGGGTGCAGCTGTTTCCACAAAAGGGAAGGCAGAGGGGGTAGATGGAGGCTCCGGTGTCAGCGCGGCAGAGCCCCAGCGAGATTAAGGGCAAGTATCAGTTGCAGATGGCGTTAATAGCGATAATATAGCTTTCCTAATAGCACGTATTTCCCCCAGCGCCCTAAAGCTTTTCTCCGGCTGTCGTTCCAAAACAAAAACAAATGCTTTGCCGCAAAGGCTGCCGTTTTAAAAACGGGAATGGCGAAACCTGGCGAAAGCACAAAGGAACCTGGGCGAGAATGTTCCGTCTGCCCCAGAAGTTAATGTAAGAGACGGAGATCTGTTATCAGTGTTTTGCACAGAAGCGATATTTTACTAGATATACCACCTGTATCACGGCTTTGTATTAGTTTCACTGATTTTACTCCGGGGAGATTTTAAGAATATGATAAAATAAGAATGTTTGATGATGAGAACAGGAAATATGGCCCTTATAGGCTCATTACCTTGTACCTAGCACTGTGTCAACTGCAGGCATTGAACACCCAAAATGATCTCCGCTTATACTACATGACCTGCAAAGCCAGTCCACGCATTGAAAAACTTTGCGTGAAAAAATACTTCCTGATATCAGTGACTGATAAAACTTGCCTTTAACTAAGTTACAATTAAGATCCTTGTTCTGCTGACAGAACACAAACCAAAGTATTTCTCCAATTTAGCACATTCTAATTTCTATTGAAATTTTGGAGTCTATCTAAATCATCCTGTGTTATTTTAGTAGCTTCCAAACTGTTTGCCAAACGTGTTCTGGAGCTAGGTGAGCTTGATGAACAAGGACTGCGCTCCTGGGTCCTTTAGGTTTTTAGAGCAGATTTTCAATAGATTACAAAGATTTTCTGCCACTTCTGTGAATGGGTGGGGAGTGTGAATCAATATGCACACCCTCTAAAAAGATGTTAAAGCAAGGAGGACACATTTTCGACAATGCCACATCAAAGAAACAAACCAAACCAAAAAAGAACATCTAGATCTAAAACATGGCTACATTTTTAAGGACAACAGTGTAGTTGGAAATAAACTGTATTCATAATGAGTTGTTCACAATGGATATGCCTAACACATTGTTTCCGTAACATAGCCCACAGATTTTTATACTACACCATCAAAGTTATTTCTGGATTGCAAAAAAATCTATAAAATACATAACAGATGGATTAAACAAAATCAGCGTGTGCCCATAACTTGCAGGGATGCTTAAAAGTCAACAGCATGGCCTCCCATGTCATACTACCCAGTATTTGTAAACGCCTATGGAATTACTCTCCATAAATATGTAAATCTAAACCTTCTTTTCATCGAAACGCAGATGATGAAGGCCAACGTGCACTGTAATATATGCAGACCAAAAGGTATTGCTGTCACGAGGCCTCTTTGACTGACTGCTTAAACTGTTTTTCTGCTCCACAGCCTCCATGTTATTTAGATAATTGTCAGAGTCTAGAACAAATGGAAAGTGTGTATACTCCACAGTAATAATTACGCTTCGCTTACGTTATCATTTCCTGCAACCGCCACATGCAGTCCCAGATTTTGTGTGGTACGCACGTACATGCAATTTGTCTTTATTGCTGAGTCTCAGACCACATTGTACAGTAAAGACAAGTAAAATTAACCCAGAATGCAAAACACCGGTCTCATCCTTTGCCCCCCACCCCCCTTACTCTGATTCCTTTTCAACCAACAGCCTTAAAAGGGTCAACGTTTTTTGAGGGACGGATTTGGCCTCGCGCCTCCTTGCGGCTTGTTTCTGCAGAAGGGTGGAATGACATTAGCATTTAGGTGGAAAGGGCCAGGCCTATCTCTCTGGTTGATTGTTGACAAAGGAAGGCTATTGCCTTCACACACCGTCGCCACAAGTCATAGGAATGAAATAAAACGTAAAAAGAGAATCGCATTATTCCTGCTTCAACTAGCAACTTCTGCCCGCTGACCAAAAACAAAAAAAGTCCCCAAATTCCCCTGAACTGTACTGCCTAGCTGGAGAAGCGTTGCAGTGGATTATCCTCTTGCCCCAGGGGAGAAATAGAGTCGTCTTTCACAGTGACAGGCTGTCATTGAAGGCTCATTGTTCTCAGGCCAGTACGCATTGTTCTTAGGCAGCGTTGCTGATGCTTTGCCTCACTCTAAACGTGAAGTTTGGGTGTTAATAATGACCAAATCCTCCTACATGGTATCAGTTGGTCAGTGTTTGATGGTTTAATTGGGAATATTCCAGCAATAAAAACATTTGCTGTGAAGGAAACAACCAAAAAAAAACACCTTGTTCTTAAATGTACATGAGCGCAGCAGCGACTGTGACTCTTGTAATTGAAACAGAATTTGTACAAAAGGTTTTAAATGCGTGTTTACAGCAATTCTGATATCGAAATGAAAACAAATAGGTGTACATTTGTAAGTTTTCATTAAGTTCATCGGAGCGTGGCAGTGTTTTCGGCTGTGACTAGATGAAGCGGGCACAGAAACTGCCCCTTGACTCACTCGTCTGACTCACTGGGCGAGAGCTTACCATGTAAAACTACTTTCTTACCACTAGAGGGCAAAAGGACAGCCAAGTAGTCACAGCCTTAGAGCAGCTCCCATTTGTTTTAGGTTTTTTTTCCGATCCTCATGAGAAAATAAATGCTGCTCCTAACACAACACTAACGTGAGAGAACCTGGAAGAACACGGTCTGCCCAACGGACGGTTTAATTGTGACACTTAAAAAAGTGCTACATACACTCCTGTAAACCAATATTATTTTGTTACCTTGAAAATGGGCTCATGTTTAGACCTGGTATTGAGGTGGCTGGGTTTTTTTGTTTGTTTTTTTATAATCCTCTGTAAGTATAATTTGTCCCCAGGGCAGATCACCGTCCTTATTATTATATTTTTTCCCAGAGATAAATTCGCCTGTGGTTACTATGCGGTGAGCCTTCGCTCGAGAAAGATTTCAAAGGTTATCTGCTAAGACTTGTTCTGAACCAGATGCTGAGGCTCAGGATTTGAGTCTGGAAGGTTGTTGGTAAGATAATGGAAGGAGTATCCACACCCTGAATTGTCTATGTGGGGGTGGGGGTGGGAGAGACACATCGGTCTCATAATGGCTCATATCTACAGACTAATTATTTCTGTCTTGCAGGCTTGTTCATTAATATCCTCTCGGTTCTTCTTCTCTAGGATATCAAACGCGATCGATGACAATGATTGCGCTCCTGTTATTTTCCCATAAACAAGTGACTGTCTTTGGGAGGTTTGGCAGACCAGACTTGTTGGGGCAGGTTGAAGGCCTCATCAAGGGAAATATGGAAATTGCTCATTTCTTTGAGGGGGGGGGGGAGGGGAGGGGGAGGGGGGAGCCCCCACTTTTTTTGCTGTTATCTATGCTCTACTGAAAGCACTCTAGCAACTTAAAACCCAATGCAGGTGGGAAGTGACATTTTAAAGTTGGCCTCTCCGGCAGGTTTCGTCTGCCACTAGTCAGCCAAGTAAAACCTGTTTATTTGACTTGTTGTTGAGTGCTGTCATTTATCCCCTCGCATTTCAGGCAGACATACCGTAGAGTGCTGATGCAAAATACTTTGTCAATGAGACCGCCATTGTTCCTAGAAGAGGCAGAATCCAGGACCGCTCACTAAATTTAGACCACTCTCAATCACCTTAAATATTCACTGCGGTAAAATGTCACTGAACAAAATTAAACATGCTTCATCATTGTGAAAGGTCCGTGTCCCCCTGAAGCACAGTTTAAATATCTCTCTCTGAAAATACACAGATGGTAGGCATATAGGCTAGAAAAGAACACTTGTGTCATGGCATTGTGAATTACATAATGTTTACATGTCAAAGGATTACACATATGAAGTGTTTACACAAATTGAACAAATGAGAAGTGTCTGTTAGGGAGGACGTGATCAAACTCCGCGTTACGCGACCGCAATTATAGCCGTTGCCTGCAGGTTCAAGAGACAATGCAACCCGATTCCATTAAGAACTTTAGCAGAGGCTTGGAGATTGATGGGTAATTTCCAGGGATGGTGATATTCATCTTCCGCCACTGACATATAGCCTATGCCAAATTCTGCCAGGTGAAGTGGTTACGCATTTAGCACACGTGATCAAACTCGGGGCATTGAAACCTTGAAAAGGTCGCAGCCTCGCAAAAAACATTACCAGCAGTCCTTTCAGAATGGAGGAAGTAATAACAAAGCAGCCAAGACGACGCCAGACTGTAGCAAAGGTGTTTCCGTGTGTTGTCACCGCGTGCTAATTTTTCGTCGTCTAGCATCAACAGGACTCTCATTCTATAGGCAGGTGCTTGTTTTCCGTTTGTCTCTGTCTGTCTGTTAGAGAGAGCGGAGGTTTCTGTTCCTCTCTGCAGTTGCCGTTGAGCTCAATTGTGAAATATGTGGCAAGACTGCGTTCGCATCATGGCGCTGTGCGGTCCAGACCAATCAACGTTCTGCTAGTATTTTCATACTGATAGTTTTGTCATATTGATATTGAACGTTCGTGATGACGGTGATGAAGTTTGGAAGTTAAATGTTGTGTGGCAACCAGAATAACCCTAGTGTTAAAACAATGGAGCCATTTCCAGTCAATTATGCTAATTGACAGCTCCAAACCAAACAAACTTTACTTTTCTCCAAGTTGTTCCATTTAACCCAGAAACCTTGTTTTAACAACCTATTAAAAGCGTATTGATCTTATTACGCCATTCTTTAGTTCCGCTCCAAAGGGGATTAGTTTTTATCTAGGATACGGTTATTGCCGTTCATTTGAATAATGCTGAGCATCTCTTACAATCCCATTTGACTGAGGCCCAACTGAAATGTCGGTTGAAAAAGACCTTTTCGAGGGCCCTAACTTAGAGTTGAGAAGGCCGCGCAAATTACCCACCTCACTCGTATTTAGACTTTTAACTTATTTGTGGAATTAAGTGTCTGCTAGCGAGTTGCCCAAGTTTTCCCAAAATAAAGGCGTGTCTGCAGTTCGGTATTCTGACAAAAAAAAAAATTCTCCAGAAAAAATGTGTGTGCGTAGAAGTCTGAATATGAACGACCTTTTCCACGCAAACTGTTATATTAACTGGAGGAACTTAAGCAGGTGCTTAAGTCGGTAAACTCTGAATAGAGCCCCAACAGCGGCCTCTAAAATGCAAGGTTACATTTACGAGTCTTTGTATTTTTGAAAATTGCTCTTTTCGGTGAGTTACAACAGCAGAAAAATGAATGAAGAGGACAACAAAGCAAATACAGCTTCAAAGCGTTTGCGAAGAAGCACCTCAAGAAGAGGGGGAAGTGTCACAGAGTGGGAAAGCTCACTATAACAGGACGTGAAAAGGGCAGCCCTCGCACAGGTCTTGCGCAGTCAGCGTTTTCAGAAAGCAGTCTTAAGGCTGAGTCTTTTTGCGATTTCACCTGGAAAATGTGTATATGATTTTGATTAGGTCGGAGTCCGAATGTGTCAATAGAATTCGTTTTCTCTGAATTAGATCCAAGAACCTTCGACGTGGAGAGAGCATTGAGTCGCACACTGCAGCGGGGCTTAGACAAAGTCTGAGCCAGTGTCTTTGTCTTATTTTATTGACTCGTGGCCTTTTCTCTACCACTCTGTTTGGTGGGGGGGAGGTGGGAGGGCAAGCGGAAAGGAGACGTATCTGAGGAACATGCGCCAGGAATGCCAAGCTTGTCCAAGGGAGGATGGGAGAAAAAAAATGATTTGTGACAGTTCATCTAAAAACAAAGAAAGACAAATATTGAACACCAGCAGGGGGGTGAAAGGAAATAAATAAAAGTGTTATTCTTCCCCTTATAGTTTGTTCAGTTAGATCATAAATCTTGCCATTCTGTAAGTCGATCTTGTTTTGTCCTTAGCTACCAGCGCCTTGCTGGTGCGTATGGGAATTGTCCTAAGGTCATATGTGTTCTTGAGAGTTATTACCAGCTAGGACTTGCTTGTGGCCTGCCAAGCATGAGAAAGACAAATTGTGCTGCCTTGCAAGAGTCGGACCAGCTAATTGCCACCCCTAGATCTCTGAGGCAGTGCTGGGAACGAGAGGTAGGGAAAGTAAGGTTTCTAGCAAGGTTGGAGTCTTACGAATGCCTCTAGAAAACTGAGCTCAGGATGACTTGCATTTTTTTATTGTGCCATTTTCTCATAAATATGACTTGTGTTTTGCTTTTTGTTAAGAGTGAGCAATCGGACAACTTTATGAGATTCATATAATTGCCCGCAACAAAATGCATTGGTCTCTTTCGACGTGAAAGTTCTACTCCTCGTATCCAGTTGGCTTCCTTCTGCACCCAGCTATTTGGGTTGTTGTGAAAGCTCGCGTCAGTGGCGATCAGATGCTGTGCCGAGACCTCCATTTTGAAAACCGACAAAGTTTGTGCGGCGCACGCTGTTGTAATTATGGCCCAACACGCCCTGTCTGTCTCCAGACGTAATTGAAAATGTGTCATTGGAAGCAAACCACTTTACAGACTCGTTCCTTAGATGTGTGTCGTGGGGAGCACAGATTTGAGGGACCAGGCACCCCTGGAGAAGGCAAACCAACAGGGAGCCTGCACACGGAAGCCAGAACCATTTTTTGTCCATGCAGCCATTTAACACGGCAGTGTGTAAATCTGTAACAATGCAAGGACTGGAACAAACATTTTCTTTCCCCGTGCACTGTTCATGTGAACAGATGTTTGTATCTGTGTAGAGGTGAACGAGCCATTAGAGAAGGACTTCTTTGTGGTCGTCTTTGAATCGTCTCCAAGACGCGGAGGAGAGGGGAGCAGATTGATAAGTAGAAAGCTGAAAGCTGTCATTACCATTCTTTGCCAAGCGTTGGCAGTCAACGGCGGTAATTATTCCCATCATTGCATTGGCGAACTAGATAATTGCCATATTGTATTTTGGGCACCTGAAGATTGATGACTAGGTTGCGAACGGCGACATCGGTTTGGTCAAATGTGCTACGACCGAGGCAAAACCACGGACTCCCAGGTCAGCCTCTCATCGTTTTCTTCTTTTTTTTTCTTTTTTAAGGCAGGTTCTCTTGCCTGGGCATATTGGATATTGGAATAAATTGAGAAACGCCTCATATTTGACTCGGAACATGCAGGGTGTCCTCCCCTTGCAGAGAACATATTAAATTGCCACTCTGCAATATGTATTCTATTGATAAGAAATGAATCCTGATGGTCTTCCCAGGTACTTTATATTCTTCAAAGGAACGGCGCAAAGAGGAATGGGAGAGTTACGGGAACGGGGGTGACAAAAGCAATCTCGTTCCCTGTTGACTCAGCCGACAGGAATACATTAACAGCGTAGCTCCCTGTATCTTGTCGTCGTCTCTTTGGAACTGAGAAAGGGGAGGGGGCGGGGGTAGGCAGGCGTGAGGAAGACTACCCTGCACTTGTTGAAGAGGGGGAGGGGGGGGGGGAGCGCCAGGCACCTAGCACCATCAATCATGTGCTGCTTTTGTCAATGGGAATAATAAGTGTAGCTAGGATCCTGTGCGGCAGCTGGCATAGTCTTACAAGATAAATATTGGGCCTGTGTATTCTTCCCGGCCGTCTTCTTCTCCTCCTGCACTCCTCTCGCTTTGTTACACATCAATAATGAAGGCATTTAAAAGTTGGGGGGCCCCCACCGTCCTAAGCTCCGCCGCTGCAGACGTCTCAATTCGAACTGTCAAAAACGGAAACGCTGCCCCTGAAGATGGACCCACTCCCCCCGCCTCCCCTCCTCCCCTCCTCCCCTCCTCCCTCCCACTTTTTGTCTTCTAGCTACACGTGTTTGTTTTTCGTATTGTGTTTCTTCCTGGCTGTGGTAGGTTAAAGGAAAGACATTCTAAAATGTTTCTGAGGGGTGAAACGCGCATATCCATGTGCAATTCTTCCATCTGCTTTAAATGCAACGAGTCACCAACCTGATTAATGAGAATCTGTAATTCTTTTCTCTTTTTTAATTAAAGGAGTTTGGGTACCGAATTCGGTTACCCCTGGTAACTGAAATTCGAAAGGCAATGAAAATGCTGGCTGGATACAATTTAAATACTATTTATTTGTGATCAAGGGTGTCCCTGAACATGCCTGCAGATACAACATAGTCCAGAGTTTGAGATGGACTCCCCTAGATATGTAATTTTCTTGAATTATCACATGGCAGAATTATCACTGCCTATATTTATTAGCTGTGTTTGTCCTTTGGTCAAATGTACCAATATCTTCATCAGTACACCGAAGGCACTTGCTTACAAAAATGAGAAGAAAACGAAAAAACAGACAAATAAATCTTGTGTGACGATCAGAATTTTCCACAAAGCCTTCCACAAAGTGCTTTACTGCGGAGAAGGATGTTGACGTGTAACAGAACCCTTATCTTCATTCACGCCAGCATCACATCTCGGGCCATTCCAGGTAATAAACCGTTATTTTCCCCCTCCGCCCGTTAAAGTGCGACGCGTTCCATCGAATTATTATCTCCGGCAAGCCGGACCGAAATATCCTCATTAGGCACGTATATTATGGTCTGAGGCGAGCGCCAGAGGGAGACTGGTCAAGGACCATCATCCCCCAGAGCTCTCTGGCAGCCACAAGCTTTTCATCACCAGGCGAGTCTTGGCCGCGGTGCCGGACCAGCCCGGCTGCCATGAGGCCCGGGTCTGGAGCTGGGATCTTCAGCAGACCACGGGGAGTCCATCTGTGTTCGGTCCCCCCCATATCCCCTCCAGTGATGGAAAGCAGCCCCCTCATAGCCAGCCTGCTTTGAGGAAGAAAGCGCTCCGCTTCTCTCTGTTCGTGCACCCGGAATTGGAACGGCACGGCGACTGTGCCCCCGTCCTCCAATTCACTTGGTTTTTGTTCAACTGCGGTGGTGGTTCTGCAACACTTCTTTGTATTTAGTTTCACATGAAGATGTTGCTTCACCCATCACAGGGAGGGCACTTAGATTAAACCATGGCTTGGTAAACATACTCTTGGGGGAGGGGGGGAAAAACAAAGAAACGGGTGAGAAGTCGCACCGTGGCGTTCGCCTCGAAAACCCGAGGACAGCCGCGCGCCTCCATGAGTGAACGTGGCCTAAATCCCATCTTGAAACGGGCCCAAGCCTCATTCGCCTCTTTCGTTTGTGAAAGTATGCTCAAGTATGCTAAATTCCAGTGCCCCTATCGGTCGATGCTGTGGATACCTGCTTCATGCGCAGGAAAGACTCGCCGTTCCGCCTTTCTCCGTTTCTGCGAACCACGCCCGCATTGCTTGGTGGAATTTGGGACCTAGCCACCTTTTCGAAACTGTCCTTCGAAGCTGCTGTCTTTTGCGGCAGAGGCGGCTACATATTTACTAGCGTGGCAGGGAAGATAAGGAGGAGGACCGTCGGCTTGGGGAGATGGAGATTAGTTACGCAGATTGTCTCCGCACGTTCAGCCTGTGTGCCCGATGCCATAGATCTTACATTCGTAAGTGTGTGTGCACGAGCACCCAAGGCTGTGTGACCACAGAACACCTCTGTAGATAATCTAGCCTCATTTGCAATGCGTTATCTCTGACCGTGACAAGCCTGACAGGCTTCTACTAATCGTTAGTGCGATGTCATTTGTGACTTATATACAGCTGCAAGCCGATTGCTGTTTCTTCGATTCTATCAACAATTAGGCTTGTTAATTAAATGTATTAACAATTAATTAAAATCTTTCCACAAAAAAAAAAAAAAAAAAAAGTTCCTCTCAATTGGCGTTGCCGAGTCCGGCCCATGGCAACCCGGGGCACCAAAGAGAAGTCTCTCTCCGACGTTTTCCCGGGCCCGTCTCGAGAACCTTCAGGACCGCGCGATGGTAATTGGGATCATTAGGTAATTCACACAGCCATGCTTTCGGCCTCCGTCTCCAGCCCCCGAGAGCCGCTCCTCAAAGCCGGGCCCTTGATCTGGAGGAGTCAGGGCAGACTCGCAATTACCGCATCCCTCGTAATCTCGCTGCTCGCACCGGGGACCAGAATAGAAGTCAAAAGCGGGACACGTGCGTCGGGCATAAGCCGCCGATGACTCCGTCTCTCTCTCTGATCGACTCGGCCTGATACGCTGCTGGTCTGCCCGCGCACATGAAGGCGCCTCCGGCGTATTACATCAGTGGTAAAATCCAGAGACCGCGGTGCGGCTTCGACGCTTACGTCGCCGTAGCATCGGCCCGCTGTCGGCGCCGTCGTGATTTACACACGCCGCTCTCACTGACACAAAAGCCATTATTCCGTACAGTGGACGGAGAACAATGCATAATTGTACGACCTTAATCGTCAGAACGGGTATAGGAGTGAGCTGGTATCGCGTCGTGAAAGATTCGTTTCACAGCTATTCCTGTCCGTTTGTCCTCTGTTATTTATATTTCCCCCCTCTCAAATCAGGAAGTGATCTGATTTCAAGACTCCCCCTCCCCCTTCCCACCTCTCATTTCCTAAGTAGTTCAGTGAAGGGTCACAAAAAAGCCAGTGTGTGAAAAAAAGGGGGTGCAATGAATCATTACCACATATAAAAGATACTTAAACACTCGACAAAGATAAGTGCTCACTTCGTAGTGCTAGCCACCGCTTGACACAAGATTCATGGCGCCACAATAGCCTACATTGAAAACCGGTCAAAAAAAAAAAAAAAGACAAGTCAAATGCTTGAGTCTGAAATCGCAGAGAAGCTAAAGATTAAACTCAATGTTAAATCTTAATTTTTAAGATTTATTTCACGCCCATCCATATCCGACGTAGATGTGTCGGACAGAACCGGGTGGTTAAGACCTCAGTACAAACTTTGGGGCACGGTGAATTATTGCGGCTGCATAAATTTCCTTTCACTCTGTGTTTGCCGCCCCTGTTCTCCCCACATAACGACTCCTCGGGGCAGAGGTTCACACAGTCTGAACCAGCTCTCTGAGAGCGGAGACATTGTTCAGCTCCGGCTAATTATACCATGAAATAAAGGGAAATAAAGTACCTGAATTCACCATCCTGCCAGTCCGGGTATTACTCCAGCGGGGATAAATTAGCTTGTCTGTGGGAAAAACTTTATTAATTTGAATTGAAATATGGCCCGTTCACGCTGCTTTTCGGCCTCAGAAATCAGTTTATTACAATTTGCCCCATATGGGCTTTTTTATTCAGCGGTAGCTGTGCACTAGTCAGGGGATGTCCACAGCTCACAAAACAGGCTTTGAATATTTCCTTACCTCATAGCTAGTGTGAGGCCCATTGAGGGAGATATGAATGGTGACAGTTGAAAGGGCCGGCCTAGCCGAGGCCTGGCGCTACAGACTGCCAGTACACCCCGCCATTCTATTGTATCTCTCCTCAAGCATGGGGGTATTTTGGGCTGAGGGAGGATGCCAAGTCATGTGCTTGTATTCTTTCTTGGAATGTGTTAAGGGGAGACGGGGTGGACCGAGCATGGGGGAGCCCCTCATGAGAATTTTTTTTTTTTTTTTTTTTTTTTTTTTTTTTTTTCGGGGGGAAAACTCAAGAGCATTGTCACAGCATGGAAAAAAAAAAAAAAAGTGAATGAAGCTCATTTGCATATGCTCAATAATGAGTAAAACGCACACTTTAATTGGTTGCATTCAAGTCGGCCTAAATCCTATGTTCTTTTGTAAGAAAAAAGAGGGGGGGGGGGGTTTAGAAACGGCCCCCACCTCCCTTCTTCGCCATGTGCTTCATGTTGAGATGAGACGCACATAAAGCCGTATTAATGATTAACCGTGGAGCTCATCAGAACTCGCTCGGAAGGGGGGCTGCAATCTAATTGAAACAACAATAAAACAAATGGGAGGTGTTTTCAGGTCGATTTTGTCATATAAATAATTATGGTCATATCTTCAACGTCAGCAGCTACAGTGTGTGGGATTGTGGTGGAAAATTGTTTAATTATGAACATATGGCTAATGGTGTCGGAATGAGCAAACACCAGCTCCGTCTCTATTCAATCTGTAGAAATTTTGAACAGAGCATTAATGTCCCAGCATGATGAATGTCTTCTTTCTCTCCTCTTGTGATGTTAACAGTAAATTCCCTAGAAAATAGTGTGGGGCAGTTTTAGGAATTGAGATTTAACGGACTAAATTGTTAATATGGTAGAATATGAAGATTCAAGACGTTGCCAGATGCCTAGTTTTCAGAATGTCTGCAAGAACCCCATATAAGCACCGTAGAATCCAGAGGTATTAGCTGGAAGCCCAAAAATGTATCAGTATTCATGTCTGTATTGCAGTGAGTATTAAATTAAGTGTAGGTACATTTATCAAAAGATGTCATTGAACGCTTCAGATAAGCAGAGTGGGCTCGCGGTAGGTATATTATTTCTGGTAAATATAGCATAATTTAGCAGACAACATAAAGTGAAAATTTACTTGCCATTATGGGGCATGACACAGTAGCTGGAGTATTGAGCTGGAGCAGAAGAAACCCTGTTAAAATGTGAACATCGTACATTACGTTCAGTGTACCAAAGAAATACTATTTTAAACTAGTCTAGTTTTAATGTTTGACATTTACGTTTGTATTAAGGATTCGTGCATTTTTAAATGCAACTTTACATGTGAACGCAAGGCGAATGTACTTACAGTACCTTTGTTTGTGTTGACATCCCCTTTCAAAAGAGCAATGGGCATGACCACATTGTAATTCATAGAAGGGCTTTCTTGGATGAATCCATTATTGTGGCTTTACAGAGGGGGATTTTAAAGTAATGAAATGGGCTTTATATAGGCACCTTTCTGCGGTCCATGACAGTACACAGTGTATTGAAAATGTATGCTACTGTTTCCACTGTTGGTAAAATAGCCTTGGGGAGTAATATTTGACATGAGGCAATTAACTGATTGTGTGCAATGGTCATATCTCGGTGGTCGGTGGGTCTTCAGGTTTATAAGGTCTGATTCGAGCCCCTCAGGAGTCTGGAATGGGCACTGTGATTCACTCAGTTTTTTCAGAATATATTTATTTAAAACTCCTGAGAGCTGGGCATAGCTTGTACAGCCATCTTGTTCTATGTATTACCTGTTCTTCAGTTTAGTCAGTCAAAAACATATATTTTATTGTTTCATCATTTGTTACACTATATATATATGTATATACATTGCTCTGAATCCTGGAAAACTGTGTGTATGTCTGCACCTGGCGTGATCAATGCCTTTTTACATTCACCCAGATTTGATCAAATTCATGTTTGAGTTTAATTGGCCTTTAATCAAATATAGCTTAGTGAAACATTACCAATGGGGTGAGGCATTAGTCACTATTGTATTGGCTTGGTATCCAGAGCATCAACAAAGGGTAGCTGGCAATATCCATAAAACACATACACGTGTACACCCGTCTCCAACAGACACACACACACGCTCCTCTCCAACACACACACACACAAAAACACACCCTTGTATTATGCACATACTTTTGTGATAAAAAATCCCAGATACCAAGATCTTGTGTGAGGCAATCCTACCCCCGCATACATAAGCAAATATAACCCCACCCTGCCAACACCAAAGCTAACAAATGTTATCAGCGTGACCTCTGAAGTGTAAAGGAATTACAGCTGAGCACCAAGCACCTGTACACAGCTACAGACGCGCACACCTACGTTACTTTCAAAGCGCCAGAGCGAGCGGGAGAGATCATCAGCAAAAACCGAATGTTTCCATGGCAACTTGTTTATGCCTCGCTGGTGCATCTTGTAAATCCAATTGGAGGGAGAATGAGGCCTTGTCTCTTTCCGAGGCCTCAATAGGCGCAGAAGTGGGGGGGAAAAAAGCAGGCTTAAAGTGCGTTGGAGGCCCAAATAAGTGAAGAGGTGGGAACAAAAGGCGTCTAGTTTTTCCTTTCTTTCTTTCTTCCTTTCTTTCTTTCCTTCTCTCTTTCTTATCTCGTGGAGTTTATCAATGGGGTCCGTTAACCCCGGACAATGGAGGTGGACTCGCTCCCGAGGGTGATGAGTTTACCAATATTGCAACGGTACGTCCCGACACCTGGTACGCTCTGCATAATTGAATTAAGGGGTCTCTCTCGCAGTGGGAAAGATATGACCGTTCGCGCGTGATTCGATTTGTTCGCCACGCCAGCGTCGGGAAACAAAGTCACGCAGCAGCGGGGCGTCGCAAATGTTACGTCTTCATTGACGGAGGCAGAAAGGAGCGCGGTTTGGTGTTTTGTGGCGCTTCTTTCACGGAATAAAGGAAAGATATGGCTGTCGTGCCTTAATGGCAGAAAAGTACATTTTTATGTAAATCTGTTGAAAACGGAGGTAGTGGTACTTCTGTCAAATGACACATTCACGTGATCATTTTAGTCCCCTAATTTTGGACAATGTGGGTTGAATATTCTATCGCAAAGGGCACTAAATGTGTTAGTTGTCGATGCGGTTTTATTTTAATCTGTATAACTGGGGTAATCCCTTGACATTTTCGAGTTTGTCACCTCATTTGGAGGAGTAAGCACAGTTTATCCAGGCACTCTATTAAAAAACATTACCTCAAAGTGTTGAAATTCTCGTGCGTGTAATGTTCTCTAGATTATTGAATTTAAGGAGATGAGTCTCAGATTGAGAGCTGCAATCGCCATATACGTCTCCTGGATCGAGGTTTCTTCTCAGACCCTACTGATTGCATTGTTGCATGTGAGGCAGAGATAAGGTATAGGCCCAGTACTTTATTATGCTAAAGAAAATCCAGTGAGCTGTGAACACATCAAGCGTGGGCTGTTAACAGCATGACATTTGAGGCATTATGGTAAATTACAGTATATTATTCCATTAATGAAATGCAAATCTAGTATTCAATTTCTCTCTATGGTTATATGCGCTGTTGTGTCGGTACACCTTTTTTTTTTTTTTTTTTATATAACTTGAACACTGGATTTACCGTATATTATACTCAAATGCCCATGGCTTAGTCATAGTAATGATGGTTATTCACACACACACGAATGTATAAGTATATACATAGGTTTAACAGGACTGCAGGTTTATATCGCCCTATATTATTACATGTCACCGTTTGTAAAATCGAGTGAAGCGCACAGCAGCCACAATAGCAATGCACCTGGCTAGCTACAGAACTGGTCTGCGAATGAGGCGATGTTTTTGTTTGAAGGTGGGATTGAGACTGACCTTTCTGTTTGTTTCGTATGTTATCACTTGACAAAGAAATAACTCCATACCCGTGATGTTGTGAAAACACTGCAGCTCCTGAAGGCCTCTGGCGTGTCAGAGTGGCCGAGGTGCACCCCTCTGACAGCTCAGTTCACGTCCTGTTGTAAATGAGGGCTCTCTTTATTTCTAAGATGCCCTGTAATTGGCACCTGACTTTGGCACAACCTAATACGCTTATATTCATCAAGTGGAATATCTATGTGCATGCACATTGCGAGTAATAATAATAACATAGATATATCTTTTAAAAAGTTAATAAATAAAGAATAGATGCATGCAAACTGCACATTAGTTTTTTTGTGTTTTTTTCAATAACAGAACCGTGTGCGCTTACTGCATGCACAGACAATAACCCCAATCCTAAAACCCTCATTGACAGCAGATAAAGCTGTAATAATCACGTTCTTCCGCAGAGGAGAAATTGCCATTGAAAAGACATAAAAGGATTTGTTAGATGGCAGGGCGAATGAGACGGCTACCGTCGAGCGTGCCTGATGGATATGCTAATTTGGCTTATTAATATTCATTACTTTCTAAAACACACATAATACCCTACTGTGTCTGCTGATTTCTGTCCTGGAATAATTGTAATAAAGGAGGAAAAACCACAAGTGCCATGTCAAACTGTCACTCTCGAAACGCATTTCCAATAGAAAGTGGCCGGGGATACTCAAAGCCCAGACTAATGGCAAAGATGACCTCTAATCTGCCGTGTTTGTGTCTGTCTGGAAATACTACGCTGCGTTGCCTCTTTTGCTGTCTGACAGTTTACCACACCGGTGGCTCTGTTTGTTTTGCCTTTTCTGGAAAACGAAACTCTGTGCTCGCTTTTCAAAGAGGTGGCGGCTGTTTTATTGGATACTATATCTGTGGATGTACAAGCTTGACGTACAGTAGCCGTGCAAGTCTGGCGATAGTGTCATAGCCACGGGGTTTCCCTGCACGAGTGTCAGTTGTTGAAGTGCTGACGTGCTTTAATCACAAAACATGCCCGTCGTGCGCATTTGTATTTACTGCGCGGTGGTTTTATGCATGAAAACGTCAGTATCGACTCACGGGAAATTTCAATTCCTCGTTAATTGGCCAATGTATCAATTTGTGGTCTGCGACGACTTGAGCAAAAAGCCTGAGAGCGTGGGCCTATTCTGTGCTCAGCTCCTGGGTCTGACTCCCGAGTCTTGTGCTCTGACGTCTCGCACAAAGGGCAGGCCCTGCACATTTTCAGCAGAGGGAGCTGAAGAGTAAGACCAAGACTCACTCCACTCAGCCTCGCTGGTCTGCAGTGACGGAAGGTGTGGCTGGTCTGAAGCCCAAACAAGCCAGTGTTTGTCTAAGCCGGAGCCTGAGTTCACCCAAAGGCTGCTTTAACGCATATGAACTGTGTGGTCAGGGATTTTTGTGTGTGTTTTGTTTAGTGCCGATGTTTCAACACACTGTACCTAATTTGCCTAACAACATGAAGGTGCCCCGGAACTCGTTTAGGCTTTCTTTTCATTTCTCTCTCTCTCCCGCTCTTACTCCCGGTCTTCATGTTTCACTTTAACCCCACCGTACTCCGTATTACCGTTTAGGCTCGCGAGAGACAAAGTGTTTGTTTGGGGGAAAAGTTTGACAACAGAGCCACACTGTTTACTGACTTTGAAGAGCACATTTTCATCGGCCTCCTCACCTTTCCCATCAGAAGACACCTTTGGAAACAATAAGGAAACCGAACGCGTCACCCGATAGTGCTCTTAAGAAGCCTTGGGATAAGAGCTTAGCAAAGCAAACAGGTTTGGGAGGCTAAACAGAGCAGCCTGTGTTATTCAGGCAAAAAAAAATCTACCCCAGGCCTTGGGCGACGCAGGCTGTGGTGGCTCGAGGCTGTGCAGCGTCTGCTTCCCCAGGAGAAAGGGCGACATGCTCTCTCTCTCTCTCTCTCTCTCTCTCTCTCTCTCTCTCTCTCTCCTCCCCGGGAGAGCAGACAGCCCTACACCGCAGCCTCGAGATGGGAGAACAGGCTTTGCAAAGTACCTTCAGCCCACTACAAATTCTAGCACGGCTGCTCTCTTCAGCGAATGCGACCCGCTACTGTTACAATATTTTAACTGACAGCTGCGCATAGATACAGCAACTGTAGATGGCATCAGAGCTTGTATCAGATCCTTATCAAGCTCGCTGTGTTGTGTATACAGTTCGTATCGGAGCGGTGTTAAATGTTTTACATGCAATGGAAATTCAGCTCAAAGAAAGATTACGCAGACATGTTTCCTTCATTTCATAAAACAAAATTGTGCTCACAGTGCTCACTTTGATTGGTTGGTATGCAACCAAGCAGTGGCTACATTACATTTAGCATTTAAGCAATTATGAAAGTAAACAATATACATTGCTTCATAAATCATTCATTGGTACAATTTTGAATAGATGTTCATTTGACACACTCTGCCTTAAATTATTGTTATTTTTTTTTTGTATTCAGGAATGTACATTTCTGTGCTTGAGTTGAGATAAATGGGTGTCAATTACATTATTAATAATCCGCCATGAGCCGATTGTCTATTTTCCGTTGCATATTTGAGATAAGTCGCAGTGATTCAGTCCCTTGGCCAGTTCAACAAGTCAGCCAGTACCACGTGCCATGAAATAAAATAACGGGTCCACACGAGCGTTGTTCTATGCAGTTCTGAGAGGTTTAGAAACTGAACATTTAACCCAGCGACACAGCGAAATCTCATTTAAACGCGGAGGAGGACACGTTTTGTAAAGCTTGCGTGTCGTGATCCGCGGGCGAAAATGGAGCCAAAACCGCAGTCCACTACTTTGGAAGCGGGAAACGTTTTGATCAGATCTCCTGTCGCCCGCGATGAAAGGTTTCAGTATGGATTACAAGACTGGTTATGTTTAAAGAACGTGGCTCTCACTCTCCCTTTCAATTCCTTGAAAAAGCACACGCTTTTTCCCCCCTTTTTTCCATTTCAATGTTTTCTTTATTAAATTGAAAGACTAATGACGTAGTACGCCAGATGAATCCAAATGATTAACCTGAAGGGTAGACAAGGGCTTCTGGGAAACGCGAAAGCCGATCAAAGGGAATGCACGGTATGCACCGCAATCATTTTTTCTCCCAAATTATTACGAAGATAAAAGTTTGGCCACCGTTCCGAATTATATAAGCTATATAATATATGCCATTTAGCAGACGCTTTTATCCAAAGCGACTTACAGTAGTGAATGCATACATTTTTCAGTATATGTGGCCCCATGTTCATGATCATTACATTTTTGTGTCAGAAGAAAAAAAGAAACAGCAGTTCACAAGTATATATTCTAACTCATTGATTTTAATGTTGCCACCATGTAGGCCTTTTCTGTTAGTCCTCGTGACTCTATCATAGTATTGTAGCTGTATCCTTGCGTTGTAACTCATTTTTATACCTTTCGGTTTCATACATGCCAAAGGTTTGCATTGCATTTCTATAATGTGCTCTGTCAAGTTCTTTGACAATGATTTTTTTAGAGCACATATTTAGTCAAATGTGTTTGCTTTTGAGCGCAAGAGAAACCCTCAAAAATGCACTTTTGGGACACCAGTAACAATCACATTATGTGCTGTTGTCCTGCTGCACTTTAGGGTAAAGGTGTGTTCGAGGCCTGCAGTTCTTTTCTCATCTGAATCCCTACTCTAATCACATTGGCGTAAAGCTAATTTGGTTTATGAATTTTATTTATATGCCAGTGTTGCCACAGCGCCACAAAAAAGGCATCGCGAGCCGGACGAGAAAGGAACATACTGGAAACATTCAAATCGTATGTGCAGTTTACTCAGCAACAATCGCACACATGGCAAAAGAAGTGAAATAGTCATAGACGGCGTGGCTGTGATGGAAAATGTGAGCTGGAAAGTGGGGTGGGTACGGGAAGTGTCGACTCGATCGCCGATTATTAAAATCGCCATTTTCGTAGGCGAGGAAATTGGACGCGCACTTGCGATCGCTGACACATGCGTTGCGATGGCAGCCGAAACAAGGCCTGCTATTGACTGTGACGCGGAGGGCGTAACGTCAGCGTCGTTCCGGAGTAACAAACGCTGCTCTTTTATATTTCCAACTAAAGCCATGTGCTGCTGCTGCTCTCTGAAGCCTATAGCGCTTGAATTGGTTTCATGTGAATGTAGCCAACAGACTTTCAGAGCGCAAATAAAGATCACAGAATACAGTTCACTGTCTCTGCTGTAACAAAAGGGAATGCTCAACTCTCTCTTAGCCAGTAGCTGAGGTACCTAGGCTAGTGTTCATTCAGTGTTCAATGCTCACCCTGACATTTTAAGCCCAAAAGGAAACCAGGTATCACAGGTTTCTGGTACCATGTCAGAACAGCCTCCGTCAGCATCTTTCCTATCAGATACAGCATTGATTCATTGACATCCATGAGTTAAATTGCAATAATACAAATTATAATAATTTAAAAAACTATAATAATAATAACAACATATGAATACATAGATACACCAGTAATAACAGTAACAAGGCCTTGCCAATAATGAAAACAGCAAGTTGAAATCCTTAATTAGTATGCCTGGACACATACTGCTCTGAATTAGAAGGACATCAGAATGAATTTTGAAGATGAGGCATGGCAGTGCCATCTGCCTATCAGGGCAACCTTTTTATCAGCCATTTCACCTAAGTAAGAGCAGATAAGTATAATCGGATGCAAATCAGGGGCATTTCACAAGAGCACCAACATCTGCACAGGTTTTCTTTTTATGACAAAGACACCCCCAGACCCCCACATTTTTGTTTACTGGGTTGGAATGAAATGCTATTAATGTTGTACGATGATGGATGGTTTGATTTTATCTGGGGGGAAAACAAAATCCTTGTAAGACCATTGCAGAATACCTACGAAAAATACAGAATTTATGTAGGTTTTCCATTGTCAGCGGATGCAATGATAACAGATACCATTCAAGAGGAAGAGTCATTGACATTACTTAAGAAAAGTTATGGTAATATGTACTGCAAGACAGATCTTGTCTCGGAGACTGTAGATAACTATTGAGACAGAAACGTGTCTTGGATAGAAGGGGGAAAAAAAGTGTTGAGACAAGATTTTATTCTTGGGTTTGGGCCTTGGGTGATGTTTCGTCAGCGGGCATTAAAATGCGTACAAATTCCAGCTCCTCGTTTTTTTAATGAAGTGTTTAGCTTCGTTAAAGTTGAGTTGAAAATATGTGTGTTCCAGAAACATTCTTTAAGGCCCTGTACAGGTAACACGAGCCTATTTAAACAGGAGATACATTTGCGATGCTTTTATCGGGCGTGCTTGTGCAAGTTGTTAACAGTCGTACATCTGTTTGCTGATTTCCTTTAAAAAACGGAAATTCAAGGCCCCGCATTTCTAAAGCCGTGCATTAATTCCTTAGTTTAAGTAGTGGGCAAATTGTCGCTCTTAATTTCGTTCATCCATCATAGCTTGACTACCAAAACACCAGTATCCTGCAGCGGTTTGCGCTGGCAGCCCTCCTTGGCGTTGCATCTTGGAATCAGACCCTTAGAATATAGAAGGACATGCATTTAAGTTACATTTAAAGCAATTTTGGGCAATTTATGCACACTCAACAAGTTATGTGACGGCAAGTCAAAATAAAGCCGAGCTGGATTTGAAGATGCTTCCAAAAATATCTACTTTTGAAACGGCAGATTGCAGGTCTCATCAAAACACAAGCTACTGCAAGAATGCACACGTGCAGTATACTAAAACCGGGGAAGATGAATGATAAAATATGAAAAAAAAGACTTTGCCACGATGCTTGTTTGCACATTTTGGTTTCGGTTTTTTATGAGGTTTTCTCTAACAGTTTGCCACTTTGTATGTTACAGGTTTCAGGCAGGGAAGGGTCTTGTGATTTACCCTGAAATCGGCGACAAGCTGGACATTATCTGTCCCAAGGCGGAAATTGGGCGACCGTACGAGTTCTACAAGCTCTACCTGGTGAAGAGGGAGCAGGCGGACACCTGCAGCACGGTCCTGGACCCCAACGTGCTGGTCAACTGCAACAAGCCGGAGAAGGACATCAAGTTCACCATCAAGTTCCAGGAGTTCAGCCCCAACTACATGGGCCTGGAGTTCAAAAAGAACGTCAACTACTACATCACGTGTGAGTAGCCGATGCATTGCGACGGCCTTTTAAAAAAAAAATATATATTTAGGATGTTTCGCGTTCTTCGACGAAAGGTGTGGGTCGCCGGTGCGCTCGGAGCGACAAGGGGCGAGGGGGCCTGCTTCCTGAGGCCTGGCGGCATGTTTGTGTACATACAAACAGAGGCTTAACGTTGATTAAATCTTTGCTGATGGCCAAAGAGTATAATACAAATGCAGCCCATTCTGGGGGGGGGCCCGAACGCTGCCAGGGTTTTGTTCCCTGAATTTAAAGCTTAAAGCAGGATATGGCACCGCGGCGGGATTTAATTTCCTTTGTCTTAGCGTCGAAGGCCCGCCTGCGACGAGGGGAGCCGCTATTCCCGCGTCGCGCACAGACCTCGTTTTCCGCGCTGAAAAGAGTAGCGGAGTAGTTTTATTCCCTGAATGAGGTCCGTCTGCGCCCACTTGATTATTTCTCTTTGAAAAGCCTGGGCAATCCCAGGTTATTGCTTTCTAAATGCGCTCCTATGAACATTTACCTAAGGTCACCCGACTCGAAATTGCATTCGGCTCCGAGCGGGACAAAGGCACCCGCCGCCTTGAATGCGGGGTTGACCCGTCGGGGGGCTAAAGCCGGCCACCGTCCCGCCTCGCTCATTGCGGGACCTCCGTACGCAAGACACCCCCTTTCAGAGCGAAATCGTTTCTGTCAGGCTCGGTCAGTTGCAATAATACTATAACCCCAGAGCGGCGGGGTCAGAACAAGTCAAGCAGGTCTCATTTGTTGCGTTACACATCAGCGGCTCCAGCCCATTGGCTCTGGCACGGCCACATGACCCGCGGATTCACCCGGCTCCGCAACCCCCCTGAGCCTGGGGCTGCTTTTCTTAACCCTCTAAAGGGGTCCACCGGACCGTGACATCACCGACGCGGCACAATGGCCGAGTCCTCGGCGCACACGGGTCGGGGAGGCTCTCGACTCGTCCGCACTTCTGAGACGACCCCGGCCCGGCTGCTAAATGGCCGTCGATC
Source organism: Aldrovandia affinis (assembly GCA_029706075.1). Taxonomy (NCBI): domain Eukaryota; kingdom Metazoa; phylum Chordata; class Actinopteri; order Notacanthiformes; family Halosauridae; genus Aldrovandia; species Aldrovandia affinis. The sequence continues at coordinate 3,934,569 of JAINUG010000068.1, read as the reverse complement.
ACAAACGCGCCGTGAAATGGCACTGTCTTTCACCAGCCGCACGCAGCGTTTGGAAATGCATAGTCCTGGCGACACTTGGCATCCCTTCAGTGCGGTGTGGGGCTTGTCTAGGTTGATTATGTATGATCATTATATATGAGTAATATTATTAACATCGTCATTACCGTATGTATTCTGTGTAGCTCTGCTTGAAAGCATTATTTTCTGTATTTGTTTTAAAAACAACAATATAATATAATATATGCCATTTAGCAGACGCTTTTATCCAAAGCGACTTACAGTAGTGAATGCATACATTTTTCAGTATATGTGGTCCCAGTGGGAATTGAACCCACAACCTAAGTGTTGCCAACGCTGTGCTCTACCAACTGAGCCATACAGAACCACAACAATCCCTTTCAAATAAAGGCATACAATAGTGAGTAGATAGAGATATCCTATATAAATATATAACCTCCATGTTCCTGTAAAGCCTTAAAATACAGCATCCATTGACATTTTCCTGTGCTCACAGGATGAAACATCCACTTTTGATGATTCCTCAGAACTTGGCTTTATAGACCGTTTTATCAAAAGCTCAGGTGGTTTCAACCTGTTACCAAACAGGAACTGGGCACAAAATGGTGTTTTTTTTTCGTTTTTTCTCCACTGGGAGAAAAATTATGAGATTCATATAAAAACCTCTCCTTTGCTGACACTCTGGCAAGCGCTTGGGTGCGAGGCAGATCAAATCTCTCCGGTCTTTATCAAAAGCGCAGGAGTACGCCTTCTTTTTCCCCACTCGCCCTTTCAGCGTGACAAAGCTTCTCTAATTGCGGCTTGCGGAAATTACTCTGAAAACCTATGATATGCTTATTGATCCCCCCCCCCCCCCCACCTTCCCAAAGAGGCTGCTAATGTGGTGCTGGAACTTAATGAGGATATTGGGCCTGTGATCTCTGGAGACTGATTAGCGCCGGCCTTTAAATTCGAGATGCAAATGGCTCCGCTAATTCAGGTGTTTTGGAAATCAAAGCAGGGTTCGCCGGTTTAGAACATTAGCTCCGCCATGTGTGCTTTGTCTCCGCGGCCTTGGGGGTTTGCGAGAGAGAGAAAAAAAGGGGGCCACGGAAGGATCTTTGAGGATTTAAGCAAAAGGGGCTCAAGCACTTAGCACCCAGCCCCCAAGTGTGGATTTCAAACGCGGGGTAATTGAATGACGCAGCTTTTCTTCTTCCTACGTCTTATTAAAAGTGTAGATATTGATTACTCTTTTGAAGCGGAAAACAGGACGCGGCCTTCTGTTCTAAATCCAAAACCAGCCGCGGTTCAGAGAGCGCGCGACCTTTTTTATCGTCCGTCGGGGTTTCAAACTCCTTTCTCTCGTGTCTGTTTGTGCTGACGTGAAAAAAATCGCCGGCTGGATGAGAACGGCTTAAGACTGCTTTCTTTGTGCGAAGCTCATGCGCGCACGATTTTATGATCAAATTAGACAAACAAGTGCCCCGAAGCGTTCGGTTTTGAGCTTGTTTTTTGTTTGTTGTTGTTGTTGTTGTTGTTGTTGTTGTTGTTTCTTCAACTCAATCCAAATGACCTTGAAAACAACACGGCCAAGAAGGGATTCCTGCATAAATATTCCATTACGAAACGAGTTTCGATCGACTTCCCCGTTATGATGAAACATTAAGTGCGCGTTGCATGTTTACGTGTAATTGGTCACGTTGCTAACGCAGCGCAGTCATGCTTTTAGGGTCTGCTGCAATATGAATGTGAAGCAGTTCTTTTTTTCCAGCCTTGTAAACACATTCAAACCGCCATAATACCTTTTAATAAGCTCCAGTGAGCTGAAAGATAAGCTGAAGACGCTAGCACCCCCCAAAGCACTGCACTGCTGTCCGTCTTTCATGAGAAGACGAGAGCCTGTTGGCATGCTTCCAAGTATCATGCATCGGGACAGAATATTTCTCTTGATTATACGTTGGAATGAAGACGGGCAGATTACCGGTATAGCCAGCTCTCTACAAAAGTGCGTGGGACCGTGCTTTCACATGGCGCTCCTGGTGCATTGTGGGAGACTCGGCTCCGGACACAGCGTGAATAGCATACACTTGTGGTCTCCCGCGACCCCTTCTCTCTTACCCCCATTACCTGTAGAAATGTGCTCAAACTGGGATGGGGGGGGGTCCGTCGGGGGGGCTGGGGTCACTGCACTCCCAGCAGGGGAGTACTGGTGATAGCCCCCCTGATCTAAATTCCAGGCTGGCCACCATTTGGTTGGAGGAGACCACAGGCGCGAGGTGTCCGGTCGCCAAGCCACAAAAGGCAGGCTGATTGAAGGAGCAGGCATGCTGAAGCAATTGCGCTCCTCAAATCCAGCCAGACGCATTTACGTGGGTGTTTCCAAGCTTGTCCTCTGGTGCTCTCTTAGTTTATACCCCCCGTTCCACACACACACACACACACACACACACACACACATGCACGCACACACACACATACACACACACATGCACACGCACACAAACACAAACACACAAACAGACAAATGCATACACGCACACATGCACACAAATACACACACTCACACGCGCACACACACACACAAACACACATAAAACTCGCACAACAGAAGCAGCCACACACACGCAGTTGTTTTTGTTTATATGGTAGGAAGGGGGGCGGGGAGGGAGAGGAGAAGAAGAAAAAAAAGTTGTTGACAAGGACCTTTCTAATCTAGACGCCCTCAGACAGGGGAGCGCGCCCTATTTCTTACTTCGTCAGCTGCACATTGATTTCCTGTAGGCCCGCCGCGGATAAGGATGATGCACAGTGACAGCTGCCACTCCAGCTGTGTGGCCAGAGCAGAATCCACCTCATCGCTGTGGGAACAGAGACTATTTTAGCCGCGTCCCGAAATCTCAGGCTAATGCACAGGATGGGCAAGAGGGGGGAGGGAGGAAGGGAGAGAGAGAGGGAGAGGGAGGCAACCGGTCCAGAAGAAAAGGAGAGAGAGCGAGAGAGAGAGAGAAGAATAAAAGGTCAAGGTTAAATACCTCCATCAGAATAGGAGGCCAGAGGATGTATCAGGCTCTTAATCAGAACCGGCAGGGGAAGTTTATATTGTTATAATGGCCAGCCTATGAAGGCTTGGCCCCAGGGTGTGAGTTTGATTAAATCCAAATAGTTGCTCTAAATAATGGCTCCTGTCTGAGATAACTCTTTTAACATAAATAGTTGTATAGCTGTATATATATATATATATACATACACACAGTAGACAAAATAATGGAAACACCAAAAAATATATGACTATTTATTAACTAATAAGAAGTTGGCCAATAACATCTCATTTGTAATATAAAGCACAGGACATACAGTTTTTGTTGTCCCCTTCACACATTAAATAATGTTGCCCTTTCTGTGACTGACACCCATGCAATTCATGCACCAACTATTTGGCCTCTTTGAGAATCTGTTCATTTTGCTTTAGAATTAGTATTTAATTGCAATTTAGTTGCTTCAAAGTAGTTGTTTTCAATTTAGTGCTTCATTCTTTTGTCTAACTCATATATTTATATATATATACACACACACAGTATATTAAATTTTTCTGGGTGTTATTTCTCTTGTGTCATTGAGATCAAAGGGAATTATTTGGTGTCTGTATACACAATATTTATAAAACATACAGCATTTTCTTTCTTGTAAATGCACGCCAGGTGCAATTATAACTGCTCTGGGAGAGACATGGTTGCAGCTTAGTTTTATAGCATTATCTGTGTTAGATTGGCTTGTGTGTTGAAGCATTCAGCATAGCTATCCATAATGACTTGACATAATCTTCTCCATGTACCTCGTGGGAAACGGAATATGCCTTTATCTGCATAGTCAGGGATGTCCTGCACCACAGTCCAGTCTAACTCCAGACTGCAACCCAATCTGCTTTCACCCTTTCACGGCTATCATCGTTTCCTTTGGCATGGACAGTGGCAATAGTGTGTATCCGTGTCTGTCAGTTTGCCGTCGCTTGGCTCGTCAAGAGATTTCGCTAAAACGATGCTGAAAACGATGCCGAAATAATATTATCATAATAATGCTTCTCTAGACAATGTTCTCACGGCAGTATTCGAAGGGAGTGGTCGTCAGTGTAACGCTCCAAGAAGACCACATATGCTCACACACACAAACGCACGCGCACGCATATGGGCCCATGCACACAAGTGCACACGCTCGCTCACGCCCCCGTCTTCCTCTCAGCCCCTCTCTGCGTGAATCGCCGGATCTTAACGTTTCAGAGGTCAAATGCCCGCCATCCAGGGCGAAATGCTGCGATCTGTGCAGCGGGCGGGATGGAGGCAGACCGTGGTGACACCCAGCACCACCGCTGCTTTTGTTGGCACCGCGGCCCTCCTCTGCGAAGGCCTCCCGAGACGTTTCGAGCACCTTTAATCACCGGCCAACCTTGTGGCTCATGGGTCGCAGCCCAGAGCCATTTCCATACGACGTTATTTAGCAAGGAGGGCAAACGAGCAGACCTTCCGTCTCAGCTTTGCTGTCGATCAAACGCACAGAAGCCTTTCCTTTCCCCATCGTGTCCTGTAAGCGTTTCAGTCAGACGTTCAGTCATTCGTGCGTAGTTTTCTCAAATTGTTGTCAACAAGGCAATGGTAATTTGGATCAAATTAAAAATTGGTGGCCAGCGTGAAAAAATACTTTTAATGAGGCTGTGCAACTGTATGTCATGGATATTTTCCTGTCATGATCCAGTGAAAATAGACAAACGGGTTAGGAAAACATTTTACATTAGCTAATATTTCGGAATTGACCAGTCCGATGTATGCTTTGTAATAATTTGTTGTCATTGCTTTAGGCACGGATTGAAAGACTTGAATCCGTTCATTTTTGGTATTCTTTTTTGTGTCCATTTTTCTGTTCTTAAATAATATAAACATGTGATGGCCTTTAAGAAGGATACCCGTCTGTAGTGCTGTGCATCACTGGATGGACTTCAGCCATCTATGCTTCAGAGCACATTTAGATTTAGGTTTGCGCTCAGTAAAGAAAGCCTAGCAGCTCCACTTAGATTATTATCTTTAGGGACCACGGTATCTCCCCCCCCCACAATGTGTAGTCAATTTTATTTCCCCCCATAATCTCTCAAAGTATTTAGCTCATAAAGCTTTTTGTCAGTTAGATTTTATGCCTCTGCGGTGATGTGGAATGCAGGTCCGGCTCGCGATTAAACCCTTTCAGCCCGAGCTGCCAGCCAGCCAGCCTCGCCGAAATGTCAGAGTTTGAGGCCCGTGCGGTGGGGCTGTCAGAGATAAGGGCTGACATCACTTCGTGAGGCCTGGCGTTCAGACGCAAAGGTGGTGTGTGTGGTGAGGGGGTCATTCTGTTGGGTTAGGTTGCTGAATGACGCTGCAGACCAGCCCCACACAACGACGGAGTGCAAGCAGGCTCCTCCCCGCCCGCTCGCCGTTCGCACACTAGCTAGTTTGGCGTGTTAACACCGGGCCGCATTAACTGGGTTCCGTGCCTGGCGCTGCACGTCGGACAGATGTGAAGGGGAATACGAGAGAAACAGCTGTGCAGTCATTACTCTCACGTCGTGACACGGACCGTGAGGCATATCTTCCCAGTCTCTGTCTCTGTGCCCCCCCCACCACCCTCTCGTGAGTGTGGTTGTGTGCTTCGCGCCCCCTCGTACAGGGTGAGGAGTCCCCTGTCAGAGGGCCTTTTTGTTTCCGATTAATCAGGAAGTAGCAAGAGAGCTGTAGGAGCCCTGTCACATGCGCTAGGGGAGTGTGTGTGTGTGTGTGTGTGTGTGTGTGTGTGTGTGTGTGTGTGGAGGGGGGCACGTCGCTGCAGTTGGCCCAGATACAGCACATCTCCTGGGTCGCACGTGGGAATCGAGGGCCCTGCTTCGTGGAGGGCCCAGGACAGCTGACTCTAATACAGCGGAGTGATGTCATCCACCACTGTCCATCTCCATCTCCGAAACACCATGACATCCCCAGCCGTCTCCGTGTTGGTCTAAGACATTCTTGTTGGGTTTTTGCTTTTTTTGTTTTTGGCTGTGCGCGAATCTGGAAACGGGGTGGAATTCTGACAAAGCTTCACATTTGCGGCCGGGCATCTAGGCGCCTGGCCGTGGACGAGCTTGCACCTTCTTTCTCCAGCGAACCCAAAAGTAGACCCGTGTACCTCGCACACCTTTAGTTACATAGCCACAGACTTTGCAATCAAGAGCCCGCTCGCTCTGGACGCGTAGCGTTTTGGATTTGCCGTAGCTTTAATGGAAAATAACAGTTGGATTTATGTACGTGGAAAGAGCGAATGGGACGTTTTTGCAAAGCCGTGACCTTTTAAGGAAATCAGAGGGGTTTGTAAACTAAATGTGAAAAGCATGGTTCTGGAAACGTTACCGTCATGCTCTCGGGAGAAGTATAAAAAAAAATCTGGAAAATGCGGAACAGGACCTTTTCTCTGTTGAAAGGGACTTTTGCTTTTCATCTTAAGCGGTCTGCATCAGCCTCTGATTGTGACTAATGGATCATCTCATCATATCCACAACTTCTTTAAAGCATAAGAATGAAAAATAACTGGGTCCACCGGCTGGATTGTATTGTATATATCACAACCGGGAGCAAAGGCTCTGGTGGAGCAGGTCATTTATTTGTAGCCTGCTTGGTCCGAGAGCGCGTTTCATCACGCAGGTAATCAAGTGATTTTTGGCGATGGCCGTATTGGCCGCGTCTTTCCCGCCATGGGGCATCTGGGTCGAGCTCAGGCCCCTTGCAGGGCCGCCCTGTGGTCCTGGTGGAAGTTGAACAGCGGGTCAAGCGGGAACAGCAACATATGATTCCGATCCGGAGGACACAACCCCGGGCTTTGAAGCGCTGCCACACCAGCCATAGCGCCTGGGCCCGTTTCTGGCCAAAAAAAGACGTCCGTACGCCGCGGATGAGGAATGAAAATTGCCGGTTCAGTTTTTTCTTTGGGAACTGCGGGGATGCTGGTCCCCGACGCGAGGGACTCTCAGTTGGGCGGTGAGGACGATGGGCAGCGGGGGGGCGCACTGCATTGTTGGGGGATTGTCAAATTTCGAGCGAATGGAAAATATTGGCCTATTTAAAAGGGGTGGGGGGTGGGTGGAGGGTGGTTTTGAGGAGGTATGTGGACCCCTTCTGGGATAGACGAGGGGAAAAGTTGCACGCTGGTTGGAACACGTCAACTGCTGGCTGGGGGGCTTTCAGGAGATGGTCTTTACGGCTGTCATCTGTGGGGAAGCTCACCAGATACAGCTAGATGCACAAAGAGAGCATTTATATATGAATCATGAAACGGAAATAAGTGCGGTTGTCCAGCACGAACGAGAGTGCCAGCTATTCCCGGAACAAAATTAATTTATGTGAATTTACCTTGCTAAGTGGACCATATATCATTACGTACCCTTAACCTGCAACAGCCTGCAAGTCCCAAGTATACCCCTTCTGTTCTGTTTTATGAAATTGCGCCACTGAAGATAAAGTTTGTACACTTTTGTACATTCTCACGCAAGAGTGTCACCGTGCGTTACTGTAACTGAAATCTGCGAACCTAAGGTCACCGTAAAAATGAAACCTGTCTCGTTGTCCATGATTTGTACCTTCGATCTATGACCCGACACCATGCCTCATCTCGGAAAGTCGAAATGACACCTGGAGGCTGCAGTCTTCCTGAAGCCCAGTGTAATATCCCAGCAAACCCATAACCAACCGGCATGACTACGGCCAGGACAGAGACCGTCAATGGCCGTGTGGGGAAACTGGGAAAAGGTCAGCCCTGTAGATGCCGTTAATGAGGGGGTTTGGGTGAGGGAGGGGGGGCGGATGGGAGGGTCGTGTTTTTGTCATTCGGAGGCCATCAAGCGACGACGGCGTCCTCAGACTGACAACTTTATGAATAGCAGCACTGTTCTGAAAAAACTGCGGCGGATGCGGCGGCCGGGGAAGTCGCTGCAGCGCATTGTTGGGGGATTGTCAAACTCGGAGCGGGCGGAAAATGTTGCCCTAGTTAAAAGGGTGTTGTTTGTTTTTGTAAGAAATGCGCCTTTTTTTTTTTTTTTTTTGGGGGAGCGCGGTAGCCTCGCAACACAAACGCCGCCCGCGATACAATTTGTGTCTACGGTTGTGAAGGGCAGAGGCAGTTCTGCACTTTTGTCCCACTCTTCGATTTGAGAAATATCAAAACTCGTTGTGGATTATTCGTCAGTGGATTATGAGTGTGACACTTTGAAGCGTCGCTCCTTCAGCCCAGTGGGTAGGGCGTTGAGTGGGCCTCTCTGCTTGGCACGTCGTTTAATTGCGAGGCTTGACAAGTTAAATCAGCTTCGCTCGACAGTGGAGAGCGGCAGTGTGATGGCTGTGGACAAACAAAAGGCCGGATCCTGTGGAATCCGATGATGAGGTCTGTGCAGCGCCGTCAGGCCCCGATCAAAGCAATAGCTGCAGTTTGGACAGGGGGCTCGCTTGTTTTAACTCGGCATGCCTGTCACATGCGCAGTCCTCTCAGATGTAGGCCCATATGTGCAACTGCAGCTCGCGTACAGTCGCGATGTCCGCCTTTTTGCACAGATGTGAAAACTGCATGCACCCAGCATTCAGGAGTCTTTCCCAACTCCCTGGAAATGTTCCCGTATGACTTCTGGGATTTCCCCTAAGTCACAAATATGGAAAAAGGGGAAAAAATAGGCAATACATTTCTGCTTGTGTGATGTAGGACAAACTTTATCGAGCAGCTACACAAAATGCTAATCTGTGGATTACGCTGGTAACCCTGCAAAATGTTGAAATAGCCCTTTATTACATGTAGACGATAAAGCATCTATGGCAGTCAGCAGATTGCAGTATTTGTAATTCAATTTGTACCACTGTGTCTATTTCAAATGGCATTCCGTTTATTTCAAGTGAGAGCAGGGGCGTTCAGTCATGCCGTTTAGTGAAAAAAAGATGCATCGCAATAAGGATCCGCAACTCAAAAAACAGAACTGCAGTCGATGCACTACAACGCAGGAATAGGGTGATTTGATGCTGATCTGCGTTGCATATATAGTGTGTGTGTGTGACGCACGTTTCAAGCCAGAAAGTTTACTTTTGATCTCAGTAAAAAGATGACCATGAAGGAAAGTAAATTGCCTTGAATTATGACTTGCTTTTTGAAGCTCGAAGAGCGCTTTGGATTTCGGGGCTCCGGGGCCGGCAGCGTAGCCCGTTTGAAATTTGAACGGTCCTCCTCGGCATCGGGCGGCGGCGGCGGAGGCATTGAACCCAATCTCCGCGAGTCCCTCTCTCGCGTCCCTTCGCCTTCCCCTCGTCCATCTCGTTCCCTCTCGCTGCGGCCGGGCGGACGAGGCCCGCGTCACACGTCACGAAATTAAAGCACCTCAATCATCTCATCCGGCAATCCCCCTTTCAGAGCAACAAAAGCGCCCTGCAGGATTCGGCAAGCGGAACCGACGCGAGCGAGCCGGAGTCCTGGCACCCGGTAATGAATGCCAGGGGGAGAGACGGGCCTCGGTTTCCCCCCCGCAACGCCATTTCCCCGCGTGTGCGTGCGCGCACGTGCCGGGACGCGCACCAGCCAGACACCCGAGCGTGGAAGTGGCACGGCGCAGAAATCCGCGGCCGCAAACCTGCGAACTTTTATGTGTCACCGCAAGATTGAAGAATGCCGAAAGTATTTCCGTCTCCCCTCCCCTGTTCCCGGTTAGCAGTTGTTTATTCCCCCGACGTTCCTCTAATGGGTGTTTTGGTTACAAGGAGCGTATTTATCATTCGCTCTCCAGACAACGCACTTTTTTTCCTCCGGGCTCTATCTGTGCCAACAATAGGGATACGGCATGTGTTTTTAATATTTTTAATCTAATTGTGAGCGTAGGTGCCTTTGAGAGCTAAAGTCAGGCTTTTGTCTTTGTTGCCAGATTCGGGGGGAAAAAAAGAAAGTAGGTTAAAACCTCAGTCTTGAGTAGTATAGATCGAGCGTCAGATCCGTTTTTATGTGTTGTTTGGTACGTCTGACCTCGTTGGAAAGTGAACACTCGTAGAGTGCGGGCCCAGTCAGCAGAATAGTTTTGCCAACTCTTTACGTGCCTACAGAGCAGCTCTTGGGAGGAGGCGAAGGAGGGTGGGGTTTTTTTGGGAGGTTTTTTTTCATCCTGTCCCCTTTTTACGGGCGGGAGTCAGAGGAAAACCCGACCAACAAAGGGAGGAAAAAATCTCATTATCAGAGCCGCTGACTTAAAAGAGGAAAATATGCATTTCTTTAAAGGTGTGTGTGTGTGTGTGTGTACACGCCAACTAATCAACTAACTTTGATCTTATCTTCCGTAACTGCCTAATATGTTTCTACAGTGCAACGAGTACACACACGTAGGCAGTTGGGCCTTCCCAGCACGGGGCCTGTGAGATGGTTTCCTTGTAGGCTGTGATGTTGAGGTCTCCTGGCAGCTCCCGCCAGACGCGACGGCTTTCTCGGAGTGCAAAGCGGCTGAAGGTCCGTCTTGAGGGACACGGACCGGGCCAGAATCTCCAGGCCAGACAGGCTTGGAGCCGGCGGGGGGGGGGATACCACAGCAGCAAGTCCCACAGCAGCTCTCTGGTCTCCCAGGTGTGTCCCAAGTCACTCATTGATAATAGTGGAAGTTCCAGTGGACAGTACAATGATCCCTGCCGCTGTAGTACAGGGCCAGAGCAGGGGCGCACGGTTGCTGACCTTGGCCGGACAGTGTTCAGTGGAATAGCTTTTTGGAAGAGGTGAACAGTGTGTTTATGTTGTGGGGGGATGAAGGCCGTACGCGGATGTGCGCAGCTCCTGTTGAGTCCCTGCGTCTGTACTGAACGCAGGACACACCGCAGTGCAACCGGGTAACAAAGCCGAAAACGAGTCGGCTTAATTTCTCGAGCCCCTCTCTGCGGTGGACCGCTGGTGCCTGGACAAGCCCCCCACAAACACGCACACAAAACCTCTCGCTCTGGGGGGACGAACAACTGTGGCAGACCCCGGGGGCGAGACGGTGGGCCAGAGAGATGATTTTCCTGATTCGGCCTAATGAGCGCGTTCCTTGATCCCCCTTCCCCTCCCCAAGCGGAGCAGAAACAAATGCCTTTAATTGAGCACCAATTACGCCGCTCTGCCTCCCGCCCCTAGCCGTTCGCTCTATCCCCAGCGGACGTCCCGTAGCACACCACCGGCGACTCGGCAGCGTTTCATAACGCGGCCAGATGGCGTCGCGAAACCCCCGCCACCCACAAAACGAGCGCAAACGGCTCGTAAAAAAGGCTCCGAAAGACACCTTTCCTGCATTTCCGTCACAGAGCGTGGCGGAACGTCCTATTATTTGGGAGCGGCGCCATCCTTAATGTCATTAGATGGCGATCTGCGACGAGTAAATTACTGCTGCAGTTGCTTTCGGTTATCGCTAATTAAAACAAATGAGAGCGATAATCATCGGATCATGAGGAAGTGTCGCCGCTAATGGATTCCGCCGGGCGAGGCGCGTCGCCTTAAACCGGGCCCATCCGTCTCTGTCCGGCCCGAGCGTCATCATTTAGAATTGTGTATTTCATGGCTGAGGCCTTTCATAACTCACTGTTGACTTTAAGTAGGCTGCGATCGATGGAGTCAGAAGGGCACCGTGTAAAGGTCACTGCGGATGCTTCTGGATAAGCCGAGGGGAAGGAGATTGGAGAAGAAAAGGCCGGCACCGAATGTAATTTCATTCCCCTCCCGCCCCCCCCCCCGAAGCGCCTTCGCACCGGATTTTCTGGCTGGGTGTTTTCAGGGTTAAGATTTCTCCCGAAATTGGCGATTGATTCTTTCCCACCGAATTGGGACGAAAAGATATGTAAACACGTGTCGTATATGCTGGGATGGGTTTGTGGGTGACGATCGCTTTCCGCTACAGCCCCATCATGTTGTATGTTCCTGACGTTCCCGAGAGCTCGGCACGCTGATGGAGGCACGCGGCCTTCCGTGCTACGAAATCGTTTATACGTCTGAAACTTAAAGGCGGTAATGGTGAATGGGGTGGGGCACTGTGGAACACACAGAGGGGGGGGGTTGAAGTTTCCAGAAAGCAAAGTAGTGACATCTCCAAATTAAACTAAATCTACCCAGAGAGTTGACTTTGGAGGAGAGCAGTTCTAATATAGGAAAAGTAATTGCACTTTTTTTGTAGGCTAATCTCCCCCTATCGCAGCGGCTTCCTGTTTGGTAGCCCCCCGTGCTGTGATGTCATTTCCCCGAAGCCCGCGTTAAATGTGTTTACCCAGACAGCGCAGAGTCGCTGAGGCGAAAATTAATGCGAGACAATAATGAAGGAAGGCTTCGTCGGCCGTTTTCGCGATGACAAAGCCGACCTTTCAGGTTATCGCCGCCCCCCGAGCGCGATGGGCCGCTTTAAATGCTAAGCTGTTGGACACTTCATGTAGAGTGGGGACTTGGTGAGCCTTTGGAGGCTAAGTAGGGATTTTTATGGGGAATCACACATGGCGTTTGGGATTCGGAGCGGATGAGAGCGGCGGGCGGCTCATGTTCCAGCTCACGTGGTAGCCCTTTGTTTTTTTCCGCCGTTTGGAAAATGCTTGGTTCGTGGCAGATTACCGGAGATGCGCTGAGAGTCGTGGAATGTGTTCTTAGGCTGTGTGTCTGTTTTAATTTTGAATTTGTTGACTTGTTTTTTTTTGTTGACAAAAAATTAGTTTTTTTTACAGCAACAATTACAAATGCTCTAAACATGAAGATGTTTCTCTCAAGATGTCTCTCTCTCTCTCTCTCTCTCTCTCTCTCTCTCTCTCTCTCTGTCTCTCTCTCTCTCTCTCTCTCTCTCTCGCGAGACACACACACATACACATGAACACGCACACACATACACAACCGCATGTCCTAACATGCTGAACGGTGCATCGACTGCTACTTTTGTGATCCCAAACTACTACTTTTAAGCACACTCCACCCATAAGCATATATACTAACGGGCGATTCCATTTTATTCCAATGGCAGCCCAGATCGAGTTTGCGATCTCTTGCCGCTCTATCTTGCTGCTATCTCATTGTGCTGTTTGAGGCCGCCCATAAATTCTCCTGGCATCTATTGGCTTTTTGGGAGGGGTTGTTTAGTCCCTGCGCTGTCAATCCGCTCTAAAATGGATGGTGTGGCTTCACAGGGCGCGTGTTAAGATACCGTTTTCCACAGTTAAAACATCCATCACTTTTACATAAATAAAATATAAGGGCATAGGTGGGCGCTGATGCTGAGAGGCTGTGATCTGTCTGTGGAAATTAGCGAGGTCTTATCAGTTCAGTAAGTCTCCTGCCGCGAATAGGCCCCGGCGTGTCACTCTTATGTCTGCCTTCAAAGATAATTTAGCCGCAGTTGAAATATCAAATTACAATTATGCAGCACAGAAGCACAGAGATTTCCAGCTTCGAGAAAGATCACAACGGTACTCGGTGCTTGCTGATCTAGTGCTTGCGTGTGCGCGCTTCCAATTGTGTTTGTGTGTTGGCGTTAGCAGTGTTTCGGGAAGAGAAAATCCCTGTAATATAAAACTATGTCTAACACAATGACACTAGAATTCAGCACAGAGATGTCAGATGTGTCACCATCCACCTTTTCACAAGTGTATGTGTGAATGAAAATTTATGAAGTGTTTTTCTTTTCCTTTTTTTTTTTTGCCTGCCGCTCATCGCCAATCTGCTGTCCTCTGCCTTTCTGCTCCAATTATTTTAATGTTAATTAGATTTCTGCAGCGATTCCATTCCTCTCTTTTATTTTTGCACACCCTTCCAATTGCTATTGTTCTCTCGCAAGACTGTGCAGCCTTTGCAGTCATTTTAGTATACAGCGTATACACGGAAAGATCATGTTCTGTTAAAACTGCAGGTCAGAGGGCACGCTTGTGCCACGTTTACCTTGTTTTGAGGGACTTTACCCTTGATGAGAAAAGGACGTGCATACCCCACCGTCCGTCGAACAGTTTTGACCTAGTCCCGACCCAGATGTCCCAAGAACCCCCTAAATGGACACCGCCACCAACGGGAGTGGTCAAACTCTTCGAGAGGATAAGGGGACCTAGGGGCCATCTCCAATGAAAGAAGTGCATGCGCAACGTGAATTATGTGCTCAGCTGAGGTTTGGGGAGATAATAAATGTAGACACCCCCTTGTTAGTGCTGTTCTCACCGAAGCACGCTGTAAAGTTGTGTGCCATACAGAATGGGACCAGGCAGTCCCCTCTGCTGGGAGGAGAAATAAACAGCCACGCCATCCTTGGAATATGTCGTTTTCATCTGAACTCATCTTTCCAAGTTCTCAGGAAACAAAATATCGAACATATAAGACTTAATATAATAATAATATAATATGTGCCATTTTATCCAAAGCAACCTACAGTAGTGAGTGTGTACATTTTTCAGTATATGTGGTCCCAATGGGAATGGAACCCACAAACTAAGCGTTGTCGACGCCATGCTCTACCTACTGAGCCACACAGAACCACAGACTTCCAGAGATTATGTTGGGGCCTTCGGTTGAACACTGTTACCGTTTGATACTTTTGCACATGTGCAGGTATGGATAATGCCATATCATTTACCTCCCAAAAACAACACCTAACCACCACACAGCAACCATCTTAAAACATTTTTCGTTTTGTTCAATATGGAAGTGTACTCAGTGGTCGTCCGAAGGGCAAAAGCAAATTGCAAGTCGCATATCGTGGCGTACGACATGTTAAATCATTGCATAGATCCGTTGAGTCCTTTCCACACACGTCCTCCAAAGGGTCTGTATTCAGTCCTCGCCCGATTGAGCAGAATAAAACAAATGGAGGCAAGTAAATTGACTCTATTCTGCGTTGGGTCGACTTCACAATGACTTATTAATTTGACTCAGCCACCAGTGGCCTGCATTCCCTAGACAAACTCTCCTTGTTTATTTGTTTGGCATTACCCTTTCTGAATACATGCATACCAACATAAATGCAGTTAAAGGCTCATGTACCACACCCACCAACCCCCCCCCCCCCCCCCACACACACACACTTTTCCCGCCCGGCCGTCGTTCCTGTTTTACGTTCAACAGCATTAAATGACCTTGAGGAAGAAATCATTAGAAAGAGGACAGGCTTGTATCAAATATTTGTTCCCAGAATTCAGTTTGCCAACGAAATCCCCAGGGTGCTTCTTGCATGCTGATATATTCTGTGCAAAGTTTCCTTGAAGAGAAATGAAATACTCCCAGCCCGAAGGAGGATTCCAGCAGAGGAGTACAGAGAAAGGGCAACGTCTCCTCTGTCATTCCGCCGTCGAGCGGCTTTTGTTTCAGTCAACGGCGGAGGGGAGTCCGCCAATGTCAATCTACGGGGGCTTCTATAATTCAAGGGTCCTGTCCAAAAAACGTACGGGAGCGGTTTAAAATGAATTTCGTCCAAGATAGTTTCTCGACAGGAGCCAAAGGCTCAGCTTGTTCATCTTTTTTTTTTTTTTTTTTTAACATTACTTACGGAATAAAAGCTTTGCTCAGTAATTACAACAGAGTCCGCTGAGGTCATTTGTGCATTAGGCAAAATTGCTGTTTCCCGCTGATCTTGGTAAAAAAGCATATTGCAATGCATTATAATTTATTCTCAAGTTATTTAATTTGAAAGGACATCTTTGTCTTTTTTTTTTTTAAGGTCTGGTCCATTTTAATAAATCGGCTTCAACAAAAACAAAAGCCCAGGATGACATATTTGGAGTGTTAACAGGGGAAGTAAATCATAAAACGCTTTCATAATTATAGTCTAAATTTTAATTAAACTGGGATTTGGGACAAACCCATGCCCTATCTCTCAATGGCATGTTACCACACCTGAACCTGTTTTCTTTAGGCTTGTACCATGGCTGACAGACAACAGTTTTATCATTTTTTATTTAATGGACAATCTATTTACTATTTCAAAGCACTATTTCAGCGCCACAATTCTTCTGCTATATTCCAAAAACATGACTTGAACTTGACTAAGTTTATGACTTAAAATGTTTTCCAATAGACTAAAGTAAGCTAGTTATCAATAGTTATATACATTTTAGGCATTTTTCCCCAGTTTTTCCAGATGAAATTCTCCTGAATATTAATTAGTTAAACTTGGCGAAGCGTTGGCAAAATAATCACCAAATTAACTACCTTCCTCCATGTCAGACGGTGCTCTGAAAATCATCATTTTACAGGAGACCTTGTTTATCTATTAATAATCCCTGGTGCCTAGGTTCAGGAGCATACATACGAGGGGCTTAAACTAAAATCGCATTTGAACATTGACTTCTTTTCCTGGGAAAAAGCCACACTTTAAAAAATGGTGCCTCCCGGATGTGCTTGAAAGATAATGCACATTTAATTACGCTTCAGCCAGATGACTCATTGACACGCCCGTGGATAACTCGGGGCCGGGACTTTCGCTAAGGCCGCTAACGGATTCCGCGGAAAAACGAGGAGCTGTCCTCACGGATATCCATCAAGCCCCCACGCGCGCTCTCTGGTGTGAGGCGGGAGGGCAGAGTTGGGCCCGAAAGCCGCCTCCCACTGCTCCGCGGCTCCCGGCTCCCTCGGCGCGGAGGGCTCTGGGGATTTAAAGGTCGCCCCTAATATCGCCGCCGAGGCTGAAGTCCGCTCTAATCTCGCGGCGGCACTGAAATCTCTGCCCCGGCCCCTCAGCTTAATTTGGCAGCAGGCTGGACAACTGTGTCTGATCTGATGAGGCAGCACACCCCACCCCCCTTAACCCCAGCCCGTCTTTCAACCCGCCTGCCCCCTCCCACCAAACGAAAAAAGAAATAAAGCCCCAGTTAAATAACAACAGGCAGCACACCTATAGTTCTCTTCCAAAATCTACACAAAGCATTAGGCCTATGTTATTATGTGCACGTGACTTTTGAGACTTGGATTGGCCGCTCAGTGCCCACTGTAAAATCAATAGCAGTAATAATTATAATAATAGTAATAATCTCCAATCGAGGATGCCGAGATACGGATATTGATGTGTTAACAGCCGGGGAACCTTTTCGGCTCAAGCCGTTTGAATGAATGTCGGATCTGTACCGTGCGGCGTCTTCCGTTGTGACGTCGGTGTGATATTTAAAAATGCATTTAAAGCCTGAGTGTTATGGCATCGAAAGTCCAATTAAGTTGGACGCAGTCCGGATGAAAACACAGAAACGCAGTCCGGATGAGAATAAATCGTTAAGCGGGTTGAAACGGGCACGTTAGCGAACATGTCCTTCAACCGCGGGCTTGTTGTTCTTAAGAAATGCTCCAACTGCCGATGCCTACCGCACAGGCTCTATGAAGACAAGGGAGGGAGTTATGCAGAGAGAGAGAGAGAGAGAGAGAGAGAGAGAGAGAGGAAGAGGGAGAGGGAGAGGGAGAGGGGAGCGAGGGTGGATCTGCATTTGGGAAAAGCAGTGGCTTAACATTAATGTTGCGTAAAGGGTACTCAGTGGGCTCCCCGCTCTTCCCCGCTACAAATGATCGCTCACGGAATTAAAGTGTGCGGTAATGTCCTCGCAGAGGGAGGAGCTGTTGTTCAGGGTATTGTGAGAAAGATTTTTGGGGGGGCTGTGATTCATTAAGGATAATAGAGCCCCCCCGGGGTCCCGGGCAATTGGACCGGAGGGACAGATTGCAGAGAAGTCCACTCGGACCTTGCCAAGTCAGCGTTGCGCTGCACTGCTTTAACAGACGTCCCTCAAAAAAAAAAAAGCAGAGCTCACTTGTTTTAACTCGCTTTGCGTTTCTCTGTTCCTTCACCGAGGAGGCAGAACTTGCGGGAGCGAGCGAAGCCACGGTATGCAGGGTTACGCCCGCGTAGGTGTCGTCGGTCGAAACCTTCTGGAAAGGCACGTGTTCATAGGCAAAGTATCGGGGAACAGCCAAGCGCCACCTATCTCCCTTTTTCGTGTTTCGTACGCACTCGTATGCATACACACACATACACACGCATACACAGGCACACTAGTTTTGCCTTTGGGGGGGGGGAAGGTGTTATCCTTGGGTGCGCGCTTGTGAGGCGGCTTGTCTGGGAGTTTAGTTTACAATGAGCCGTTCTTTCCTCTTAAGCCCATCCCTCATCACGGCTTTTTTGAGGGACTCTGCGGTGTTTGCTTTACCTTGTTTGCTCTGTAGCCAGCCCTCGCTGTTTGGCGGTTTCGAGCGATAGGTCACCGAAGGTCTCGTCACTATTAAAACAGAACGCCTGCGTTTCTGTTCGGTGGGACGAAAGCTCAAAGCTGATGGGGTGCCAGCGTTTGGGACATGGGCGGCACACACATTTCGATTCTCAACTTGAAAGTCGTTCACAAAAGAGCACTTTCTGGATGGCAGGAAAGAGTTTCATGCCACTAGAGTTCTTGGATGCCACGGGAGCAGTAGTAGATGGTGAGAGAGTCTTTCCGTGGAGGAAAGAAATGTGTTTTTTGTTTTTTGTTTTGTTTTTAATCATTTTAGCAGATTTTCATAGGGCTCTTAATGTTGAACAGTTGGGAATTTTCACCAACGTGCACACATTAGCAAGCACACGTAATTATCGCTCTGCGTAAATACGCGTCATCATAATTGTTGGGAAAAGGCATTAAAAAGGCACTTGAAGATCATCTTTTTTCTTTAAAAAATTCAATATCACAACACTTGACACATCAAGCTTTTAATCGGGCGTAATGATCACAACAAACGTCTACATGGGAAATTAATGAAATACAACGGCTTTCGCGAAGATTAATTTGTGTACATGTAGCTAGTTCATAATGTTTATGTTATTTTTATCCCACCAATGGTTTGTATTTGCCCATCGGTATGATAAATAACAGACAAAGGGCACTCAATGTCTCTTACCCAAATCAATCAGTATGAAAAAAGCCCAAATGGGGCCGGGGGAGAAAATTAAAACATAAATCAAGAAAACGATCAAAACCTACAGGATTTTTACAGGATCTGAAAACGCCTTTGGCGTTTTTTTACACACGTTGTGTCTGTAAAGGTCAGTGGAACATGTTAATTATGATGCACACTCGAACAAACAACGGCATCGGGATGCATCCCTTCATGCCTTTCCCAACAGCTCCACACGGCAATTATTGCATCTTCTTAATGTTGGGAGTCAAAAGGCCTTGACGTTTTGAAAGGACAACCTCCCGATTAAAGCAATGGTAGCACTGACATCCTAAGTTCAAAGAGCAAACAATTAAAGCCAGCATCTCGGCAAGCACTTCAACAGCCCTGAAATTTACTTTGTGGCACATCCTATTCAAAGATGACTGGAGAGAAAAGGTGTTTTATTTTAGTGGCAGTCCTTGGCAACAGAAGATAACAGTGTGGCAGCGTCACGTACGAGATATAGTAAACAGAACCCGGGATCTATTATTCATAATGCACTCACTGAAGGGTATTTATTTTGTCTGCGTATATTGCAGAGACGGACAAAAAGAGAAGGGCCCGAGGTGACAGTAATAAATGTGTGGGGGTATATGGTGAATTTCCACTCCCGGTGAAGTGTTTCGAGGAGAACCAACCACAGGAAATGATGTCAGCCGAGCCAAGACCTGAATTCCTCCGGCTTCATACTCTCACCCAGGATGCATTTGGGAGAGTGAGTGAGCGGTTGGGTTTCACACACACACACACACACACACACACACACACACACACACACACCCCACCCCACCCCGTCTCCATCCCTTCAAGAATTCAAGAACGGTAACTTCGGTTTCAAAGCCAAAATATTTCTGTCGAAGCGTGAAGACTGTCGTCTGTAAGAACACGCCTGACGTTTGGAGCTCGCCTGCCCGGGGACTGAAAAGAGCGAGATCAAGAGGGAACATGTTTTACTTAATTAAAGGTGCTAAGAGGTAGAGCGGGAGAACCGCAGCACACATGTTTTCGAGTCATGGCGGAAAACTCCCTCAGAGTCTTGCAATTAAGCTGGCCATGCGTTTATTCAGGGGGATTAATTATGAGCAAATGCAAGTAGCTTCTTTTTCCCCCCAGAGTGAGGGCAACCATACTCCGATTCAAGTTTCTTTCAGGGGATTTTGTCTTAATTGCTATTCTCACCACCAACCTTTTTATAATGGTAATTTATTTTTGAATATATACAATACATTAGTGCAAGCCCCACATCTTGGTCACGCTACGCATCACTATAAATATCTAAGCAGATATGAGTATTTGTGCGTGTTAGCGTGTGTTGTGTGTGTGTGTGTTGTGCATTTGTGTACAGCACGTTTACAGGGTGCCGTTTCTAACAGCCCTGAGTGTTGGGTTGACAATGCTTTGCTTGTTGAGCTGCTCGGTGGCAGCAACTGTGTCGCTTTTCAGTGGTGTGGGACTTAACAAGCTGTTAAGTGCATTTCTGGACTGCAGCGAGTAGGGAGGCCACACTAACAGCATGGCACCCTGGGAAACGGACACAACCATTTACAAAACCGCCTACAAAACACTCAGCAGACCCTTTCCATGAGCTTTCACCAGTCACTGACAACAAACAAACCAAAAAAAAAGCACCATTAAAACAACATGTTGTGTTTAATAAAACAAAAATAAGATTGTTCACCTCACAAGAGGGCTCATTCTTGCTCAATTTCTTTGTTTGGGCTCTCTCTCCCATCTATTCAAACGCATGTCCTCAGCGTGTCCCAACCTTGCACCACGGTTCCATCGGACCGGGTCAGAGGAGAACTCACAGTCCAACTGAAAGCAGATGGGGGGAGACATTTTAAACCAAAATCCATTCTGGAAGTTTTTGTAACAAAGCAATAAGGTACCAAGAAAACCTCCCCCAGTTCCTTTAGCAACCCGGGTGCTGGAAGCCCTAAAAGCATATTTAGCATATTCCAGATGGTTTGGGAGTAATATTCACCATAAAGTAGTAAGAGAAAGGTGTATATTTTTCCTGCTACCCACAAAATGGATTAGAGTTCTCATAGGGACAAGGCTGCTACTGCTCCACTTTTACTTCCAGCAACGCTGTCCTCTGCGAACGGTTTTTAGCTCGGCAACTCTTGCAGGATGGCAAAAAAAAGCAGGGCTGTCTCGATGTGTAACACCTCTCTCTTTCTGCTGGCCACATGAATGGCGCAGATGTTGCAGCAAAACCTAATTGGAAAGGACTGTTCTCACATCTGTTTGCCTGTAGCGAGGCCCCGTTCACACAATCAGAGGCAGGTCTGGCTCTCCGGGTCGGGATCTCGAGCGCCGGGGCCGACCCAGGGCGTGCGGCTGAAATGGTGGCCGGCGCGAGGTCGGGACACCGCGAGGCCTCGGGGGCCCTCCCCCCTCTCCCCCCGGTCGCACCACCACTTGTTTGGTAGGTCATGAGCGGCTATTTTTCTTGGGGCCGCAAAAGGTGAACAAAAGGGCCCAGTGTTGCTCCGGCCGAGGCAGGCCGGCGAGCCGTTATCTCCCCGCCCCTGGCCCTTGTTGGTTTTGAAACGGGATCCGCCATTTCAATTTGCGCACGGTCGGCGGCAGCAGGCGCAGAGAGATGGGACGCTGCCCGACCCCTTCCCCGGGACTCGTTTCATATCCTGTCTCCGAGATGCTGGCTGCTTCAAAGGTGGTCTTTGTGGAGTTGGAACAGCAAGCAGTGGTGTATGGTTACCACACTCCGTGGAGATATTCCGTTCACATGCTATTACGAAGTACCTCTCGAAAGATATAGGACGCAAATACAATATATTCTGGAAGGGAAATTTGCTTTGCTGCGTTTAGAGTGAAAAACAGAAATGCCAGTAAATAAATAAGGAAGCAATAGTAATGGTGACACAAAAATAAAATGCGCAAGACGGTCAAAGTGCAATGCCGCGTAACCCAATACGGACAACAGAATATAAGCGCAGTTGGCACGAAGCGTTTGCTGTCCAACTTTTATAATGACACTTGAAAGCGGGTTCAGGCTCGCTTGCCCCTAAGACCCGGTCTGTAGAGCGCCGACCCAATTCAATAGAGTCATCTTGAATTGTCCTGCTGCTTTCTGATACCGTGGTGCGCTCACTTTGTGCTTGACAACTCAGCCGGAGGCTGGCACCTCTCCCAGACCCATGCATCTTAATAGCGGTGACATCATTCAGGCAGCAGACCCACTCCCACTCAACGCCCGCCTGTCTGCTAATAGACCGTTAAGGATCCATTCGGAAAACTAAAACACGATTTGTTCTCCGGGTAATTGCTGTTAGCTATTGATTGCCTGTATTTCCCCCCCCCCCTCAGCCCCCCTCCTGCCCCATTTTCATTTCTCGAGCACTGTAAACGAATAAAAACAAGAAACCCCCGACGCAACACATCTCTGCTTTCCCATTAAGCGCCGATGGAACGGAAAAGGATGGCGTGGCGAGAAACAAGCGTGCGAATTCCATCAACGGGTGGCGGGGATTTTCGGGGGGTTTGCGTCGAGGAGCCGGCGGGCGAAGAGCACGCGGGGGCCTGACGTTGCAGTTAGCGTAATGAGGGGAGACTAATGAATTGTGTCTTTGGCTTTACTTCTCCTGCTCCGTCAAACAAGTGAAGGTTAGTCTGTCACTTTTACTTTGGCCTAACATTACTTTGGTTCTGCCTCTCTCTCTCGAGCTGAAATGGAGAACTCAATCAGAAGGGGAAGGGGTGGGGGGGGGTCGACTTCCTGGTGGGATTGTTGAAGCCTGAAACGTGGAGGAGACACACGCAGGTAGCTAGCGGGAGGGCCTCTCTTTAAGTGTTTACTTCCATGTCTGGGAAAATTGGGTCACCCGGTTCATCTTACCGCGCGGGTTCACGGCTTACATCATGAATCATTTGCAGTTAACCTCGCCTCCTGGGTTTGACCGTTAATAAAGCGTGAAGCCTACGCCCGTCGAGCGCAGGGTTTGGGTTTTCGTTTCGCCCAGTCCGTTCTGTTGGGTTTTCGGCCTATTACAAAGGGGTGGCAGCCGTGGGCGTTTTACAGCATTGTCCATTGTGCCCCATTTGCCGATGTAGCTCCTGGTCACTGAACATCCTGTTTCCCAGTTTTCTTGGCCACTGAAAATTCCCCTGCAGTAGGGTAGCTGGCCACAGTTTGAACCATGCACAAAAGAACTAAATTGCTATATACGTCCCTCCCTTGCCACAGAGCAAGGGAGGGACATGTATAGGTTCCCTGTCCTTGCGGTAGACTGTGAGGCTGCCTCTCTGACAATGTTTAACCCATGTTCTGTATAGCACATCTCCACCAGTCAATGTGAGAAAAGGCCCTTGTGATCAATATTAGATTTTTGATAAGAAATTTAACAAGTTAGCCAAGCAATCATTTCCAACCATTGAAACAAGACGAGGGTTGATCCTCCGTGTGGGTCGGTAACATAGAATAGACCCTCTTCCTGGCAGCACTTCAAGAAAACCACTCTGCAGTTGCGTACTTCATCACCATAAGCTAGACAAGACTTTTAGCATTCCAGAAAATTGTCTCCTCTTGTCATCAAAAAAGAAAAAAGACAGCATAAACAAAGTAGCTAATTTAAGTCTATTTTCATGAAAGGAAAAGGTGACCCAGGATTTCACTTTTCACAGCAGTCGAGTTTAGCATCCTCACCCAGATCAAAAACGAAATCCCACCAAACTGTGTTCCCCTCCTCACTGTGAAGTAAATGCTCTTGATCTTCAAAGAACCTGTTCTTGTGAAGTGAGGAAAAAAAAAAAACTGAGCTGGGATGGATGCTGGGAACTAGTTGCAGTGCGAAGCTCTAACGGAAACACAGGGGTGAACAAGTGGCCCGTTATGCCTGCTGTGGGGGTCGTGGTGCGCCGGCCTCTAGTTTGGCATCATGACACCCCCACCCAACCCGAGCCCCCGTTCTCTTCACCTCCGCCGCCATTGTGGCCACAAGAGGGCTTCGAGTCTGGCAGAGGAGGATCTTACTCGTTCTGAAATGGGTGACACTCATTGACAATGGCAACTAGGCAAGTTAATAAGGCACTCTGGGTTGGGTACGGATGGGGGAGGGGTGGGGTAAGGGTGTAAGAAACAATGTTTGGAGGTGAAAATGCCCATGAAGCCGGATTGGGGGGAAATCCCGGTTATTCGTTAGTACGGTAACCCGCCTTACGTCTAATCCTGAAGGCCGTATTAACGTGTACAGCGATGCGTATTCACTTTGGACCATTCCACCCCCTCCCTGCCCCCCGTCCCCGACAAAGAGTGCCAGTTGCGCCACATTGTCTGCGACTCAAGTTCCCGAGAGGCAAAGCTGACAGCACAGAAACGGGGCCCGCGTTGCCCTCTCAATGGAGCTGGATTTGAAGACAAGCCCCCTGAGATAAGGGGTTTAGCCCACTGTGCCACCCAGTCACTAATTATAGGGCACGCAGAAAAGGGAAAGTTAAGCCCTTGGCATTTGCAGCTCACTATAATTGCCGCTGGCATGACCCTCCTCGCCGGATTGCTCGCCGCATTCCTTTCTCGGAAAAAAGGAAGAACAAAAACCCTTAGTTTAAGCACGGGGAGGAGAAGAAGGGAAGGGGGCGGGAGGGAGGGAGGGGGGTGATTACCGTTCACAAAATGACGGACCGAGCAGCTTGCGCACCTCCCTCCCCGATCGCCCTGATTTCAACAAGCCTTCGAAAGCTGCCACATTCCCATGGGATAAGATTACAATCACGGCCAATATCTCGGTAAGACGAGAGAAGCCCTCTCGCGCGTTTTTCCACCCCCCCCCTTCCGCTTTCCCTCCCCACGTATACACGCGCGCGTATAAACACACACGAGCATAATGTATAGGAGGTTTTATTTCAGTGGCACTTAACAGAGCTCGACGGCGAGAGGCCAGTGCCAGTGGGCTTGATGAAACCCACCTGCCATGTACAGCCGGCAGATTTAACTTATTAAATAAATGTTTCCTCGGAGGCCTCCGCAAAGCCCTGGCTAAATTGCTCGTAGTGAGGCATGGATTCCGACCGGCTATGAATTTTGAGGTGCGAACCCCCCCATTCTGACCTGTTATATCGATCGATATAGTGCTTCCCCCCTTAGTTTTCAGGTAATGCATACTTTTATGATCCACGGCTGTGATTATTTTATGCGATGGCGTTCACTAATGTGGGCTCCCTGTTTTGTTTTTGCCACAGCCACATCCAACGGGACCCTGGAAGGGTTGGAGAACCGGGAGGGCGGAGTCTGCAATACCCGCTCCATGAAGATCATCATGAAAGTGGGCCAGGGTAAGTTTCAACGCTTTCGACTGGACATCGCTATACGCGGCGGTCCCTGTGGGCTGTCGACAAGCACATTTAGGTCCTCGCCACCAATCCAATAAAGACGCGTCACGATGAACATGCGTTGGGAACGTGCGCGGCCCTTAGGTTTCCACTGCGTTTTCCAACGCCTGAAAACGGCTGTTCATTGGCGAAGGGTGAACATGAAGCCCCCCCCACACCCTGTAAGAGCCATTCATTTCTGAAAACGCTGATTTTCACAGTAAACCGAATGACAGCCCAGACTTATTGCAGAATAGGTCAAATATAATCTCATTCGGGTGATTTTGCCCATTTTCCGCTTACTCCTCTCCTTCACTCAAACCCGAAAGCAGAGTAATGGGGAAATGCTGTAAATCATTTCCAAAAAAGATGCAGGCGAGCGTAAAGATGGCCGAGAGATGATGAAAGCTTTGCGGACGGGGGAAAACCGTGACTTTAGGCCGAGGAGCGTTTCATAAGCTTTTGTTTGCATAAACGGAATCGCCTGTGGTGGTGGAATTTACAGTGGATACTCGACGCAGACCCTCTTAACAGTATATGGAAATTGGCCCAGTGACTTCATTCCTCATAAGATTGTGGTTTCGTACGTTACCTTTCCCTCTATTTATAACCTTTCAGGGATAAAGGAAAGCAAAATAAATATTTGACAAGGCTTTAATTCCATTCTCATGCGAAAAGTATAATAATAAGATGTTTTGGAGACTACACAAGATTTTGAGTGCAAGCGTCTCCGCACACTATCCCAGATACATTTTTTTACACGCAAACCTCTCTTTCCCGGGGTTGTTCAAGGAGAATGGAGTGATCCGTAAAACCCCCATTTTGCCATTCCTTGGATGCCGTGCCACAGTTTCTGGGAACTTATACACCCGGGAGGCGCGTAAACTGTTTTGAACGTCTAAAACATACAGTACAACAACGCATCCTTGACTGCGGGGCTAGCATACTCGCTGCCTGATCTAATCAAAAATCAAACAGGAACAGATTACCCAGCAGCCTTATAGTGACCTCCCCACAGCCACAGATACTGGTGTAGGGAGATCTGGAGATCAAGTCCAAAGCGTTTCGCGTGCAGAGTGCGGCCTAGTCTTCTCTGGCTTCTCATACCCCCCCCCTGTTATTTGTGATTTTAAATCACAGTACCACAAGACATATGTCACCATGTGTTCTTATCCCTAATGATTGTATGCAGCAG
Organism: Aldrovandia affinis; assembly: GCA_029706075.1. NCBI lineage: Eukaryota > Metazoa > Chordata > Actinopteri > Notacanthiformes > Halosauridae > Aldrovandia > Aldrovandia affinis. The sequence continues at coordinate 3,908,117 of JAINUG010000068.1, read as the reverse complement.
AAAGCGTGTTTTTGGTGGTTGCATAGAAATTGAGACACGCAACTTGCACGGAGCGAAAAACGAAAGTAAAACGCGTGTCTTAGGGGTGGGCCGACATGTCATGAGTTTTGTGCAAATTGTGGCATGCTCAGGTCAGGCATCGGAAATGCTGGTAGTGTTCACATATTTTTCATCCTGCACCAAATTGGTTTGAACTGATCTGAATCGGCACATTTTCTGTCATGACTGATGCACGGAGTTTAAAAACAATAAAACACCATTGCGATACACTATATATAGGATCATATTTTTAGCAAATATTATCCTGACGTCGCTCTTCTCTGCTCGGGATAGCAGAAGAGTGGAGGGCTCAGTAAAGGTGTGGGGTACACATGCTCATCCTTCACCACCATTCGGATGATCCTGGCTCTCTGGAGGCCGAGCTGAGCCCCAGAGGAAATGGCGAGTCCGGGTCGGTCGTACACTCGTCAGCAGCCATTCTCTCCCTCACTCTTTCTTCATTGATGCCCCCCCCTGAAAAAAAAAGAAAGGAAAAAGTCACCAGGACTCAGAAGTTTCCAGAAGGACCTGCAGATAAGCCTCTCCATTTGGAGATAAGGCCGATAACCCTGAGTCCCGTACACAGTTTCCTGTATTAAGGCCGGGATAATTATTATCGATGTCAGTCCGACTTATCACACAGGACTACTGGAAAATGAAATGCAAATGTTTGCTTTAAAAAAAAAACTTTAAAAAAACCTTCAAAGCCTGTTGCCCCGGCATGTGACGAGATAACTGATAACTGTCTTTTTTTTAAATTCCAGAACAATTCCCCCAAAAAAGATTTCTGAAGTTCTCCTTTCTCATCTGGGAGAATTTTCTCTCCCCGGGTTAAACACAGAGTGAAAAATTAGGCTCCGTATGAATAATGAATTCCAATAAAAAGTTGATTATAATTATTTTAACCCATTTCTGAGTGTGTCTGTGGAACATGCGGTGTTATGCGGTGTGGGAATGGACAGCGGATGAATCCGTCCTGGAGTTTTGAAGACAGCTTCTTGTGCGATCGCTTCAGAAGAGGGTTATTGAAAAGATGCAGGGGATGGCTCATCTGTCTGTAATTGAGATAACTCCCCATGTATGTAGGAAAGAAGGATGTGTGCTTACCTGCCATAACCCCTTGCGGTTTGTCTGTACCAGATGTTTGAGTTTTTTTGTTGTTTTTTTTCTTTTTTTTTTCTTTTTTGACGACTAAACACATTTCAGAATGAGCCTCCGTTTCAGATATATATACGATCGGTTTCTCAAAAGTATATATATATATATTTTTTTTTTTTCATATTTAGCAACAGCCCATAAAGAGAATTGCACTTAGCCACGAAGCAGACGGAAATAGCAGGGAAGCGTTGATTGATCTAGCATGTAATCCAGAATAAATGCAGGGTTAACAATCGGACCGCAATGACAAACAGACAGCACCAGCATCGTCACGACATTAAAAAGCATGTAGACAGACCCTAGAATTAGAAAAAAAAACTGACTTCTGGAAAGTACAAGACACATCTGATCCTCCAGCCATCTCCCGGAAGAAAGAAAAAAAACAGAAAGAAAGTTGTAAATAAAGTACTGAGAAACTTCCCTCTCATAAACAGATCTGTATATGAAAAAGTAACACCGCTGTCACTTTCTCAGTCTTCCATATTTTCGATGGAATGTTCTGGCACCCAGCGTTGCACTAACATGTGTTTTTTACCCGTAACATGCCACGATAATGCAGACATTGTCACCACCAAGCCATGTTGCTGTTGTTATTTTTTATTTCTGGTTACAATGTGAGGGAACTCAATTCAAACGAAACAACGGGTGGTAACCACGTCTGTCGCTAGTTACATTATTCTACTTTGGCGATTCGGTATTTGTTTGCTGCGCTCGGACTGTGTACGCAACTTTAAATATATAACACAAACAGACCGCCGCAACTGCAGTGTGTGTTTGACAAATGCACGAATGCATATTTTCGGAGGGACTTTCATCAAAACCAGCAACCTCAAAGTGTTTCAAAACAGAGCTTTGGCACAGTCAACAGGCATCCAATTTCCTCCAGGCATCTCCAAAGTGATACGCTTCTTGGCAGCAAACGTCCAGACAGATTTCCACAGCAGATTTTTATTTAGGCGGGGTAATTATTCAGCATGGCAAACGACGGTCGTAAAAACGCTTAATATAAAATCAAGGCCTGTGATGAATCGAATTACGGGGAATGTGCACACCCCGCTTTGCGTTGGGTTTGATTAAAAAATTGATTAATTAATTAATTAAAACATTTATTCACACCATTTGGGATTTTAAATGGAAGGTTTGAACGAATACACTGACTGGAGAATGGAGACTGTGTGGTCACAGCCTTGGGGATCAGACCAGTCATTGGTGCATATTAAGAAAAGGCTGATTCAAAATGCAACTTTATTGTATTTGAACAAGCTTGTCCATCTTCCTTTCAGACACAGTTTTGTACTGCTGTGTTGATGGATTTTAATGACGAATAATTCTGGCACCATCCCTCCACGCTTTTAATCACGAAATGAGTCAGAGAAACCTCTTGCGGCCTGCGTATTTGTACATACCACAAAGGGAATGCTGCCTATTTCTATTGAAGTGGTGGCCTCTCTTTCCACTCAGAACATGGCGTACTCTTGAGAAGCGAACGCTACGCTGTTTCTCTGGATGTGTATTAATCGACAGCCCCGCGGGCAGCACGCCCCCCATCTAAACACCGGAGACATTCACATGTAAATTAGGAACTCTCAACAAACAGAAAATGAAACTTCCTGTAGCCTCCTGGGTTGTTGTCTACAAACAGCCACCAAGGCCACGATCCACACGAACCACAGAGGCACGCAGCCCTCCATGTCGAGTAACACATTTAAGCGGGCGCTCAGTTTCTTTTGAAAACGCTTTATCCGGTTTCAGCGACTGCCAAACTCGTAACAAACTGTAAGAAGCAAGACGAGTGATAATAGCTTCAGTTAATTTACTCTGATTAGTCTGGAGAAATAGCCTTCATCACGCGAAGGCCATAAATGCATTGAATACAAACTTTACAGGGACCCAAGTATATCTTAATCAATAATAACTTCAGAATAACCAGCTTTGCGGTCTTATGAATCCTTTAAAAAGTTGTTTTTAAAAATTGTTGGATATATTAAACAAATGCATTATCTAAAGAGGTTTGATGGGGTACACTGCCTTCCATAGGCACTGTTGGGGGAAACTTGTTACTGGTGTTCTCCTAATACTCAAAATACATAGACACATCTAAATAACAGTATATTTACAGTATATCTACAGTATATTCTCCTCTGAGTTAACAGTTCAGGAGAAAAGAAAGCCCATAATTTAAAGATCATACTAAATCCTTTTACGGTCATTCCTGGAATCAGATAGATGGGAAAAAGTATATACTAATCACATTAGTCGAGATGGCAAAAAAATTAAATACAGTCCTCTTTGCATGGCTTCATCTTCTCCGGGGGAGAACGACATTTGAAATATACCTAAGGTAATGACGGGTCCGAGACTCAGTCGTTTTTATTTTCCACAGTCTTTAATCAATCCCTTTTAAAGCAGTATACGGCACTCTAGAGATGAACCATAAAATAATATTAATGTCGTAGCGATCAGAATTCTTTTCAGCGATGGGGACAAGCAGCGATGATATCTTATAACTACATTTGGCAAAGGATGTAGGGTAATGTCTTGCAACTCGTTTTATGTTCACCCCATCCATTCATCATTTTGTGACTGATGATTGGTTTGATGATATCGTAATTGGAAAAAAGTGTGGATCCCTTTGTGGGGGGCGGGCCGAGGTCTGTGCAGCGGTTTTGCAGTGACGTTATTCTCGATGTGCTTGCTTGAGAGAAATGCATGTAGCATCTTGTAAGTCGCTCTGGAGAAGAGCATCTGCTAAATGCTTAAAATGTAAAATGTAGAAGAAACCTAGTGGCCAATTTGACTATGCCAACCAATGTCCTGCTGTTGTCGTTTACAGACCCAAACAACATAGTTCCTGACCCGGTGATCACAGAACGGCCGAGCAAAGAACAGGACAACCCGGTGAAAGATTCCACCACCACCCCTGCCAAGAAAGACAAGGGCGGAGCAGGAGATCAAGGCAACACAGGTGAGGGTGTACTCCTGAGAAGCGTGTCACAGCATGACTCCGTTTCCCAGAAAGCTCCTGCAGCCGTGTCTGCAACCCACAAGCTGTCTTTATACTGTCTACTGGAACCTGGACAAGATCTAATGATGGATAGGCTGTGTGTCACAGGGTTGTGGTGATGCTTGGAATTTCAAACACCTGAAACTTGGAGCACAAAAGCCGGTCTGTACTGGTTTGATTTAGGCGCCATGACTCACAGATTGAACTAATATTGTGTTCTAGTAGCTTAAAATCGGATTAACAATGAAAAATAAGAAACTTATGTGCAAACATTTTATGCTGTTGATTGTTTTAACCGTAACAGATGATAGGTCATGCTTTTAAAAAGAGTACAGGAAAAGAATAAAATTAAACGTATGCAAATATGCGTGCGCGCATGCGCGTGTATCTGTGTGTGTCATCAATATAAAGTGAAAGATTAATATATTTTGCCACTATTTTACATATATGACAATGTACGCATGAAACAATTATTATATGCATATACTTTGCATACACTTTATCACATAATGTGTATTTGCATATTTTTTTACAGATTCATAATGTCATACCACCACCAGGCATTGGTCATCTAGATAGAATGTCCTACTCTCCCACACCAAAAAAAAAAGTATTTGTACAGTTATTTTATTTAGAACAGACAACATCTGGTTTGCTTGTTTCAAAGGCAAGGGACATCTTTGCCGTGTTCAATATATTCAATACTGCGGCAATTCATCCGCAACTTTTTCCCCCATTCTTTTATCTGATTTCGAAGAGTTCATCAGCGCTCGCAAGTGGAGCTTTCATCTCCAAGCGATCGCCAGCGCTTACACTGATCAATCGTGTCAGGGCAATTTCACATTCTTCTCCATTCGATCGCAATAAGCCCGTGATCAGATGTTTTTTGTTTGACTTTTTCCCCTCTTCTCCTCCCCAAAAAAAGAACCAAAAAAACACGTTCTACCATTTCCCGGGTCCGAAGGCCCTTCAGTTTTTAATTACGCCGAATGATAATGCAGATAGACATGCTACTCAAGTGCGGTAATGAAAAATTAAAACCATAGCAGCAGCACCGAGATGGAGCTGCCGATAAGATTATGGGAGGCTATTAAAACCAGTCAGTGGGCACGGAAAAAGGAGAGGAGGTTTTTTGGCGTCTCCTCACGTTTGACGTAAAAAAAAAAAAAGTTGTATACGTTCTGCTTTGGTCTCAGTCACCAAAGCGTTGCTGCTTTTTCTCTCTCCCCCTCCTCCCCAGACTAAGCAGAAAAATGTTGAGTTTCTAAAAGGTTTAGAAAGTCATTTTTCCTGTGAGCCCAGGGCCCGCTGAGGGACAAAACAAAATCAGATGTGCGAGGAAAGGGCCTTCCCTTCCTGCCTGGGCCCCGGCCAAGACTCCCACGGCGTCGCTCTCTTCCAGCAAGATGTGTTTTGGCAGCCGCTCTCCTCGATGCTTCACGCTTTGAACCGGCGTCCCCCGCCGTCCCGTCGCTTTAAACGACCGTAAGGGAAAGAGTCGAAGGCTGCCAGAATTACCTTTGAGGTGCGACCCGGCCCCGGCTCCCCCTCGTACCGCGGAGCGGAGAGGAATTCAGCAAAGGTGGATAGTTTAGAATGCCTGTCCGTGCGTCTCCTCCACTGAACTGCAGCCAAATGCGCACAATGCCTTCACAGTTGGCCAGGGACGGCGGGGCGGCGGGGGAGAGTACGCGCAGAATATCATTCGCCGTTACCATCACAGCTGAAAATCATTTGTTTTTCGCATTTGTGGCGAAGCGTCGGGCGAGCGTTTCAGGGCAGTATCGGTGAAATGATGGTAATGACGGTGGTGAGTAATGGGGGGCGCACATATTTCCATGGCGAATTTGGCCAGAGCACGGGGCACAATGACCCAAGTGTGAAATATGAGCTCTGTGATCCAACCCGAGTAATGCTAAACGTCAGCGCCTGGAATACACCGAACCGGTCGGTGGGGAGGTAAACGTCCCAACGTTACGGGACGGAGACGGGCGTTCGGACCCGGTCGCATACAGCTCCGCTTTCGTCCGTGATCCAAACTGGATTTCCGTGATTTAGACAGACAAAAACATCAGTAGGAAGAGGCGGCACATGCAAAACAAGCAATCGAGAGCAGCCCCGAAAAGTGTAATGTAATATTTAAACTGTGTCGGCGCAGAAGAACACAAAGATGTACTGACAGGCATGTGGAAAGCTAATGTTCCGTGTCCGGATCACGTCCCGCGACTCATTAACCTACAGGTGGTCCGACTTCATTAACGCGCGAGAGAGAAGCGCCACATGTCGCTTTGCAGCCTTTCCTTTTGGCTGGCTTGTTTTGACAAGCCAAAAAAATAAAGTGAAAAATACAGGCCGGGACAGAGAGCTGATAAGCTCCATTGCCTTCAACACAAATTCCAATTTAAAGTCTCATATACCAACAAGATCAATAGTTTGTTTCTTTCCATCTGTCTACTTTGAGAATAGTTTTTCTTGTTTTTGTTGCTTTCTTTTGCTTAGTTTTTCTCCCCTCCATGAAAAGTGCAGTCTGTTTAAATCCAGCTTCAATGTAGTTACCTCTTGGATTGCTCACGGGCCATCCTTTGGTTGCCTGCAGAGGAACTTTAGCCCTTCCTTTTCATAGAAAAGTATCAGCCAGGAAGAAGTGTCTCTGATGCGAGGATTTAGCTGAGAATAAATAGTGGGGGAAACGTTGAGAGAAACTGTCTTGGCCACGATGGACTGTACAGTTCTCTGCGTCTAATGAGAGGCTGGTGTTTTGATTACCCTCGCACTCGAGACCTGCCTGGTACGTTTAAACAGTTTCTCTTCCCTAGCCTTTATGCAGACTTGTAACATATGGCCAAACATACACAGTTTAATCCTCTCTCAGGAAATGTGCCAGGAAAAAGATGCAAGGTGTCATCTGAGGAAAGCCGAGCCCCACCCCTCCCACCCGCCACACGCTCACTAAAGCCACACACACACACACACACACACACACACACAGACTCAGTGGAGTTACCGTTGGGGAGTCTCTTGGCACCGAGCGAAAATAATGGAGGTCCTTGCAAGAGAGCATGCGGCCGCACCGGCAAAGTTCACTCCCTATTACGGGAGAAATTATTACCCCTGCCTGTTTCGTTTCTTACGAGAGCGCAGCTTCATGCGGGCAGTGCGGTCCGGCGCTTAACCCAGTGTCCTCTCTCTCTCCCGCACAGGCACCAGGAACCACGACACGGGCAACAAGTCCAACTCGGCCGAGGGCATCTTCGGCTCCAAGCCGGCGCTGTTCGCCGCCATCGGGGCGGGCTGCGTCATCTTCCTCCTCATCATCATCGTCCTGATCATCCTGCTCATCAAGATCCGCAAGCGCGCCAGGAAGCACACCCAGCAGCGGACGGCGGCGCTGTCGCTCAGCACACTGGCCAGCCCCAAGTGCTCTGGGAACGCGGGCTCGGAGCCCAGCGACATTATCATCCCGTTACGGACTACAGAAAACAACTACTGCCCCCACTACGAGAAGGTGAGCGGGGACTACGGCCACCCGGTCTATATAGTGCAGGAGATGCCTCCACAGAGCCCGGCTAACATCTACTACAAAGTGTGAGGACGACATTTATTGGACATTTTGCTTTTAGAGAATTCTGGCCTACCTTTTACTACCTAGACCTTCTGATGTCAATAGACATGTTTGATGCTTAAAAAAAAACCCACAAAAAACTATGAACCCAAGAGCAGAAAGGAAAAAAACGAAAAAAGTGAACGATAAAGACGGAAGGTCTACACAGACACAGTAGTCAAGACTCTTTGATGTTTCTCTGTAGGCCAAAGGCAGGCCGCTCGGGCCTCTATACCTTCTCCTCGTCCTGTTTCTCGCCTAAAGGTGTATCACACACACGTTTTTGCTGTTCTCTGTGTCCGGAAGGGAAACCGGTAGGGTGGGAACGCTAAAGCGTTCAGGCATTTTGAAAACGGAGCAGCCCGCAGACGAGACGCGAGCAGGGCATTTCCAAAAAGCGAGGAAATCCTGCGCGGCCATCTGTCACGGACTTCAGAGCTGAAGCAAAGCCTTCGCAGATCACTCATGTATAAGGGCAGGGTGCGACTACAAATAGCGTAACGCCATTTTTTCTCTCTCATGCTATGATGTTTACCTTTAATGTCTTTGGTGGAAGCTACCAAGCTCTTCCCTCACCAACCTCTACCCATGAAACACCCTTTTTGTTTTGTTGTATTACCATTAGTTAATCTCTGTGATAACAAGTATTTCATTCTATTCCCAATTCCTCCCGCACATGCGACATTCAAATTCATGTCAGTGGTGAGATCAGGTACCTTGCACTTACGGCCTGCGGTCAGGCACACGCGCTTCATCGATACCGGCTAGGCGTACTGCTGTAAGTCTTCGGCTTGTCAAAAAAGTGTCTGGACAAGCTGAGGTGGTGCGTGTCCAAGGAATACGATAAATATGAACTGTGCTAGTCTGATCCCGTGGCCGCATTAACGACGGGGCAAACGGCTCATACCGAAGTGTTGCTAGACGCCATTAATTAAGACCGTGGCGATAAGGGGTTAAGATGGCTGACCTCTGAAATGGTCCGCGAAAAACAACAACAAAAAAGGCTGCATCTCCAAATTACAGGTCGTTCCTTATCTGAAATCCCTCTGAAATTCTAGGCCCGCCGACTGAACCCCGGGGCTCCGAATTGGCCCGGAGTGCTCCTCTTGGTGAGAAAGAATAACAAGATCAAATTTGTCGGACAAAAAAGAAGCATGTGGAAGCAATTAAGATGGTATCGGATGGGAGAGCGGGGGGGGTCGCTTTCATTTGTAAGTTTTCGCCTCTCGATATCCGCGCCGGAGAACTAGATGCCTCGGAAGCCATCGAAACGTTTATTCAGTAGTACGTAATTTCCCCCCCTTTCCTCATACAGGGTAATTGACACGGGTGCGAGCGATTGTCAGATCACCGGGCTTACTCGGCCTGCTTTATTTGGGACTTTGCAGCTGACCAGTTGGCACCCGACGCTAAGACATGGCGCATTCTAGTATGTGTGCAGCTTAGAGGGGGTTATAAGAAATGTATGTTGTGTATTAGGGTGCGTTTCTGGAAATAAAGTATGGGGGCAAGAAAAAAGGTTCGAGAAAAAGGATAGTAATGCAAATACCTTGACAACCGCGCTCCAGTTAGGATCCTCCTCAGCTCCTTGGCGATCGGAAAAACAAAGCTCCGTTTTAAGAAATGACTCGGTTGACAGGCAAAGGAACGCTTTCCACCGTTTTAAACTTTCTCGTGATTATGAACTTAATGTTATAACTTGTGAATCCGCGAAACGATATTTCGGGCGTGAATCAGCTTCTCCCCAGCCGACAGTTTCAAGGTCTATATAGTGCAAGCCTACAATCAAGGGGGTAAAATATGGCTCTTAAAAATTATTATCAACTGCCCATTTCTATCTCATAAATCAGTTGTTACTGGAAAAAGGACTTTTATGATATAAACCTTATGTACATAAATATGGGTCTTTATCCCCCACAGGTTTGTTCATAATCACCTTTTATAATCCTGCAGAGTCAATTCTGAGTCATTTTACAGCCTCACCTTTTGTCTGCCTTTAAATAATTATGTTTTTTAGTAGCTGTTATTTTCTGGTCTGTCATTAGTAAGGCCATCTGGCTACTCTGGGGTGGGGGGAAATTTACCCTCGTTCTCTCTGTTAGCAGTTCACTACGCAACTCGGCGAAACGTGAAGTCGAAGCTGTCCTCAGACGTCCCTCAATGTCAAACATTTCAGCCGCCAGCTTTGTTTCCTGTCTCCTTGTATCGAGGTGATCCCCACTGCACAGGACTTTAGTCATGCCTGTTGATTTAAATGCAACAAACGAGGCAGCGATTTGTCAAAAGCTAAACCACACGGTGCGTGCAGCGGCCAGGTAAGGACATGCTTTCATCCAAAAAGAGCACGAGAGTCCAGGAGATTTGCTACTCGGGGTAAACCGCTCGACTGACTGTATCTGTGAACATGTCAAATATTTAGGTTCTCACAAGGCTTCAGCAGGGCTGCATTTTCTATCGGAACTGTGAATTTAATCGAGTCAAAAGTACAACATTTGTGTTTCATTTACGGGAGGTCCTTGATTGAAACGCATGTCCAAACATGTGGAAAATGTGTTTCAGAAGAGCCCAGATTTTCAGAAAAATGACAAATGAATCTTGCTGTTCTTTATATACAACGGAAATGTTTGTGGACAGCGAGTGGCACGCCTTTCAAAACAGTCATATTTGTTAACGTATAAAGGGGATATGTATTTTTGATATTTCAAAATGTGTCATATAACAAATATTTCAATTATTGCTCCTTTCATATGTCATTTTATTTATATATTATAGAGTATATTGTATACATGGAAATATAATTTTTTATATTATACAATATCATTAAAATTACATTTATGAAAGTGGCAAAATGATTTACATTTGCATATATGACCCTGTATCTAGACTACAGTGTATTCCTTATACTTTAATATTTTAACAAATATTACTTTTTTGGAAGGGACATAACTGAAATTAGTTTGTACAAACATACTACATGCACAGAAACCTACAGATACATGAAGACAAACCATTTTCTGTTGAATCCAAGACACGTTTTTATTTAAAACATACTTTAAATGCCCATAACAACATCCTGCAGTGTAATGTTGTTACAATTCATGTTGATTTTCTCCTTTTTTTATCATTTCTGTGTTTCCTTCTTTTAGTTTAAAGACCTGTATTGTAAATGAGTTCATTTACAATCTGGTAAAAAAAATTGAAATAATGTAAATATGTGAAAAGGGTAAATTTAAAAGTTAAATTTATTAGAGCCCCATTTATGAAAAATATCAAATTAGGTTTTTTTAATGCAGAATTTTTGTAAATAGTTGTCTTTTTTAAAAGACATTTTGTATAAACTTTTGAATTATTTTCTTGATTGCTTTTTTTGTTAGTAAAAGAAAGATACACAAATCTAGAACGGGTGTAAAAGTGCCAGGTATTGCAATGGAAAAAAAATAATAAAAGGTTCACTACATAGGAGACTTTTTTCATGTTTGTTCAGTGTCATGAATCGTTTGGTTGGGGAACTTTTGGGAAACAAATTTTATTGACACATTTATTCCATTTTCTGTGCATTTGATTAAATGAAAATGTTCTGTGACCCAGTTATGCCTCTATCACTGAAACTTTAGTAGTGAACCTTTACCAGGTTAAGTGAGCAACCAGTGGGGAAACACCTGTTGCCTTGCAATCATGAACAAATAAGTGCCACCATGTATTCCACCAGTTAATTTTAAATGTACGTTTTTTGTTTTGTTTTTAGATATAACCCCGTCACTTATTATTTTTAATTCTGTTGTAGTAGTTTTGGTTCCTGCACAGGCTTCTTGGAGTTGGCTAAAGCCGTTTGTCGATGTCAGGGAGAGAGAGTAATTCTATCTCTAGCAGTACATTTACATTTGACATTTTAAGCATTTAGCAGACGACTTGGAGCAGATATAGCAGTATAACTCAGTTTGACCAGAGGACCAGTACCCTATAAAAGCACTGCAGGGCTCATGGCTGTAGTGAAAAGAAGAGAAGAAAAAAAACAAGGCCTTGCCTGGCCTGTCTCGCTTTCCCATTGGCCCCCAAGGTGAATTGTAGATGATCTCTCGACCCCTGTGGATCACCACAATATTAGCACAGGCTTTTGCTAATGACCAACCCGGCCCCCAAAGACATTCCTCCTCTCATGCTGTCAACTGAAGGCTGCATTCTTCTAACCCTGTGCAACCTGTGGTGGCTCATCACTCCAAGGAAACTTTAATAAACGTGCTTGTGAACTAACTTGCCAGCTTGACGCCGTCTCCCGCGACAGCCCGACCGGCTGCCGTTTAGACCCTCTCGGCTTTACCAAATCGTTAGTGCCGCAAAACTGAGGACAAGACCCGCATTATCCATCCACCATTAGGTTCACTCTCACCAAAATGAACAATGCCCCTACAGTACAACTGGTTGCTCACTTTCCCTGGCCACAGTAATGCTCCATACGTTATTCGATTTCTGTTCATGTTAAAGACACAGTATTATGTTCAATGTACATGTATGCAAACCCAGTGAATTTGTGTTTCTTTGTATCTGCTCCATAAATGTCTGTTCATCTATTTTATTTTATTGTTTTGCCTTTCTCAATGCAGCTTTTTCCCAGTTCAGCATAACCAGTTTCAATGGAATGGTGATTCCATGAGCCAAGTTTGAAAACCTGATATTGCATATTGATAAATAAATTTTTTCCTATGGAATTCTGTGCCCACAGTCTTCATGTTTTTTGTTGTTTTTTTGGGTCTTTTATGAAGTAGCAGGTAAACGATTTTCCTTTATACCCTTTAAAGTGTGTTCTAAATCACCACTAAAGCAATAGAGGAGTTTAAACTGTTAGGCAGCCATTTTTCACTCTCAAGCATTACCATGTCTCTTTTTCCACATCAGTCTTCTGGATGCCAGATAGCGGTGTGTGTTTGTTGGAGTAACAATAAAGCAATCGTCTGGAGTGAAGAACGGGCGTTGCAGAAGCACCTTGCTTTCAGCCAGCAAGGCAATTTTTTTACTGAGTAACGCGTGTCCCCCAAATGAGATAAAACTAGCTGAAATGCAGTTGGTATGATATGTTGTCAAAAGGTGAGCTTGACTGGTTAATCAATTATATTACACTATGATTATGCTCACAAGCAAAACGTAGAGTAACAGATTACTTTGGCATTGAGGACCACTTTGTACAACAGTCATCAAGATGTATGCCTGACTTTTTTTCATCAAAGAATTACTGAACCTCACTAACTCGGTGTAGTAAATATTATTGGTTACGTGCATATCCACATAATCCCTTTCCATCTCTGAAAGTCTTATAGTTTTCCTGTTGATTTAAAAATAATAATTTGTTTAATAATGCCGTCATTTGTGTCACAAACTAAGAACACTTTAAAATTGTTTCATTATAATTACAGTGTATGAGCTTCACAGTTAATGAAAAAAATACTTCTTAATAGGGCGTTGGGACTACTACAAGCTGCCATAACAACTTAAATGTGCCTTGGCAGAGATTCTAAAAGTGTCTAACTCTGTTGGAGGGATGTACCGCCAGTCTTCCACAAGAAATTTCATCATTTCATGTTTTGTTCATGGTGGTGGAAAACACTGAGAATCTCAGAGCTCAATTGGGTTGAGATCTGATGACTGAGACGGCCGTATCATATGATTTGCATAATCGTCACGCTCATCAAACCATTCAGTGACCACTCGTGCCCTGTGGGTGGGGACATTGTCATCCTGGAAGAGACCACTCCCACTCCCATCAGGATAGAAATGCTACACCACAGAATGAAGGTGATCACTCATAATGCCTTTGTATTCATTGCCATTTAACTCTAAGGGGTTGAATGGACCTAAGCCATGCCGGGGAAATGCACCCCACACCATAACGGAGCCGCCAGTGTCATTTACTTGTGTTTCCTTTATTTTGGCCGTTAGGTATACACCCTTCACATATAATCCCAGGGTCTGCCTGTAAACGATTAAGGAACCCACACCACTTAACGAATGTCAGGAGCTTTTTTAATGTTTCTATTGTTCTGTAGCTCCTTGTTGATCCACCTGGCTCAACAATGCAGCGCTGTGCTGACTTCACTGGAATTGGACACCGATCGCGTCTGGTCGTCCCTCGGGGTCGGCATCGCAAAACGTCAGCGCCCAACCTGAAATCAACACGTTGGTTCATTCACCAAAAAACTTCAGCCTAGGCGTTGTAATGAATGGGACATTCCAGGTCACACATCCATAGGCTTGAGAGTTACACATTCGTGCAGGAGTTTACGAGTTGTACACGATAGAAAATTAAACGATTCGGAAATTACGAGGAAGCAGATCACAGATCACGAGTGCGTTAGAAAATTGTTGCCTGTGCATGCTTTGCACTTTGTTGAGTCTCCATTCTTGTTGCTGTTTACGCCTCAACAGTGCATGCCTCAATAATGATCTGCTACTTCAAATAATCGCATCGGTAGTCTGTGATGAAGGTGCATACTGCAATGTGGCACGGCTGTGTGCCTTCCCAGGGCAGTAGCTTGTCATATGCCTGTCACAAAGTGTTGCTGTTAACAAGGGCTGCGCTTGGACATTTGCAACATCAGCCAATGCCAGGTCCCGACGAATATTTCACGTAGTCACTTGCAGCACGCCATCCGTCGTTGACGGCCCTCACTGAGTTCATTCCCATGCACGAATTAAACAAACAAAGCAGCCCCACTGCATCTGTGCCTTCCTTTGTGAAATTCTCCCTCGCTCCGTTCAACTGAATAGACTTCGATGGCCTTTTCCCCCCTGCCGAATTTTCTATAAATTAATCTGACTGAATATCCAGGTTTGACGGTCAGGGCCTAGAAACGGATATGTCAACTGTGTGTAGCCGGGATCCAATCTAGTTGACAAAGCAATCACACAATAGCTGCAGACAGACAGAGATCGTACAGTAGTGACGCAATATGAATACGGCCTGAGGAAATTGATTCCCAGCCGCTATCCGAAAACAACGCAATATAAGCAACAGCCTGGAGGTGGAATTGCTCATCCGACTTTCTTAGTCACAATTAAGCCCCCCAGAGAGAGGTGCCGGTGTAGGTTTCATTAGTCTACCACGGGCTGCACCGGCAAGGTTATTCATTTGTTCTGAACTGCAGGGAGACCTTATTACACTGCACTAATGAGGTAGCACCATTCTGCTAGCGAAAGAGCTGGTGGCTACTGGTGTATTATCTGATCTGGAAATATATGCATTGTGCTTAGCGATGCCTGTGTGAATCTTCACAAGACAAGTGCTGATTTCATGGTTTATATTTTCACTACCAGGGCCGTGTTTGGGGTGGTGGTCATTTTTGCCCTCTAGTCAAGGGAAAATATCATAATTCCTACCCAACTGGGAGGAAAATTGGGGATGGGTTATTGGTCTTGGGGAAATATCATTTACCTAATGCTCCCTTCCCCGTATGCATCTCAATGGGACAGAAAAGTAAACACTGCAGAATCTTTGAGATGTCTTTTGGCCCAAAATTTGCTCTTGGACATCAAGTGGTTGATGAAAGGCTAGAAAATATTACCCACAGACAGGGCGGCCAGATTCGGAAACCCAGACATCATTTTGATTAAAGGCAAAGAGCAATGGAATTGACCTGTCCATCTCAGAACTAATTATAAGTATATATACCCATATATAATATGAGGCACTAAAGTAAGCCATAGGATGGGTGTCAGTGCAGAGTGTGTGTGTGCGAGACAGAGAGAGAGATAATACTTGAAAGAATGAGACTCACACTTAGATGCTCCAAAAAGTAATGCAATGCTGTTCTGATGAAGACCTAAGGATCGAAACGATAACCAACCGGTTATACATTTATTTACAATTCATTTATACAGCTGGATATTTTACTGAAGCAATTCAGGTTAAGTACCTTGCTCAAGGGTACAACAGCAGTGTCCCCACCTGGGAATCGAACCTGCAACCTTTGCGTTACAAAACCAGTTCCTTAACCATTATGCTAACACTGCCGCCTAAATATGCCCCGCCGGCATGGTTAAATAAAACCATTACCCTACATTTTGGAGCATCTAATAAGTGTGTGAGTCTCATTCTTTCAAGTATTATATGCCACTTCAACTCGGCACCTTATGCTGAGGCTTTTTGGAGTGCGTATGTTTATCGTCTTAGAGAAAGAGAGTATTACATTAAACATTACATTTTTAGGCTGGTAATTTCATGTCGATTTGTCATTGTTATTGATTCTGTCACTCTTGAAAAGAAGGAGGGTGCATGCCTGTCTTGCTACACCCTTCAGGTCTACCTACCCTCCCCCACCCCCATCAATGGAATCTCTGCAGCATGGTTTACACTGCTTATGCATAGTCACAGGTTGCTGGGCAAGTCCTGACAGCTACTCTCTTCTGTAAAATGATGTCTTTGTCTGAGAATTCCAGCCCATGGCCCCCTTCAGTTATAGGACATTCTGGAACTGTGTGCATATTTCACTCTCTCTTTCTGGCTCCAGAAGCCAGTGAGTCTGATCCAGCCTTTCAACTTATTCCAGCCCAGAACAAACAGAACAATGTTCTCATATACTCTACAATATGAAGAGAGGATTAGCCTGATATGATTCATGGTAGATTTATGTGTTGTTTTGTTAAGAGGATCCTGGGAAAATAAATCCTGAACGAAGCATCTTTTTTCGAACAAGCAACATTAACCATTTGTGGCTATTCAGTGTTTAATCCTTGGGCTTAACAGTTCATTTAGAACGTTTGTTTTACCTGAGGTCAAAGTGCACAACCTATCAATCAGTGCTGGTTTTGGGAGAGCGTTCAATCAAACCACAATGGCACTTTAGCATTATTGTGCTGAAGTGTACCTTGTTAACAGAAAAGCTAACTGTTCAATGCTAATGATTTTAACTCATATTTTTAATAAAAACTAGTGAATAGACTTGGATGAAATTTCAAGGGTTGGTTTGAATAGTATTTGTCCTTTGCCATCTACATTGGTACTGGAAAGGCGTAAGGAGACTGGTGATTTTCGGATTTTGAATGTAAACGCTGTGCAACCATTATCTAAACACTGCACATTTAATACAAACCTGCTTAGTATCAAGCCTTGAACATGACACACAATGCATGCTATCTCACAGTCGCATGCATTTTATTGTAAACCTCTGGCATTTCAGTAAACAGGCTAGATTAACCATTTATTTTCTTGAATATAATAGAAGTTGATCTAAGTGGATCCATGATGCAAAATCTACAAATGCAACGCATCATCAACATTTTTATCTAATGCGTTTCATTCAAATAAAACCTATTTTTGTCAAGAAATCAGCTTATAACATGCTTCAACTGGGAACCATGGTATCTCAATACAATTTCTGCACTTACACAAAATAACAGCATGTGGCGGGCCAACTAGATGTTGACGCCAGCAAGCCAACAAAAAGTCTGCAGGCCATCACATAAAGGCCTGCCATTTAATATATATATATCGACTTTAGTTAAGGTAAATACCCCACTATTAAATATACCATGTGTCACCATGACCTGTCTCATAGCTATAAAGGTTATAAATATGGCAAGCGAGAAAAATATTTCACACGCTGTGGAAAATGGAATTCTCTGACAACAGAGGGCTAATGAAGCAACTTGCAAAACCTAATATTAATTCTGTTGATTGTGCTCATTAAATTGCTTTGTTTGCCGGTTCTGCATAGGATCATCTGTTGACACCATTTTCATGTCTGGAGGAAATGCACATCTTCCAAGCTGAATTTATGAGTAGATTTTTTAGAACAGACAATTTTACTTCTAAATAAATAAAAGATTTTATGTTAGAATGTTTATTGGCCTACTGTACACATAACGAGGTGTAGATTCAAACCATGGCCCTCCTCACACAAATTAGCAAGGCATTAGATTAGCATTCAAGCCAAAAACCACTTCAAGGCCTTAGCCCAAGAAACCAATCACACTTGATCTCACTCTGGGGAGTGATAATACCTACTTTCCATTACCTTTTATTTTTGTCCAAATTTGATCATATTTTCACTTCAAATTTGACGTGATTGCAATACACATACCTATGTAGAATCACTGAAAAACAAAACACAATGTAGCAGGCAGTGCCAAAAAAACCAAGCAAACAAAAAAACTTTGGGCATGTTTAGCAGCTGAGCTCACAGGTTGAGTTGCTTACCGAGAACACTGAGCACAATTTAGCACAGGGTAAGCAACACATTGAATGGCATGGTCAGTTGTGCCCACCTCAAGCTGCTAAATGCAATTGGTTGAATTGACAAGCAGAGCCAGCACTGAGCAACCACAAAGCTTGTCTGCCCAAAAGAGGTCAGACTGACCCACGGCTATTTTTACTTTGCCAAAAATGTTTTAAAAAGTCATTTTATTCAGTCATTTTTTTATTTCCATGGTACAGAAGTTAGAAATAATTATTTATGAAGTAAACAAAGTCACTGCACTCTGAGGCAGACAGTACATTTAAGTTGTGGTCAGTGCTCTTTCTGATGTGCTCAGTGTTGCAAATTATAAAGTCTAGTCTCTGTCTGTGTGTGTGTGTGCGTGGGGGGAGAGGGGGAAAATAAATTTGTTGTAATTTTGTAAGAGAACATTTTGGATGTCTCTCAAATAATGTAAAATGAATCTCAAAGTGAATGTGTTTAATGGTATTTAAGTCAATAATTAGTCATCTGAATACTCACAAATAGCTATAATGGAATACAGTCATATTATTTTAGAATTCAGAATACGCAGGGTCGAACAACTTCCAGGACACATCTCCACATCATATTCTTCATCCTGTTGAAGATAGTAACAATTAAAATGTTTAAAAAATGGTTGGGGGTTGTTCTTTCAATTACTTGGAGATAAGCAAACTATTATGTACACTGTTAAACCGTTAATAACGACAATCACTATAATACCAATATATATGTAGACAGTATATATTATTATTATTATTATGGAATCGGGCAATTCCTACATCACCAGATTCCTTAATATAAAGTGTTGCTCATCTTCAAATAATACAAATGTTTTAATTCTTCCTTTACTTGAACGCAATGAAGGAAAAATTGCATCCCAATTAAAACGAATACTTTCGAAATGAACATTCGTCCCGGAGGTTGCTCGACTTCAGTTTCTGCTCTCCCAGCGTAAAAATTGCTCCCTTACATATATTCAGTCATTCCCCAACCCTGGTGACATTCCTTATGTCCTCTTTATTAAGATACTGAATCCTGAATTGCTTCATATCGGACAGTATGAAGGGATAATGTGTAATATTTATACATAAGTGTTCCAGAGAGCCATGTCTCTCTCTTTTTTGACGTATTCACTGAAATCCTGAAACACCCTCCATCACGTATGCATTTACAGAGCAACACCTCTGGCCTCTGTGTTTCTTCCTCTTCTTCAGAGACCTTCGAACAATCAGCACATATTTCCATGAAGTTTCTCGCTCTGGAATTTATTTTTCTCGTTGCATAAAGGTCCCAAAAAAGGGACAGTGTCAGCAAATACCTGGGTATAAATATTATAATAGAAACTTCTCCTGGTTTGCTGCTCAGAAAACAATCCCACCTGTTTTGAAACTGTGCTTGGGAAAACAAGACACTTCATATGCCCCCCCCCACACACACACACACACACACACACATATGCACACCCCAAGAGACATCTGAATGGCAGTGAAACTTCCCAAACTTTTCTCCACTGTCTTTAGTTTAACTTTAGTTTGCTCCTTTAGGAAAAGCTAAGGCTGGGTATGGATACCCACGTAAAGTATTCGGGGAGTACAGGTGCCATTAACGGAAAATAATTTTCTTCTCCCTCTGCTTTCCTCTTTTGGCTCAGAATTTATTCTGAGGACTGCGATATGGATCCTGGCAAGATGTGAATTCCCAGAAGTTCCTGCTTCTTCCCAGTGTTTGTGAGAAGACACGGCGCTGAAAAGCAGAATGCTAAATGACTTATGCTAAGGGAGTCTCAGACTTTCAAGGAGGGCCCGTGCCACAGGGGAGACACTGCACACACACAAAAAGCTCACTGAATATTAATGTCAGAAACGAATCCTAAAATGTTTGTTTCTGGCTTAGGCATAAATGATGCGTACTCCCGCACTGTAATCAGGAAGCATCTGGACGGTTGAGATAAAGGAGAAAAGATCTTCTCCCATACCGGGGATCCAAGGCACCGCCAATTTATTGTGAATATGTGGTGATGCAATGACAGAAATTTGCAGAGCCCCTTGAACATGCACGTGTGGTGAAATTAGCCATAATTGAAGCTCTAACAAGTCTCACTTCAAAGCAGAACTGGCAATGGAGATGTCATACTTAATGAAGAGAGATTTTGCGCAGAAACGTAATCTCTCGATCATTGTGTTGCTGTTGAAAAATTATCTGAACCACAATTTCATCTTTCGGATTTCAATCTCCTATAGTTACAGAGAAATTGCATTGGTGAAAAATAACTGGGTGAGCTCTATATGTCAAAAACACCCTTGGCATCTCAAAGCAGTGTCTTGTCTTATATTGAATGCAGAAAGTAGGTAAGTGTGTTACATAAATAACATATGCATATTTGAAAGATTTGTATCTTTAGGTATCTGTAAATTTCATGATTTTATTTTTTGTTCATATTTTTATTTTTTAACATTATCATATGTATATATATATATATATATATGTATATACCACAACACTTGAATGAATGTGACTTATTTAGTTACTCAATATCAACTTTCCTAACACTCTCCAGAGATAAAAACCCACTCACAAATTGTGGTTATCTGGGATGGGCTGTCAAGTCAGTGCTTAAATTCACAATGCAATGGCTTTTCCTGTCTGGGCTCAAACTGCCTACATTCGGCACTACATCATAATGTCTGGCAGAAAAGAAGATGCCACAGCCCCCCCCATCCACAATCTCCCCCCATCGCTATGAATTCTAAGGCACATCACAAATGTTTGTGAAGGGCCTATTCATGACTTGCACTCACCAAGTGACATTATTAGATCATTTAATAATAATAATAATAATAATAATAAACTTTATTTATACAGCACCTTTCATACAGCGGTTTGCAGCCCAAAGTGCATACAGAGAAAGACAACTGATACAACACAATAACAGAGGTAACTCTGACATAATAAAACAATTAGAAATGATGTAAATATTTGTATGCCACGGCTCAACTTCACTAATATTGCATTGTTGCCTGTTGGAAATATAGCAGGTTTGTGAATGTTCATGAATAACATTCATGACAAACAAAACAAAGATAACAATAAATATGAAGTCACACAGAAGTTAAACCAAATGCAGTGTTAATGGTTCCCATTTTTATCATCTTTTTTGATTGAAGTTACATTGTGAATCATATCGCTTTGTTCCCAAGTGACTGATAAAAGAGAATGCTAATGTATCAGCAATGAATACGACATTGTGCCTTGGCTACCCAATCACACAGCTCCAGGGACAGCCTTTAAAAAAAAGACAAAAGACAAATGAATTTATGAAAGGTCCCTTTTAGATTACTTGTCAAATATGTTTTTAATATAATATCAGCATTTAGGGGGTTGTTTCCTGGACCAGTTCAGAGCGGGGCCTTTTGGCTGCGGAAATAGGTCTTCCTCAAAGTCTTTCCATCTTACGATGGTGGCTAAGGTCCCCTTTAACTTCTCACATAGACAGGAAGGCCCATGAATCATTTTTGAACAGTGGTCCTACGGTGGTATTTCTTTCCTTTTTTTGTCTGTCGGGCCCACACAGAGTCAGAATCAAAGCTTCAATCCCGCCTGCCCCCCTCCCCTTCCTCCTCTCTGATCCAGCTCACTTCCCTCCGCCACTTCGGCAACAAAGTGTGCAGATTCTTGACATGGATGTCAATGTACTGTGCCAAAGTGCTACAAACGTCTGCCGCTAGACCTTGTGAATACCTACCTGAAGTGTCACAAGTACACATGTTCGCCATTGACACTTGGGGATTAGATAAACAGTGCGGTTTGTGTTTTTGCTGGGTCAGCCCCTTTGCACGTTCGCGGTGGTGCTGGGGAATATCGGCCCTGTATCAAGGTCGAGGAGCTGGAGGAGTGACGTTACTCAGGGCAGCAGCTCATTTCATAATGCGCGGGGCTGCTTTCTCATCCGACGAGACGCTTCATACAATGCAAGCTTTGGTTCTTTGTGGCTCAGTAGGTAGAGCACAGCGTTGGCAATGCTTAGGTTGTGGGTTCAATCCCCACTGGGGCCACATATACTGAAAATGTATGCATTCACTACTGTAAGTCGCTTTGGATAAAAGCATCTGCTAAATGGCGTATATTATTATTATTATTATTAAGCTTGGCACCTCAAAATCATACGTGACCATACACCATTTACAGCGCAAGTTTCATGTAAATCCTGAAGAGCTACTCAGATGATATGCTTACGCTTGAGCGTTTGAGGTGTTTTAAGTCATGAATATGTATTTCACAGCAGCTTGGGCTTTGTCTCTGCACCTGCCTCACATGGTGTGGTCTGTTGTCGACATTGGATGTGTTGCCTGAGGTAAAACATCTTACAGCAGGACCATAGCAAGACAAGGATGTAAGCACCTCACCTGACTGGAAGAAGCAATCACTTGAATCACTGAACAAGGCCGAGCTCAAATGCATGCATCGCTGACATGAAAATTACTGTTTCCTGATAGCACTACAACGGTACAGTAGTTTTGCACTACTGTATATATGATTGTTGCACGGATCTTGGCTGCATGTATCCTAGCAGGAATGGGAAGGACATGGGACAGTAGACCAGAGAAGAACATACAGTAGAACAGAGAAGTAAAAATGCAGCCATTTTTAACACATGATGCATGAAATTGTCTGGTCAGATTATCCCACCACAAAAAGCGCATACAGGTAACTGCCAAAATAAAGTAAACACTTGAGTAAATGAACAGTTCTGGCAGCTCTGTTATGGTGTGGGCAATAAATACAAAGCCATTCTGAGTGATGACCTTCTTCCTATGGTGAAGCATTTCTATCCTGATGGGAGTGGTCTGTTTCAGGTTGACAATGCCCCCATCCACAGGGCACAAGTGGTCACTAAATGGTTTTATGGGCATGAAAATGATGTAAACCATATGCCATGGCTGTCTCAGTCACCAGGGGCCTCATTTATAGAACATGCTTACGCACAGATTTGATCTTAGAACGTGCGTACGCTCAAATCCACGCCAAAGTTCAGATTTATAAAAACGGTCTTTGACATGGAAAAGTACTCAGCTCCACGTCAGGTTTCAACTTGGCGTACGCACGTTTCCTTGTGGCAATGTTGGAGTACTGCAGGTATTCACGGTCTCATCTCTTCTCTGTCCTGACCCCTCGCTGGTGGAACTACCTTGCTACCTTGCGATTTCCGCAAGAGTCTCTAAACCCACCTTTTCAGACTCCACTACCACTGAATTCTGTACATCTAGCTAATTGTCATCACCACTGCCTATTTGCTCAACACTATACACCCCTGCTTACTCCATTTAAAAAATGTTTTACTAACCTTTTCCTTCCCAGTGTTACAGGTATGATACGCAGCTGCCTGCACTGATCTCTTGCGCGTACTATGATTGTTCCTACCATGTATTAATGTACTGTACATATTGTAAGTCGCTCTGGATAAGAGCGTCTGCTCAATGCTTAAAATGTATTCGGAAATCTAAGAGCGCCAACATGTCATCTGCTGCCTAATTGTTTCCTCATTATTATTATTATTATTAGTAGTATTAGTAGTAGTAGTAGTAATAGTAGTATTACCAGATTGAACACATTGCTTAGGCTATAGGCTATGTAATGGTTTGCACAATAAAGTTATTAATACATTTAAACAACATAAGCTAGGCTACTTGTGGAAAACAAAACAAAAATACACATTGGTTTTCCAAAACTACCCATATTAGCATAATTGACACATCCTTGAAGGAAATTTATTTAATATACATATTATGGTTCCACACGTGTAAAACATTTTGGTCAATCTATAGGCTATAAAATGTCCAATAATGCAGTGGTTTGCAAGAGGAAGAATGGTTCTCGAATATATCGCCAACCGCGCATTAAGAGAGATAAGGGAATTAGTTATTAGAGATTTTGACCTCAGTTTTAAATCAGACCACTTTTTCTTTACGTCCTTCAGGGAACTTTGCTGCCAACCCCCCCATACTTGGTTTTACTGGTAAAGCCACTGGAAAGGCTCCCAAACAGTGTCCCTGCACGCATCTGCACCTCCGCCAACAGGACCTCGATTTCGGCCTCGCTAAAATTATTTTTCTTGCAGCTCGCCATTATCAAGTAGAGGATTTGTGTTTTGATTCAAGCTCCTTTATATGCTAATGATATTAATTAGGGGGCGTTTACAAGGCGGAGATCTAAAACCATTCAGCTATGCACAATTTCAAGATCATTTGTGATTTACAGATTTCACATCTGGGGGAGTGGCATACGCACGTTTTTTCGTGCGTACGTTCAGTTTCTCTGAATCACACTTACGCACATTTCAGAAATGATCTTAGATCAAATATAGGATGGTTTCTACGCAACTTTTTATAAATAAGGCCCCAGATCTCAACCCAATTTAACACTTATGGGAGATTCTGGAGATGTGCCTGAGACAGGGCTTTCCACCACCATCGACAAAACACCACATGATTGGATTTCTTGTGGAATAATGGTGTTACATCTCTCCATTAGAGCTCCAGACACTTTATGCCGATGCTTCCTTTACTTTGGCAGTTATCTGTAGAACAGTCATTCAAACCTTTGCTACCTAACTATTATGTTATTTCACTTTATTTCAAATTGTTGCTTTATAATATATGCCATTTAGCAGACACTCTTATCCAAAGCGACTTACTGTTATGATTGCATACTTTTTTGACCCACAACCTAAGCATTGTCAGTGCCATCCTCTACCTACTGAGCCACACAGAACCAAACAGAACCCCTTTCTTTATATACGTATTTATTTGAACTTATATCTCATAGCAGTTGCGCTTTTACTGTTGCTCTGAATTTCAGCAACGCACCATATACGGTGTGTGTTTTCTTTCCAGATTAAATGGGACATTTTACAGTCATACTTTATTTTTGTCAAACTGAATTTATTAGCATTTTCTGTCATGTCCTCACCAGCACCGACATGAGACTCAATCTCCAGCTGCCGCTCGATTGCAGGTATATCACAGTTTCCAGGGCAGCAGCCAATGCATTCAGAGGAGATAAAAATAAGATGGGGAGTCACAGCAGAGGATAGTCTTTGTACTGCAGATGTCAGCCTTTGAAGACGAGGCACATCTTTGGCTGATTCCAGACAGTGTGATTCGGGATCAGAATAACAATATGCATAGAACTTGAAGCAGGCCTGAGTCAATCTTTTTGGTGAAAAACATGACATTTGTCTGACTAAATGTATATCAGTCTTATATCAGGTTGAAATAACTATGATCAGAATTGATTAGGCAGATGTTTTTTTGATGACCAGCTAGGTTTGAAATATCATTTAATTTAGCTGTGCTGTAAAGGTTTAAGGTTTCATTTTTAATGTAATTTTTTTCATTTTCAGTAGCAATGACTGAGTGTTGAAATACAAATAACTGACAGAATAAAGGAAACACTTGAGTAAATGATGGATGCCTGGTATATGGAAAGCAGGTACTTCCACACATGAGTGGCTCCTGAATTAATCAAGCAGTTAACATCCCATCCACATACAGGGCTGACTGTGTCTACCGCTTCCTGAATTAATATATATTTTTTTCATTAAAAAAATATAAATATATATTTAACATCCCATCATGCCGCGAAATAAACGGGTCTCAGCTTTTGGGGCGCCGCCACTGGATCAAGTTTGGCAGGGCCTATTTTTGTCCCAGTCCAGCCCTGGGGTCAAACTGGTGCTCGCATGAACTATGTTTGATAGTATGTAAAATTTTCTTATATGTGCTTATATTTCTCCAATGTGCAAAAAGTGAATAAAGTGCAACAGTATACAGACGTTTCGGTTACATTCTGACCATCTTCAGTGTTGTGTGAAATTGGTAAACATGTCTATTTATCAAAATGGTGCCATGCATGCAAATGCCTTTAATTAAAGACACATCAATGCCTTCACATCACCTATTAATTATCCGGAACCGTCACATATTAATAGAATCACAGACATTCTTACATAAGTAAAAAAACATTCAGAAACATTCAGTATACTGGTGATCCAAAATCATCTTGGTGTGACATAACATACACAATTATACTTACACATATGAGGCATATAATATGCTCTGCATGGGGGGAAATCCACATCATCATTACTTCATTCACAATTTGATCAAATAAGCAATAAATAAGAAGATCATATAGGCATAAATTACAACAGTACCAACTTGCAATATGATTATATATCCCAAAAACTGACCAATCGAGACAATGACAATACTAAAGAAGAAGATGGAATCAAGATTCATAGGATCACAAGAAAACAACTCGGACCACAATCTTCATTAAGCCCCTGAGGTTGTTTTTAGATATAAAAGAAAAAGATCCACCTGCTTTCACTGGAGGAGCTTTTAATCTGTCACCCCTTTCGTGATCTATGGATTTTCTCAATGGCGCAAAAAGGAAAGATGAAAGTATATTGCAATGGGAGATTTAATGCCATCCCTGCAGATGGCACTTTTATGTTCAATTATTTTAGTTTTTAGTTTATTAATTTCACCTACATATTGAAGCCCGCACGGACAAGTGATCAAATGGTTTGTTGTAGTAGACATCAGGTTACGGTTGACGGCCTGGTGAGTGCCGTCTCAGAGGAGACGATGCTTTGACTTCGTCACTACCGGTCGCAGGACTACGGCAGCGAACTCACATTACTAGGGGGGGATTGACATAAAATAGCGGGTCTAATTGGCTACTAAACTAGGAAAATGGGATAAAATCAGAAAAAAACGAATTGTTTGATAGGGGAGCAATGGATCAGTGTTCACGCCACGCCCCCTGAAAAACTGCCCTAAGATTACATTAGAGCAGGGACTGCTCTCCGAATCCTTCAACTCAATGTTGAGGACCTATCTGCAGCTAAGTGGAACCTCATCAAAGTCCTTGCTGTCCAACACTCTACTGATAACTCTACTGATATCATTTGCCTACAAGAAATCCACATTGGGACAGAACAAGCAGGCCGCTATTCCATCAAATGCTATGACCTTCTGTGTTACCACCTTCATGCTAAACATGGTTGGGCAACCTATGTCCAAACTGACATTTCCCAAGTGAACCATCTGGCAACCACTCTCTCGGACGCCATAGTGGTTGGCAGGTTTTACATAGCCAATGTCTAAAAGCCCCCAAGTGCCAGTTGGGAGCAGCAAGTCCTGCCTACCCTCCCCCACCCAGCCATCTATGTGGGGGAATTCAACAGCTACCATCCAGACTGGGGGTGCTCAGCCCTGGACAGTGATGGCGATGCACTTGCAGAGTGGGAATCCAGAAATGATCCGATACGTTGACCCCAAACAACAAGGAACATTAAACTCAGCCAGATGGCACAGGGACTACTCCCCTGACCTTTGTTGGGTCAGTTCCCTCAATGTCACCCCCCATCCTGCACAGACCCTTGTCCTAGATGACTTCCCACACAGCCAACACCATCCTGTACTCATCAACATAGGCCTACATGCTCCAGTGGTCAACAGCCCCAAGAAGATATGATGGAACTTCCGGAAAGCTAACTGGACAAAACACAGTGAAACCCTGGTGCACAGCATTACAACAATCCCTCTTCAATCCATTGCTTCCACCAGGACAGAAGCACAGGGGAATAGGTGCTGGCCACCTACATTGAGAATGGCTTCCAGAACAACATGAAGACAGGTGCTGTGGTACTGGACCTCACAGCTGCCTATGACACTGTCTGGCACACTGGTTTCCTCCTTTAGCTGTCACGGGCCCTCCCCCCCTGGGCAACCAAAACCATTGGAACACTGCTGAGCAATCAACGGTTATAGTAATAACATCTGCCTTGCAACTCAAGCATCTGATTATAACATCCTGGACAAAACCATAAACGAGGATGTGCAAAAACTGGAACAGTACTGCAGCACATTGCGACTAAAGCCCAGCCCTGCAAAAACCATGTCCAGTCTTTTCCACCTCTATAATGCCAAAGCCAACAAAGAGCTAAACATCCACATGAACAACCAGAAACTGAAGCACGATCACATATCTTGGTGTGACCCTGGACTGACCTTCAGGGAAAGACCTGCAGCTAAGGTCAAATCAAGAAACATTTACCTTTTGGCATTTAGCAGATGCTCTTATACAGAGCGACTTACAAGATGTGCATTAATATATGGTAAGACCATAGGCTGCACAAGAGATCAGTGTCATAATACAGTAATAGACATAATTGGTGGCAGCTGCCTACCGTACCTGTAACAGGGAACAGGGAAGAAAAAGTTAGATTTTTTGTTTGTTTTCTGTTTTGGACAGTCATCAATATAGATATATATTACAAAATGCAGTATTAAACATGAAAACAGTGGTGACAATTAGTAAAAAAAGAAACAACAATCTCCAAACTTGCTGGCTTGATCTGGGGTGCAGCTACCACCACCTTCTGAAACTCATCACTCGCTCTGTGTTTCTCAGTAGCAGAATACTGTGCCCCAGTCTGGTCAAGATCATCACACACTCATCGAATTGACACTCAGCTGAATGACGCAATGTGCACCATTACCAGAACAATATGCTCCACTGGCTCCCTATCTTGGCAAACATCACCCCCCTGCACATCCGATGGCTTGGAATACACAAAATTATAGGAAAAGCACGCAACTCCCCTCACCTGTCACTTCACGCCGACTTATTCAGCCCACCCAAGACACAACTCCCATCAAGGCCAATTTGGAAGAACCCTCCCCGTAGGACTTCAACACCAACTCCACCTGGACAAATGAATGTGATTCACTGGACACATAAAATAAGCACCTCATCACAAATACAACCCTACAGCCAACTGGTTTCAACCTCCCGAAAA
The DNA here is from genome assembly GCA_029706075.1 of Aldrovandia affinis. NCBI lineage: Eukaryota > Metazoa > Chordata > Actinopteri > Notacanthiformes > Halosauridae > Aldrovandia > Aldrovandia affinis. The sequence goes on along the minus strand of JAINUG010000068.1, from coordinate 3,879,240 downwards.
ACAATGGTCCACTCTCAACCGGTTCAGGGCCGGTCATGGCCCCTGTCTGGCTAACCTCCACAGATGCGGCATCAATGCCAGCCCCCTATGCCCATGTGGGATGGACCAAACCATGCACCACATCATAGAGGAGTGCCCAATTTACAGATTCAGTGGAAGCCTGGCTACACTCCACACAGCAGGACCAGAAGCAACTGCGTAGCTTAGGGACTAGTTTGATACTATATTGTTCTTGTGTCAAGGTACTTTAAAAATGATCAACTCTGAGGCAGTTCCCTCACCTAATCTCTCCCTACTTCTCTTTGCAATTTAGTCAGAACATAAGTCCCTGATGTTCCTTGACCTGTAATGGGAAAAGAGAGGAAAAGTGTTAAATATCTTTTTACAGATCAGATCCGTAGCTCATACTTACCAATGATCACCCTCTCTAGATAGCTCAACACAATTAGCTGGTGTATCATGGGGCAATGCCTTGAGCAATTGCAGAGGTTGGATATGATTCCAGGGGAGAGTAGAGACCTTACAACAAGGAATAATAGCAAATGTTCAGATATGTTTTCACTACCATCCTCCCCAAACTAGAGCCCTATAAATATAATGGGTCTTATATATTCCATTGATACTGTGAGGTCTACAAAAAGGTATTGTACTGCATAACTTGTTCTTAATATAACATGTCATTGCACACCTTTGTTATAAATCCTTAGAATTGTGATGTTGGTTAAATATGCCGGTCATAAAAGACAGTAGCCGGTCAGTAGTAACTATTTAGTATGTATCAGAAAAGTAGATGCAGGGTAAATTTAGTAAATTTAAAACTGAAAATAAATATCCACTAAAACTTGACTCCCCATTGTGCATTTGATCAAATAAAATTAGTAACAAAATGGTATAAAAATAAAAACAAAGTTTAAAATGCATTTGCTTGAGTCCTGTGCCAATATTCTAATCGGCCATGTTTGTGCTGTTCCTCAACATCGAATTACAAAATGGCTGCACAATCAAGTGCAGTCGACTCAAAATAACTGCCATTGAAATAAACCTTTCCAATGTCTATGGTCTCTAGCATTCCCTTCTCAACAAAGCTGGCCTGAACTGAACTCAGTGGTTTGTCTGGAAAACAAAAAACTAAAACTAAAAATATTTAATGCCAGCTGTCCGCATGCTGTGTGAAAAATGCGCTAGGATGCTTATTTGTTAGCTTGTGCAAAAGAGTACCGAAAACAAAAAACAACATGAGGAAATACACAGAGGAATACAGTGAAGCACATAAGGGACAAAGGCTTGTGCGGTGAGTCATCAGATGTGGGATTGGACTGGGGAGGGAATGTAGAAGGGCATTCTGAAGCATTGGGCTTAGCCAGGCAGAAGTTCATGCAAACTGACAGGAAAACCTGGCACAAAGCAGACTTTTTTTGTGGGAGGGTGGGTGGGTGGGGAGGGTGCATGCCTTCCTGGTGTGCCCAGACTCCCCTGGTGGACCATTAGATACACACATTTGGAGGTATGCGATCCTCTTGAAATGGTATAACTGTAATTTCTGCATCATAGGGGAACAAACATCTCACTACAGCTATACATCAGATTTGGATACAAGACATGAAAGGTGACACAACCTACAATGCTATGGCATGTGTGTGTGTGTGTGTGTCAGGGGGTGGGGGCGGGGGGCTGTTTGCAAAATAGACAAAATGTGCTCAGTGGATAGGATTAGAGATGTCAGCAGCTCTGTAGAAGGGTAGCTATGTGGAGCTTTGGAAGAAGGGGAAACCACAAACAAAGCATCGCTAGCCTGGCCCCATTTCAGAAGCTAGCTGTGGCTATTTGATTACATTAGACTTTGCCTTTTGAAGTTTGCCCACCCTAACGTACAGAATATTTATTCTCAAGGTTACTCTGAGGGGATGAAGCACTGCCACCATTTTATCATGTCCACCTGACTTCATATTGAGGGAGTTTCAGCTGTACTTAAAAAAAAAATATAAAAAATCCTTTAACAATCAACTGACCCTCCCATTTGGCTTCTGCCCTGGGGGGGGATTGACACACACCATTGACACACACCATTACCTGACCAGAGTTCTGCAGACATGCCTCCCTCCCAGTTCACACAAAGCTTTATTTAACCAAGCGTTGATGGAAGGTGGTGGTGGGGGGGGATCCAAAACAAACAAATATTTATGAACAAGCAACGCTGCTGCGTTCAGGAATCGTCCCTCCTCCCTCAGAATAGTCACGATGAGGAAGCTTCAGCCACGTGTCTGCTCACATTCAATCTGTTATGCAACCCAAATAAGGTTAGGAGTAATATAAAAATTTACAAGTGTACCCTTTGAAAAAGTTACATAAAACACAATTGTTTACTGCAGATTGCCCAGGGGAAGGACTGCTCTCTAATGATGAGATTCTATAGAGGGCCTCTCCACCACAGTTTGTAATTCAGCTTGTTTTTTTCTTCTTGGACAGAGAAAAAAACAAAAACATTACATTTTTGGAAAATCGGATAATCAGAGAATAGCTTCATTTACCACTTAGGACCAACTATAGTTTTAAACAAAACATAACTCAAGATAAGTAATGACTGCTGCATAATATGCACAATGTTTTATTGAATAATCAGTTGCCTGACTGTAATTATTTGTTTAAGTGGAAGTAACATTTTCTCTAGACAAACACTATCACGGTAGGCACTCTCCCCTTTCCTTTCATCTACATCATTTTATTTGAACAGCAGTCCCATTCTTGCAATTACACTCTATATTTGCCCCCTAACATGGTCTGTTAACCCAATAATACAACCACAATGCATATTAATTCAGAAAAGGGAACAACTGTTTCTGACAGAAATGTCTGAAAATAGCCCAAAGAACAGTAAAAGCCAACAATTGGCTGCCACAAAGTTGTCCTTGGCTGTGTATGCAGGCTCTGTTGTGTTACAGTCCTAAAAATGTGCCCCCTTTCTGTCACTTGGGTTCCAGAGCTTCTGTGGCTTCTGCCCTCCCATCTGTGACATGACCTTAATCCAGGGCCACATGTGTGGTGACAGAGTAGATCACAGCAGACAGTCTGGACGCCCCTGGCCCACATGTTCACGGTATTGGGGACAAACGCCCAGCCCGCAGTTACAAAATGGGCACCATGAAAAAGGTGTGGGGGAAGGGAACTGTTCTCAGTCTATATAAAGTAATACTAGTAATTGCCAGAGCACAAAGGTAATGAAAATGACACAATAAATAATAACAATACTGAAAAAAACGATTAAAAAACCCAATGATTATGATGATGTTAATATTTTTTTACATTATTCCCTAGTTGCCTACTCACTGTCCATCAAGTAATGACATGTACAGGGGTGAAATAATGGAAACACTGAACAATATATGAATATTTATTAACTAATACGGAGTTAGGTTGCCCTTTGCCTTCAGAACAGCTTCACTCCTTCTTGGAATACTGTTATACAATTTTTGAACTGTTTGCAGTGGGATATTGGACCATCCTTCAAGAAGAAAATCCCCCAGGTCTTTGAGAGAAGGCGGCAGTAGAAATCTACTCCACATGCTATGTTCCAGAACTTATTTTTTTGATTTTCCAATCGGTGTGGTTAAGACTAAGCAAATTAATCCCTCTGGACCTTGGGAGCAGAGCTAAATTATCTTCAACCCCCCCGCAGCATGTATGTTGGCTTAGGGAAACTCATTCCCCACGCAACCTTGCCTGATCCAGACAGTGCCCTTTTAGAGGTGCCACTCTTGACTTTTGACTGCAGATGAAATCGTTTGGGTTAAAGGGGTCACCATGGCAACAGGCCTGCACTGAGAGGATATCAGCCAACCATTCCACCTGCAGGAGGACAAAGACAGCATGGCGTGTACTTCTCTGTCAGCAAGAAGGGGGAAATGTTACCCCTCCCTCTTCACCTCCACTGATGTGTGGTGAAGACCAAATGGCTGCCACGTGTCATCCAGAAGGACATGATACATAGGGGTGGTTGAGAGGAAAGTACCTTGAGATCCTGAAAGACGCAATTTAAATGCAATTCATTATTACTGTATCATTCCAACCCACACGTCTCCGTACTCCACTGAAGTCTGTTGTGCATCTTAGAGTGAACTGCGCATGTTAGCAAAGTACTGACCCCTCAGTATCATGTGGAACATCGCACAAAGCTGGAACAGCAGTTTATCAATGTGCCTAGTCATGGCTATGGCTGTGTAATTCACCTGATTATGATAACACATCCTCTGGGTCCCATGGCTCTTTGTTGACAAAGCAGCTTTACAGCTGAGTGTTTTGAAATATTGTTTTCGCGTTCACAATACATCGCATAGTCACCGAATCGGAATTGGATTTCTCAAAAAAAACAAGCTAGGCCATTTTGGGAGGTGGCTGTTTTAGTGCTTCATTGTTTTGTCTTTTGTTGTCAGCATTACGCCGAGCTCTGAAGACCTCCACTCGCCGGATAATGCTATTATCATGACATCCTGTGGTTCAGAGGAACTGGCAAAAAGGTTCAAAACAAGGGAGAGAGAGAGAGAGCACGAACTATTTAATGTCCTGTTTTGTCAGTGATCATTGTGTAACTCCACTTATTAAAGAAAGTGCACTCAGAGTACAAAAATAAAATAGAGGGCTGAAAGCTCTCAATTCTGCAGCTGAATAAAAACCTGACACGCACTTCAACCAGTGTTTTGTTTCCCAGGGTTCGCATAAACAGCCACAACACTAGTCATCTCTCTGAGGAACCATTTCAATTTAATCAATTCAATGTTTTTTTTAATATATAAAATACAATGTTGGTGTGAAAGACTACAGGGGAGACTATTTGTTGTATGGCCTCTCAGGTGGGATGTCCAGATAAAGACCTAGCAACTATTTGCCCAACAGCCTATTGCAGCCAGGAGTTCTGCGCCGTGACGTATGAACGGCCATAGCTTTTCCCGGGACGGGGAGGGTTTAAATTCGGCAAGGTTTCTCCCAACTCATCAGGCATGAGCGCCCCCCTCTGTCCGATCAGGCGTCTGCAGTCCGCCCCGCGCCAGCTGCACATGAAGTGTAGTTCTCCGAAGCAGTGGCGACACAGCTCATACTTCAGAGGATGAATGAAATGGCAAGAACTACAGAATTTATGGAGGAAGTTTCGGCAATAGGACGGGCCTGCAAATATGAGCGGACACATCGGGGTAGAAAGTAAAATAGGATATAAAAAACGTTTCCAAAAATAAAAGGATTGGCTAAATAAATGATATCCTTACTGTTTGTGTGCATGCATTGCATATCGTATAAAGAACTGCAGACAATTAGGTTTGACCCTTGGCTTTTCCAGGCCCTCAGTCCACTAGCTCAATACATGAAGCGTAATATTGTATTTTCTTTATGGTGTGCACCCTTTGAATCAATACCTTTCTGTTCTTATTTCTTCTTATTAGCTAATCGTTACAGATTATTTATTCCTGAACTTAGACTATGATAAAAACAAATTATTCATTTTTTTAATGGGCAAATATTTATGAAGACATTTGTAATAGCTTATATTTGCGAAGGCCTAGTGTGAGACATTGTACACATCATACATTATTTTAATCTGTGCATTTATATTTCAGAGTAAAGGGTATACTTTCATGGTGGTTTGGTTGGCTTCTTACATACTCTGCATTTTCTCCTAAATTACATGAATGTATGAAATGTTCAGAAAGCAACTCTGTCTGGTGATTCCTGGTTGAATTAACTCAGTGAGCAAACCCCGCTCAAGCATTAATTTATAAAGAACACGGTTTCCTCACTGAGAGAGATTCGTTTTGGGCTGGCTCATGCTCTGTTTCTAAAATGCAAATTGAAACATGAAGATATTGCTGGAGGGCCATGGCCATAACTTGTAATGCCAAAGCAGTAACGGGATCCAGACTTAAATGTGAATTATGAATTTGCTCATATTTTTCGCTAATTTATAGAACAGACATCCCTAGAATGCTAAGAATGAGATGTGTGCTAATCTCTGACTGCAGGCAAAGAGCACCTTATTTGAGTTGCCATCTACAGCATGCAATCCTGCAGGCCATCCCCCAACGCCCCCCTCCACCCCCTGTTCATCTGAACATCTGACATGCTCAAACACCGAGGTGCTATGGCTCCAGGATGTTATTAACCGCAGTAAGTGTTTAAGCTTGCAGGAGAAATATTTCACTGTTGGCTGAAGGAACATGCAATTCTCTGTTTCTTCTGAACACTTTTTCATTAATTATTTCTCCCATCGGCTCTAATGTTTTCTTACCCATCCTTACCTTCTAATGATAGAAATTATATATTTTTGCTCACCTTTCCACAAGCACGCACAACAAGCACACATAGCAGGACACATGGAGACCACACACACACACACACACACACACACACACACACACACACACACACACACACACACACACACACACACACACAGACAGACACACAAATATGCACACGCATACACTGAACACCTGGGTTAAAACCGTACAAGAGATGGGGAGGAAATTTGGGAACGTCAGTTTTATACACAGCCTCTCGACATGAGCCGAGTAACCTTGGTTCAAGACAAATAACCGCAATGTCTGTAAGAGAGATTTTCTAAAATGACAGGCAGAGGAGGAGAAATAAAGCACTGGGGAAAAAAACAGGAATGCTTCTGTCTCAGCTTGGGACTTGAGCGCCTTTATCTAAGCATCCAATCAGTAGGCCGGGTAGGCCACCACCTGAGATACTCGTATCTCACAGATCTGAAGGCACACAGAGCCCTAGCATTTGACCACTGTGGGCAGTGTGTGTGTGTGCGTGTGTGTGTGTCTGCGTGAGTGTGTGCGTGCTCGCATGTGTAACTGGTGAGTGGCATTCCCATTCATTGTGGTGGACAGAGGGTTTATTTTCTTCTGTCTTTCCCTTTCCATCCTCTTCTCTTTTTTGAACCAGTCAGAGGGAGTAACTGTGTGACTGCTGATGGATCAGAGCTGTTGTGTGTCCCCTGATATGTGTGCTACTCCACTTAATCCACCTCGCCATCTCAGGACTCAGGCCACAGTGAAAACCATTAAAATACATTTATTAATTGTAGTATCAGGCCAGCATAAGTTATATTTAATGCACTTGCTTGTAGGTTCTAATTGAGGTCCAGTTATTCAATCTTCTATTCGGAGGATAGTTAGATGGTATTTTGTGGAAAGGAGAGAGGAATTAATTTTGTAGGTCTAATCAAATGGACTGGTCATAGGTTTAATTTCTCTTAAAAGTGAGCCATTTGATAATTTGTTGCTGAATTTCCCCAGAGTCCTAAATCAAAAATCAGAGCAGTCAGACAAAGACCACGCTGTTTTCTCACCTGTAGCCAGTGCTCATGTTAGCACCTCAGTGTCCAGCACAGGGTTTATATCAATAAACAATTAATCCTGTGTCAAGGGTAAAGTTTTATGGAGAATTAATTAGACAAACAGTGCCTGCATTAGCTCCAGAACTAGAAAAGTATAATTAGTCTCCATTATAGCCTGGCCTTTGCCGAGTGACAGCTCACGTGGTATTGAGCAAACAATATTAGAGCTGGGGAAATTACGAATAACGTTAGGAGCAATAGGTGTTTGACCCGCAGGTTGTGTGTAGTGGCAGTATTGTTGTAAGTGCCTTTGAAAACATTCCAGAATGATTGTTTTATCTGACAGAGTAATTAAAGTCTTGGTATCCCGTACCCCGAGGAATTATTGCACAGGACATTCTTACTGTTGAAGGATATAATGTGCGACGGGATAGAAAACAATGCAAAAAAATAGACGGCTTCCTCAATGTAGCTGAGTGGGAGGAAATGGGTTTCATCTTGAAGAAATAACATTACAGTAGTCATACACGTAGACACTCATTTTGAAATAACAACATGACTACAAATAATAGCACCATCGTTACTTTTTGAAGTGCAACAGCGCTGAGGATAAGGTGTTAAAATCAAGCAGTCGTTAAATAATATATCCAGTCAGGTTATTATGAGAAGTGGCACCAGTGTATGTGTGGGTGTGTGGGGCCATAAATAACATCTGATGAGGAACTGAGGACAGTTAAATGTTTTTGGTACACATGTTCAAAGAGTAACAATCTTCTGTTTTGGCCCCTGGGTTTACCACAACAGCCTGGATCAGTCTTGACCCTCACAAAGCAAACAGCTTTTGCATAAACCTTTACAGTCGCTTATAAATTCTCATGTGCCATGTGTTTCCATTTAACATAAACACAAGGGGGAAATCCTGAAATATAAAACATATTGTTAATAAATATTGTCATATCAACATGTGATCTCCATTAACTGCTCTTTGACATGTGCCCGAAACACAGAGCTCTTTATACACTTTTTTATCAGAAGTCGGAGGCAAATTTATTTTTCAAAAGTCCCCTGCTGTTTAGGAGCGACTGTTCAGGCCTGTGAAGACAATTCGCGGGGCATCTGTTCGGCTCTGTACCCAATGATCCTCAGAGCTCTCAACCTGCCTAAACGCGGACTTGCACCCTGCAGACTGCTCAAAATCAATCGGAAGGGGGGAAAAAAATAATATCCCCCCCGCGCAATTTTTGAAACTGCCATGGATTCAAAAGCGATGAGTCACAGTCTTTGTCTGAGGTTGAGCTGACACTTTTAATTAGGCTGTCTGAAACATTCAGCGGTTCACAATGGAGGGTCCCGCCAGTGCCCGCATGCGAGGCAACAGTGTCCGCCAGGAGATCAGCGGGACGCTAGCGGTCGTCTTCTTTAAGAAGTGCTAACTGTCATCTATGTCCTTCATGGTTCTGCGTGTGTGCCAGCCATATGGGCCTTCAAAGAGATTCAGCTCTCCTGCTGTGTGTCCGATGCTTGCTCTCTGTTAAGAAAACAGTCAATTTCAAGTGCAAAGAAAGAGCCTCCGTTGGCTTTTCAGGTAAGGTAAGAACTTGAGTTTAACGAATGCTTTGAAAAACATTTAGACGGCCAATTATGAAAATAATATATTTTGCTGTCCGTCTGTGCATTTTTGCCCTATGTCTCAGGGAAATTGCTGAATTGGGCTTTTCCTCATGTAGATTAGCTCAACATGGTGTTGTAAATCAAATCGCTGTTGCCCACCTGTTGCCAAGTATCACTCCTAATACATAATTTATTTTTGTAACGGCATCTTAAATAAGTACTGATTTGTAAGATATACTTTGGGAGATCCTCTGAGACACTTCCTTCAGTTTACTTTCATGTACTTACAGCTTAATTCAATTAACCTTCAAGATGGCTGCTCGGGCTGTGTTGTCTGATACTTGAGGAACGAGTTCTCTCTGGCTATAAAATAAATTGTGGGGCTTTGCCCCAACACAGTTGAAAATCTGTGTCCACTTAAATCTATGTATTTTCGGCCGCCATTTTTTTAACTAATGCGGCCATTCCAGGAAACAGATACAGTTATACTGCATGCCAAGCTGTTGTTTTTGCTCAAATGCCTGCATGTGAATTTGATAGTTTTTTTAATCAGATGACTACAGTATCAATGTTAACAAAGCTCATTTTCACCAATGGATATCATATCCTCAAATAGCTATGATAAGTTCAGGAGATTTGTGTAAACATAATTTACTGTCTTGGTGCATAAAGTGTGGCAAGCCACCTCTGTGATTTGAAGAGCAACTGCAAAACTTTCAACAAATCTCCAGTATATTTAATGTAAACAGACCTCCTCTATCCTTGTAATGTACACATCTTCCAAGTACTTTCAGCATATACAAATCTGCCATATTCTTTGCACATATACACATCACCGACGTAATTTCAACACCTACATATGTTCCAGTTTTTACAAAACACTGGAGGGTAAAACATTTTTTAGAAAATTAATTCCACACTTCACCACTTGTTTAAATGTAGTTACATTATTGTTAAGCACCAAGTATTGGAATGTATTTTTATATTTGTTTTGATTTTGGTTAGCTGTTTATAATTATATGTATATAATTATAATTTATAAATATAATTTATTGAAGTAGTGTCAGGCTTAGTTCTGTAAGTAACCAGGAAGAGCATATTCCAGATGATGATCCTTATTATTACTGTGTGTGTATATATATATATATATATATATATATATATGTATGTACTGGAGTCATGTATGTATATATATACACACACACACACACACACACACACACACACACACATACAGTATATACATGAGTCCAGTTCTTCCCTAAATAAAACATATTTAAAGGGTAAACAAAAAACACTGAACTAAGATGAATAACCATGTAAATATAAAAATGAGAGAATGTAATGATGTGTTAGTTCCAGCACAAATTTGTGATACACTGTATCTGTTCAGTCCACGATACTGTTGTGTTGATTGCAACACATGCCGCGTTGAACATGTATGTACGCATGTATAATTGTACACACTGATTGTACATTGTTTCACTTTACAATTTTTATTTTAAATCCTAATAAGCGTAACAAAATAAAAAGCAAAAAAAAAGCCACCGGCACAGATGTTTGACAATGCTAGGTTAGGTCAGTAGACGAACGCTGGTCGCTGTTTATTTAAGGAAGCTATAATGACAAGAAGAGGCAGCTCGTCTTACTCCTCCTGTCAGGCCAAAAAGACTAGTTTTTATAAACAAAAACCCAAACTATATCGGACATAGTTCTCGTCTCCCACAACAAGACGGCCAGCCCTGGGTGGGGCCTGTCTTCATAGCAGTTCCTGTATCACCATGTGTTCCCCATTTGCAATCTATATTCAGGGATAAGAAATAGTTTTCCTCATGTATCCACTTTTGAGCCAGCGACCAGCATATAGTCTTCCAAAAATGCTGATTGGCTCTTTTTCAGAAGACGTCTTAACGCTTTGTAGCCCTTCGCTTCAGCCAAAATTGGCCCCATGGAAATTTCAGACTGCAGGGACTCTAGGATAATGGTCAGGTAATCTCAAAATTCTCCGACATTGGCAACCGTATTGATATCTCTAGAGCAAAGTCTTTCCCCTGGCAGTATAGCTATTACAGCCTTGAGCATATACCAAGGTCTACAGCCACAGTGGGAGGAAGACATGGAAATATCCATTCAGTTCAATCAGTAATGTAAATACACAGGGGTAAAACCTAGCTGGCTTACTCTTTTAGTATTGCGATAATACTTGGTCATGCAGTCATGAGTGGAATTACAGTATCCTCATTTGAATTGATTATCTCTGATGATTAGACTTTCCGCTGTACATGTTAAGCTCACAGATTCGTGTAAAAGGCGAAAGACGACTGTGATTTTGCCTTTGGCTGGAGAATGGAAAACTTTGAGCTACTAGTACCACAATGTGTATGAACTACAAACGGTGTGATGTTAACAGAGCACTTTTCAGAGTTTTAAGCAAATATTCATTTAAAATAGATACATTTTTTAGACAACCGTTTACGGTTTTACATTAACCTGCAAGCCGGTTTTGCCGGCTATAAATCTACCTCAACTCAACTCAATGTACCTCAACTCCCTTGTGTCAGAACAGTATTAACTGCTTTTTTATTTCATTCTAACTGGTTTGGGAAGGTTACGTTTTGGGTGGAACAGAGGAAAATAATTCTTTTCTCCCAGGAACTTTAAAATGATAGTTGTGCTCAGAAGGAACCAATTGACCTATAAGCCCTGATATAAACATTAAACATAAATTGCACCAATAATATAATACATAATTAATTTGCATAGTTATCTTCCCATCTTAGAATGTTTTATGTAAACCACATTTATGTAAATTGTACCATTACTATGTACAAGTACCATATATAAAATACAAGTACCCAGAAAATCCTCACACATTTTTCCTCGAATGCAAAGTGAGGGATCCAAGGGATCAGTCCCATGAATATTAAAATATTATTTAAATAACTCGTACATGTTTATTATGCATACTTCATTTAGAAGTCTTTTAAGCTTTTGGAACAACTGCTGGACGGGACATCAATGCAAAGCATACTAAAGTTATTTTTAATGTTATTTTTCATGTCATATACACTCATGCAACAATATTTCTGGCAGGATTTATGTGTGGCAGGAGTAAAATGTATTCTTTTGAATATATGACGTGGGAGCGTGTTTTATGGCAAAACAAGAAAAAGTGTGTATTTGTGCTCAGAAGCCAGCTGACACCTCTAATGTTTAAATAGAACATATGTGCATTATTTATGGCTTAGTGCTCTGCGAACAGAAATGGAACATTTAGAGCTTGCCTTGACACCAATTTCTCATGCAGCGCAACAGTCTGTGATGGATACCAGATAAATCCCACCCGCTTAAATCAGACCTCCGGCAAGAGCGTCCGCAACATGATCTGCGCATATGCAAAGTGGAAGTACAAATCATACGCCATGTGTCCAAATCATATTAAAGAAAGGACATCTAAGACAGAAGGGTTTCGCATAAAGAGCACGGCTCATTGGACCAATCGTTCCCCCAGCTCCCGGAAGGGGAACTGTCACTATGCGGTTCAACCCTGACCTTATCAAAATGCTGGAGGAAAACAATCAGCGGCCACTATAGTAAACACGTAATGAGACCCTCATGAGAAGCTCCCCCCCTATTAAAATCCTGCAGGTGTTCTCCTGCTCTGTGTCAACTCCTGACACATGACCTAATCCGAATTCAGCAAGGCTTCTCTGTTCTTTGTTCTGCGTTTTACCCTCCCAAAGCTCCCCGTCTCCTAACAAAGTTTTTGAGGAAAACAAACAAAACTGAACTTTTTGTTTGTTTGTTGTATTGTATTTGTGTCATGAGATGCAGTGCAAAAGATCTTGATCAGGCTAATAAATATTGTGCCAATAGAAGCAAAGCACTGCAGCAATGTCCTGAAAACTCAAGACATAAAATACGGTAAAGGCAATGACGAGCTACCCTGGTCAAATTGGTTTTCAACCTCTGAAAATTATACTCTAACATAAAATGTGACTATCAGAAAAGTGTTGATAGATGAACTAATGATATGAAATAATATGTATTAATAATACATATTAATATGATTATTTACATACAACCTTTCTTCCAAAATGCTCAGTGTTGAGTAAAGTGCAGATACCTCTGAATAGTGATGTTACATATTTATTAAAAGCAAGAAAGTATGAACATGGTTCAATTCATTTATAATTGTATTATCAATTTATCACAGGTTTCATATTATCTTGAACCAGTAACACTTCATCATTAATCATCATTAAAAAATGTGATTAAAATGACCAGATCGAAAGTCTCCACTAGACATGGTGTACTATTCCCTGAGCATCGATACAAGAACGACAATTAGGGATTAACAACATATGACAGTATCAAGGTACTTTATTACTGCAATTGCCATGCAGTCTGCTCTTAGATTTCACTAACACAGAACATGATAATAAAACTGTTATCATAATATAGCATATTTTATTCCATGACTAATTGTGAGAGATACACAAAATCATAAAAAAATAATTGCGGGATGATTTGTTTCTTCACTTAATGGTAAAGACATAGCAATGCTTAATAACAAATAAGGTATTGTCACTAATAAGTACAATAAGTTCCTGATACGTTATTTCTGAACCGTGTTTAAGGATAGGATATTAGGAAGGTAGGATATTTTCGTATCCACAGCTTTGGGCTTTGCAATTTAATAACAGTTATTATCAAAGGGCCTTCTTTAAATCTTGTGAAATCTTAATAAAGCGTTATACAGCTTGCTCCTCAAACCCCCTGTATAGGCTCCAGGAATCACGTGACTCAGACACCGGGGCCCGAAGCTTTCAGGCTCAGCTGCGGCTGAGATGAAATGATATTGTGTGTCACACCATGATGGATTTTCCAGGCCACACATGTGCTGAGGTGCATAAAAAGCAGCAGATAACAGTCTGAACCGTTAGAGACCAGGAAGCCTTAACTCATCTGAATACAAGCAACTGATAGGGGTTTTGTCTTTGTAGCTCTGGTGGCAGGAGTTTGTGGAAGGCTTTTTCTCCTTTGAAACAACAGATGGGGATTTTTCACGAAGCACACAGCTAATGAATCTCGCCGAACGAAGGCAAGTGCTGGATAAACGTGTCAAGTGCATACACAATGTGTTGCTTCGCACTCGATGTGTTCCTCTCATGTGACCGCCGAGGTGATTCACTTTCAAAGTATTACATACGGTGTACTCAATTTATTCAGACCCCGTTTTAATCAGTTTCTTCAAAGTGTTAGAATTCCCCAATTGTAATGTTATTATTCCTGATAGGTCTCATTTCATGTCAGACTGCAAACAAAATAAGTTTGCTTAGGTAACAATATTGTTGAGCACACACCCATATATTTCTATGAGGTAATATGTTTTCCAAAACATCAACAGCTATTTTTCATTTTTCATAACGATTGTATTTCATTTATGTGATAATATATATATATATATATATATATATATATATATATATACCAAGTAAGTACTGATCACATATTCATGTTGTAAAATTGACCATCTCCCATTTCAGACATGATCCAATTAATCAACTCATGGCAACAGATTAGTCGCTTGGTTCTGTGGAACACAGCTCGATATTCTTAATTTGTCTTTTGCGCATCAAACATAAAGCAATGCCAGATAAGTACAGCAAAGCAAGGTCCCCAGATTAAAACCGGACACTTCCTTGATCGCATGCCAAAAACATTGATTGTTGTGTGAGTGCTGGAAATGAGCACTACCCTACTCTTGTTGCTATTGTCAGACCCCTATTAATCTTGGATGTCAAATGTGTGGTGGGGACGATCTCTCTGGTGGTCGCTAGTCCACTTTAAATGTCACTCATCACCCCTTACCTGCCGGGCCCCCATGCTTAAATCACCTACCGCGGCCTCGCGAGCAACTTTCGATCTTTGTTTGCCCTGCACTTGAGCGTTTATCAGTAGTGGAGATAAGCCAACAGCGACGACTTCAAGCCTGGTTGTAACTGAACCCCCTGATGTAAAAAAAAAATGCAAACCGAAAATTAACAGACCAACAGACAGTGAGATAAAGCACACACATAGACACAGGCTTGAAGTGAGAAACAGTAACTACGGAGAAACAAAATGGTGGACAGTAATCTGGTGTCACAGTGAGTGATTCTGTGATGAAAAGTGCAAAAGCGGAGGCACTGACTTGGTGATGGTTGCGCCTCAGAGGACGGCCATGTGGAACTCGTGAGCGGAGAATAAGATCTGTCAGGGGACGAGCGTGGGCTTTACTGCGAGGAAGAAAAGATTGAAAAGCGCGCACAGATAATTTAGCCGTAACTGCCTACTCCCGGCGTGGTCGTGCACGTGGGACCCCTAAATGACTATCCCATCTGCAAATGAGATCTTTCAGAACCTGCGGTGACAAAATTCTTTCCTAACGGCCAACTGAGAGAAATAAGGGAGACTGGAAATGCATTAAAACTTTGCGGAACGGGAAGGCTTGTAAGATATTCTTTCTGTCGGCTTTCCCAGAGGCTGTGCCATTCTGCTTTTCTCAGTCAGAGGAAGGTCAAGGCATGCGAAGACAATTGCGGAAGCACAAAGGCTTGATCTCCATCGGCGAACTTATATAATAACCAAGAGGATTTAAATATGAAGCATTGCTAATAAATTGCATCCTGTATGCCTGGTGCAAAGATCAGTCGACCGTCCAGATCTATAACGCACGAAAACCGGATGGGTCACGTTTTCGTTCTGAAAATCACCTCTAATCGCGCCTCCTCAGAGAGATTGAAGTCGCTGTAGGAGCTGGGGCTTTCTCATCCGAGCGGGAGCTCTCGTTTCTCCACACTGCAGGGAGCGCACGGTGTTCACGATGGCCTGCAGAAGCAATTACTTCATCAGGTTACTCCTTCAGGCACCTGAGAAAGAATGTTCTGAAGTTTAATTGTACCGTTTTCTCAATTGAGTGCGATTGGCCACTGGGGGGAGCCTACTGTAACAGGAGCCCTGTATTCATGAAGGACCCGGAAATCTCGTTTCGAGTGAGGGCCCCTGGGTAGGGGCGGAGGACTTCTGGGACGGGGGTACGTACTTTGCGGAGGACTGAACAGGAAAGGGGGAACTTAATTTGGATGGGATAATTTGAGGTCACGGTGCTGCATTCCCAGTAAGAAAAAGAAGATAGATTGTCCCTCCGGTGTTATGGTTATTCAGTATAGTTGAACATGTGAAATCTGTCAAAAAGCCTC
Source organism: Aldrovandia affinis (assembly GCA_029706075.1). NCBI lineage: Eukaryota > Metazoa > Chordata > Actinopteri > Notacanthiformes > Halosauridae > Aldrovandia > Aldrovandia affinis. Next base: position 3,863,049 of record JAINUG010000068.1, on the reverse strand, counting down.
ATCTTTCTTCCAAATGTCTGTTCTTGTTGTGAACCTGACTTATCTCGAATCCACCATATGTATGAGCTTCTAGAAATCTAGTTATTCGTAATCATCCCTCGTAAATAAATTGAGTTTGATCCTCGCATGTCATACAATTTATTTAATTGGATACAATCAACAACACATCCCCCACAGTAACACCTCTTCACATTCACAGTGTTTCCTGACATATACAATTACATAATACAATTGCAATATGCCAACCGCATATCAAGCTTCTTTTTCACTCCTGGTTAGTTCTGTTAGAGTGTTAAAATTGTTGTCAACTTTATCTTAAGCTTTTTTGTCTTGTCATGTGTGCTTTTAACTACCAGTTCTGAACTGACCTACCTGGTTAAATAAATAAATAAAATTGATTAAATCAAAGTTGCTGGAATGGATGAGTTACCAAGTATTTGTATTGTGGACGTAAACCATTACCACGTCTACTGTTTTGAATCATGTTTTCATGGAGCGGGTGTCTACTGTCCTCTAGAATTTGCTTTACTTCATTTCCTATTATGTTTTCATGCAGCTCAGCCACCGAAACCTGATCTGCTCCAATAACTTTGCTTGCCTGTCTGACTGCCCTTTCCAGTTTGTTATAATCCTGTGTACGCATGTTACAAAGGCAAGGCAAAAAGAGATGGTGCTTTGTCGCACACATTTTTAGAAAAGTTCCAGTAAAACCTTTTCCACAATAAGAGAGAAGCATTCTTAGAAAATAAAAAATGTTGCAGAAATGTATTGGTCGATTTTGATTTTGGGCCTAGCGCAAGCCTCAAAGTTAAATGCTAGACACTTGTGCCCTGTCACCATTTCAATTTCTTTGTCCATGGTAGTCATGCAATGAATTAATGCTTTACTTAAAAAAACAACAAACAAAAAAACATGTATTTTGTTTTCTCAACATTTATCTCTGGTAAAAAATGCTGCTTGCACCGATTGGCAAATCAAAACATTCCCCTTGAGAAGCAGACCAGAGACAATTTGTTCAGATTCAGCAGCTAGACAACTCCCGGATTACTGACATATCAAATAAGCTTGATTACAACAAAGTAGTTGATATTTGAATACACAATGTGTCAGGTAGTTTAACCTGAACTATAACAACACATGCATATAGTGCCGGCGCCAAAATAGACAGTACAGACAAGGTACACTCAGTCATGCAAGGCTCACCATCATGCAATGTGAGAGAGGCAGTCAATGACACATTGTGGATTTATCTCATGGCAGGGCCATGTGTTAAAAAATAGAATTTTACCATGTCAATTATTGAGAAATGTATACACACTCTATAAGTCATAGTAAATCAAGTGAGTTTCATTTATGACGTATGTGCCGATAACATGGGCCTGTGGTCTCAAAATCACAAATTTGCCAGTAAAACACAGTAAGTGAAGTTATTGTGCAGTCAATATTCACTAAAAAAGGCAGTGTGCTGTCATTGCCTTCTACATATTGTCCAATAGTGTTACAGCGACCCTGCTATAGTGTTATATTAAGGGCAATATTATTACACAATTAAGACCTTCTTTTTACAGTACCAACACATTTAAACATGTCTTTTTGTTAATGTGTTCACTCAAAAGCCCTCCAGCAAAGTAATGTGCCTACATCAGTGCCTGGTTTGTACTTGTGTGTGAGAGCATTGGGGCTAGGAGTACAAAACCATTTAAAGCGAAGATTGTTTTCTTATGCAGCTCTTGGAGGCTTCCGCCATTCTTAGCTCTGGGCCAATATCTAATTGGAGTCTGTTTGAAAATCATAAATGTATTAAGCTCACATCTTATCAATTTTGAACCCTGGTCTCTGGAGAAACTTGCATGCATGAAAGATTAAACATTAAAAATATTCTGCATTAAGTGGGATACATTGGCAAAGATCAGAGATAATTCTGCAACTGGATGGTTCCGAGCAGCATTCACACAGGACTTTTCTTTCAAATGTAATATCCTTTCACATACTAGTTTTTCACTGAACTGTTAATCGTGACAAAGTTACACTCACATCCATATATATATATATATATATATGTGTGTGTGTGTGTGTGTGTGTGTGTGTGGTGTGTGCCAAATGTAACATTTTTAAAGGGTTAGGCACACATTATAGTATGTTTGCTAAAATTCCATTTGAAAACCCCTACTTTTCTAGGTTTACTCAAAAGGTTTCAAATTCACTAAAATAACAAACTAGAAAATCAATACTTTCTGTAAATTGTAGGAGGGATGAAGTCAGCAAAAACTTGTTGGCGATGCCATATTGCTTGGCTTACATGATTCTGTTGGCCAGAAACTATACTGAATAAAAGAACAGAGAAACTATTGAATGTTCTTAAATGGACCCCAAACTGTAATATGTCACAAACACACACACACACACGAAAGCTGCCCTACAGATTCAGATTCTAAACTCATGAAAAGTATCTTGGTCTTGGAAGGCTGGTTTCAATCAACCAATTTGTCCTCAATGAGTTCATGTTGGCCATCGCTGAACTCACTACACTGTGTTTATGAAGAAAACAAAAAAAACTTGCTAAAATAAAAGAAATAACTTGAGGCAAAATGTTGATTGAATCCAGGCCAAAGCCTGAATATGAATACACCCAATTCTAAAATGTAATGTTTATGTTGCATTTTTTAATTACAATATGACTTTTTTATAGCATCGGAAACCTTTTTTAGTTAAGTTGGTACAACAGAATACATCATTTATAATTAAAATGTATAATTCTGAATCAAATTAAGATGTTTTCTTGACAATGTAGATGTTTTTAATACAGTAGCACACAATGTAGCAGGAAGGCTTGGCAACACTACATACATGACATAATGATACAAGATGTTCAATTAAAAATGAAATATGGCACTGACATCATATAAAAATAAATTAGGTGATTTCATACAGAGAAAAATATCAATCAAATTAATTCACATTTAAATCTTAAAGCCAGTGCATATGGGGGTCTAATTGAAGACAGAATTGGAAGCCAAATTCTCTGGAGCTCCAATACAGACCGCACATTCTGGACTGGCCGACAAGTTTGAAGATCGAACAAACCTGATGATGGGATTCCCGAAACGCCCGTTCTTACTCACTTGGCAAAATTAAAAAATGTAAATATTTTTGGACTAAGCTTAGTCTGGCTAGTCCGGAGTGTGCGGTCTGTATTGGAGTGCCAGACAATTTGGCTTCCAATTCCGTCTTAAATTCAATTCGGTCACGTACAGAAGGACATCATTGACATAAAGAGAGATCTTGTGTTCCTCGTCTCTTATTGATATGCCGGTGATGTTCCTATGAGTTCATATCGCTGCAGCCAGGGGTTCGATCACTAAATAAAATAACAGGGGTGACAAGGGGCAACCTTGGCCTCAACCCCTACAAACTGAAAATGTATCCGTATAAAACCATTTGTGGTGACAGCAGCTAGGGGTCCCAGTTCATTCGTTTAATTAAAAGAGACTGAGACCAGATTCGCTTTTTCAAAGCACAGCAAATAAAAAATCCCATTCAACCGCCTTAACAGGCATCAAGGGATTCAATTAGAGCACGGTCTTTGTATCCATCTAGGTGGTCTGCAATATCCAAGACCCTTGTTCCTTTCTTTTAATCTATTTATTAACTCATGTAAAGAAACGTACATTTTACTATCGCTTGTTCCTCAAGTTATACATGATCTCGTCCATCCTTCTCACGTTTAATTATCCTGCCCAGCGGGGAGTTACGCGCGGTCGATTCTCCCCTTGCCTTTGTTAGCTTGCCAGCTAGCAAACGTCCTAGCTAGGTAATGTTAACGTTACGTTCTAACTGACTGGCTGGATTTTATATTGTTTGTTGTTTTATTATCTTTCACGTCTTTGAGTTTCAAACTTAACATGACATTAAAGATTGATCAGACAATTCTCAACCTGTCATTACAATTATTTGATTCCCTTTGTCTGGTACTAAGTACTTATTTCAGGGACAGTAAATCATGTTATTTCATGAGGAGGCTTTGTTTTTAATAAGTTGTCAACTGTCAAAACTAGATCTGGAACGTGTCTTCCAACTTCGTAATTGGATCTGTGCATTCACTTCTATGTCATTTTCCCAGTGTCTGTTGTCCATTTTCAAAAATGAAAAAGCTAGAAAATACTTTTTTAGCCGCAGTATTTTCGGCGGCCTCTTAAAATATCTGCCGTTGATATTCAGCACGAGTGAACTAGGGACAAACACGCAGTAATATAATGATACAATATAAATTAAATCATATATACCAAGCATTTTAGAGCCAATTTATGTCTGTAAACACTTCAAATATGGAACAGACGCAGAAGACGACGTTTTGCTGTGCACCCGTGACGTAGGCCTACTGCGCTCGCTTTTGGTGTAGATTGCCCCATCCGCTGCCGTTTTAATTACTGCAGTCTGCTGCGCCGCTTGTGCAGAGTAGATTGGCCTTTAATCTGATTTCCGGTTGGCCAGGTTACGTGCCCTGAAAAGTGGAATAAGGAGCGTGTAAATATGCCCCTACTGGTTATCAATTGTAATAATGCAAGGAGCGACATTTTTTCTCTCTCCAGAACCAACACACATTCCACAACAATTTATCATCCGTCATTGGACACTGTTAATAGATGGTAGCCTATGTATCTAATCTTCATACATTCATTTGTCTTACACTGTAGCATTCACTTTGTTCGTCAGATAATTCGTCAGATCAATTAATCAATGTAATCATTAGAAAGACAGCACTTTTAAATCACACCGTTAACCACCCAGTGCACGAGGGTTCCAGCCTCTTATATTTCCACACAACAAGCCACTGTGCTGATTTTAGAAATATCACACTATTATTGTGTGTTTCTGCATGCATGTGCAAGCACATACTGTATGCAAGTTGCATTTCAATTTGGACATTTGAGCTGCTGAGATACAGGGACAAAACCCAGTATATGTACAGTATGCTGTATACTGCAGACTAAAGTGAGCTATTACATTACATTAGAGGCATTTGGCAGACGCTCTTAATCAGAGCGACGTACAACAAAGTGTTAACCGTAGTCAAGAACAGTTTAGCTGAAAGCCACCCTAGTGGGAAGAACAGTTCCTAGGTGCTAGGAGCAACCACATAGTTAAACTAGGACCCTGTAGGTAAAACTGTAGCCACAATTCAAAGGTAGAAATAAAGCAATCAATGCAGAAAATAATGCCTAAGCCTAATATAATACATAAACAAGTAGACATATGTAAAACTAAGCAACTATGTCCCTAAGTTAACAAAAACCGGACTACGGGGAGAGGTGCACCCTGAAGAGGTGAGTCTTCAGTCGTCGCTTGAAGATGGCCAGGGTCTCAGCTGTTCTGACTTCCACAGGAAGGTCATTCCACCATCGTGGAGCCAGACCCAACAGGAGACGTGACCGGGAAGTGCAGGTGCGGAGGGGGGGAGGTGCTAGGCGTCCTGAGGTAGTGGAGTGGTCTGACAGGTGTGTAGGGCTTGAAGATCTTGAGGAGGTATGTTGGGGCTGATCCCTTGACTGCCTGGTATGCTAGGACCAATGTCTTGAATTTGATGCGAGCTATAACAGGCAGCCAGTGGAGGGTAGTGAGCAGGGGGGTGACATGGGAGTGTCTAGGAAGGTTGCTATGCCTTGTTGCACTGAATAATGGGTTTTATGAAGGGAAAATGCAATAGAATGTGAACTCTGGACAAATTCATGTTTCCCATCTTTGGAAGTGTGTCAGGATGAGCTCATTTAATTATATTTAGTGAAACCCAGGTCAGAATAATGCCTAAGTCTTTGTATCTCAGGGTACTTAAAGGTGCATTAAAAAAACATACACAAATGAAGGAATTCTCTGAGAATATATTTACTTCCATTAGCAAGCGGGCAATTTATGGATTGCTTTTCCATGTTCTCGATAATCTCTATAATTTCCAGATGATGTTAAACTTTTGGATGAACATTGTCCAATTTTAGAAAGGCAGCTTTCAGACTGAAATTCATCAGCTGTATAATATATTTTCCAATATAAGTAGTGTAACGCACTGTGGTATATAAACCTTTTTACCAATTTGAACAATAACATTGTGCTAAGTAATCAGTTGTGTTGAATACCACAGATTTTCCACATAATCTGCATTAAACTACATTAAATGGTGCACACTGCAGTCACTGGGGATACACAGTATGTACATATGAATGATCAGCGACTCACTATATAATAAAAACATGTAAAGGTGTTTGGTGGCATACATAAATATAAGGTTTATTATACCTTATCAAGGTTTAAATACATTTTACATACACACGAATGAAAAACGTTAACGTGATTCTGTGTTTTTCTTTCATTACTTTAGGTCGTTCTGTAACTTCACTTTGTGGAAAGGAAGTCAAAGTAATTCTAAGCAATTTTCACATGGCATACTTAAATAGCACAGCATTTTCCATTATCCGAATCCAAGGTTTTTTAGTTGACTTAATGCACAAGAACATCAGCACTCTCCCTTAAGCCCCTGGGTGCTTCAAAGTACAACCTCGATTGTCAATTTATTTCTGGGCATTTAGAAACCAGTAACCAGCCCACTCTCGTTGTCTGATAAGGGCCTCCTTCAATTATAAGTCTCCGGCACTCAGATCCAAACCGCTTGGCACACCTAACACACTTTTTTTATTGCATGGCATCCGCTCGTCTGACTGGTGCCAAGTGGTTTGCGAGCTGAAAAAAAGCAGAGAACGGCAGAGAGTGAAAGGTAGAGCGTACATTTCTGGAACACGCCTATCCAATTTTATGCCGAAGCATCGCTCGCTTTGTGGCGTTCCTCCACAGACAGACAGCGCAGGCTAACGGCACGCTATGTGCGTAGGAGGATCCGACGTCGCTGGCAGAGAGGAAAACATTTGTTCAATTTCGTCTCATTTGATTCTTTGGCTTGTGTCGTGGCACAGTTTCAACATCTCTACTGTGAGCGAGCTCATTTTGCGGAAACATTAAGTACGCGTTTTAGCGCTGCGTGATTGTAGCTCTGGGTATAAATCTGCTTATTTCCGCCAGGTTTCTGTATTATTATATCTTTTTTTATTTCACTGCTAAACCTGAGTATACCCCCCACCCCAAAACCCCCCACAGCAAACAAAAATATATCCGGCCGAAGTAATGCATTGTTGTCCGTACATGAGCATAAAATATGGTAATTTGCTCTTTGTGAGTGAAACAAATATTTCAATGGGGAATTAATGTGACAATATTGCAGAGCACAATGAAGCTTTCAAAGCAATGGGACACAGAAGCAATCCACAGGTAATGTACGGGTGACATTTCACAGTCAGAAGGTAATTAAAGGAAGATAAAGGTTTACTGATTTGGGGGAAAATATGGGAGGTAATTATTCTTGTATTCCTCCACAGTCTTCACTCCTGGTCTCCAGCAGAAAGAACGACAAAAACGGATGGGGCTTTACAAGGGGTGAAGGGGGAGGGGGTGAATTTTTATGGTTCGGCCCAGTCGGTCATCAAAATTTTAACGTAAGCTCTTCTAAAACAACTAAACCATTAGGCCTACTATTCATTTGCGTTTATCTATTTATTGTTTATTATTTATGAACTCATTTGCCCAGCACTGTCCATCTGCAATGTTTGTATATGTTCTTATTGGGCGGCAGGGTAGTGTAATGGTGAGGGAACTGGACTTGTAACTCAAAGGTTGCTTCAGTAAAAAATATCCAGCTGTATAAATGGATTGTATGTAAAGAAATGTAAACTGTGTAAGTCGCTCTGGATAAGAATGCCTAAATGCCTAAAATGTAAATGTAAAATATTCTTATCTTGTGTGTTGTATTTGTATTTTGATTGGTATTTCACTGAGGAGTTTTTTTAACGCGAGTAAGCATTTCATTGTTGCAATGCATTCCCCTGTATTGTATACATATGACAAATAAACTTGACTTGATTTGATGTGCGAGAGGATATAGTCACTGGAGCACCACATCATACAGTGAGAGTCGGGGGAATGGAATGCATTCGTAAACTCGCGTTTGTTTCGCGGCGTTAGGTCTGGCAGGAGCCAGGCACGCACCCTAGGAGCGCAGCTCGCGTTTGTTTTCCTCCCGTTTCTGTGAAGGTGACCCACTTTTCACGCTTGCCAACCCCTACTTCTCTCAAGTCCGCTTCGTATTTCGCTTTAACAAAATGATGAAAAGATTTGTCTGGTCAGGGGCGGACAAATCAAACAAAAACCCCACACACATCAAACACATTAAGAAAAGTGTATATATATACACATATATATACTGTATATACACATATGCACACACACACATTTTATAATTATGTTTTTAACATAAATGGATGGTATTTCACTGAGGACTTTTTTTAACGCGAGTAAGCATTTCATTGTTGCAATGCATTCCCCTGTATTGTATACATATGACAAATAAACTTGACTTGATTTGATCTGCGAGAGGATATAGTCAGTGGAGCAATACAATAAAGTAGCTTGTAGCATCAAGTCAATTCAGGAGTGCACAGACACACTCTCCTCTGAAACAAGTGGTATCAAGCCTGTTAACACCCATCAAGGTGTTAGCAGTACTCAAACCAATCGATTGATTGGGGCCTCCGAAGCAGGGTGCTGTTAGCCCTGTAAAATATCTTGTACCTGTCATATGAGATATGTTACGTGAAAACTGAAAACAGAACTGAATTAGCCAAATTCTGTTTATCAGCTAAATATTCCAATTCGTTTTTTTCCCCAAACAAAGAAGACTAAAAATAAAACAAGGATGGATAGACAGCTAGTTGTAGTCCTGCAAAATCAGGAGGACAATACAGAACCTGTTGCTGCTTTTGTTTCCACAGATATTATGGCAGCTATTGTGTATCACAGTGATTGTTATTCATATATTAGAGGAAAATCAATGGCTTATATAGTTTTGGAAGACAAGAAAAGCATAAGGACAGAACATGTAACAAATAGGTCCATCCTTCTCTTGGCTACCATGGACAATTTCGCAAAAACCTAATCCCTCTCAGATTTGCCGTGTTAGATTGCCTGAGTACACAATAAATGGTTTTATTAGCAGGGGAAAAGAGCCTGGTCATCATTATTTATAACTTCTTCCTGAGGTGGCAGACAGCAATCCTATAAAAGATTTTCAGAGGTTCAGATGAAAGAGGTTCAGGGTTCGGCCTATCCCTAGACGAGCACAAAAAAAATATCTGCGTGGGAGGGAGAGGACATAAAGGAATGGAATAATCCCAACAGACAGCGCTTCCCACCTCTCTCTCTGGCCAGGTGTACTCCCACACTTCCCAAAACCACCGAAGATGTGGGTTGGATCTCTCTCCACCACTGGGGAGTGATGAGGGGCTCAGAATCCCCCTCCTGCTGGCTATGACCCCCCACACATGGTCCCAATTTTGGCTCTGCGCTCACCAACTGCCACAACATAAAGGCATGATGTCACCCGGAAGTCAGCCATTAGAATCAAATTCTATTTCTCTAAGCCATCGACACATCGATTGGGCATTTTGCAAGGCTGCGAACGGTATATTTTCAGGGTAGAGATTCAAGGCCTAGCCTGCCAGCAGCAACCTAATAAGGCCAGAAGTAAAATATCAATGTGTGCTGGGCAGACTGCGGCCAATGGTCATTGCGTCACAACCAAGATGGCGGCGCCCCATGGAGATAAAGTGTATGTAGTAATTCTTTCGACATTTATTTTCCCGTAAATTAATCCAAGGTAAGCAGCCAGAATGTTTATACATGTTGCTTCAGCGGATTCGCATGGTTGAAAAACAAACCCCAACGTTTTTTTCAAAGGACCCTCTACAAAAGGCCCCTCATGATGACTCCCCCGCACACAGACTACCGCAGCCACACAGTCAGGCACCGACACAGGGAGCCCACGTCTTTCTGGTCAGCACATTTGGACCTGAGGAATCGTAAACGTGTTTGTTTTGACCCACGCGCCCGCCACACTCAGCCCAAAGCGTGACCCGTTCACATCTGCTCTGCTTTTATTGAGGAGATGAGTAGGGCTCCTCTCGTACTGTAACGGGAAAGGGTCTCGGCGCACATCCGTCCCCGACTCCGGCTTACACCATCCCTGCACGCATCGTTTCGTTTTATCTGCATGCTAATGTGCTGAGCGGAGGGATAAGTGCCAGAGCAGGAGTGCGCTCGAAGTTCTGCAAGACTTGAGCGGAGCCATATCAGTGACATAGCCTGCGAGTTTATATCTGCCACTGGGAGATTAAAAAAGAGAGAGAGAGAGAGATCAAAATGACAAACGGCCCGATCCGTGGTGAAGTATTGCATTCAAACCGTCGTTTTTGTTCTCCCGCGCCAGAACAAAGGGCAATGAAGTCGACAATTAAATCGAATCGAGCATTTACGAGAGCAAAAAATAACGAGAACAGCAGGGGCTGCTTGCCCGGCGGTGCACGCCATATGATAAGTTGCCCCGGGCCTGTTCTAAAAATCTGTGGGTCTGTGGAAGTCTGTAGGTGGCCCCTTCCCTGTTTATTGTATCGTCCACTTGGGCTCAGCAGACAAAATGTTAAGGGTTTGCCTGTAATGGGTTCCCCAGCTGTGTGCCTCAGGGTGAGTGAGCGAGCACCTCTGCCCAAATGTGCTTTATTACGATAGCGCCACTAATCTAGGGCGGAAACTGACCTTGTTACCGCTGCGTATTTCGCACATACACTTGCATTTGATGGCTACTTGCAAGTCCTTTGAATGTCACTGGCCTTAAGGATCAGTGGGCATCAGTGGGTGGCTTTAGGTTTGCTCAACTGGAACGTCATTCAGAGTGACTGGTAGGCTAAATAGGCTAAAGCATTTGATTTGACCATTATGATGGCTAACATTTCTTCTACCAATAACCAACAATTCCACTATACATTAATCCAGCAAAAAAAAATTCTGGTATGGTTAGTTAAAATATTCTGATTTACAAATGCATGTGGTCATAAATACTTGGTTTTCCCCCCCTTTGTGACCTTTATCCTGAAGAATACCTTCTCATTCTCAAATGATTTCACATTCTCTTCTGTTGCTGACATTCAGAGTCAATCTGACCGATATATTGACAGATGTTTTCGTTGTTGGCTTGAAGAAACAAGTGAACATATGCAGTTAAAACACCTACGGTGCCTCTGTCATCGGCTGTCTTTTATTTGTTGTTTTTATTAGTCACCTGAAATTTAACGAATCGCTTCTATAAAAACTGTGACAATTTATCTCGTAAACCGTAAATTTTGATATAGTTCATGAAAGGGTTTTGACACCCTGACTTAATACTGAAGGCTGTGTTCACACACAGACTGTAAATTTGGATATAGTTCATGAAGGGGTTTTGACGCGCTGACTTAATACTGAAGGCTCTGGTCACACACACACACACACACACACACACACACACACACACACACACACACACACACACACACACACACACACACACATAGACAGACAATATGCATTTATTTATCGATTCCCTCCCTTTCCACCTCAGCTGAAATGTGGTGAGCGTTCTGATGCAAAACCACTGCCATGCATCACCCAGGTGGGTGCAAAACATTACAGGCGGTTAAGGCAAGTTGTGAAGTACCTTTCCATGATGAGATGAAAGCCAGTATATGAATGCAATCCATTGTTATAAACATCAGTGAGAGTCATACCAACATGTTCTATTGCTTAAAACGCATTTGTTCACACGCAAAGTGGGAATGACAACCAAAGGCAAGTACAGTATTGCCATCTTGCTCAGAGGAAGAAAAGAAAAGCACTTAACTCCTTTTTCACTGGGAAGCCTTTTCTTTCACTGGGGGTGACAAGAAGGCTACGGGACTTCTCTGCTGAGGATTTCTCTTGGGCATGCTTTTATGACAGGCACGGCCATAAACCATCGCTATTCTGTTTAACATCAGACAGCGTCAATAAAACGGTTACGCTCGTCAAGATCCCAGGAGTCATCGGAGGCTGTTCAGTGGAGTACATTAGGCTGTCCTTTTGAGCGTCCACAGGCCAACAAACAAGGCCTACAAGCCTGCCGAAGCACGTGCACGAAGGTAGTATAAAGCAGGCATGTGGCGACTCCGCGGATGTATCAAAAGGAAGTCGAGAAGGTCGGCACCTAGCATTGTGCGACTCAACAGGAGTCACATTGTGCGAAGACTGAAGCAAGGCCCAACGGAACAAATGGAGCTGAAATGCGATTTATTCACACACTTGAAAGCCTGACCTCGAATATATACACATTCTACAACGGCCGTGAGTAGTTGACTGTTGACAGAGCTGCTCATTTTCAAAAGGGGGCATATGCGCTATCAACAGCACCGTGCACCATAGTCTAATCCAGGTAACTTGAACTGTAATCTCCTGTCTCGATCCTTTTTCATTCCTGTAAACCCTGGATGTTGGACATTAAATATTTACCACCCAAGCAGCGAGACAGTCATGAGCTTTGTCGATACCGAATCTGATAGCGATGATAAAAAATGGCTTAATGGAGCTGAAGGAATGCAATGAATCACTAACACAGTATCCAGTGCAGAAATGTTGTTCTTCACCATTTACCTCACTACGCCCTGTACATTCTATAGTGCTGTTTTTCAAGCCTGGACTTGGGAAACGGCGGATAGTCTCAGGGCACACTCAGGGATTGTTTTTGTTCCAGCTAAGCTCTCAATTTGTGTTTGATTTTATTGAGCAGCAATCGCTATTTCACATCTCAGTTAATCTATTATCAATTATTTTTGAAAGGAACGTGCTGTTGGAAGTTGATTCCACTAAAGCGTGGACTGATGTTAAGATAAAATTCAGTTCAATCAACATATTTTGTTACCATTTACTCCCTAAGGGGAAAAACTACCAAGTGACTTAACTAACTGAGCTTATTAATTATGTATTTGGTCAATAGTTCTAGACGCCTGCGTAGTCTACTAGTCAACTCGTTTTTCACCTGTTTGTTTTTATTATTCGTTTTTAAGGAGTTCACATGGATAACTTTTCTTAAAAACCTTGGTGTGGAAGGCGTCGGTCTCGGCAGCTGATCAGGGTGATTAGCGGCCACGTCTACTGGCAGAGCAGCCAATGCACACACCGGTCTTGTGTTTACTAATCACATCGGTGTGTGCGTTGGCTGCTCTGCCAGTAGGCATGGCCGCTAATCACCCTGATCAGCTGCCGAGACCGACGCCTTCCACACTTACCCTTTGTTTATTTTTATTTCAAAATTTACCCCCATTTTGGTGGCCGATTGTACCCTTTATTGAACCCATATCTGTAATAAATATCTGGCATCAGATCATTCTTTAAAGATGCCAAATCCAGATTAGTACAATATTAACAGCTCAAACAGACCTAATTAATTGAAAGCTTAGCTGAAGAGAAACTTTGCATAATCATTCTCCCCAGAACAAGTGTTGTGCTGTAATGCAGATCATATCAACCCAAGTAAAATATTGCCTTCTTTTCCCCCAGGCCTACGAAATATAACTTTTTAGGGAAAGCTGAAGACCCTAATGGGGCGTGGCACCCTATGATTGAGCTACCATAATGAGTCGTAAACAGGGGCTGTGGAAAGTTTTCACTGAGCTTCAATCATACACTGATGAGTTAGTTGAAGAAAAAGTTATTCTGCTATCCCTCCTTAATCGCGAGGGATATGCTTCAGAGGTGCTTGCAGATATCGCATTTTGTGCATTTTTTATGTGACGCGATGTGTGAAGGTCACGTAGGACCGGGGTGATATGGGTTTGGTGAGGAGTCTGGCTGCTGAGTTTTGGATAAAATTGCAGTTTATTGAGTGATATGGAACTGATACCAGAGAAAAGTGAGCTGCAGTAATCAAGTTGGCTGGATATGAATGAGTGAATGAGGGATTCTGCAGCTGGACAGGAGAGGATGCGGAGGGAAAAAATGTTTTAACAATATTGCTGACGTGGAGGTCCAGTGAGAGGGTGGAGTCTAGAGTAACACCAAGATTGTGTGCATGGGGAAACAATAGTGCCATAAACTGTCAGTGTGACGTTTTGGATTTTACCTGGGACTGGAGTTTGCTTAAAATAAAACACCCTCACAAGTTTTCAGCTGTGCCAGGTTTTCAGGCAACATTAAAAGAAAAGAAAGGAAAATTTATAAAGTTATTTCTCAAAGCAGAAAGAAAGAAACTTTTAGGCACTTGTTTTTTTTCTGTTTTGTGAGCTTTCCAGAGCTGATCTCATTCACTTCCACACTATCCCTCTGGGAAAACAAACTGTCAGACACGTTGCGTGAAAAAAATGTGGGGTTTTCCTTTTGTGCCACGGGTACAAACAGTCAGAATTGTGAATAGCAAATCCATGAAAAGTGAGAGATGATAAAAAAGAGAGGGTATACTTTTGTCAGGGACAGTGTACAATTTTCAACATGGGTGTTAGTGCATCCAGTATCCTACACCAGACTTAGCATAGCTTCCATCTATAGTCCTTGGGCAGGTTTGATCAATATATGATTCTTTGTTATTGAAGATTATTAATTAATTACATACTGCAATAATAACATAGTCAAACAGAACATTAAAATAAATAGTACATTAGTAAATTTGTCCTGCAGTTGATGCACTATCAACAAAATATATATCCATGCTTTCCATGTAATAAAATAATCACTTTTATGAATGAAATAACTACTGTAGATTAAGCAAATCCACTAAACTAACCTTACAACGAGGCGGAAGGCTTAAAGTGACTGCAAATGAGATTCCAAATCAATTAAGATAACGGATTAATGTATGAAGACCGACTAAAAAGGAACATAAATAAAATATATATTAAAATGTATTACTTTGATCAAATATGTAGGCATACAGTCAAGGCGGAAAGTCTGAACACCCCTTTCATCCTCTCCACGTTTCATTGCGTTACAGACTTATTCTACAATAGATTAAGTTCATTTTTTTCTCAAAATTCTACATAAAAAAGCCCATAATGACAAAGTGAAAACAGGTTTTTAGACATTTGTGCTAATTTATTAAAAATCTAAATGTAAAATATCATATGTACACAAGTGACACCCAAAAAGTGAGCTGAGGTGCATTTTGTTTCCACTGATACTGCTTGAGATGTTTCTACAACTTGATTCTAGTCCACCTGTGGTAAATTCAATTGATTGGACATGATTTGGAAAGGCACACACCTGTCTATATAAGGTCCCACAGTTGACAGTGCATGTCAGAGTAAAAACCAAGCCATGAAGTCCTAGGAACTCTCCATAGACCTCTGAGATAGAATTGTGTTGAGACATAGATCTGGGGAAGGGTATAAAAACATTGCTAAAGCATTGAAAGCACCCAGGAGAACAGTGGGCTCCATCATTGTGAAATGGAAGAAGTTTGGAACCACCACAACTCTTCTTAGAGCTGGCCGTCCGGCCAAACTCAGTAACCGGGAAAGAAGGGCCTTGGTCAGGGAGGTGACCAAGAACCCAATGGCCACTCTAAGAGAGCTTCAGAGTTCCTCTGCAGCGATGGGAGAACCTGGCAGAAGGACAACCATCTCTGCACCACTCCATCAATCAGGCCTTTTTGAGACAAAAAATGAACTTAATCTGTTGTAGAATAAGTCTGTAACGCAATGAAACGTGGAGAGGGTGAAAGGGGTGTGCAGACTTTCCGGCTTTACAATGTTAAATATGTAACGTAAGAACTGGTGCCTTTTCATGATGCTTTTTACACAAAAAATGGTTTGGAAAATATATGGTAAATGTATGGTAATTATTTTATATTATATATTGTATCATAGGTTTATCGCATTATGATTCCTGTGTATATTACATATACTTTTAATAATATATCAAATATATATTCATGTGATGCATTTTCGGATATGAAATATAATATAAATAGTTTAAGATGCATATATTGGAAATGTAATTCCTTTTTGGTGTGGGGAACAATGGCAAACAACAATAATGATCGTGGTGGAGCTGGTTTCACTGCTCCACAAGCATTTTGAATAGATCTTGACTTTGTTAAATGCTAAACCTACAGGGAAATAATTTCATACTTTGAATTCATGTGACACACAACTCATTATTATTCCTCATAATATGGCTCTGAGTTAAGATGAGGAGGCACAGTGGCGAGAAGTTTTGACACATACACACACATACACATGCACACACACACACACACACACACACACACAAGGCTTGGCAAGACATTTAGCTCACATTACATTTACATTTGCATTTTAAGCATTTAGCAGACGCTCTTATCCAGAGCGACTTACAAGATTAACACATTAGTGAAATAAAGTTTAATAGAATGCTCAGCAGCCTGCCCAGTGGTGGTTTGAGGGAGACCAACGTAGTTACAGTACTGTAGCAGGTATCAAAGCATTGAGTGTTGGAAGCCTTGTCAGTACATAAGTCAAGATAATGGTCGAGGTGCTTGAGAATTTCCTGACTTAGTCAGCTTTTGCCAACAATTATCACTCACTTAAAACACAGTTCTTGGGTGTATTTATATTAAACTGAATGTGGTGGTGGTGTTGCTCTCATGGATTGTATCATTCATACGGAGGGCCCGTAGAAAGTATTGGTTTGTTATCCATGTTTTTCAGTCCTCCACCACCAAGGGGATGGAACCAAGTGGTCGATGGAGCCTCTATTTCAAGCTACATGTCGAACAATCGTTCAGTGAATTGCAATAATCGTCTCAGTTAATCATTCAATTACCACTTAATCAGGTGCATGAAGAGAACGCCATTTATGTCCATTGACTCGTATCACGCGTCAGACGTGTAGTGTATCCGACAATGCTACAATACATGGAAAAGTACACCAAGAACATTAAAAAAATGTTTTGAAGATGTGGGAAATGTTGACAAAATGAGAAACCTGCCCCACAGTGTTAAAAAAATACTGTAAAAAAACTAATTTGCAGCAGGGGCAAGCAAATAATAGCAGGGACAGCAGTGAACATCACACTGGAAAAGGTCCAGTGCTCCAAAATGTGAAGTTAAATGTAATCACTCATTTGATTTTTACTGTAGCTTATTTCAGGATGTGTGAAAACCTCCCCATCAGATACACTTTTCTCTGCATCGACAGAATTCGTAACAACCGACAAGTTGAATAGATAAAATGGGATGCCAGCCACCCTCTCCATGACAGCCTATGTGTTTTAGGTACTTTTGATGTACTGCATGTCACATGACCTGTTTTACTGTTTTTAGCCCATGTGTTTTATGTACCTTTGAAGCTCTGCCAAATGAATTTCCCACTTGTGAGAATTGGCAAGTTGATCAACGAAACCGTGTTGGCTCTATCTGGTCCCTTTTCACAGCTTTTTCCCCCCTCACCCGTATCCATCTCAAACTTTCGTTCTTTTGTGTTTTCCCGTCTTTAAGAATGTTACTATCCCTCCAACAGAGTTCCAGACAATGATTCCAATCAATAAAGGATTACAATTCTTTAAACTTTAGTATTTTCACATCACTTTCAACGAATTCCGATCTGCACCATTAATTCCCCATGCATTCCCAACTCAGAAGGAGATATATATATATATAGATAGATAGATAGAGAGAGAGAGAGAGAGAGAGAGAGAGAGAGAAAGAAAGAGGAAAAGAGAGGAACTACAGTATATGGTCATGTGATGCTCTTCCATGAGTAACCACAGCACATTCAGTAACTTCTGTAAAGCAGGACAAAACTAGATTTGAACTAATACGACCAATTAAGTGTAACTCAAAAACTATGGTAATGCATTGCACAAAATGTACTTTATGTTCTTAATGCATATGATGACAATAAAAAAAAAGGTTGTCTCGGATAATGCTTTTTAAAAGTTTCATATTTTTTCAGTCATCATTATCGCATATACAGTACACATAATAAAAACAAATGAGATTTTTGTGTCATATTATCATACAAAATTGCAACATTTCTATGGCTCTTTTCTCGCAGTAATGCGCGGCAATCAATTGTGGCTTTACTGACTGGAACACAATCATCTCACGAGAGGGTAGTTATCCATCAGACCTGTGTAATGGATAAATAAAATAAACGTGTACACTTTTATAAATGGAAGTCCCGAATTCAAGTGAAGGAAAGTGAATCCAGGTCCAGGAACTGCAATGTGCTCCTGTGACAAATTAACCTGAAGGATTCAAATATATGTAAGACAGCGAAGGTTACTTTCCACATATTCCCCACATGATGTAGTTTTGATGATACATGTCCACTCTCCGATTCAATAAGACTAATGTGCAATTGAAGTTCACGTGTTCACTTTTGATTGGATTTTGCACATTCCCCGACAATTAATGATATTAAAATATGACTCAGTTTTTTTCAGCCTTGAGTTTCACCACCCTAGATTAAAATAGTCAAATCCTCTGACGTGAAAGGCAGCAAACACTATTGTTTGTTTGTTGAAACCCAGACAGACATTACACAATAATAGCTTTGGGGATTATTGTCCTTGCAACACATCATTTGATAATAATGTTTTGCTTTATTCCCATTGAAAAGTAGAACGAAGAGGTTTATTTTCTTTGTCACACCTGGTCCTGTCACTAAAACAGTGGTAAAGCTCAAAATATAACAACCAGCTCCAAGGTCACAGTCTACGTCTTACAAAACACTCTAGGCCTTACAGAAATGTAAAACGCCCCAGGCAAACATTACATAAGCATGTTATTGTTGTTTAGTCCTCAAATAATCTAATCTGCCTGCTTTTATGATTGTTATGCACGTGACCATTTGCATTGTCTCTCAACACCATCTGTCATTCAAAAGCACACAACTCTGATTTTGTTCTTTATTTGTGTGTGCCCGTGTGTGTATGTGTGTAATTTATATAAATATATATATATATATATATATATATATATATATACTTATACTTATATAAACATTTATCTCTCTCTCTCATATATATATATATACAGTACCAGTCAAAAATTTGAGTTCACCTTCAATCTGGATTATGGCTAATAGGGCACTCCTTCATTCTTCAGCAAGATAACGACCCAAAACACACCTTGAAATTCTGCAAGAACTATCTGGTGAAGGATGAATGTGAAGTACAACTCAAACTAATGACCTGGCCTGCCCAGTGTCCAGAACTCAATCCCATACAACTTGTATGGGACAAACTGGACAGAAGAGGCAAAGCAAAGCAACCCACAAGTGTCTCTGGGAATTGCTGCAGGAGAGCTGGGAAGACATGTCGGGTGATTTCCTGCTGAAACCTATTAACCGAATGGCCCGTGTTTGTGAGGCTGTAATCATGGCAAAGGGTGGCTATTTTGAAGAATCAAAGATTCAATTTTCAATAACATTTTCTTGAACATTGCTTTAATGTTCCTTTTGTTTATTGTTACATGTGTTTTTGGACTGGTACTGCATATGTTCCTTTTGTTTATTGTTACATGTGTTTTTGGACTGGTACTGCATATATATATATATCACTTCCTTATTTGGAAATACAAAAATAAAACGCTATCATACTACAAATCATGTATAATCTTCATCTACAACTTTTGGACAAAGCCTTTGCTTCCAAGTCCTCTTTAAATAGTCGTTATTTTTGCAGCTCAATTGTAAGCAGCTGTGCCCGGATTTTCCGAGTGACATTCTTACGAATTCAAGTGATCGCTGCAGCACGCAAATCCACTGCATATTTATTTTGTACTTTTTTTTCTCTGTTTTTCTTTTTTTTTAATCTTCCAATTTGAGCCGTTACAGAAGCTTACGACAGATGCAAGCGTTTTAGAGCTGGCACCGTGGTTCAAAAGGAAACTGGGGACTGTCAGCTTTTCATATTCTAGGTTTAAGTGCTAAGAAAAAAAAGGAATATAGGTTTCATAAAAATGCATTGGCAAACAGCTGGACCGCCATACTTTCAGGATAATTGGAGCCACGGGCGAAATGAAAAATGGTGGCCATTAAGTGTACAGATTACTCACTATGAAGCATGAGATAAGGGAGGAGAAATGGAGTGATCATAATGAGGCCTGTGTCTTGCTTTTGTCTCATGAAACGCTTGGTGATTTCATGATGGCGAGGCTGTCAGGGAAGCTCGGATTTCATGTAGGGGTGAAAATCCCCCCCCCCTCTTGGTGGATGACAGGTATGATTGAGTGATAGTGTGATGAATGGCATTCTTGCAGTTGCAATGAGGACCAATCTAAGCTCCATTTCAGACAACCAGGACAATTTCTTTCTTGCCAGAACCGGTCTGTCACTGTAAGTTTCATATTCCTCACAAAGCGCGCCCTTGATCTTAACCCCGGTCGAGGTACAGGACAGGCGACACTGCCGGAGAACACATGACGTGCTCCTCTCCATGTTAAACAACGGAGTGCCGATGCCCATTTCAGGTTTGCTCTCTTCCCCGGGGTTTTGAAGTCACAAGGACACGGTGACAGTATTGACCGTGGCATAAAAATGGGACATGCTGTCATCACAAGTAAATGGCACAAGGTTTGAGTTCTTTCACAAACCAAATGCAAATGAATAGAGCATAAACAGGGCCCTTCTGCTCTAGTATGGAATTGTCATTGTTTTCAATTGTAAAAAAATCAATGAATGAGCTGTATTAACTGAAAGTAGATATTTATGTACAGTGGGTATGGAAAGTATTCACCCCCTTTGGCATTTTTCACATTTTATTTTTTCACTTCGTGGAGGCAAAATTGATTTAATTGGGAGTCACTATTTCAAGTCAAGTCAAGTTTATTTGTCATATGTATTCATCTATTCCATGTGTAAGTCAATAAACAAACCAACAAACCAACTGACAATAAAATCCAATTCACTCCACTCCAATTTGTCATTGTATAAGGTTCAGGCCATATTAGTTTGCATTGCCTCTTTAATGTTGGGGAAAATTAGTGTCTGCCTTTGAGTTGTGCAGCTCACGAGTAGGGTAGAATTATCATCTGGTAGCGTTGCAGGGCTATGCTCCACAGCTCACAGTTTTCCTCCACTGGTTTAACTTGCCCTTTGGACAGATGGCCAGTCCAGGCTCCCAGCAATGGCTGCAGCTAATCCAGTCTGTGTCCTGGTGGCAAACTGCAGACAGGAATAGCCATGTCTCTTCTAACACTTTTCAGCATGACTCAAAATATACAGGTTGACTGAATAGCAAGCATCCCTCTTGCGTGGTATTGGAACCTGCGCAGGGTTCTTTTTATTATGAAACCTGTAGATACAGAAAGCTTCAGAAAGTCTTGGTGAGAGTGACTTATTCAATACAGGACCTGCTCGTAAACCTTGTGTTTTTATAAGAAATGTTTGAGTAATTACCCGGAAAACAGTCGCACTCGGACTTGCCCCAGACACTAGAAGAGGTGCAAATTCACAGCATCGTTTTGCAGAGTTATTGGTAGTCGTGGGAGATTGCATCTCAATTTGATGCAGTCACTGGCCCTGGCTCCCGCGTTGCCCTCCTCAAGCCTCTTTTCTCGTCTTGGTGGAAGGTTGCCATGGTTAATAATGAAAAATTCATAACGGTGCCTTGGGTCTGAACTTGGCCACGGCGTCGATACTCGGCGGGGCCAAGCTGTTAAAACAAACACAGGTTGATGATATCCCCGCGTCGAGCGGGTCATTGCCTCCCTCCGCCCAGCTTACGGACCCCCAAACCTCCAAGCCCCCCCCCCCCCACACCTCTGAAGCTGGTTGCCAGTGACGGACTGATTTCCCAGGCCCTCCAGCATCTGCTTCGCGGGGACGAGTCTGGCTCCCGTGTAGAGAGCACACGGAGGCATGAGAGGAATCCAAACAGGACGTGTCCTGAAGGGAGACATATGGACCACGCTGACAGACTGAATAAACACGCTTTACATTCTCATTAGATATGAAAGGGGGAGGACTTGAGCGCGGTTTGCTTCGCGCAGTGCCGGGTTTTAATAAATGAAAAAGCTTTGTAGAAAAAAAAAACTGGGTTTAGCCTTGGGTGTGTTCCTAAGAATGCCCGCTGGTCCTCCACACTGAGAATCCTGATGATGTCCTTGACCCGCCCTCCAGGATTTATCCCACTCTTGGCTGAACAGGGCAAACGGCGGTTTGAAGCTGGTACAGCTCATGGCAGAATCCTTGTCTTGCCGTCTCCTGATGTCTTGTACTTGGCACCACAGCCGATGATCAAAGAGGGAGGGCATTGAGAGCATGGGGGTTTATGTCTTGGGGGGTTCATAAAGTATAACTTTATGTCTCTTATTTTCTGCAGCAAGCTGTATCTGGAGGCAATGACTGGAATTTATGAAGAAAGCTAAAGTAGCCCACAAGCCAACTATGGGTACAGTCCCATATGCATATAATGCCATTAAAAGAAGCTGGGATGCCTCCCTGAGGGACCTGTTGCAGTGCTGGATGAGTGCTGATAGATAGCAAGGTCAAGTCTTTTGCTCTTATACTCGAATAGGAAAGGGAGAATGAACCTCAAGCCTCAAATGCAACAAAGCATGGCACAGTAGTGTATGAACTGGCCTCGGTAACCAGAAGGTTTCATCCCCAGATGGGTGATGCTCAACGACTGACAGCTAATTGTAGCTCCACCCATTTTCGGTGTCGTGATACCTCATTCTCCAATCACGACTTGGCACTATGCCGAGACCACCTACGAATCACGTAATACCTCAAAACAGAGAGTGCATAGCTTCTCCGTCGTGTGAGCTCTAATTGATTAGGCTACATAAACATAACAGCGTAAAGGGGGGGCATTACCTGTTTTCCTCTCTGATGTGTCTGTGCTAAATGAGGGCCTGCTTTTGTTGGCACAGCAGGGCCCTAATTAAAGCCCCTCTTTCTTCAAACATGCCTCTGCAGTGGCAGCTCCCTGCCACATCTGGCGTGTAGAAATTAATAGTAAATGATTGATATCAATAGCCAAGCGGGACTGCCTGTATGGCAAACCGGGGAGGCAAATTAGATCAAGGTTTCATTGCATTCTGTGTGGGGGCTGATGCCCGCCTTCTCGCTTCATTGCAATTGCATTTTAAATGCTTTATGCACAATGCTTTATATGTATAAAGGAAGTGTGTTATTCTGATGCAGTCTTAAAAGATGTGAAGAACATTTTGTACTAGTGAAGAACATTTTACACAAGAGATGATTTCTGTATCCAATTGAAAGCATTGCTTTGAAATACCTTTTGAAAATGCTATTGCTTATGCAAAACTCTTTACACTACTCTGCACTGTGTGCTGCGAGCATATACATTTAATATTACCAGTGGCATTATCAACCTTGTTTAAATGTAGTTAACCAATGCATGAATAACATGAGAAATCATTTGATGTACAATAGCATAACCTTGAAAGGTGAGCGATTTTTTGTTTATCATGCAGTAAATGTAAAACATGCAAAACAAAAATGTAAAAAAACAACTGGTAAAAAAAATCAACTAAGACAACAAGTATGAACAAAAAACGAATTACATTTGTTGTAGACTTAGGCCCGGCTTCCAATATTTGTCGTTAACATTGACTTACAAATTCAAAGTCCTTATCTCCAAAATTGAAGCTAAATACTTAAGAATATATTCTTCTACCTAACATGGTTTAACCAGATTCTATAGGGCATCCTAGGTAGGAAAATATGCATGCTTCACACAGGTGAGGCGTAGCCAGTTGTGCAGGAGGAAGTGGAAATGGCGTTTCCACAACCAACCCATCAGTTGTCTAAAGTAGAGAGTGGTTCTGTGTGGCTCAGTAGGTAGAACATGGTGTTGACAACTCAAAAGGTTGTGGGTTCGATTCCCACTGGGACCACATACACTGAAAAATGTATGCATTCACTACTGTTTGCTTTGGATAAAAGTGTCTGCTAAATGGCATATATTAAATTATATTAGAGCAGGAAAAGACTGTGGTAAGAAGTATTTTCAAAGGCAACTTTCTAGTTGTATAGGAAATATTAATGTTAGCCAGTGTAAATTGTCAGAGGTTATTAGTTTTAGTTTGTGTTTCCCTATAGTAACAAGGTCAGCCTGGCAGATTATTAACATGGAGACCCACTCAATCTCTTGTCTTCTACTCCCCCATTTGACCTTTCCGTTGCACTGTTATAACAGATTAATATCATTAGCCATGAATCAGACGTGATAACAAATACCAAGTGTCTGAAGCAACCTGATGATTAAACGACATGCTCAAATATATGACTCTTAATTAGCTTTACATCCAACTCGTGCAATCAGTCATTTAATGACATCCCGTGCCTCTATTGCAGCAACAACAAGAAGAAATCACATAAATAGAATAGAATATCAGAAAATTCATGAGTGACTAAATTTGATACAGCTTAATACCAAAGACACAAAATAATAAGATACTCTGCAATTCTTAGTTTTAGACTTAGTTTTATATAGTTAGATATAAATATTTAGTTCACAAAACAAAAGAAAACATGACCATTCATATTTTTCTCTTTCTTCCCCTAATTATTTTTCACGATTTTCACCAGTTTCGGCACAAAAATATTCTGCAGTTTATTTCCTCATTCAGCTGAACCTATATTGTTTTCAGCTGCCAAGTTTGGGGGAATGTACAAAAGTCACCTCCAAAAATGGTCACAGCGATGCTGGTCTTCCTCCTTCTGCCCACCCCATAGTGAGGTAAATGTTCCGTGAGACATAGCACAGTCTGTGATTTCCACGCATGCAGCTGAGTTCAGAGGGAGTTAGGGGATGTCTGTTTGAAGTGAGGGGGGGGGTTGGGGGGTGGCAATGGGTGGGGGAGTTGACATGGCTCATATATAAGTTCATAAATCAAAGACCAAAAGACACGTGTCAGAGTTAGTTAGGCCGTCGGGGAGAGCGTGGCGCGGGGTGACAGTGGAACAGAGAGGACCTGTTCCAGGAACAGCGGGCTAATGAATGCTCAGGCCAGGTGGCGGAGGTGTGCAGCGGCTGCCTGCATTCTTGGAGAAAACCCCACTGTGACGAGCCTTTCTTCTCCATTGTGCTTGGGGAGAGCAACCCCCCCCCCCCCCCCCCAAGTCTGCAGAACTCATAGGGAACAATTGAAAAAATCTGGAATCCAGATACTTTAAACTCTGACTCTGGTCAAAGGGCTTAACTTTTCAGGCTCATGTCCATTCACAAAGGTTTGGCAGCAGTGCCTTGTTTTTTATTTCACACCTTTTAACACAAAGCAGACAGTGCACACGGTAAAATATATGACGGGACTAAGTGCATGCCATAAATTGTAAATGAGAGACTCGTATATTCACATTATATTACAAGGAACGATTTGGGTGTACCTCTTTAAGGCCCTAAGTGGCCCAGGATGTTCCCAAACCACAACAGAACCCACTCAAAAAACAAATAACTTATTTTATTTTATGTTGCACTAAGCAAAATAAAAATACCAAGAAATAAATTGTAGGCATGAGGTAATTGAATTGATTTTAGGTTTTCCTAGCCTTATATGCTTTACCACTAAGGCTCTAATTCAGTCTAAAAACAATACACTTAACAAGTGTCAACTTCAAGCCTTTTTTAATGCGTTTAAATAGTCATTCTCGTTCATTTTGTATGTTAAAAATATTCAAATTTTATGCTAAGTTAGCATAAATAAACAGAAAGAAATACAAATACATGTATGTAAATAAACCAAATCATTACAGTTGTTAAAGTCAATCGACTAAATTCAGTCGATGAATGCCACCATGTTCCCACTTCGCCCCTGCCACCCATGCATACAATGCATTAGCGGGTTTGGTGCAGTTGGAGAGGTGCTCCGCCAGAGCTGGGAGTTGGACTGCCATGTCGGTCACAGCGACATCATTACCACAGCGTCATCCACGAGGTCCGGACGCGCTAATGAAGCACAAGTGCAAAGAGCCACTGCGCTCGATCCCGAAGACACCGCCGCTGACAGTCGCGATCGCTGCACCGGAGGGATGATGAGCTCGGGGTGGCGGCAGGCCTATCACAAATGTGACACGCGCACCAAAGGAAGTGCAGAGCGGGAGGTAATAATGAGATCATTATTAAAATCACGACATTCAGGGGCCTCCCAGTGGTTACAATGTTCGACGCTGGCCATGGCGACCGGGGTTCGGCTCTGGCCGGGAGTGCCACCGGGGTGGCGATTAGCTGTTTGCCCCAGGGAGGGGGGAGGGAAGCCGACAGGATGTTCGCTGCGCACAGGAGTGGCTCTGTAGTGCCAGCTTACGGTCGACGGCCTGGCGAGTGCCGTCTCGGAGGAGGCGATACTTTGTCTTCATCACTACCGGTCACAGGGCTACAGCAGCTGACTCACATTACAAGGGGGGGATTGACTTGAAAATAGCGGGTGTAATTGGCTAATTGAGAGAAAATGGGATAAAATGGGATCAAATCTGAAACAAAATGTATAAAAAATTAAAAAATCATGATATTCGAATAAGGTTAAACTATATCTTTGTATAAATTCCATACAGTAGAGTTTTGTTAGTGTTCACGTTTCCTCTCATTGCATTTACAGTAGCTTGATTAAAGCAGAGATATTCCTCAAGTGGCATGGAACTGAAACGGCGCCCTCTTTTTGATGTTTTGTGTAGATCATGTTTGCCTTATTAATGGTCTGAGATAGTGGGGGCAGCTACAGAACGCAATAAAATATCTGGGGCAAAACAGGCAGGTTACATATGATTACACATGGCACATATTATAGAACTATTATCATAGTAATGCACAGTTCTGGGGAGAAACTATCAGTGGATATCCTCTAAGGCTCACTAATCAAATCAAAGATGCTTCTGTAGCGGATGGGCTCACGTGAGCACCCGCTGCAGAGTGACGTGGATAAGAGTACGATTAGTTCCCGGAGTTAGGGACTTGAGTCTTTAGCTCCGGAGTTAGGGACTTGAGTCTTTAGCTCGGCGAGCTTAATCGCTCTCTTGTCGCGTCAGAGATCCCTCGGTTCGAAACTCGCTGCGGGCGGAACCAGACAAGACCGTCACACTTCTTTGTTCTACGGTTCTATATATCACCTTTACATCCAGGTGCTAGGAATGGCTAGGTCAGTGTCCTGGCAGAGAGAGCCATTTCCATGCCTCTGTGAGTTTAGGAGTGGAATGTAATGGGCTGGTTATTCGTTTCACCACATCAAAGCAACCTCTGCACACGTGCTTGAAACAGAGGTTAACTTTGCAGACTCCAAATAATGCTCACAGTACAATATTCTGTGCTCTGCATTCAAATTTCAATTTGAATGCCTCTATGGATCAAAATCTACAATAAAAAAACTAAATATATTTCTCCAACCCATCTGTACGTGTCTGGGTAACATTGTGATGTGGTTTTAGGGATCTGGGTATGTAACCAGAAAGCCGCTGGTTCAAAGTTACTGTGCCCTTGAGCAAAGCTTAAAACATGGATACTCAAATCTGGTCCACGAATCCAAATTCGGTCCTGGTTTTCCTTTCTTGCAGGTAGTTCATTGAACAATGAGTGCAAATGATTGGCCAGTGTCTTCACACCTGACTCCCAGGTAAAAGAAGTGTGGTAAAACAGCAGTGCTAAATACATGTGTTGCTCCTCAACTGTAATATTTGTAGGGATCCACATCAAAGATGTAATGCCATCATCACTCAGACATGGGAAATATCCCTTTAGCCAACTGCCGGCATGTTTATTAACTAAGTCGCTCCCTCCCGTACCTTCGTATATCCGCCTACCATGTTCTGCCACCCTCTACCAGGGCAGAGGGTACCTATCACCACAAAAGATACCTTTTTAAGGTTAAAACAAAACAAACAGTTCGCATCAGTACTTTTTGTGATTGCTGGACTTGCTAAACTGTGTTTGTGAAATAAATACATAAATAAATGCTTTCAGTTATGTATATGTCATATTTATAAGATGTGTTATAATATGGAAAGAGTTGATTGAATGCAGGCCCAAAACATGAAGAAAAACCGCTTGTTCGAATACTGTAGGAGATAAAGGGCATGAACAATCTCACTATGCATGCTGGGAAATGGAATCAGAGAGGAGCAACGTTGAAGGGATCACAGGTATAATACATAATTATAACATCTGCCTAAAAATATAAATGGCGTAATTTGTCCAGGACAGCCACTTGAACATGATCTGAGGCCTCATGTTGAGATAAATGTAAACGCTGACTTCTTGCAGGCAGTCTTAAATCAAGTATCCATTCACTTGCAATTCACTCGAGATTGTTCTCGTGTCAAAGTGAGAAAGAAATTGAAAATTATATAGTTCTTTGTCCCAAGACAGTTTGATGTCTTCATTTGGATCCCCACTAAATCATAAAGTGAGGAACAACTTCAGAATACGTCTTAATTTATTCAGATACATATTCAGTTATGTAAAGAGATAATATGAAAAGGTTATTCACTGTATGCCTTGAATAATAATATTGAAATATAATCTGTCATATTTGTAACGATGCATTGATGCACATATACACACATATGTATTCCCAATGTCTATTCATTTTCTCATGTTTTGCATGTCACACCAGCCCTGTTACACAGCTAATCCCAAGAACAACCTTTCCAGCATATTTTCCCAACCCTTCACCCCCTGAGAACCCACTTTAAACTAAACCAGAATCAGAAGCCCTCAAAGAAGTGAAAGCTGTAAAGAATATCATACCACTGTTTTATGTTTATTTTAATGTTTCTGTATATTGTGTTAGTATACCATTTCGCTTTGGTGTGATACGCCACACAGTTTTAAAGTCTTTTATTAAGGTTTGAATCACCCCATTAAGTTCTATAGATGCATAAACCAATTCTGAACCAATACAGAAATATTGCCCCACACTATGGAACACAGCATCATAACATAATACTGTGCTTCTTTAGCTTTTCGGGAAATCTGACAAAAAATAAAAACATAATATTCAATAGATATAAAAATAATAACGAGGTGAAAAGAAGTGAGACATTACTTGAATTACATTTGAGGAAAGTCGTACAGTCTTTGAGAAGGTTAAGACAGCAGCCATGAAAAAATATCAAATAAATAAGAAAAGAAAAACCTGGAAAACAACGAAGAATTCCGACTTAACGTTTCCTCTGCTTTCATATGCTGAAATACATTATGAAATTCCTGGAGCAAGCAGGAGGACTTGGATGAAAAAAGATGAGGTTGATGGGGCATACTGAAATAGGATTATGGTTGCTGGAATGAGGCATTTGACAGAGCACAGCTGTGTGGTCCGCTTTCATCCATGTAGGGCTCCCGTAGAAACGGGACAGTGTTGTCTCTGCTTATTTTCTGGCTGACATTTAGGGGATTTGTTCGAGTAGGTGTTAGCTATATCTGGAAAATACCACCAGCCGCTCCCTGCCTCTCATCGGATTCATAAACACCGCTGCGGCGGACGAGCCATGCGCGCCACTGAGCGAAACCGGCGGCCAACCTGTGCAGGTCTGCCCGAGGTATTTATTATCCAAATCGTCCTCCCGATAATCGATGCAGATTACGCGTTCGACCGCATTTTAAATGCCTTCCCCCGTGGTCGCGCAGAGATGGGGGATCGAGGAAAAGGCCCTCGTTTGGAGGATCGATACCTCGCACATTCGTTTCTTGATAAATACTGACAGCGTTTTGGGGCCGTAAACTTAATCCAACTCTGCAGTGCCAATTTATTACCGCACAGTAAGGATCTGTAAGTCACGGTGCTCGGTGGAGGATAGAGAGAGGGGCTCCATACAAATCACACGCACTACCACAGAAAAAGCAAACAAACAGAACGACCCCCTTGACAGATAGAAAGAATATAAAATATCATATTTATAGTACTGTTGAATATCTGTTGCAACACAGCAGTGTTTTCTCTCTCCCACAGTGCTATGGTGTAATTGCATGGACTGTTAATAAGAATAATAAGAATAATAACTACTATTAATAATTTGCATTGCTCTCTGCTTCTTCTCAATAATATAAAGATGTGCATGTATGTTTGATTTTCTTTTGGCAGCTGTCTTTTCCTGTTTTTCTCATTACAGATAGACACAGATTGAGATGTATATCACAACCTCTCAGGACACATGTTGCATGTATTGCAACATAGTATTTCAGTTAAGCATTTTGTGTATGAAAAAATATTATAGGCAATGATTTATCTGCGATGGTTGTTATATAATTACAGTTTCTTGTGAAGCCAAACAAATATTTCATGGGTGAAAGTCTAAGTCTAAATAGCCTGTTGCTACGTGATATGTAAGGGGGGTATTTATCAGAGAGGAACATTGGCAGGACACAATGAAATGAATGGGCACAAACCCCTTTACAAGCCAATTGATACTCATTCCCTCTTGCAGGTAACAAAATATATCCAAACGACACAATATTTGCAACACAGATTCCCCCTCCATCCCCACACAACCCAATCTTTCTCTCCTCTCTGATGAAAGGAAGACAGGCAAAGGGCAATTACACATTATTTCAAAATTAACACCAGTCTTCAACACCGATTTGCTACAATCCAATGCATTCCATGATGTATCTGGTCAGTCCCCCAAGAGAAGATGCAACATTCAGGAACAACCACATTGGTATTCCCTTCACACATGCGTCCTGTAGTTACACATTACCAAGACCTCTCTCGCCGCCTCCTGTCCCTGGTGGGCCCGCTGGCCACGACTAGGCACAGAATCAAAAGCATGGGCGAGAGTAGATGAACATTAAAAAGACACGTTAGTGCAAGGTGCCACAGAGGGCGGCAGTCCCAGTTCCTGTTTGCCAGCCTGCGCACGCCTGCTGCCTATTCATATATAAGTGCAACGATCGCCAGGCGGCCAATATATATATATACTGTATATATGGCATCTAGCAGACGCTTTTATCCAAAGCGACTTACAGTACTGAATGCAAACATTTTTCAGTATATGTGGTCCCAGTGGGAATTGAACTCACAACCTAAGCGTTGTCAGCGCCGTGCTCTACCTACTGAGCCACACAGAACCGCCTGATATGAATGCCTTCAGCGCAGAATGAGATGGAATGCCGAATGGAGCCTCGCATGCAGAGGAGGTGAAATCCGTTCTGTGGCCACGGTCACTTGAAAGCACACCGAATGTCTCTCCACAGCACAAGGGTCCTGTACACACCCACCCCACTTTCTGACTGCCTGAACCTCGCCCCCCCCCCCCCTGCAAGATAAACATAAACAGTTAGGCAAGTCTATTGTTGGTGGCAAATTTCAAAGCGTGGCATTTCGTTTAGTTCAGGTGGTTGATGAAGGTTCAGGCAGTCAAAAAGTCAGGTGGGCGTGTGTGGAGGACCTTTGTGCTGTGGAGAGACATTGGGTGCCAGCTCAAATCACACATGTGTGTGAACAGGATCATGCATTGAGAAAGACAATCAACACACCTAAATGCCAGTCAGTCATCGAGTCAGAGCTCACTGCGTGAGTCACATGCACAATGTGTGATATTTGAGATGTGTGAATCACCTTGTTTGTTATAGGTCTGGCATGACAATGGAAAATCAGTCAGTGAATGAGCTATAATTTTAGTTGCACAACTGAGCTATAGTACCTGCTTCTTAAATGCTATCCCTAGTTTTAACTGTCTGGTTTGTCTGGCTAGCAAGCTTGTTGGTCGAATGTGCACTAATGAAAAA
Organism: Aldrovandia affinis; assembly: GCA_029706075.1. NCBI lineage: Eukaryota > Metazoa > Chordata > Actinopteri > Notacanthiformes > Halosauridae > Aldrovandia > Aldrovandia affinis. Next base: position 3,831,446 of record JAINUG010000068.1, on the reverse strand, counting down.
AGTCCAATGTTTGTGGTGCTGGCTAGTCACCTAGCTGCTGTATGTTTTTAATATTTTCAGGTTTGCAAATACTCTAGTCTCATGTTCATTTTCATGCACCTAGTGAATATGCAAATCCGAGAAACATGGTTATGCATTATGGATAAATATAATCATTTAACACTGCTGGCCTTGATGCCCAGTTCAGATTTTTTGCCTACATCCGATTTCTTTGACTGCCTGTTTACATCTACTTTTAAAAGTGGCCCGTATCCGATACCTGTGTTTACATGGTTTACTCTTAAAACAACCCACATGCGTACACGAGGGTTTGGTTACCGATACGGTAGTGAACAACAACCACGCCGGCACAGCCATACTGTATATATTTGTATATAAAAATGTAACAAGCGCTGGCAAATGTAAATGCCAATTGAAGTTTGATATTTTTAAACATTATATTTAAAGACCCAGGGACAGCACGGCCTCCCGCGTGGTCCAGTGGTTACAACGTGGTGGTTACAACGTCCGACGCTGGCCACGGAGACCGGGGTTCAATACCCCGCCTCGCCAGAGTCGGCTCTGGCCGGGAGTGCCACCAAGGGCGGCGATCGGCTGTCCGCCCCAGGGAGGGGGGAGGGAACATGACGTTCGCTGCGCATAAGAGTGGCCCTGTAGTACCGGGTTACGGTCGACGGCTTGGCGAGTGCCGTCTCAGAGGAGGCGTTACTTCGCCTTCGTCACTACTGGTCGCAGGACTACGGCAGCGAACTCACACTACTAGGGGGGATTGACATAAAAATAGCAGGTCTAATTGGCTAACAAATTGAGAGAAAATGGGATAAAAAAAAAAAAAAAGGGACAGCACTACTAATCAACATATCCGCAAAAAGCGTCAATGGGTACAATGGCAGAGTTATCTCGAGAGCTAGTAGTCCCTTGGCAGGTGAAAGATTGGCACAAGACAGTACATTACATTTCAATATAGGAGAGTATAAAAAGAGTGTAGGCCAGATAAACAAGAGCAAAAAAAAAGTTCATAATCAGACACTTCCTATTTACAACATTACAAGGTTCAATGAGAGTAGCTTTGATTTCCTTTCAGGCAAGACTAGTTTTTGTGTGAAGGTGTGATAATTGTCGCTTGATCTGGTCTGTCGAAATCTCTTCAAAAATGTTTTTGTTGCGATACAACCCCTGTATATTTCTGGTTCTGCATGTGAAACGTCACATGCCATTCAAATGCGAAAAATGATAAGAGTGTTGCATTTTGAATGACGTGTGAATCGTCATGCGGAATGACAGGGAAATTCCGATCTGTGCGTTTAGATGACAGTCTAAGATATCAGATTCAGTTTCGTATCGTATTTATTTCCACATATCAATGTGGCTCAAAACGGATCTTAAAATATCTGATTCCATGTGCTTTTTTCCTGTTTACATGTTCATAATACATATCCGATATGTGCCACATCTGAGCAAAAAATCGGAATTGGGTCCCTTTTATCAGACGGTGTAAATGTAGCCATAGATAGGGCCTGGAGAAAATCTCAAGCATGTGACCATCTGGGCTGTCAAGCTGAATTTCAGCAGTTGTCTTCCAGGTGTCCCTACAGGCACTCCTAGTTCAGAAATCGTTTAATCAGCACAGACATGTGACTATACAATTAGAAACTAATTCTGAAGTGTTTCGGTGCAAAACAATAAAATGACGTTGCTAAGGGTAAGTGTGGAGGAAGAGAATTATGGATGTACAAACATCCAGACACATTTATATTAATGAAAGAGTAAACCAATAGCCTACTTGCATATAGACTTTGCTGAAAAAATGATTTTATTTATATAGACTATCTTTGGACTGCAACACAAATATTACCAGCATTACAGACAAGAAAAAACACAAAATGTCTGAGATGGACAGGAGGGTTTCCCGGAGGGGGAAAAAGCTGTCAAAAAGCATAAGGGGGCAGAGAAGTGAGAGGCAGCCCGATTTTAATGTATGATTAAATTGGGAGAAACGGCTCTCTCTTTGCACAATGAGTCTGATTGACTTCATCCAGGGGTTTGAGAGTTGGGAAGGCAGAAGAAAAAAATACTAAACATAAACGTATGACAGATCATAGCTCTTTTGTGTAGGCTACAGTGGCGTAAATGTATTTTTGGGTTATGTGTTTTTGCCGTGGCAGTAGGTGAACATGCAGTTACATGGGGCAGAGGTATGGTAACATAACATACACTATATGGCCAAAAGTCAGTGGACACCTGACCATCACACCTATATGAGCTTGTTGGACATCCCATTCTAAAACCATGGGCATTAATATGGAGTTGTACCCCCCTTTGCAGCCATGACAGCTGCCACTCTTCTGGGAAGGCTTTCCACAAGATTGGAGTGTGTCTGTGGGAATTTGTGCCCATTCAGCCAAAAGAGCATCTGTGAGGTCAGGCACTGATGTTGGACGAGAAGGCCTGGCTTGCAATCGGCGTTCTGATTCCTCCCAAAGGTGTTCACTGGGGTTGAGGTCAGGGCTCTGTGCAGGCCAATCGGGTTCCTCCACACCAAACTCGTCTAACCATGTCTTTATGGACCTCGCTTTGTGCACAGGGGCACAGTCATGCTGGAACAGCAAAGGGCCTTCCCCAAACTGTTGCCACAAAGTCGGAAGCGCCCAATTGGCTAAGATGTCTTCATATCCTGTAGCATTAAGAATACCCTTCACTGGAACTAAGGGGCCTATCCTGAACTCAATAATTAGTAGGGGTGTCCACTGACTTTGGCCATATAGTGTAGTTTATTGGACACCTTTCTGTCATTTCATTAATGAAGACTCATTGTACCGTCAACCAGCCTTACCTGATCAATAACATTACAAACACAGTCAGAAACCCCCTTTATGGCAGTTCCAATGAAAATGACTCAATAGGCCTTTCCCCTTTATTTAATGCCCCTGCTGCAAGCAGCTTGTTTTATTTTTTTCTTTATAATATTTTTAAATATTAAAATATTGCTCATCTTAACATCCACATCTCCAAACAATGAATTTGTCCTTGGTGGACATTGTAATTTATTGTAGCATTGTCTAATACACTACACGTCCAACACATAATAAGTGACAAAGGACATTAACATTGCGCTGTCTTTCTCATGTGTCTGATTAAACAATAATTTGATGATTATCTTAAATGATTGTTGCAATTAACTGGATGATTGTTTGACACGTATCTTGAAATAAAGGCTCCATCAATCCCTTGGAGGACTGAAATACATGGAAGAGAACCCAATACTTTCTCCAAGGCCTACTCATAGAACATTCATAATTATTTTTATTTTTTTACGTTGGCTTTCAAAATAATACATCTCCTTTCTGGTGACCCCACGACCTTTAGCATCTTTTGGGGCCTGTTTGATTTTGTTCTTGTCTTTTTTATATCAAACATTTTTCCACATTATATTTTTTAGTCACACTGCTAAGACATGCCCCTTTTCTCATTTTCATAATATTTTGAGTTTTCTCAATAAAAAAGTGTGACCTTTCCCCATTGAATGTTCAACTTTTTCATCCGTGACAATGAGCTTGATAATGTACAATTGCACATGCTACTTCCGATTTCATGCCCCATTCGGTTGAGCGGTCAGCCAGTAACTCTGATGTTCATATCTCTGAAGTTCTACTGTATCATATCTAGCTGTAAGACACCAATTTAACCAATTTAACCAACATAATATAATATCATTTTAATAAATATGTTGATATTTATATACAATGAACTATAACCTTTTTTCAAACCTTTTTCTATGTTGAAACATCGCTGTACAGTGTGACTGTTTATAAAATTACTGTGTGCATTAAATATTTTGGAACAGGAACAATTTTGATATGCATCTCAAAAAAGAAATGTATTGTTCTCATCCAGTCATAATTGTTGTTCAAATCATAGTTCACTGCAGTTCACCCTCCATAGATTAAAAATAGGAAGATGAAAAATATGTAGATGTCACTTTAAACCGGATGGTATTCAGACGGTAAGAAGAAGATTCAAACCGGTAGAGCAATTTGACTCCTACGGCTATTTTACAAAACACAAATACACCTTTTGAATACAAATGAAACCTTAAATACACCTTTGAATCCTGATGAAGCCCCATCTCCCTCAGAGCACTTGAAATGACTTGGAAAAAAAAACATTTTAACATTTTAATAAAGAGAGATTTGTTTTAGTTTTCTAGCAGAGAGTGCTTACTCTGCTAAAGGAGAAACAGATTTATGAATATTAGATAACATCTGAGTTGAGAATTCCACCCCCTTAACAAGTACATGCAGCAGAAAAACAAATATCGTGTGCTCGCTTGATTGATTTCGTGTTATCCGTTTGCAGCAAAATGATACTCTTTTCATTTCCCTTTCATCTATCAGTATCTGTTCACTTTTGGTGGAAATGTATAAATGAGCCTCAAACTCCATTTCCACATGGAAACAACCAGTGGTAATGATTGACTCTTTACTCATTGTTTTGTCTCCCTACTTTTGCTTAGTTTTTCCACTCCATTCAGTCGAGACAGGACAGCAGTAAAAGTAGCAAGGATGAAGAGGTATTCTTGTGTTTAGAACTTTATAATGCTCAATTTCTGCAGTCATAACTTCAAGTAAGGTGTTGTCAGATGCCTTGATTCGCAGTATATTTGATCTAGCTAATTTTGCTAGTGTTCAAAAACTATTAATCTATATCATCAATTGTACACACATCTGTCACTAATACTAATAAATTACCATTTAAATTGCTTATTCAATGTGAATTGTGATACTGGTTCGTGTATTGTATATATATGGAAAACTGTCTATTTTTCAAGCCAAAAGAAAAACTATGCCTTGTTCACTGCTACCAGTTAAAGATGTGTTAGGCCTCGAATAGCATAGCGGTCTAACGCACCTGCATTGACTGGTGATTTGCGAGTGTGAGCTACCTATTGCAGAAACCCGACCACGTCAGTCCGACTCTGGCTGGGAGCCCCGATTGGGGGCGGCATTTGGCTGTCCGCCCCAAGGGGTGGGGGAGGGAAAGTCGGCACGAGCTTGCCCAGAAGCAGTAAGGCCATTCCTAAAGAGCAGGTGGGTGAAGTTCCGTCTCGTAGGATGCGGATCATTGCCGGCCTCGGGGCGTATAGCTTGGCCCAGAGAGCGGATGTGCTCGTGAGGGGAGGGCAAATCGAAATAAATACAGGGTTGAGTTGGCTACTAAATTGGGAGAAAGACAGGGGAAAAAATCTGAAACAAATAATAAAAAAAGATGTGATAGGTATTGGTAAAAATGTAAAAACTATTGAGAGAACGAATTTGTAAAAATGATAGTAACTCGATTCAGTCTTATTAACACCTGTATTCGATTTTGAGAAACAAATTACGCCATGTGTTCCAGAATCCTACAGTAATTAAATCCTTTAAAATATAGAAAGAAAGAGGAACACTAAGTTGAATTGTGTTATCACTCACTAAACCGTATAAAATTCAATTTGAGTTAGATTAATGAATTACCATCCCAAATGTAATTGAACCACCCTCGCCATATCAATTCAAAGCGCGTTCCAAGTATTATTTTGCATACAACATGATTTGCAACTGTCTAAGCTTTTAATAACGTCTAGGAATTATTACAACAAAAAAATTCTCAACAAATGATATGCTATTATGTTGTTTCAATTAATAATTCGAAGTACTTTGAAATGTATTTCAACATTGTAATCATTGTCAGCATTTGGATCCTGCTGGGAATATTGCATACAATGACATATGAAGGTAAATATGAGCAAAAATCAGCTTTGCTTGAATACTTTCTGAAATAAATCAAACCGTCCACCATTTGATCACATGCCCACCCTTGTGTGTGAAATTTGATCGCTCCCGGTTTACAAAAACGTCCTTCAATTATGTAACATATATGCAACGTGCGTCTTTCACACTAGCCAAACCACATGACTCACTGCCTTAGGGACTGGTTATGGAATTAGAATTGCATCCAGAAGGTTGTAGGTTCAAATCCCAGGTGGGGAAATCAAATCTGCTGTACAACTCCTGGATATGCTTAAGTGACTATCCAGCTGTGCAAATGACAATATGTTGTATATTAAGCTGTATATGCTTCTGTGAATAAAGACCCCCCACCAAGCCAATGCATATCAAATGAATGGTGATGATACATTATCTGTGTGTGGCTTCTTTTTATCACATCTACAGCAGTGTCTTTGCAGTGAGAAATTAGGAACGTGAAAGGAAACAAGGCTTGAAAGACAGTTACATTGACTTGAAATCAGCTGATTTGATTTGTTCAGCTGACTTGAATGTTCCTTTAGAGACTTTAACAATGATTTGAGGTAAAAAAAAAAACAGCAACATTAGCTCCGTGGGTCTCCAAAGGCACAACAGGCAAACTTCCAGCTGACATTGTTAATCCGGAGAAGAAACAAACCAGGGTTCCTCATGAAAAACGGAGCTGCTTAGTGCATTACTGAAAGTGAATTGTAGTGTGTAGACATATTCTCAGATAATGAAATTACCTAGTTTTCATATTTAATTTAAAGTTTTGAATTGTCTGGGTGGCATCCTGTTTTTTTGCCAGGAAGTGAGGCCAGCAGCACCCTAAATTAAAATCGTCTCTTACTGAAACTGTGACCTCCCCAGGCAACACAATGAGGCCATTACGAGTAATGACCTTTGGTTACTGTACCCGGGGAATAGTAGGCTCTGCAGATGTACTTTGCTGTAAAAATATATCGAACCACGGCACTTCAGTGCTGCACATAGGGGAAGAAAAATCTATATAATTACGTGAAATTTGAGAACCATACCACAGGGTCAAAAACACAAAACCAGGTGTTGAAAGCAGTCAATTCTGTGGTATTTCAAACCTGTTCACGCAGTAAATTGAGGAGGCTGGGATGGCATACAGTATAAACCCGATACACCATAATGGTATACAGTATATGCCAAATGGGTGGCACAAGGACTGGGCACACACAGCAAAACAGCTTGTTTATCACCATCTCATTCATTTTGAATTAAAAATGTACCACTTTGTAACACTGATATAAACCCTTATGACATGTGTCACAGACAATCTGAATTAGTCCTTTAGGTGAAATTAAAGATTTTGTTGTGAAATTATATGTGGAAAATGTATCACTGTAATTGCTCTGCAAATACGATGCAGATTAATTGTTATGTATTATTGTATTTATTTAGCAAACTCTCTGATCTGATTCAGAGGGGTAACAAGCAAGATGTTAGTTATAGAACAGCCAATAACACAGCGAGAGTGAATTACATACAGTGTCTTCCAAAGTTATTCACACCCATGATAAATATTAGCATAGAAAGGTGTATAAAATAATCAATAAAGGTAATGGGCTAATTGTATGCTGAACAATGGGGAAATGATTTTATACAAATAAATAAAAATAATAATAATATAATTGCTCAGAGAAAAATAAATATTTTGTTTAACAAGTAATATTGTCTTGGTACTGGCTATGAATCCATTGACCTTAATAACTCAAACTCATAATATGAAAGATCCACCACATTTCACCATAGATATGACACTCTTCGAAGTGTCCTTCTTCCGACGCCAAATGCACCACTGGTGCGCATGGTCAAAAGCCTATTGGCATGGAGGTGGCGTCTGATGGTGGATTTGGAGACTTTGTGTCACAAAGATTTAATCAAGTTTTGTAGATCTATAACTTTGAGCCACTGTGGCTTTGCTAATCATCTGCCTAGTAGTGCCTGCTAGTACATGCACTTGCATCCTCTACCAGGCAGGTTTTAAACATCTTTATTATTGACCCAATAGTAGATAATGGTATATAATATACACATTTTGTTTGTTCATAACCATCCACTGACTTGTGAAGGTGAACAACCCTTTGACTTGTTTCTTCTGAGAGTTCTTTGCCATTCCTCATGGTGATGACAAATAGATTTTTATATATAATTTATCATGCATGTCTATATCTCTAACATGCAGATGGGAAAGCATGTATGTTGGAATTGGGGGGATAAGCAAAGACCTTCAGTTTCTAGAGTAGGCCTACTGCTTGCTTGGTGAATTTAGAAAGTCAAAATGAATAAATAATAATTGCCGGTCTTGCTTTTGGTCTAGTTGCTCTACCTATTTTATAATATCTTGTTACCTACTGTAAGTACCTAATAGTTGGCTAGCTATCAAAGATAAGCCTAGCCTTTACCCTACCCCTGAATCTATGCTCAAAGCATTGAGTCTTACCCGAACCCAAGACTTTTTGTAAGATCACGTTATGTAACAATGTGTTGGTGAACTGGCAGTCGCACAGTACTTGCTTGCTAGTACTTGCATTATACTAAGTGCAATCACATAGGTATATTTCCGGCTCTGAGTAAGGTGTGGCCTAATTCTTTTCTGTCCTCCAGAGACCCCATTTCCTTTCTAATAATGGCTTTTCTGACAGTGGTCTGGCATAGATTTTGTGTCTCCAGTTGGCCATGAATACAACTGGATGGGAGTGTAAGTACCTAGGGAGCAATTAATTATCTACTAATTGCTGTGTTTTCTGACCAACAGATATACAAATGTGTATGCAAATGGTAAGGAAAGGAGCCAATTTTGCTTCAAGGCATAGACAGGAAGCGGGGAAAAAACCCATTTGGTCCCAACATCAGGACTCGTGCAGTGAGCCCCCTCTTCTTCACTTGCGTTCCCATGCATTTGGCTTTTTTTCTGTTTTAGGTGATTGCATATCTGATATATTATTAATGTCTTTTTCATGCTTAAGCAGATTTTACGATGGACCAGCTCGCTGAATAATTCATTTGGCACTCAACATATTTATGAAGAATTTATTACCTACGCTACGCTCTTACACAGCTTGAGGGCTGTCAATTGGGACAGCTTTCCTTCCCTATTTTTTGTCAATCTTTTTGAGAAGCTTTTATTTTCGGTTGTCTGTTTTTTTAAAAAATTGTACTTTTTTTTTTTTTTTTTTGATCGATCAGCGAATGTTGCGTGCTTACCTCTGGAACGCGTTGAAGCACACCTCGGGAAAGGGTTTGCCTCTCCGATTCCGTAGCCGTATCACATTTGCTCTCTCAGACGGTTATGAAAAAGGACAATGATGAGTCAGGCCCCAGGAGCTGAGGTGTTAACATTTTAAGTGTTCTCTCTGTCACCAGAGCTTCCTTGCCATTGCCTCAGTAAAAGTGACTGTGACGGGCATGTTATTGTACCTTCACCTGAGCTCTTAGCATAACTGCTTATATAACCGACGCTCCGTGGATCATGGACGCTCACTGTTCAGCATTCCTCAAACACCAGCAAAAAAAAATCTGAGAAAGAAGATTTTAATATTGCTGTGTCGCACTGGAATTTGTAGGTAGCACCTGAAACATAAATGTGTTTTTTTAAATATCCATAAATACTTACTTGTTCATGCTCGCATACGATTTATGAAGAGCTGAAAACCTCTTACACTTAAAGATCGAGATCATGCCCCCGATTCCCTGAATTTGGATGCACAGCATATCCGCTTGTTGTGCTTGTTTACGGAGTAACGCAAACAAAAAGGTGATCAGAAGTAATAACGCGGCTGTTTGATTGAACGGAAACAAGGACAGGAAAAGAGGGCGCTTGTTTTTAAGAGCGTAATGATTGTGTGCACATCTTCATAAAACAATATTGATTTGCTTCCTGCAGCAATATCACACTGTAATTCACAAGTTATTTTTCATTATTTCAGAGCTGCCCGAGTATTACTGCCGTTGGAATGGATTTCTGCAGAGATATAAAGCGCAGTTGCCGGGCCATCTTTGCAGTGACCTTTAAAGATGAAAAACACATGCACGAGTGCCATGTCTGAGCTGACAGCGCCGATGCCTTTCAGGCCCCACTGGTGAGACCTGTGTGGCATACTCGGCGATGCCTACGTGCAAGCATCTGGGTACCCACGGGGCACTCTGTTGGGCTAAAGTCGATCTCACGTGTTGGCACTCCTTTTTGCTTTGTTTCCTGGCTGCGTGTGCTGGGAGAGAAAAGCTTAGTTTGGTATAATTTTTGTCCTTTTCCATCTCTTTTGTAATTGTTACATGTTATTATTTTTATGTCCATAGGATGTAGTGTTTGTTAAGGTAGTTGAACCTGCATCTTTAGATTTGACTTTGGATACTTTGTATTAAGAGTAAGTAAGATAGCCTTTATTAATCCCGGGGATTTGGTTTGTCACAGCAGCAATGATACAGGAGACAGTGAAAGAACACACAAGACATACAGGACATCACAGTATACTGAATAATAAATACAAGATAAATGTTTGTCTAAATGTTGTAACTTACTACAATGTTAATTGAAGGGTGAGTTGTATATTTTGACGATTGAAAGTGATCCAGCAGATTGCTCTGCCTAATTAAGTCAAATAAAATATATTTTCCATGCAGGATAAGTGACGGGTTTTAACATGCAATAACTGTGCGGGATTTGTGCTGGATAAGTGCCGGATTTGACTGTTAAGGCTACTGGATTCAAAGATAGAATTTTTTTTGAATTCTCACTTGTCCGACAACATCTAATGTGATACACTTGGCACCGGCTTTGCTGGTTCATGATATGAAGCTAGGTATTGACTGTGTCAATAATTCTGAAGGAATTATTTTAATTTATTGCTCGTCTGAGTAATCTCATCTACATATCCTATTGGCAGTCCTTATCACATGTCTACCAGGGCCTCGGTCCAAGAATGCACATTGCTGCCAGAATATCAAATAAATATAAATGTTCAGATAAATAGGTCTTAATCACAATGCCCGACAGTGAATAAAACTTTGCAAACATGTTTTTCTCGTGACGAATGCCCCTGGGAAGTGGTTTAGTAGGCAAGCCTTCAGATACTTCAGGTTTTACTGGTATCAAAGGGCAATAATCTTTTATTATTGGAAAAAGACTCATTCTATCACTGTGGTGCCTGCTCACATCACACATAGGAGTAGGCCTCACTTGTATGTGTTTTTTTACACTTTCACAGCATATATTGGGCATCCTTGATAACATATTAAATAAACTTAATTAAACATATGGCAATATTCTGTTCATTCTAAATCAGGCTACTTGAAAGATTACATGACAAATATATGGGAGCAACATATGCCTATTCTATTTTTAGACTCATTAAAATGAATTTATTAAATAAACATTACATTAGAAATGGTGTGTAATGTAATATAATGGTGTGTCAATGTATACATCTATTCTTTTTTTCAGATTTTCTCCCGTTTTCTCCCAATTTACACCCGCTATTTTCAGATCAATCCCTCCCTCCTAGTTTGCTGCCCCAGAGCCACTCCTGTGCGCAGCGAATGTCTTGTCGGCTTCCCTCCCCCCTCCCTGGGGCGGACAGCCAATTGCCGTCCCCGGCGGCCGGGGAATTGAACCCTGGTCGCCGTGGCCAGCGTCGGACATTGAAACCACTAGACCACGCGGGAGGCCCATATACATCTATTCTTAAGTTTAAATTATCTGCTGCTTTGAGACATTGTAAACCATTACCCATCTACACGGCATTGATTGATATTTAAGCAGGAGGCAACAAAGAGATAGTCTTCCGTCTCAAGTGTCACGCTGCTCTTTTGTTCTTAGCCGCAACATAAAATATACTCCCCCACTAGTTGGGTTCCAACTTACAGATACGATGACAGCGGCAATCAATTAGTGTTATGTTCAACTTACGAGCCAGAATGTGATAGCACAAGTCTTTATTCTTAAACCAAGTGTGTAACCACATATTAAATATTGTCGGGGGGCGGACATAACGAAAGCAAATGTTTTATATCTACAATTTATTGGGCGGAGATGGGCAGATGCGACTGTTTTGAATAATATTTGAATCCCCCCGCACCCCACTCAATACGCCTTTGTATTAAACGTTTTATTTTGTGGACCGGCCTTACTGATTCATGTTCGATTCAAAGTGGTTTGGTTTTTGTAAAAAAAAACATTTAATATGGAAAGCATAAGCATAAATAAATGGTTTATGTTGATTCTTTGCAGCAGACCTCCCCAAACGTACTTTAGAGTGGCACCCCTTATTTATCGATTTGAATGTAATGTATTTACAGTTGCTTACAGCTCATCCACCACTTTATTGCTAACGCATCATTACCCCGGCAGAGGCTGAACGGACATACCTATTTGCATTGCAGCACTAACGGTGCATAACAGGTATTTACATTGCCATTTTTGGCGCTTGTCAAACCCTGCCCAATTACACCACCTTGTTGGTTTCCACTTTGCTGCTAGATTATGCATGGCAGATATATCGACATGGCAGGGGACAACAGACGCCTCAATCAATTTCCGCCGGCGGGAAAGTGTAACGCAGAGCTCTGCCATCAGGTGTCATTGGACACGCTGTCTGAAGCCAACTGTGGTCACACTGCATTCATGTATACATTTATGAATCCATTCCAGAAATCCGCCTGGATCTCTTCTCTTGTCGAAGGATCAGATTTTTTCAGACTCGCTCGCAGGGTCCAGGGTCCGAATCGAGCCCGACGGTCCTGCGCCACTGCACCCCTGAATCGTTCCATTGAGAACGTGTTCCGGGCTACATTAGGCTCAATGAAGTGGAGGGCTGCCCCGTTATCCGATGCCCCAGCCGAGAAGGCGCCGTGCACACACTAGCGAGGCTTTGCTCTGTCAGCAGCATCACTGGACCGTGAACACCGACAGAAAGCAAAGGAATGCCGGCAGCAGCCAAACTGTGCCCCCCTTACCTTCCCCTCCCCCTCCCCCTCCCTCTCCTCTACCCACAATGGAAACCCAATACAATGACACAGGCACTTTTTCGGTGTGATCCTAGCCGACTTATCTCCTTTCCTCTCCTCTCTAGCCCGCCCACTCCCCCCCTTTTCCATCCACATTCTTTCAGGTATTTACAGAGGGCCGTTTTCTGGGCCTGCCCTTTCCGAAACCTAGGCCGATACTGCGACAGTGCCCCTCCCTGCCTAACTCCTAACTCCCTTCGTTTGTTTGCTAAATAAGCTTTCGCACTCCTCCCCGTCAACAAGCGGTGTGGAGTTGATCCGGCTGCAAGGAAAAGGGAGGTGAGGCCGTTCTTCCCGGCCATGTGGCCCGGTTGGTGGGAAATGGGGGGGGGGGAGATGAAATTGAAAGTCAGGAATCCTGGCTGCTCTCAGGTGGAAAGCAGCATTGAACTTTGCCCCTCCGAAACATTCAAATTCACATACAGGAATGTGCTGTGATGTGAAACGCAAAAAATATTTCTGTGGAATTGCACCACGGAGCCTGCATACAGATCACCCTTGGTAACAACGGCTGAACATCCCAAGCCATGCCTTTTCTTTTGAGTTGTCATGACAAATAATCCATAATGATATCCATTTAATCCATGTGTCCAGAGCAGTTTTTCATTACTCTGGTGTTTCATTCTCTCGTACAGGCTGAAATGGGATTGGCCCTTGCAAATTGTTCTCTGGTTACTAGATCCTCTTCTCTGTTACTCTCCCCACTCGATGCAGACCGTCATTCTAAATAACAGTTTCCACGGCAACAGCGGAGGTAAACAAGGACATCAAAGTGATTACAAATGCTGAAATAATGGTGATTGAAGTGCACAGTTCTTTGCGCTGATAAAAAAAATGAAAGCAGCAAATTTAATTGCAAGCGAGGACAAATCTAGGCTTATCTGCTCTGACTCAAACTAAAAGAGTGTGGTTCAAACTCTCCACAGCCCCTGTGCATTTTTAAATCCAGAATGGAACATCTTTGCATTATCACATTCTGTGACTGCATGGTGAATGCTGGTTTAGGTGAACATAAGGCCAAATGCCTTCTCATTTTCTCTCCATAATGCATGTATACTTAAATTGCATTCAATATTTTCATATAATAACTTACAACCAATAATACATTTTCACCCAAAACACAGTACAGCACTGTATTGATGCATTCGTAAATGGATACATCCATACAGCATAAATGTATATACATTTGTAGAAGATTTTATACTGAGAAGAAACACTAAAAAGGTGTCTCAATAAATCCACGTCGATGTTCGACACATTACACATTGAAATCAGTACTAAGTCAAAAGAACCCATTTTGCTCGTGCTCTGAGGCAAGGCCAGGGCTTTGCATGATGTTAGCATATGGCAACAGTGCAGCGGTGTTGTATGTAACCTGCCTGAGCGCGCATTAATGTTTCATACCATGCCCGGTCAGCATGTGTGCAGAGCCTAGCACCAGGCCGCAGATGTGTCACGCGGGATATTGACTTGAATCCTCCTTCAGATGCTAATACCTTCCCCAAAAAGGCAGCTCACATCTTCACCGGCTTCTACGGACCGGGATCGGATGTCCCCCCCCACCCCGGATGGGCGTTAAGGTCAAGTTGCTTCTCCTGATCCTCGGTCTCTCTGTGAATCCTGTTCCTGAGGTTAAAAGCTTGTGATTGTCCTAACCTGATTTGCCATACCACCCCTCCCCCTGTCCCCCTACATCTTTCAGCCATTGTTTGACAGCCAAAAAAAAAAAAAAGAAGAAAGATCTTGGACAAGTCTGACTCGATGAAATGTCAAATCATTGGCTTTGGGGAGAGAAAAAAAGTGACCTTTGTAAGTTCCCTTTCTTTTTTATCCAGGGCTTTAAAGAGCGACTGAAAGATACGGCTGCAGTCAAAGGCTGACCTTTTTTCTCCTTTTTTATTTTTTTATTAATGACTCCTGCTGTGGGGCAAAATGTTGCAGGTGATGCAAATCCATTGGCTGGCCATTGTCGTGCTCGTTTCTGATTCGATACGTAAAAAGGAAGAAAAAAAAAGGTAAAAGGAAGATCAATGTTTGGACGTAGTATATTTTCACTTGGCCACAGCAATTTCTTTCAACAGCATACTGTAATATATGTATGTGTGTGTGTGTGTGTGTGTCGTACCCTGACATTCACACAAGAAAAATCTGTGAAAAGGGTTGGCATTCCACGCGTGTTGAAAATATCCCTCAGCATCTTCATCTTTCCACCGATCTATCACGCGTACTGATTTTATTTTCACTTTTGCTTATCTTCTTGCGTAATGGGAACCAGCAGTGTGCGTCGCCGGCCATTTAACCCTGCCCATTTGTCAATCAATTAATTACACTTAATTCAGGAAACAAATTAGAGGCCTAATAACAGTGTAATTACACATTAGTTGATGCAGTGGAAGGCTGCTTGTTATCATTAGGTAAATATGTTGCTGTTTAAGGCATTTAAATTGTTACCTCAAGGCTGGAGTGTTGACATCTGAACCGCGTCGAGGCTGCTGCAGAACGTCTCAGGACCGGGGCTCAATTAGCCAGCGGCCCGTGTCATTTATCTTTCTCACGCCGACTGACAAGAGGGACATGTGGATAAACGGGAAGGGAGTTCATTTCCATGGCTTTTTTTCAGCATCTGGATCGAAATCAAACAATCAGCATTTATGCGTGCAAGAAAGTTATAGTGCCATATTCTATACACAGTGCACTTAGCCCTTAACTTTGAGTTAGTTACTTCCTGCAGTTATTTCCTGTAGGTCTACATTTTAAGGGCATAGATTGACACTGCAGTTTTTTTTTTTTTTTACAGAGAAATAAGGCTGAGTAAAATCACAAAAAAGTATAGTGAGTAGTATTGTTTTATGCCCTAGGCAGGGCTTTCTTCCTTAAAGTTTCCCCTTTTTAGAATGTACCAATCTACTACTGTGCCATTGTTATGACAGTTGACATTGTCAGTGATGGGAATTCATAAAAAGAAAAGATCGTGATCCAGAGCATGCACATATTTAATGACGGGAACCGTTGTTATTTCTGGTCATGTCAACATGAGCAATATAGTCTTCCAGTGAGCAGACTGTTATCCCAATGGTTCCTGTAGAGAACTGATATATTTTTCGGGCACACGTTGCCATATCTTGAGTCTGAAATAAAAATTTCTCTCTGAGTTTGCATTATCAACAAGGGAAGGGAACAACAGGAAGGGAACAGTAAGGATTTCTGAAACAGATTCATAAACGTATACATAAGGATTACCACTTTTAAGGATACCAACCAATGTCAATTGTAGTTGACATTTGTTTCTTAGTAAAATACTAGGCCTATATGTCATATACGGGTGGGACAATATTCCATTTTCGCAGCATGATAATCGCACAACCCAATATCATGATTGTTGGTATATCACGGAATCTTTTTAATATTATAATTTTTTACAGATATTTCAAAAAAGGTTTATTGTATGATTCTTTGCAGATTTGTATACTGTTTACTTCTTAATGAACAATGAACAACTTCTTAGTGAATAAAACTGCAACTGAGCACAGGTATGAATATTTAAGACCCTAAGCGGTCCTCACATTTTTGTCTGTTTAAATGAATTTGCACATGTACTCAATATGTAAAAACTGTCAAATGAGTAGTACTTCAAGTTGTATATACATTTTTACATTTGCATGTAAATATTTTTATGCAAGGAGACCAACATGTTCAGTTTTTCAGATCTTTGGCTTGAACGAAAGGCCGATTAAATATGACAGAAGAACTGAACGCATTCAGAGGCAAATTTGAGTTGAAAAAAGTGTGAGAGAAATGTCTGCACAATAGTAGTGAAAACAAAATAAAACACAAGGACAAATCAAGGACCGATCAAAATCAAATGTAGCGAGCAATTTACATGTCACAATGTTCTGAAAGCAATCTTTGATTAAAAATGGAAGCTTGTTACGTAAATTAACATGAACATTAGCATAAATATGAGCACTTCATAGCAGCAAGCCGTATAGAATTAGCATGTCGGTGATTAATTGAGGTATTGAGGACAATACAAAGGAATACGGAATTAAACACCCTTAAAAGGTTAATTATTCATAAAACACTGCATGTTTGAAAGTTGCAGACAGTAAAATGTAACATGTAAATAATAGAAAAAAATAGTTTAAATGTGTCATTCAAAGTTAAGCACAAGCCAGACTGTGACTAGATTAAATACAGACCGTAGATAGGCCTGAATGAAACGCATGCCCTTTCACACGCAGAACAAATAAATGCTTGCCTCTGTATGGGCTTGAACTGAATACATCTTGTGCTGCTGTATTTAGAGTAAAAACAGGGTCTTGGTAAATACCCTGAAACCCAGACCAGCTGCCATTAGCCTCTTTGTACTCTATTGGCTGGTTTCTGGATGAGGCATTTGATAATGTGGCATTGCTAATGAATTAATCAGCTTTTCATGATGTGGATTCTATTTAAAATAATAATAATAAATCCGGAAATGAGCACTTCTAATCCTCTACTCCAGAACCTAAATGATAATGTGGATGTGCATGTGATTACTGATGGTCACAGAAAAATAAAAAATCTGAAAAGCCACTGACTGTTAGCTCGCCGTAGAAGAGGTGTCGCAGAAAGAAAATGATAAATGTCGACGCGGTCTATAACTGCAGCCGAACCAATATGCCAGCAGAGGCCACATTAATGAATAATTCAATAGTGATAACATCAGGCGCCAGGAATACTACATTTCATAATATGGCAATCTCTTCGAGCTGAATATGCACAGCCAAAATATACATAGTCCTCAACATGGTATTGACCGACGCGAGCGAGGCGGACACATTACTTGTTTAAATCTTTAATGCGTTATTGAGTGGTCAAGAGATACGAGATGCAGATGGATACAAAGTATGTAAAGGAAATTATTGCTGTTTAATCGAAGATGTGCGGATATGATGTCCTTCCGTTGCAGTCTCTCCTCACGCGTTGTATATTCTCTGTCAAAAAATCCCTGACGAGCAATGTCACACAGAAGGACAAACAAAAAAATCTGCTTAGTCTCCTAAAACAACTACTGGAGCAGAAGGAGGACTTCAACTGGGAAATTTGTTCATTTTTTTCATTTTTTTGAGAGAGAAGAAATCCAATAAGAAATATGATTCAGTGATAAAATAGTATTTATGTTCATGTACAAGTATCTTACCTCTTCTGAAAGGTTACTGCAGCTAGAAAGAGAAACAATGAAGAAGTGTGAAGAAAACAATGTGCAGTGTGTTAGCACGACATTTAAGGTGTACAGACAGTTTCTCCATGTCACTCAAAATTGGGAAAAAATACACCATTTTGCGAATAGATCACTGTTTTGTTTTGTTATTGTAGTTTTCTTAGATCTGTTGATATCTACATGTGTTATATGTGTTATACTGTATATATAACCCTAACAATGAATCTACCCATCAAAGAGAGCAATGCCTCCACAGTGACTTCGATGTTCCAACAAACAGTCCATCTTCAGGGGAAAAAGTTAATTCTGATCAAAGTATTACGTAATGTGGCACAGAACTACACATACAATACCTCAATGTTTTTCTTGTTAGGGTCTCCCTGTGATTTGGCACATATATTGACAGCTGGCTCCAAAGTCGTTTATTTCAATGTGTTTCAGATCAATTCTAAAGCAAACCATCAGTGCCCATGCTGTAACATTCAATTCAAAAATCCAACCATTCACCTGCATGTTCTTTTGATTTAGCGGAGAAAAAAACAAAAAACATTAAAAGACCAGCAGAATGCACAGACTGCGCTGCTATGCCGCGCCGTCCCGGCCGGCCTTCTCCGGCACAAAAGCCAGACGGAAGACCTCCTCGGGTTTCAAATCCCTCTACGCGACTGCACTGGGCCCTGCCTCTCAGAAAACGATGTGCGAGGAAGACTCGAGACGACCTCATTCAATAAAGTGGGATTGCGAGAGCCAATTGTAACATATTGCTTATAAACCTGAACTTCCCTCCCTTGTCATTCCCCAAGGTGCTTCTCCTGTGCAGGATATTTCCAATACGCTGAGATACATTGAGCAATCTGCTCCTTCAAAGCCCCGCCAGGCAAAAAAGCAGGAGCTAACTGATTGTGAGAAATCTCCCCCTTTGCGGGATGTCTGGAAGTGATTATTGGGATCTGTTCTCCCCCACCTGCAGTGCCGAAGGACTGAATTGGCAATTGAGACAATGAGAGCTTTCGGCACCCTTATTGCAACGCTATGGTGGTATAATTCCAGATATACTATACGTGTGTCTAGGCTACATTCTTGTGCCCGTTTAAGAGCATACAATCTCTTTGTATTGTCACAACACAGAAAGAGGCTCAAGGCCAGACTTAAAATGTGCTTTTGTGCATGGACTGACATTTTCAATGATATAGTCACCATCAAGTGGAGTGCACCGTTTGTTTCCCGACTGCAGTCAGTCACACCCAACGCTACTTTCAAACGTTCACCCGAAGCAGCCTTCTGCAAAGAGTTTACGAGATAGCGGTTGGATTCTTGTTCTTCCTCTCTCCTTCTGTTTCGCTACTCTAGAGTATAGTTAACAGTAAAACTACCAGAAAGTTATTTTAGGCATTCGAAAGCAGCCTCTTCAGAATCTTTACAACTCTTGTTACCATGTCATTATCTGTTTAGAATACCGAATTTGAGTTCATGAAGGTGGTATTTTGTGGATTGGAGAATAGCCCCATCCATTTTACTTAAACTGCTTTAACAGGCTATTTTTAAAAAATGGATGATTTTTTTTCAAACAGTTCATAGGATGACACCATAGTGGGAGCCTTATAGTACTAATGCGTTTCTGTCCTGGTGATGATATTTAATGCACAAATGTGCATTCCCATGTACAAAATAAGGAATAGGTTATGCTGTAAAGATCACTAGGTAATCCCACTGCTTGTGTTAAACATCCTATAGATTTGCATGGAGAAGGATGGGTTGTATTGCTCCTTTCAGAATAATTTCACCACAATAGACCCTTTCCCCCCACCATAACACATACACAACCCACCTTCATTCAGGTTGACACGTCTCATTACTGTCACATCACACAGGCAATGCTGACAGTATGCATGAGGGCAATATTCCCAAAGAGAATAACTTAAAAGACAGAATCCAAGTTAAGACCCACCACAGAAATTCAACAGTAAAGTAGCTTGACGGAGTGAGTTGCTCAAATATGAGGGGAAATGAAAGCAAAACTCCAGTAGGGCAGTAAAGTCAATCAAGTATATTCAATTAAAACAGATTTGCTTCCTTTTTTTCTTGTTTTTGCAATTTAAATGGTTCTGTCTTGGCCTACAAATAGAAAAAACAACATTCTCATTTGTATAAAATATGAAATTTGAAATGTAAACTTAATATTACACAATGTATCTAACAAAGTAACATATTCAGGATCTGTTTTTTGAATTACAGTAAGATCATATGTAGTTGTATGCTAGGGGTAAAACGAATATATAAAATAGCATGGAATTTAATTGTAAGTGATGTAATCAAATGGGCTTCTTGTTACGCAACTTAACAAACCTTGGAAGTGGACTGGTGTAGTCATTTGCTACCTGTACACTGATGCTACAGATAAACCCTGCACAATTGCAGACACCTTCATCTCCATCAAGCTTACTTCTAAAAATGTGCTCTTCAACTTTCGTCTCTGTACTGCACAAATGAAGGGGCCATCTATCTACCCGGATAGGTATGTCAGCCATATGTCAGCCTGTATGTCATAAAGAGTGTTGTATATTTCTTTGTCTAAAAAAATAATTCCAGTGCTGAGCAAGTCCTTATGTACGGCGGTAGTTGTATGTGAGGAGTGAAAAGAAATGTGATTAAATTCCATGTTATTTCATAAGTAATGCAATCAAATGAAGAATTAAAACACAATTTTTGGGCAGCTGTGACCCCACGTACTGTATACCAGCAGTGTGTCGTTGTGAAACTTGGATGGCTCACGTCTTTAAAATGATTTTACTTTCTGGTCCAAATTCATCCTGAATCTGAATCTGGTCCAGAGACCAAAAGTAATACTAAATAATCTCAGTTTGGCTTCTGGTCCAAGGTTGCACTGAATCTGAACCAAAGATTGTACACTTGCCCAAGTGATTATCCCGTTCTGCAAACACAGGGAATGGAGCCTGCCTGATGCCATGGAAACCCTGGGCAGCTCCAGTTCGACGCAAGCACTCGAGGAAGAGCTTGAATTTACAGCACCTGGAGCACTCCTACACCTGACGCGTTCCCCCATCAATAACCAGGAGGAGGTTTACAGCTTGCTGACTGGAGCGCGCAAAAACCACGGCAAGTGCGGGCTGACGAAATCGTTTTACCCTTGACATAACTGCAGCATATTTCACCGTTATGATTCCTTTCCTCTTGTACCCTGCCACTTTATCACCAGTTGTTTTCTATAATGACGCAATCAAGGAGCCATAAAGGTGAGCTAAGTGTTCGATGCAAGGGACTGCTTTGTCACAATCAAATTATAAATACTTTGCTCCATTTGCTTTGATGGTTCCGTGTGGCTCAGTAGGTCGAGCATGGCATTGGCAACGATTAGCTTGTGGGTTCGATTCCCACTGGGACCACGTATTTAGAAAATTGTACGCATTCACTACTGTCAGTCACTTTGGATAAAAGCGTCTGCTAAATGTCATATGTTACATATTATAATATGGTGGTTCATACCCTGAAATTCTATGGCAACAGGTCTCCTGGGTGCAGCATGGGCACATACCCTCCCGGAGGCAGTGCACCTCATTTCCAATGTAAATTGGTAAGGAAATAAATATACGGCAGCGTTATCTCGGCTCGCCAAAAGCAGAAAAAGACGCCAAATGGACAGAAGCAGGGACCTGTCCCAATCGAAAGGTGTGGCTTTGCTTTTAAATGAGCCACTGGGATGTTCTGTAACCATGAACCGGGCGTCCACGCGGCCCTCAAAAATGTGTGTGTTATAACAAACGCCCACTGCCACAAGTAGTAGGGACGTGCACTATGCACAGACGCACACGGAACACCTTGAACATATGATGTTTGCCTCTTTCGGCTATTTTGTATGGATGATGTGTGCTTCAGAAGGTTATTCAATCGGGGACTTAGCAGGGAAATAAACGTTAAATCATCTCTGCATTTCTTTCTTACAACTGGCTCTTCCTTTGATCTTACTTTACATAACCACAAAATCACAATGCACAAAGAGGCGCTCTCTGCTGTTTGTCCTTGTGCCGTGTGTGTTGACAGCGTGCTTCCTTTTGTTTTCGTGTTTGACTATAATAAACCACAGTTTTCTTAGCGGAATAATTCACTGCGCATAAAGGTCATCAACAGCACCACTAATTAATCAAGCAATTGGAATAGCACAGAGAATTTTAATTGCAGTCTTGGCCACATTTCTTCTCTACTGCTGGAGAGAAACGGGCATTTTCGTTCTTCTCCTCTTTCCATCTCTCTTAAAGTGTAACTGTGTGTATTTACCTATGACTGACAGCGCCACGAATGGCGTAAATGTCAAGTGATTTAAAACCTGAGCGCCGCTGCATTTCTCGTGATAAGATCGGCTTTGGATGACATAGTGTGTCTCCCGGGGAACCGTATGAGCAGATTCACAAAGAAGTGACACGTTTGTTGAAGGATAAATTAGATTAATCGGCACTGATTTGGAACTGAACTATGAAGTCCATTTCCATTAGCAGCAATGTTGGAAGGGGCCTGTAATTTAGTCATTACGAAGGATACTTTTTAAAGTGTTTTTTTCTCTCTCATTCAAATCATTATTTATATTTATTCAGCAATATTTGTAAAACTATAATATTTGAATAAAAACATAACAAACAATAATAATAAATATATGCTGGAATATTGATTAAACATGAATTGGATAAATTATGTTTGTCTCAACTTTGAATGTCCATTTTAGTCTAACGTTTGTTAAATAACATCTAACATGTTGATTAATAGTGTCTGAGAAACTAGGTAATACTCAAGTTCATTTGTCAAAATTGTGTCTAGCTACAGTGGCCATGAATTAAAACAAAACCTGGGAAGAAAACATAATAAAATATATTGCGCTTTTGTTTTTGGTCCTCAGTTGTCCTCCTCTATACTGATTGCATATTTATTTCCAGGTGATCAAAAAGAAAAAAAAAGATAAATTGTCAGAATGAGATCCAACCAAAGTAGTCAAAACTCAACACACAGCGGGAGCTAAATGGACGAGCGTTCAAAGAGGAGGCCTGCTTCTCATTTACCCGACACGGTTTGGAAAGGATGGCAGAGTTCCCCTGCTGGTCGAGTTGAGGCATCTTGGGTGTCCTGGTGAACATGAAGTCACCTTGTCACCTGATACGGTGCCCCATCCGTTTGAATGGCTGTGGAAACAGCACCAAAAGCCAAGGGGAAAGTTCTTCATTATGCAGGCGTCACGTGATTCACTAGGTTGATCCGCCTCACAAAAGGAAGTCTTGCCTTATTTAAACACATGATATCCCCAAGTGGACATTGGTGGGAGTTATTCCCGCTGCAGGTAACGCCTGCTGTAATGGCGGACACATGTTTGGAAGCATACCTGGTCAGAGGTCAAGCGGCCTGCATAAGCAAAATGGCTCCGACTCGGATACTGTGCGGTCAAGGCATTAGCGTTTGTGGTCTAGAACGCTATGCTGCATGAATGGCTTATGACAGATGGAAAAGATTTAAGTGCTAAAATGTTTTTTGTAGATATTTGATGGGCACATTTAGCAGTAGTCAACAAAACAGAAATCAAACTGTCACAAGCTGCAGTGCATGCTTTTCTTTACAGTATCGCCACTTTGGCTGTGTCTCAAAATCTATACAGCCAGAACCCCATTATCCAGAATGTTTTTCAGGTGGGTCCAAACAGATTGTCGTGGTAACAACAGCAACGACATGGGAAATGTTGTCATACGTGTCCTCCTCCAACTTGACACTCAGGGCAGACGGATCACCCTCCAAAAACATTTTTATTCTTTTGACATTTTAAGCATTTAGCAGACGCTCTTATCCAGAGCGACTTACAAGATGTGCATTAATACATGGTAGGAACAATCATAGTTAGCGCATGAGATCACTGCAGTAATACAGCAATAGACATCATTGCAGGCATCTGCGTACCATACCTGTACAAGCCAGCGTCTCCTAAGATATTCAAGACACGACAGAGATTTGCTGCCATCATGAAGTATGAATGATTATTAATTGAATTTTTTGTTCAAATCACCCAGAACCCAGAAGTGATGTGCACCCCCAGTTTTCAAATGCAATATGGTTCCGTGGTTTTTAGCGGCTGGATATAGGCTCATGGTTGGTGCATTAGTCAAAATCTAATTTAATATACAGCCTATGGGGAAGAAACTTTTTTCTATGAGAAAAACAACCTTGAGTTTCAATCGCTAAGCAAAATGAGTTGATGCACACATCTCTGCCCTGAGGAGACTACCTCAAACACACAGCAACGGACAAGGTGGAAGAGAGTTGAACGTAAACACAGTGAGGAGCTATGACAAGAAATAATTATATATAAATTATTTTACGTATATTTGAGACATTTGAATATGATTTTCTCTTAGCTGAAATGGAACGTGATTCTTTAAAGCAAAGATTTACAACTTTTGGTGATGGGATATTTTTTACGACTGTTAAGTTTAACATTTGCATTTGGGTGTAATAAGGGTGGGTGGTTGGGGGGGTTAAATGCACAGTTTTATGATCAGTCATAAAAATTATGGATTGGCATAATGACTTTCCCCGACTCATTAAACATATTTTATCAAACATATATTTAGCAATGAAATCAAGAAAAAATTTAAATGAGTAATATTTATGAATTGTGAATTATGATAATTCTCGTGGTGCCAGCACCATACTGCCAGGGGGCCGACAGGAAGAGGTTAATATTGGTAAGCACTGAAAAGTGCCAAACCCTTGGTGCTGTATACCTATAGGTTATACCCCACCAACCTGTAACTTGGCAGATGTCATCCCTGCCATCCAAATAATGTAAATGAATGTCAGACTTCGACTTTAAAACAAATCACGAATTGTGACCTCTTGCGGTGTCAATTTGGGTGTCACTTAATTGACAAATCCAGCACATGATCCTTGAGACAAGAGTGCACTTTAAGCAGCCAGATTCACTGGAGGCATATTGGAAATATGAGTTACTCAATTCCTGTGAACCATTATTAAATAAGAGCAGCTGACATCTGTTAGAATTATGTATTCACTTTGGCTATTGTTATTGGCTGAATGGGGGGCGGGGGGCTCTCCCGAAGAAGGCATGAAAAAGAACAGGCCTGCAGTTCACACCAGTGTTCATTAACAACACCCACAGACTGTACTCCATGAGTTCTGGAACGCAGTGTTGCTAACAGCTGAAATAACCTCTTATCCATGGAACAGGCATATGGAAACCCTCAATATTTGCAGCCTCCCGCTCACCCATCTTATCCTTGACAGGAACCGCTAGGCCTGAATAAGCATCACAATTGTGATCATTGGTGTAGCATTTCAGGGTGAGGAAGTGGGTGTTTTACCAATGCCAAGCACAGAAACCCACAGCACAAGCAAGCAGACGAGGAGCTCTGCATATCCAAGTTGAATTTGAGCACAAATACCCAATAGCAAGGTGGCAGTCAGTCGGTGCAAACCCATCTCAAGCCATGTCACTTTGGTCAACGTGAAGCACAGTTATTACTGCCATTACAATTATTGCTGTCATCTAATCACCTGCGCCAGCTACATTTGACAGTGTGTGTTGGCCTTCCTTTAGAAACACAGACAAAAGCACAACGAGATTCAGTCAAACCACAATGTGCTCTGTCTAACTGAGGATAAGAACAAAGGTTTGCTTTGAACTTTCAGCTCTTTCAGTTCAGCTCTTTTTAAAATGAACATTTTTAAACATTGCCGCAAGTGCCAGAATGCTTGATGTTGTAGCAATTCAGAAGGTAGTCAAAAGCTATCACTTTTGCAATTATATTATTATTATTATTCATTGTGCAAGAAAGTATGTGTCAGATGTGGTTAGATTAAAAATTGTAAGTAAACATGAAGATAAATCAAGTAACATGCATTTTATAGAAGACCCAGCTGAAATCTCACACTGGCAGTCAGTTATTATCGCAAGGCTACTGTACCTGTAAATCTGTTGTTAACGACTAAACAGTTTTGAGCAACATATAGCTAACGCATTATTATTGTTGAGATGAAAGCATCACGCAGTTCTGCTTTTCTAAATTTAGTCCATCTAGGAATCCAGCTGGTTGCAGTTATGTTTAATTTAAGGTAAATTAGTTTTGCGAGACTTGTTAAATAAACACAGTCTCATTGTAAGCGCTACAACCAAAGGTTTCATTAGTAGCAGTCAACAGCTATTGGGCCAAATCTGAAAGCAATTTTAGGGCGCACCTAATTTCTCTGTTTGTGTTTCTCAAACTAATTAGAAAACTTGTCAAGAAGATTGAATATTACATGTGTAGGGGGTATTCCAGCGAAATCTCTATTATCCCCGTAGAAAGGGCCGACCTTGTTTTCAGTTTCTAATGTGGCATTGATAACATTCGGTGCCAATAGGTTTTAAGTCAATAGATGGATCCACAAACAATGCTGTGAGACATTGTTCTGGATTCAGTCAACATTTGTCCTTAACTAAATAAATGTAGGTGTTTGTTTCTTTCAATAAAAACACATTTTTCTTTAATATTTGTGATTGTTTGACTCGCCAAACTGTGCCTGTTTAAAAAAAAAGATTTTTTTAATGATAAATGTTGATTAAATGTAAGCCAGTGTGCAGAGCCTGAATTCCCAGTTACAGCAGCAGGGTGAGGGCCAAGGGACAAAAGAGGAAACTAAATACCCGTTGCATTAAACTAATATCACAAGCAGTAAAGACCCCGATACTTCTGGTTGATATCAAAATGACATTCAAGGTTTACGGTTACAAAAAACTGAAAATACATGTGTCGTTAAAAGCAGAGGCCGTTGTATGAATATCTGGTGAATTTTAGCACACAATGAAATCGCTTTTTACCGCATGTATCCTCTGTGCAGAATCAGCACGGCTGCTGCTAATTAATGCTCAAGAGCAGGGGTGTGTTGACTCACGGCTTGCCTCAGTTAGTTCACATGTTAAACCACAACTTCATGGTATATTCAAGGTCCTTTTCCAGAGGTTTTAAACTTACATCGCCATCACAGGGCACAACTCTCAAAGCTGGCCTGCGTCTCAAAGCTGTACTGTTTTTGTTTGTCATAACAAACAACAATTTGAAAAGATAACATACTTTATAGCACATACCATACTTGAGCATTCCCCTCTAAAATATGAACTCTACAGATCATTTCATGGCCTGTATAATGAATAGATGAATTCACTCACTTTCTTTTTTCTCCTAGAAATGTCAAATATTCCGTGCTCTATTATAATAAGATACTAGTGGTATGGCTCATGAGTAAGGAAGTGCTTTTAAAAAGGGCAGCTAACGGACGGTCATACATATGGCATGCTTTATAACCATATATAGCTGTATGATAGGCAACACGAGATGAGAGACACGACACCATAGGGCACTTGTCCTATGAAACCCAGTTACTATAAGCTCGTGAAAATGTCTACGGGTGCTTACGACAATGGCCATGATTGATTATGTAGTATTTATGTACTATGAATGGTACCCGGTTTGAAGTAGTACATAAAAGTACATGTGCAAGTGGTACATAGCTCAGAGTATTCACTTCAACTTAACATTAAGAGAAGATCAAGGATCAACTGTGCATTCACAGATTAGAGTAAATATGGCTGTCACATTCACATATGACAGCTTATAAATGTCACGATTCAAAACCAATTATTTTTTCAATAGTGATTCGTCAGAGCTTTATTCTTGGAACAGTCTCATCAGCTGTTTGGCAGCGAACGCTTTGTCGACAAGACAGACCCTGACAAATGGACAAACACAGCTGTTTGAGACCTCTGCCTTGTCCCACAAAGAACATTGAGACTCGGCACCACTCCTTCCTTCCTCTGGAAACGGTGGCTGAGCCACAGAGAATAAAGCTTAGGGAAGGAAATATAATGTGATATTACTGACTTCCTCACGTCAGTCATACTTCATTATGCCCCCATGCAGATATGCGCTTCCGCGCCGGCGTGTTGAGTCCATCGTGGGATAAAGAAGAGAAGAAGAAGAAAAAAAATCCCCTCCGGGCATGAACTGCTGGTTTCGCTGCCTCTGAAACCATGGAGAAAAAAAAACAAAAGCAAAAAATCTCCGGCAGATGTTGTGCGCAGACTCGAGCGACACAGGCTTGGCTCATGTGGTATTTTTCAAAAAGTCAGCTTGGCTCCGCCGTGCCCAGGTCCCTGGGAGAAATCCCTGAGTTAATTATGAGGGGCGTGTGGCTAAAACCTGCCTCTTCTCTTGCCATTAAAATTCTTGTGCTGCCTGTCTTTCAGCCACGTTCACAAAAGGGCTGGAGGAAGGGCTGCCAAAGCTCACAGCATTTTTCAGCGCTGAGCGGACAGCTAGGCTGGACACGTATGCCATATATAGCGGTAATTAAGAACTGTACACACCATTTCATTTAGGCCCCGTTTTTGTGAACAATTACATGCATAACATATTTCAGTCTTAATAATGCATTCAAAACAGAGTCGCACAGTATCTTATCCGGACCGGAGGGCAACACGTGTAACTGGGCTATAAGGAATATGGAACTGGATGGCACATGGCCACTCAATATGTTCAGATGTGGTTTGCATTTACTATCAGCATATGGTAGAGTTTATTGGGTCAACGTAACAGATTACAAACAGTATAAATATGACAGAGGAAAAGCCTTTTCTTCTGGTAGAGGGATTACGTTTTATATGGCCGTCCTCGAGAGGGTTGGGGGGTATGGTTCGGCGGCTTTGAGATCGCGTACAGACATAGACTTTGATAAACCATGAGGTAAAGCCCTGCACACAATCACCTGAGCCCTGAAATCCATTTAAAAATATTGATAGGTACTGGTAATGGCAATGGAAACGGACCTTCAGCTGAACTACAGGAATTGTTATGTACAGTACATTACACTGCCATATTCTGTCCACGCTGTACGGCAGGTGGTCTGGCCTAATGAGACACCTCTGCAAATGAAATGCAATGAAGATGTTTTCTGTATTGCACACACTGTGCTTTAACTTTTTCGCCTCAACTGCAACTACTAGACGGCCAATAGTACATCGCGGTCCCTTGACTCTGCTTTGTATGAGTAATCCGATCCAATATGTTCTATATAATTCCCAGAAATCATTGCTGTGCAATATTTATGTCATCAAATGTTTAATTATAGGACCAAGACTGTAATCTGCATCAATATTCATGAAATAAATTCATGACTATCTAATCACCTTGATTTCATGAACCAGTCAATGACTTAGCATTGATGTTCATAATCTATAGGCACCCAGGGCCGTCAACACAGTCATGGGTCAATATGGTCAAAAGGGCCCTCGGTACAGTTCAGCCCCGTATATTAGTGCTGTCATTTATTTTGCCTAGATGCATAAATAAAAAAAAAGGTTTTCAAAGACAGTCACTATGGAAAAAAAATATATATATCAGCAAATGCTATCTAACAGCTTGATGGCTTGATTTAATGTCTTGAATGTTTATCTCCCCAGTTACACATTAAAAAGAATCTACGGAGCAGACTACAAATCCCATAAGGACGCCAGGGAAACACTGGAGGTAGCATGGTGAGCAACACTGGAAGAAATCCCCACACGCGAACAATTAGTGCACTTTTGTGTATATACAGCTGACAGTGCACAGTAGAGATGCGCCGGTCGACTCAAACCCCACGGATGACTTGGGTATACCCGGTATACCAGGACGGGCTAGTTTGGGTTGAAAATATTTAAATTAATATCAGGTACGGCGGGTGTGGGTTCAAATCCTACGCAAAAAGACGACTAGTCCACAAAACGCAGGCTATAAAAATGTTTGGGAAATTCCTCTTGTGGAATTCCATCCATCCATCCATTGTCTAAGCCGCTTATTCCTGGTCAGGGTCGCGGGGGGGGTGCTGGAGCCTATCCCAGCATGCGTTCCGGGCGAGAGGCAGGAATACACCCTGGACAGGTCGCCAATCCATCACAGGGCACACACACCATTCACTCACACACTCATACCTACGGGCAATTTAGACTCTCCAATTAGCCTAACGTGCATGTTTTTGGACTGTGGGAAGAAACCGGAGTACCCGGAGGGAAACCCACGCGGACACGGGAGAACATGCAAACTCCGCACAGAAAGGCCCCCGGCCTGGATTTGAACCCGAGACCTTCTTGCTGTGAGGCGACAGTGCTATCCACTGCACCACCGTGCCGCCCTCTTGTGGAATTAATATCCTAAATAGATCATTTAATTTCATTAACATTTGGCCTCAAATTCGCATCAGTAGTTCAAGCAGTAGCCTTTTGCGGCACAAATTAGCAGGGCGACCGATAATGTGCGACGTGATGACAAACATAAACGACTAGAGCTGAGTTGGAGCCTGTCAACGGTCTCTGGCCTCATCGGTCTTTCGCCCTGAAGAAGATGACACATGGACATGAGTATCGGAGCCATACGCAATAGTAGGAATGAAAATGCTTATGCGCTTATGAAATACCGCTGCATGTTTCTCTCATAACACTTTTCGTTATGCTCCATTAGACTTGACAGTGTTTGCAATGGTCATAAGCCAACAATTTATTGCATTTTTTTCGAAAGTATATGAAGCATATACTGTGAACCATTTTTCGCACATGTTTTGAAACAATGATTAGAAAAGCATACACGAGCATTTTTTATGTGTGTGTGTGTGTGTGCGCTGTATTTTCTGCGTATGCGATCTCATACGTGATTCATATAGGCCATTAAATTTTGCAGAATGATCATATGCAACAGTTCATTTCATCTGACCGTGTCAATTCTAGGCATACAGGACGCTAGTGATTGATTTATTTGTATTGGTGTTTATTCCGCGTTTATGACAGTACACTTCTGTTCTGGTGGAGGCCTGTATGTTGGCCAAGACATTTCCTAATGTAGTGAAGCGAGCCCTGCTTTAAACAGGATATTTCAATAAGTCACAAGAGTCCTCTGTGTTTCACCAAACCTCCGAAATGAAAGTATTGATTTATGACTGATTACATTGCCAAGAATGTGAATATTAGCTTACAGGCTGACCTGTGTGCAGAAAAATGGACTCTCCGTAATGGACCATATGATGGATGAATGCTAGAACACAGAAATCAACACTCAGGCTCAGACCTGTTACTTTAAAGCTTTTTTATTTACACAGCCAAGCTATGATTATTATTCTAAGAAATATTTTGCTAATCAAGTGTTCAGAGCCACATATTAATTAATATTACAATATAGTAAAGGGGAGCACATGCAGATGAAGTGGAGATCATTGTTTTAAAGCTATGCATTTTTATCTTTTTGGGTCTGATTCAAAATAACCACAATGTATTTTTTTTTTTTTTACTATTCTATTTGACTAGTAAAATGAGTAGGGAGTGTTACTTTTTTCATTTCCTATGGCATTACCTTGGTGATTCCAGACATGAAAGAATTCAGAGCACATTGGAGGTTAGAGTGAATTCAGTGTGGGGAAGCAGAATCCATTGGATTTTGAATCTTCAATACCCCCGTCACGTTCTGTGGATTCATAATGCATCAGATTGCTAGACCAGTCCACCTCCATCTAGTAAGGGCAGCCTGGGTGCGTTCTGATTCTCTCCGATTATTGACTTTAAAGGTTCACCGCGATCTTAATTAAGATGGATGACCATAAGTGCACTTCCCTTGCAATTTCTCATCCACAAAAACAACAATGGAGAGGAACTTCGGGCCGCGGAAAATCAATCCGCAGGGACATCACAGGCAGGGAAATAAGAAGAACGAATGAGAAATGTGTGGCGGGCTAGTGTTTATCATTTCTTCATCTTCATACCAGGGATTTATTAACCCAATTTCCTTCTCTTTTTTTTCTCTCCATCGACCAAGAAATCTAGAAATGCGTTTCCCTTGTGTACGCTCACTTCAAACAAGTATCAACATGATTTATTCAAAATGAGATATTGTGTGGCATGATCAAGAGAAAAACAAATGGACACTTTATTTGATTTTAGTGAAGGATGAGCCTTGTGCTAGTCGTACCCCATTTTGAAAACAAAGGAAACCAACATCGACACAACCCGAGGTAGGAGAAAGGAAAGCACATCATAATTGGACCCATAATCAAAGGTTCTTTGTCTCATTTTTAAAGTAGACATGCATTGTCAAAGCTGAGATCCCGATCCAGATGCGGTCGGATAACCTAATTTGCAATTCCTCAAATATATGATAAGTTAGCCTATAAATGAAAACAAAAACAAAAAAACAATAGTATCAACCAGTACATACGTTGCTAGCCAGCTAAATAATTACAGCCCGACCATGACAAATAGCACAACAACAATTGAGTGTGTAACAACTATTATCAATTATAATGAATTATGAGATGGACTCAACACTTGGATATGCAGCCCACTGCTGAGAAATGAGTTAAAAATTAATTATCCAAGACAATAACACAGTGAGGCAAATCATCAGTAGGAAAGATACTACTACCTTGCTGTAGAAAATCAACATGTTTTCATCTTCTTTCAGCCATGTTTGTATACTATTGTGAAGGGTGACTGCATAGGTTAGCTTGCTAGGCAACAGTATCAGTTTCTTCAGCCCAAAGAAACTGATACAGTTCCTGACTGCCTCCTATATAGCCATAATAAAGACAGTATGCAGTCCAAGGAGCCCCGTCCTTACTACAATGTTGCAGAATCTTTAGATGTTTAGCTCAGGTTCATTCAAAATTTACAGCGGGCCAATCCCAAACATATCCAGTCATTCTGGTTACACATGAAGCAATGATTGGTGGTTGTTTGCACCTTTTTAGCGGTCCTACAGTTGAGGATACAAGACCATAGAAAAATCATGCCGTTTGAGATTTTAAAGTATTTTTAAATGAACTTATTAAGAAAACATTTTGAATCTACCATTGCATTAAGTTGTGTGCTATGACAAATTCAAAGAAATTCAATTAATGGATTGAAAAATGGGCTCAATGATTTATGGGGATTTTTCAGTTCATTAATTTTATTTGAATTAATTTCCTGAATAGACTGAATTGAAATGGAATTGACCTCAACCCTGGTAACCAATGCAATGCAATAATGATTTGTTTGTGCTCTAAAATGTAAAATAGCTGCTGTAATAACATGCTTTTTAAAGTCGATTTGATTTTAATTTGTTTGTGATAGAAACAGTAAAACATAATTTTTTATGCATTTCATGTCCAGAGGAAGGCACAAGAAAGTATTAATGAAAACACCTATTTCCACTGTGGTTGTCGATGTCAACAAATAAACATTGATTGACAGACAGTACAGGTACACATTTAGAAGTGCAAGCAAAACAAAAAACATTGAGCAAGCATAACCAGCACATAAAATGACAGCACACTACAACAACTCACCGTGGCAACGCACATAATAGCAGTAGATGCTCCCATGACAGGCTTAAAAGTCACTTGAAGTGAGTTAAACTGAACAAGACATCTGGTAAAAATGATGGATGATTGCTGTCAGTCACTGTCGTCTCTCAAACAACTTCACAGATGCAATAGTGTGACCTTTATTCACAGAATATAAACTGTTCTAGCAGTCGTAGGAACACCAGTGCATTCATTTTTGATCTTGACTACTAAATTAAAGATTACATGAGAAGGACACTTGCTCTGATATTTCATTCCAAATGTCTTAACTCTTCTAGGGTTTCTTTTTTTCATAAACAGCTTGAATAAATCCAATTCTGTTACATGAGATACATTACATGAGATACATGAAACAGAATTCAAAGCAAAATGGATGTAACTGGCCTTAAATCCACAGTTTATGACAAAGGTGAAATGTTTATTCGTTTTAAAAAGAAAAAAAATTACCAAAAACTTATGTCATTTTCATGGATTCCTTGGGACACAGCAAGTGATTTCCCCATTTCCCAAGACTGAAATCCTCTGGGATTTCCTAAGCCCAGATCTGAAGTGTTGCAGCACTTTAAAGGAGGTCTATTAAAGCCTCCTTGACTTAAAGTATTACATCCACAAACCATTAAAAAGCTATGTTATATCAGCCTTCATTCCATCTGTTAAGAAAGCTCATGTGGTTCTGCTCAACAGTGGAGCAGTGTTCTCCCAACAGGAGTCAGGTTTACATTCTGAAAGATCACAATCCTATTCAGGCCTAATCCCAAACTTATTGTAGGTCTTAAAAATGACTTCGGCATGCACATTCTCTGCAAACGCTGAATATTTCATTGTCACACGCTCAACAGTTTAGTTGCGATGGTTTGGGACAATGGCTGGCGTGCAGCTCAAATCTGCGTTTAGAAATCTACGCTCCCCGCAGAGAGGTGTTCTGGTATTTGACCACAACGCTGCATTACGGCGCTTTCTCTTTTTGTAATCATGCAAAAAAAAAAAAAAAAAAGATTTGAGAGAGAGAGACCTGCTCTCAGGTTGTAATCTATCTCCTTACTGGAACAATGCAGCCTTTTGGATGAACTGGCATGCCCAAAATGCACACCTGGCTGTGGAGGCTGTCAGCCAGAATCTGTACGCATAGAGCATTCCAGAAGGCACATTCGGGGCGCTCCATACTGTGTGTTCTTAAGTCTAACAGTGAGGTAGATTAATAGCAAAACAGTCATAATCTGTATGTGGAGTAAAATGTAATCCGATCCTTTTCCAAGATGTATATTTACAAGACTAATCCAGGTGTTTAACAGATACAGTACCTACAAAAGAAGACATCAAAAGTAACAGAAGTATCGCTCATGAATTTTCTCTGCAGAATTCAAAGCTGATACAGCAATGCTCATTGAGGACTCTTACAGCTTCATTCCCCCCTCCTTTAGGTCAAACACATTGTTACACAGCCCTATGGCAAAAATCTACGTTAATGATAAATGAATCTCTTCCAGATCACATACTATTTGCCCCCAGCTGTTAGTATTGTATGATTTAACCAAGAGTAGCCTAAAGGACAGATTGTTTAATGTGAAAACCATTGTTTAAATAGTCATACCATGTTGAACAGATACCCCCTTTAAGCGATTTAGCCTGAATTATCATAAAATTGCTCGTTCTTATTTTTTCATGGAAATTAAAGCACACTCTGGGACAATATTAATTCAAAATGCATTCAGTAATGTGCATCGCATAACCAAATGACTTGTGCATATGTTCCACTCAGAAGTTATTTCCACAAGTTATTGTGTAGTTTACAGAGAAGATTATCGCATCCTATTATTTCACACCACTTGTGCTTTTTCTCTATTCAATTATGGGAAAGTCCATCGCTGTAATTGGGAGGAAAGGGCTGCGTAAGACTCTCTTTTGTTTAACGGGGATGTTCATATTTATTATAGGGTCATGGAACGTCATGTGCATTATGCGCTAGCCGACGACTGAAGCCCGGTCCAAACACGACTGTTTGTGTAATCAATCCCCGTCACATCTGCATCCATCGGTGGTTCTAGCACACTGGCTATCTGTGTTTTATAGCCGTTCTAAATGGGAAGTAAACGGGGACCACAGCTGCATCTTTCATTCCTCTCTGCCTTCGTCAGGTTCGGAGAATACGATCACATCGCCCTCCCGTCTTGGGGGCCAGACCGACTCTCAACACCTCAGCTGTCGATTGGGTGGCTGCCACATGTAACACCAGATGTAAACCCTGGAATCATCCATGCTGTGACATGGAGTGGACTGTCTCGCTGAAATATTTGTAAACGTTCTTCAACTTCTGCTATTTATATTTAAATGGGGGAGGGGTGGTGGGAGGTGTAGGTGTTGGTGATATAATCTTACTCTGGTGGATGAAAAGTCTATCGTACAGTATATTGTAGTATAAGGACAGATAGGCTTGACTTAGTCCAAGGAGTGTTATGGCATCCATCCTTCTATGGAAAAGAGTCAGTGAGTTTGGCAGTCAGAGCCACCCCCAGAGGTCAAAATTCATAACCTTCAGTTAGAATCATCAGCGTGGAGCCATTGTGGAAAATGTACTGTATATTAATAATAACTGACCTCGAATGAAAAAGAAGTGCAGGGAAAATAATGAGCCAAGCAAGCTTTGGGCCTTGTAGTTCCATTAGTTGGCACACATCCTAAAACAAGCACACTGGGTCAGTGAACTACACCTTAACAATCAGGCAAGGATCAGAGAAAAACGGCGTGGATTCCCTCTCTCCGTCCCCCGAGAGTACTAATGACTAAAAGAGCTACTGTGCAGAAACCCACAGCTGAATGAACATGGACCGGGACTAATTGTCTGCATGGCCCATCCTACGTCGGGTGAAGGGAGAAGCCTGCTCTGGCTACAGACACGTGCCCTGCGATCAGCCACTTCAAAGATGAGAATTCAACCTTCCCCTGGCACTGCCAGTCCACAAACCCATGATGTATCACCGCCGAGTCCCCCTCCTTAAACTCTCTTATGGTCCACTTACACAAAGAATTCCCTGAGAGAAAAAAAAAAAATAGCAAGAACGGCTGAGACCCACACCTTACAGCAGGAAAGAACATCCGTCTTTGAGATTCTGCTAGAATGGTGCTAGAGCTGTTTAAATTAGGAAGTATTATCTAATGTCTAAATATGTCTGTTGGTAAGGAGCCACATCATTATTCTTCCGTGTCTGCCGAGCTTGGCTTCACAGTTTCCATTTTGTCAATATATATACATGTATTTCATATTGCTTTTAAAAAATTAGATTTCGATTTTCCATAGGCAGACTTATTTAGGTATAGTTTTTGTTTATGTATGCATTTGTTGACTCAATGCACTATTATCACAGTTTCAACTTTAATCCGTTTAACTAAGACTTTAAACCATACTTCCGTGTTCTTCAGAACCACGATCATCAAATACTTGGCCATCTTTCATATTCAAAAAACATTACCTACACTGCAGTTTAGGTAGCTAGTTAGGTTTACACAGTTAGTATAAAGTTATAAAAGCAGAAGTGTAAAGATGGAAATCTCAAACTGTCATATAAGCCTCTCCCTGTGTCATGTTACTATAAAGATGTATGCAATGTTCTTAGCAAATCGCCAGCCGCCTCTCTTAACAAAGGTTTTTTTTTCTATGTGTCAAGAAGTATACATTCCACCCGCAAAGTATAATGCAATTCCAATGGTTCCATTCCGCAGGGTGACACAATGTGACATGCATTAAGGTAGCAGTGTGACATTTTTCACTGGGACCGATTCCATTTTGTCATTTTGTGCTGAAAAAGTGATTCTCATAGCCATGTGCATACAGTATCTCCACCGTACAAATATGAATTGGCTTGCATGGCATGATCAATGATATCATTTGCTTGTGCAACTGTCGACATTGCAAGTACTACAAACTCTTTTGGGTACTCTTGCCGATCACGCAGGGCGCAGCGCATTAAAAACTGCAAACTAAGCTGTACTAATAACCGTCCTTGCTACTTATATCCAGGCGGACTGACTTCTGTGTTCCCTGCCATTTGTAACCGCCGTGACATTGGCTATATTAAGAGCAGTCTTTTTCAACTGTATTAAGGTGCAACGTGAACATAGCACCTGAGAAATGAAAATAGAAGCAGGGAGTACATAGAGAGGAAGGTATCCCAGTGGACGGGGTTCTGTTGGGTAGCATTACTTCTCCACCTGGCTTTTCGTAACTTTCCTGGGGCGGGGGGGGGGGGTGGGGGCTGCTCGTCAGTGCCAGAGGCAGCGTCAACTTGCTCCACTTTCCAGGTGAAACATCTGTGTGGGTTGTCTGCACCTGGCCCCATTTGCATATTTTCAATTAAATCTCCTCCTGGCTGGGCAGGAACGGCAAACCGCAAGTCGACAACAGGGGCTTCCATCATCCGGGCCACGTAATGAGGTGAAAGGGTTTCCATTACCCTGGGGGACGAGACGCAATCCGGACGCACAAGGTGATTCGTCCTCAATTATGGGAATTCGTCATTGAACGTTTGGAACGTTTATTTGGCTCCCTTTCGTGTTCATTTTGAGAGAGCGGAGTGTGGTCTGCGTATGATGGCAGAAAAGCTTTTGTTGGCCCGAGCCCATTGGCTGCCGTCTTTGTTTTTAGAGATCATATTGTTCCTACTCCTTCCAGTAGCAGAACATACCGGATATGTGTATAATTTGACAGTGGCCTCATCTCACACTCCTATAAAGTCCAATAAAAAGGTCAAACGCCCCTCACTTGAATATATGGGGAACTATAATTAAGTGAAAGTATTAACTATGTGAGGAAAAGAAACCCACTTCAGCATAACTAAAACAATTGTACATTTACAAACAGGTTAGGAAAAGATTAATTTAATTTCTGTAGTTAAAAAAACAAGTAGTATCATGCATGCACTACTACTACTCTACCATCTACTCTGGAAAATTAAAGGCAGAATATTGAGGAGTATGCAAATTGTAAAGTACAAATACAGTGCATGTATGCATGATCATATTCAAAATGCTACATGCAGCCATGCATACATATATTCTCATTTGCATACTCATCAATATTCTGCCTTCATGTTCCAGAGCAGTTTAACTGTTCGCATTACTTCGCATCTTTTTTTCCAAACATCTCTGTACTTACAAATTTCTACTTTCAGCAGTAAAACACAAATAAAATACATGAAAAGGAATCTTTACCCTTTTAACTTCATAAAAGACTAACCCTAGGAATGAGGAGAGCTGGAACACACAAAGCTTTAGATCTAGCACATTTAATGAGCAAATTTACTGAATCAACATTTCCATCTGACTTTTTATGCCTTTCTTCCTCGAGACAGTTTTTATCCATGTATTCATGTTTTTGCCTGTCAATTAAAAAGAATGTGTGAAAGCTCCAGGAAATCTCACGTAACAAGACTTGTTACACTATTTGTGAGTTGCCATATATTTTGATTTGCTGTTTTAAATATGATCCTTTTGCCAAGAAGAAGCGCTGACTGACTGAACAAAAGCCAAAAATTGTTTGCTTTGTTTTTATTTAGTCTATTGAGCAAGTAGATCAAAGCTAGCCCAATCAATGCCTCAAATGTTTAGAATGACATCTTTTGACTTTCACAGTGGACTTTCTTAACTTTTAAGAGAAAGTTAGCAATGTTTTTTTCATGTGGGTGAAACAGCGTTTCAGCGAATCAGCACTAAATGCGGAAGTATAACAGGATATGCCTGTATTTATGCATTTCGGAATAGAAATATATTCCATAATATTTCGATTTTGTATTTGAAAACATCTTTTTGCGTGGCATTGAGTAGGTTTGTGTGTGTGCACCATACCATAAGAATTTAGCTAGGTAGCTACTCTGTGTTGAAATGTTTCTAAAAAGGTAGAAATAGCTGGTAGATGACACTATAATACAGACTAATGTGAAGTGATTAAAGTAAACATATGTTACAGGGAAATGTTGTTTATTTATTGTTTAGGAGAATAGACGTTCTATGCCGATGCTATCAATCTACTGTAATGACCATAATTCAAGAATAATTAAATTTTACTAGACTAAATATTTCCAGACATAACTAATAAGATAGGATCGGATTGCAGTTGCAACGAATAATGATAAACAGCATTTCTTTGAGATATTTCATGAACTCACAACACTTTCTGTCTAGATGTGGTTGTAAAGCGACAAGGTTCTGCAGTGAACTTCGGTTGTGACTAATGCCAGTGTATATGACACACCTCCATTTTTTAATACGTGCATATAAAACTTGTGTTTTATCCAGTGGGTATAACGGTATTTTTATAGACGACTACAACTGTATACCTTTAAAGCAAGGTATTCACATTCAAGAGTTTCATGATTCATGGTGGTGTGGCATATTACTACTAACGAGCAGTTACTTGAAAGTAAAAGTTAACAGATGCTTTTGTGACATAGGCTAGATAATTTCAACCAAATACTCTGTAATGTTATCATTATGAGACTTGTGTTGCTGTCAGAAGCAATGTCTGTAAAGCTTTCAGGGGGAAATAATAGCCGAATGGGTTTTATGTGCACCTTAAAGGCTGATATAGAGCAAAAGGAAACAGTAATACTTTGTATCATTTCTTTGGCGTTTCCTCTCAGGGAGTGGACTTTTTCTTCTTCCTTCTAAAACTAGAGATCCCCAAACGTAGTCTGCACTACCTGGCAGTCTTCACCGTACATCTTGTTGTAATCACAACCAATTAGCTTGTGGAGACCAGATCAGGAAAAAAGATTTAAGTAAAACGTTATAATCATCTACAGGTGTTGTGGCACTACAGGCCCTATGACCACACGACTCTTTCATTCTAAAAAAGCAAGAAACAAGTTCAGGTTATAAGCCTGTGTCCTGCCTTTACAGACCTCTTCTTTCGTTTACGGGGAGTTCTCGAGTTCTCGAAATTCATTTTCGAAACCCTCTGGCAACTGACCACTGGAAACAAAACCATACCACATGCACCCAGTTTGTTCATCGATTCTGAAAGGCCCATTTGACATGTTTCTGCACTGCACAACTTGGCAGCTGGCAGGAATGTTGACTTGCCAAATCATCATAATTTGCAACTACACAGCTGTAACACTGAGGCAGAATGTGGCAGTAACAACTAAAAATGTAATTCAAAAGAAAATGTAAATAGTTTGCTTGGCTTAATTACCTTTTACACTTTCTAAATTTAAGCAACATTAGTTTGTGAAATAAATATTGCTAAAACTTGCTAAAACAGAAATTGTACATGCCTGGCAGCACTTCTTGTGATTTTTTTCCAAGTCAAAGTATATAAGCTTTAATGTTGGAGGGTTGGTTTTGCCTTGAAAGCATTATGTGCGAATGTGAGGTTACTGTTTAAGGATACTGTTTCTTTCCAAGCATTCAAATGAGGATACAAATGTCTCCTTTCACTCAATTCTCCTCTCATTGAGGTCTCCCATGAATAAAACTATTATTT
The DNA here is from genome assembly GCA_029706075.1 of Aldrovandia affinis. Taxonomy (NCBI): domain Eukaryota; kingdom Metazoa; phylum Chordata; class Actinopteri; order Notacanthiformes; family Halosauridae; genus Aldrovandia; species Aldrovandia affinis. The sequence goes on along the minus strand of JAINUG010000068.1, from coordinate 3,790,540 downwards.
GCGTGTGTGTCCAAGGTATTTCCACTTAATACAGTCAAATTTATGACATACCATGGAGACTAAAATCTCTTCCAGCGTTCTACATCCTTAGTAATGACCTCTGTTTTCATTTTAGAAGGCAATGACCTAGTTTTCCACTGTAGCTTTCAAAGAGAGGCAGATAGGGAGGGAAAAGAGGGAGAGAGAGAGCGACGAGGGGGAGGGGGAGGTCATGTGGAATCAACAGAAATGAGATCACTTCAGATTTAGCTAACAGCCCCCAGGCCTTCTAAATAATTTTTACGTGTGTTTACCCACCCCAGTTAATGACTGCCATCTCTTCCTCAGGACCGAGGTGATTTTGGTTGGTGCACGACCAAATTTAGCAGGGCTTTCAGGACACCCCGTAGGTAAGCCGTATGGCACAGCGGCTATGCACACATCTTACTTTGTTCACTCCACTGCCCATGCAAGTGGCTCCATTGGATCTACAAGTTGATCTGATGGAAGGGAATTAAAGTTGTCATTGCGGGCGGGTTTTTTATCTGGGCATTAGCCTTTGCCTGATGGCCGATTATAGCTCGCTTGTCTGATTACAGACACAACTGGAGGTTGAAGGTCGATTTCTGTTCTTTCTTGCCTACTTTAATTTGGGCGAAAGTGCACCATTCTGGAGTCCAAGCAACGTGAAAGCTGGCATGGCAAAGATTTAGGCTGGGCCTTTTTACCCAAGCACTGCCAGCCAACTCCTAATCCCCTCCTGTCTCTCAGGCAAAAACATTAAACACACACAACACACACACACACACACACACACACACACACACACACACACACACACACACACACACACATATACATATACTGTACCCAGTGCACACTAATACATATTAGTATGCACTGGGATATGCAATGTGCTGAATGAATTCCTTTCATATTTGATTATGAAAAAAAGGTTACTGCTGCTCATTTCAGACACCCCAGAGCTGTAACTCAAAGGCAAGTGAACCCTGGGTTAATCATGTAAAACTTTCATTTGACTGAAAATACTATGAACTACCTTAATGTCCACATTTTTGTTAGGATCTGTTACAACAGTACTTCATGGAAACCCTTTCCTTGGTATTTGACACTTTTTTAATTCAATTCTCAGCTTTACTCTTAGATGAATACATGCAATAGACACACACGCATTGCAAAAGTGAAGAACTTATCAACTTTACATTTCCTATTGCCGAAAGAGGTGCAGTTTTGTTGCTGAATTCAAACCCGGGGAAGTAGTTTCAACTACAAGTACCTTTTCCTCACTCATTACACAGAGCAAAGTACTGTATGCATCATTAATTATCCTTTTATGTTCTCAGCTGACCTGAGGACACGGTCCTTAAATAAAACCAACCATGTGAAACTTTCAAACCTTTATATGATTTGGGGGCAATATCTCCACAGGCAGTGGTCAAATATATCATTGCCAGATTAGTAGAAAATAGAGACCTTGCTTAATGACAGAGAAAATTACCCATCATGAGAAGACAAATAGACTGAAGTAGAAAAGAGCCAAAGTATGTGATTTTAACTCAAAGTTGGTCACCATTTCAGCTTGTGCATCACGTCAAATTATAGCCAGAAATCACACTCTTAATGAAAGAGTTAAGACATTAGATTAATAGAGGATTGTGGTATTAGGCACTTGTACTTTATATTAATTAATTATACACCTTTAAGATTACAAACAACAGATTTCTCCTTGAGGGTTTAACACATTTCCTTTGCATTACATAAATCAATCATTTGTATTCTTGTTAAAGCAAATATATATATATTTTTAATGATGCTTTTCTTGTGCATTGAACTCTTTTTGTATGTTTTTTGTTTCAGATTTTCTCCCATTTTCTCCCAATTTCTCCAAATTTGGTAGCCAATTAGACCTGCTATTTTTATGTCAATTTCCCCCTAGTAATGTGAGTTTGCTGCCGTAGTCCTGCGACCGGTAGTGACGAAGGTGAAGTAACGCCTCCTCCGAGATGGCACTCACCAAGCTATTGACCGTAACCCGGTACTACAGGGCCACTCTTATGCGCAGTGAACGTCATGTCAGCTTCCCTCCCCCCTCCCTGGGGCAGACAGCCAATCGCCGCCCCTGGTGGCACTCCTGGCTAGAGCCGACTCTGGCGAGATGGGGAATTGAACCCCGGTCTCCGTGGCCAGCGTCGGACGTTGTAACCACTGGACCATGCGGGAGGCCCTGTATGTTTTTTTGCGGTTATTCTAATTCATTTTTGTAATCTGTAAACTTAGCACAAAGTAAAATTAATGTTTTTTTCCTTTCAGGAAATTAACAGTATATGTTCATGTATATATTTTTCTTGGATAAACAGTCACACACAATACAGTATATCGATATGATCGTAATTCTCAGACAACATTGTTGGATTACACATTGTAAGACAGCTTTCTGAAATGCTTGGCTCTGCTCTTGTGAGCACTGTCATGGAAAGGAATGGACTTACCCACAAATTTATTGAACACACGTGTTGAATTAAAATTTTCTGTCAAGCAAACACCAAACAATGAATCCATCGCATGAATGAGTACCATTACATTTACTTGCTGCCATTAAACCAATTAACTTATCCTCTTGGGCTTCCCATTTGTTGGGAAGCAACCACAATTTTGATTCAATGTCCAGGACTATTTGAGCCATGATGATAATGGCATCCTCCTACACAAAGAATAACTAGAGCATATAGAGAAAATCTATGAAAAAGTATATGGGTAATGTATACATTTTCAGTTTCTCACACACACACACACACATGGGCTTAGCTTGTAATCTTCCACATTGCAAAGGCTGAAGTGGAGACAACAGTAAGGTTACTAGTCTCCCATTATTGCTTCATGAAAGTCCAAGACTTGCTAAATTTGCTCCCCTGTCCAAAACTATCTTAATCGTAATCAACCATCTCTGCCTGTCACTGTCTGCAATTCTCATCAAATTTGTAATTATGATACTAAATTGCGTTATTTATTGCTACACTACCTAGTTTTTTAAAAGTATGTCTTTTATGAAGGGAAAATGTGAAGGGAAGATTCTATTTACTATTTAATACTATTTAGTTAGTGTTTTGTCATTATAGCAATTATAACATTATTATAATAGAATGAAAAACATCACTATTTTGCAATGGCTTGTTCTAAGTGTCCAGGTGCACCTAAAAAAGGAATTCAGTTTAAAAGGAGGTAATGAACGGGAAATGTTACAAGATTCGCTAAACTAACACTTTGAAATTTGTTTTGTCTCTCACTATTTCTCTACTGCAGGCTTGCCAATGTAAAGTTACGTTGTCATATCGCTTGTTTACTACTGATCTGCTGCTCCAGGAGCACCAATTTAGAACTGGCTATGAGCATTCTAGAGTATACACTATTAGAGTATGCATTAATCTAATTATGCATGTCCATCATCAGTCTATTCAACTCCAATAGAAGTGACTAACTTGGCTAACGTTAAATGGCCAGGTTTAATTAATGAAGAACTATTACCTTGTAAATGAATGACAGCATTGGTTATATACAAAAGGATGCTTTTCATAGACTTTAGCTCTGCCTTTAACACCATCATTCCGGGTAGACTCGTCATAAAACTTACTGACCTAGGACTTTCCCAACCCACCTGCCACTGGATAAAAGACTTTCTAACTAACTGTCACCGTTTATACTCCAACTGTACTACACTTCAAGATTCAAGATTCAAGATGAACTTTATTGTTCCACAAGTGGAAAATTTGGCTTGGGCTTTCACCCATGCTGCAGCCATAAAAAGACAGACATTCCACATGCAGAAAACATACAAAAATGACCTGCTGGTCATCCTCATACATACTCCTGCCATAGTGAGCCTCTGGAAGTGAGCAATTTGGAAATGTGCAATATCTGGAAGTGCAATATCTCATCAAAATAATGTAACTTTTAACTTTTAACTTTTTAACAGCAAATGTTCACATTTCATTTTATTTATTTATTTAATTTTCTATCTAGAACCTTAATTTTTTTTCTGCTGTTCTGTTGTGTTTTGTCTTTGTTATTGGTAAATGTACCGTCAGGATTGCCACTCAATTTCGTTGTACTCTGTGCAATGACAATAAAATAAATCTAAATCTAGATCTACTAGAACTATACTGTATATGAGAAAATATAGACTGAATGATGAGTTATTTCCATAGTTGTTTCCAACAGCTATTTCACTGATACCCTTTATAGGCTTTTACAGGCAGCATTTACATTAAAATTATGTTCTTACCGTGGTACCCTGGGATTGCAGCATGTTGGAAGAAGATATAACTGCCACGCCTTAATGTTCTGTCCAAAGTAAAGCATGACTTATTAACAAAATTAATTTGTACAGACTGACATCTATTTTAACCTCCATTAACATGTAAAAATAGGCAAGATCAGTAAAGTTTATTTATCCATATGATTGCACAGTAGTTTTTAGTGCCAGCTCAGTGAGAAGCTCACTGACACGGCAACCACACTTGCATTTGTGTCCAAATTACAACCAAATTGCTTTTGGGAAATTGTAATATGATACTTTCTCACTTAGAATAGAACAGTTGCAGTTCTTCTTACAGATTAGTGCCATCTAGAGCAGAATTTCCCAAACCTTGCATATACTCCTCTGTGTATGCTGCCTTCATCTGTTAGTGCAAATAAAATATGCATTTAAGTGGTTCCATGATTAAGCTTACTATCACAGAATGTAGATTTTGTCTCCTTAGCTTTGGCTATGTTCCTGAACCCTTTTTGTAGACCTTGCTCAGCCCTGCCCTGGTTGGGATCAAGCAGGTAATTCTGTATGAGATAGAGAGACACTTGATTGTATACAGCCTGTTCTAAGGTCTTGGTCTCCACACAAACCGGACATAGTTATTGACCACCTCGATCTGTAAAGACATAGGATGGGACTCTCATGGATGCCTTCCTGGACTGCCTGGACAGACGCCTGGGGGAAGAGAGCACAGAGGTAGAGCTGAGCACCGAGGAGCTTACCCAGGCCGTGGGCACACTCCATCTACACAAGGCTCCCAGTGCTGACGGAATCCCAGCCGAATTCTACCTGGGATCTCCTGAAGGAGGACATGGCGGATGTTTTCAGGGAAGCCTTCAGGGAGGGACGGCTGGGTAACACACTACGACAGAGCTCAGTAGCTCTTGTTCCAAAGAAGGGGGAACTGAAGGACCTCCAGAACTGGCAGCCAATCAACCTCCTCTCAGTGTACTATAAAGGCTTGATTATAGTCCAAAACGGACAGGCATGTGGACAGCAGCGGACGTGTATGCGGACGCGCACGCGATTCCAAGTTTGATGATTTAGTGCATCGTATCGCCCCTTATATCCAGCACCCAAAAACACACAGAGCTCCTGTTGATGTGTCGGAAAAGCTGGCTGTGACTTTGCGTTTTTTAGCAACGGGATGTTCACAGCAAAGTGTAGCTACAAGTTACAGATTGGGGAGTTGCACTATGTCGAAGATCGTTCCAGAGGTGTACCAAGCCATTTGGAATAGTCTGCAGCCGGAGTTCATCACCTTCCCGTCTCAGACACAGTGGGTGGACATTGCACACGATTTCTGGAGAACTTCCCACTGTATCTGGGTGCCAACGACGGGAAGCATGTCCAAATCAGAGCCCCTCCGAGATCCGGCAGCAACCATTTCAATTATAACGGGACACACTCGATTGTTCTCATGGCTGCATGTGATGCTCATTACCGCTTCACAATGGTGGGCGTGGGGGCCTATGATCGTGAAAGTGATGGTGGCATCTTCAAGGAGAGATAGTTTGGTTCAAAGCTCATTGAGGGCACTCTGGAACTGCCACCACCAGCCACCCTGCCAGGCACAGATGTCACCAACCCATATGCATCTGTGGGATATGCTGCTTTCCCACTGCATTCAAATGTGTCCATACCCAGGTAAGATTATGCTTTATCATAATACATTTCATGTCTAAATCAGCGGGGTTGGGGGGGCTCACTAACAAGAAGCAGAGCATACTTAATCATTTGGGAACTGTTTAGGGTGGATTATAATTCATTATTTTTATTAACTATCATTATCATAGCATTTGTATGTGTTAACTATCATCTTCACTATCATATTCAGGCAAGCTCATTTTATAATGTAAGGGTTTACTGAAATATAACAGAGTGCTATAGTTGTACTATACTAGTGAAGGATGACAATGACGGTACCTACATACACTATTTATAGATTCCTGTCACTTTTACATTTCCACAGGCTCCATCCTCACTGTAGAGCAGCAGGTCTACAACTACCGCCATTCCCGAGCACAAAGAATAATTGAAAATGCATTTGGCATCATGGTGTCCCGGTGGAGGATCTTTGGCTGGCCATTTGAATGCAGCCCTGAGAATACTGTGCACATAGTGAAGGCCTGTATAGCTTTGCACAACTAATTCACATGCACTGATGCAGCAAATCCGGGGAGCACCAGATACATTTCGGCCAACTACAATGACAGCACCACCCCAACTGCAGACATCCAGTCAGGGAAGTGGAGGCGGCACACGGAAGGTGACGGCAACCTCCTTAATCCAAGGCAGCTGTCTGCGGCAAGAGCTACACCGGCTGCACTCAACACAAGGCACAACCTAATGACATTCATCCGGACACCTGAAGGACTAGTACCATGGCAAGAGGCCATTGTTAGAAGAGGTCGACTGTCCTGTTACGGTTAGCTCTATCTTGCATCAATTATTTCTTTGATCTTTTCACATGTATCGTCCTCTTTTCCCCTTTATAATATATATAACATGAATTCCTGTTATTCTCTGAAGACCTCAGAGATACACACTCTGTCCTCTTCGATTGATCATGCTAATAAATTCATTCAACTATACAATGCAGCAAGGCTTCGAGAACCTGCCAAAGAACATCACTTCCAAGATGGTTCAGGTAATGGACTGGTTGTCGGAGCAATGTTCCCTGATGATGGGAGGGGGACTTGCTCAAAGTCAGCAGCAGGGGAACCAGAAACAATGTATTCCAAGTGCAGCTCAACAGATTCGCTCGTGTCCCGGTGATTAATGAAGCCAGCTGAGCATCAAAACAATAGGGGGGACGCACACACTCCCACCGGCATTGCCGCTGTTTCCCTTTAGTTTTTTCTTGGCCTTCACAATTCTGTCTCGCAGATACTTCCACTTCTGCCTGCACACATTTTCATCTCTTCCCACTGTCTGGGTGATTTCTCTCCAAGAGTTTAAACACATTTGGCTGTCTTTATAGTATGAGGATCTCCTCACACAACCTCTCCTCAAACAGAGTGTCCATTTAGATTTTCTAGTGCATGTACAATCAACGCGCTTGTAGGTGCATACAAGTTTGCACAGTCACAAAATCTGGCAGGTGTGCGGACATCCACTGACATGAGCAGCTCCCGAAATTTACGCCGCGTGGCTTCGCGGACACGGAAAGTATAATTTGGCCTTAAGATCATGGCTAAGTCACTAATGAGGAGGTTCCAAGACCTGTTACCATCGGTGATCGGCCACAACCAAACCTGTAGTGTTCCTGGGAGGTCTATTAATGATAATCTGCTCCTCGTGAGGGATATCATTATCCACTCTGAGGAGCACAGGTAACCCCTAGGCCTTCTCAGTTTTGATCAAGAGAAGACCTTTGACAGGGTTAGCCATGTGTGCCTGGAGGGGGTGCTGGAGAGATTAAACTTCCCTAGCCACCTCCTGCGCTGGACTAAGATGTGTTTGTGGGACATCTCGGGCAGAATGGTTGTCAACAAACAACTCCCTGTCAGGTCTAGTGTCAGGCATGGATGCCCTCTAGCACCCCTTGTGTATGCAATATACCTTGTGCCATTTCTCAAGGCCATCCAACTGAACGACAACATCCGAGGCTACTCACTGCCAGGTGGCAATGGGGAGCGGCTCGTGGTGATAGCATACATGGATGACATCCCCATCGTCGACACAGATAGCCGCTCCATCACCACTGCTACCAAAGTGGTGGAGGACTTCTGTGTGTCTTAGTCAACAGGAGCAAGAGTGAGCTGTTCCTGTTGCCATCATGGAGTGAGTCACTAACCGTTTCTTTCCCTGTTTGCATAGAAAACCTTAAGTTCCTTGGGGTCACCTTCCAGACTGACGGGAGGGGGAACCGGAGCTAGGAGCAGGCCCTCCGCCATGTCCAGAAGAAAATTGTGAGCTGGAGCGCATGGCCCCTTACAATGATGGGTAAGATCATGGTCCTGAAAGCAATAGTCCACTCCAGCCTACTCTACATTAGCCGAGTGTTTCCCCCAGACAGGGCCACTAGCAAAGTCATTGCTAGAATGGCCTTTCACTTTATCTTGGGGAGCAACATGGAGAGGCTGGGGAGGACAACACTGATGAAGGAGGAGGAGAAAGGGGGTAGGGGGGTCCCAGACATTACTAACATCATATTAGCACATAATATTACCACAGGATCACCCAGAGGGGGGGCGTCAGGCTCTGGTATGCTTGCCAGGTATTACGCCACTCCCTTCCTCAGGTCTATGGGTCTGTGTGGGCTGGACCTGACTGTGCCATATAGCTGGGATCGTATACATCTATGGAGCCCTGAGGGATTTTGCCTTCAGGGCGGGATTAGTCAGGGCCGAGCTGCCCTCATGGACATATAACGATACTACGTCCTTTTTAAGATCAAGAGAGACCATGACGCTCTCGAGAGGCAAACCAACCCTGAGCCCGCAAATTATCTGGAAAAATGTAAATCATAAAACACTAAGTAACAAACAAAAGGATATTTCATGGATGTCTGCTCATGTTGTCTCCCTACTAGGTCATTTATGTTTAGACTGCACCTAGCCCCTACAGAGAACTGCCCCCATGGATGCACTGACTCGGAACATGAACACCATCTGTTCTGGGAGTGCACTGTGGCAAGACGGGTCTGGGGCCTTGTTGTGTCCTCGGTCTCCCTTAACTGGTCATCGCTGAGATCCTCCCTGATGGCTGAGAGAGTCCTGTTCAGCCCCCCGGAGGGATGTAGGACCCTGGAGCTCCAGCGCCAGTGGAGGATCATAAACACTGTGAAGCAGGTCCTGTGGGAGACGAGGAACATCAAGGTCTACCAAAAACAAACGGTGGACCTGCTCACTTTCCGGAGGAGGATCCAGAACGTCCTTCAGGATGGCATTTTGGCAGACTTTGTAAAGGATGAGAGAGGGGCACGAGAGAAATGGAGAGTGAGCCACTGGAAAGAACTGGTTATATAGCTCACCCCACAGAGGAGGTGCGCTCTGGGTAGCCAAAACCCAGGCACAAAATCCTTCTTTTCTTTTTTCTTTTAAAACCTGTGTGTGTGTTTTTTTCTGTGCAGGCTTCCCTGACCAAAATGTTTTTTTTCTACTGGAGGTTTTTCTCTCTTAGTTTAAAGAACCCACATGTATCTGTCTGGTGACTATATGTAATGTTTTCTTTGAATAGGTTGTTTTATGCCCCTGTCCTTTTGTGTATATGAATGCCATTTTGTTTGTTTTCCTTTTAAAAAAAAAAATGTTTTTAAAGAAAAATGTTTTTAAATTGTCCAAAAAAAAAAATCCAACAAAAGATAAATTGGTTGTTGATTGAGAGGAAACCACAAAAACCTGCAGACACTATCCCCCCAGGACTGGAGTTTGAGATCCCAGTCCTAAATACTTCAGTCTTAAGTTTCACCTTGAGATTGCACTCCAATTCCCATCATGCAGTGTGACCGATGGAAATTTCTGCTGGTCAGTGGATGGTGGGGTCCAGGGGGTCACGGTGCTCTCTGGCAGTTGGGCACCCATTCATTGTTCATATGAGGCATGAGGCACTAATTCAGTGCAGTGATGAAGTGTGAGAGTATAGCACTACATTATCAGAATAGCACACTGCAAGGATTCATAACTCGCAGCATAACGGTTTGATTAACAGATTTTGTTTTGTGGGCCACTAAACCATGCTGTGCACTGATCAGATAATGCCATGTGACTCAGGGGTTCCCCAACCTACACCTCATGTGCCCCTAAAAGAACTATAGAATCCCCCTACATCAAGAAAACGGTTAATGTTTTTGGTCACAGGAGCAGGGAATTCAGTGATGGATAAAACCTTAGCCTCCACAGGACACACCTGTCCCTGACTTACCTGCTTATCTAGATAGGTAACAGTTGCCCTAGCAAAAAAGGACAGGGCTGAGCAAGACCTAGAAAAATGGTTCAGGAACATAGCCGAAGCTAAGAAGGCAAAATCTACATTCTGTTATAATAAGTTTGAAGACAAGTTTAATCATGGAACCACTTAAATGCATATTTTATTTGCACTAAATAGATAACTAGATGGCACTAATCTGTAAGACGAACTGCAACTGTTCTATTCTTTGGGCTAAGAGAGAAAGTATCATATTACTATTTTTCCAAAAGCAATTTTACATACTACAACTCATATACAAATCTCAAACTACACCAGTTGCATAATTTTTCAAAATACACTCTACACTTGTTGATCATTATTGATTATTGATCAGGTACAAAAGAACATTCTAAAATGTACAATTGTCTAAATATTTTTCTCGCACCTTTCAAGGTTTAGCATCTTTTTCTCCAAACGCTTAAGTCTAATTGTTTCTTCTTAGAATGAATTCTCATCATGGATACTTGTTTTAGCATTTTTAAAATACAAGTTGACTTAACTTAATCATCTCGGTGCCACATAAGACACAAATGCAAGTGTGGTTGCTGTGTCAGTGAGCTTCTCACTGAGCTGGCACTAAAAATAGATTAGTACAGAACTACTGTGCAATCATATGGATAAATAAACTTTACTGATCTTGCATATTTTTACATGTTAATGGAGCTTAAAGTAGATGTCAGTCTGCACAAATTCATTTTGTTAATAAGCCATGCTTTACCTTGGACAGAACATGAAGGCGTTGCAGTAATATCTTCTTCCAACATGCTGCAATCCCAGGGTACCACGGTAGGAACATCATCTTAATGCAAATGCTGCCTGTAAAAGCCTATGTCCAGTGAGTAATCAATTATCAGTCTTTTGCAGTAGACATAGGTAACCCACAGAGCCCACATCAATATATGAAAGGGTATCAGTGACATAGCTGTTGAAAACAGCTATGGAAACAACTCATCATTCAGTCTACACTGCCTCATATACAGTATAGTTCTAGTATTTACATTTTACATTTTACATTTTGCAGACGCTCTTATCCAGAGCGACTTACACAGTTTACATTTCTTTACATACAATCCATTTATACAGCTGGATATTTTACTGAAGCAATTCAGGTTAAGTACCTTGCTCAGGGTACAACAGCAGTGCCCCACCTGGGAATTGAACCTGCAACCTCTGAGTTACAAGCCCAGCTCCCTAACCATTACACTACACTGCTAGCGTATAGTGTGATATGTATATGATCAACGCTGTAATGCATTTACAAGATAATTGTTCTTCATTAATTAAACCTGGCCATTTAACGTTAGCCAAGTTAGCCACTTCTATTGGAGTTGAATAGATTGGTGATGGACATGCATAATTATATTAATGCATACTTAGTGGATGCTCTAGAATGCTCATAGCCAGCTAAACACCACAATTTCATAGCATTAGTTTAGCAACTCTTATAACATTTTCCCATTCTTAACAGACACATACTTTTAAAAACTAGCTAACGTAGCAATAAACAGCGCAATTTCATAGCATTAGTATAGCGAATGTTATAACATTCTAACATTTTCCTGTTCATAAAAGATACATACTTTTAAAAACCTTTTTTAAACCTTGCAAAATAGCCATGTTTTTTGTTCTATTAAAATAGTGTTTTTTCATTATACCAATTATAGCATTATTTGAATAGAACAAAAAACATTGCTATTTTTCAATGGCTTGTCCCAATATTTCAGGTGCACCTAAAAAAGGAATTCAGTTTAAAACAAGGTTATGATGGGAAAATGTTAAGATTCGCTAAACTAACGATTTAGTTTGTGGGTTTTTTTTCATTTCAGCAATTTTAGCATTAACTAAATAGTTTAGCAAATCTTATAACATTTTCCCGTTCATAAAAGACACATACTTTTAAAAAGTAGCTAGCATAGCAATAAACAACAAAAGTTTGTATTTTAATTATATAGTTGCTGGATGCTGCGATATCCAATTCGTTTCCTTTCGCAGGACAGAAACCATCCCGCTTCTCCTGAGGTAATTAGCAGAAAGGCCCACACCCTTTGGGTTTTCAGTGTCTAATTTGAAGACAATGAATATTTGTTTAAACATTCTGGGGTATCTTGTAATCTGTTCCAGAACACAGAGCATGCACTCTGGGCCTTTTCCACCCCCATTAGCCTTGGGAAAACCCTTCCGCAGTGCTTTGCAGATCAATTACAAACCACAATAATTATAAGCGCCGGATGCTGCGCTATGGATAGAACTATGCTACCTGACACATACCCTTTTTTAAATAACCAATTCATTTTGTTTTGCAGGACCACACAGAAACATTGTATCTCAATTATATATTCGCTAGATGCTGAGATATCCAATTAATTTAGCTTCGCTGGACAGAACACGGAACCATTATATCTGCATTAATAACGGAAAGATAGTTATCAAAGATCAAAAGTATAGATTAAATGTAATCAAAGGGGATACAGGTCAAAGGTCACCATCCATCAAATCCATCAAGTAGCTTCCGCCGGATAATTATCTCTAATGTACCTACTCTTCACATTTCTTCTCAGAATGATACAAATAAAATCAATCTTGACAAGCATGACATGTTAAACAAATAATATAATTTCAACATGATATTGAGTTCAGGTAGTCCAATCCATTAATCCAATTAGATCCAGTTTGTGGTGTCACTCTACAGATGAGGTCAATTTGTCCATACAGGTTATCTTCCCAAAAGTCATTCTGAATAGGTAATTGAGTGCACAGTCAATTGTACACTGTAATGTCATCTCCTCTGATTAGTTTCCAGGGCTGTGAAATGAGTAAATCCTTACAAACTCTGAATGATGAACAGAGTAGCAGGGATTTTCCCTTGCTTTTTCCATTACTATATTTATTACATGCAAGATTAACATTTTTATAACCTTTTATAATGGCACAGCTTGGAGGTGGCTGTGTATTCAGGTGTGAAATTAACGTTTAATGTTGAACGATTGAAAATATATCAGGAAAACAACACCGGGTCTCTCAGATTGCAATAATGTCTGTTGATGATAGACAATGTTTTATACCCACTATTTTGTATGCATGTAATTGCCCCAGCAGAATAAGTAATAAAGTGAGTGAATGCACATTTAAAATTGTACAATACATTCAATGAAGACTTTTTTTTTGCGTTTATCTCAAATGAGGAATTTGAAAAAAGCATATTTTGTTCGTCAAAAGTTCAGCAAACCAGCCAAAAAATAAAAAATAAAAAACTCTCAGCTGCTGTGCCAGAGGGGCTTTGCTAATCATAAAATATTAATTACATACAAAAGGAATGCACAAAGAAAATAATAGTATCTTTGATTAAAGTTTGCCCATTTGTTTCCATGATGATTGTAAAATAGGCATAGTATTTTCAGCCTCAGAGGTTCTTTTCCAGTTTTCAGAAAATGAACAAAGTTGGATGAATCCCTGTGAAGTGTTCTGTTAAACAACAAACTCAACATAAAGAATAGAGCAAACAAGTGAAAGTGAACATTTATTTTCATTTAGTGAAAAAAAACGAACCGTTGTTTTAGCCTTCTTGGACTATTTTGAACAATGTGACTGTACTTAAGTTGTAAGGTATGGGAAGGGTCACCTGGTTAAATGAGCACAACTTCTGCCTGTTATCCATGCTGTACTGTCACAGGTAATTGTTTTGAGACTGTTAATAGCCCTTTTAATCAGAGCATTCTGACAAGATGATAGTCTAAAATCACTACCAAAACAGCTATTAAGCAACTATTATCATTAGGGAATGTTTTCACACTAAGTTAGTGTCATGCTATCATGGGTAACACATTTTCAGGCGATCACAGAGGCATCGGAATCATATCACTCCTACTGGTGACAAAATGTATAGCCTTGCATTGGAGCCTAAGTAGTCTGGTTGCTCTCGGATATAAACTGTTATACTGTATGTAGAGGAAACTGTATCCTTAAAAGATACATTTCAACAGTGATTGAATTAGTTACTGTTTCAGGGTTAAACAAGCTGACCTGACACCGATTCTCCCAGCACTACGTTTGAAACTCTTTGGGAAACCACAGGTTATTTCAGTATAACTTCAGTCTGCCCTTTCTGCAATATGCCAGTGGCAATTGCTTTTTATTCCGATGCATTTGCTTTGGAGTTATAAGCCTACAGCTAACTAAATTCTTAGCTGTGCACTTCATCATGTTCCTACGAGAAATCTGTATCAGAATGGATTATGTGCAGTGTAGATTTCAGTTTATAGAAAGTTATGTAAACACCTGTCAGCACGCTTTGAAATGTTTTTTTCTGGTCCAAGGCCCTCCTTAATCCTATTTACATTTCTATGAGATCCTTTTAATGTGAATTAAATATTGAATAAAGCTTTGAATGCATGTTTTAATTACTAAATATCAATCCAAAATATTTGTGTCATTATGAGACACCCAATTAGTTACAATGCATCAATCGTGATGCTTTGTCATAACCCACATTTAACCGGATGGTAATATTTGCAGTGGTGTAGTCACTGAGAAAATGAAAGGCATCCTCTCACATCTCGCCCATATAAACCCTCTGTGGCCCCTTCCCTGTTGTACAGACGGGCACATGGATTCATCAGCCAATGACGTTCATCGTGTCAGGCAGTGCGGGACACATGAAGAGGCATCCCAGCTGATATCGCAAGCCCTTTTATGAACGCCATAACGGCATGTTGTGTTGTTTTTTAAAAATATGATTGAACCTCCAGCCTGCCATTGGTCACGTAAAGATCGGTACAGTAAATGCAATGACTTTACCTTTCACTGTGACCTTTGCTGAAGGAAGAAAGCATGGCCATTTAAGCAATATGTGATGAACGGTATCATTTAGGCTTCTGGGTAGTACATATTCCTTAGGAGGCAAAAATGCTAGTTCCGTTCTAATCTTATGCTTGTTCAGAGTAAATCAATAGCGCCATTATGAATTTCTGTCACTAAATCAGCCCCTGCCACTGTATATTAGGTTTGCGCAAGAAAATAAAATAGTTCTGTTCCACTGGGTTACAGGTGTGTCGTTTGTTCAATCATCATGCCTGATTCAATTTTGATTAAATTAATTTGGTGAATCCTTTTGGGTGGGTGCATGTGCGTATTGTTATATTCAAGGCTATGTGTCTTCATTCTCAAACTAGAACAAAAATATTATGTTGAATGAATAAATATTTGTACATCTTTCATAGACTATAACAGGGAAAATAATTTACTTTATGCAGGTTCATATACACTACCGGTCAAAAGTTTTAGAACACCCCCATTTCCCAGTTTTTACTGAAATTTAAGCAGTTCAAGTCCAGTGAGTAACCTGAAGTGGTACAAAGGTAAGCGGTAAACTGCCAGAGGTAAAAAAATAAAGTTTAGGTTTCCCTTCCCTTCCCTCACCTTTCTTAAAGCATTAAGTTTTGCAGTGAAGAATTGCTGCTGTTTTTGATACTCCTTCAAGATTTGATTTCCACAATCCATTATGCCAGCAAAGTTGGTGGCAGCCAGCAATTCACATTATCCTAAACCTTAACATTGCCTTTGAAACTGTCTGCAACTCCCACGCTGTAGTAATGTGACAGTATAATTTGCATGCAAGGATTCATGTGTTGTTCACTGCACGTTAATGTGCCATAAAGAATATGGCAACAATAAATTTACACTGTTGCAGTAATCATTTAGATGCTAAAAACTAGCATCCAATGGATTTTTTGGGGGGATACACGGATGCTAAACTGAACCATTGATGGATAACCCCAGTGGTGTTACAAATAATCACGTTATCAAGATATGTTTTCAAGATAATTACGTGTAAAGAAATGAAGTTAAGTTTCAAATGAAGTCACTATCAATTAAAATAGTTTGTTGATCATTTGTTATTTCTTCTGGGGAAATATAGGAACCAAAGATTTCCTTTTTTTGTTTGTTTCTTCAATTGTAATAGCTATCAGTATTTACATAAATAAATAAATACACATACATTGGAACAAAGATGATTTTAAAGAAAGCGACATTTGCATAACATCATAGTAACATTTTGCATAATTGCAGCAGATAGATAAGCTGGATGGGTAATGTTCACTTATATATTTGTGGCGCGTCTGCTCTAGTTAAGTTCACCAAAGGAAAATTGTGTCTTTGCGAGCACTGCCATGAATCCAAAGAAAATGTTGATGCCCTTGCACGCAGCCCACATCATGCTCACTTTCATTTTATTGGAGTCTCATTTTATTTATGCTAAAACTTCTATTTGAAATTGCTAATAATTGCTCAAGCACAACCGAGGGAGAAATTGGCAGAACATGTAATAACATGGAATTGGATACACAGAAAGGGAGACATGCCATAAAACAATTACATTTAGATGCTTCAACTCTTCCTTTATGGGAAAGGAAAACAAAGCATTCAATGGGAGCGCCAGGGGCATTATGTAGCCAATTATTTCGAGGGGGCACCAAAAATAAATTGGTATTGATAGCTATCTCGCTAAAGTTAGTGATGGTTTAGAGTTCTCCACTTTATTTAAATGAATTTTATGAATGCACCGTTATCCGGTTAGAACGTCAATAACGTGAAAGAAAGTAAGTTAGCCAAATGTAATTTTGAGGATAGTCTAACTGGAGACTTGATACTTGGGCATGGTAATTAGCTAGCTATTCACTGGTCAACATGATTTTTCTTGCATGGGGTTTTTCAACGGATTCTAGCGAACTGGGTGCTGAATCCAAATCTGGATGCAAAAATGTTTACAATGAAAGGTACCTACTTCAATTACAATATTTAATTGAAAAACTTAGATTAGGCAGAGTCTTAACAGCAGATTAGGTAGATTCTTCACAGCTGCAAATCACAAAAAACATAAACTTATGTAAAATATGTTTTTATGAATTAAAACATTTGTAAAATTATTTTAAGGCCCTAAATGAAGTAGTTTTGGTGAGAATAATCAAGCTTTTGCTGTTTTATCCCCACCAAGATTGCCAGACTGGATGGTCAACCTTTGTAAAATCCATGAATATGGAGGATAGATAGCACAAAAACTTGAAGTGATAGAGCAAATCTGATTTGGATTCAGCAGCCCAAAATGAGCCAAAACCAGTTTCCAAAGTCCATGCAAGAAAGAAAAACTTTTTTTTTGTAGACCAGTGTTATCTGTCATGTATTTGGAACAAGCTAGCTAGCCAATTTATTATTATTATTATTATTATTATTATTTACTACAGGTAACTCCCAAAATAAAGGAAACACTTGAGTAAATGAGGGATATTGGTGGCTCTGGTATGGTGTGGGGTATATGTTCCTGGCATGGTTTAGGTCCGAGTGTATGCAGGTGTTGCAACCAATGCACTACACCAGGTTATTTCACCAAATAGCTCACTTCTTCAACCAAGGAGGGGAGCCAATTGTTAGTTCCTCTCATTGGTTGAAGAAGTGAGCCAGTTAGTGAAATAAAGTGCTACAAATACAAATTGACAAAATTTAGATGGCACATGCTCCCTTACTTTGAAAGGGCATGACGCCACTGGGAAGCACCCATGCTGTTAACAACTGAACAAAATATTCAGTTTATACAGTATGCATAGTACGTTAGTTGCTTTGGTTTTTAAGGTAGTTTATTTACACTCATATGAACAACTAAATTGTGTTTTATTTTACTTGGGGTGAGAGTTTGGTAATACACAACTGCAGGAAATCCATAAAATGAGACCTCTGGTTTTTCCACTGAGTCTGTCTCCAGGTGGAAACACAGAGGTAATTGTGACACATGCCTTTAAAGAGGACGGGGGATGTATTGATGGTCAGTTGCAAATGCAAGCATTTCTGCCCTTTCGTTTCAGTTCTTGATGTTATATTCACAACCTTTTTCACATTAAAGACGGAAAGGCCGTGCGGTCTTGTGTTCAAAGTCGGGAACATCTGTTTTGTGTGGTTTGTTTTATGCAGTGATAACTTCTTTTGTCTAGACATGGCCTTTCATGGTCGAGTTTGCCATTTTCCTTTGTTGTGTGCGAGTGCAGCCCTGTTTTGAATTGTCATCGGGCCTCGAGATGTTATCATTTCGCAAGGATCCATCTCGTGTCCAATCAAGGAAGCACGAGGCCCGCAAATGAATTAATCTTCAGTTCAGACCTGAGTTTATTTATTTTTCATAGGGGTTCCCTCTCATAGATTTTTTATTTCCCCCCTCCGAGGACCAGTTTGCACAGGTTTAATATAAGCTAAACAATTAGATCAGACTCTGGTCAAAATATGTAGTCGCAGACGTATAAACTTGCTGGCACCGTTGCGAGATCTGTCTCCTGATAGCACTGTACTTTCCAATGAGACACCATGGTGCTTTCCGATGAGCGACGGAGAAATAAAACGTGCATTTTTGAGCATTTCAGTGCTAGTAATAGATCTCAATTACTCTAAATTGGTTTGGGAGGAGGGGGGAACACTGGAGAGAGGAGGATGTATCATTAACAGCCTGCTCTGGTGTTGGGAAATTTGACCGGGGCTCTGCGCTACAAATCAAACCCCAGACCACGCGGGAACATCCCAAATCATCATTACCGCGGTAGATCTGGGTGAGGGTCACCAGAGCACCACTGCGGTTCCAGGCCCCAGCATTCCCTTTTATACAACTCTGTTGCCGCTCGCCTCTCTCTAGGTCATCCGTTACACAACACTTGGCAGCGACTCAGTAATTATAATCTCATCAGTGCTTCTCCGATGATCTTAGAGCAGTTATTCAAGAAGCGCCCATTACTGTTTGCTCTTGGTGTAAATATGACGCCGGCATCAATCACCGCCCCGCGTCAGCGGTATGAACGGCCGACCTGGAGCACCCTGGCACGTCTGAGACGCTGCGAGTAATATAATTTATCACCTCCGCTCAGATACGGTCGGGGACGCGGGGCCCTCTCCACCGCAGACAGATTTGTCCGCCCAGCTGTGTACAAAGCAGCCGGCCCGGGGGATGCTGCCGCCCGGCCGCATTAATAGCATTTAAAAGCGACGTAGAGCGAGAGAGGTGGAAGAAAGGAGGGAAGAGAGTCGCATTTCTTCTCTGCCACAGACAGAGGACAGGGCCTGGAGGCCTGCAGTTTAGTTGAAGGATATCTTCCAGAATTACCCAGTGCTCCTGACCAACCCCCACTCAGAATTTCACGGCTGAGTTGGTGTTTCCCCGGTGACCCGTGTGGCCCTTTGACTCTCGCAGGTCTTCCAAGTGATCACATGCCTCCAGTCGAGGCCAACTCTGATGTCAGGGGAGGTTTCTCACTGGACAGCCAAGGGAACACAGATGCAATACCCCACTGATCATGAAAGCCAAGTCCAGTCTCCTGGCCTGCAGGATCGATTAGGAGTCTTGGATTTGGAGGGTCAAACATTTGACTAGCGGCGGCCAAACACAGCCTCGCCGCATTAGAGTAGGCTTATCAGGGCGGAATGCACGATGGGCTTATTTCTAGATGCGCCGTGACACGCTCTGCTAATTAAGCTTTTCAATTAAACAATGAATTGGATTGTTGGTTTATTATTATTTGGGGGTTTAGACAAATAGCAAGGGAGGGAAAAAGTTCATTTCCTGATTGTTCCCGCTATTCCACTGAGCGTCGTCCTTTCCGGAATCTATCTGCCTCCAGCTTCAAATCCAACGGCAGCATCCTTTTCTTGGCATTTATTAATCCATCGCCCCTACAGTAATAAGCACACGTGTGACCTTTTGTTAAAGATAAGCAGGGACTTGCTGGAAACAATTTGAAGTTATGGATTTGGATAGGGAAGACAATTCCCTCGTAATTGAAAAAAAAATATAACTTTTTCGCTGTATCACAAAATATACACTAATTCACATTTTTGGGATACCGTATTTTGTAAGGGTTCTTGTTTGCTAGGTGATAAGGGATCGAAGGATCGATGCTGGTGCTGAAGAGAGGTGCTGGGAGCATCAGGGTTTTTTTTTCTTTATCACAAAACAACATAAATGAGCCATAATTGCAAAAAAGAACCAAAGGGCAGTCTGGCATTTTGTGGTAGACGTCTGGGATTCTCACAAATGAAACTCTCAAATATCACAGGAACTCTACTCCTAATGCTATGAAATCCCTTGTGGATATTCTGGCACATCACAAATCTATGGACTACAAGGAAGACAACAGCACTGATGATTACAACATACTGTAGAAAAACATACGGGGGCTAAATCACTCTGAGCTTAATGCTTATTTTACCGTTCTGAAAATGTCCCTACTCACATCCAGCTCTATTTTGTTAGTCACTTTATGTTCTGCAGAAATAACATCAAATTATTATCAAATGGATTTTGAATTCAAGTAGAGTGCAAACAAACAGGGTCGGCCAAATGCAAACAAATGCAGACGTTCTTACTTTCTCCAATACAACCTTAGGCCAGCAATATTGAAACAATATTAACCCTGGTCGCACCTAATTCACACTAACAATACATATGCTGTATTCTTTTTTAATGAATACTCTTCTGTCCGTCTTCCTGTAAAATATTGTAGCTAATAACACTTCAAGCATATTTGTATTCCCTTTGTGCCAAGTTAAATGTGTCCTCTCGCTGCAAACTTTTTGTCATTGTCAGCTAATAACATACTTCAAGTCTGTAGGGTCCAACCTGAGTGCCTTGGGAGCCCTTTCTTAAAATAAGATGTTTGACTGAAGTATGGACAATAGCTGAAATGCACAACAGCAAGGCATGTTGCCTGGTTCATTTGCATGACCGTTTGTCTAAACAGCCGTGGTAGTTATGGGGAGGACTTAGGGCAGGGGTTCCTCAAATCATGGTCCTCGTGGGCTGAGCGCTGCCCTTCCTTTAACTGGGAGTCAGGTGTTCAATTAATCACCTGAGAGAAAGGAAAACCAGGACCGAATTTGGATTCGTGGGCCAAATTCAAGGAACCCTCGATCCGGTTTGACAGAGAATGGCTGTACTCCCTTTGTGCTTTAAATTGACAATATTTGCAGCAGGGTTTTCCATAACACAGGTAAACGGGACTGAGACCGGCAAGCTGGTGCTGCACACAGATGGATGTTTGATGGAATGATGGATGATCTAAATGGATGATGGGACCTTGCAGAAAGCAGGAAAGGAAGCATGCTCACAGCCTGGGAGGTGGGAGAGTTGACGGATGTAGCTGGGAAAAAAATTGGGGGAGAACGGTCTCGCTCTGCACCGGTGAGCCATGTAAATTGCATCTACTTCGACCCAGGCGACTGGGAGCCGGGGCGATTACGTGGCCAATAGAGCTGTAGGAGATAATAAGGTGAGACTGACAGACAAATAACTTTCAGCTTGTTGGGATGCAGGGTTCAGAGTCCAGGGTATCCTGTCTGCAAGCTGGGGGGGGCTCTTCCAAAGCTCCTCTAATTTGTATTTGTCTCACTTGTCATTTAAAGAGATGGCTCTATACAGAGATAATTCTGTCTGTAAAAAGGACACGCTCAAAATTTGTTGAGAAGTTTACTTCCAGCACAAAATATATATACAGTGCCTTGCAAAAGTACTCAGATCCTTGGACAGTTTTCAAATGTTGCTAGACATGATACATTCACATTTTATTTTCCATTTAATATTTTTATTAAACTCCCATGCTCAAACTGATTTTTTATATATTAGTTATGTCAGAAAATATTTTAAGGAAATAAACTGAAATATGCTGCTTGCATAAGTAATCAGACCCCTCGCATTAATGTTTAGTTGAGGCACCTTTTGTTGCAATAACAGCTTTGTGTCTTTTTGGATATGTTTCTACCAACTTGTACACAGGTTGGAGGTGATTTTCACTCATTCCTCAGAGCAGAATTGCTACAGCTCTCTCAAGTTGCTTGGACTGCAATTTTCAAGTTGTGCCACAGATTCTCCATGGGGTTCAGGTCTGGACTTTGACTGGGCCACTCAAGGACATTCACCTTTTTATTCTTGAGCCATGCCAATGTAGCTTTGGATCATTGTTCAGAATCTTTTCCCCAGCTTCAGTTTTTTGGGAGACTGAACATGACCATTTCCCAATTCTTAGCTGGATCGCTCACACACTTTCTAACAAACTACAGGTGGGCTTTTAGATGTTTTGTTTTAAGTAATGGCTGTTTCTTGCCACCCTGCCATACAGGGCAGTATTATGCAGTGCTCTTGATATTTTTGACTGATGCACTATTACTCCATTCTCAGCCACTCAACTCTGTAGCTGTTTTAGAGTCATTATTGGCCTCACAGTGGCTTCCCTCACAAGTCTCCTCCTTGTTTGGTCACTGAGTTTGGAGGGACAGCCTTTTCTAGGCACAGCCTGGGTGGTATGATGCAGCTTCCTCTTCTTGATTATTGAGCCAACAGTGATCACTGGGATATTCAAAACCTTAGATATGTTAGTGTATCATTCTCCTAATCTGTGCCTTTTGATAACGATATCCCTGGCTTCCTGATAAAGCTCTTCGGTCTCCATTTTTGTGTCTTTCCTTCAAATTCACTACCCGACCAATGATCCTCACAAAGACAGGTGTTTTTAATCCTGAAATCATGACAGTCACATTGTGTGGCTCGTTAAGGTAATGTTTTGCAATTGCATTAACTCACGGCTGCCAGGGCACAGGGTTTGAATACTTTTGCAATCAAAATTTTTATTTAATGTTAAGTATCTATACATTTTTTTCACTTTTTTTGTTTTACACAAATGTGAGCAGTAGGTTCTATTCATTATGTGTTATGAATTAAAGCAACAAAAAGTGAAAATTGTGCAAGGTCTGAGTACCTTTGCAAGGCACTGTATATAAAACAACTCTTTAGCTTCCTACCATTCATGGTTTAAAGGAAAATGCCTGCATGTGGAACTTCGCTCTTAAATCTTCAAGTGTGTTTTATGCCTACGGTGATGCTTAATGTTGGATTGATTGTGGGGTCTCCCGTGCGACTAAAGTCGGCGATTTCAGCGAACGCCTGTTTTAATAGGCTCCACACGTCTTGACGCACTTAAAGGGAAACATCTGATAAAAAACGCATAAATAAATGAGATAAGCATGAAAACAGGCAACGCAGTGGGCCCTGTAATTCATGACCCTTAGTTCCCGGAGCAGTTGAGAAGTACGGCTGACTGCATAAGTCATGTCTCCCCGTTCACTGTGAAATTGTGTTCGGGGCCCCAGGCTGGCCTCGTCTCCCGGGGCCTGACATCAAGGATTTCCCTTTTTAGCCCACATAATGAATGACTTTGGGATATTAACTCTCCTCATGACCAAAATTTGCAAATTGGGCTTAATAATTTCAGTGTGTGACAATAGCAAAGAGAGTAAAGTGGGAAAGAAAATCTTCAGTGCACAGGATGACGTATAACAACAAAAAGAAATACGGTGCTCGCTGTTTAGCCTGGGCTGTTGTCAGCATTGGTTGTTTTCAATTTCCGTCAAAGGACGTATTTAGCCATTTCGATGTTGGTAGGACAGATAAGCATGTTTCCACTGTACATTAAAGAGCAGGTTTTTTCATTACTTTTAAAATGCTGATTGACTTGGGGCTTTTCGATCGATGTTGCTGGGCTTCTCTCATTTTTCTTGTTCATTTATTCAATGCACAAAACATCAAAGGAGTTTATCAATTACACATTAAAAGATGTGGAGGAGCCAGAAAGCAATACTGTGGTATTTTCTATATAAAATGCATACACAAGATAATCCTCTGCATAATAATTGCTAAAGTTATTACTGAGAACAAGCTAATGTTTCATTTGAGTCAGGTGGGAAGGGGGAAGTCATTTGATATTTGACTGCTAGATGGCCGATGATGCAATAAAATTGACCCACTAATAAGTATCAAGTACACCTCTAAGCATAGTAGCCAAATATAAAAAGACAGTGTGCGACAAAGCTGGCCCTTGCTCTGCACACCATATATATATTTTTAAATGTTAAAAAAGAGATATGATGTTAAAAAAACTATATTTATTTATAACAAAGAAAAGTCTTCTCAAAATACCAGGACTCAAACAAGTCTTTACTCTGCTACACAAAATGAAGTCCCCAGTCTCTCCCACACACCTGATTTGAACCCCTGGTTAATTAAATCACAATCAGGTGTGTGATTGGCTTCACTCCTATCAGCCTGTTACACAGATGCAACAATGACAAAGACAATGAAACAGAATTGAAACAATGAAACAGAAACGGAATATGCTAGCCGATACAGAATTGGTTGTAAATTGAAGACATTTGAGCATTTAAGGCACATTTAAAGATAGTTACAAATGCTACAAATGAAAATAAGTTCAATTTCGTGAAGATGTGGCCACCGTCTTCACACAGTGTTTTGCCAGTCATGCTCTTGAAATTCCTTTAAAACGTGGAAATTCAACAGGCTGACAACCCAACAAGGTAGCACATTATTAACAGGCTGTAGCATCATTCAGCGAGGCAAGACTTCAGTTGGCAGGTTCTTCCCTCATCGCCATGACAGAGGGACAGCTCTGTCCGATCGGGAGCTTGAATTCTCCCTCGCTATCTGTGCATAATGCATAGTCCTGGTCCCAACCACCGCTCCAGTCAGATGGACTGCAGATTGAAAAGACACAGTGGCTGGACAGTCTGCACTCTGCCGATATGGTGGAGAACGTTACAGCTATGGGAAGCATTTACAAATATTATTGGATTAAATTAGATATGACATGTCAGAAATGCACACTTATTTGTACTCATTGATTCATTACCATTTTTACTTTCAAAATGGCATACATCTCACACTAAAATAGTTGTCTATTTCTGAGATGGGAACTTGTTTACAGGGCTTGTGGCTGTTTGCAGCTCCTCTGGAATCATAATTAGCCTTTTTCGGAACGGTTGCATTTTAGCTGAGACTCGTAAATATCAGATGGCGTGCAATTGCATGCATCCATTGCAGCTGTAAACTGTAAACGTTCAAGGGAACAGAGAAGCAAGCTACTATGTGCATGAGCTTGATTGAGCAACTCAGCCATAGACCATGCAGTAAGATTAAAAGCTCGCTTTATCTTTGTTTTCATTTGATCACAGTGTTCTGCTCATTATGTCGAATGCACGTCTTGTAACCAAATGTGAACACAGTGTGGTTTCAAGCCTACGGCTATGTTTTTTAATACTTGCTTTCAGAATTAGTCAGTTGCACTTGTTGATGCCGGTTTTGAGGTCAGTTCCCATCATTTCATGTTCCGCATATTGCATACTGTAGACTTTCTCAACGACAGGGGAGCCACCTGGACTTTATATTACACAAGTGAAGTGAGGGCCCGGGGAACCAAATGTCTGGTGAAATGCTGTAAGCTCTTCAAGCCCGTGCACATAAGGCATGCATTCCAATTAAATCCGCTCTGAGATGCTTTTTTTTTTTTTTTTTTACAGAAAACGGACCACAGACACGTCAAAGAGGACTCAGAAGACAGAAAGCAGGGAGCGAGTAGTGGGCAGGGACAGGAAGTAGAGCACAGCAACTGACGCATAAGAGTGACTCACGGGACAGTGGACTCATTCCACACCGAAATGGTCAAAACAAAAAAATTGTCAAAATCTAAATGAAAAGGGCATAACTTTTTCCCATAATGAAAAGCGTAATATTTTCTTTAGGAATATAAATCTGCATTTTGTATGTTGTGTGTGTTGTGTGTGTGTGTGTGTGTGTGTGTGTGTGTGCGCGCGTGTGCATGCGTGTGTGTGTTTGTGCATATCTGAGGCATTTTTCAAAGCTTTGGCACCCTTCCCTGCGGCATTTGCTTAACTTTTCCCAAGCGGTTGGGAATATGCGCTAGAGAGCCATTCGGAATAAATTAATTTTCATTAACTCGACAGTTATTCTGACCGACCCAGATCGTGAAGTTTGCTCAGGGAGAGAAATCCTTGAGCCATTGCGGCCTATAATGGGTCGCATATTTCGAGCCTTCCTCTAAATTATTTCAATATTCCCCCATTAAAATGATGAAAAATGATGTCTGTTTCAATGAGCCTGTGTACCGCTGACGGCGGTGTGGCGATTGGGAAGTGGAGCCTGTGCAGAACCTGCAGGAAACGGAGCAATGGCATGTCTGGGCATTTCACCTCAGGTGATTAATTATACCACGCGCTCTGCCGTTCCCTCACCTTTCGCAATTATTCAGCCACCCCCGCCCCCACCCGCACCCCCCCTTTCCACTCCATGCTGGAACACTTACTTCGTCTCCTCTGTTGTGTGGCCCGGGATCGAAGGTATATTTAGAAACCGCAAACTTTGAGAAAGGATGTCTGTCCACTGGGAGTATGCAAGCTATATTTAACATGTTAAATTATTTGACGCTAGCCCCCGCTTACTGTTTTCTCTGTGGATCTGCGCTGACAAGCGCAGGCGTCAGAATAACATTTTGCACGTGCCCACCATGTTGAGAAAACCGCGCGCGCAACAGTGACATAAATAAAGTTCAATAAATGCCTTCTGAAAGTCAAAAAAGTGAGGTTTGACCCAAAGAGCGTGTCCAAGCATCACTGTTCTGACAAACATAACTTTGTTTTACACCAAAAAGGGGCTTTACAATGGACAATAAAAGGCATAGAAACCAAGATAAATGTTATGGAGAACACAAATACACTACAACAAATAATGTTGTGTTGCTACAACAATACATTTTTTGGTTGCGTTAAATATATTCCTTATTTCGTAATGTGGTTGCTGTCTGAGCTGTTGCCCTCAGATCAATACAGAATGTGCGACTGAGACACCACAAATCAAACATTTTTGTTTGTTTAGTTTAAGTGCACAAAGCTAGCGGGGACCATCTATCCACTGCTGTGCAGCTTTGGTAACGAACGTGAATTTGAGCAGCACAAGATTTTTGGGCCTCTTGAATCACATTTTCTGCTGAAAGGTGGCAACATTCTTTCGTAAGGCCTGCCTGTCTGAGATCGTGAGACGTGTCACATGCAGTGTGCCGGGGGTTTCTGAGTCTGCAAATACACGGGTCCTTTTTATATTTCCTTACAGTATTTTACTATACTCTCTTCCTCTAGATACTTCAGCCCCACCAGAAAGAGATGGAACTTCAGTCGTGGAAGTGGGGCAGCAACAGCACACTGCTCCAAACCATAGATGTCCGATTCTGTCAACATTTGTCATAGTGACAAAAAATGTTGATTGAATTCTGCCCTTAATTTGAAAACTTGCAAGGTAAAGCCATGTATAGATAAAGCCCTGCTTTTTCCAGCCTACTCTCGCCTGTGTGAAACAGCGTTGGTCTCGCTTGCAATAATATTTTCACGTTTTCATATTTTTTATATTTTCACGCCCAACAGTTTTTGTGGTGATCTGTATTTTATTTACTTCTTTCAAAATTCCAGATAATACAGCCACAACAAATACAAACTTTCATTACATGTGAATAAATACATAAATAAATAAAAACTGAAATGAAAAAAACTCATGCATATTGTTTGATGCTTTGATATTAAACAAACACATTGAATTAGGTTATTGGCCTATTTAAGCAGACATCTCTCAACTAAGCATAAAGTAACTACTTCAAAGCCTGATTCCAGGTTTGTTTTTTGAAGAAAAAAACATTTACATATGTATTTTGTTTTAGACTTTATATGTTTTTTTTCGCCATTTTGGTAATAAGGGTAATAATTTTGGAAGTATTTGGTAATACGTCCAATAACTTATATGGTGAACAGGACTGTTTATAATTTTACAAGTAGACAAGGTGGTCTAATATCTGTGTAAACAGGTAGTATATGAATGATACTGTTTTAGCGCATGCTAAATAACAACAAAAGACGGTTTGCTGTAACTTTCGGCATCCAGCTTGGTCTGATGGACGGTGGCGGCCTCTCCTAGGAGCAGTGGCTAGGACCACAGGCTGGTCCAAAGCTTGATGGGCGGGCTTAAGACGGTCCACCGTGATACGCTCGGGCTTGCCGCCGACATCCACGATGAAGGTCTTGTCCCCTGTCTCCATGACCCGGAAGGGGCCGTCATACGGGGGTTTCAACGGGCTCCGGTGGGCGTTGTGACGAATAAATACATACTGAGCCGTTGACAGGTCAGTTGGGATCCAGGCCCGTGGCAGCCCATGTTGCGAGGTGGGAACCGGCTTGAAAGCGTTGGCCTTGTTAAGGAGAGCTGGGCGTTGGCTAGAGACAACCCAAGGGGTCGTGGGTTCGGGGATGAAGTCTCCAGGGACCCGCAGTGCCTGGCCAAACACCAGTTCAGCCGATGAGGACTGCAAATCTTCCTTCGGGGCAGTACGCAGTCCCAGCAGTACCCACGGAAGACGGTCCGTCCAGCTGTCGTCTTTCAGGCTGGCCCTCAGTGCGGCCTTCATGGATCTATGGAAACGCTCACAGAGTCCGTTGGCTTGTGGGTGAAACGCCGTGGTATGGTGCAGCCGTACCCCTAGTGCTCGGGCCACCTCCGCCCACAACTCCGATGTAAACTGGGAACCGCGGTCAGATGACAAATCTGAGGGTGTGCCAAAACGGGAAACCCAGGTATCAATGAAAGCCCGCGCCACGTCCGCCGTTGTTGTGGAAGCCAAGGGCACAGCTTCCGGCCACCTCGTTGTCCTGTCCACCATAGTCAGCAGGTGGGTGAACCCACGGGAGGGAGGTAAGGGCCCGACGATGTCCACGTTAACATGGTCAAAACGGCGCTCCGGGACCTCAAAAACCGCCAATGGCGCTTTGACGTGGCGATGTATCTTGGCCCGCTGGCACTCCATGCACCCCGCAGCCCATTCCCGGACATCCTTCTTCAATCCGTGCCACACGTATTTTGAGGAGACAAGCCTCTGTGATGCCTTTTGCCCAGGGTGTGAGAGGCTGTGGACAGAGTCAAACACCCTCGCCTCCACTGTGCGGGTACTACTGGGCGTGGTTGTCCTGTTGAGACATCGCACAGTAGTGAGGCTCCAGCCCCATCCAGCTTGATGTCAGCCAACTTCAAACCGGATATAGCCGTTCTGTAGGCCTGCACCTCTGGGTCGGCTTGCTGGTCGGCTGCCATGCGCACAATGTCGATCCCCAGATGCACAGCATTAACAGAGGGCCTGGAAAGGCAATCAGCGACGGCGTTAGCTTTCCCCTCAATGTGCCTAATGTCTGTCGTAAACTCCGATATATAGGCCAAATTGCGCTGCTGTCGCGCAGACCACGGTTCTGCGGCTTTTGCCATGGCGAAAACTAAAGGCTTGTGGTCTACGTACGCTGGAAAGTCACGGCCCTCCAATGAAAACCGAAAGTGCCGGATGGCTAAGTAGAGGCCCAGCAACTCCCGATCAAAAGCACTGTATTTTTTTTCGTTAGGGCGGAGCTGCTTACTAAAGAAGGCCAGAGGGCGCCAGGTTCCTTTCACCAGCTGTTCTAGCACAGCCCGACAGCGTAGTCAGAGGCGTCAGTGGTGAGGGCTATCGGTGCATCCGGGACCGGGTGCGACAGCATGGTTGCTTCTGCCAGTACTTGCTTAGCGCTGTCAAAAGCTGCGGTCATTTCCTCCCCCCCAATCGACTTGAGCGTTCCCGGTCTTGCCTCTGAGTGCGCCGTACAGGGGACGCATGAGCGCAGCCGCGTGTGGGATAAACCGGTTGTAAAATTGACCATCCCCAGGAACTCCTGCAGGGCCCTGGTGGTCCGTGGGCGGGAAATTCCAATATTGTTGCCACTTTTGAGGGCAGTGGCACCGCACCGTCAGGTGCGATGCGATGACCCAGAAAATCTAAAGTGGACAATCCAAACTGGCACTTTGCCGGGTTTATTATCAGCCCGTGCTGACTGAGGCGGTCGAACAAGAATCGCAGGTGGGTCAGGTGCTGCTCCTGGAGACACTTGCGATCAAAATGTCATCCAAGTACACAAACAGGAAATCGAAATCCCTCAAGACTGAGTCCATCATCCTTTGGAAAGTCTGAGCGGCATTTTTCATCCTCAGGAATTCGAACAGGCCGAAGGGTGTTATAACGGCCGTCTTGGGGATGTCCTCTGCATTGACCGGCACCTGATGATATCCCCGGATAAGGTCCACCTTTGAGAAAACAGTCTTTCCAGCCAGCCGGGCTGAGAAATCCTGTACGTGGGGAACCGGGTAGCGGTCAGGGATGGTGGCGTCGTTGAGCCTGCGATAATCCCCACATGGGCGGCAACCACCGTCTGATTTGGGCACCATATGGAGAGGGGAGGCCCAGGGGCTGTTAGAGCGACGCACTATGCCCAGTTTCTCCATGTTGGCGAACTCTCCTTTAGCTGTTGCCAACTTAGCTGGGTTTAGTCGTCGAGAACGGGCGTGCACTGGAGGTCCAGACGTCGAAATGTGGTGAACGACTCCATGTTTAACCGCAGCTGTGGAAAACGTGGGCTTAACCAGGTCGGGAAACTCAGCCAACAGACGAGCGAACTCGCATGTGCTTGTGAGTGCACTGGACAGCGTGGTCGTAGGGAAACTGCTCCGCGTACAGGGTAAAGAATTAAAGTCCTTTGCGTCGACGAGCTGGACGGTTCCTGACGTCCACCAATAGCCCGTTGGTGCATAAAAATCGGCACCGAGCAGGGGCCTGTCCACATCTGCCAGCACAAACTCCCATGTGAAAAGGCGTCCGCTGAGACAAAGAGGAACCGTGCGTTTTCCAAATGTGCATATCCTACTACCATTGGCAGCCTCGAGTGTGGGGCCCACTTTTCCCAACTGTCTGTCCACCAGCGACACGGGCAGGACACTGACCTGTGCCCCAGTATCACACAGGAAACGTCGTCCTGTTAAAGTGTCCATTATGAACAGCAAACAGTTTGAAATTTTAGCGGCTACGGTGCTAACTATCTGTGCGCTGCTAACCCCGCTAAAACTGCATGGTGGGCGACACTTACTTGCCTCTGCCCCAAAGCGTGCATGGTAGTAACACATTCCGTGTGTATTCGGTCGGCGCGCGGTTGTGGCAGGCTGCGTGGTGTGCCGCTGTGCTGCATTCCTCATCACCGGGTTAATGGACATAGTGGCAGGCCCTGCTACTGTGCTTTTCATCGCTGCTGACTGGTATTCATCAGCAACATGAGCCAATTCTCTATAGTCCTTTAACGGTGTGTTGGCTAGTGCCGTGCGTACGTGTTCTGGCAATTGCTGCAAAACAGTTCTCTGAACAAAAACATGGTTTGTGCTCACCCAAAAGTGCCAACATGTGATCCATTAGCTCGATGGGCGCGCACGCCGAGACCGGGAAGCGAAAGCAAACGGCGAGCTCTCTCAGTCTCCGACAGTCCAAACGTTCTTAAAAGATAAGCCTTCAATGTAGCGTACTTATCTTGAGCTGGAGGACTTTCCAGTATGCTGATTGCTCGCGTTGCGGTGGAGCCATTGAGGGCTGCAACAACGTAATAATACTTGGTCGTGTCGGCGGAGATATCCCGTAAAGGCGAATTGAGCCTCTGCTTGGGCGAACCACACTGCTGCATGTTGTTCCCAAAATTCGGGCAGCTTCAGAGAAACAGCGTTCATCATTTTTGCTCAATTAGCTTCTTTTTTAGAACGTCGGGGTCACCAGTTTAGCGCATGCTAAATAACAACAAAAGACGGTTTGCTGTAACTTTCGGCATCCAGCCGGCTTTACTCATTTTCACCACTTCCTAGTTACAAAGGGCGCAGAGTGCTAACGTCATCCGCTGCGCCGTCATCTCTTCAACTTATCACCTCAAAACCCATGTGACTTATGTGTGTGAATTACGTATCTCTGTATCCCCTACACAGTACTGTTTTTACATTCTTCTTCTCCTATTGAATATGTTTGTCAATTTTGTCCATTTTTTTACAATTTTGTTAACTATCCAGTCCTATTGAGCTCAATAGCATGGTCAACACAAGGTATGAAATTAAGACCTAGGTCAATTCAAACAGCTATAACAAAAATAATAGCACCATGTTTTTTGGGGGTTTTCTTTTTTGCAATGACAGCAAATGCCATCTTCACTTGTTGGCCATTTCAAAAGAGCTATGCAGAGAGCAAGGTCACCGAAACTCTGCTGCATTGTGCCAGATCAGCAGTCTCAAAACTGACTCTCCTCACTATTACTCCACTGGCCAAAACTACGATTCACTGTGCGTGTTTCATAGTGCACCAGGATCCTGTCGGGACACATCGCATTTCGTGTGGTTTCCAGGAAATGCAAACAAGCGAAAACAACCCCTGCTCATGGACTAAACAAAATGTTTCACCTTTATTGCTAAACCTTTTCAAGCTTTAACGTGTCTCGTCTCTGTGCCCCAAGAATGTCATATTAGGCTGATTACTCACTGCTTCGAGGCTTTTGTGTCTTGTCTGGTGCAGTTAGGGTTGACATGGAAAGTATGAACGCATGGGACCAATGTCTACCACTAGAAACTCTTTAAAGCAACCCTTTATCACCTACCATCTTGCCCCGAAAGGCCAAAAGATAAGCCCCCAAAATTAGGCCATGTTGCTTTACTCTAAAATGCTGCCCCCCCCCCCCCACTTTCTCTTCTACCCTGCTAGATCAATAGCAGCACCCTGCATATTGTTTTCCATCTGTGAGATTTCATTCAGTCCCAGAGATTTTGCCTTGCCTAATTAAAGTGGAATGTCACAACATTACCTTCATTTTCAAAACCCAGAGGGCACTAAGGAAACAAGATCCATTTCCCCGATAATCTAAATTAGATCACATGCTCAAAGAGGCAGGCCAAACCGCTATCGTCTGGGGAGGGCGGAAAGAAAAAAAGAGAGAAAAAAAGAGCAGCAATGGTAAAAAGAGTAACATGAGAAACAAGCCCGTGTCCCTTGCCCCATCCATGAAGGAGAAGGGGGCATGCCCACCATTCTGAGTGTCAAAATCCTGTAATTAATGAGATTTAACCTTCTTTTTTTATTGGGCCGGCCAACACAGTGGGCAATTGTACAATTAATGATCGAAGTGTTCTCTCAAAGCTGGCCTGTAACAAAGGCTATATGTGCAGACTGCCATCTTCGGGAACAGAGCAAGGCCACAAAGAAAGGCAACGTTTTATGGGCCGTCAAGTCGTCGCCTGAGCAGAAAACGACATTCTTCACATGCTGCTAAGCTCACAATTCCCCGACGTGTCATGTGGACAGTTTCCCCTGCTGTGGCTGTGAGTCATATTCAGGCAGGATCATTCACTCCGAACGCCTTCAATGGACTCTCTTCCCGGAAAAGACGGCCGGGCGGAATCGTAATTACACAGCAACGCAGAAGAAGATGATCATAATTGTGTCCCGCATTGCGTGCCTCGCACACTCAGGCGCCAAGTCATCACGCGGCTGACGTCGAAATGACATTAGATAGCGTTAGACTCCCAACACTACGCAATGTGTTGGCCTGGATTCATTCAAAATCCATACAATGCAAGTAATTATTTTTATTTTTTTTTTTACTTCACAAAGATAGTTTGGCGAGTCCAGCAATCAACCAAATGAATCGTCCAAAGTGTGTTTGTGAAGAAAAAAGGCAACTTTTTTGTATTTAATTGCGAGTCAAAGTTAAGGACAAATGTTGATTGAATCCAGGCCTACGTAATACTAACTTCTGACAGTTCGAAATAATGGCAGTTAAAATTCTTCTTCCGTGTGTGCCTTGCTTCCTTCCCCGCAAGTGTGGGTCTCTTTGGAGTCATCGTTATCATGCTGCACCTCTCTTCCAGCATGCGTATTGGGTATCACTGTCTTTCACATGCAGCACTGGGAGCTTTACGTCTCAATAAAACGCCTTGGAGAAGCCTGCATGCTTTCTGTTTGAGGTCACAGCACAGACACGCAAACGGGGGTGCAGTACGCACCACAGCCTGTCATAAACCCCGGCATTCGATGATTAATTATGAGGGCTGTTCTTACCACAGGCTATTACTCAAACGGTTGGTGTCACCTCAACTTCTCTCTAATTATTATGTATTAATGTGCAGCGGGAGAAAAATAAAAACGCTTTACTAAGAAAAAAATATTGCTTCTCTATTTTACATAAAAAACTTTGAGAAACCGCCCCGTTTGTGCATTTTTGTGGGTTCATCCACTCCTCTTCATCTTGTTACCACAATCATTTTTGACACCCATTGGCTCTGGCATATTTTTTGTCACTCAAATTATGTCTTTTTTTATATTTTCATGAACTCAAGGAAGTTACAGTTTATTTCAATTTGCCCTCCCCACACCCCCACACAAATTTGCCACGCATCTCTACGAGGAAAGCTAATTCTCCGAGGGCAGCAAACTCCACTTCCTTCAAGACGGAATTCGCCCACCCATGTTCTGGAGTCACCCTTACACGCTTCTCGGTGACTTAGTGCCGACTCACCCTCCCCCCTCCCCCTGGGGAGGACGGCCCAACACCTCACCACCAGGGCTGGTTTGGTACAGTCGGGTTTCGAACCACGACCTTACTAATTTTAACGCGCCGTATCAAAAACACTTACTAATAGTTGAATATTAATAAAATATTCTTCAGTTTTCACCAAATCTCTAAGTAAAAGAAAAAAGTCCTGTGATGCCATGTGAATATTTAATCTCAAGTAACACTCGTGTGTGTAGGCCGCAGGACAATAAGCCGTGTGGTAGATATTTCGGATCATGGCACAACAATGCAGATGAGGCACATTCCCTTGTATTGAATTTTATGACACTGACAGGAAGGGGTTTACCACGCCGCCCGTGTGCTGCAAAAATAAGTCAATAAAAATCTCTCCCCGCTATGAACACATTTTTTTGTGTCCTGATGAATTCAGACACCCGCAGCAGCGTGGGACTTTTTTTCAGAAGAAATAATTCAGGAACGGGAGCTTATTTTTGCATTTTCAACCGCTAACTCGGCTGACAATGACAGCCGAACAGTCAGGTCTGTCTCTTGAGCTGTCACTTTGAGTCTGCGTAACACATTGTCCCTTCGCATAATGCGCTCCTTGCTTTATCTAGCTTTAAAATGATGAACCTTTTTCATACCTGGGGATCTCTGGGCAGTGAATAATGCTCTGCTTTTCCCACATTTCACACACATATTTTCCCCCCCGGGCTGTTACAGCTCAATTTTGCCCCTGACCATTCCCTAGTAGCCCTAGTTTTTTTTCTTTGTTCCTCCCTTCAGTTCAGGGACAGAGCCTTGGCACGCTATGTAGCAGGCGCAAAAAAAAAAAAAAAAAACTCTCTCATAGCTAAAGTCCCTGAAGCTTGCGTTCAGACAAAGGTTCTGCTCGCCATATGGTTCTCATTGCAGTGCTGGAAAACGGTAGTTTGATGATCACATTGCTTGCACATAGTAAATTAATTCTTAGACCCCTTTCCAAAAACAACATCAATCCACTTCAATTTCACTCAGCAGACAAAAGGCAGCCAGGGCCCCTTTCGAAGCAATAATAACAACAACAACAAAATAAGGAAATGGTTTACATGGTTCGATGACAGTTGGTTTCACGAGTCAAATTGCTGTTGGTAAATGCACGCAGATAAATTCTGCGAGCAACAAAGCCATACATGAAGGGATATGCTTTTTACATGGACCGGGATGCCAGTGACACGCTGGCAAGAATTTGGCATTTTAAATCTGCTGACTCATAAACCAAGGCCAACATCTTTGAATGAGGAACGCTTCCATCCCACAAAGCCCCGCAATGAAAAACAAACGGAACCGGGTCGTTATCCCCAGAACAGCCGTCTTCTCCCTTAAAGCATATCCAAGCTGGCTTCCTTCTGACTGTGTAACACATCATCGTTTTCAGTGAAGGTCAAGAGAAACTTATGAAAGATGTACTAATCATTTTGGGGTTTTCAAGGCAGACAGACAGCAGGCATGGTGATACCATGCAGATAGCTGCAGATCATGGAAAGAAGTGGTCATGTACTCAAATTCTCGAGTTCTCGAATTGATTCCCCCCGTCTCGCCCACACAAGATGGCGCTTCAGTGGTGGGTCGCCAAAGGCAGAAATGAAATATTCCTTAGGAGAAACATAATAACATAATAGCCCCGTTCTCCCCGCTTCTCCTAAAATGTGACTGAAGCGTTCGTCATGGGCTAGTTTGACAAACTACTATCTTATTTCTGTTTGACTCAGTACCGCCCTTTGAGTTCCACAAAATGCCTTCAGAATCATCAGCCACAGTGAGTGTGGTGACATCATATAGTCTGTCTTCCCACATTAATGCCAGCCTCAGGGCCGAGCTTAACACACTTTTGAATGGGAGAGTGACAGACACGGAGAGGGTCCAGGTTCTATCGATTCACGTGGCATGCCAGCAGAAATTAAACAAAAAAGGGGAAAAAAAGCACAGAGGAGAAATGCTTGGTGGGACCTAAAGTCGCTTCTCGTCAACGTCAAATGTCTCATAACCTTTGATGTCCAAAAGTCAAAGTGCTTCATAACTTTGACCTTAATTCCCCTCCTACAAGTGCTGATTAGAACTGCACGATCCTTTCCTTCACAGAACAATATTAGGATGCCCTCCTTTAATTTAAATGTTTACTTTGCGGGTAACAGCATGAAATCTATCTCCTGGCAGTGCTGGCCAAGGTTAGTTTATTGTCTAGGAACACTAATTGCAAGATAAAGTCATTCAAGTGCAGTGCCGGGCCCGAAACACCCATTTGTCTTTTACTGATACTGAAGTGAGATATGGAAAAATCAACTAAGGGATTTAGTCCTCATCGCATTTAAGATGCTTCTGATTGCAGGTCACCTCTCACGTTTTAAACAAGGGAAAGCACAGCGCAAACTCAAAGCAAATCCCTACAACTTGGCAGCTCCTTAATCCTCCAGAAATGGCTTTTATATATCCTAATACATTCTTTCTCAAAGGATTAAGGATTGAACATCGGATATTTGACAGTGTTGGAAGCACAGTTTTTTTTCCCTTCTTCCTCCTTTTGATTAAATCGACTTAAATCCCACTTTTGATATTAGCAGATTGTCACGCAATCAGAAGGCAGGTTTTTCTGTTCTGTGAAAGTGAAGGATTTTGAAGTGTGCTGAAAAGCCAAGGCCTAAAAAGGTTAATTGGCGAAGCTTTGAAATCAGTCAGATGTTGAGATAGTGGCATTTTGCTTTGACATGTGTGGTGGGTCATGTCAAACTGTGACTTTAAGTTGTGGCATTTAAAATGTGTTTGAACTACAATGACTACGAACATAAAGGGATTGGGGTTACAGGCAATATGTGTT
This sequence comes from Aldrovandia affinis, assembly GCA_029706075.1. Taxonomy (NCBI): domain Eukaryota; kingdom Metazoa; phylum Chordata; class Actinopteri; order Notacanthiformes; family Halosauridae; genus Aldrovandia; species Aldrovandia affinis. The sequence goes on along the minus strand of JAINUG010000068.1, from coordinate 3,753,161 downwards.
CAGAATACATACACTTTATAAACAAGCTACCCATGTACACTGCAAATTAACACAGCCATGTGTAAACATGGCCCAACAAGGCTTCTGGGAAAGGAGAGGAAGAACATTATGGATCTTTAGCTGTAGGAAACACCCGTTCCGACATGATCTGAACAGGCCCTGAAGCCAAACTACCCGTCGTGTGCCTTGTACACTAAACTGTGTCACAAATCTCCTCTGACATCCCCCACAAAAGGAATGATCTAATTGCAGCCTTCCTGCTATTCCACAGCCAATCAAATTTGAGCCTGTATTAAGAGACTTTGTTGCCTACATTTTGATTTCTGTTTGAAGGGTGTTTTTTTCTTCTTCCATTTAAGCTATGGGTCTTCACAACCCTGAATACATTCACAGTGAAAATATGGTCAGCCTGCAACAACGCAATCATCAAAAGGCAAGAAACCAGTGAATAGCTGAAGGACCAAAGCATGCCGGTGTGAATGGGACATTCAATTTTTTGTGACCTTAGATATTAGGTAATGTACAGCTTCACTGAAATTTGAGCTATTCTCTCCAGCTCAAGACATCATTATATCAAGATTCACAGCTCCCCTCTCCAGTATTAACATTGCATTAAAAAGATTTACTGTATGTCTGTGGCAAGTTAATAAAATCAGCAGTTGTGACTCAGATTAGGTGAATTACTTATTTCTTGGTAAGGTCTGTCTGTCTCGAATCATATTGGGGGGTGGGGGGACATACTGTGGAACACACTGTCATTACACAGTTCTTTATGTTCAAAACATTAATGTGATGAATGTTTTGTTTTGTGTTGATCCTAATATGCTGTATGCCACATTTGCAGATTTGTATGCAAAAAGAAGCTTAGATACTTACCATGCCATTTGTAATACAGGTCTTTATCATTCTGCAGGAAGTGCTTCTGATTGTTTTGTTTCATATTGCAAGCGGTTGATTCAATTTCATGGTTTTCACAAAGTGGAGATGGACTCTCTGACCAATTAAACTGGATGATGTGCTTGTCTCAACTCCACAAATGTCATTACGAATGTCAAACATGTATTTTCTTGGGACAGCATACATCGATGTGGAGCTCTTTGTTAAGAAAAGAAAATAATTTTGCCGTTTCAGAGACACATTTTGATAGAAGCCTAATGTATCTTTAAGGCGACGAGTAACGATTTCTAGGACATCTGTTGCAGTTAAACAATGAGACAACTTTCAAATTGTTGGGTGGTCCGGTTCTTAATTACAGGGATTAGTTAGCAACAGGGGCATATTGACTCGTCAATGAAACGGAAGCAGCTGTGGCCATGGAAAACGTAATAATTACCGCAGTGGGGACTGTTATTCGCAGGTGCCGACCGACTTGCCTTCTCCCTCATTTATTTTCGAAGTATGCTCCAAAGGGACAAAACGTCAGCAAGCCACTCTCGCATTCATTTGTACAGTAGGTTGTAATAACACTGGAGCAATCAAGGGCGCTCTAAATTGATGGTATCAAATTCAACGCTTCGCAGTCGGGATGAGGTCAGACATGCACACCGCTGCGTGTTTACCATTTTGTCCCTCTATCAAACACATTCCCACCGGTAGAAGAGAGCGTAATCATTGCACGTTACCAGACCGAACTTGATCTCTGCCCTCCCAGTTAGACTGACCTGTCAGATTAATGAAGAATAATTTACACATCCACAACTGCTATTATTTAAACCGGGTTCACTCTGGTGTATTGCATTCCAGCTCTGTTTCCCTAAGACCAAACTTGTGAAACACAGTCGGTAATAATATAATTATTTTTTTGTTGCGAAATCCTTAGAATGTAAATCACGAGAAAACAGATGAAAATGTGGTTGACGTTGCATAATGGCTTTGCATATGCGATTGAATTAATGAGCTGTACAAATGTAAATTAGGGGTTGCTTTAGAATTTCAACACATGAGGAATATTGCTGCGTGATGATGCTGTTCGGGAAAATCCACATAATTCAGACCGTCTCTTACCATTTGCCTTGCATACAAATCGGGATGCACTGTATATCTCTCTGTACGTTGCCCCTTCAATAGAAACAAATAGGTCCATCAACAAATGCTTACAGCACTCACATAAAGCACGGTATGCACAGGAAATACTACTCATACAGATTATAATGATTTATCAGAAAGGCCCTATTAGTTAGAAGTGCGTTTCATTTTGTAAAACATATCATGGCTGTTTTGACAATAGCGCGTCTTGTGGGCCCCCTTAATTATTTCAATTTTTCCCACAGGCGACAATCCCCCAGCAACCCCACTCCCCTTCCCCCTCACTACACACACGCACATGCGCACACACGCACACACACATATATATCCCCACCCCTAGGTGGAAATAAGAGATTTCATTGGTGGTTAGGAGGGGTGAAGTCACTTTCATCATCCTTCCTAGTATGGAGGCAAACCGACTCCTTAAATTACAAAGTGCCCCCAGCCTCCATAAATTGCCTTTTCCCATGTTAATTGTCTGGCAGCTCAGCATTCAGACATCTTTATAGAGTAACGCAAACCTGCCCACCTTGCTTGCCACCACATTGCGTTATTAAGCTGCAAAGGGTGACCCCCCTCACATTTCCCAAGATACAATTCACATCATCAAACTAAGAATGTTCCAGTACAAAACCCCGAGCAGCATTTGCATCCCATGAAAAATTCATAAGAAATTTTGAAGTGATAATTACGCCTTTCCGGGTTTTCTGTCAATTAATTTTGATTAAAATAGCTGGGGAGATTTGTAAAGGCCCACGGTGGTTTGGGAATAGGGAAACTGAAGGTTAAACGAAAACCATTCCTGGAAAAGAAAAAGAAAAGAGAAAGCACCATTGTTGTTGTTGTTTTTTATTTTTATCTACTTCGTTCAGTCTCACAGCTGACTGGGATCGGCAGAACAGCACAAACTGTTGACATTTTGCTTTTGTGGAGTGGACGCTCATCCCACTGGCCATAGCCTCAAACCCCTAAGGTAAATAATCTTGTCCTGATTATCAATGTCATTTTTCTATTTTTAACAACAGGAGCAATTATAAAACTGTCATTCAAGCACACCTGTTCACAGCGTGCCGACTCCTGAAGCATGTACCACATTGGTGAAGTGGAGAGGGGGCAGTTAAGCAAGCTGCGTGCTGTCCATTGTCACGTTTGATGAAGCTGTATCGGTAGATCTGCAAAGACAATTAAGCAAAACGGAAACGTATCTGTCAACAGGTGATTAACCGCCTGAAAGGAAGAGTTTGCTGGGAATAAATAGCCGTCATGGCATGAAAAACATCAAAAAAACATCATAAGTAATGGGGAAAAAAACTACTGCTTGAAACTCAAATTGATATTCAAATTCATGAAAATCTTCTTGAACCAGGCACTTATTCATTCTTAGTTGCCTCTGTCTAAGATCAAGATAAAAGAGCATTTCAAATGATAGAAATGATATGTCAATTAGCTAACTCTAGAAATATCATATATGTAGCCCCATTTTGGCATATGCATTTGGGTACTGTATACAGAAATGATTGAACTGGAACATATTCTGCTTGTCTGACCACAACAGGAGGTCGATGGAACCATAGCACCATGAGACCCAATCAGGAGCCACACAGCGCGTCGTGATAAAGCTCTATATTGCACATCACAAAACAGGGTGCTACATGACATGTTATGTAGTACTCTGTACAGAGCAATCGTCCATGTCAGTACTGAAAAATGTTAGCAAGCCCACTTATGTAAAACATTAACTCATATTATGTTAAAGAGGTTGGTTAATTTATTTGCACGCAATGTGTGGTTGTAAATAGACGAGTCACAGGCGATATATTCTTGTGACTGGACTATGGTAGTAAAAAAACAGTAGAATTGAAGATCTGATGAATCTGCTGAGCTGTGGGGAAAAAAATAAGCACAGCCTCCATATTACCAGGCACTGCAATGTCCATGACTTAACTGGACGAAATTGTATTATATTTCATCTTAACAATTTATTTACAGAAATATGAAAATAAAACCGAGTCAAGTATGCTCTTTGGCCCAGACGCAGCATAACTTCACTCTACTTTGTCCTTAACTAAATTTGTGCCACGAATATATATATGCCTATTATCTTAATTCCTCACAGCCTGGATTCAATCAACATTTATCCTTAAATTTGACTTACAAATAAATGCAAGAGTGACTTTTTTTTCTCCACAAGCATGGAATTGATTTCAGCCAATTGCTCACGACGTGGCGTAAGCAGTGAAAATAAGTGACATTTGCTGAAACTTGTTCTCAAAGCCATGGATGAAACACATTGTGGGTGGACTGTGTCTTGAATCTCGAACTGTACTAGTTATTTCCATAACTGACAAATATTGACTAATTTCTAAAGCAGCACATCCTTTCTATAAGTATAAGTTAGCTAGACAGTTACATAATTGAACAGCCTTGCATGTGAGATGGGTAAAATACTATGCGTACTACACATAGATTGACTTCTTTGTCTTGAGCCAGTTAAGGATATCCTTTATCCTTTTAAAAAAATGGGTGTGCATAGCATAATACTGCCCCCTCCTGCACCATAGATGCACATATATCTCTAATTGAATTGGCATTCCCTCATTAATTACCGCTAAGGAAAGTCGAGGCTCGTGCGGATGAATATAAACGACAGCTGACATCACAATTTTTGAAACTTGCGGTCGAGACAGCAAATTGATCGAACGCCTCTAATTGCCCGCATACTGTCTCAGCAGGCCACGTTAGCACCATCTGCACATGTGTCCGTGTGAAGACACGTCACAGGTCCAGATGGGCTCCGGCGTGCACATTCTCAGAGTAATGCAGCTGTAATCCCGCTTTAAAGATCGCTCCTGTGGCTCAGGGTTCCCCCGTGAAAGACCGTGCGGGGCAGGGTTGCGAAAGCTTCGAGGTCAAAGGGTCAATGGCGTGGAATGGAAAACCGCAGCACAGCGTGACACATCTCCGCCGTTAAAAGATACCTTCTCTGGGAAACGTTGGCCATCAAACCCAGCGGCTTTGACTCGAGCAGGGGTGCCCCCTCCCCATCGCTGCGCTTTGATGCGCGCGCCGCCCCTGTCTCCCCGCAGCCATGTTTAAAGCCGGGGGAGTGCGGCAGGGCGCAATAACCTTGATCATTCCACAAAGAGGGCCCCATATGGGGATTCTCCCACAGGTTCAAGATTCTTTGCCCCAGGTAATATCTCAAGTGCAGTAATGACTCAATTTACTTCTTTTTTTCTCTCCTCCCTGGCTAGATCATTGTTACCACATGTTGAGTCTAGTCCCTCCGTTCTGCCAACATACTTTGTTGAAGGGTCTGGGTCAAGTCAAGCTTTCACTGTTTCTGGTGCCAGGTGATTACTTTGGGAAACTTACATAAATTAAGCAATAATTATAATAATAATAGCAATAATAGCAACAATAATAATAATAATATTAGTAATAATAATAATAATGATAATAATAATAATAATAGTCTATGGATATAAACAAATATACGCAAGGATTTCAAAACTTGATATCGTGTTTGGGATGCCAAGGATTTCAGAATATGTCTTGTGTGTTTTTTTGGCAGTAAGATGAGGCATAGTTTCATCCAATTGTTGTTGACGCAGCATTTGAACACAGTGGCAATTTTAAATAAGACAAGATTGAATTAAACACAAATTTTCCATGTGATAAGGCCATAGCTGGTGTGAAAAGAAAATGGGTCAGTAAAGGGAGAGAGAACAGATTCTTATTCTCTGACAGGTCGCTTGAGTAAAGCTTAAACCGGAATAAATGGTGTCGGTTCACGGGGAGAAAGGAGTGTATTGTATTCTAATTGCTTCGGGTATGTTGAGATTTAAGTTATCTGCATTCTCAGCAAGTAATGTTACTGACAACTGAGGCCGATGGAAAACCTCACAGGCAGTGATGGGACTAAAACAGGCACCGGGCTGATGTTTTTCTCCCTTATTCATTACACTAGGTTGTTTCTGAAAGGAACATATGGTGCAAGCTGAATACAGGGCTGCTATTTGTTTTGCTGTTCTGCACTCGACTGTGTTCTCCGCTCCGTACCAGACAGCGGATGTCCAGATGGTCCGGACTTCATGTAGTGAAATCAGCGTTGGCTGACCCAGTCACAGGTCAGCCCAATTTAGGTGAGGGAATAAGAACATCGAGAGTATGTTTCAGTCCCTTTGGACCAGAAAAGACTGAGAACAACCATAAAGGAAAAGATTTACACTTTAAAGGTTTAGGTTTAGATGTTGAGGTTAGTTTCAAATTGAAGAGGGACGTCAATTTTTAAAACTCACCATTGATGAATGGTTCATTGATTCAGCCATTGGTGAATGGTTCAATTTACCTACCAAATAGAAAAAAAAATCCATTAATTTAGAACCTTGTTTCTGGCCTCTTCAAACTATTCTGTTACTCTGTGTAGAGACTGTAAAGAAGTAGAGATGTTATTGAGCTCCACCAAGGTCTTCTAATATATGACTTTGGCCTGAATGTGATATGGATTTTCATACGGTTTAAAATAGCCTTTGCCATGTCATTCCAAAAATGTCTGATTTTATCACTTTCTCATTACATGCATATAAGTCTACCAGCTTTTATGCATTTTGGCAGGGTCCATTGATATGCAAGTCTATCCTCAGTAGTTTATCTGGTGTAGAGTAGTCTCTTGAGCTGTTTGAATTGCAGTAGCTTGTTGGTGGTGGATCTAAAAGGTTGCCTGGCCTTCTGCCAGATGTCAGCTCAAATTAGTTCACTTGGGGGAATTTTCAGGTCAGCTGCCCATATAATACCAGTAGTTGACTGGAGAAAAGTTTGTTTGGATCCACTCTACATTAAGTAGCCCTAATACCTGTGTAGTTACACTGTACCTACCTATGGTACAGTGTAACTACACAAGTAGTAGAGCCACAATGTGAAGTGGTAGCAAACAATGTGTAAGTGTTCCCATAAAAGCCTGTTACTATTAATGCCTATGCAGGTACAGTGTACCTTCTGTGTACTTACACATTGTTACATAATACTTACAACCTTAAAACCTGTTTTATGTTTTTAGCAGTTTAAGTAGTTATACATGATTGTGATAATGATTTTTTATGGTTTATTTAAGTTCATACACATGATTTCGGGTTTAACCCCCAAAAAAAAAAAACCAGAATGTTTTATGACAGTTTTCAACAGTCAATATACTTCTCTTAAAACCCCCTGAAATGTTTTATGACAGTTCCGAATCGTTAATCCATTGCTGTTAAACCCCCTGAAATGTTTTATGACATACCCAAACTATTAATCTCCTGCTAAAAAAGATATATATATGTTCACGCAACCCCCTCACCCCACCATCGATGTTCCATCAACAATACAAATTAGGTGGACTGCTAGCCCAAATTGTTAAAAATAGTATATACACAACAAGTTTCATAAGGATATAGTGTTTAGAAATATGAATATTATCCATATGAAACCCCTGTAAAACAAAGCATGGAAATCCACTGGAGTTGGTGCTAACATGTTTTTGGCTGACAGCCTAACCTGTAGCTTTCCTTGCAGCATATTGTGTGCCAATCGCGTTACACAGATCCAGGAAGAAGGTTTGTATTCTGTACTCTGGGTACGATAGGTTCAATTGCATGTCAATTCAGGTAGTTAATCGAATCCCTGAGGTGTACTCCTTTGAAATGGTACCTCGTTTGCCTATGTTTGGTTTGCCTTAGTTCAGCAAGCACAGTCACACTCACCTGCAATGCGCGGTCACGTCACAAAAGCCTGTCTGGTGAAATTCCATTCTCTACTAGCAGAGAGCCTCAGGTGGTGTTTGCCTTATATGGAATGAGCGCACATTTGAGGCAGCACAGCTGAACTGAGAAGACGATATACAAGCCTTGCTGGCACTCTAAGAAACAGGCGAGAATGAATGGAAAACACACAGGAAGCATTACAGGCCTTATAGAATTTGAATGGTTTAATATATCTTCACCAAATGTGTTGCACATGTGTTATACATGTGGGGGATGAACTGTATATAATAAATTACCCCTGGCTGATGTATAATTTGTCATAATGAAAAATACATTAAGTACAGTATGAAACGATTTATGATTTTTTTTACATTTTCATGTATTTAAGTGTATACCATGAATATATTCTCACATACTGTATTCCATAGGTTTTCCATTTGGGTCTTGATGGCACGCTTGTGCCCTTCAAACCCTGCTATCAAACATGTCTCTACAGTGTTTTATTGCAAAGTTCTAAGGCTTTATTTAAGAGTAGTGAAAAGCAAGTGGAAATCGCTTTTTTAGTGGTGGGTGGTATAAGTACTTTGTATCATTGTGCTAAGTACACATAAGGTACACTAATTACACAAATATTAGGGCTTTTAATGTAAAGTGGCACCAATTCTTCTTATGGGACAGTGACAATTTTTTATGTAATAGTTATTATGAAACGTGTCATAGAGTACAAAAAACGAAATAAGATTTCTCATATAGGAATTTACTTATGAATTTAATCCCACCAACCCTGAGTCTGAGACTAAACAGAAAATACAATAGCCCATACTTGGATTCAATCAACCCATGGATTCAATCGCATTACAAACAAACTCTTAGTTTTCCCCAAAATCATGCATATGTGTATCATTGCATTTTCCTATTTTATTGGACACCTCTTAGATAAGAACTGGCTTATTAAACCTCTTTAAATTGGATTGTGATATCATGTTGGTTAAGGAGCCATTTTCCAAGACCCCCATAAAATATTCCTGACATTCGTACCATATCTCATCTATAGGACGTGCACTTTGGGAGAGCACAGCTACTCTATGGCCATTACAGTGGTCACACCTTGTAAATCTGGGATAGGGCTATTACAAGATTGTGACAGCTTTGGAACCTTACAAGGTTTATATCCTCAGACAAATACTGTTGCTACTGCACCAGTGGGAATTCGGCGATACTTGTGCAATAAAGAAAACTGCAGTCTTCTCTATCAGTTTGTGGGAAAAGTGGCCACTCCTGCACAGCAAAAATACCATTGTGAGCTTCCTCAAGGCCAATCACTGTTCAGCAAACTGAAAAATCTGTAGAAGGGGCTGTGAAATATGCAAATCTGAACCGATAACTTCGTTTTGTGCATTTCACGATGTGGCACACTCCATTAGGCTCAGAGTCGAAGACGGCAGTCCTTGGTCACAGATCCAGAGAGTGTATAATCTTACGATCTCAAGGGGGTCCAAGGAATTTACCTCCCCCCCAACTACGTAGCTGGTGACTGTTACACTTTTTATCATTACTTTATATGGAGGGCAAAGAATTACATACAAGGCTGAGGTGAGGTGAGGGGGGGGGGGGAGCAGGGCGTATTATGTGTAGCAGATCAAATTCATGGGCTTAAAACCCGGCGGACACCCCCAGCCGCAAACGCCATCCTATCAAGTCACAAGTGGTCGTGATATTTTCAAGCAGTGGAGGGACAAGCCATTCAGCATATGGAGGGACAAGCCAATGCACGACTGCCAGATAAGATCATATTAATGCCAGCTTAAGGTGACACAAAGTCTGGGGCAAGCTCGGGGGAAGAAAAAAAACGAACAAAATGGAAAAAGAAACACAAACCAAAAAATAAATAGAAAGCGTATTCAGGCATTAGCAGAGGCAACTTATTTGACTCGAGAAAAGTGCTGACATGACACTAATTTAGATCCAAAAGGATCATAGGCACTGCTTATTTATTTACTTAATTTGAAAGCTCAGCGCGCCGTTCCGGGCAAATATGCTTCCTGCGGCTAAACTTTGCGATCGGGAGAAGAGCAGGCGTCCTAAATGAAAATTGTCATTCCTTACAATGTACCGCCAGCTCTGGGATCAGGAGAAATTGGCTGCCATTTACTCTTTTGAACGCACAAAAACCGCACGCAATGAAAAAGTGGAAATTGCATTGTAAGAATGATTGGCGATGATTAGGCCAAGAAATAAAAAACACATTTTTATGTGGAAGGGATGAATGCTCCATATCTCTTGGCAGGTGGTGAGTTAGGGTGGACCCCGAGGTAACTGCATGGGCAGCGCAGCCAAAAGCTTAGCTCTTGGGCCAGATGATTGCATTAGTTATAATTGGACAATTTTATGGCATAGTTACTTGCAGGTCTTGCTTTTTCGCTTGATGGACAAACTGTGTACTTGCGTTTTGAGGAATAGTAACAAAACACTCCTTTCTTAACCAAATGTGAAATGCGAAATGCAACTGTAGCATTTTCAGGCAAATTGAGTTATAAAGCTCTTTTTTAAGCAGACATATGTTTATGTATTCAATTATTACCAATATACCACTGTCTACTGTCGATTCTCTTGTATGTATTTCACTGGAAATCAAACCATGAACCATGAAAGTTATGTTTCCGAATCAACAAACATTTTACACCCTCTTCCTGAAAAAAAAAGTTCACAAATCTCCAGAGTGAGAATATTTGGCTTTTCAACCCCAATATTAAAATATTAAAAAAGATTCAAGTTTACAGTTAAAATGGATTTCAGCCATGTTATCAACAATGGTTTTGGGCCAGGTTATCACATCACATGATTAATCAGAGTAGGGACTTTGTGTACATCACAATTTGCCACCATTTAATACCAGTGCGTTATTTTCTTGCCTCATAGCCTACTCTATGAATCGCATTGACATTCAACTCACAAAACCAGCAATGCCATTATGGCATTATAATTCCTGAATCTGTATTATTTGTCAGTAAACTGTGTGGTTGTGGCTCTGATTAGAAGGGGGGCAGACAACAACAGCCTTTTCTTTTCTGAAAAATGCTGTGCTCAGGACACTGTGTTATTATAGTGAATAAGAGCTTAATACAGATATTGGATTCTGTCGATGTACGGCTCAGGCCTCTGTTCCACAGGACCCCTCTAATGAAGAACTATCTTGCTGCTGCCTTCTCAGCCGGTAAAACAAAATGGCTCCCGCATGGGCCTGCTGGAGGCTCATGAGCTGGGTGTGATTTTCTTTCCTTGTCGGTTTGTCTCCATGTCCCTGAGAAGTCCTCCCTCCCCACTTCCCTGCCCCCTTTCGCATAATGCAGCCAGGAGCGGCAAGGAAATATTCAGCTGGCAGCTTAATGCCAAATTAAGCAAGAATGCATCTTGCACCGGTGTAGATAAACGCACATCCGTTATTAAAATACATAAATGAGAGTGATGCGCCCACCGGAAAGATGCGCCGGCAGAATTGTTATTCTCCAATGTCTCAATGGCGTGTTGTCTTTGCTTTAGCGTTTCCCCATCGAGGGATGTTCATAACGCGAGGATCTGTTCTCTCACGGCAACAAGGCTCATTAAGCCAGTAGTTTATTCCCTCCCTCTCCTTTGTAAATATTTGTTTTGCCTGCAACAAACCGTCGTACATCATTAAAAAAAACACACATACAAAATATACTCTTAAAACCTTCTGTAGTTAATCTCCTTAATGGCAGTAATGAACACATTTTAGGTTTAAAGAAAAAGATGTTCACCAAAAGTGTGTATGTATGTACAGTATATACAGTGGGTATATAGTGAGTATAAAAGTATTTTTTTAAATTTTACATGTATAGTATTTTGTGTTGACCAGTGGCAAGAAATTGCAATTAAATCAATTTTGATTTTAAAAAAAGTAAGAAAATAAAATGTGAAAAATGCCAAAGGGGGTGAATACCTTTTATACCCAGAATATATACGTATATACTGGGTATAAAAGGTACACATATATATATATATATATATATATACACACACACACACACACATACACTTTTCTTTTTTCGTTCCATATTGCTAAAGGTTTGCACAAACTCTAGTGGATCATATTTAAAGTGAGTTATTTTGGAGGGCAGTGTTACCAGTTAGCATAATTGTGGTTCTGTGTGGCTCAGTAGGTGGAGCATGCTTAGGCTGTGGGTTCGAAAAATGTATACTGAAAAATGTATGTATTCATTACTGTAAGTCGCTTTGGATAAAAGCATCTGCTAAATGGCATATACTATATATATATATATATATATATATATATATATATATTCTTTAATATATTGATTAAAATACATTATCCAGGAAGGCAGACATTGTAGTCTCAGATATAAATTTCTGATAAGAAAATAAATTGAAACTCTGACCTAAGAGTGCTGAAACAATATGGCTCCTCTTCATTATGTTAACAAATGGCTTGTTAAATATATATTTAAAGCCCTCAAACATTTATCAAACATTTAATAGTCCTTTTATATACTCTGACCCCAGGCAATGAGTGGAACATGCCCAAAAGAAATCTGATGAAATTCCTGTCAGGACTTGCTGACTCCTGTTAGCTCCATTACTATTGCTAATAGTGTGGTTATGGCTTTAAAGACTTATCTTTTGCTAAGACATTTTATAGTCGGTGGAATCATCTAATGCGTTTAACAGTGTCCTCATGGGTGAGTCTAATAGAGATGGGTAATGTTTGCATTTTTTGTCATTAGTGTTGTTCTTGGATTTTATCTCAAAATCGTTGTATATTGCTGACACAGTCTGCAGGATGGAATCGGTGTGGTTTGGAACACACATACTGCAGGTACTTGACTTTGCCAGGAATGATGTATAGCACTGCCATAACAACTCCAGCTGATACGACTTTTTATAGAAGAGCTGTCAACACAACCTTGCATGGTTCTTTGATCGACCCAACAAGGTTAGTTAAATGTGTCGGGGAGCCTTGTGTCAACTAATGCATAAATAAAATACAAGCATTATATAAATACGATTCTAAATCAAAGCAAGCATTCATATATTCTGTTTTTTAAGTAATTTAAATGTCAATTAAGTGTCTCCAGCTTATGGTCTTTGTTCCTGATTTTCAAAGCTCAAATTTTGAAAAAATCTAATTCGGCACCTTTCAGGCTATGGCCGCCCTTCAGTTAAAAGGTGAAAGAGAAAAAAAAGGATTTTGGCCCGGCGCTCTGGCGATAATGAACTGGCAAGAATTCGCCGCTCCGAACACCAGCCAGAGTTCTGCCCTGGCACGTCCTGCACGTCACGTACAGCCAGATGCCATGCCACGCTATCAAGGAGTGCCATGTGAATGACTTTCTCATCGCCGACTGGCAGGCGCCACAGCGCTGGGCAGAACCGGGGGAAGCTAAATCCAGGTAGGCGGAGGTGTGCCTTGTGACCTTATCGGGGTTGATATCTTACTCAGAGGCAAGGAATCTGTGTTCTTTTAAAGCCGTACATATCACAAATGGCACTCACACAGTGAGTTGCAGAGGGAAAATAAATCAAGCTTTTGAAACAGTGACACAGAGTGTACAGTTCATAAATACTTAGTGGTCTTTCGAGCTGTTCTCTCGCTCAAACTGTGGAGCTGGCACAATTTCACAAGGGGTAATATTCAGCGCCGAGAGTGGAAACACCTGTCATAACATTGTCAATAGGTGAAGGACCACTGGGGACTTCTGGGAAGGAACAGATTTGACTTGATTGACAAGTAGTCCGCTTACAGGGGTGCAAAAACACAGCACGAACTAGTGGGACTTCCTTCGCGTAGTCCGCGAATCCCCATTCATATGAAATGACCCCCATAAAAAAAGCAAAAGCTTTCAGAAAGACTTGTCCAAGGGTGGTCTGACTATTATTTTAAACATTTATTTTCCCAGACCCAAGTGGCTTTCAAGTGAATTAATTTAGGCCTGTGATAGGTCTGTCGTTTTAATGTATTTGGTTACATTCTACAGTTTGGGCCTCTGGCAGTCTGGAGTTTTTGACAGAGTTTAAGGAAGCTGGGAAATTCCCTCACTGAGGTACCATGTTTGACGCCTGCTTGATATTGTTAATGCGTTGAGAATCTTTTTTTGCTTTGGATGCCTGTATAAGATGTGTACTGTGTATGTCAGTGTAACAGACAGTAATCTGTAATGTCATTGCTGCATTATAAAAGTACATTTATTTTGGGAGAAAAAGCTCTCTCCTTGGGCCTTCGGGTAGCGCAGTGGTCAAAGCATTCTCCCCAAATGCACGTTGCTTACTGCAGCAGCGATTTGATACCCGGCTGCACCAGTCAAACTCTGGCCGAGAACACCACGGGGGGCGACGACTGGCAGACCGCCCCAGAGGGAGGGGGGAGGGTGAGTCAGCACAGGGCCGAAAGACGTCCCTGTACGCAAGAAACAGGCTTCCCTCTGAGGAGTTAGTGGGGGAGGGTAAATTGAAAGAAATAGAGGGTATAATTGGCTACCAAGTTGGGAGAAAAACTGGATTTTTTTTTTTCAACCCAAAGCTCTCGCCTTTCATAGTACAATGTCATGTACACTTTGGGCCAGATTTGCTACATTTGCAGTGAGTTTACTACATGAAATTCACCACACACATTAAAGCACATGATGTGTGATAAGTGTGGGGTCCATTGACCTTTTCAGCTTAGCATTAATGCATATGCATTTTTTTGGTAGTTCTGATGTGAACTGCAAAAATGTTAAAGTTTTTATTTGTATATTTTAATAGCAATAGAAATTAAAATTAAATATGTTGCCGCTATGTTAATTTAGCTCAGGAACACCAAAAGGCCGGGAAGACCATGAAAAACAACTGTGGTGAATGACATAAGAATGATTTCCCTGGTGAAAGAATCAGATCAAGAACACCTTCCAGGAGGTAGGCGTATCTGTGTCAAAGTCAACAATCAAGAGAAGACTTCACCAGAGTAAAGAGGGTTTACCAGAAGATGTAAACCATTGGTAAGCCTCAAAAACAGGAAGACCAGATTAGAGTTTGCCAAAAAACATTGAAAAAAGCCTTTACAGTCTGGAACAACATCCTATGGACAGATGAGACAAAGATCAACTTGTACCAGAATGATGGGAAGAGAAGAGTATGGAGAAGGTAAGGAACTGCTCATAATCCGAAGCATACCACCTCATCTGTGAAGCATGGTGGAGGTAGTGTTATGGGGTGGGCAGGTATGGCTGCCAATGGAACTGGTTCCCCTGTATTTATTGATGATGTGACTGCTGACAAAAGCAGGATGAATTCTGAAGCATATAGGGCTATATTATCTGCTCAGATTCAGCCAAATGCTCAAAACTCATTAGATGTCACTTCACAGTGCAGATGGACAATGACCCGAAGCATACTGCGAAAGCAACCCAATACTTTTTAAGGCAAAGAAGTGGAATGTTCTGCAATGGCCATGTCAATCACCTGACCTGAATCCAATTGAGCATGCATTTCACTTTCTGAAGGCAAAACGCCCCAAGAACAAGCAGGAACTGAAGACAGCGGCAGTAAAGGCCTGGCAGAGCATCACCAGGGAATAAACTCAGTGGCTGGTGATGTCTATGGGTTCCAGACTTCAGACAGTCATTGACTGCAAAGTCAACCAAGTATTAAAAATGACAATTTAATTGATGATTATGTTAGTTTGTCCAATTACTTTTAAGCCTTGTGATGATTAGATTTATAATTTGACCAGGATACTGGGCCACCCCCTAGTCTTGGGTGCCATGGGATCTTTACTGAGCACATTGAGTCAGGATTTCGGTTTAAAGTCTCATTCAAAAGACACAGTACAGTGTCCCCATCAGGAGAGGCAGGCATGTATGTGTTCCCAACATGCATTCCTCTACATTAGTGCCTTGTTACGGATAGAAATCAACCTGCGTTGTAATAACCAGGCGTACAATATCAGACGTAACACTAAGCCACTTAATCAATAACCACAACCCGTATCTTTTTAAAAGTCTCCTCAGTGATGTAGCCAAGCGATGTCCAGCCGCATCTTCTCTCGTCACGTTGCTTGGAGGGTCCCCCTGGAAACCATGTGTGTCCTCAAGCAGGTCCCAGCAGGGCAGTGACGTTATCTCCACCTAAAGGTGAGAAATCAAGGAAACACAGCAGCACGCAAATCCAAAAGGAAACACGAAGTAGTGCTAATACAGAGTAAAGGGACGTAACAGCCTTATCTCACCATTATCCCCACAAGTACGCATAATGCAAATGTTTGTAGAAATACAATCCCATTATTGAAATGGATTTGCACCTTATCAGCACCACTAACATTGCTTGCTATTGATATTGGACACAACTTTATTTCATATTTTTTCATATTTAATATGCAATACGTTTAAATGATATCCATTGGCATAAGCATATGATATTTCAAATATAATAGGACAGGTCACTCTCAGTGATTTTTCAGGTTGTGTTTATTTCCAAATATCACCCCTAAAGCACAAACAAGCGTACATTAAAGAACCTCAATCATATTGGTACACAATGGTGTCAACACTGAGAATGAATTGTTCTGTCGTTTCAAATTTCACCCTAGGAATTTTCATGCATTAACACAGATCATCAATCTGACTCAGGTGCTCTTTTCAGACGTGTTCATTTGTTCTTGTTTCAATATTCTTGAGTCAAATACAGAGGAATGGAGCATGCAGCATTCTTGGTCTGTGTAACTTAATGAAATATGGGTAAGCATAGATCAAAATTCATGAACAATTCTTTATCATGCCAACTTGGGGTAACAATATACTGTAAAGCAAATTGTATCAGCAATGGAGAATACCTCTATGGTTCATCTAATTATAGTCAACAAGAGCACTATTTTTATTCAAATATTAAACTATATTTATTCATTGGGAAATTTTCCCGAGGATTGTCACCGATACAATGCATACAATATATCTTTTATTTTGCACATACTGAGACTGCATTACATCGTCTGGACATTTCATTTGTGACACACAAGTCACAGATGTTGACATTGCAGGATATTTCTCAGGGGTCATAAGATACCGAATGGTGAGAGAGGTGACACAATTTTTACAGTGTGTCTGTACTTAACGGAAAAAAAAAGCAGAATAAGGATGTTGTTGTATCGCGCCCGGCTGATGTGATTTAAATTTTTTGAAGAGGGGTCACGAGGCCGGTTCATTCAAAATTCAGGGCATATTTGATCAGCTACTTGCAACGGGTACCAATTCATCGGCTTTAGTTGTTCAACGCAAAGCCAGCCAAGTCTGAAGGCAAATAAGTGTAAAAATCTGCAAATAACATGAACATAATTGCTTTCGGAAAACAACTGGTAACGTTTGGCAGACGTACTGATCCAAGCCAACCATGTCACACACATTGTGGGAACATTGGTGATACATTGGTGTAGACTTTGTCTAATCCCTGTTTCAATAACCGTGCACTATTTAGCTCATACCATGTTTTTCTAAAATATAATCTCCCCCAGAAGGACACCACAAAAGCATTTTTGTTCCTATATAAACCGCGCAGACAAAAGTAGGGATACCAATGAGATTCAACGGCTTTGAAAGGTGGTTAAAAAGACCTAAGGGAAAGAAATAGCGGCCTCCATGTTTTGTGTGTCCTATTTGTCATGTATCTGACAGCCTTATAATGAGGACATGGCGATATCAAATATTAAAAGGTGTGGGTGGTGGGTGTGGAACTGCGAAATGCTCGGAGAATCAAAGTCACAATTGCCGGAGATACAATTACTTACTGATGTCACAAATGCCTCCATTCATACTTTTTTGTCATATGCAATATTGCACTGTATTAATAGTTAGCATGATGGTATACTCTGGATCTCAGGTTCCTCTTTGATCATGCATGACGTGGCGTGTTTTCCCAAAGCGATTACTGCGCCACGTTGCCTAGAGGAAGACGTATTATGCCTTCATTCTACAGCACGCCGACTGGGGGATTTGGTGCGCTCTGCCTTAATTTATGTGTGTGGTATGAGCAGGGCCAGCCACCACAGGAAGAGCAGTAATAATCGTATTTTCGCAGCATTGCTGTAGCACACAGTGACTGTCATAACAATCGCTGCAAGGTACAACAAAGGAACAGACACGGTCTGGAACGAGCAGCCTCGTGATGCAATGCCTCCACTGTTTAGACCATTCACAATTTATTATTCAATGAACAATTATTTTCGCACTCTTTACAAGTTGTGCAGAAGTCGGTATAGATACGCACATCAGTATACGTAGGCTGACAACTTGAATCTTTGTATGAAGACTAATTGCATTGCTATCCTTCCAAGGCACAACACTTATTTCATGTAGCTGCAAGGAATTTCCATGGCGTACACTTTAATTATGTGCATTTATCTACAAATGTGTCTCCATTATGATAAACTGCTTATGGAATTACTTAAACACCCTGTTTACTCATAATTCTGATGAGAAGCATAAGGCCATTATTGTCATCCTTCTATAATCTGTTCCACTCCACAGAGAGAGAGAGAGAGAGAGAGAGAGAGAGAGAGAGAGAGAGAGAGAGAGAGAGAGAGAGAGAGAGAGAGAGAGAAAAACATACTGGTAACTGCCAAAATAAAATAAACACCACATAAAGTGTCTTAATAGGACATTGGGCCACCATTAGAAACCAGAACAGCTTCAATGTGACTTGGCATAGATTTAACAAGTGTCTGGAACCCTATTGGAGGAATGCAACATCATTCTTCCATGAGAAAACGCTGTCTCAAAATTCTCCCATAAGTGTTCAATTGGGTTGAGATCTGGTGACTAAGATGGACATGGCATATGGTTTACATTGTTTTCATGCTCATAAAACCATTCAGTGTACACTCATGCCCTGTGGATGGGGGCATTGTCATCCTGGAAGAGACTACTCCCATCAGGATAGAAATGATTCACCATAGGATGAAGATGATCAGTCACAATGACTTTGTAATTACTGGCATTTACCTTTCCCTCTAAGGGGTTTAGTGGGCCTAAACTATGCCAGGATAGCACCCCACACCAAAACAGAGTCACCAGAACCCTTCACCATGGTAAAAAGCACTCGGGTCTGTAGGTTTATTTAACTTTGTGACACACATGCACATGTCCGCTAGTTGAGAACAGGGTGAAGGATGACTCATCTGACCATATGTCTTTTTGTCCACTGCTCACTAGACCACTGCCTGTGCTTTTTGCATCACTTTACAAAGTGCATTTTCACATGCACTGAAACCCGATCATAGTATCCCTCTATGAAGTTCTCGACAGACTGTTCTTGATTAAACTGCCTGCTCACACCCTGGATTGATATTTGCAGTCAACTGGTTCAGAGTTTCTCGTCTGTTTTGCCTTACCTCTCAAAACAATGCACAGACATCACAGTCGAGGATTATGCACTTTCAACCACAGTTGCCCCTAGTTGATGACGTCTTTCCCTCAGACTTCTATGCCAACATCACCTTCGCCACTGTTCCTCAGGAAACATCAGCAAGTTGAACGGTCTTTGTCACTGAAGCTCCTGCCTAACATGATCCCAACAATCACCCCTCTTTTAAAGTCACAGATTATCTCTTATTCTAGCCATGGTAGCCAAAATAATGGCAACTGGGCCTGCCCAGCATTTTTACACATGACCCTAAGCATGATGGGATGTTAATTGCATAATTAACTCAGGAACCACACTTGTGTGGAAGTATCTGCTTTCAATGTACTTTGTAGCCCTCATTTACTTGTGTTTCCCTTATTTTGGTAGTTACCTGTAGCAATTATTCTTATGCACTCATAGAAGTGACTCATAAATAAATACTGTACACATTATTAGCATCTATCAGCTTGAAATTATAACAAATGAAGTGTTGCAAATGGGCCATCCTCCATGCAAGCTGAAGTGCTCAAATTGAGCACTAATAATGTAATAATGTTATGATGTATTCATTAGTGCTTTTTATGTTTCCTTTTTGTACAAATATTGCTACTATGACACACATTTAATCATTGTCTATAGTACTGGGATAAACTGGATGACAGGAACATGACAGGAATATACAGTAAGCACAACAATAAATTATGCTGATACTTCTCCTCACATATTAGGAACAGGCACTGAGCACCAGGTACTTAATCTATTGTGCATCATAAGCTTTTCACTGCGACAATCACAACTGCAGTTCACTGGACAAAATTTATTTGTGGTCACAGGAATTTATTTTCCCCCAATTGGCATTGTGCCGGCGCATGAAAGTCCTTGTTTTCCACTTTGACCTTTAGGGAGGGGGAGGGTATTGATGGGTGGGATGAGAAATGGGAGCAGAGAAGAGACATTGGGAAACTGTGGGAGGAATACTGGGATAGAGTGTGGAGTAGGACGCTGTCCAAAGACCCATCAGCGGTAATTAGCGACAATCTGCAAAAGGGGAAAAGCTGATGACTAATCAGTAGAATACATTTTATTAGCTGTCTATCTTCTGGCACACGCTCATGTGCAAAGTCCAATGTTCTTGTCAAAGTGCAATTTGACCTCCAGCTTCTGATTTAATTGGATTCGGAATTTAGGTTTAAAAAATAATTGGGAGGTTACAATATTAGTGCCAAATTGCTTGTCGATATAAGATATATTTCATATATGAGTTTCATGCATCCGAAAGGACATCCATATTTCCATTTTGGCAGTGGTTCATTTTCAGGCTAGGAAACATCATTAAGTGCTCCGATACAAGGAATGTTAACTATTAAAAAAAAAAATCTTGACAGGCTCAAGGGATTTTGCCATGGTGGACAGAAAACTATAATTAATTTCCTTTGTTCATTTGAAATAATTATTTGTGGACTATGTAAAAGAAAGCATGACAATTATGTGCTCCTGGTGTTTAAAAAGAGACACAGGACTATACTCAACATTCGTCCCTAACCTTACAAATAAATGCTTTTTTTCTTCAACAATACAGTTAGGGGGCCCCAAGTGGTGCAACTGGTAAAGGCATTTGTTCTAAGTGAATATTGCCCACTGCAGCCTGGGTTCCAGCCCAGCTCTGGCTGGGAGCCCCAGGCGATTGGCTGTCTGCCCAAAGGGGGAGGGACGTGGGCATGAGTTTGTTGGGTGCAAGCGGTTCTGTGTGTGTGAGTTACGGTGGCAAATTCACAGTACGAATAAAAGGTAAATGAATAAATAAAGAAAAGAAACTTGAAAATACAGTTTTGAAAATAAATTTTTTTAATTGCTGAACTTGCCAAACTCTTGCATGTAATAGTGATTCAAAGTTAAGAGCACGTGTTGATCGAATACAAGTCGCAAATACACACCACTGCATATAAAAATGGAGAAAATCTTTCTGCATATCCTTCACCATACATCAATCTATATTCCATAGAAGAAAACAAAAACAAATATATATATATATATATGAATAATGCGTAGACTGTTGTGCAGATTGGAAAAAAATATAATTGAATTATGATGTGGAGTTGGAAAAAAAAAAACTGTGGGGGGAAAAAAAAAGTTTCCCTACTTTAAACCTGGTGACACAGAAGGCTAATTAGGTCATCGGAATGCCCGGGGAAAAAGACTGCCATACGCTAAAGGTTAATGCTACAGCAGAGAATCAGAGCTGACTGCTGCTGTCCTTCTGGGTGTAATGAGATCAGTTAGGATGCGGGGGAGAGTGACAGGGTCTCTGCCCTCGTCTGCGCTAGGTGTTGATGGCAGCCCGAGATACAGAACGGAGGTGGCTTAGCCCGGGGGCCCCGGCGGCAGAGCCTTGACACTTGACCCCGTGGTCAAAGAATAAAACGTCACGCACGCCCACTGTCAGCAACGTGCAAACACGTCGTCTCCTCGGTGGCTTGTCAGTACACATTCTGTGTTTTGACGTCTTTTACCGAGGCCCTGTCCATCTCTCCTAGACCTCCCATGAATGATGTGACCAGAGGACATCCCCTGACAGTTACCGGTTGTGTGTCCTGGGAAATGTCAACTTCGGTGTGCAAGAAAGTAACATCACTCTTGTTTTTTTATCAGGGATGGCAACGGTGTCCTGTCCCGCCTTCTGTTTTCATCATTGGCGACCGTGGCACCTGAATCTGGATTGTGTCGGGGGAGGATGGACGCGCTGACGCACTGGCTCGCAGGCGCAAAAGGCCCCGCGGCGGCGTGGGTGCGTGTTTGCTTTACAATGCGAATGATCGGGGTCGGCCTTTGCAGACGAGGAGTCGTCGGGAATTTCATTGTCAGCAGAGCTTGTAAGTGATTACTTCATTGAACTCAATCAGCTGTGAAATGTAAAGCAGGGGTCGTAAAAACAACACTGCTGTTCTGGCGGGTTTTTTTCTCGTTTTTGTTTTCCACCTTTGTTTTTTCTCCAAGTATGTGTTGATTTAGCGGCATTAAGGTACAGTATATCCTCTGTCACCAGCAATTCTGTCTTTTCCACTTTGCCTTCCCTTTTCAAATTTTTTTCTCGCTTCTTTCATCTCAGACTCTGTCTCGGAAGCGCACAGGCTTGTGTCGGGATTATGCACCGGAATACAGCTCGTAAAGAGGATAATGGCATTTTTAATAGTCCATACTCACAAGATTGCAGGGCTGCGGGGGTAAATGGTAACAGATGACCCCGCTGCTATGATTAACTGGGAAATACCTACCGGAATCTTTACACCTCTTCAATAAAACCGGGCGCTGTGGACAATAATTACACTTCAGTTAATCCCATAACCGCAATGGATCACTCATGAAGTGTCCCGCTTCTCAGAGTCTGCCCGCTTTCTGAGGATCTGCGGTTGGAATTAAATTAGCATCAGCAGCATAGTTACCCTTAATTGCTGAACATTACCACAGTCAGATAAACAAACTGTTAAATTATATGACCAATTGAGATGGAATTAGACTATAACCTCACGCCCCACGATGCACTTTATAAATCAATATTTATCGTTCCATTTATGGGTATAAATGGGCCACAATAGCACCTGCTGTGAATTAAACCGGCGGTCTTTTGATGTAAATGGAAAACACCTGCACCGTGGCTTGAAGTGATAGCTGACGAGTTTCTGGAGAGCTGTCCGTTTAAAAGTCATGTTTTTACGATCACCGTAGTGTATAGTGAAAAGTCTTTGATCCATAGACGTGAAGCATTGGTCGACTGATTTCACATAGCTTAGCCAACCTGACCCTTTGACCAGTGTGGGAGTGTTCATCTGAGGCCTACATGGGCATTGCATTCAGACGAAACATCTTTGCAAAGCATGAAACTGCACCAGTCTACAATACAGATAGTTTTCCCCTGGGTTGCATGAGTTTCCTTTTTCTTTTGAAATTAATAAGATAATTAATTTAAAAATGTGAATGTTTTATTGCGATAATTATTTTTTTAAAGGAACCCGCCTTTGTTTTTAGAGAAGCCAAGTACATTTCTTCCAACTCTACACAAGTCAAAGGCAGAGACAAGTGCTGGCTTGTGAAGAGTGGTGACAGAGCCAGCAACTTTGAGTCTGCTCCCCCTAGCTCTGTTCAGCCTCCTCTCTAACCTTCTGCCGTGATATTTCTCATGTCAGTCAAATGAGTGCAGGACTGCCACATTGTGTTTCCAAATGCCCTTATCCTGTAGCAAGAGACAGTGGTGTAGTTCTGCTAAGCATACCACAGAAGGTTGAGAGACCCTAACAGACGAGGCTTTTCCGGTGAGGCCGACTGAGAAGAATAGAGACTTGGGTTGGCTTGCAGAATGTTTGTTAAAAATAAATAATAATTCAGGTCCCATAAAAAGATATATGGGGGAAAAACATTCATATTTATGCAAGCTAACAATTCAGCATTGTCTTGTGATGCATCGCCTAAACATGACGGTTGCATATTCATTTCAAATGTATCTAACTAATATGTTGTACTTCTTTCAGCCTTTCATTTGTCTGGCCTGGGCCATTTGTCACTGCTGTTTTACTTGAGGCCTTGACTTTACTGTATGATTTGTATAAGGGTTATTATCGTTGTCATAGCAGGAGCCGAATTAGTGGAAGTAATGGCCGCAGCGGTTATTCTTTGTTTTCACGTGTCCACAATTATTTGCAAATTTGTCAAGCAACTGGCCCACGAAAAGGAGTAGCGTTAGGCAATAAATCATTCTGCAACCATTCACATCAAGTCAGGGTAATTTTGGCAGCTCAGACTCAGAGAATTTCTATTGTCGACGGGCACTCGTCAAACACTTTACGGTCCCTCAAAGCAAAAACAATTCACTTTTTTTTTTTTTTGCAGGGGCAATTTTTCAGACACTTAAAGGTGTTTAGAGGGGTGCTAATGTTCTGTCTTTTATTTGGGTTAATGCTTTTGTCCTTAGTTATAAAGCTTCGGAACGCCAATATGATTCTCATCGCACGCTTTAAATCACGGCTGTGCGCTCCTCCTGTGGCGGCCTGACACTTTAATAGTAATGAATTTCCTTTGGCAGTAATTAGGTTCAGAGCGGCCCAGGTAATATCTTGCTCTGTCCTGAGTCCTGACACATCAATATAGTTTAGGGCGAGCATGCAGGGTACACTGAAGGAAATAACCCGTGCTCGAGTTGGGATCGCTTCTCCGGCGTCCGTGCTTGTTCAGACACGAAGGCCCTGACTGTGTTTTTCTGACCTTTCTGGTGGAGCTTGTGCAAACCTGATTAAGCTTGGGTGTCATGCCAGTGCTCATGTGTCTGGCACAGTCATCACTAACCAGAGGTGGCATCGCATATCTAAAAGTGGTGTGGCATAAATTCCCAACCCCAACTCACCCTACCCACACACACACACACACACACACACACAAACATGCCTTGTTTTGAGAGTTGTTCGCCTTTCTCCATGGTGATTTGACAAATTGATTTTACATGTGTATTGCCTTATTTATGTTATACCCCCAGTGAAACAGGAAGTTGTGGGAGGCCACAATACACTTCCCTAAGATTGCAATGAACTTTAAAAAAGTATGGTTTATTTTTTTGTTGGATTTTATTTAAATTAATGATGAGAGGTGTTAATAATTGTGACATATCTTGTTCAGGGTGGTACAAATATTTTTTCTTTGTCCAATTGTAATATAATTTTCCATTTTTTTTAGCATACAATATCTGTATTGTTCATTCCATATAGCTTTCTTTGCTCATCTATCAAAGGTGTGAATCATTGGAGGGTACTGTATATAATCCCTAAGCATTTAATGGCAGCACATCCATGTAATTGGTCTGCTATTGAGGTCCGTCAGCATGACCATGGTGCAGTGACCCCTGCTACAGAAAGGCAAAGGGATTCCTCAGTCAGAAAAACTCCCTTCTTCAGGGTCCAGTACATTTGAAACATTCACTGATTAAGTTAATGGCATGAGATAATCTAACGGTACAGTGAGAATGGAACACGTTCACCCTTCTGCCCTTCCTTGAGATACTCCCTTGTGGGACTGGGGTCTCATATTCCCAAAAAACTGGGGTTGAGACACCATGGAAACATGATATAGTGTCAGTTAATGGGCCTTTATATTTATTTTTAAATTAGACATCAAATTAATCATGACTTTCAGTATATGCATATAACAACAGCTCAGAATTGTGACATAATTTAAATATAATGAAGCCATAATAGTCATATTAATCGTCGTCATCATCATTATTCTTGCAGCTGTATTTGAATTTGAGGTTGTTCCAGGAAGGTAACTTGGCGATATAATATGAATTTTTGGGGTCAATAATATTAATAATACAGGAAATTCAATAATGGAAGTTAGCTGGTCAAATAATCACTCAAATCCCTGGTGGACAAAATTACATTGTTGCAATATCCCATTTCAGCCACCTTTAAATGATCCATTTATTTAATTTAGCAGTCACATGCAGCTCAGAAGTGATCACCAAAACATTTGAGAGAGGGTTTTGGAAGAGATTTACCATGGACCATACCTCTTTGCAGGACACTCCCATTGATTTCTCTTCAGTGCATTTATTTATTTTTAGAGCATTCTCATTACAATACAATTTTTCTTTATGTTCCCAATCTGGAATTCCAAAAATAATTTGTCCCATCACCACAACATCATGTCAATTTAGGAGAGCAGACTAGCACCCGCATCTTCTGAGACATCTATATAATATAATAATATAATATATTCCATTTAGCAGACGCTTTTATATGCATATATATATATAAGCTTTACATATGCAGCCAGCCACCCCTTCTTTCCACTTCTGCAGTCCATAAGCTGTAAGCCCTATGCTTTTGATGGCTGCAGACGACAGGCAGACTGCAGGCGCCCAATCAACCAACGTAGGTGTTACGACCCTCTTCTTACGACCCTAAGATGTGTGCAGTGTGCAACACAGGCCTGGCTACCAAAAATGGTAAGGTCTAAAAAAGATGTGTGCAAGGATGTGTACAAATGAAATCAAAACAAGGGCCAGGCGGCTTCCACATTCAAAACAAATGTTCCGGGGGGGCTTGGATAGCGCAGAAGTCGAGTGTGAGCTGCCTATTCTGGTTGCAGTTCGAAACCTGACTGTGCCAGACCGGCACAGCTTTTGGCTGTCCGCCCCAGGGGAAGGGGGGAGGGTAAGCTGGGATGAACTCGCCAAGAAACGCGTAAGGGTGTTTCCAGAAAGTGGGTGGGTGAGTTCCGTCTCGGAGGAGGCGGAGATCGCCGCTCTTGGGGAATTAGCTTGCCCCGTAGAGACGGGCGGTGACTTCTTGGGGGAGGGCGACTCAAAATAAATAGAGGGTATAATTGGCCAATAAATTTGGAGAAAAATTGGAAAAAATCTGAAACAAGTAATAAAAAAATAAAACAGGTGTTCCAATCAGGTCAACAAGGTAGACATATTTAGGCCCATGCCTGCTCAGTTTTCATGCCATCGCACAGGGTCTGGCGTTGTAATATCCATCTTAGGAGCAGTTTGTTTATGTAGGACAAGCAATACATAAAAGAAAGCACAAAACATGTTCTGGAGTTTCTCTAAAGCTAGGTTCACATGGCACTTCATGTTGATACAAAGCTTGACGCAACACTTTGTTTTTTGCCAGTTGTGATTATGGTAAGAGGCTCGTTGTGCGGGATTGACGCACTCTGTTCCCATTATTAATTGAGGCATCGCATTTGTATACGCAGCATACTCTGGGACTAATGAAACCAGTCAAATTATTGACAACGGGAACAAACACTCACTATAAATTATAACGTATTTGTTTTCCTTCGTAATTCTTAGGACATAATAACCTTAGTTCAGCCCCATAGGTCCATCATTTTTGGAAAATGAGGCCATTTATAGTTCAATTGTGATGCTGTACTGAACATTTTGATTGGAGCCTGGACATTATTGCAATAGTTCCAGGATAAATCATTGGAATTGGTAGCCAATTTTTTTATACTTTTAAAGTTGTTTTGTGAAAACATGGCACAATTATATGCATATGGGTAAAGGGCAGTAGAAAACAGGGTAAAACAGATAAAAACAGGAGAGTAACCATGCTAACACATATACATGTATTAGCATTAGTTTACACTCACTGTGTGTAGAACAAAGAGTGTAATGCTCCTCACAATGACATAGCAAAAGACAAATAGTGATGGCAAAGTTTTGACTTGAAGAAGATGGCTGAGGAAGACAAGTGAAAGCGAGTTGCGCGCTTTGTTTATGCAAAGATTTACTGTAAATTTGCCGGAGCAATTTGTTTTTGCTCTGTCAGTGTGAGAAGCTTTGCACTGTTTGTTCTCGCACTCTCCTGTTTTCCCTTCAAAATGAAATGCATGTCATCCATATTGAATCAGTTCGCAATCAAAGAAAATGTAGATTTTTATAGTGCACATCATTGTAGCTCTCATGATTCCTCATCAGTGATCTCTCTTGTTATTTTTAAAGCCTCTTGTCATATAAGCAGGGCTTACTGGTGCAGTGTAAATGCTGCAAAACAGAGGACTATTCTCCTGACTGATTTTTTTTGGTAAATAAATGCCCATTGCATGGAGTTAAAAATACCATTACACCATTTATATTTACAACCACGCCTTAACAAAACATAACCACATCCCGTCCTCCTCCTACACTGGGCAAAGCCCTCACGCAATCACAATAAATTACATTCCTGGCACTGTGGATTTCTGCAAACTTTACTGATGGCAAGTAGCATAAACAACTGCGTTGCGTTGTTTGTGTGATGGAACTGGAGATACTGCACATCTGAACATCGACTGCACTTCTCAGACAGTAATCTTCAAACGGAATCGCTGGCACCCACATCTTCCCCTTGACCTTGCCCTCACTGATTGGCAGTGTGACCGGCATATTTTCACGAGTAAAACCCAACTCCTCAAAGATAGCCAACAGAAATTATACTGCAGGTCTTTTCCAGAGAAAGCCCAGCTCTTTCTCCTCTCCCTGTCAGAACTCCAATCCTTCGGGTTGCTCTGACTAATCCTGTGGCATGCTCACACAACCAAGGGCTTCACTCAGCACAGCCATTTTAGTGGACAGTGATAATCTAGTGTATACGGATTGGCTGTGAAACACAGGAAAAAATATAGATGTGGTTCAACTGAGTACAAGTTGAGCTTAATGAACCTAAACACCAGTGATGGACAAAGCACACAAACCCTTTACTCGAGTAAAAGTACAGATACCATGATAAAATATTACTGAAGTAAAACTAAAAAGTCCTACATTGCTTCTCATGTTGGGTGGGAATATTTGTTTTTGAAAGTAAAAGTAAAACTAAAAATGGAAATACTTAAGTCAGATACTTGAAAAATGTACTTAAGTACTTTTTAAGTAAAATTACTTTTACTTTGTCTACCACTGCTAAACACGTGCACAGGGATGACCGGAATCACTTTACTGCATCGTTCTTGTGTCAGCAGAAGACTGCCGTGAGTGCTGTCGAGACCTGTGATTATGTGGATATAGACTAATCCTTGTTTAACAGGGTGATTTTGTTTGCTCTGCCACTTCTATCTCTGCATTGCATTGTGTGCTGAATGATGACGTCACAACGGCTTTCCCAGGATATGAGTGTTTATTGGCTCTGAGTAGAGTGACATGCACACACAAAAATACATTCTCCTCATTAGGCTTACATTTAAAAACAGCTGAAGTGATAATAGATGAATACAGATGTATCTGTACATATTTGTGTACAAATATATAGAGATGTATATATTTGTAAATTTCAAATAGTTACATATAACAGTTAAACAATATGATTTTGCGTTGTTGCATGTCTTACAAAATAGAATTAAAAACAAAAGGATGTATCGCTTATAAAATAATTGCACCTACTATGTGCATAGCAATAATGATATCCACAAAATGGTTCCTAGTTGACTAGTAATTTAACAGCCAAATTGCCCTGCCATCTTCAATACATGTGCAGTATACTATATGATATGAATATGTCTCCATATAGTTTGATACAGTTGTTGTCCAATTAAAATCACAGTAATGGTGTGTTACGTGGTGTGAACTGCTTGAAGCATGCCATTATGCAGAATGGGAACATAAAAAGAAAACCTGCTTCCAACATTAAACCATAACTCTCTCATATCATATTCCATTCACATTCTTAATTGGCATAGTTCTCTCTATACATTCTCCCTCATTATATATTCAAACAATTTTTATTCAATTATTCAACGTAAATACTTCAAACGTTTAACCTCTCTTAGCAAGATACTTCTGTTAAGGCTGTATGAACCCCATTACAGACAGTACATTTAGAGAACCTCCTCCCTCCACCCTTTTCACTGTAAATTACTTTGAGATGATTGAAGGTGATCGGAAAGGCGCTATATAAACGCGACGCCACAATTAATACTGGGAAGCGAGTGCGTCTCGCCCCTTACCATAATCATAACTGGCAAAATGGAGTACCTCCAGGGAGCCGGGTATTATGAAACAATACATCTGGCCATTTTGAAAATCTAGCTGTGATCCGTTGCCCATTAATCTCTTCCAGACGCAGGGCCGCAGATAACCCATCTCACATGACCGGCGCAACTCAGAAGACCTTCCAGGAAGCGGCTGTCTCACTGTTTCTCTCTGCCTTGTTCGCCTGTTCCGCTCGGTCCTCCAACCCTCTTCTCTTTGGATAATTATCTGCAGTTTAAAAAAAGCAGAAGAAAGAAAGGGAGTGATAGGGAGAATCCTGGAGAGGACAGCTTGCTGACCACGGCCTGCATGGTTTGCCTCAGTCGCTGCATGGGAGTCTCCGCATGTGGTCGGCGTCGCCATTGTTCCACAGGGTTCTTTTTGAAGCACGGCTTTTGAAAATGAGCCACCGTTGTCGAACGGCCAGAATGAAAAAAAGTAGCCCATAACCATAGTTAAAACGCTGTCCGAGGGAGCAGTTTTTAATGCAAGGAAGATCGTCAGAAAAGTTTGTTACAGTTATCGCTTGTAAGGTAACAGTTAACAGTTATCACCTCTGTGAAATCAACACAGAGAGCAAGAAACAGTCAACAGTAAAAATAATGAACTGGCAGTGTGTAACATTTGCAAAACAGTTAAGACAGGCAGCTCCTTAAAGAAGACTGTGCCAGTTTCAATAGACACAGGGAGAAAATTATAGACACGCACACACATACAAATTCATAATGACATTAATATATAAATAAATAATAGCGGGGGCCGATATTGTGTTTCTCTCTGCAGATTCAGTTTGTTGTTTAGGCTACAGAATTGAGCGGCTCCACTATGTTATTATGGAGAATCTCAATCATGTCTTTTGGGTCCTGAATTTTACAAAGCTCAACTATCCTTGGACTGTTGAACCCGTGGGGGGCAGGGGGTATCCAAAAGAGCTGGACATGATGATTTCTCCTCAGATAATTACTGTGTTCTTTGTGTAAAGCAGATGGAGATTTGGCACAGAGACATTTGTAGAAATGGACACTTGTTGGCAGGGGAGTAAAATGAAAATAATTCTGCTTTTGATTTCTGTGGCATGTTATTAAATGACATTCACAATAAACATTTGTTTGGAGACAAAAGCCAATCCGAAAATTCATATTAAGTTCCCCTGTGGCGGCCCCCTTGGTTTCTTCCGTTAGCCGAGCAGCGCCGCTTGTACACACGCTAAGATGAAAACCGTCTTTGTGATGTTAGTGCTCTCTAAAAACGGTGTTTGCAGTGTCGTAGTAAAGTAGCAAATAGTTTTACTTTGCCAAAAAAAGAACACACGGGAAAGCATATAAAACACGATATCCAAAACATCCCTTGAGTGTGTGTGTCACGCTTGGCAGCAAATGACAGCCGTGCTATGATTCCTGAAGTCCGCGAACCGTGATACGCACATGCCATAAAGTCATCGATATTTATGTGTATGTTCGAACGCATTCTGAAGCCGAAACAAACACACATCCTGCTAGCTCGCAGAAAATCCTCCGCGATAGCTTGTGTAAGGGATACGGCAACACTAATTTCACGGAAGGATATATAGAAGCTTCTTGCATTCCTGGAAATTTTGATTACAGCGGTGACGGAGTGCTGTGGGTTCCGTTGTAAATGTGTCTAAATGGCTCGGCAGTGAAGGAAGAGGGAATGGTATATGGAGCAGTAGAGGAATTCTCACCGCAATCATATCTGTGACCTACCGCACAGGGATCACCCACATGGGAAATAAGGTCAGGTTTTGAATGTCATCGTCTACCCGGCCCTGATTTCCTCTTTGTGTTAGAAATATGAAGCAATGTTGAAAATTGCTCTTTTTTCCCATGGAGAGTTGGGATTAACAAGACTAAATTTGCTTGCACTCTGAGATTTAAACCCTTTCCATCAAAGGGTTAACATTGCAACCTTCTTTTCTCGTGTTGTTTAGAAATTAGGGTCCCCCCCAAAATATCCCAATATGTTCATGTTCTCAATATTTAGGCTATTTAACATTTTTTAATTGAATAGCAATCAAATTTCAAGAAATGTTTCTACAAAATATCAGGAGTGCATACATTAAAATAATATTTGAATATGGTGGTGTATGTAGTTAAATAACTAATGTCAATTATCATTTAAGTAAGGACATGTGTTAATTATTATATGGTAATGAGGATATAATGACATTATAACAATAATGTCATGCAGTACATATAACTGACATGCTTATCAAATATACATTTATGAAAACAATTAATTCTGATAGATAACACATTCAGAAATGCCACTGATGAGCTTAAAAGTTTGCAATAGAATGTAAGAAAACGACAGAAGCCGCCCAACACGTGGATGTTCCAGAACCTCGGCAAAAATAGGTGCTAAGTGGACTAAAGATAAATGGAAGCAAGCTCTTTTAAAATAGCTTGCTTAACATTTAAAGTAAACTATTTAATATTGAGTTTTCTTTTGAAAGTGACCTTTGAACAGCACCAGGCATCACACTTCTGATTGATCATCTGTCAACATCGTTTTATAAACATTGCGGCCAGGCCGGATTTAAAACGGGCGCCGTAGCTTTTAAACAACTTTTTGAATTTTATCATTTTATCTTCTACTCTTGTGAGTTGATCCAGAATTCAGTTGGCAAATGTATACATATTTGGCATCGTGAGTATTGAAATAAATTATTTCAGTATATACATATATATACTGAAATAATGTATTTCAATACTCACGACTATATATACAGTATATATATATATATATGCATGTGTTTTTTGGGCATTCTGGTTTTGGGCATTCTGGTCCACAAATGTGGACTGGAATAACAAAATAAAATGCAAATTTATTTATAATATTCTCACTGTTTTATTGTTTGCTTTCTCATTTTGTTAACAGTGGGTTGGGGTAAAGCTGAATGGCAGAGTATTCCAACTGAAAAGATAATCATTTGGCTTGTAGTAGTTTATGTAACACTACTTGTGCACCCAGATCGGATAAGAACTACCTTGCATGCATTAGCACAGAGATAAAATACACTTTTAACAATGGCAGAAATCCAGGCCCCACATTTGATGACATCTTCGTGCAGGTGGAACACAGCCAAGTCTCTACAAACACCTCAAATAAACAAAAGAAATACAAATTCCGGATAGGGACTGAGATAAGTATGATGACGCCGCTTAAAGCAAAATACATTTTTGTGGGTGAGTCATAAATAGGTAAATACAGACCAGTAAATGTTTTGTCTGTTGCGGAAAATGTTATTGCTTTTGATAAACTTAATAAACAAGCCTAGCAGATGTATACAACCTCTTCAGTTTTACTCTCCAAATGAGCTACTTTGTTTTCTAAAAAACAAGCCATAAAAATATATATCTAAATTTGTCTGTGAAGAGACATGCTGAGGTTTGAGGGATTGAAGGATTCAATGAGGAATGGCTTCCTCATTAAAAGTGAAACAGACCAGGCCCAGACAAAGAACACAGGAAATGAAGAAAGACGTGATTCAGTTATTGTGAAACAACCATACATGACTGTTTTTTTCTTCTTCTTCAATTTACTACTGTTGTCATCACCAACATTAAAGCTTACAAAAAAGCATCTTGGAAAATCTAAGTCCGTGGCTCGTGTTTTTTAAGATGAGTAATTTCAAAGCGAGGGTTAATTCCCCCATCGGTGCTTGAGTTGTGGATGTGAATGACTAATCGTTCGTGGGTTACGCCTCTGCATATGATCTCCATTGTTTAATGGAATTAATGGACTAGAACATTGGCGGGCAGACGAGACGCAGTCATCCGACAGGACTAATATTCAGTGGATGCATCCGAAGGGATGGCTTACGTTGGCAAAGGGCAGACGTGGAGCCAAAGGCGGGCTGCGAGTGAGGCGTAGAAGTGTGGCTTCACACCGCGCCATGGCACCGCATCCCTGACGAGCAGTGCGTGCTTTCTCATTGGCTTTGCTGCAGGCGGGTTTACGGAGGTGTCGGGGAACAGGCATGTACGCTCTTGCCATCGTTTGAAATCACAGTCGGACGATGTGTGACTGCGTGTCACAAAGCTGGAAATATTCATTCTGCGGTGGGCAGGAGGACACTGCATGTAAAATGTCTTTCAGGTTTAGCTGTGAGGGCATGGTATTCTCTCCTTTGTCCAGATTTGGAATACAAGTCAAGGTTGAGTGTGTGCTGGTCAACCACCTGGGTGGCTCTGCCAAATCGTGTCCTAGGAGGGACATCGCCGGAACGTTATTTTCTTCAGCTAACATACGTCATTACACATGGATCCTGTGATGCCCAGACCCTGAATCGGAAACCTTCAAACGAGCAGAAATGTTAGACGCCGAGTCGTCGTGTTCAACCACAAGAATGAGCGACCTCTGTGAGTCAGTGGCAGAGACAAAACGGAACAGAGGGAAATTTAAATTCCAGACGTCCGTTTTCCTCATCGCGCCACTGTTACTAATTTGATCCAGAATATTTTCCCCTCAATTTGATCCAAACTTTGATTTTTTACATGCTGGTTCTGGAGTTCGGAAACACACATGGGAGTTAAATGACGCACAGAAATGATTGATGGTTTCACGGTAAACTTTATTTCTGCTTTTGAATGTGCCTCTTTGATTCAGTCGAAGGGGTAGAAAACCAGTGCCTTTGTAGGTTATCAGCATTTCATACCGGTCCAATATTTTGACACTGCAAATCATTTTTCACGTCTCAAAGGTTCCACAAAATTCACATTTAAACACCTGATACGTATGTACTGTCCTGGTTGGAGCATCAATACCATTTATCAAACACTGCTGGAGCAGTTTTGGAAATTGGATCCTATTTCAGGCCATTGGACCACATTTCCCCAACATTTTACAAAAATTTCAAATAAAGAAACAGACGAGAGATATTGGCCTAATGTACAATCAAAAAGGTGTCAGTGTCCATCCATCAGTAAATGTGACATTCTAAGCATTTAGCAGATGCTCTTATCCAGAGCGACTTACAAGATGTGCATTAATACATGGTAAGAACAATCATAGCTTGCGCAAAAGATCAGTGCAGTATTACAGCGATAGACATCGTTGTAGGCAGCTGCATACCATACCTGTAACAATGGAAAGGAAAATGTTAGTAATTTGTTTTTTTTGTTGTTGTTGAGGAGTAAGCAAGGATACATATACAAAAAGTATTGAACAAGTAGGCAGTGGTGATGACAATTGGGTAGTGGACAGAACTCAGTGGTAGTGGAGTCTGAAAAGGTGGGTTTTGAGTCTCTTGCGGAAGATTGCAAGTGATTCCGCGGCCCTGACTGATTGCGGACCTTAAACTTAAACATCAGTTGGTCTACTCATTCAGCTCAGTCATCAAAACTCTGCATGAAAGCACTTCAATGACACACCTTCCCTCTCTAATATGCAAGTTTCTCAAACGAGCACATTAGTACTCTACCAGCACGCATCAGCTGGGGCTATCAATCCACAAACACCTGCGGTACGTTTTATGAAATAACACGGTCGTCTACAAGCACAGACTTCAAAAATACTGTATACAGTATCATGTGTTTTGAAAGAGAATTAAAAAATATATATATATATATATACAGTATATATATGCCATTTAGCAGACGCTTTTATCCAAAGCGACTTACAGTAGTGAATGCATAATTTTTTTCAGTATATGTGGTCCCAGTGGGAATTGAACCCACAACCTAAGCGTTGCCAACGCCGTGCTCTACCAACTGAGCCACACAGAACCATATTGGTGCGATTTGAAGGCCGGTGCAACTGAACAGCACTTCCACTACGTCAACATCTGTTTTGAAGGCCGGGTAAAAACCTACGTGCAGTTAAACTGTTAACAGGGCAGCACTTCCCCTCGGTATGGACAACAGGAAGCCAAGACACCGTGGCCGGAATGTCCGCCATATTGGCAATGGGACAGCTGAAATCAAAGTGCACTCAGCAAGTGGTCAATATTGTGTTAAACAAGACATAACATACGTCGGGGTAGTACAGGACGGAAGGATAGTGAACTGGCTCAGCTAAAACGTACGCATGTACTAAGCGTTGCCAACGCTGTGCACTACCAACTGAGCCACACACACTCGTTTAATGTTCAGCATTGAAAACACAAAAGGCAGGAAATAAAAAGCAACACGTTGCAGTGCCAGAAACTCTCCTAACCTACCCGTTTTATGTTGCAATAATTCATACAAAGCCCTCATTTTGATATATGATATTGCCACGGTGGCTATATTAGCTGATAATGTGAATCACTCTCACAAAGCTACCAGGGGGAAAAATCAATGCATAAAACTTTACAGAATAATGATGCAAAGCGACTGTGCGGAGGGGGATGAAAAGGGCCCACCTCACAAAAGTAATGGATGTCTCCTTTTATTCAAGAGTGACTCGCAAGTGTATTTATTCTTGGTCACAGTATGAATCCCTGGCAGACACATATATCTTAGCTCTCACCTCCGCTGTCATTTCTCGTAGATTTCTGACCTGTTAGCAATGCAGGGAGCACACACACAATACAACATTAAGGCTATTTTATTTGATAAACCTTGAAGCTTTGCATTGGCTAATAGTCGTCTTAACTATGTGTTCAGTCTCTATTATAGGAATATTTGTAATTGAACCTTGTTTCTCAGAGGTTTGAAACCAGGGCTGTTTATCTTTGAACATAAAACCAAGGAATTGACATATGGCATCATTCCTGCTTTGCAAATTTGATCCATTCAGGATTTATTCACCTAACATACTGTGAATTGAATATGTTAGGAAATAACGGTTTAAATGTGCAGCTTTATGGTCATATTGAAATGATTGAGTATTGTAGTTTTGTGTGATATGAATGGTATTTATAAGATAAGACACTGTATAAGATAGGTAGGCTGAGGCTGATTGAAACCTGACACGTAGTTCAACTGAGGGTATTTTGATGTTCCAGATATACATGTTTTATCTTGGGAGTCTTTCACTGTCAGTGTATGTGCTCAATATAGCTTTTCACCCGAAGGTTAAAGTCACTTTGTGTCAGCACTGTAAAAAAAGGATGTCTGTAGACGGTTCTGCTTCAGGAATAATTAGCAGCTACTGAGTTCTGTCATGGATTCATGTTTATACAGGCAACTTGCACGGTGGTGTAAAATGTCAGCCATAGAGTTACACCATGGAGTGACTAGTGAAAGTACAAGAGACTATGAGTATTTAATAGTGAGCACAAGAGACCTGGAAATCTTAAATGAATGTTTTGGGCTCATTAAGGTCATTCCCTTGTAAAGATTGATCACATTAGCAGGGTTTGTTTAGTAATGGTGTGTTGACATACTTTAGTCTCAAGGCTATCAGTCACAGTTTTAATCAATGGTGTCCAATGAGGACTTTTTATCTCACGTCCTGAGGAGCAAGGGCACACAAGAGAAAGGAAGGATTTCACCTGGCCAGTTAAAGACACGTGTGAACCCATCATTCATGCATTGTCCAAAATGTGGAGTGCCACAACACTCTCATTGGATTTATAACGTTCCATTTTTTAATCGAAGCTTCTCCTTCACCATTACTGAGAATCAGTGCACCCGAATGAGTTCATAATCCAGCCGGATTTAGGCAATGTAGAATTAATCTCAGTGCTATCCAAGCTAAACTTGAACGTCTTTAATTCTGAGTCGTACAGTATTTGAATATCAAAGAGGTTTAAAGTTAAGAGAAACCTGAGGATTGTCCTTCTGGCCTCATGCTTAAAATATTTCCAAAATATGCTATCGCTGTACTCTGACAATGGTAAGCATTGATTTATTTATTTATTGGTTAATGGAAGAACAAATGAATGTGACAATCACTCTGGCTTGGAGAAGATAATGGGCGCAAGGATCATTTGTATTTGAACTCAACATAAAATCAATTCAGCCTTACAGAATGGGCCGTATCTGTGAATTGATTACCTTGGAGGTGAGGACTGATTTGATGTAAGTGACATTTCAGGTCAATATGACATGGTGGAGAAAAAAATAGTTTCTCAGGAGTTGATGGTGGCAGGACAACAATTTTAGGCATGGGACAGTCCCTTGCAGTAATCATCGACTGTGAATGAAAAGCAGTTGGGAGATTCATGAATGGTGTACTGAAGATGAAAAATCATATGAATTTTCAAACCTTTCTTGTGCCTGTTCCTTCCTGTGTTGATGTTTTCTGACGGTTCCACATTTGGGGGAAAATGCACAGTGTAATGATTTTCTAACATATGATAGATGTTTAAAATGTATGGAATTTGGTAAACATACTCAAAACAAATGAATCAAGTGATGATTACTCCCAATAACGGCCATCTTTCCCATAGCAAAGAAGCCTCTGCAGCTGCTGAAACAGGATATATGGAACTACAATGACAGGCTTTATAAAATCGTGAATGTAGATGTGGATGTGACTGATTGAAATTACCAGAATAGTGGTCAGCAGTTTTTAGTTTGCTTGAGTCACATTGCTTTCAAGGTGGATCAATAACCTCCACTGGATTTCAATTCCCTAGGTCTGTGTGAGTGCTCTACCACATTGATTCACAGGTGCAGGTTTACATGCATTTTGTTATAATTAGCCTGTAAACCCTTTTGAGAACTGATTACTGTAATTTCCTCCAATGGAATTATGGGGTTACTTCATTACTTGGTTTCACAATTTGCATTCCATGGCTTATTTGTTCGGAATGAAGAAGACGAGGTAGAATCTAAAAGATTTTATGTGCATTTGATGTTTTTTTAAACATTGCCACAGCACCCGTTTTGGATAACAAATGTCAAGTTTTGTGAGGCTGTGGTTGTTTGCATCAGGTGATGTCATACATACATACCACTGGCTTGGATTGGCTTTTGACAAAAATGTGACACATTTTTTATGAGATTAAGAGTGCATGAAGGGTCAATTCACTTTTCCCATTTAAAGCCTATAGGCAAATTTGTGTTTTCATCTTTGCCCCTGACCATTTATTTGACTTTTTCTGCATTTCCCCCCTTTCCATTTCTTAATTTGTTATATTAAAATCAGTTTTATTTTTTTTGGCCCTGCAATCCCTAAACCATGATGTTTATATACATTATTGAAATACGGGCCATATTCTACCTCCAAACATGGAACAATAGACATATACAGAAACTTCCACATGGGTGACAAAATGCAGAGAATATAATCAAATGAATACTATGATATGATTGCTTTTATGTTCTGTGATTTCTTTCACTATCACTACTCTCACTAATCACTACTTGGCCTCATAGCTGTAACCAATAGACATTGCTGAATCATCCAATATATTTTCTTAACAAGTTGAAATAATTAATTCCTCGGGAAATGACCACAATATCTATCCAATTATTTTTCATTGAGCTGCTTCATATAATGACTCCAAATTGATTTATATGAACATACTCACACTTCCTGATTGGTTGCTTCTAAACAAATCTCTTCGTTTTGGGTCATTAAGCAAGGCTTCATAAAAATATATGGGGGGGGGGACAGTCTTGCCGTATCTAATAAGGTACGACTCGTCAAGATTCTAGCCCACTGTCATTGAGGTTGGCTTTGTTCTAGTCAGACTGAATGCTTAATTGTGCCATTTGGGGTCATTTCTGTCTGAGTGCCAGTGTTGTTCTATGCGAGCAACTGGGTGTAGCATACTGACATGCTATCTCATTATGTTTTATACTTGGGTACAGCTGTACACATTAGGGTTTAGTTACACACTGCTAGACACAGCTGTGTTGGCATTGAGCTATAAAGGCTGCTCTCTACAGGAACAAGGAGTAGAGGCGTCCAAATTCCATTAGCATGCTTTGGCTCATGTTTTAAACTGGGGAATGAAAAGAATACATCACCAACCCACCAACTGAATGTGTTATTCTCTAAAGAACAGGATTTGGAAAGTGGCGGAATTCAGAAATACTTTGAAAAATAATGGGCGCACTGTAACTTTTACCGGCTGCTCTTATACCACTCCAGGACATTAATAAGATCATAGTTTGTGAATATGGCAACGTGTTCAAACATATACTATCAAACTGTTAAGTTTTAAATTATTAGTCCGATAAGCCTCAGGACAAACATGCCTGGTAGTACTTTTTAATAGCGTTTTTCCTCAACTATGGAAACACTGCAATGTCTTGTAAATGCATCACCATGTTTACACCTCTTAATGTATATCACCACTTAAGCACAATGGCCACGCTGATTAATGTGGATCCTTATTTTATTTCATTTTATTGTTCTCCTAAAGGTTTTTCTTTTCTTCAGACTATAAAGGGGCACCCTAGTGTAGCAAATTAATCATTCTGGAATGCCTCATAAAGGAGATCGCTCCTTATCTATCCTTGTACAATTTCTCTGAAACCCAGCTTCTGTTTTTCAGTTCATTTTTGCAGCATGCTGAATGATTCATGTAAGCTTTGCCTGCTTGAAATGAAAAACATATTACGACTCAATTGAAGTATTACCATATTTTCGATTATTGTTATTATGCAGTAGAATCCGTTATATACAGTGCCCCTTTAAAGTCTACTCCTTTCAACAAAAATGTCACCTTTTATTGCCTTACAGCCTGAAATTAAAGCAAA
This sequence comes from Aldrovandia affinis, assembly GCA_029706075.1. Lineage (NCBI taxonomy): Eukaryota > Metazoa > Chordata > Actinopteri > Notacanthiformes > Halosauridae > Aldrovandia > Aldrovandia affinis. Next base: position 3,712,887 of record JAINUG010000068.1, on the reverse strand, counting down.
TGAAATCAGTCTTTTTCCACCTTTATTTACACATTTTGATCTTACAACTTCCAAGTGGAAAAAATCTTACTTCATGATGTGTGAAAATCTGCCCATAAGATACACTTCTCTCAACATCGACATCATTTGTAACAACTGACAAGTACTGACAAATTGAATCATGTCGGCCCTCTTTGCTCTTTGCTGTTTGTCTCTCACCCATATCTGTCCAAAAAACTTTCATTTTCTGTCTTTCTTTAGAGGCCATCTCCTGAGATGATTGGTTTGTTAGATACGGGATGCCACCTTTCTACTTGGTCCAAGAATGCCTTTCAATGAATGGCACAGAGAAGCACTGTTTTCGAAGCTGCAATGCTTATACGCAACTTTGAGTGCTGATTTTGCAATAAAACTGTATATCACAACACAAATACTATCTGGATGATTTAACAACTGATAAATGACCATTTTGACTGGAGGTGATAGTTCACCGACATTTCATGCAAGTATCCTTGTCTTTAATTTCAATATGATGTACTAGACATCAAAAGAAGAGTTTCTAGCGAATTCGCTTTTTAAAGAAATAGATAATTCACCAACAGATAACTTGTTAGCTTTGATGTCCGCAAATGTTCAGGAACAGGGGCCTCCCGCGTGGATCAGTGGTTACAACGCTCGACACTGGCCATGGAGACCGATGTCAAATTCCCCGTCTCGCCAGAGTCGGCTCTGGCCGGGAGTGCCACTAGGGGGCGGCGATTGGCTGTCCGCCCCAGGGAGGGGGAAGGGGGGAGGGAAGCCGACAGGACGTTCGCTGTGCATAAGAGTGGCCCTGTACTACCAGATTACGGTCAATGGCCTGGTGAGTGCCGTCTCGGAGGAGACGTTACTCCACCTTCGTCACTACCGGTCGCAGGACTACGGCAGCGAACTCACATTACTAGGGAGCAGAGTTGTGGTAGCGTGACCTAAATTGTAAAATGCAGTAGTCCAATTTCAGCATACTTTTCTAAGCTACTATTAAAGTATCATCCAATATTATATATATGTGTAACAGGTATGACCTGTGACGGTGCTCGGCTACACCCCTACCCAGAGATAGGTCGACCCTTTAAATACGCACTTCCCTTTTGAATCAAGGAGCCCGCAAATTCATTGTTTGGTGTCCTCTCGCTGCGTTTCTTTGTCCTCGCTGGAAGAGTTGTGCTGGCTATCCCTCGCTGGAAAAGCAAATTTCGGTTGCAATCATCCCTCTCATAGCAGTTGCCTGGGTTGGCTTTCATAGCACTCAGCGGGCACACTCATCGCCTTACAAAACCCGCACCGGTGATATTCCTCATAGGCCTTGCTGGCCACTGCTAAGGGTTCAGGCCTGCAACAAGCTAATCTCAGATGCAGCTGCAGTATCTGGTGCCCTACGTAGCCTATGCCCTCTGTAGCTACATTAAGACAAGGACTTGCCTGTACGTGTTACCACTTTCGACTTTGACCACTGTTTTCCCACTGCTAAAATAGTGTTAACAGCAATGTAAGGCAGAGCACAATTATGTGGATTATTTTGGTTGACCGTTTTGTTAGTTGTTTTGCCTAAACCAGCTTCCCCCCTTTGCCTACCCTTTGTCCCCGATAGGAGCCTTGGCCCCCATTATTTGCGCCCCTGTATGACACTAGGTTCCCAGCCCCAGGCTTTTTCCTCCACTCCTGGTTTTGGTTTGCCCATTAGAGGGGTGTACTTTCCCTTGCAGTGCAGCAAAATAATCACAACCCCTAAAAAGTGCCCATAGTGGGGTGTATTCTATTTTGCTGTGTACCAAGATAATCACGACCCATAAAGAGTGCCCATAGTGGGGTGTATTCTAATTTTGCTGTGTACTAAGATAATCACAACCTCTAAAGAGTGCCCATAACGGGGTGTAACCCACGTTGCTGTGCATAAAGATAATCACACTCCCTATAGATTGACGCCCTAGCGCCATCCCTTGTACTGCCCCCTTAGTGCTTTGGTGGCTCAGACCGTGTAGACTCCTGCAGGTGAGTGTGCTCCTGGGCCTTGCTCCTTCCCCCCCCTTCTTGCCTGTTCTAGTAAGGGAAGTAGTACCTCTCCTTTTCAGTTGGTCCCTTTTCAGTTAATTTGTTTTTGTGCCTGTAGCCTCAGCCCCCTGCTGGCCCAGTCGTTAACTTCTTGTACGCGGAGAAGATGGGCATTTTAATCGCAAAAAATCGTCACGACCCAATCACTCAAGCTCAGAAGGAAAGAGTCCCAGGTTTACTAGGGATGAATATAATTAGTAGCTGTTACCAGGAACTGTTCATCCAGCCTGGTGAAGCCTTGTTTCATTCCCCTGATGTCCGCCTTTAATTCAGATTGACAACACCTCCAGGACAAGTGCAGCTTTGGTTAAGCGCTCGACCTGCCCCACCACTGGCTATCATTCTAATCTGGTTAATCTACTTCAGCCAGTTGCAGGTAGCCTCAGCCCCCCTGCTGGCCTAGTAGTTAACGCCTTGTATGCAAATTCGTTTTTGTGCCTGCCAATCTATGGTGTCCTTGTATCCCCATGCCCTGTCCCCAGTGAGCCTCTAAAAAAATATGACAGCCAAGCCAAGAGACAAAAAAAGATATTTAGTATTTTTGTATTACAGCCTGTCTAAGTTCATTTAATTGAACCTCCTTGTGCAGGGAAGTACTTACCAGGTCAGGATCTGTCACCTGTTAAATGAGAGGCGCAGTCACTATTACCATTGGTTAACTGCCAGGCTCAACGGCCTCGGCAGGTTACATACTGTATGTTCATACAGTTCAAACATGTTTACATACTTAATACTTTACATATGTAAATTAACCATGTGGCCGATTGAACTGTTTACAAGTTACTGGGAGGTCTTTTGGGCCTGCAAGTGTCAAGCTACTTCCGGGTATATGGACTCCCATTGTTTTCGGACATCAAGCGAACATGTCTATTCCCTGACATTGTTTTCAGACATTGGTGGATTCGCTGTGTCTGTAGTCTGCAAATTTGCTAAAAACCCTTTGAATGCATAGTACATCGTATTGTAGCGAGCATGCATGGTGGGGCAGCAAGAAGACAAACAGAGTCCGCAGCAGTTTAAATGTGGCTATGTGAATAGCCACTTTAATAAAAAGGCAACAATGGTATCTGGGTCCCATACACCGCACAACCACAGATACCGTTCAACAATTAACACTTTTGCCACAGAACTTCAGGGGACTACACTGAACAGTACATACACACCGGTCACAGTGGCTCTAACATTTAACTCACCGCGACCATCCAGCTAACACACACACAGATGCTAAACAATAATATGTGCAACATGATTTACAGAACATAAATCTAACTAGCACTGAGGGAAACAAAACACAACAACAATGTTCCCCCACAATGCCCTGCACACAAATTTGCATATAGCGACCTGCTGGATCGCTACAGTATTTAAATGAAACTAAATAAATTTTAATCAATGTTGGGTGAACAATCACTTTAAGTGCTGGTCTACTCTAATATTTGTTGTGTGGTCAAAAGATAAGTAGCAAGATATGCAAAATAAACCTATGCGGTATGCAATGTACCAGTAGGATGTTGTCTTACTCTGTCATCGATGGAAATGCGTCTTGACGTTTTTAGTGTGTTTATATTTCACCTCCTCCACACTTACCCTTAACATCATAATTTTGTTGTTTTGTACCGTCCCAAATTGTATAATTAGTCACATGTCTGTACTAATGACCAAATGATTGCTGAAATCGGAGTGCCTACAGGGACACAGCCCAGATTGTCAAGTGCTAAAGACACTCACCAGGCCCTAATTATGACCAATGAGCTTAAAATGTAATTTTCTATGTCTTTTTTTTCTAAAAATGGTTAGAAACTATGTTCCCCACCTAGTGTGATAGTCCCCTCTTAGTAACATAGACTTAGACTTTTAATCGGGAATGCGCACCTGTGTGTGTGTGTGTGTGTGTGTGTGTGTGATAATGGTTAAACTAGTGAGACTAATCAAAAGGAAGGTTGTCCTGCCAGCAGCATTACACGAGAGTTACTTGTAAAGACATGTCTGAAGTGCATTTATACATCTGGAGTGGGAGGATGGAAATTGGCACAGAGAGCAGGGAATCGTAAGCTGTCTCCACTGAGGTCAGGTTGGGATGGCATGCTGGAAGTAGCCAAAGTACACATTTGTCTTGATTGTACACATTAGTCTGTCTTTAAGAAGAGCGGAAGGAAGGCCAGTGGTTTAATGCCATATCATTGTCTTCTGTAGCACTGATATATGTAGTACTGTAGCACTGTTATCCCATTTCAGACAGAATCAAAAGACACATATTGCCATTAGTTTTGAAAAAGAGAATGAGGCACATGCTTTGTTGGAGGCAAATAAAAATAAAAATTTTAATACACAACTTTTAAACTAATTTAAAATAAAGTGAACATGGTTCCCAGACGCCGTTTCGTTATTATTCAGCGGTTCACTGTAATTCAATAAATGTAGATTTGGTTTGTGAGAAATCTATCATGATGTGGTGTTCTGTTCGTTGTGCTAAAACATGGCTGCTAAATGTAATCTTCTGGAAGTATTAAAAATATTTACATGTGCATTTCCAGCAGCTCTCTTCAGACAAGCTGACTCGTTTGTTTTATGACAGCCGGAAAACCGAGCATAAACAGGAAGCACGTCTCGGAATCAAATAAACAATCCTTGCTGCGAGTGCAGAGGATTGTCCTGACCATGTGCACTACAGGCAGGGGTCACTCTGAATATTTACTGGCCAACGACAGCTTTAGAGGCAGGGTCCCAGTGCTGGGTGTCAGGCTGGAGCTTTGGAATAGTAATCACGTGACATTTAGAGGAACGTAATACTTGAAAGAATGAGACTCCCACACATATTACATGCTCCAAAAAAGTCGTGTAATGGTTGTATTTAACGATGCAGGTTGGTTAACGTATCAACCCTTAGATCTTCTTCAGAACACCATCTAATAAGTGTGCGAGTCTCATTCTTTCAAGTTTTATATGCCACTTCAACTCGTCACCTTTTGCTAAGACTTTTGGAGTGCGTATTTGTATCATGTTAGCATTTAGAGGAACACCCATTGGCGCTTGCTTTATTACAGTCACGTTGCTGGGGTGCTCAGTGAGTGAGAGGAGTCATTGATGATTTTATTAAGTGAAGTTGTGGGCCATTTATCAAGTCAGTGTCTCTGTCCAATGTTAAATGGAGCATGTTGGCTTGCCAGAGATTTCTGCCTTCCCCGTCCTCTCTTGTTCAATTACACTGTGTATATTTCAGTACAGACTCACAGAGACCATATGAATGAAATTAACTCTTTCCATGTTGGCTTCACAGTCAATGACGCTCCTGACAATGCTAGGCCTACTATTATGTCATAGAGAGAGCACAGGGGAAATTGTGATTTACTTACTATGGGTTACGCAGATGTTGATGTTCTCTTTTCCGTACTTTCTTTTTTTCCCTCAACTAGCAGAACATTACATTTTATGAGGTATACATGACAAATGTGATGAAGATGCAATAATCTTTCTAAATATGATCTCTTTACCAGTCTCCCAGAGCCTGTAACATGCAATAATTTGGACAGCTCAGAGATTTGCCTCTAGCAAGCAGGTAACGGGGAGGAACAATGACGTGGCTAGGGGAAGACTCAACAATGACAATGACCACGTGAGAAGTCAAACAACAGTCTGCTGAAGCTAATCCCATTGGCCACCAATCCCATTAGCCACCAACTCCAAGAGAAGCTCATAATTACAATGACAAGCAGCATTTAGCTGCGACCTAGTGCTGGTCATAATGAAAGGAGGGCAAAAGGGAAATGGTCCTATAGACCATCTCCAGATCCTGTTACCGGAGTGGATTCCATCTTTGAAAGGCAGGGGCGTAGAAAGAGAACGCACCAGTTTTACAGCAAACGACAACAAAATCCGGTCCATGTACTTTGATTTTCAATGTATTGCAGGACCATGTCTACCAGAACATTCCCAGTAGGGCATAGCCTGTTTCTCCCCTGCAGCATAGCAGAAACGCACTCCATTTCACCCTTGACTACTGCAACAGGATGGTTCATAAAACAGGAGAGGTAAGGAGTCTGCCTCCAATGAGAATACAGTCCCATCTCGTGCACACGAGTATTAATGGATGACAGCAGCTGTGGATCTAGACACCTGTGGAAGTGGACAGCAGTTACGGTTTTCGACACCTCTGGAAGTGGAGGATTTTGTAGTTTTTAAACCGACATACCCCGCGTGCCACATCAGCAACAGACACAGCTTGTCAAGCAATGATGAGATTTATATTCATGTTTATCAGAGTACTTCTTTGTTTTTTTGGAAGCCATAACTCAAATATAATGTAAGTAACTCCTGCATCAACACCATAACCTCTTCCAAATTCAGTGGATGGTACTCAAAACTCAGTGGATGGTACTCAAAGCCATGACTCCATGTTCAAAGTTACAATTGTGATTGTAAGTGGTAAGCACTTTAGTTTTTATCACATTACTGAATTATAGAGGAGCAGAATTACTGAGGTTCAGTTCTCAAACCACAAAATGATTTCAGTTGTATTGATACCAGAATCTCTTAAGTCCACTGACGTTCATTGCTTCTAAATCGTGCTCTATTGTGCCTCTACATTATTTTTATTATTAGTCTACAGCACAGTAGCATGGTGACAGTCCTATTGTGGCAGATTCTTACAGGTTTTGTATGATGTATGAAAACATATTAGGGGTGGGTGGCACGATATCCTCCTCTCTGAAATAATAACATACGTAATAAATACAGCAATAAATATTTGTGATATTAAGCGACCTGCAGATGATCCAGAGACTTAAGGAAGACTTTCTTCTCCCTGGATTTTCATCCTTTTTGTATTTAAGTTTAAGATCTGCCTAGCAGGCTTATGGCAGTTCTTGGATACATCCTGGATTCGGATTATAGTTCATGAGGAATGGGGATGAGGTCTCGATATTTATGGTCATCCTTTTAAGACATTCAAGTCACGATTATCCTATTATCAGTTTTTGCGAATGAGAACTTAAAGGTAAGGATATTGCCCCCAAGTGGGACATTATATGCAGTAACCCATTTTTCACCAAATAATCCCCTACAACTACAAGATAGTACATTAAACAGCTTCTTATATGACTTCTATACCAGATTCCCAAGTTCCCTTTCTGTATTTTACTCCTGGTTCCAATAAACCATTATCTTTTACTAATAAATTACATATAAATTATATATTTAATAAAAAACATTATTTTCATACATTTTAGAAATGAGTGAACTGTGAAAGAAATGTACTTTGGAAAAATAAGTAACACTTGCATTTAAATTGTGATTCAACAAATGTGGATTGAATCCAGGGGTCAGTTTCCATGGAAACATACTTTCCTGTAGAAAGTCCCTGTGACCATATTTTGGAATCCTGCAGCAGAGGCAATCTATGTACCTGATGGGGATTTTAAATCAATGTACTTTCTTACAGACTGATGACTCATCACCGTCGATGTTTCTCTATCAAAGATTAATAATTTAAGCTGGTCCCGCCACTGTAGCTATTCTGTGATATTGTTGAAGTGTTCCAGTAACTGGAAGAGACCTGTCTGTTCAACTTTACAGACATTGTTCTTTTTGAATGTCTATAAAGTTGAACAACTTGCATGAAGACTTGCATGGGTAAGCAGCATGCTCTTCCTAATTATAAATTATCTTTTTATAAAAATCCAGAGATACAACACAAATGGAATAAACTATGACTGACTGAAATTATGTTGATATGCACAGATAAGCATAACTTAAATCACAATCAAATAACTTTAAGCATATTTAAATCATAATCAAACAACCAAGCTATCAACCAATGTTATAGAGAAATACATGATTGTTGCTTAGCACGATTGTAAGCATTTTATGGTGCTTGTATTACACTCTATCTGGTGTGGAAAAATCTTCACATAACTTTGTTAAAGCATAAAATATGTATAATTAGCTTCAAGTACAATAAGTACTTCAGGTTGAAATGACACTTCAATCGGTGGTGTGTTTATCTGATAATTATGCACATTATTCATGCAATTGTTTATTTGGAAGGCGATATTAAAAGCACTTACAAGAAATGTTGAATTTACTCAGCTGGCAATGCCTGTTCGAAAGCAGTGCGCCATTTGCTCACCCCATGGTGAACCCGGTGGTGTTCCATGGATTCCATTAATATACGATGTTTCTTTGATGATGGTATTCAACAGTTTTTTTTAAATTCTCTTTCTCTTGCCTTCTCTCTTTTGACATATGCAAGCAAACACCATGATAAAACAATTTAACCAAATCAGTCTCTACCAGAGCATTGCTTAGAAATGAGTCTCTCCAGACATTTCCTTCTGTAGGTGTCTCTAATTGAGCAAACATCTGTTGGACAGAAACCGTTCTGATTGCACTGCCTACATCTAACCCAAATGGGAAATAAGGTTTAATGGCAATCTGTTCCTCTACAAAAGGGAGAAATATATTACCATCTTCCTCAAAAGGGGAAAAAAAAAGAAAGCCGAGAGAAAGTAAGTAAGCCGGTGGGAAGTGAAGTCATCTGAAGAACGGTGCGCTTGGCTGGAGCTCGCACTTTTCCCATGAGTGTGGCAAGGGAAATTCGGAGGCTCCTTGGAACGATTTAGAGTAGCATGAAGCTACTTTGGAAAGCCTTCAACTTTTTTTGCGAGCCCGATGCCACATGTTCGCTTTGGTCTTTCGCACGGAAAACTGGAATCAATTGTGGCAAGGCCCTCGCAGATACCGCGTCTGTCTCTTCACAGTTCATTACGCGCTGGTACTGTGAATGGCTTTGTTTGCCAGGGTCGAAAGGTCACGGGCTGGAATCTGTTGCTCATATACCTAGCTCAGTCTTATCCCTCCAAGCCCAGTCAAGTTTGACCGACATGGTTGACCCTTGTTAAAATGATATTACTTGTGAAAATATGCATGCTAATCCAGTGTTGTTGATCTGCCTAAATCCCGATACAAATTTGTGGAGGCGAAGAGCTACCACGAGAATTTTAGGTACTTCTTTGATATTTTTTTATATTTGAAAGCCTGATTTTAGTGTAGTTTATTTATAATGTGACTCCAGAATTCTCCTCCACACGTTACACACTCTCCTCCACTCATACCTTGTTCAGCAAGTCAGTATTTTTAGTAAATAGCATATTTTTTTATTAAACATGCAAATCCATCCTAGATGATCACAGAAGAGAAGTGTTAAAACTCTGCAGATGCAGTTAACCAGAAGAATCTTTAAATATATATATATATATATATATATATATATATATATTCGTAATTTCAAAATACAATTGTTTCATAAGAATAAAAAGAAAAACAAATGGATGCATATCTAAAGTGAAACATGCTTTGCTTTCGTTGTGAGTCATTGAATTTCCTTGAAACTTATAGTCATGGAGGCCATAGATATCTTGCTTTTCATTGTTGTCATAGGGGACATTTTTATTTCAATTATAAGTACAGCAATCATTTGTACATAAGAATATATTTAGCACTATGTATTCATATTATTTAATGCATTATTAACATTGTATTTACATCATTATGTCATTACGAATACTAACAGTTTATATCAGTCTGTTTGACAGACTATAGTACTGTTGAAACATACATAGTGGCTCTGAGAGATTTGCAGATTTACTTTGTAAAAGAGAGATTGGAAACACTTAGATGGTACATTTATCTTAATTAAAATAGCCATTCCCATGACAGCAATGCGTCATGACAAATCTAAATGCACGGAACCACAGAAAATAAAGTTTTACTGAAAAGTAGAATGACAGCTAGAATTCATTCATATATTTTAGTGATAGCAAAAACAAGTTGCTAATAAAGTGTCTCATAATTGATGAGACATCCCTGACTCTTTTCATTATACATATTTCAATATATTTTACAAATTGTGGTTGTTAAACAGTAGCTCTACTTCAGTAATAGTGGACATCCAATTTCAGCTGCAGCTATGTCTGCCCTCTACCAGTATGTGTGCAGTAAAATTTTGTTCCCATTCAAGTCAATGGGAAAAACACCACTTTGATTTTTTAACAGATAAATAAATAATAATAAACTTTATTCCTACAGCATTAGACGTGAATGAGAACTAGAAAACAACAAAAAGGGACAATTTGATCTGATCCGAAACTGATTTGAAACTGATCTTAAAATGCAAATTATTCAAAAATGTTTTGTTCGTTTTTTAAATCAGGATAATGCAGATACGCCATATTGATTTATTAAAATTGTGCCTTGTATAATAATTACTTTCATAGAGAATGCTTTTAGTCCATGACCCTTTCAACAGACGTTTCCAATCTATATCATCAGTTTATGCAATTAGACAAGCATAGCCTAAATCCTCAAATAAAAATGTAACTTGAGCACTACCTGTAATACATTTTGGATAACCATGGGAAAGTGTATTGATTCATTTAAGTATGGTTTTGGGTGCCTTTACCACAAAGGTATTTGTTGTATTCTGTGATGTCCACATGTAACGCTATAATAAAAAACATACGTGTCAATTTACAGGTTTCTGTTAAATCTCTCATAAACCTCCAAAGGAAGATGTTCCCTATGTGATGCTCAATGGCATTTATTTATTTTCTTTTTCTTTTTTTTCTTTTCTGTTTTCTTTCTTCTGTGAAACACTTTGGGCTACAATCCGCCGTATGAGCTGCACTATATAAATAAACAAAGGTAAACTTAAGTTAATGTTCTGAGGTTTTACATAAAGTAATGTCCATTTTCAGCTAGGTTATTAACAAAATGTGTTAATGACCAACGTCTGTAAGAAAGCAACGAACTGCATTTCTGTTGGATTGCATCAAACACCTAATGTGAGAGCAGTAAAGTATTTCCTGCTCGAGGTGAGTGAGGTCTAATTCTGACGACAGAGTTATATAAGCTGTTCTGTAACTGAGAGCCTCAACAATAACTGTGAGTGCTTCAAATCATAGCAATAAAAAAATATGACCGGAGACAGTTTCATGCTTCTAACTTCACAGCAAAGGTCCCAAAACGTCCCAACCTCAAAGCGGTTCTCCCTCGACTCCATTTCTCTGCATCGCACGCTCTGTGCTCCTCCCTCAAAGCCCGCCAGGGCATTTTTAAGCGAGTGTTCTGCCCATCGCCATAATGACCTGGCATGATCAACTGTCCCTCCAGTCGAAACCATTGCTCACCTTCTGCTGAGGAAGGCCTGACGAGTTGTCTGGTCTGACGCAGCCAGAACAATCAGAATCTCGTTTATTACTAAAACTGGCGAGAGAGCACGGAGGGGGAACGCAGGAATGGAAATAGTCCTCCATTGACTATTTAAAGCCTGGGCTTTACTGATTGATTAAACTATGTCCACAATTAGGTCATATAATGTATTTTTAAACGAATAAATTAGGCAGTAGGGACACATAAATATTTCCTATTTTTATACTTTCATCATTAAGCCCGTGACATTCTTCAAATGAACCTTAGTAATGAATATGGTAACTAATGAAGTGGGTCAATATTAACCATAGACAATTTAGTGCAGTGGTTATGTTTTTTCCTGTGTTAGAAGAAAAGGTGTTGTCATTCTTTCACTCACTAGCTGTCCCCCCTCAATTAACACCAGTATTATGTTTTACTGCTAGATAATGAACTGGCCTGCAATAGAGACACATGCCCTGTGCAGTGCCTGTTCTTATTTTAATAAAGTGTAAGATTATCCTTATCTACAAACACTAGTGTAGAAGCACACACCACTAGAAATGCTATGTGTCCATAGTTATTTGTGGTCATATTAATATAGTGAATGCATTCCCTGTATAGGTATTCTGAATTTAACATGAACTTTCTTCAAAGCATGAAATGTATGGTCTGACATCTTGTAACATAATTGTAAAGGGTAAATAAAGCATAAGATAAATGGCAAAATCACACTATGAAGTCATGCAATGCAAGCATGTCAATGTGTCAAAAATTGGAATAAATGATAATAATTTGGTATAAGAAATATAATGCTTACTACATTTCCCCCAAAAAAAAATAATATATATTCTCAGTTTAACATACAGTACACATAGGCTTTTGTTATGGTCAGTGTATTGATTGGATGAAGTACAATATCAATAGTAATAACCCACTGTTAATAAAAATCATATGGCTCTGTTTTCATTTGGCACTGTTTTTTAACGTGAGGATTAAATTGCAGTCTTCATGCTGGTGGACTGCACTGACTGAGCTGGAGCAGCCAGATTGCAGGCACTCGGCCTACAAGAGGATCCTCTCTCACGCAGTGAGGTGGGAAAATCCCTGCCGACTCAAATTCTCACTTCCTGGGTGACACTGTGGCCAGTTGTGTGTCGTTCCACGCGACCCAATCAGCATTGGGCACAGTCAGGATTCGATTCCAGTCCACGGGGTGCTTCACTGCACCGGGAGTAGCTGAACTTGCCATCCGGGAGGCCCAACAGTCTTAATCAATATCAGCATCCTTCAGCACCTGCATCACTCATCATTAAGGACAGAGTGCATTGCAGGCATTGTATATCGGATCATTGTGTTTTGTGTGCGATTGGTGCCTATATTCCCAGATTTTACATTACTTATTTGATTGCTCCACTGCCTCTGCAGCTGGAAGATGCAGCAAATTATATTATAGCTCTGCAGTCATTCCACTTGACGTGATGAAAATACGAGCATGCCCTTTGCTCTTCACATGGGGAGCACAGGCCCCAGGCTCAGCTGTAAAACATAGCCTCATTTTTTGCAAAGAGAATCACGGACTTGAGTGCACCTCATATTTGTACACACACATACACACACACACACACACACACACACACATATATACTGTATATATATATATATGTATTTAGAAGAAATGATTTTCAGAAAATAACTATTAAGATGTCTTGCTCAGAAATTAAACGAATTAGCATTTTCCCAAACGCTGTCACAGACTTAAAAGAAAAAGAAAGCATTTCCTGCTTTTGTTTGGTTCCACGGAATATACCCAAGGAACAATTTGCTATGTTTGTGTTTATGCCGATACGCTGACCAATGCGATGAAGATATTTTCCCCGTTTCGGACCACCGCGCCCACGTATCTGCACAAACAACCCTTTGGATCACCCGATTAACCGCGATAGTTCCAGGAACCTGTGATAAAGAGAGATAAGCTCTGGAGCCACGACTGCCAGAAGTGCGGGACGGGGGAAGTGGGAGCTAAGCCACATAATGGGTCATTTAACATCAGAGGCTGCTCGTGGCTTCATAACTTGGCTAGATTCAGCCGGTCAAATTAATTTCACAGAACCAGGGAGCTTTCACTAAATACCTTAGAGAGAACTAAATAAGTTCCATGTAAAGAAAAGAGGAGAATGTTCATCGAATTTCAGTCGTGAAACGGAGCCTTTGTTTTCGGTTGTGGCGACAAATTGAAAAACTGAAACGAAATGGAGGTAAACAGTATGGTGATTATGCAATGCTGTTCGATTGACAATATGTGGACACAAAACAGGAAACACATTGAGGAATTAGTTATTGTGTTTGATTTTCATAGTAGTTGCATCACGTCTCACAGCAAAAGTGTTCCTTACCCAGTTAAACGAAACAGCAAATCTTTCATAAAAGGAGTAGAATACAAGATGGTACATTCTTGGCAGATATCCTTATACAGGCAACATAGCTCATATTTGACATGTTATCAATTTGTACAGCTTTTGTATTTAATGAGGTAATGCAGGTTGCTTTACCTTGCTCAAGGGTACAAAGGCAATTGCCAATGTGGGATTCAAACCTGCAACCCTTTTGGCTTCGGCCCTTGCCCAGTATGCAACACTGCCACCCAAAACACACATACAAAAATGAAACTCTTCATGCTAGCTAGCAACTGAGTCTTCTAGTTAGGAATATAATAAGCAATATTCTCAAAGAGCAAAACCTCAAACAGCATTCATTATCTTTCTAAAATCTCATATTAGGCTAAGGTCCGGGGTGAGAGATCAAGGGCTGTGCAGAGGGGCTTTTTACTAGATTGCTTCAGGAAAGAAAATGCACTGAATTTCTATTTAATTTAAACAAGATTACAGTCCCTTTTGAGAGGATGGTGACCCAGTCAACGCAACTCTCTCGTAACATAATTAGGAGACTTTATCCGTTAGCCTGGCGGGTTAAAATGCTGTAATGTATTCGTGTGCACACGCATTGGCATTGATGTTGGCCCAACGTGTGTTTGCAGATCCCAGTCCTGTCTGGGCCCAGCTAGAACTCCTATCCCGCGAACCCGCGGTACTGCTGGACGGCCACGGCTCGCTGGCCGGTGCCTCCCTCTCCGTCCCAGCCAGCTGTCTCTCGTTTGAAACGCTGCCGCATTCCAGAACTCCTGCGCCGTTCCTCAGGAGGTCCTCACTTGGCGCCAGACAAATACAGGAACCGAGCACGAGAGTCAGAAGAGGTCCCTGCTCCTCCCTGATCCCGTCCGGCTCTCCGGGCTACTGTCGACCTCGCTTGGAGTATTCCGATCTACGGAGATTATGAGCCACATCCTGACTGCATTATCCCCGGTAACACTTCTCCCCTCCCAAAATAGCACGTGTCTCTGTTTCTGTTTCTGGAAACTTGCTAGGTGACTATTGGTCAAATTGACCATTTCAAAGACTAACACTATACTATAGTAGAATCTAGTCTTGCTCAGTACTTATATCATCTGCATAGATGAGTTGTTGCCAAATTGCTCTATAGACGATTTGACGTCATTCTCCCAGAGTGCACTGCAACACTTTCAAAGATGGAGGGGCCTTGTGGTTTCAAAATTTCACCATTGTTACAACAGTGGACACTGGCTCTAGCTGACTTAAATCCACCATACCCTGGGCCAGATGAGGCTAATTGTGTCCTGCTGTTGAGGGGTCCTGGTGAAATTGAGCCAATGACATAGCTGAAGATTTAACCTGCAACTCTAAGGCCCAGCTTGCACTACTGGTGAGCACCTTTACCGACTGTGACTGAATTAATCACATCTTTGCTTTTTGCCCTGACATATCAGTGAAATCATTTCCCCAAATAAATCCAGGTGGAGACTCATACCACTACGCTTTAGATTATCTTTCCTATATAAAACACTGACTTAACCACATGCTACACAGCACTTCCTGATGTCTTTCTGACTTTTACCAGCATAAATTTCCCTGAATAAAAACTCAGCTATTTTTTCAGCTATTTCTGTAGCACATCCAAGGTTTTGATCACTCAAAAAATATCATCCTGTAAATGACGGATTTTAAAAAAGGGATGTACAACTTCAAATCCTCACACGAGCCCTCTGACATTTCCAGATCGCACCGAATGCAGCGCAATCAAAATATGCTCGCCGTTGATCAATACTGTCACTTGCTTAATCCCAGCTGAAGGCAATTTTGCTGTCCGGGATGATAAAGGGGCAGAGCTCATCAGAATACATCCATATGAGACCAAAGATGCCTCAGGTTTCTTTGATTTGTGGTCAGGGCCTGGCTCAGGATTTCCATGAGAAAGCCCCAACATGCTGGCAGAACATTCATCTCGCGAACAAATGTGCTTCATGGCTGACCCTGCGAGGTAAACTGAGTTTCATGCGCGGTGTGATAAGAGGGAAGGGTTCAGCTGGAATATTTCTGGAAGGTGTTTTTACAGTCCTGCCCGCATATTTCATACCCCAGCTGCTGAGACAGCAAGAGTGCATAGTTGTGACAGAAGGGGAGCATAAACCTGGAGGCCGCTCACAGAAGCATTAAAGGCTGCTCTGCATAACTGCAATAGTTTGTAGAGAGAACCTCCTTTGGACACAATAGATATTATTGTTTTCGGGTCCCGGGGCTGCAGGGAAATGTTTGTTATTTGCAACGCGTGCCTAAAGCGTTTTGCCCAATGACCCGTATAGAAAATGCCATTTAGCAGACGCTTTTATCCAAAGCGACTTACAGTAGTGATTGCATACTTTTTTTCTTTCAGTATATGTGGTCCCAGTGGGGATTGAACTCACAACCTAAGCATTGCCAACGCCATGCTCTACCTACTGAGCCACACAGAACCATATTGGTGCGATTTGAAGGCCGGTGCAACTGGACAGCACTTCCACTACGTCAACATCTGTTTTGAAGGCCGGGTAAAAACCTACGTGCAGTTAAACTGTTAACAGGGCAGCACTTCCCCTCGGTATGGACAACAGGAAGCCAAGACACCGTGGCTGTAATGTCCGCCGTATTGGCAATCAGCAAAGTGCACTCAGCAAATGGTCAATATTGTGTTAAACAAGACATAACATACGTCGGAGTAGTACAGGACGGAAGGATAGTGAACTGGCTCAGCTAAAACGTACGCATGTACTTTAAATGGAGGATCAAATTTTTTACATCCTAAAACTAATATTTGTTCTTGTGGAGAAAACATTTAACAGCTGCGTCCAGGAAAAAGGCTGACTGTTGAGATGTCCAATAAACAGGAAGTGAGATGAAGACTGCAGCTGGACCACTCTGCCACAGAGTATTTACTAGATTTCAAGTAAAAATACACTTTATTTACACAGTACATCTGCAACGTGCCTTGGGAACTCAGGGACAAGGACATCCTCATATTCTGAACCATTTTATGGAGAGAGCAATTCATATTTGATGATTTCTGTTGTGCTTTTTGGGCCACCTGGACATTTCATTGAAAAATGAGATACCAGTAGTTTACCGTACTATTGTTGAGAAATACTGTGTGTGTACTCGAAATCTGTACTCATAGGTCCTTAAAAAGCAGAATCAAAAACAATAGGCATGTCCCTGTCAGAGTGGGTATGCGCGTGCTTGTATTTGTGGTTACACAGAATGTGAAAATAAGAGGGCTATTTCTAAACATAGACACAAACAAAAGGAGTACATTTCCTCTAATTATCTACGTACAAACAAAAAATAATTGTAAAAATAACTGATGGTTTTTATTTTCTGCCCACAGTGAAGCCTTTTAAAATAAACCTAAAATAAAGCTGTCCAAGCTGTGTTTTCAATGAACTGATCTACTCTACCTGTGAGAAAGCTTTGCTGTAACCCTTTAATGGTCTGCTCAACCAGTTGGTAGAGCACATTGTGAATTTTGCCATTGATCTTTTCTAGGTGAGACTTTTAAAGGGTTGTTAAGCAGTGGGAATCTCTCTTGACCCATTTTTATTCACTTGTTTACTTTTTTCTGTATTCCCTGCAAACATGCCAGTTATAAAAAGGAAAAAAAACTAAAACAGGAGGCTGGTGTGTGAAGACAGGCATGTTTGCTGAATGCTGTAGTAGGTTAGGGCCACATAAACACTACTGGGACTTATAGAAAACGGAGCATCAGCACAATTTCAGTGGATTCAAAGCCTCGAATACCGCATGAGTGAGTTATCTGGGTCAGTTGAACAAATTGATAATACTTGAACCCATCTACATTCCTTCTCATGTACAACACCAGGTGCATTGCGGGGTGGGATCCATTTATTTTATACCTGTGCAATGCTAACACACCGACACACCATAAGCAAAGCGTCAATGCTTATGGGACACCGCTGGCTATATTTATATTATATACTGTACCCTTCAAAATGATTCACACCCTTGATAAAAATGAGCAAATAAAGCTGTATAAAATAAACGATGCAGATAATGAGTTATATTGTACGCTGAAAGATTGGGAAATTATATGCTTTTATACTAAACACAATTGCTCAGAGAAAATCTAAATTGTTAAACAGTAATACTTCTTTTCCAATAACATGTCACAGTTACCCCTGTTTTCAGTCCTTTGTGCACCCTCCCCTCGCAAGAATAACACTACATGGATAATAATCTTCTATAGCGTTTTATGAGATTGGTGAACATATTTGGGGGATCTTTCACCATTCCTCCATGCAGAATCTTTCAAGATCCTCCAAGCGAGACTTTCAGCCTCGGTCCGATCACCATCGCTGTCATGTCGCATATTGTTGTATATGCACGGCGTGTCATGTGCATATCCTATTTCATCTCTTTATCAGATTTGTTGGCGGTAAAAGGTAAAATAAGTATTCTAGTACACCTACAGCATGCACACATTTGACATTCAATGGGATTTCTGGCATTCTAATTGAAATTCATACAGTACGGGAAAGGAAAAGTGATCTTGTTATATATGTTATACCCGCGACCGTGAATACAATCTAGTGGAGTTAAAATAGCGTTTGAAGAAGAGTTGGTTTGATAAACTACATATTCTTGGGATGAAATTGTGTGGAAAATTGGAGATTGTTAATAAAGGAAAAAAAGTACCCAAACTTTTTCAAACTGGGGCGGAGTATATTAAATATATTTTTCACAGAATATTTTCAAGAAAGTGTGTTGAAGGGATTATATCAGTCAAGTAAAACCTATGAATAAAACCAAAGGATATGGCAATCTCTGTGCTTTTTTCATTGGTTCATTCATTTTCTTTACAGTATTAACATTGTGGTCTTGAATACAATTTCCCATACCGTGCCCCATTTAAAGTCTACATACCTGTTTCAAAAATGTCAGCTTTTGTTACCATATAACCTGAAATAAAATAAAAAAACATTTCTGAACATTGTAAGGCAACAAAAGTTGATATTTTTGAGACAGGGTGTAGACCTTAAAGGGGCTGTATATTTTATTTTTTGTGCACATACTTTACATGCAGTGTTTCAATTGGTTTTCATTACCTGTTCGCTAATTTATGCAGAGGAACAAGGCAATGCTTAACTGACACTATTATCCTAATCATTTGACCACAACCTTTATGAATCATTAAATATCACAAACTTTTGTGAGATCCATTGTTGTCAATGTTTTGAATAATCTCCTTGGTAAGATTGCATTTTTGACATCTCATAGTATCAAAGTAATATCAATCTAAACCTGAATTGTATCAACACAACACTTTAGCTAGCTACCTCGCTACATTGTCTCAAAGGCAGTGATGCAAACTAGCCAATGAGAAATGTTAACTGCCACTGGCTGCTACCAACTGTGCTGGTACTACGCACAGTCAAAATTGAATCACAAAGGATTGTCAAATAAATCTTAAAGTCTTCACTATGCAACATAATATTTTTATAATAGCGTAGTTAATAGTTTTATAATGGTTAGGAAATTGGGCTTGTAACTAACTGGGCTTGAGGTTTCTGGTTTGATTCCCAAGTGGGGCACTGCCGCTGTACCATTCTGCAACATACTTAACCTTTGGTACAAATCCAGCTGTATAAATGGATTGTATGTAAGGAAATGTAAAGTCACTTTGGATAAGGGCATCTGCTAAATGTCTAATGTATAAAAATGCGTTTCCAGTAAAAGCAAAGAAAACCCCTTCTGTGTAGGTATTCCTAAGCAGTGTTTGTAAAGTATGCAAGCCATATAATATATTACACACATAATGTAGAAAGACATATAATTCCTTTTCTGTAGTTTTTCTATTGCATATAATCACTGTATTTACAACACCAATTTGATAAATGGATCATTCATGACTGACCATCATTGGAGTGATGTTGCCTGCTTGCTGTATAAGCATTACATTGCCTCGGTAACAACTCATAAAGACAGTATAAGTCAATTCATGCAGAAAAAATAGGATGTTTTGCAAACAAAGATGTGCTTAGTGCATAGTGAATGAGAACTCTATAATGTATCTCTCTGATCTCGTCTCTTTTGTCCACAACCTGCTGGAATGCATTGTGTAAATTTTGGGAACGGGAGGTCACGGTGGTCTGTAGAGGCAAGCGGCTATTAGCCGCTTGTCCCGTTAAAGAGCTGGCGGATAACAGCTGTTATCTCTCGTGTTTGCCTATGTGTCGTTCTGAATACCTGAAAGAAATGTGCCAAACCTGCGACTGAAACCTTAGAGCGCCCTTGGCGCCACCCCACTTTCGGAGGGAAACATTGTGTTCATTCAACACCGCTGTTCTGAGATTCCCCTCTCCTGTCTCGGGGGGAGAAAAAAAGAGAGAAAGAGAGGAATACCTCTGTCTGAGAGTTTACAGTAATTCATCTCCATTCCAATTCTACCTCAAATCATTTTGAAACACTTGGGTTCTCTCTCTCTCTCTCTCTCTCTCTCTCTCTCTCTCTCCCTCTTTCCCTCTCTGTCCCCCTCTCTCTCTCTATCTCTCTCCCTCTCTCTCTCTTTCCCTCTCTCTCCCCCTCTCTCTCTCCCTCTTTCCCTCTCTCTCTCTCTCTCTCTCCCTGTCTCTCTCTTTCCCTCTCTCTCCCTCTCTCCTTGCCCCCCCCCCCCCCCCCCTCTCTCTCTTCCATACAGAAAGAGCCTGGTGCAGTGTGAACACAGAAAGAATGGAGTTATTATTGCATGAATGAGAACTCCAGACCCAGCATATGCCAGACAGCTGCTCATCATTAACCCTGTCCTTCCCGGGCATGCTCGCGCTGTGTGCGTGTGCACGCGGGTGGGGAAGGTGGCCGTAGCTACGTCGGGGTGTCACCTTGAGGAGAGGTGAGCAAAGTGAGTAATGAGGCAGAGCCGGCATCATTATTTAAAGGAGGGCTGCCGCGGCCCACGGGCACGGTGTCAGCGCCAGCCGCTGTGCCCTGGGGAGTCGGCAGGAGAGACTACCCACCACCCCCGAGCCGATGCGAAGCCATTATTTTGCCTGGAAAGCCATTGAATATCAATCCGTGAGAGAGGAAGCAGATGTGCGTGTGTGGAAGTGCGCTTGCGCAGGGTAGCTGTACGCCACAAGCTGTGCTGTGCATTTCATAAAGCACAAGGACATCGCTTGGCTCCATCCTGTGAGGAGTCTGTGTGGGTTGCTAATAAAAAAGCCACACTGCCTAAGGTTCTTCATTTTTATATGGTTTTTGAAAGAAAAATAGACCTTCCTCTCATCAATATCGACCCAACACAGCGTGGTAGTGTGTAGCTGCAAATAAAAAACAAAACTAAATTCTCAGTATTGAATCTCATTAAAAGAATCAGTATGAATCCCAGATAGTGTTCATGCACATGGCACATTATAGATCAAGCAGATCTAAATCACAATACGGCGGTGGTGAATCAGGTACGTTTAAATCACAGTTGAAGGTTACCATGTCCTGTGCTATATCCGTAATGCACACCAGCACTTGAGTGACAAAGGATCCGAGATAGTTTGTTCTATTTTATTTGGTTGTGCTCGCTGAGAACGGGGGCACACTGACTCAGTTCTCTCCCTTTAGTAATTATATTTTCTCCACTCTCTCTCTTGTGGGCAAGAGATTGCCGAGCTCTTCCAAACTGAATTATTACCACTCCCTTCATTAGAATGCATCGCGTGGGCAGGAAGGAGCCCGTGGATTACCATTCATACGTCTTATTCCTAAAACACCTCTCCGCGTCAATGGCGGCCCACTTCTCAGAATAACAATGGCTCTTTACATAGGCCTGTTCTTCGGCGCTTCGCTTTAAAGCCGGGCCTTTAAACACTTCACGGATAACGTACTCCCCGTACGCCCTGGGTTTGCGTTGGCTTCGGGAGATTGAGCTGTCTTCAGTCGAGACGGGTTTAAAAAACAGCACGACGCATCGGGAGGCATGTCCGTTTTCCAAATTCTCCGTGACGGTTACTCTTCCTCCCCTGATTTCCGTTGCGAGTCGTCTGACCCCGTGACTCCCCAACCTGTTCCACACGACGGGGGGACACGCACGTGACCGGGCAACGGCCGCGCGGAGGCACATGGCGACCCGAGAGCTCCACGGCGAGGCTTTTTGGCTCGAATCGCGCGCAGCGTGTGCAATTAAGGATGCAGATTTTCTGCGCGCGGCGATCTAGGTCAGGAAGCGAGACGTGCCAAGATGCGGGAGTTCAATTTCTCCACGTCTTTTGAAACGCTATGCCTTTTTTTTCGCCCCCTTTCCGTCTCCTTCCTTGCAGTGCTGACCCGCCATTGCGCTCAAAGGGGTGTGAATTCACTCACATGTGAGTCACAGCGCTAGATCGGCTGAACCCGAGGAATAAATTGGAATCTTCGGGTACTACACCTCACAGAATAAGGCATTAAGGTGGATACTGTTTTAGGCTAGGTATCAGTCATACAGGATGTGTGAACCTCTGATGTTTTCCTTCGAGCACATCCAGAATCAGAATCCACAAAGAAGAGCAATAGGTGTGCGGCTAAAAACAATAAGATGCCACCAGGGCTGGACTGGGACAAAAAATAGGCCCTGCCATTTGGCTCAGACCGGCCCAGTGTCAGTATAGAAAATGAACCAATGGGCCGCTGTCCATTTTGGGGCGGCCGTTCGATGGCAAAAAAAGCATGTGATTGGGCCGGTCCAGTGTCAGTATAGAAAATGAACCAATGGGCCGCTGTCCATTTTTTGTTGGCCGTTAGATGTCAAAAAAAAATAAAAAAATAATATATTTTTTAATTAAAAATAATAATTATACCGGCCCTACCGGCCCAAAACTAGACCGGCCCACCGGGAATCGGCCCGGTAGACTATATAGCCAGTCCAGCCCTGGATGCCACGATAGATTACGACATGGATTGTAGGTGGATAATCTCATTCATGATGACTTGAAAATAATTACCATTGATCTGCATGATGCCAATCCTTTTGCTGCCCTTCATTTTTATAATTGTCTGTAAAACAATTATTATTTTGTAACAGACAATAATAAAAAATAAGATTTTTTCCATTGCACAATAATCGCTTTGGTCATAAAATGGTCATAAAGCCACGCAGGTCAGAATACCTTGTGCCATTTACCTTTATGGATATGTGCAAGTTAACCATAAGCAAAATAGGTCATTACTTTTGCCTTTCTATTCACCCTGTATATGTTGAATAACTTCCAGTTTTATAATAACAATAACACTCACCACATTTGAAAGAATAGACAGAAATGCCTTTCATCAACCACACAAAATGAAGAGAGTGGCTGAGATTCTGAGTAAACAGCTTTTTTTTAAATCAAGGTATAGAATGGAGTTACATCGGCCAATGTTTTACCCTCAGTGTGTTAACAATGAGATCGCGGGTATCGCACGCATGCTCAATTTGAGCTATTTAGCTACCATGCAATGAGGTGCACTGCAGGGTAGTGGAGGTAGTCTTCCTCTAATACAGAACAAAAGATACAAATCTGATTCACCCAGCCTCTGCTTTCAAGCTAAATTGGTCACTGGAAAATCAACTTCATTATCCTCTGTTACGTATGCAGCTGCATGTGAGCAATCCAATGACTGGCCCCTGTCCAGGGCATCTATTAAAAGGTAAAGAGGCGAGGTGCGATCAATACCTTTATCACCGAGTTAATGTGACGGTCACATGCAAGCTCCGTTTTGAGCCCTGGCTGCTTCTGCCAGCTCACCGTTTTGTCGGATTTTCTTTGCTCTGAAATCTCCAAATTCATCCTGCTAATTTCCAAACGACGGTCGCCATGGGATTACAGAGAGAATGGCGTCAACTTGAGCGACGCACATTTCAAAGAAAAGGTTGAACGCTCCCTTCTTTAAATTCTCCTTCGAAAAAAATTGGTTTCAAATGAAAGCTATGCACATTATTATACTGTGCACATAATTCCGTTGTTAATTATTGTGATATCCTGTATATTTCTAGACCGTGTTTTCCACTTGACCAAGCAATGCTTGTTTTCCCTCTCGAAACTTGGAAACACCCAAGCGTAAGATGGTTATTACTCCATTCCCCTTTGAATACTACTGTAAGTCCATCAATAATTCAGACAATCTGCCTGAGATATGAACTATGTTTCCATCGTCCTTGGATCAAGGCTAAGGTTTGGGTAAAGGCCCTAGCAGAGCTGTAAGAGTTGGCCGAGGGCTGTTGTTTGAAATAATATTATGGAAATACTCAGAATCTGTACTGTGTGTATTGGGCCACCGCAATGCCTTTGGATACAGGGTGGGCCAGGGACTCGCGTTACTCTCAATATTCATGTTGTTATTCCTCTCCTCACGTTAGCGCTGACCCACAGAACCAGCCTTCGCTTGAGATGTAACAGGGAAGCACTACCTGTGCTGATTTACCGAACGCTCGCTGAATCCGTCAGACGCGTCAACGGTTTGAGACGGCGCCTTCTCGTTACCCGAAGCAGATGGCCAGATTATGGATTTTTGGAAGGCAGGTGGGAGACAGGTTTTGCGAGTGGCTTTTTAAAGCCCTGGAACCTGTGGCGCTGGGGTTAGTGCTCACCTGGAACAGCGGCGGGCTGTTTGTCTGCTCTGGAGGCGAGCGGGCAGCGGTCGCAGCAGCAGCATCGCAACCGCACTGGCAAGGATGACTACAGCGATGGAGGGATCCATCTGCCTGTGGGAGCAATGTGTGCAAGCGCAGTGACAGCTACTGAAGGCAATTAAGCAAGCTGAAAGAAACCAAACTGCTCCTATTAATACTGTCTGTGGGTTTCATGGTGAACAGCGGTATACATTTCATAGTTTTGCAACAACCCAGGCACTCTAGGCTTCCATCAATGGTTCATGCTGCTCGGGTTATAAGGTGAAGGAGATAGACACACTCCCTAGCGTTGGACATTTTCAAAACATTGTTCAATGAGTCAATGAGCCAAAACAATACATTTTAATGTCATTTTAAGCCTATAAAACAATTACAGATATTATTTTTTATTAAAGAAATAACTGTGTTCAGAAATGCGTGCTTATGTAGACACTAAGGATATGACATTTTCAGGGAACATTAAAATTGTCTATTAAAAAAGACAGACTGCCGCTCATAACAATGGCTGACACATTATGAGACACCAAAAGTATCATACGCAGGTCAGACTGAACAATGTCTAACTCTGTGTCACACAACGACTTTCCCATGTGTAAAATACTTAATTGTTTCCTTCTGTTATCCCAGCTGAACTTGTGTCATTGTGGTTTACTTTTTACTCTGTATTAAACCCTTGTGTGAAGAGTTTTTCTAGGGAAATATATTGCATCTCACTGTGAGAGAACACAACGGGCCATGGAGAAGCAAAGGAAAAATACATTTTATCTCCCTCAGAAAGCAAACAGACTCCCAACAACCTTTTGTGGTCAACCATGCAAAACCAGTGCCTTTGTAAAAGAAAGGAAATTTTGTCCGCCTGTTTGCTTTGTTGTCATGTTACAGACCATATCGAAACATTCCAATTGCAAGATAAATATGTCCATTTGCAAACCTAGACATGTTTTTTTGTTATAATAACCGTAACGTGGAAGACTTATTTTAGCACAATCCAACCGACTGCTTTCTTTGAGCGCTCGACGTCGCGACGCTGCGAACGATAGTGTCAGCTCTTTTGCGAATGTGTAAAAGCATGTTTCTGTGCCGGTCCCCGGGGGAAACTGGGCACGCCTGGGTGTTACTCCACCTCTTTCCCCCCCCCTCCCCCCCGTTTTTCAGCAAGGTGAGTGACAGGACAAAACGTGTAGTCATTAGCCCCGCTGAACCCGCGGCTTGCGCATCCTCCGGCTGCTGCGACACGCTAGGCTGCCTGCCGTGGCGCGGCGCGCTCTGGGACGGCCGCTATGCAAATGGCCGCTGCCGAGCAGACGGTCCCCCCTTGCCCTGGAAATGTGTCGCGCCGTTCTTGCTGAGGCGACGAATGGCTTCCCATCCTCGACGCTTTCACACGCGCCGCTGCTGTCGCCAGAGATAAATGTGGAGATACGGCCGTCAGCTGGGAGCCAGGCTTCGCTCGGAGGAAGGGCTTTCGTTTTTGCCGCTTCCGTTGCTATTATTAGTATGATTATAAATATTAGAAGTATTATAATGAAAAGGAAAGGATGTTGCCCTGTGAAATGTTGCCCTCTGCCCCCCCCCCCAGAAATGGTAGCACATTATCAATTTAACTATAATGGAAATAATGGCTTTACATCTTTCAGTATGCTCAACTGAGATATGGCCATTGCTGATTTCCAGAGGAATTTCCTGGGAATGCTGCTGTCTGACGTGGTGTTACTGGATGGGTGACAGGTCAGGATTCTGGGATCAAGGTCAGGATTAGAGCTAAGACTTGCGCTATTGATCATATGTTCAGTCCCACCTCATTAAAGCGATCTGTGTCTGCCTCACCAGAACCCATCAGAAACGGGGAAAACCACTCATCTACCTTTTTTTCTCAAACTAACTTGTGTGTGAGCGTTTGTGTGTCTGTTTATTCTACCTTCAACCTGGAAGTAAAAAAACAAGTTGATGTTCAGCTTTCCACGCCTGGCCAGATGCCAAAATGCAAGTATGATGAAAATATATAACAGGGTCAAAATTACAGCTTTCTTTCACGCCACATATACTGTATATATATATATATATATGTTAGGGTGAATGTGTAAAATCAGGAAATCAATTGATTCCCCAGGAAGACATACATTCTCCATCATGCAGGGAAAATCTGTGGATTCACCTGGGAATTCATACTGGGAATGTATACATTCCGTCAATCTGTCAACTCCCCCGTAAATGTGTTGTCTAGAAAGCTTGTTGGTGCACGGAAGGCTGTGACGCGAGCAGGGCTCCACCAGAGCACATAGCCCTCACGTAAGCCACTGAAAATAACTGATTTACTTTTGACAGCACTGGTTTTATAAGTTTATATGCATACAATGAAATTGAATGTGCAGCACTGAGATGCCTAATTTAAAGAGAAGTAACCTTCATTACTAATGATGCACCGTCATTCTCCTTACCGTCCACAGCAACTCTCGGTACACACTCTATACTTTCTTTAGGCCTTCCGTGGATTACGCCGGGCTGGGGATCGCCGGTTCAAGACAAATGGATTGACAGCGAACATTTGGATGGCTGTCTAGCAGCCAGTATCTGGATACTTTGTCTGGGCCTCCGTGATGCTGGAGCGCCAGGAGACAGAGGTGAAAAGGTTATTTTTATAAGAAGAGGGAGTAAAGTAAGGTCCACCGGGGTCCGCTGTCCTGCGCTTTTTTTACCCATGCTGTATTTCAAGGGCAACTTAAGTCAAGAGTCAAGCGAGGCTCAGCTGCTGACCCTAGCTAGAACCCGCATCATTTGAAACTCAGTAGAAAAAAAGCATAGGATGAGTTTGGCACTCATTGCGCGAAATCACACACCCAGCAATGGTCGCTACCACTTGCTGAAAAGCCTCACAGCTAGGGACAGTGTACCTCGAAACACTACAAAATCTAAATGGATGCTCATTAATGATTCACAGCTCATATATTTACAAGATGGGAATAATATGTTATGTTTGCTACTGTACGCTTATTTTCATAGGCAACATCAATTTAGGGGAGACCCTAAATCCATTATTGATCATCTTTTAAAATTCAAATGCCTAACCGGGGACAGGGTTCGCAAATTATCTCTGGCTGGAAACCCTGTGCGCAGCGCATCTGTTTCATGTTTTTAACTTGTAACAATGTTTACTTGCATTGTCCCTGACAAATAAACGACAAAAAAAACCTGCATTCCCTTTCCACAGCCATTAGTGGAAAGCACTGAAGGCAATAAAGCCTGCAGTTCAACTAAAGACTGATTCAATACTGGTGTTTAGAATAATTGTTCAATCAGATTAACACATGGGTGGTAGTGCATACATTATGGAGGATCACTGACAAATGAGGAATACCTGCATTAACCACATCCTAATCTAAATTCCTGTGGAATTGGGAACACACAGAGTTACCACCCCTGGAATGTGTAATGTATTGTGAAAGTGGGAAAGAAACACAGTCACATTGTGTCCTGTTTTCTACACAAAACTTGACTTTAATACTGTAATTTAAAGCATAGGTACTCAACTCTTGGTCTTGAGGGCTGCAGTGGCACAGTATGTGTTCCAGCCGAGCACTGACTACATCTGTTGTCACTGATTAGTATACCCCCTTGGTCTAAAAGGTGAGCTTATTGATATCAGGTGATTCAGTTGATTGGTTAGAGCCACTGTGGCCCGTAACACGTTGGATTAAAGCAGCTAAAATGCGTGACTCATAGGCAGGTCCAGTTAAAATAGGCCTTTGCTCTGGCACTGTGTCTTGCTCAATACAGGAAAGATGGGTACGACAGTATGGCATGCCAAAGTCTTTGACAATGTACCCCTTCTGACAGAGGCAGCAGTCTGACAACACAATTCTGTAGGTCACATGCCAGCTCAAGTGACACTGAAAACATGTCTAGACAGCCAGGTTGATCTGGGACTGAGTGAACTGTGTGAGCCTTGAACTGCCTGGAAGTGACAACTCCAGTGCCTGTAGCTTCCAAAAATGGCCAAGTGCTACTCAACGAATACCACAGGAACAACTCAGCTGTTGGTAAATGTCTTCATTTCCACAAAGAGCGAGCTGGATCAATGACTGGACGCAAGCATAGGCGCATCGCAAACTTTACAATGGAGCGACTCAGCATTTTGTTTGCAAAGACCACATAGGACAGGGCAAGGACTGCATGTGTTCGTAAGGGATGTGGTGAATGCCTTGCTTGTCTTCCCCAGCCAACAAACTATTCGTTATGCAGCTGGTTACTACTTACAACATTATATATTTAATTGAATCAAACTAACTCTAAAAAATATAATGACATAGCGATATATTGTTTGCTATTGTTAGTGTGCTAGCTGATGTACAGAATGCTAATGATGTTTTAACATGTCGAATTATCTTGCTGAAATGTACTTATATTGATAATGTTAGCATGCAAGTCATGTGTCCTACATTTTTGGACACATTCTTGGTGTATTTCTGTACACTAGTGTCAGTCTAGTAGTTTCTGTTACCCTGGCAAATTATTTCATTAAAGACAGTTGACCTTGAAGTTTGGCAATAAAAAATATGCATATTCATAATAACGCTTTCTCTTTGCATCACCCTGGTGGCCTTATGTGAGAGAGATTTGTATGCCTTGCTGTTCTGACCCATATAGACTGCCATATGCACTAGCAGTACAAACGCTCAAATCCAGCCTCCATTACATTACCTTTTAAGATGGGGGCGGGGGGGGTGATGGAGCAACAGAAATTCCAGGAGGCATATTTTCTGAATTCTTTCGAAGAAAAATGAATAAATGCATGAAGCCATCTAATACTCTCAGCCTTTTAGGGGTGACGAACCTACCTCTGAAACTTCACAGGAATGAACTTGTTATAATACGCTTTTCAATCAACATTGTTTACAAATTCAAGAGCTTGTTTACAATTTGCTGCCTGTATTCGGCTTGTTGATCGGCTATTTTGATTTAGATTTCGGTTTTTTTCAGGCATAGCGATGCTAGCGATTGATACATGCTAAACCACAAGTGCTCACACCATTACTGCATCAAATAGTGCATACGTCTTACCAGGATGTTTAAGCCCTTCATTTTGGATTTTTTAAAATGTATCCTTTATTTAACCAGGGAAGTCGCATTGAGATTTACATCTCTTTTTGAGTCCTGGCCAATATGTGCCACATTCAAACACAGACCCACTGCTTTGCTCTTCTCTATGAATTTGCGTCATACCTCTGCGTCATTTAGACCCAACTAGATCCCTACCTCATGACAAGTCTTCTAATAGCAGGCCCTAGACAGGTGCCCTGCACTGGGAGATTTCATTGAAACGTAAGAGGAGCAGTTTCCATTCGTAAAAAAATGAGTTCTTTGCAGGTCTGAACATGTTTTTGAGAGAGCGAGATTGCGCAGTGAGTCATTTATAGATAACTGGATGAGGAGTGAGGTGCATACCGCACATGACTGGCTTATTAAAATGCAAAGGACTAGGAGAAGGAAAACCCAGCAGCTTTAAAAACATCCTTAAATCTGTTGTTACTATATACTGTCAGGTCCAGAATTATTGGAAGCCTTAATGAAAATGAGCAAAAAAAGACTGTAGAAAACAAATAATGCCATTACTGAGATATATTGCAATTTCCCAACATGTGGAAAATATTTTCCTTTATTAATGATTCAATGGAATCGGCCAAGATAACACATTTTTCAAATTATACATTGCTTTCCAAAGGAAACGTTTCATAGTTATAGGCACCCCTGTTTTTTGCCTCCCCTGGCAAGGATAATGGCACTGAACCTATTCCTATAAATTTGGAGGTTGGAGAACACGTCAACAGTTCTTGGACTATTCCTCCATGCAGACCTATCAAGATACTTGATGTCCTTAGGTTTCCAAAATTATAATTTTTACAATTGTTCTAAATAACAAAATTGTTAAAATTGTAATTTATATTATTATTTTGATTTTTCATTTTTATTGTGTTGGGTAGCAATGATATTAGCGTAATAAGCCACTCCAAGCTATGTGCTTCCTCAGTATTTGCACACTTTATGTATTGCCTTTTTTATTTCCATAGATCGATACTTCAGAAACATTCTGCTTACCATCATAATATTTGAGTTGAATAAAAATCATAATAATAACAAAAATACATCACCCTATTATTAGGCTTATATTCAATCAAATCAACAGACAAAACCACTTGACCAGGTATACGACTATAGATATGTTGGTATGGATTTTTAAATAATGCCACACACACACACACACACACACACACACACACACTCGGAATGTTGCCCGCCAAGCTCCCAGTCTCTGAAACCCAAAGTGAAATGTGTAATCAGGACCAAGTGGGCCTTGAATAATAACTCCCATGGAAATCTTTAAAAATCAATAATCTGTCTGCTGGAGCTTGTGGCCCGCGTACCTCCCCTCCTGCTCTTCAGAACCCAGTTATGTCACACTGTTTGAAAATTCTGCTCCAGACATAAGGAGGAGCTGCTCTGTTCCTGCAGTGGTGCTGTAAATTCTTAAAATGTAAGTAATGCCCATTTATTCTAGGAGGGAGACTGCTTACTTTGCAATCCAGTCCAAGCAGTGTGAAAAATGTACTTTATTTACTGTGTTTACTATTATTATTATTGTAAGTTAAAACAGGAGATCATTTAAATTCACTCTTTTTCATTAGATTTGAATTTGGTCATCACAATTGTTTGGAAATAAGTTGAACATCTGGGAATCCAGATCTCTATCTCGCTGCCTATCCTCAGGGTAAAAACATCCTTCTCGCTGTTCGATCATAAAAATTCATATGGTGCGACCGAAAATTTCCATATCATTTGTTCATGCTAATCATATACAATATGTTCCCAATTAGGATACCTAAACAGTTAAACATAATCTCAATTGGGTCTGGGGAGCAGCAAACCATAAGGTAACCACTGAAACTATTAAACTAATACACTATGTGAGGGTGAACTAAACGAATGCACTATGTCAAGGTGAACTAAACGAATACACTATGTCTGGGTGAACTAAACGAATACGCTATGTCAAGGTGAACTAAACGAATACACTATGTCTGGGTGAACTAAACGAATACACTATGTGAGTGTGAACTAAACGAATACACTATGTCTGGGTGAACTAAACGAATACGCTATGTCTGGCTGAACTAAACAAATACACTATGTCTGGGTGAACTAAACGAATGCACTATGTGAGTGTGAACTAAACAAATACACTATGTCTGGGTGAACTAAACAAATACAGTATATCTGGGTGAACTTCATTGGGGTATCTGTGCTACTGAGGATAACCCAGGGAGTCTGGATTTGTATATGTCAATGTAATAAACCACACAAACCCTTGGATTGAATGTAGTATACAGCACAAAGCCCCTTTCCCCTTGAATACAGATGTTTAATATTGCAAAGTGTAAGCAATTGTCAGCAAATTTTCTGTAGCTGTTGTAAAAGTGGATATCTGGGGACCTTGTGAAAGATGGTTTTCAGCTCTCTTTCCCAGCCCTACAGAAAACAATCTGTGCTCCCAGATGACTTCAGTTCAAAGGTATGCGCCCATGCCGGTCTCGGCGCACTCGCGGTGTTTCCCCTTGGAGGCACCTTCGACTACTCCCATTTTAATAGGTCTAAAGCCCCACGCACCCTCACGACAGCGACAGCAAGCAAGGCATGGAGTGGCACAACGGAGTGAGTCAATTACTTTCGTTCTGTCACAACAAAAGATGCATTGTAAGTCGTTTACAAGAAAAGGTAAAAAAACCTTGTTTTGTTGGATATACAGTATAATTACTTATTTATGATGCTATAGACAGTATTGCAATGAATGGCCCCTATCAACATGGTTCACAAAATTGACCCCTGTTGTTATAAAGTAGGACTGGGGTCAGAGGCAGTATCTCTTTATCTACCTCATTTCCTTTAATGAGGAATAATATATATTTTTAGGAATACAAATGGATGTTGTTGGAATGTTATTAGATAAGGCTGTATATAATATATAATGTATTCACATCATCATACCAATGTCAGTGTAGGTTCCATCACAACATTAGACACAGAGCTTAAGAAAGGGAAACCAGAGCATAATATTTGAAGTTCTGTTGCCGGATGAATATATTTCATGCCTTAAAATGGTAATGGCATTGGTATAATGTTGTCCCCTGACTTTAATGGTATTAAGTTCAACTTGATGGTACGAGACAGGCCCGTTAGTGTTTGCACCGCCAGGAAAAAGTTTCTAAGCATACCTTCCTTTGCACGTTCCCATGGTAACATAAGCAGGGCGACCAGTAATTATGAATAACACTTTCGGAGGAATCCTTGTCCAGAATTATGCGGGTTGAAAAGGTCATTCATAAAGCATAGAAACCTATGAATTTCAGAAAGAGATTATCATTTCGAAGTAGATACCCTTTTCACATTCCACATCAGAGCATAAGATCACGGGCCATGTCGCATGCAACAAAGCTGGTATCGTTTGCATAAAAATGACAAATGAACAAGAGCTTTTACTCGCGGTAGATTTTCCTGAATTGTGATCTAAATGTTGTCTCTTTAACTGTTTGCGATAACTGCGATTAGGGGGATAAAATCGAATAAAAACGTTTGCAAAAAAAGGCACGTCCATGTACTTTTTTGTCCCTCTGCGACGAGGTCGCATCCGCTAAGCATTCCGCTAAACATCGGAGAAAACATCACTCTCTGCCGTGGCGGTGCAGTCCACAGCTCGTAAGCGAAGTGCAACTGAGAGCGGAACACGATGTCTCCTCGTCTCATTTTCACAGCGCGCTTACTTCACTGCAGAACCATCTGACCCGACACACTCTTTCTCTCCCCTCTCTCTCTCTCTCTCTGTGGCTGATGTACTGCTCTGCCCAGGGATCTCTTTCAGACCTTTTTTCCCCCACAACCGTCTCCACACGCTGTAAATAACACTCCCATATTTTCCCGCCACCTGTGCTGAGGGTGTCATGCCCCTGGGAAGAGGGGGGAAGAGGCAAGCAAAGCAGAGAGGACACATAATACAGAGCAAACGCAGGCTGTCACTTCTGACTCTGGGGCTGACGCGAGCGCCTTGCGCCGGCATGCCTGGCGCAGAGATTGATGGGCGGTCGTGACCTGCTTTGGGTAGGCTAACGCCACACCTTGGAGAATGCGCACTATGCCCGGAATCACTAAACAACTGCTAAAGCTATGCTGCTGAAGTCAATATTCCGGATAAGTAGCGCACGTTGACATTTACTGCCATGACTGTTTAGTGGCATAGCTAATAACGTTTGCTGTTGTTGCCACTGTTTTCATAATGAACTTCACTGTTGTAGATGCCGAATTGATAATGATGATGGGAGAAACGGTAACGGTGCTGGTGCGGTGGCTGTAACATTAGTAGTTTTTTGTTATACTAAACTTCTCCCTTCACATCTTTATCGTCACAACAGCACCATGTGACACCCGTCCCACCTTGACATCACATAATGCTACCCTTTTTAAAATGAACTTAATCCAAAATGACTAAAGGATAAACACTTACCTAACCATAACAAGCTTACTGGGGGAAGCCAGAGTGTCATGTCATTATTTTATTTTGCAGATGTTTTACTGCTTTATTGGGAAAGGAAAGCTCCGATACGTGTAAAGCACATTGAAGTTTCAAAGCAGAACTCTCATTGGGCATATCAGTAATGCTGAACCTTGTGCTCAAACTAAGCAAAACCAGGTTTACCTCTAATCTTTATGGCTCCTTTATTTTCAACAGACTAACAAAGAAAAACCCTACAAACCTTACATGACACTTATGGGTATGTTCTGCTTGCCTTCTACCCCATTGCACAGCCCAACCCATACGTGTATCATGGAAGGTTTGTGGTTTGTTTTGTTTGTTAGACTGTTGGAAATACTATTATTGCACACTGTTATCGGACACCATTTGTTTGGGGTTGTTTTGTTCAGGTTTTTTGGGAGAATCGATAAACACCAGTACACTGAATTACTACTTGCGGTTGCGCCATCATTTGGACATCTGGGTCTTTTGTGGTACAGGAACCCTCAGCCAGGTGCGGGTGTGACACAGAGCCATAAGGATTAGAGGTAAACACGGTTTTGCTTTGTTTGAGCTAATGAAAGGTTTAGCATTACTGATATGCCCTGTGAGAGTTCTGCTTTGAAACTGTTATTGGACACCACTTTTTTTTTGGGGGGGGGGTTGTTTTGTTTGGGCGAATCAATAAACACCACTGCACTGAAGTGCTACTTGCGGTCACGCCATCATTTGGATATTGGGGCCCACGAACCCTCACCTAGGTGTGGCTGTGACACTGAAATCATTTTGAACCCGGGAAATGTATAAATAAAACAATAAATACAATTCAACTGTTTTTCTTCTTCTCACAACGTATGCAATGTAAATCATAAATCGCATGTACTGTTACAGTTTAGCCATGGTAGAAATTGCAAAAGGAAAAAAAATATTTAAGGTGTTATATAATTAAAAAGACCTTGACTTCCTTATTCTGATAATAATAAACCAATGCATTTTTTAAATAATATACACTACTGGTCAAAGGTTTTAGAACACCCCCATTTTCCAGTTTTTACTGAAATTTAAGCAGTCCAAGTCCAGTGAATAACCTGAAATGGTACCACTTACCTTTGTACCATTCAAGTGTTCTAAAACTTTTGACCGGTAGTGTAGTACCTTTTATTCTACCATTTCCAGCTGAGCCAGGGTAGAAAATTTTTAGTTGTAATGTTCTAGATTCATAAAAATACCTTGATTTCCTTATTCAATATAAAATAATATATGCCATTTAGTAGACGCTTTTATCCAAAGCGACTTACAGTACTGAATGCATACATTTTTCAGTACATGTGGTCCCAGTGGGAATTGAACCCACAACCTAAGCATTGCCAATGCCATGCTCTACCTACTGAGCCACACAGAACCATCCCCTCCAATTATTCTGATAATTTGTATGCCAGGCTGTCAGTGCTTTAGAAGGTTCTGGATGGCAGTAATCATGTTCATGTAATCCTAGTCTGCAGTTCTTCCTTTTCCAGCCCTGCATCATAAACTCCTCAGCAGAAACACAATTTTACAGCCTCCGGTGTCTGTTGAAGCGGTCGCCTCCATTGACTGCAATTTCCTTTGGCAAAAATGGACAAATGAGATTCCTCCTCCCCGGTGATATCTTCCGGGGATTCTTGCAACAGCTTTGTTGGTTGCCATCGGCTCCCCTCTAAAATCGCATCCGGGCCCTACAGCTTCGCATGGCTTGAAGTTCTCAGTATGAAAGCGGGCTCGGGAGACCCTTCACTGAGTCATGTGAGAGTATTGCCCAAGGCCAAGATTGCCTGCCATGAAAACCAAGAATAAGAAACACTTTTGCTTTCCACGATGCATCAAACGATTTTATGATATGGCTGTGTCCCAAAAGCAACGATCAAAGATAGTGGTCTTTACCCCGAAAGGATGCCGCTTCAGTCGGGCGGAGAGCGGTTGGATATGGCGTTCCTGTGGGCTGTGGCGTGGGACGGGAATGCAGGGGCGGCTGCTGGAAAATGACAGAAAAGCAGTCAGGGTTGGTGCGACGGGCCGAGTGACTGGTGGCTCCCAGCGACAAAGTGGTGACAGTACTGGAAGCCGACGAAGAGCCGTTTAACCTCACGTGACGGATCTAGGGTTTCTCCAGCATTGCACACACCCCCCCAGCTACCCAAATCTCAGCCACTTGAACCAACAATATTACATTTTATTTATTTATTTGTTTGTTTATTTGCTAGGGACACAAAAACACTGTTACAATAAAAACAAAACATGCATCTGATGCATTGCATTAAGTGTTTATAGCCAATGGCTAATTTCCGAAAATATTTTTTAAAATAAAGAAAAACATAGAAATAAATAATCCCAACTGTTTGGGAACATTATTAATGAAGTAAACTTTAGTACAGCGGGTTGGTTTGAGTGAAATGGGTTAGAACAGGGGTAGGCGACCCTGGTCCTAGGAGTTATAGAGATGTTTCTGTTTTTTGTTGTATCCAAGCTTGATTGCACAGTTTCATTTCTGAACCTGAGTATTCAGTCTGGATGGTGAGATGCTGAGTACCTCCAGCACATGGTCACCTGTCTTAATTTTACCCAAACATTTAATCAAATGACACAGTTAGGGGTTTGGATAGAGTAAAAATCTGAAACATCTCTGGCACTCCATGATCAGGGTTGCCTACACCTGGGTTAGAAGTATTGGTTTCCCTGCTAATTTCATCGGACCGTGCTTTCCCATGAGCCTTGTCCACAGGCTGCCAGTAGTTTCGGGGGAAAGCTGGCATTAGACGGCAAAAATAATCTGTTTCAGAACTGACGCTCGTAAGTTAGAACAGTGTGCTGCGGAACAAATGAGGTATGCACTCTTCAAATAAACACAGACTCTAACCTTCTAACCTGTTCAAATAAGACAGGTAGAAAAGAAAGGATGTTTTTTATATATTTTTTATTAATAGTAGAGAAAGCCAGGTATGCATCGGTCAAGAAAAACATGAAAGTGCTTCCACCCTGCAGTGCTTCTGGGTAATATAAAGGCCGAGATGAGGGCCAAATCGGAATTGGCAAAATTGATTTCCTGGATCAAATTCTGTTTGATCAGTTCTGGAGTTGAAATTTGAGCTAAATCAAAGGTGTCATTAGAAGCATTTTAAGTGAATTCTGAACTTAAGACAATTGAAAACTCATCCCAAATCTGTATGTATTGAAATTTTCCTCTATAGGCATTTCGTTAAAAACATGCACACAGGTGTGTGTGCAAACACACAACCACACATGAACACACACACATTTTCACAAACATAAATCAGTGCTTTTTAAGTAAAATTCAGGCGCATCAAACAAAGATGCAGTGCAAAAGGGGGTTTCGGACAAGAAAACGTGCATGAGCACCTAGGTCGCGCCAGTTTGGCTCTGGCCGGGAGTGCCACTAGGGGGCGGCAATTGGCTGTCCGCCCCAGGGAGGGGGGAGAGAAGCCGATATGAGCTTGCTGCATATATGAGTGGTCCTGTGTGTTATGTTGACCGTGGAAGGTGGAGGTGGTGCAGCGCTCACTACAGGTCTCAGGACTACGGCAGCAACCTCTCATACGAGGGTGGGGATAATTGACATAAAAAGGAAGGTATAATTGGCACCTAAAAATAGCCATAAAAACCGGGAATAAAAACCAAAAACAGCAAATAAAACAAATCAAATAAACAAATCAAATTTTAAAAAAAAGAAAACGTACATGAGACAGAAAAAAAAATCTGCAACAGACTGCATTGCAAATTAATCCTATATGAAAATATGAATCGGGGGAAACGGTAAGCTTTTCATTGCTGAGTCTCACTGGAATTTTCCACTCACTCACTCACTTCATGCTTTTAAAAAAGGTGGCACTGCAATGGCAACGGATGCCAAAGTTCTGTGAGCGCACATGCACAGCCTTATGAAAGACAGGCGCTACAGCTGCTCTTAACCACCGACACTTCACAATGCCCCCAAAGGGCAACAGCTCCCCATCCCAGAGGGCTTTTGTCAAGTGAAATCACAGTGTGCTGTAATCCCGTATCCTGATGCACAATGCAGAACACGTCTGGTACAGTACCTTAAACAAGCCCGCTGTTATTCCTATCCCAGGAATCTTCCGAGACTCCCGGCATCTTTTCAAATGAGTAATAAAAAAATCAAAAATGAATAATAAGTAATGGAAGTGGAATCAAAATTGCTTTTAAATGTATAATATGTGCTTTTAATGCGTATATTTAAAAATGTGTCAACCACTTCTGCTTTAATATATTTCACGTATGTATATTTTAGCCATAATTCATTTCACCTGGGTGCCTTCTTCAAAAAGCAATGTTTTTGTAAATGTCTTCTTCTCCTTGTTCTTGATAATGATGATGATAATAATAATCCTCATAATTATCATAATGGATTCATATTAATGCATTGAGCAGTATTAAGAAACTGAGGTTTTAAACTTAAAACACTGTTCCCCTTTCCCCAGAGAAGATCTTAAGATCCACTGTTTATTTTTGTATGGATGTTCCACCCAGTATAGCATAGCAGGAGCCTCAGAAGCATCAATATGCAGAATGCTCAGAAATGACCTTAACAACCTGTGACTGTCAGGAAAAAACAAAAATTACCTTAGTGACAAATTACTAATTTGAAAACCTATTCACTGAACGTTAATGACCATATTCATTAACTGCTTTCAAAAGCTGGATTGTGTTCTCTGTGTGGCACCGCAATGATGACATTCAGTTTTAATTTCAGTTTTAGTTTGCACTGCCATCAAAGAAATATCTTCAGTCTTGCCAAAAATCCCCAAAAGCCAGAAGGTAACATTTTTTACATCAAAGATTTCATTGTTAATTGGACCCTGATTTCTTGCTATTTCAGGAAGATACAATGAAGCAAATTGGTATTGTATGCCACTAATATTAAAAAAATATATATGCAAACAAACAAAACAAAACACTGCTGTTATTCCAAAACAGTGTGAGCCCATTATCAATGGTGTGATCATTAAAATAAGATGCAACTCAATTGGACTGACATGGTAATTAGCAAATCACAAGTGGTGAAAGTGGATTAAATAGTGAAATCACACAAACCTAAGTGTGAAGTTCTTATAAATCAGCTTTTTCCACATCAAATAGAATCCAGATAATCTACCGTTCACCTCCATCTTTTCATATGGCCAATTCAACCCAGCCAATTGATTTACATTGTTATAAATCAGTTGAAGATGTACATTTCCACAGGTTTAATCCATTTTTAAGTAACCCCTAGAAATGCACCTCCAATACAGTCCACATACATAGAGGAATGAAAATAGGCCATTTGCAAAAGAGCAAAGAGACAGAAACTCAATACTTTTGCAAAGTTAGCTGCTGATTTTCATGGCAGCTTGTAATGTTGTTACTTAATCATGATTAAATTATATTAGTACATTAGCAAAGGTACCCAGAGAGTTCCAAAATTTCATGGAGGCCTGTGTTCTTTTTTTCTTTTTAACTCTCGTCCTGTTTACATGTAGAATGTTTTCTTGGGTTACTTAGCCCATTCATATTTGTGTTAGTATGCGCTGTATGTACAGTATGTGCTATTGTGTCGTACAATAGTTTCAACACTTCCTGAGGACACTCTGACTTCTTGAACTCCCGCTGAAATAAAACACATGGTTTGTCATGTTGCTCAGTTTGGTGATCCGCTGCAAGATTATTGCTCACAGTCAAGATATGCGTTACTTGGTTTGAATTTCTTGTTTTCATTACTTCTGGTGTCTTTTCCTTCAGTCCCCTTAATATTACCTTAACTTTCTAAATATAAAGATTAATATTAATATATGCCATTTAGCAGACACTTTTATCCAAAGCAACTTACAGTAGTGAATGCAGACATTTTTCAGTAGTGAATGCATATATTTTTCAGTATATGTATGGTCTCAGTGGGAATTGAACCCACAAACTAAGCACTGCCAATGCCACGCTCTACCTACTGAGCCACACAGAGCCATATTGATAAGATAAGGTTTATTACTGAAGAGTAATAAACTACTACTTTATTAGTACTATTTCTAAGGTCATGTTATTCTTATGTATTATTCATATGAATGTTCAAATAAATAAATGAATACATAAATCAAAATAAATACAGTATTAAAAAAAAATATATATATATACTGTATATTGTCTCTGTTTTAAACCTTAGAATTGAGTATGATTGTTATGTGTATTTTCTTGATTTTTATTTTTATTATTCTTTTTTACTTTTGTCTTATGCCTATGTATGTATGTATGTATGTATTTATATGTGTATATGTATATATATGCGTGTATATATGTATATGTGTGTATATATATATGTATATATATTTTTATGCCTTACTTTCCCTGTAAAGCACTTTGAGCTACTGTTTGTATGAAAGGTGCTATACAAATAAAGCTATTATTATTATTATTATTATTATATATGACCTCACAAAGCACTGCATTACATGCTGCATGGAATGATGGACTTTAATTTAATCTGAGCATGTGGTCACAACAAAAGCAGAATTGGTTTAGACAGACATCCTGTTAAAATAATCCACTTTCATATAAGATCTACACTCAATATCTCAATATTTGTTTTTGTAAAGATTAGACTACAGATTCAATCATTTCAGTGTACCACCTTTTTTTTGTCCAATCTAAGAAAATGATCTTTTCTCATAATTGTACCTTTCCCTAAAATCACTGGAGGTAAGGGGGACGGGACGTGACTCATCCCCACTGGTGTAGGCGGTGTCTTTGTGTTGAGTTGACAGCGTATCTCCGTTACATGCCTCCACCGGTGCGACGGAATGGGCTGTGTAAGGAGCCCTCTGCTGACTTCAAAAGAATCTGCAAGGTGCTCTGCACAGCCAAGCGCCAGCCTGTAGCATCATCTGACACGTAAACAAGGTGCCGCTTTCAAAATAAACAAACTTGGAACTCTGCTTGAGGCTCTTTAAAAGGCGGATATAAATAGGCTTCCAGAACATTTATACATTTAATTAGGGACCGGTTCAAAAGGCACCGTAGGATTTTTAAAAGACATACTCTTTACGATTTTGACTATATATATATATATATATTGTTTAAAATGTTGGTCCAATTTATGAAAGTAATTGATATGCAAAAATGCAGATCTGGCCCATATGTTCTTATAAGGTTACACCCTGAATTATGTCAATTCAATTAAGTCAATTCAATTAAGTATAATTGAGATGAGTCTAGACTCTAGACAATGGTACATATTTTTTGCAGGTGGCAATGGCTTATAAAATACATCGGCCTTCTCGGTATAACCCCAAACACGGGTCAATAATGCTGATTGCCATTTTATAACTCATGTCTGTTCACTGCAGTTTGCAGCTTGGAGACCTAAAGTAGTCTAGGAGGAGTATAAAGGAATTGACACTTAGCTTTCAATCGCTTGCAAATGATTTCTTCATTATCAGCCTCTTCAGTTCAGTTCAGTTACTCTGATCCAGTGTCTGCCTCCACTCACAGAAACCAGATGCTCTTTAACAAAAAACCTGCCTAAATGATGGATCAATAATTATCTATTGAACAGTTGTCCATGTGAATCAGTTGCCTAGCTGCTGTAGTTTAAATGCTTCTGTGCTAAGACCCCCTGGATTTTCACATTGCCCTCATCTGTGAAAACAAGCAGGTATGGTGGAGAAGAGAGTTATCTATACTGACCTCTCTCTTTGTGACAATCATATGCAACCACTGACTAGTGTGTGTTCTCATGGCTGCTTTTATTTGACCTTTGACGTGTATGGATCTTGAAAATGAATGATAGGCCAGCATAATTCACTGTCTGCATTTTGTAATTGATCAGCCCCTTCAAAACGGACCATAAAACCGTATCACGGTTCAATTTAAGCGATGATTATACTAATCATGAATGTAAAGGCAGAATTGCTATTGATATTCTTCCTGACCGGATTGCTGACTGCACAATAACTTGTCTGCTTTCAATGAGGTCACTTCCCTCTGACTACATTCACCTATCTAATAATTTTCTGTGGTGTCAAACATGAAACCAGTTTTCTTTGATGCTCTTCCTTTGCCAATGGCAATCTTCACATGTAATACTATCCCAATCTTAATTTTTCAAGGTCTCCAACTTTACTGTTTTAATGAAATATAAGATTCTCAGGAATGCCATTATATTTGATTCATTCCGCATTTTAGGGATACAACAATTAACTAAGGTCATTTTTTCCCTCTTGTCTCTAATATTTATGGCATATGATATGTAGAAAATTATTGTATGTATAAATTAATAGGAGGATAATAAACACTGGTATATAAGTAACCGCCCAAATAAAGGAAGCACCAACATAATGTTTTTAGACTACATTCACCTGCCCAATATTTTTTTGTGCCATTTCTTTGACACTCTTCCTTTGCCAAAAGCCATCTTCACATGTAATACTATCCCGCTCTTAATCAAGGAAAGTCAGCCAAGTTATTTGTCCAGTTTTGGACAAAGTAAAACCTGAATATCACTGATTAACATAAAGGAAGCACACCACGTTTAACTGAAAAAGGAACCTGAAGGATACCATTTTCTTAGTCTTAGTTTCTCTCTCTCTTCCTCTACTATTAAACACCGTGGCAACACATTTCTTGATACTAAAATGCCTTCCGAGAATGGCATGTGTGGAAAACGCTGTGCCCTGAAATGCCACGGCATGCTTTTCATCCTGCTTACTGGAGCACAGGATTGGGCGGTGCACTTCGCATGAGTGTTCGGGGTTTCTCCCACTGGCCTGTGCATGCTCCCAGGGGACAGCTGCTCTCAAGGAAAGCGACTGCCTGCATCAAAGGTGGAAAAAGGTGCTTTGTGAAATGCCATAATATTCAGTTTCCTTTCTCGGTACAGCTCTGTCTCGTAGTTTTGTGCTGATTTAAGTGGGA
Source organism: Aldrovandia affinis (assembly GCA_029706075.1). Lineage (NCBI taxonomy): Eukaryota > Metazoa > Chordata > Actinopteri > Notacanthiformes > Halosauridae > Aldrovandia > Aldrovandia affinis. Next base: position 3,670,088 of record JAINUG010000068.1, on the reverse strand, counting down.
AGAAAACTCACAGGCTATCAAAATAACAGTAAAAAAAAACAACAAACTCTGAAATTGCATTTATGTTCCACTTTGTATGAAAGTAATAAGGGGGAAAGAGAGATGTGAACCTTCAAAGCAACATAGGGTACCGTTTTGTTGACTTTAGCTGTGCTTATATAAACCCTGTTGCCGGAGGTCCTTTCTATAGGAACATGATTTGGGGGTGGGGTTGTGTAAAATATGAGGTCATCGTTTGTCTTGGAATGTCCCCAGGATCGCCAATCTGGCAGATGAACGCCTTCCTATATTAACAGTGGCAATGATGTTGACACACTACGATTCCTCTCAGTGAAGTGCATGGGGCAGATGTCTCCTACGCTCGCGTGTGCCCCGACTCCCTAGCGACCACCAAGTTCCCTTCTCAAGTCCTTACACACAGCATGTGGGCAGAGTGGGAAAACATGTCCAGAATTAGGAGCGGCGAATTACGACGGCATGAGGACAATAGCCGGGGACATGTTGCATGCAAGATTTTTCTGTGGAACGGTCTTGCTGTCTTTGCTCCTTGATTTCATTTGTGTTCCTTCAGGTTTTTTTTTTTCTTTTTCTTTAAAAAACAAAACTGCACTCTGATTTGAAACCGGGAATGCGGAAGACTGCATAAATATTTCAGCATGTGAGGAAGTTTTAGTATTTTTCTGATTAATCATGAATTATGTGCCCAGACACATTTGGAATGTGAAACTCTGAGACATTATTTCCCTTGGTGTCTGCGTTTAGCCAAGTTTCATTAGGTTCAGCAAAGCTCTAAAAGAAGTGATTTTTAAGTGTTCCCCCAACTATGTTTTGGTAAACCCCAGAGGAACTGTAAATGCACAAACTCCAGTAATAACTGATTAACTTATTTTGGGTTTTATTTTCTTTTAAATTGTTTCACCCTACCTGAATATACACATTAAGGTCCAGGTTTAATCTAACCACAACAATTACGGTGCAATATGCAAATGCATTCATTACCACACCGCAAAATATGATTGTTCTTACCATGCATTAATGCACATCTTGTACGTCACTTTGGATAAGAGCATCTGCTAAATGCTTAAAATGTCAAATGTAAATGTACAAGATGAGAAAGAAAGTTGTGTTGACGTTGCTATCATTTTTCAGCTTTTCTCTCGTCAATGAGATGTCTCTAGCCTACAGGCTACACAGGTTTAATTTGTTTTGTTTATTAATGTTGACTGACATATATTATCGCTAACTTAAGTTCAGTCAACAACCTATCCATCAGGCCTTCCAAATCAGATCAGAAGAAAACCTTTGCAAGCGACAACGATGCCTTAGTCACATGATGACTCATTGATTACCATGTTGTTTTGAAATGTGCATGTTATTAGGGCAATGGCATTTTTACCCCATGAAACAAATATCATTGTCAAATGTAAAAAATATATTAATTTTTTTTGTCACGTGCTAGAAACCACCTCAGAGGTCCAGAGGTGCCTACCTCGTCAAAGGGCTAAGCAATGACAAAATATTCATTCCTTTTGAGACATTGGTTTCCTCCTTGTCGATGAACTGTGAAATGTAATCACGTTCCTTGCGCCTGGTGCCAATAATCAGAGCCTGAGAGCAGGAGGCATCATTCACAAGATGACACACTGGGATAAAACATATCATTGCTGACTCCCGGCATAACCTGACACTTAACTGTCAATGAGGAAGGACATGTCTGTTTGCACTGCAGATAACGTGCGCCGACTTTGCACATGTATTGATTAGCGATAAAATGCTTTTGTCCCTTCAATATATCTTTACTTCTCAAGGTCTCTGATATTGAACGATGCCCAAGGGATCCCCATTTCCTTCTTGAATATACATGCTATGCAGTGCTTAATTTGTCAAATAAGAGATGCCGGGGCTCAACTCGCCTTCCCCAAGCACACATCCCCCCATCCTCCCCCCCATCCTCCCCCCATGAGGTCAACTTTTCGTACGTCTGTGTCTGTGTTTCTGCATTCTATTTCCATTTGTAATGTTCACTGGACGTAACGTTGTTTAATACCAGTTTAATATACGCATTGTTGTCGCACTTTCAATATTTATGAGCCCGGGGCTCTGATTCTATGAGTAAGACATTTGCTGGGCCGCAAAATCGGATTCTTGGCATTTTCCTGCGCCCCAGCTAGCCCCGGCACAAATTAAGCACTGATGCTATGTATGCTGCTGCAGTATGCACAATAATCTGTTGACTAAATATATGACTTTTGTGCATTCAGAGAAAGCAGCCTTCTTCTGTTTTATGATTTTATTTTGTTTCGTTTATTTCAGCGGCTTTACACACACTAGTTAGCTTTAGTTTTTGTGTTGATTTAATTCCTACAGACAGAATTACCCACTTCAATAATTGAAGTGGTTGTTTACACTGCTGTATTATTCTGAAGATGAATTTATTGGGAGTATTTGTATGCATCGCAATGTCCACAAGCTAGCAGCCTGTAGATTGCTCCTTCGGGCTGACTTGGTTATCAGGACAGCTCCTTCATCCATGAGGTGTGATTAGGTCAGTTTTGAATTGACTGTTAATCTGTAATTGCCATTTTTGCCATCATATCAATCAAAACCTGTGTAAAATACTGTATATTCACAACCTGTTTTAAAATGTTCAGAGCATGCTGAGGTTGACTCCTAGCAGGTGGAGTGACTATGTTTGTGGATTTGCTTCCATCAAATCATTGGTTGTGGTCAGGTTTCACACCTTTATTTGCCATCCATACACATGTACACAAGGCAGTTATGATGTGAGTGTTACTATCAACCTGAAGCTGGGTGTATCATACAGCCAATGGGGGAAGTTGTATCATACAGCTCATTTGGGTTTTCTTAATTTTTCCCCTCATTCCTCATTTTTGTCACTAGGCAAGTCATTCTGATTGACAGCATCTGCCCTCCTCAGCCAGCTTGAATGTGACCCGTCTTCGGCAAGTAAGTAGCACTGTACATCTCCCATCCAACCCTGTTAGTCCCGCCCTCTGCGTTTGGTAGGCTGCCATGCACGAGTAGGCTGCATGATTGGCCAATTCGTGTGGACTTCAAACGAACAGCTAGGTTGAGGCCAATCAGCTGAAAACATGTTGGGGCATGCCTGTGGGTTAGTAAGCATGGGACAGAGAAACATGGTATTTTAATATTTTTATCATCTCTTATTTTTCTACATTGAGAGTGCCAGAATCTACTGTTTCATGGTCTTCGGAAAGATTTATTTTCCTGGACTATGACATTGGCAAACTATGACTGACAGTTCAGAGTGATGGGACATCACTTTGTCCCGCCAGGGGTAGGGTGGACTTTAGTCTTTTCAAACACCAGATGATACAACTGCACCACACAGAAACCAAATAAGCAAATGCATTTCAATTTATTTCAGCTCCAAAGGTGTAGGAATTCCAATGCGAATAATAATCATCAAATGTCAACTATATGCTTGGTGTTGGTGTGTCTTGTCCCCTCATATAGAAGCACATGATATCATTCACTTTCCTTATATCAATGACATGACAGAAGTGGTAAAGCTGCATAGAACATGATTTAAATTAATCCCAGCTTAGACATTGGGAATGCAAAGGCCAATAACACTGAGCCATTGCTGACTGTGTGCATGGTGTGCACCAGTGCCGCCGAATAGCTTGAATTCATGGCAGTTAGCCTTCCCTTATCAGATTTCCTCACCCACTCTGAAATGTGCAACGATGATAAAATTACTGCAATGAAAACCACTTAAAAAAACAAAACATTCAACATCTTGAGCTACTTTTGTGTTGTTAGAGGAGAGAAAAGCTCCCCGCCCCCCATATTTTCTTCATCGTTTGTATATTTATTAATATCTCCATACATAACAGGACATAGGCCTGCATATTTTAACCCCCCTCATTACCCACCCCCACCATTTTAATTTGCATGCTGGTGGGGAGTGTGAAATTATCTATCAAGGCAAAAAAACCTCTGCTCATGAAGTGACACCCCATCTATTTTGTCCTTACCAAACAGTCCAGTATGTTTCAATTTATTTCTATCCTAATTGGTCTCTTTCTTCTTGCAAGCCTAATTGGGTTCTGAAAGTTGCAGCCTTATCCTTTAAAGAGATTATTGAACACAGGATTAAATGACTTGTTAAGGGTTTAACTGAAGATTGTATGAATTATGTGCCATGCTAATTATTACTACAGAGACACACGATTTTACATTATTTGCAGTTTACAACTATGTTTATGTAAATGTGAAGAGTTAGTACGATTCATATTTTACAGTATCGCTATATATTTCTAATAAATCACAGTGCAGATAGCTAAACTCTAACCATTTCCATTAATGTATTTTCTTGTTCCTTTTTGCGTGTATTACGTGATTAGGTCATTCTGTTCCATGTATTCTGTCATTTGTTTGCTAACAATTCCCTGTAATAGTTTAATAGTTGATAGGACAGCTATTGGCTGTGATGAATGATGCCTTGCCTTTTGGAATTGGCTATATCTTGCCATGTTTCCATTGTCCTTGTTCTAGTGACCAATTGAAAAGGTATCTCATGGGACTAGCAATCTGAGTAGCTGCATATCTAAGTAAAATGTTGATCGTAAAATCACAACAGGTAGATTTTCCATCAGGCAGTGACTCCAACGTTTGTACAACCTCTTCCACTGGCACCAAGGTTAAAGCGAACAAACAATTGTTTTCCCTCGTGATTTTATCATCAATCAGTTGAACAAATGGCTTGCTTCAAGGAGTTTGAGGAGTTTACCTTCTCCCTCAATACATTCACCTTCTTTCTACAGAAGTCAGAAAAATGATTAGCAATGTCAACAGTTTTTTTTATTGTCCAATATGAGATGGACACGATGAAACAGAAACAGCTTACAAGTAAGCCCTTAATTGAATTCCATGTTGTTGTTGTTTTTTTACACATAATTTGTATAAAATAAGGCTTTCTTCCTATCATTTAGCTTGAGTGCACAGTTAAATATACGGTTGGCAAAATGTTTGTTGCATTACTGATTTATAAACTGCTTACATATTGTGTTTAAATACCTAATGTAAATCAGCATTTTCACCCAAAATATAATTATAGCAGTGATATTCAATATGAGTGTATGATTTACCTGGTATCTGCAACACAATGGAGGGCATACACTCGTTTGGATAAATGGAGACACCCTTGGCAGTGGGATGTCTCAGCCCAGGGAAGAGAATCAGTAGAGCAGGCTTTATTTTTCATTTTCCCTGGGTATGCCAATGGGAATGAGCAGGATGGTCATACGGGATATTATGGATGTTAGGATAAATCCGCGTGATATTGATGTGCTCCCGTTCTCAGGTCTGTTGTGGCACACAGGCCTCGAGAGGGATGGGAGATGAAAAATAAACGTCGGGACTTGTTCTGCTCAAGACTGCAGCGTGTGCTCTCTGCTGCTGAAACAGCCTTTCCCTTTGTGTCCCTGCTTTGTTTTATTCTGCTTGCAGCATTAATACTAATGCAAGAACGATTTTGTTATTCTTGCGTCACTATTTTCACCACCAGATTTGTATTAATGTGTATGTCCAAGTACAACGGTGCCAACTATATCATTTGTTTGTTAATTACCTCTGACACTGCTGAGAAATATTGTTGTCTTGTATCAGAAGGAACAATAAAAATCACGAAATCTTACTGTCACTACTACTGTTCCAACTCCCTCCCTCATTCAGTTTAACTGCATTGAAAGAGTTTCATTGGGGGCTGCTGAGAGGCTCAACCTGTTAAGGCACTGTTCTTGTATGTGGTGAGCCCCACGGTCTGGTATTGGATCCAGACCGTGCCAGTGCCGACTTTTGCCAGCAGCCCTATAGGGGAACGCACAGTTGGTGGTAGCATCGCCCACAGGGAGGGAGGGATTTAGTCGACCAACATGTCTGTGTCTTGTCGCACACCAGCGACCCCCTATGGTCAATCGGGCGCCTACAGTGCGCCGGTATAAATCTGCACACAGTGCAGTGTCTTCCTCCGACTCATGTCTGCACTTAAACCTAAACATAGACTGCAGTGTAAAAAGAAGTGGCAGCTGACATAACGTTTCGTAGGAGAGCACACGCTTGTCTATGCTCTCCTGAATTGACAAGGGGAAGTTGTGGGGAACGCAGCTTAGTCATCGGCATTTAATATTCAAAATGATATCTCTTTCATCATTTTATTTCCGGCAGTACCATTCGAATGAAATGTTAAACGCTGATGGTGTGTTCTAGAGTAAACCAGTGCGAGGCGAAATGCAGTTTATTCTATTCCTTCCTGTGAAATGGCACTTCATGAAGTCTTGTCAGGAAGCGGCCCTAACTGCCTGCAGGTGGCCTCTTACGGGTTCACGTCAGCAAAGGGTGAAGATTCAGCTAAATTATCACGTTTGACATTCTATCTGCAATTTAGCAAGCTTTTAGCAGTCTCCATCTCCTCGTCGGGTGTAATTGGGGATGTGAGTAATCGTTTGTTGCAATCTTGAACGGCCCTGCTGAGGATGACTTGTGTGCGCGCACGTGGGCGCGTCGACTTAGCTCTTGGCTTTTCTCCAGACCGAAAAGGTTGCAGAAAACACAGAAATCTCCTCACTCTGTAATGATAATTGATCAGCCATGGCTGGGCTTCACATGTGATATAAAAAGGACAGCATAAGGTTGAAGAGGAGAAAGAGAAAGATGAACAGGGGAAAGAGGCACTGAGATTTGTGGACGGGTGGTATCGATGTGTATTCTGTGAAGCTAAGTTGGTCAAAAGTTGGTAAGAACTGAATCAACTTTCAACTTTATCCTACCCCATTTTCGTTTCTTTCTTTCTTTTTTCTTTTTTTGGGGGTTGTACAGAGAACATCCCCCATTACTGTCCCTATGCATGGTATTCTTTTACACAAGAACAATGCAGAAGAACTTTTAGCCTCCATTAGTCATTTCAAACCCTTGATTTCCTGCCGTGTGTCCCAGTAGGGCTATCAGGACACTCAAAAGGGCTTGGAAGGGGTCAATAACCAGCTTTGTAACAGATGGGGGGGAAAAAAATAGGCGAGTAGAAAAGCAGATATGAATATCGCCCTCATTGTTATTTAGAACAATTCCTTTGTTCATTTGTTCAGATAAATACACAGATACAGAAAGAGAGGCCAAGATGTGCATTGTCTCGAACGCAGAGGTTAATATGTCAGCATTAATCAAGGTCGGCGTTAGTCCCCGTGTGCAGAAAAGGCACTTTTTCCCAGCAATGCAAGCATCAGACTTCACAGCACAGCAAATCTGTATGCACTCTGTGAAACAATAGGAAACTGGTGTCGCACGGTGGCCTCGCCCATTCCTTCTGAAATGTTCCCTTAGTTCCCAGCATCTGAAGGGGCAGCGCAGGGAAAACTGTACACTTTAAGGCTCCGACAAGTCACTCACCAGACACCTCTTTAGAGCTCAGTTCACTTGAGCTCAAAATGGCTGCAGGCTTGTCATGTAGTATGCCTCAGCACAGTGCTATTAATGATTATTCCACAGCAACAACAAAAAAACGTCAAAGTTCCTCTTAGCCGTTTAGTAATAATTGTTTTGCGAATCCTTGGAGGAGGGAAATGAACTTGAACAAATTGGACAAACTATCATTTAAACATTCCAAAATAAAACTGTACCTTGTGCGTGTTTCAAGGTATTAGCTTGCTTGTAATCAAGGTGACCCAAAATGTGCCACATTTACATCATCGTTGTAACTTATGCATAACCATTGATGTGAATTGCTCTTTTGTTGCTAAGATACAATACCAATAATATTCAGCTAAATCCTGACATGAAGGTAAGCTGAAGCAATCGCAATTTATGATTAGCAGTCTTTTGGGTGTTGCGTCCAGCGCTAGTCACCGATGGAACGATTTGCCTCATAGTTCACAATAAAAATGATCTCGCTAATGAGTGTGTCCATCGGTGCGACATGTGATGTCCATTAGCCGTAGAATCACCCAGGTAAGAAGGGCTTCCCTCGGCATGGTTTTCCCCAGCTTGATGAACAACAGTGCCTCCTTCAGGGGATCAAGCGCCTGCACTCTGCCTGCCCCAGCTGCGCAAGCGCTACGCTCATCCATCCCGACTGCGCAGCCGAGCTTTGTGGATTATCGAGTGAAAATAAGAGGCAGATGGCTGCTGCACGCATTGCGGAGGACAGTTTGTGCCAGTGTGTGCACTCCCGAATTGACCCAGAACGCTGCAGTGATGGGATGGACCTGCAGCTACGTTGAGAAAATGAGGAATAAAGAAACGAGGGCAATACAGAACAAGTATAATTTATCATAATGTCTAATCTTTGAAGTAAACATCAGTGTTGGCTTTGAATAAACGCTATGATGGAGAAAAAAAGCCTGACATAAACTGTGTGATAAGGCAGGGGATTGAGTAATGTCCTTTGTGCCTATAGTATGTTAAATGATCCTCTAAGAGGGTTAAGCCCTCTCAATACTTGCCAGGTTTTTATATAATTAAAACAGCAGATTTGATATTGACTTGGTGTCCCTCACATAGATTTTTACCTGTCTTTCCCGCTCTGTTTTGACTTTCCTATCGGTGGGCGTAGCGAAATACGAACCACAGGAGAACTGGGTAACACTCAACCAACTTGGCTTTAATTCACTATGGGCACTTTAGTTTTGCATTCGATTCAGACTCTGAAGAGCCATAATTATTTCTGCTTTTTGTCTGCTTGTAGCACGAGTTCTTTTAAAAGAGTTTGCAAAATCCAAGGAAGGCAATGGAATTGCTGAGAATGCATTCGATATGCGCAAACTATTATTTCCTTCACTTTGGAAAACAATGCACGTTTTTAATGGTTTAACATTAGCCGACTATAATGCATGAGGGAGCTCAAGAGAATAGGCAATCACCTACACTCAGCATTAACACAGTATCCACTTAGTGAGTTAAAAACAATATCCTTTTCACAACATTGTTTCTCATTCCTGCCGCCTCGTAGCTTAATCGCAGAGACACCGCAGGCCTGCCGGCTATCCTCCATTCTACATTTCAGTGGAAAGTTACCACCAGTGACCGAGTGAAAAGTGAGTGCTTTGTGTGGACCGATTGTTCCTGTCTTGATCACTGGTGTTTATCTCTCTTAGATTTATTATACAGTAAAATCATTTTGATCTTAACATTCATATTGCAGTATGGCTTGCAGTCATATTAACTGAGCGTGGTTACCTCAGTTTTTTTTTCAAATCAACCATTCTACACATCCATTGCACAGGACTTCATAGTTCGTATCGGCAATACATATCACTGCATTCACACCATTTCATCTGTGATATCTAGATCCTTATCTAGATAAGGACGTTGCTTAATTTTTATGCATAAAGACGTCTTTATACATGATGTTCTGCACGTGAGTTCATCTGGCTCGTATCCCCTAAATTTAACACCCTCATTTCCATTTGTCTTTCCTTTATACATTATTAAAATAACTGACTTAATACAGTAGTCTTTTTTACTCTCATTCGTTTTCCTATAAGACAGAATTGGGTCAGTATTGAAATTGTGTTTCAGGGTGTATATCATAAGATATAATATACCACACAAGGGTTGTGAAATGGATTAAATGTTAGGTCACACTTCATTTTAAGGGCTGGTTAATACCATTAGATTATGCTGATGGAATATGTTACTTATTTACAACAAACCACATATTGATTAATTATTTGTGCCTTATTTTTTAAGTGATACAATGGTGATATAACAGCTGATAAACACATAGTAAGCAAATAGTTTGGTTGATAGTATACCATTTTTCTACATTCTCACTAATGTAACATTGATGAAAAAGGGTACATTTAGTTGTTGTTATTTTTATATGACAGTGAGAGTAATGTTAATTTTAATGTCAACATCTACTGAAACATATAAGCTGGTGGCTGTTATACAATATAATATGAATTAGCTCAATAACACAGCAATAATAATACAATAACATACATAATGCAAATAGCCAGTAGCAATAATGCTATATATTGCTGCCCTTTCTGCTGATGGAAAATGCACCCTGCTGAAAATTGCTATTAGTTTTAATAGTTTAAGACAAAGCAGAGGCAAACCAACATATCCGTCATCTGTCTGAATTGTGTTGAGGCAAGGAATGTTACTAGACTTGCATGACTTGTATGCTGATTCTATGCTTACGCCTAAGTTGCTCAAACCCAACAGTGACAATAAGCTTAAGAGTAATGGTTTAGTTATGCTCATAGTTTATCACAAGAAAACTGGCAAAATCTGTGGTCTTACACAGGTTTTGGACATACGGGTATCATTGTAAAGGTCTCGTCTGTGCATAGTAATGATTCATGAATTGTGCTGCTTGTTCACAAAGTTGCATCCTAGGAAAGCTATGGCACTGAGAGCGCACCAGGTGTGGGTTTTGCCGTCGGAAGAAGGACACTTATGTTGAAAAGAACCCACAACTACTGTACGGTGAAATATTTTGGTGGGTCTTTGATGTTATTGTGGTGACTACACACCCACTGAGTGAATAGGGCCGAATTCACTACATTACCCAGGTGCCCTAGCACCGTGATGAGGTGTATTTAAGGCGACCAGGAAGCGTGAATGCAGAGTGTGCAATAAACACAGCTGCTGTTTGCAACTTAACCATGTGCTCCTAGTGCTTCTTGATATCCCTCAAACAAACAACTACATTGGTGACCCCGACAAGTGAGTTTTTTGGACGTTTTCTAAAACCTTTTTGAACATGGCTAATGCAGTTGCTCTCAAGTTGCCTGAGTTTTGGGAGCAAAATGTTAGTGCTTGGTTTGTACAAGCTGAAGCTCAGTTTGCTATCAGGGATATAACTTCAGAAGACACAAAGTATTACTATGTGGTGGCATCTCTGAAGGGTTCAACTGCTGCACGGGTGATAAACCTGATAGAAAATCCACCAGCTGGGGACAAATATACCACTCTTAAAAGGCACCTGAAAGGGGTTTTGGATTGTCAGAACCAGAAAGAGCTCGGCAGCTCCTGTCTCTCCCTGGGCTTGGAGACTCAAAGCCCTCTGAGTTAATGGACCATATGCTGGCTCTGCTTGGCGATCATCAACCATGTTTCCTTTTTAAGGAGCTTTTTCTGCAGCAACTCCCAGACCAGATTTGTTTGCCTTTAACCAGTTCTGTAAAGGTAGACCTTCGGAATTGGCCAAAGAAGCTGATGGGTTTTTTTCAGCTGGGAGAAAGACTTTTTCAGTCACGCCCCTTACCAACACCAGCACTGCCTGTGAGGAATGCATGCATCAACCGCACACACACTCTGTCTCCGCCAACCGCCGTAAGAAGTCAACTCTCTGCTTCTATCACGGCAAGTTCGGCGACAAAGCAAAGAAGTGCCTGCCACCTTGTAGCTGGTCGGGAAACGCATTGGCCGCCGCTGGGTTAGCAGCCCTGAGTGTCGGCCCTTCCAGCGGCTTGCTGTTCATTACTGACTCTATATCTGGCCGCAGATTTCTTTGTGACACTGGAGCTCAGGTCAGCATTCTGCCTGTGTCAGCCTTGGATATCCGAACAGCCAAGCTGGGCCCCAACCTTGAAGCAGCTAATGGCACCCCCATCCCCACGTTTGGCACACGCTCCTTAACACTGTGCTTTGCTGGACAACGTTTTCCTGGGACTTTGTGTTGGCGAAGGTGTCCACCCCGCTCCTGGGTGCTGATTTTCTCTGCGCTAATGGGCTGCTGGTGGATGTGGGTAACCGTCAGCTTGTCAACGCTGAGACTTTCTGCTCACTGGCTTGTGAGCATAGCACCGCTACATCAACAAGACTGGCCGCTGCCCTTTCACCGGCTGATGATGTCGCCCGACTCCTGCTGGAGTTTTCAGACATCACAACGCCAACGTTTTCGGCTAGCTCCATAAAACACAACGTGACACACTTCATACCTACCAGTGGTCCGCCTGTACATGCTCGAGCCCGCCGGCTGGACCCACAAAAGTTGGCGATAGCAAAGGAGGAGTTCAGCTCCATGGAGAGATTGGGCATCATTCGTAGGTCTGACAGTCCCTGGGCCTCGCCCTTGCACCTGGTTCCCAAGGCCAATGGAGGCTGGCGCCCATGTGGCGATTACCGGCGGCTCAATGATGCCACTACGCCTGACCGGTATCCTGTTCCCTATATTCAGGATTTCTCAGCCCACCTGGCAGGAGCAGTTATTTTTCAAAAGTGGATCTCATTCGAGGATATCACCAAGTGCCAGTCCATCCTCAAGACATCCCCAAAACGGCAGTCATCACACCGTTTGGCCTTTTTGAATATTTGCGAATGCCTTTCGGTCTGAAGAATGCCGCCCAAACCTTTCAGCGGTTGATGGACTCAGTGTTGCGTGATCTGCCTTTTCTTTTTGTTTACCTTGATGATATCCTGGTGGCCAGCACATCCAAGGCAGCACACATGTCACACCTCCGCCTCCTTTTTGCTCATTTGCAGCAGCACGGCTTGATTGTCAATCCAGCAAAATGCCAGTTTGGGGTGCCCTCCATTGATTTTCTCGGCCATCACATCACTTCTGCCGGTGCGACCCCACTGCCCTTAAAGGTGAAGGCGGTGCTGCAGTTCCCACGCCCCACAACGGTGAAGGCCCTACAGGAGTTCCTGGGTATGGTAAATTTTTATCATCGCTTTATTCCACAAGCATCCTGCCTCATGCGCCCCCTGTATGGGGCCCTCAAGGACAAGCCTCCCAAGCACATCGTTGACTGGTCTAGTGAAATGTCAGGATCATTCTCTGCCACCAAGGAAGCTCTTGCAAATGCAACCATGCTAGCACATCCAGTGCCAGATGCCCCCATTGCCTTGACATCTGATGCCTCAGACCGCGGGGTTGGTGCTGTTTTGGAGCAGCAGATTGATGGGGTTTGGCAGCCTCTTGCTTTTTTTAGCCGGCAGCTCCGTGCTAGTGAGCAGAAGTACAGCACGTTTGACCGTGAGCTACTCGCCCTCTATCTGGCAGTCAGACATTTCCGTTTCCTCCTAGAGGCTCGACCATTCACTGCTTTTGTGGACCACAAGCCTTTAACTTTTGTCATGGCTAAGCTGTCGGAGCCATGGTCAGCCAGGCAACAGCGTCATCTGTCCTACGTTTCTGAATTTACTACAGACATACAACATGTAGCAGGAAAGCAGAACACCGTGGCTGACTGCCTTTCTCGCACCCTTACAAGCACCGTCCACCTCGGCATCGATTATGCCCGCATGGCTGTGGACCAAGACGCAGACCCTGACATTCAGGCCTTTCGGACGGCGACTACAGGGCTTCAGTTGGTGGATGTCCCTTTGACGATAAGGGTACGACACTGCTATGCGATGTCTCTACTGGCCAGCCCCGTCCTCTGGCACCCAAGATGTGGAGACGGAAGGCTTTCGATGTCATACATGGTTTGTCACACCCAGGCCGGAAGCCATCACGGCGTCTGGTGACAGAAAAATTTGTCTGGCATGGCATGAAGAAGGACATTCGCGACTGGGTTAAAACATGCATTGCATGCCAGCGCACAAAGTCCATAGACATGTGAAGGCACCATTGGAGCAGTTCACAGTCCCAGAAAGGCGTTTTGACCACGTCAACGTGGACTTAGTTGGACCTCTTCCTCCTTCCGGAGGGTTCACCCATCTCTTGACAATGGTGGACAGAACGACACGGTGGCCAGAGGTGGTTCCACTGTCGGGAACAACGACAGCTGAGGTGGCCCGCGGATTCATTAGTACTTGGATCGCCCGGTTCGGGGTTCCTTCTGACCTCTCCTCAGACCGGGACCACAATTCACCTCACAACTGTGGACCTCTATCACCCAACAGTTGGGTATTTCACTCCATCGGACTGCAGCATATCATCCCCAGGCCAATGGCCTGTGTGAGCGTTTTCACCGTTCCATGAAGGCAGCCCTGAAAGTGGACCTCCAGGGCAATAGCTGGATCGACAGGCTACCCTGGGTGATGCTGGGACTTCGTACTGCACCTAAGGAGGATCTCCTCTCTTCATCAGCAGAGCTTGTCTATGGCCAGGCCCTTAGAGTACCGGGTGATTTTTTCCCCTCTGTTACCGTTCCTGGTCGGCACCAGAGCAACTTCGTAATTTATGGGACAAGGCAAGTGCCTTTATGCCGACCCCTACTTCAAATCACAGCCTGCCACGTATCCATGTCCCTCAGGATCTCCAATCAGCAAGATATGTGTTCATCCGCCATGACGCACATAGGAACCCTCTACAGCCGCCTTATGATGGCCCCTACAGAGTCGTGGAGACAGGCGACAAAACCTTTATCATTGACATAGGGGGAAGTATGGAGCATATCTCAGTGGACCGCCTGAAGACAGCTCATCTAGATGGAGAACGGGCTGTGGAGTTGGCCCGTCCACCACGCCGTGGCCGCCCTCCTGCAAGCACAACAAAAACCCTCCTAGTGGTTCCGGGCCAGGCTGTCAGCAGCCGATAGACTTCCGTCCATCCCAAGTTCGGGAGTCCCGTAAATCGCTTTGGACGAGTCATCCGAGCCCCGGCACGTTACGGGAAGTCGGTGTTTGTGAATTCTGGGGGACCTGTGTGGTGACTACACACCCACTGAGTGAATAGGGCCGAATTCACTACATTACCCAGGTGCCCTAGCACCGTGATGAGGTGTATTTAAGGCGACCAGGAAGCGTGAATGCAGAGTGTGCAATAAACACAGCTGCTGTTTGCAACTTAACCATGTGCTCCTAGTGCTTCTTGATATCCCTCAAACAAACAACTACATTATGGTGTTATTTAGCATATACTGGTTCTGGGGCTCCTGTCAAGGTCAATGGAATCATGAACTGCAGCAAGTTTTGGCCCAAAACCTAGTTCCCTCTGCTATGAAGATGAAACTTGGCTGCAATTGTAACGTTTAGCAAGACAATCATCCCAAGCATACCTCAAGGTCAACGATGAAATGGTTAACTGACCACAAAATTACTGTTTTGTAATGGCCATCTCAGTCTCCAGACATTAACCTAATCAAAAATTAGTGGTTTGAAATGAAGAGGGCAGTCCACAGGTGCAGCCCAAAGGATCTGAAGGATCATGAAAGATTCTGTACGGAGGAATAGTCAAAGATCCACCCCCCAATGTTTACCAATCTCATAAAACACTATAGAATACGGATGTTAATGCTGATTTATTCTGGTTTGGTTTCATTTAAAATAATGAATTACCTTAAGAGTAATTGCATGTTTTTTTCATTCTTAGAAATCAATTCAAGTATTAAAATGGGCACATGTCTTGGTTAGCATACGTGGTGAATGCTAGATTATTTAAACTTGTATGTAATATGAAGATAGTTTTCTAGGATGTTTTACAATATAATGGGGATTGTAGCATGACTAAATATCACTTGTGGAATTTATTATGTCAAATATTTGTTAAACGCGGCTTATATGTGAGATATTTCGCTTGGGGTTTGGGGGCACTATCTGAGTGAGGAACAGACGCAAAAAGGAAGAAATACCAACAACTGCACATGTTTCTGATGGAGAAAATATCGAATAGAAATGTGGAAACCTCAAGAAAAGAAGACTTGGCTGAAGTAGCTTTAAAGGATTAATCACCGAGCCTGCCCATACAGTAGGTGAGACAAGGTGACAGGGATATTTTCCACAGCAGTAGATTTCCCCGGGGATCATGCAGCAATATTAGATTTGCTAAGAAGGACAGGGTTTGTTTACTTTTGTCAGCTTCTATTAGTGCGATGCCAAAGTAATTTTACTACCAAAGGATGCTCTTTCCTGTTTAACGACCTCATCCTCTGAGAGCTGGAAAAAAGATTTATTTGTATTACATGAGATGTTCCCGCGACCACATTCCTCCAATACACTGTTTACCATGGTGCAAAAACAGCAAGGTAAGCCTTCGGGCCAAGAGAAGATGTTGATGTTTAAGTCATTGAAGTTGTTGATTTTATGCGGGCCGATTACAGGCACTGTTGCCTAAACAAATATCCCCTTCCTGTCCCCGTTTGGCTAGAGGAGAGCTGAACAGTTGTCAGCTGACGTTAATAAGAAAAGACGTTTTTTAATTGAAATGATATAAATGACACTTTCCAATAGTCAGACTGTCACAATGTCCCGATGTATTGTTAGCATGAAAGCAGACCTATTTTTAACCTCCCTGTTCCTACAGAAACATCTCTGTCAGCAGATCTTTTTTTCACTCTCTCTCTCTAACAATCTCACATTTAATTGCCTGCTTATAGAAATGTGCATCAAAGCATCTTTTGGCAGTTATTTGTGGCTGAGATACAGGAACTGAAGGTCCATAGTGTGAGATAACATCCATTTGTGTATCTAACCTCTAACCTACGCAATACTTCTACCAACAAACTATCGTTATTAATCTTTGGCCTTTTAAAGTTTGAATTAAGAATGGTTGTTTATATAGAATGTGTTTGCTGGTAGCACATTAATGAGTTTAGAATGAGTACAGAATGATTATTTTTAATTGTGTAGCCGATTGAAATGTTGAACTGAAGGAGGTGTGTGTGTGTGTGTGTGTCCTTTTAAGCAAATGCATTTGTGTCAATACGTTTTATGGCAGCTTTTTTTCATTTTCAGTTCCTGAATTGTTTTGTATAAAAGAAAAAAAAACAGGCCAGGTTTGACTTTTGACTCAAGTATTCTTAATTAACAAGACATTGAAAAGAAACACTAATACTTTAGAGAGCATTTGTCCTTAACTTTTCCACAATTGCAGTTTATTGCAAGTTCAATAATCAATATAATGAACACACCAAACTGTTTTTGTGGATAAGAAACACTAGTATTATTTGTAAGTCAAATGCCATTACATATGTTGACAGGCTCCTGGCCAACTGTTAAAAGATAAATCATCATATATTTTGAAAAAAAGACATATTTTCACTTTATTTACCTTTTACATTTTAATGGAATCTTTTGAGAAGTAAACAACATTGTATCAAATATGTCAGCGTTCCCTAAACTGGAAGATACAGAATTGAATCAACACATTCTGCTGGCTGCTACATTCCTGAAACTAAAAATGTAATTGTTGTATATCATTTTCCAGAGTAGCTCGCAATATGGAGGTAATAGTTGTTTTTTTAAGCAAGAATGTAATTCAGGGCAATATTCAGGCGTATAGTTGCCAAGTTGTCAAACTGATTCGGTTAAGCTTAATGTGTTAGGCTCACTTCTTGGCTGCAAACTCTATATTTTCTCGGTGGCAAGATTGTTCACGGTCTTTCCCTTTCAGAGAGTGGAGAAGGAGCGGAAATGAAAAAGGCGAATCAAAATTGTGACCCCCAAAATTGTGCTTGCTAACGCACAAACACACATGTGCAGAAGAGCAGACATACATGTTCAGACACACATGGGCAAACAAGCACACACACACACACACACATTAATTGTATTTTATTTTGACAACTATTCACAATTCCTCATTTTATCATGTTAATCCTGGACATACTGTAATAATAAACTGTAAACAAAGTGACAATGTTTTCAACAGTAACTTGTCATTCCACTGGCCCTGTGCTCGAATCATTTTCTCCACAATTGCATGTTCTTCACGTTAAGGATCCAAAATGCTGAGGTATAGTTTATTCAGCAGCAAGATTTCAAAGCAGTAGGCAGCCTTAGACTTAGGGCTGCAATCTTAGTGCGCTGACAGACTGTCGCTTAAAATGAGTCCCTACTTGACACCTTTACAGTTGACAGACCCCCTTAATTTATTTAGCCATTAAATTGAGATTATTACATGGGAAATGAATTATGATATTTCTGACATATCATTTGCATGCATTATGTTCGTGCTTCCTTTGATCAGTTCCCATCATGCATCACCCTTGAAAAGGCCACCAATTTGGCGGGTACTTGGTATGTATTCTGCGCATCCAGAAAAGCACAGAAGAATCCATGTCGTGTAATGCGCTATCACAGCAAGTACAAACGAGATAAACAAGCTTTTATAATGTGACCTATTTTCTCATATGATACATATTTTTTATTTATTTACTTATTTATCTTGTAAAATAATCACATGTGAGTTCAGAGGTGTAAATGATTGAGTCAAAAAAAAATCTAGCCTACAAAGGGTTCATATGTTCCACATTCCACATCCCATCATACGTTCCTTTTAAACTGCGAACAGCAGGGCACAGTGATTCTCTGATCCAATTCTTTGTAAAATCCCAATTTGCCACGTCAGGTGAAGGAGGCAAGAGTGGAGAACCAGTGACTTTTTCCCAGCGCCGGGACTTTCACCTCTTTCCACCCTGGCCCGTAGCGAGCCACACCGAGACGACTAAAAAAAAAATAAAAAAATCTCCCTTCCTCTTGTGGGAACGGCGTTGGTTCCCAGAGGAAAACACCCTCCTCCCCGCCGCAGTCGACCCTGGAGTGCTGCCACCACAGCGTTGGGGGTTTCCTCTTCCAGTCTGACATGGAGGGCGAAGATACAAAATGTCAAACAGACAGAGGAAAAGTGTCTCACAGGATGCAGGCCCTTTGTATGATTTCTGAGCGATTCCTTGTTAATGACCCTGTGCAGTACGCCGTTGCACGTTGTGTTGTTTTGCAGGCAGACGGATCTGTAAAGGGAGACAGGAAGACGGGTTACTTTCATAGAATCTAGCGACAAACGGCTCTGCGTGTGTTTCCCAAACGAGAAACAGGAGTGTGACAGGAAAGTGTTGCAGGGTTCTAGGTGTCTTGCTTAACCTCATTTGCAGCTCAAAACGGCACTGTGTGCTTGATGTTAGCAAGCACACAGGACGTACAAATTTCCATATTTATATATAATCCTTAAAGAAGTCCTTGATTAAAAATCCTGTCTTTGACATAATGTTATGGTTTACTACAAGCATTAGGATCAGAGTGGTAATCCTACAGTTCATCTACAAACATTATTTTCACTTAAAGGTTATTTACTCTAGCTTTGTATGTATTTGGTAGTGTGTTTACCCTCAAATTGTAATTCCAAAGGTGCATGTCAAACACCTACCGAGTGTATTCATTTTGATTCATTTTAATGTTAACAATGTTTGGTTTTGATAAATCTAGGCCATTTTTCTCCGGGAAAAGGCACGCTAATATTGACGCATTGGCATGTGACACATGAGGAAAAAAAGCACACCTTTCATCTGAAAATGCAGGATGAACTGTCCATGTCTGTAAGCATTGAGCGTCTCCGAGGAATTTCAGTCCACGTAATCTTGTGATTGGCACCAACAATGCTACAGGAGCTACACGCTGAGTAAACAACACAGCTCTCTAATGAGATTACCGAGAGAAGACCAGGTTGGCCCTGGGGGAACACAGAATCTTTTGATCATAGGCTCGCAGACTCTTTAAATTCTCCTATTTGAGGACTAAATAACTGCTTTAGAAAACAAAAGGGCGCTACCCGTGTGGGCGATTATTATTCAGAATGTCCAAAGTTTCAGGACATGCTACACACACTACACTGATACAGTGCAGAGATCACAGATTACCACCTTGTGTAAGACTACAGATGATTAAAGTGATACGGTGTCTATTATAGCACTTAAGGGTAGTTATAACACTGAAATTACGTGTGAATGGCATTCCCTTTTCCCCAGGGCTTATTGCTTAAGGTGTACTGCGTTTAAACTGTCCCGGGTTTGCTATGCCCCCTATCTTCTGTGGGACTGGAATGCGAATGCAGCAAGTGTGAATTACTGGGGAACTTCTGTGGGTCGAACGCAGGATATAAACCCGGGTTACCTTGGCTACGGAGCACAGAGCAAGGTCCCACACCACACAAAAGGAACGGACACTTTATGCAGATGTATTCGGCAGGGGCTGCCGCATGCTGAGTAACTGGGCTTGCTTGAATTGCCATCTTGTGATTTACCCTCGAGTTAAAATTGTGCACCAAAGGTAAATGGCCAATAAAAATAGATGTGCACAGTTCTGTACTGTTTAATGCTCTATTGCATTGTAGAACATGTATTATGGAAAAATACGTCTACAAAGGCTTGCACATTATGAAAATTGGAGCCACCTCTCCTCTCCCTAAATGGACCACTGCAGCATCAGCATTGCAGTCCTCATTTGCAGCATCTCAGTTTAAAAAACAAGTTTGTCTATTTTTTTATTTCTTTATCAAATATAGCCTTTGAGGAGACTCCCTTGTGGGAGTAAGTATTCCAATTAAGGACATGTTAACTTACCAATTAGTGATTTCAGAAGAGGTGATAATTATTCTAACCAACACCTCTGACTACATACTCAAAGCACAAAGTATGATTTATTTGCCCGTGGCAATACAATTTGACTACTTTTATTAGTTTCATCATTTTCAACTGCTTGCTTTATTTATTAACGTATTTTACTTGTGTCCTTTTGGAATTAAACTTTTCTTTTCTAAATTAAGGGTATTCAAGTTCCATATGCTTTAAGAATAACAATAATGCAGTTTAACAAGACAAATATTGTATTTTATTATTATAGAGGTGGACTGTAGTTGCTGCATGCTCATTTCTTTACCATCCTCCATTCATGTTTTATATTTAGCATAAAACAGGGAGGTTTTACTGGTTTATACTGATTTAGCCAATGTCCTAAGGAAATATTCCAGCTGAGATTTGGAATAATCAAAGATCATGTTGACCTAATGCGTCACTAAACAGTCAAAATCATTGCTTGAGCTCAAACAAGATGCCTGGTGTGCATTAAATATTCTCTGTTCACGGAGTTTGATTCTCAAAAAAGTGTCAAACACAATAAACCTATATATGGCTAGTTTTACGACCAAAGATACAACTAGCCATATATAATAAATATATTAGGGCCACAAGTGAAAGCATGCTATAAAACTCTCCCACGTGCAAAACAAAAAGACACATGTGATTGTATGTACTTATCATGGCTACAATAACTCACATGATTATTATTATTTGAAGAAAAAAATCTGCCGGCTATGCAGAGGCCGGCGAAACTCCTGTGTCAGTCAAGTATGTAACCGCATAACAGCAAACAGAGACAGCCATGAATGTGATTTTCTTTTCCTTTGAAGTAGGCATCAAGTGTCATGAAAAGTGAAGGCAGCAAGCATCCCAGGGACGATTCAGTGATGGCTTTGCCTGTGAAGTGTCTCTCGCCGTGGCACTAATTCAGTTGGGCCCTGTGTCTTGTCAGCACTCTGGACCAACGGTCCTCCCCACATAGTGTCCCAGAGTTTGATTCCTTACATCTGCCCTGTCCACGAACACTGCTGTTTGGCTGGTGCTGAGCATGTTAAGTAGTGCATTTCCATAAATCTGGTATTGGGTGAAAAGTAGAAGAACTGGAACTGGAACAAGAGAAACTCAAACTGCACAGTGTCTGAAAAGCTGTAAAACCTTATGCTGGCTGTGGTGTTCTAGTTGTCACCTGAGATATAAACACTGACTGAAGCACATTTTCACTGTACAAACCTTTTGGGATATATGCTGAATATATATATATATATACAGTATACTGTGTGTGTTTTACTTCGACCTGGTGTTCATGAAACTATTCTTGAATCTGTTTAGCAGTGTGCATGGGGGCATTATTCTCTTGGAATGTGAGAATATTTGGGGAATATGTGGGAAAAAATATTTGCACCATAGGTTGCACCAGGTCACCTAGAATGGCTTTGTATTCCTTGGCCGTAATTCTACCATGCAGAGTAATAATCGTATCAAATAACTCAGACAAGATGGCTGACCATACAGATCCACCACCATGTTTAACAGTTGGGAACAGGCAATGTGGGTTGAAGGCATTCTTTAGCTGTCTCCAAACATAAACTATCCAAATGTAGGAAAAATAGTAAAATATGACTTATCGGTCCATATTACTTTCTTCCACTGCTCAGAAGTCCAGGTTGTGTGCTCATTACACCACATTATGCGTTGTTGGGCATTGGCCGTGGGTATAAGCGGTTTCTGAATGGCAGCCTTACCATAAATATCAGCTCACAATGATTCAGTTCTGTGATCATTTTGTTTTGTGGTATTTAGCAAATGATGGATTTTCTTGTGGAAGAATGGTGTTGCATCCCTCCAATAGAATCCCAGACACGTAAATACTATACTATGCACTCTATGCTAAGGCACATTGAAGCTGTTCTGATGGCTTGTGGTGGCCCAACGCCCAATCAAGACACTTTATGTTAGTGTTTCCTTTATTTTGGTAGTTACCTGTAGTTCCACATGTCCAACACAAAGTTCAACACAAAACAATATATCTCATTGATTTTCCAAAGTTATGAGGGGAGTGAGGAACTGATTTTGTTCCATTTTAACACACATGGGCTGTCATCTCAGATATTTATGACAAAAGGTAAGGAAAAAGAAAGAGGAAAACGTAAGAAGAACCTGGCCTGGGGGAGGGAAGTATATTTTTTTGACAATAAAGGTTGTATTTTCCCTTTCGCTATCTTTCCACTTTAGCTGTGTGGTAGCCTCTCCTACTGATAAGCTTGGTGTTATTAATGTCTGTAAAGGAATGGTAAAAAGGCCAAAACAACTGCTTCAGCATATTGTTCCCTGATGCATTGTAACATGCTGTTGGATTAAGTAGCCATTGCCTGAGCGTTGTGGCAGGAGGCAAAAACACACGTATATTGTGTGTGATTAATACCTTGTGTGGCCTACTATACGCATTACTAGTGTGCACATGTCCCCTTTCATCACTGTTTGGAGGTGAGCGCTGCAGACGTATCAAGTAACTTTTTCACAGGAGGAAACAACCTCTACATTTAATCGTATGTGGGTTGATTCAAATTTCTCTTTCATCTGTGCAACTCAGTTTCTTTCTGACACAGAATGACTTACACACATATCTTCTCGATACAAGCTGCTGCTTGAGAGATCCACACTTGGGGGGGGGTGGCTTTATTGAAAAAGGGGTGCAAGTATAATTAATTTTCCTTTGATGCAAGTATCATTCATTTTCCTTTCAACAGGTACGTGCACAGTGGTGGGGGGCTGAGCACCTGTCATTTTTGTCTTCATGCCAAAGAGTCCCTTTTTTGGTCAGGTTGGAAATGTACGTTTGTGCCAGCCCCTGACATGATTACATTAATACAAATTTGTAAAAGTTTAAGGTGAAAAATATAATCAAAATTAAATAAGATAGATTCTGGATTCTATTCTAAGATAGATTCATCAACAAAACATAAAATGATTGAATTTATCATGGAAGAATGGTGCTGCATCCCTCCAAAAGAGTTCCAGACACTTGTAGAATCTATGCCAAGGCGCATTGAAGCTGTTCTGGTGGCTCATGGTGGCCCAATGCCCTATTAAGACAAATTATGTTGGCATTTCCATTATTTTGGCAGTTACTTGTAGCTCTTAATTCAAGTTAACTTTTCTAGAAACTAATCCAGAAGCAGACGTTAATGACATAGAACCCATACCCACGTATCAATTCAAATAACATGGGATCCTATTGATCTTTGGAGGATACCATTGAGCTTGATCTGTAAAGGTGCTTGCTCAGACTTCTGCCTGAGCCTAATAGCGGAGACATTGCTCATTCGGGTCTGGGCTGTACCATTGACTAACCATTGACTAGTCCTCTGTGGTGGGACACAATTGGTTTAATGTTGTTGAGGTTGTGTTGGTTTAAGTCGGCTAAGGTTCCTCAGGTAAGCCCTGCCTAAGCACCCCTGCACAAGCACCTAGTTACTCCCCAAGAGGCACACTGGTTACCAATTGTTGTCAGTGAGGGATGTACCTCTCCTCCAGCTACCTTCTCTGTAGTATGCTGTGTGGCGTGTTGTGAGGAAAACAGTCAGAGTGCATGCGCTCAGCTGCAGTGCCAGGACACAGTATATAGTAGAAACGAGGCTTAAACTGACGTCTTGTATTGATGCTCAGCACACAATAAAAGTAATCGCTTGTATTGTCTGGGAGCTGATGACGGTGCCGAAGGGGAAATCCTTTCATCAAGGTTAGGGTTTAAAATGAACAATTTTTAAGACTTCAAGTCTGGGGAGTGTGGAATCGCGCTGAAGTGTAGAGTGGAGCGCTCGGTGACTGGCGGGGTGAAACAAGCTGTGCGTTTCGGCGGATAATTGTACGTCCCTGCGGTCAATCTGAGCCCAGGTTAGGGACCTGTGCGTCACTTGTGTCAAATTCCGGTGGCGTGGGGTGGACAGCCACCCTCCCTCGGGTCTCCGTGCGAAGACAGATGACTCAGGAGTCTGTGTCCTTCATGACTGAGCGCATGAGCTGGTCGGGGCCCATTGGGGACATAATGGAGTGAAACCAAAAACAAGGAAAACAATACTTTTTTTTGTGCCGTGATGAGCCTGTCATCGTGGCATTTTCAAAGTGCCCTCTGCTCTCCCAAACCCCTCGGGTGTCAAGCTGGATCTTTTCATCTTTAAAGGAGCTGAAAAAGAACCCAGACTGTTGAACAGCAGGTCAGCAAACAGTGTACAAGGAACCATTTGTTGCAGTGCCACATTTTTACCTCTGAGCTATTTAAAACCATTAACAGGTCCTCTTGTTTTTTAACACGTATATACTCGTGTGAATTTAAGCATAGGCTGGGACGTACCTATTCCAGCGCACATACACACATACGGGCGGATTTTAATTGACAACGATGCCTATTATGGACAACGTGAAGGAATTAAAGTATTGTTTTTAGATCAATGAAAGAAAAGGGCGGCACGGTGGTGCAGTGGATAGCACTGTCGCCTCACAGCAAGAAGGTCTCGGGTTCGAATCCAGGCCGGGGCCTTTCTGTGCGGAGTTTGCATGTTCTCCCGTGTCCGCGTGGGTTTCCTCCGGGTACTCGGTTTCTTCCCACAGTCCAAAGACATGCACGTTAGGCTAATTGGAGAGTCTAAATTGCCCGTAGGTATGAGTGTGTGAGTGAATGGTGTGTGTGCCCTGTGATGGATTGGCGACCTGTCCAGGGTGTATTCCTGCCTCTCGCCCGGAACGCATGCTGGGATAGGCTCCAGCACCCCCCCGCGACCCTGACCAGGAATAAGCGGCTTAGACAATGGATGGATGGATGGATGAAAGAAAAAGAAATAGGTGCATGAGATAATTACAAACAATAATGTTTAAATGCATCAATATAGTGTACATGTCGAAATGGAAATACAGTTAAATAGATATGGATTTAATACGGTTAAGTATTAATATTTCATTTCATAATTGAATGGCTATACACAGTTATGAATTTAACTCATTTAAGATTTAACCATGCCAGTATAATACAAATGATATAGGCCAGTTATACACTGGCGGTGAAGTATAACATTTGAAGACATGAGATAGAGCGTAACTGATCTTAAATAACCTTTGCTATATCGTCGACTCAATCCCCAGCTGTCATTGCGAAGTTTGGGGTTATAGTGGAGCATGACTCTTGCTTCCAGGCTTGTCACGTTGAGCCTCATGTGTGCACCCATTAGTGAAGCACTCCGCTCCAGCTCACTGCAATGAGCTCATTGCCCAGGAACAGAGACCAAATTTCTGTTATAATTCACGGCATCTCTCCAAGCGAGGAAGCAGTCAAGCCTGAATTCACAAAAAGGACTCCTTTCAGATTTGTGGATTATGGACATCAACTTCATTTGACTGTTTATGTACAAAAAAATGAAAAAAATATTATTTCATTTATGTACGTACATTTACATTTAATGTGTGCAAATCTATTCAATATATTTATGTTTGTGTGCAATCATTGAATCTGTTAACCATTTTGGTTACTATCCTGATATAAAACCATATGTAGCATTTTATGTAGCAATAAATGTTCTTTTAAGCATTTGCCCTGAAGGGATGGATGAAACACCTAGTGTATCACCTACAATCGCGCTGTAACCTTAAACGGAGGCTGAGGGACAGTTCAAAGTTGCGTGGAGCATTCGGCCATGATGGATATACATCCTGAGATGGCAGCAAATTGGAGATGTGAATGGACTGTCACACTCCATTCGAGGCGGGCTGAAGGGCAGGCTGACTCGTGGCTAATTGCCAGCTGAGCGAGGTCTCAGCGGGCCACTTTAATCCCGTTCGTCCTGCAGGACGAGGTTCACCGCCGAGACGCTACCTTTTCCACCAGTGGGGGGAGCTGACTGACAGCCTAGTAATGCACTGGCATGGGTCGTGCACAAGGAAACAAATTACACCCAAATGAGAAAATACTGCATATGTTACGGAGACTGACGTTAGGATGTAAACCTTGCCGGGAGGCACACAGGAATAGGTGAGCAAATAAATCAAACCGGAGGAAAGTGCTCGGATTCCGACTTCACAGTCCATGACTAACCAGCGCACTCCACTGAGTTGTTTATTTTTATTTTTTCTTTATTCTCAAAATGCTAATTGGTGGCAGACTCTGAGACCACAAGCAGTTGCAAAAAGTATGAAGCCTAGCTCGCCATTAACATGAATACTTTCTCATTTATTCATACCGTAGGTTAATAGCCTGTACATTTTGGGCAAAATAGAAAACACAGGACCGTTCAGTTAATTATGGGAGGGAGCGGGGAAAACTTGGGATTCAACCGAAAAACAGCCAACGCACGCATGGCCTATGTGCTTAAGCTAACATTCATGCTTTGGGTAAATTAATTGGACCTTTAACCAAATAACAGACTGGATGCAATAAAGAATTACCACTAAATGATCTAGAAAAGTATATGGCTCATAGCAAACTTGTCAGACGGAGACTGCTGTGGAACTAGTTCATTCCACCACATTCTGCGAAATGACACACCTAACCACTGAATGCACAAGTAAGGCAGTGTGATTAAAACAGGGCTTCCTGCATGCTATGCAATGAAATGGGGTATGTTATAACCCAATATTAAGTCAAAGGGATATAACTATCATGCTTTTTCCATCTATTTCAGAAAGATTGCTCCTGACATGTCCCAGTGTCCTGTCGTATGAGAGAGTATCTAAGCAGCTAACATGACTGCCTTGTAGTGGGGCATGGTGTGACAAGGAACCATCATTCACTCCTTGTACCTCCATCACTCATTATGCTGTGGCTTCCTGTGGGACAAGCTGAAGTGAAGTGGGGTTCAGAGGGCCTAAAGCCTCTTCAGATCATATGAGGGTAAACAATGTAGCTGTCATCTACTTCCCTCCTCTGGTATTTAGTAGAGATATAACGACAGGCATTGCTTCAGACAGGAAACAAAGACGATTAGCGAATTAACAATTGAAGGAACACACTGTCAAAGAATCATTTTTGTTCAAGAATGACCAATTCTCATTTACCTGTCAATTTAGGGTATATTATGTCATTCGTGAAAAGGTTAGGGATATATTATTTTCAATCATTCACAAAAGAGTGAGTAGTTTTGGTTAACAATCACCAGGTTAACCAAAACAGACAGCAAATATAGTAGTCTCTTGCATACATTGTTTCATTAAAAATGTAGGCTATGCATAGAGATCATTGATTAACATCATTTTTAGCCTTTGTTTCCATTTTATATATGAGTAAAAATAAATATCTCACAGCTGATCCTAACATTGTCTGGACATATGCTACAAGTAATTATTGGTTAAAGGGGTAGCATTGAGGATTAGACTTTAGTGATTAAGTTGGAGACAAAAAGGATCAGTCAGTGTTAATGACAACTTTTGCAGCAACCGTTAATCATGAATATTTCTTTATAATTTAGTCACAAATAATACAGATTCCAGTCATTGCATGGCTGTACTGTATGAATGTATCACATGTCAGATATTCTATGGAGGCTTAAGGTCATATCGATGTCTATTACTGTATTACTACACTGATCTCTTCTGTGAACAATGATTGATCTTATAAATGCACATCTTGTAAGTCGCTGTGGATAAGAGCATCTGCTAAATGCCAAGATGTCAATGTAAATGTCTCTGTTCTTATCAAAGGCTCAGCATAGCTATAAAGTAAAACCTCCACATTTGTGTCTGGAAGACACAAGTGTGCGAGTGTGTATTATACAGTACCCCTATATTTTGAATTAATGTTCAGAAGGTTTTCGAGAATTTCATTTGGAAGTTTTAGGGTAAAATGTGGAAATAAAGGTGGAAAAAGTTTAATTTACTGTATATTAATTTCGGGCTGTAAGGCAAAAAGAGGTGCCATTTTTTAGATGGGGTGCAGACTTCAAAGGGGCACTGTGTATATCACATGGTTGAACGTTCACATTCTTTAGTTCTTAATATCATTTAACATCTTTGAAGAAGATGCAATTAATGAGGTGAAAAACGACATCAAGGAAGTACAAACAAATAACATGATACGCCCAATGTTTATTTCATCAAGGTGACCTTTTTTGTTGAAAGATAAAATCTACAAATTCCATGTACATGTTACATGGCAGTTCAGATGTATAAAGTGATCTAATCAGAACCTTTTGCCTGATAAAAATGGTTGTCGGTCTCAAACATGTAACGCAATAAAGTGTGTCACACTGGCACAGTAATCTCAAAACCAATTTTGTCCTTTGTCCTTTCATGAGGAAAGTTACTGATTGTGTGGATGCTTTGTCCTTGGCTTACTGCGGGATGCGGAGATCGAAACTGACCGTGTAAAGTCATTGATCGCACCGTTCACGAGGACGCATATGCTGTCTTTTGCTTTATAGATTATAGAATTGCTGGCAAGGCACAAGCCTTCTGTGAACAGCCTGTGAGAAATGAAGAAATGTATGGTCAGGATCTAGCTGGGGAACAAATGTTTCTATTTGATCCTTTGAAGGCTTGGCCAATCTTCTTTTAATGATGATTCATTATCACTTTGTAAGTGGTACTGCACTCTAAAAAGCTTTAAAATGTTCCACTAGCAGGGGTCCGTGAGTCTATTTCTGCAGCGTTATCAAATTTAAACCTGCAGAATGTCTTTAAATAAATTTCCACCATGTTTGTCATTATTCCATTCCACGGACCAAGCAACCCCACATTGAGCTATTCCCCAATTCTAAGATGTATAAATGACTGTTCATATTAGGGACAATACTGTTACAAATTCTTACTGACACCTGCATTACTTATCTGGCAAGCAGGAAATAAGGCGAGAGTATACTGAGACAATAAGGGGGTGAGTAAATCTAACAGCTTTGAAGGGGGCAGCACTTGATTGACTATTGACTGGCTTTGGGGGAGGTTTCAAGATTAGGAAAGCAAGGAGCATAGGCAGAAAAAAAACTTTCTTTGAGAAACTTTCAAATGTTTCTTGACAAATGGTGACTTTAATAGGATACAAACCATATTCTTATTTTCTTTTAACTGATGCATGTTAAAAACAGAGGGCTTTGGTGAGAAACTCATACTTAAATTAAATATGTATTAACCCATATCCGCCTAATGCATTATTCTGTATAAACGCGGTGTGGGCCTAGCCACATAACACACTCATTCACGCTCAGCCAACCTTCAGTCTAACACTTCCCTCTTATTGGAAATGGAAAGAGAATTATGTATCATTGGAAAGAGCATGACATGATCTTTATTTTTGATGTATAAACCCAATATATATATGCCCAATCACAAAAAAGTTGCAATTGACCCTTCGCTAAACCACGCCCCGAAACGCAGACTGGCCAATCACAGCGCAGTATTTGACAGACTCCGACAGAGGTCAGACAGTTTTTTGCTGCACTCCATTGACTTTGATGAAAAAAATTTGAGATTTTCTTCATTTTCGAGCTGGTTTTGTGGATTTTTAGCTAATTATGGTTAAACGTTGTGCCTGGGGCACTTGTAACAGAGAGGTTGGAAGGAGATATACGTTTTTTTCCCTTTACAAAACCAAAATCAAATCCTGAAAAGTGTTAGCCAGCTAAGCTAACGTGGCTACGGTCTGGATATACAGCTCCGGGTTGCAACGTTGGTAAAGTTAGACTAAATGTTAGCTTTGTTATTCGTGATCCAGCCAGCTTGCTAACGTTAAGATGTTATAGTCAAGCTCTAAAAAAAAAAACCTGTGGGTAACGTTACCTTGATGTCAAAATGTAATACAATTTTTTAATTACTATTTCAGCACTTTGTCAATGGGAAGCCCAGTCCCGAGTACCCAAATCTTGTGGAGGACTGGGCTGACACACTGCTGATATTTTTTGCTTTACAGAGGTCCAGGGTATGGAGCTACCTGTGGAGCTAACCAGAGTAATGTCGTTACAGCACACTATAGGCTACTAATGTTACGTTAGTTAGCTAATGCTAGCTAACTTACTACTGAATGTAACGTTATATAGGCCTACTGCTTTTGCTTTTTAATGATTGTAAAAGTGAATAGATACCTACCCAGCTTTATGGGAACAGTGTTGCTCCTTAATGTCGTTGTCCTCTGTCTCAATCGCCAGGTGATGCGGTGGTTCACTTTTACTCTGATCTGTAGGCTTTCACTTCTATCTTAATTTTTTTAACGTCATTTTGTTGCTGTCAGTGTGATATCTTGAATATAACCTTCAAATGCATATTGTAGACACTTCTGTCTGCTTCGATCTGAAATCGCTTTTTCTATTTTCCAAAAATGTGACAATATTTCTCCAGGGAGTGCAGTTAGCGACAGTGGGAGTGCCATGCTGGCTCCGAAATCTTGACGGACTTAGCAACAGTAACTAAGGGGGGCGTGGTTTAGCGAAGGGTCAATTGAAAAACATCATATACAAATTATGAAAATGTGAAAATATGTATTTGTACATCATTTATAATAATAAATAATTTGTGGAGATATATGGTTATACAGTGCCTATAGAAAGTCATCATACCCTTTTGAAATAGTCACTTTTTTTTGTCTTACAGCCAGAAATGAAAGTACATAAAATCCATCTTTTTCCAGGTTTATTTACACATTTACACGCAAGTTTATAATGGTTATTCTAAGGGGACTGATCACTTTTCCAACCCTGTTATTCTAGTTTTTCATTTTTTATTAATTATCTGAAATTGTGCCCTTTTTTTCACTTGAATGTTGTAAGGCAAAATAGGGTAAATAAAGCTGGAAAAAGATGGAATTTATGCACTTTCATTTCAGGCTGTAAGACAAAAAAAGTGACTATTTCAAAAGGGTATGATGGCTTTCTATAGGCACTATAACGTTTTAACAAACTAGTGCTATCATATACAAAATATGTGTGTAAATTATGTACAGATAAATTCTTACAATCTTACATATTTTTATCTACATTTCCATGTAACCATTTTGAAATTTGACGTGAAGAGTAGCTTATACCTTTCAAATTCGTTGATAGACTCTGAAGTCATGCAATTTCAGCTTTGTATTATGAGCTTTATTGTAAACAATGCAAGCATTTATGATAGCAATGTAAAACATGTACCAAATTATTTGACCACTTTATAGTACCACATTAGTGACTCTGTTTGTCTCTTGTAACAGGCAATTTTTTGGTCAGCAAAGTCGACACCCTCCATGTGTTTGTTTTATAATTATATAATATTTGGACCTCAACATGCATTTCAATTTCATAGAATTTTCAGAGGATTTTCCATAGATCGGTGAATGAAAGGTTTGCACCATCTACAGAATATCCCATAGATCGCTGAATGAAGGGTTTGCGTGGTCTACGGAAAATCCCGTAGTTCGGCAGATATGGATTAAAGTTTATAATACAAATTATTATTATATTTTTGAAGATTATTATGTAATATATTCTTATCGCCATATTAAAATATTAAATATTCATTCCTTCCCAGTGGCGTCTGGGTGAGCGCATCGGAGGACTGCATTCTCTGCAGCTTTCGTCACCCTTGTGTAGGCCCAGGTGACATTGTGGTGATTTGAGAGATGCAATTTTCAATTACAAATTCGGATGAAAATAAATACATCAATAACATTTATTTAGCTCCCCAGAAGTGAAAAAAACGTAATGACTTCACAAAAAATGTAAAATAAATTAATAAATGTAACAAAATGGTAGCTATTTCCAGTTTGAACTAAATAAGCCTTTTTTTTTACAGTCCAGACAATAATAGTCCTGAGGACTAATATGTGCTGAGATCAGACTAGAAATTCCAGCCATTCTTGACCCCTATGTCAGCACGTCAGCATAGTAACTTGGAGGGGGTTACATGGCTTGACCTTTCGCCCAGGCATAGGACAGCTAATATTGTTTTTTAGCTCAGTTACCTTCATATTTTTCATATCTGTATTTATTTTGTTTGTTATATAAAAAAACTAGGCATGTCACATTGTATGACATTGATAAAGTTTGAGTTGGTCAATACACTTGATTCTGGATGACTGCAGCTGCTATCCAAAGAGGATTAAACCATGTTTACAAATGGTGCCAATCACAAAAAAAATGTATTGACAGACATCATTGCACGTTCTGTTTTGGTTCTTTCATAATGTGCTTTAAAACCTCAGCATGGGGCATTTAAATCACTTCACAATTTCAAGACCAGTCTTTTAGAGCCATTTTAATGGAGCCATCGTGTATTACATTAATGTCAATATATCTATGAAACAGAAGGTGAGCATGTTCACACACTGGACCTGACCTGGTATTGTACACGCTTTAACTCTTATTCGATCATGAGCATTGCACACCACTGATGACTATCTTTCACAATAAAAGTGAAGTTGCCTCTCATGCCAAATGTGAAAATCAATATCTTTGAAAATGTGTTCACTATTTGCAATAGTGCTTTGCCTAACTCGGACAAGGCACAAAATTATTGAACTTGCAAACTTATAGTGCAAAGGAAGTTGAGTCCAAACCAAATGACTTTTTGATGGAGTGCCAAACTTGGCATTGATTAGGATAGTGTGCAGCGCACATGCAGCAATTAAGGTTCAGCTTATCCTCCCTCATTACTTGCATTGTTCTCTCAAATAGACCCTTTCGTCTTCCAGTTTTGCTCATGTGAATATTTATAGCATAAAACAATCAATAGAATAAACAAGCAGGGGAATGCGATGTCCACTGCTTTTCTCCCTTGATTAAAGTTGCCAAACAATTTGTAGCACTGTACAATAAATGAATGAATGTAACACATTTGTCATTAAACATAACTGTCTATCGATATTAACTGTTTAATCAATATGCAGAGCAGAATTTGCTGGGAGGCAGCAACAAAATAAATAGGAGCAGTGAAACTAAGTATTAAACACATTATTTAAATTTCATGTGTACCTGGACCCAGTTATCTCCAAGAAATGGCATGAAGGAATTCTGTATTAATTGGAATCATCATGCTGAGTCTGGTAGAGTAGAATTTCATTTGAAGTGCACTTTTTTAAGACTTGAAGTTTACCATTCACAGAACACAGGACTGGGAAATGATCTGATCAATGTGCACAATGAAACCCAAACCAATGGAATTAATCTCAAAGGCCCTTTTAAAAGCTAGCATGGGGTATACATGACATTGTCAGGGTGGAATACTTTCATGTTATATCTGATAATGAGCGATTTAAAACACCAGGTAATTTCCTCTGCCAAGTTCCCCAAACATATTTGCATTGAAGGAACACACTGGATCAGAATTGAACCACGCCATGACTGCCGTAGACAATTAGAATGGCGACTTCTGTACAGTAGGAAATTATCATTTAAGTCCAAGCTATTTTTTCGTTACACTACTACGATCTCGGAGAAGTGAGACGTGTTTTTGTAGAATTATGGGGGAGGCGGAACATATGCGAGCGGGGCAGAAAGAAATACAGTTGCTAATGAACTTAACAATTCTCTTTCTCTAATGATGACAGAACATATGTTTTGTGCATTAATTTGGAGTACCCCACAACGACCCAACTTGACCCACTAATGGCTTTTTTTCCCAAAAGCCTTTAAAGTCTCAGCTGAGGGCTTAGCAGAACACACACTATTGATCTGCAGCACTCTTAGAGCCTCTGTAACACATCAAAGAGGCAAACAGCCCATTCAAAATGGGCCCAGTGGGACGTTTCTGTTAGAATCCTACAAAATTTTCAGGGGACACAAAAAAGAAAGGAGACAAGGTGATACAGTCGGTGCAGCTAAAGTGGACTTGTTTTATTGCTACGGTTGATTAGCTATGATTGGGAGGCAGCCGTGTGTTGTCATGCTTTCTGTTAATGTTAATAACAATATATAATATAATATATATATAATAATATATTCCATTTAGCAGACGCTTTTTATCCAAAGCGACTTACAGTAGTGAATGCATACATTTTTCAGTACATGTGGTCCCAGTGGGAATTGAACCCACAACCTAAGCGTTGCCAACACCATGCTCTACCTACTGAGCCACACAATACCTATCTCTGTCATTAACCCCTGTTAATGACAGAGATAATGGAAACACAC
Organism: Aldrovandia affinis; assembly: GCA_029706075.1. NCBI lineage: Eukaryota > Metazoa > Chordata > Actinopteri > Notacanthiformes > Halosauridae > Aldrovandia > Aldrovandia affinis. Next base: position 3,635,782 of record JAINUG010000068.1, on the reverse strand, counting down.
CTTCATGACATCAACAATACCAATATCTGTGCTATTACCTCGAAAGCTATTCCAATAAGTGCCATGAGTGCTGCATCATACACTGGGCAGTCATTTAGATACAAATGCAATGGAATTATACAGGTGTATAGGCCACCACGAGACACCAGAACAACTTCAATGTGCCTTGTCATAGATTATAGAGCTGCACTGTTAATTTGAGCATAACTGAGTGGGAAAGAAATGTAATATCTAAATCTAATCTATCTAAATATCTATATCTAAACATCTAATGTAATAACATATACATTGTCACACGCCACGTGACAATCCCTGGACTGGAGCAGAGCAGCCGATGGTAAGAATTGGCAGAGGAGTGGGGTTTGCCGGTCTATGGACCGGATCTTTCGCTTTTCGTCTCTCTACCAGACCTGGGAGAGAGACAGCGGGAGAGCAGGTTAAATAAAAACAAACACAAAACACAAAGTCTTCACCCTACTCGCCGCAAAGCTTTCAGGCAAAAACAATGATCTAAAATAACAAACTAAAATAATCAAAACTTAACGAAAGCCCGCCTCCTCCGAGGGAGGAATCCCCTTCTGGGGAAACACACAACAAACACAGACAATCAGCAGCTTTCCACACCACTTCCATACATCCACATTTAACAAGTATTAACACTTAACGGGACAGGGTAGAACTCTATGCACTGTCCCTACGCACACTCAACACACATCTCAACAGGACACCGTGCCTCTTCAATCTCGTTCCACTATAACCTCACCAGGCACACACATATTCAGTGACTTTTCAAGTGCTTCCCAAACCCATGCACACAGAGACACTCAAACTTTTCAGTCCGAGTTCTCTTTTGACCCAAACCCACTCATCAGAGTGAGTTCTCTGGCAACCAGCCCTGAGACACTCTCCACTCTTTCAGTGAGAGTTCTCGGGCCATTGTCCAGAAACACTCCACTGCCCTAGTGAGAGTTCTCTGCCAATCACAATGAGGGAGAGAAGCGGACACTCTTCCAGTGCGCCCTCTCTCTCTCTTTCACAATCACACCGAGGGAGAGAGGCGGACACTTAGTGCGCCCTCTCCCTCTCTTTCCCACACATGCAGGAAGCACTCTACTCAGTCACTCTTAACGAACACACAGAACTCCACAGACTCCATAGACTCCACTTCCTCCAACACGGAAACGGGAGATACCAAGCGCAGTACGTCACTCACATTAAACTAACACTCCACGATACGATCCCACACACACACACGAATGACAAGACAAAGACTAATTCTCTTGATACACACATATGAATGACCTGACAAGACTAATTACTTCTTTTTTTAATTTTTATAAAAATGCTTTACACGTATACAAGTCAACACAAAACAGAAAACCATACAGATATGGCACGATACAGAAAACATACGGAAACTACACTATATTGATACAAAACACAAGTAAATTCAAAGGACAACATTTCTTCCGTAACAAAACAGGGTCAATAAATCATATAGAAAAACTAAAAAACCAACACGTAAACCAAAAACAACATTCACAACACAAGACACAAGCAAATTCAACCACGACAAATTATACAATACATAAAAACAAACAGCCCAAAGGCCCCCAACGCTCCCACACCCAACCCTACCCATGTGCCACCCCGTCCATCCTTATCCTTTCCCCAACCCTCCCCCTAAACTTGTGGAACAGTTGGACAGGAGTTAACACTAGGCTAATTACTTTACAATATGCACACACACGTGAATTACATGACAAGACTAACTGATCCCCTACTCGCCCCACCTGCTCTTAAATAGGTTTACTTTCTGCCTGGCTCAGATGGGACTTGTGAGGCAATCACCTGTCTATCATTCATACACCTAATCACAAAACACCAAACAATTAACAAACCACACCAACTCACATTCTCAAACACAAACAGGTAAGTGAATAATCACTTACCATCCATACCAATCAACACCAACGAAATCATAATTAACAATCAATTATGGTCTTTGGAACAACCTTCCGGGCAACAGTTCACTCTCACACCCTGCAAGAGTGCCAAACCTGCCCCTGGAAAGTCTCACTGCCCCAAAGGCCTTCACAGCATGGGAAAACAAAGGCAACCCTGCCACTCCCATGTTGCCGAGACCAACGCCCTCCACATACATGTTTTAATATGCTATGATTTTATGATTTTATGAAATCTGTAGATGGAGGTTATATGAGTACTCTGTCTTTCAGGGGAGTGATTGGCAAGGTGATTTGACATTGCTAAATAAAAAAATGACATGGCTTTCAAAATGTCCATAGAGGCTGTCTGCTTGCAAGTGGATGAGTATGCCCAAGTGTAACGGAGTTGGTTCTGCCCACAGCGAGTTTCAAACCGAGGGATCTCGATGCGACAAGAGAGCGATTTAGCTTGCTGAGCTAAAGACTCAAGTCTCTAACTCTGGGAACTAATCACACTCTTATACACGTCACTTTCTGTAGCGGACGCTCACGTATCAGAGCTCATCCACTACACAAGCATGGTTTAATATCCTGAAGTGGCATTACCTCATTAAGTTCCCATGTAAGTTACAGACCATATATTTAGCATGTAGTCATACACTCCAGTGGCCACTTTATTAGGTACACCTGTATGTTAATGCAATTATCTAATCAGCCAATCATGTGGCAGCAACTCAATGCATAAAAGCATGCAGACATGGTCAAGAGGTTCAGTTGTTGTTGAGACCAAAAATGGGGAAGAAAGGGGAACAAATGTGATCTAAGTGACTTTGACCAGGGTGGTGTGAATATCTCAGAAACTGCTGATCTCATGGGATTTTCACACAGAACAGTCTCTAGTTTACAGAGAATGGTGCAAAAAAACAAAAAACATCCAGTGAGTGGCAGTTCTGTGGTCGAAAACGCCTTGTTAATGAGAGAGGTCAGAGCAGAATGGCCAGACGGGTTCAAGCTGACAGGAAGGTGACAGTAACTAAAATAACCACATGTTACAACAGTGGTATGCAGAAGAGCATCTCTGAATGCACAACACGTCGAACCTTGAAGTGGATGGGCTACAGCAGCACAAGACCACACTGGGTTCCACTCCTGTCAGCTAAGAACAGGAAAGTGAGGCTACAGTGGGCACAGGCTCACCGAAACTGGACAGTTGAAGATTGTAAAAAACATTGTCTGGTCTGACGAATCTCAATTTATGCTGCAACATGAATAAACAACATGAATCCATGCATCCATCCTGCCTTGTGTCAATGGTTCAGGCTGGTGGTGGTGGTGGTGTAATGGTGTGGGGAATGTTTTCTTGGCACACATTAGGCCCCTTAATATTAATTAGTTCAGTGTACTCCAATGGCGTCCACAGTCACCAGATCTCAGTCCAATAGAGCACCTTTGGGGTGTGGTGGAACGGGAGTTTCGCAACATGAATGTGTAGCCGACAAATCTGCAGCAACTGCATGATGCTATCATGTCAACATCGACCAGAATCTCTGAGGAATGTTTCCAACACCTTGTTGAGCCCATGCCACAAAGAATTCAGGCTGTTCTGGGGGCAAAGGGGGGTACCCAGTACTAGAAAGGTGTACCTAATAAAGTGGCCACTGAGTGTATATTTAAATATCATTTTGTGATGTCTATCATTTTTTCAGGTTAACGAACGCTAGTTATTGTGTTTGCTAGCTATCTTTGAAACGTAAACGCAAACAAATTAACAGAATGCAATACATTTAATATGTTTTTGGATGCATACGGTCATATTTAAATGTACCACGTGATATTGTATTTCGAGAAAGTAGATTACTGTAAAGATCTAGACATAAAATCTTATATTAATCTTCAGATGCAGGGATAGGCAGCTACATAAAATATCTGGTTAAATACTTTTGCTTGAATGTATTAATTGTATAAAGCCTTCTGCAACAAAGCAATACATTGTATTTAGTTTGTAAGGCTACTGCCATAATGTAAACCTTGCAACAATGAAATGCAGCAAGTACTAAGACATTTTGGGCAAAAGCCTGGTTCCCTCTGCCAGGAAGCTGAAACTTGGCCTCAAAACATGCCTCAAAATCAACCAAGTAATGGTTAACTGACCACAAATTATTGTTTTTCAATGGCCAGTATCTCAGTCTGCGGACTTGAACCGAATCAAGAATGTGTGGTTTGAATTGAAAAGGGCAGTAAACAAGCACAGACCGAAGGATATGAAGGGTTTTTAAAGACCTGTATGGAGGAATCCTCAAAGAACCTCCCCCCGCCCCAATATTTTAATCAATCTCATAACACACTATAGAAGACAATGTTAGTGCAAATGTATTTTTGTTTAATTTCATTTAAAATAATTATTAGGGGCGTGAATAAAAATGTAAACGTTTTTTAAAAAGTATTTGGCAGGTAACTGCCAAAACAAAGGAAACACTTGTGTAAATGAGGGATACTGGCGGGCCTGTTATGGTGTGGGTGCATTTTCCTGGCATGGTTTAAGTCCACTCAACCCGTTAGAGGGCAAGGTACACCGCAATAAATACAAAGCTATTCTGAGTGATCAGCTTCATAGATATGCTTCATGTTGAAACATATCTATCCTGACAGGAGTGGTTTCTTCCAGGATGATAATATCCCATTCACAGGGCAGAAAGTGGTCACTGAACTAATTGATGAGCATGAAAACAATGTAGACCATATGCCATGGGCCATGGCAGTCTCCGTTACCAGATCTCAACTCAATTGAACACTTTTGGGAAGTTCTGGAGCGGCGTCTGAGAGAGTTTTCCACCACCATCAACAAGACACCAAATTATGGAATTTATTGTGGAAGAATGGTGTAGAATGGTGTTGCATCTCTCCAAGACATCATCTATGCCAAGGTGCATTTAAGCTGTTCTGGTGGCTCCTGGTAGCCTAACACCTTATTAAGACACCTTATGTTGGTGTTTCCTTAATTTTGGCAGTTACCAGGTTACAAACTTCTTGAAGAAAAGATTCATATATCCCACACTGAAAGAGAGTTTTGAACATGTTGTACTCCGTAGATTGCACTTTGTTGAAGAAAGATGCAGTTTCAAGTTGTTTTCTATTTTTTAATTGATTTAAGCAGTTTATAGAGACAGAACACCTTAATCAAAATGTCAGTGTTCACATCAATGCACATGTACCAAAGTTAGCCATGTGGCTAATTTGCATCCGTAGTCCCTCAGCAGGTTAAAAACATACAATTCACTGATATAATACAACAGTACCAAACAGTAGTGTCAGAAAATACATCTATACAAAAAACTATACAATTCTAAGATTCAAAATACAGGATCAACTTAAACAAATATCCAAAAGTTGAGCTGAAATTAGTCATGATTGCAAGTTTGATCAAACAAGTTAATTTTGTGTTGTTGTGATTGAGTTTGGATAAATTGAAGGACATTAAAAACCGAGGAATAGTAACAATCCTGTATTTACACTAAATCCAACTGACCAATATTTTTTTTCCTGTTCCAAACAAGTAAGGTTATAACAAAATTCGATAATAATGAATAATTAATAACTCTAATATGCATCTCTATTTATCTCCATCTCTACCGTAATATACTGTACTGTATATCTAACTTTAATATGAATTCCATTGTCATCTTCTTTAAAAGCTTGCTACCAAGCAACACAGTAAACTAGACTGCTGAATGTATGCTCATAATGTATAAAAAGGACAGTATTCCAAATGCATCGGCTAATGACATTTTGTGGGAAGACACGACAAAAATGGCAAACAACTTGTGCAGTAGGAGGAGAATTAGAATGATGCAGATGCCATTTGTGAAGGATTAGTTTCATTCATATCCTTTTCCCAAACTGTAATCTTTTTGCCCCTGCTAGCTAGATGTCCATCTAACTTGTTCCGGCTAGCTTTCTTCCCAGCTCCCTCCTCTCGTGGGTCAGTGGACCTAAGTGTTGACCCATGTAGGTCTCTCGCCGCCTGTTGAGCCAGAAGTTACTCCCTCTGAAATTGATGAGAACCACCCCGTAGGCCCTGGTTCCTCCCTCATTGCCTCCTTCCTCCCACACTTTGAAGGAGAAGTAGCTGTTCAGTGAAGTGGCTGTCCATTGTATCTGGGGAGTGCAATTTTATGAATGTGATTCAGGATGAGAGATGCATTGCTTGTGGCTCCCTGCCTCAAGGGGACCTGATTATTGCTTCACTGGTAGCATCCCCTAAATCCCTTTTGGGGAAGTCAGATGCCCAGTGCCCTAACAGACAATGTATTAGTGTGAAACATCTGCATGGCGACATAGCCACAGGTATGCCAACACAGGTTCTATCTTTCTGCTTTATATGCGCCAACTGCTGAGACTGCCTGGGTCTCCTCATCTGAGCTGTTATTGGAACTGTGGCTGACAGAGTGTACGTTGACGTGGGACCTGTAATTCACAGGGCCAGGTGTCTGGTCAAGATCTAGCCAGTTTCTACGACCTCGTTTGGTTCTGGGGCTTTGGGCATGTGGTACGATAAGGAGGCTCAGTCCAGCATTCAGGACTTTAAAGCAAGTGCATTAGGGGCCAATACGTCTGGCCCCTGGGTAATCACTGTAATGTCACAGGGCTGTCAGCTTCAGTTCTGCCGCAGGATCCCCCCTCGTGGGACAGGTGGCCTGCCTGCCCAGGCATGACCCTTCTCACCAGGTGGTGTTATTGAATAATATCATCCCTCTCTTTCAAGGGCACAGCGTGCGAACTGAACCAAAACAATGGAAGAACCAGAATCTATTCTCATTACTTCCTGGTCCCCAAAAGAGATGGCAGCTATCTCTGAACAGATAACTGTCCCGAGGCTCAGAATGTTAACCACACCCTGGGTGAAGCAGGCGATCCATCATAGGGTTTCGTTTGCCTCACTGGACTTGAAGGATACTCATTTCCAAATACCCATTTTGGAAGGGCACAGGAATTTCCGGTGCTTCCTCACAGTGCTTCCTGGCATGCTGTAAAGTTGTGAATATATTATTGTACTTGTGGAAATAGGAAGTTTAGGTATCCTAATATTTCTTAGGACCTGCTTGGAACAAACCAAATCCTTATTTTTAATTTATTTTTAAATAAAAGTATTACAACTAAAATGTCAACACCTGAACGGCGACGGTTGGCATCTTCTTGTATGCCTGTAAATCTGTCACTCCTAGTGTTAAGGGTGGTGAAATTGGCAATAGAATGAATGCACTAAGCTGCAGTAACCACTAGATTTATTGTACCCCCAGTGCCATGTTATCACTACTGAACAAAAATGTGTTTGAGGACAAGCCTGTCTGACCAAGCAGGGGGCAGACAGTAGACAGCACATCGCTAATAGTCAATACTAGCTAGCTAGCTTTGTTGCAGTATTAAATGGATGCATGTGAAGTCAACAATGGCATGTTCTTCTCAAACTCAAGCTGACAATGGTGCTTTAATGTTGAAAAGTCACAGAGTCATTGCAGCAAAACCCTTGACAAAGGAGAAGTTTGGTGGAAAAGTTGAAGGTGAAGCAATGTTGCTGGTACCAGCATTAATACCTTAATAAGTATTAAGTCAAGGGGGGTGAATACCTATGCAATCAATTATTTTAATTTTTTTAAATTGTAATTGTAATTGTAAGAAAAAGTGTATTATTCGTTCTTATTAGACATTACAGACCATTTTTTGTTGATCAGTGACAAGAAAGCCCATATAAATCTATTTTGATTCCATGAAGTAAGAAAATTAAATTAAAAATTCCAAAAGGGGAATACTTTTTATACATGCTGTACATTAACTATATGGATATAAAGGAACTTGCCAGTGCCCTACCATATTACCAAGTAACATGACTACCCTAGTGGGTAGAAAAAGTGGGTAGCCAATAGAGACCAGACCCAAGGAGAGATTTCTGTTTTTCAAACCACAATCCAAACTAAGGTTAATGCTATCAGATGTTAAATAGCTTTCCTGCCTCCAAACCAGTAACATTACAAATAATTTTATATTGAAAACTGTGTGGACATTAGCTACTGCACTAATTAGCTAGAGCACTAATTAGCTACCTACCTACCTAGGTCAAACATATCCTGGTATGGCTTGCTGCTTGCTAGCTAGCTAGTGAATGCCAGTTGGTTTTGCAAGCAAGCTTGCTAAATAACAAATGGTCTCTCTAACCTTATGAACAATATGTTGGTTATGGCTTGTAACTAGCTAACAGTTGTGCTATGTATTTGAGGTTGTTCATCAAAACTGCACAATTCACTAAACATATGTGAAAAAATAATATATACAGTATATATATGAATATATAACAATACACAATACAGGTGCTACAGGGCTTTTTGATTTAATTTTAATTATGACTTTTAAGAATGTTTTCATTCACTTAGATGTCAATTCATGGATCCTGGTTGTGTGTGCATATGCATTGTTTGTAAACGCTGAAATGGGTGAATTGTCAAAGTGAATTTAAGCAAGCTCCATAAAACCATTGTGATTAACGGCTCTTCATTCAGAAATGTATGTAAGCAAATCACTTCAGAAGTTCCTCACTGCAAACGATCCTTCCCTCATGTGACAGAAGGCAATGATTTCAATGACAGCTGAGCTTGAATTCCAAATGCAAATGTACAGTAATGCCACTTGTGGAGACCAGATGAACAGTGTTGGCAATAAACACAATGCCTGTTACATTTCAATGTCAAACAAATGTTTGAAGTTCCATCCAACTATAACAGAAGCTCTCAATATGGGTGAGATTCCATCAAAAATTTTGGATTTATTCACACAGCATATGGCATTGTTTATGATGGGCTATCTTAATGGCACCTTTAACAGATAATTCCTGCATGGAGCAGATGATATTTTTGGCATCAAAATTCTAAACGAGGTCCAGTGACATTAAAACTGGGGGACAAGCCTGACAGTTATGATTCACTTACTGACAACATACTTAAATTGTGTTTTAATGCAATCAATCTTACAATCTGGGCCAGATGGATATAATTTCTGTTTGAAGCATGCATATAAAGATTGTTAGCAGCTTGTTAAACTGATAATTAAATATTCAGTGAAAGTCACTTTTCAAAGCATCATCAAAGGCATTTCTTATGGCCAAATGTGGCTGGAGCATAGTCAAAGTTTTCGGTTTGTGTGTTTTAATAATGTTCGCACAGGTAATGAACAAAAAAATGGAAACACCAATGTAAAATCACTTAATATGGTGTTAGCCCACCATGTGTGGCCAGTGCGAACTGTATGCACCGTCGTATAGGTTACCAGTGTCTGGAATTCTGCAGGAAGAACATGACACCATTCTTCGACAAGAAAGTCAGTCAACTCATGCTTAGTTGATGGAAGAGGAGAACGCTGTCTCAGGCTGTGTTTTGCTGCTGTTGACTGAGAAGGCCATTAAATATGCATAGCATCAGTGTCATCCTCGTCAAACCCTTGGGCAAGTACTCGTGCTCTGTGGACAGGGGCATTGCCATCATGAAAGACACTCTTCTCTGCAGGAAAGACATGTTTTAACATGGGTTGACTCAATACCAAAACGCACCCCACACTATTATGTAACCAGCAGAACCCTTCAGTGAGCACATTTGTGCTCACTACCTGTACCTTCAGGTTTGATTGCAATAATATTTATTTTGAACACCCGTTTTATGAAGCCAGTTGTTACCATGCTCCCCGAAAAATGGTCCTGAATTAGGTCTCTCAATTAGTAGTTAAGTCAAAAGAAAAACCATAAAAGCATTAGACAATATCTTACTCTCCATGCTAAACAGGGGTATTCAAACTTTTCTTGTCCATCTGAAATTGCCAATGAGCTAATGCCACTTAAATACACCCTAGGTACACCAGATAGACCTTCACATGATGAGGTGACACACATGTATACTAAGCATCCACCCACGTAGGCACTTGCACACACGCACATACGTACAGGTATGCATGTGCACATGCAAACACATTATCAGACAAAAAAAGAAGAAAGGAAAGAAGAAAAAGAAAGGGAAGGAAACTAAAGTAAATATATATGATATATTTATACATATGTATTATAAATATGCAAAAATATTAATAGTGGTCCAGTAGTTACAACGTTCGTCACTGGCCACGGAGACCGGGGTTCGATTCCCCGTCTTGCCAGAGTCGGCTCTGGCCGGGAGTGCCACCAGGGGCGGCGATTGGCTGTCCGCCCCAGGGAGGGCGCATAAGAGTGGCCCTGTAGTACTGGGTTACGGTCGACGGCCTGGCGAGTGCCATCTTGGAGGAGACGTTACTTCGCCTTCGTCACTACCGGTCGCAGGACTACGGCAGTGAACTCACATTACTAGGGGGGGATTGACATAAAAATAGTGGGTGTAATTGGCTACTAAACTGGGAGAAAATGGGATAAAATCATAAGCAAAATCTTAAAAAATATATATAAATGGCTTGATTTATTTATGATGAATATGCTTTCATTGAGTGAGTACTGAGATAATGATAATGATGTAAGATTCAAACTTAAGAGCAAGTGCAACTTGAGAAATTGAAGTGTTTCTGTTATTGAGATGGTTTTGTGCATTTCATTTTGAGACCCACAATATTTTATGGTAAGGAACAACTGAACATTTTTTTTTAAAGTTTTGTGTCACTTTAACTTATTTACTATTTTATCATATCCACATTCTTGCTGCTGTGATTTGTGGTAATGATGAGATTAGCAGTTGTGTCTATGTTCAAATATATGGACTATAAAACTAGACAGGACAGGGATATTTTTGAGATATCCATTATGCACACACTGTTAAACTGTCTGGAAAATCAGTCTGTTACAGTATTCTTCAGAACCTTACAGTGCAATTTACTTTTCCAAAACCTCTGTTTCCATGGGAACAAAGAAGCAAAAAAAGGGGTGGGGGGGGGTAAAAAGGGATGTTATTTTGCTGGGCATGCAAACATTAGTAATATAACTACAGGAGATGATTGCAAAAATGATGGCAGTAAATTAGATTTCATTATTTCCTCATCAGCATTCACAGGAATAATATTTCATTACTCAGAGCTCAGCCATTCTGAATTAATGAAAAGCTTTGCTACAGCCCTTTGAGGCAGGTTTTTGAACGAAATACCAAAAGAAACCTTTTGAAGGGCACATTTTTCCAAAATCTTTTATCAATAACAGAAAGACATAAAAGCATAATATGATATAAAAAACTGAGTAAGAGTAATCAACTCATTTTTGCAAAAAATAAATAAATAAATAAATAATTCCTAAGCATTTCCACCAAAATGTAGCAGCTAATAACTTTGCAAATAAGTATATACATAATGGTGTACCATAAAAAAGACACACTTGTGGGAATGTCCATTAATGATCATAATACATCAGAATCCAATTTAAGAATAACAATCCATGTGTTAAAGCAGGGGTCTTCAAACTCTTCTTGCCCAGGGATCCCCACCTGAGAAAAGGGATCCCCTTCTCCATTTTTGCTCATCTTAATGTTAAATTTGATGTTTTTGTATTTCATTTTTTGTTGTTTAAACCAATGAATGACACTACATATACATATACATTTTAACGCCATCTATGTACATGCATTACCCCCACATACCCCCAGAGGGCATGGGTGAAGACTGTTGTGTTAAAGTGTCATTTTTACAATCAATTCATCAGTAATTTGTTGATGAATTTTCCTGGAAACCCACAGATATATTTGCCATGATGCAAACAACCTCCACATTGTGAACATTGTGAAGATGATACAGCAAATGGTTTAATGATTTTGAAAGGGATCAGGAGTACCAAAATTTGTTGTGTGATGTCATCAAAGTGCTTAGAAACATACAAAGAGGCAACAACGAGTAGTGTACAAAGTAATAGCCAGATATCACACCCCCAAAAAATCTGAAAAGTATAAGTATTTGTAAGCATATATATAGTAATTGAAGTGCATCAATTAAGAAAAACACTGCATTAGCTAGCATACTAGCTAGCATAGCGAGCTTGTAAGCAACAGTGTTAGTGAACTTTACTAGTCCTGTGACAAACAGGTATCATCGATAACGGCTCGCCATCGTTAATGAACCTAGCAATGATTTGACTTTGTTTATAAGAATACATGCTGATGTAAAATAGCTTGGGCCTAACCACTGCAGAAGTAAAATCCATTAATTTGTGTTGGTAATACTGGTCTTCAAATGTAGTACTCTATTTCCAGGTTTCAAGCATTGGTTGGGGGCCGTACAGCCTGTTCCTCAGTTGGACTGCCAACCACACTGGATGATTTGATTATTTTACATTGCCTTTTTTATATCCTATATTGGTTTGTGGTGAACACATTTTGCATTTAATATGCATAAAAATGTAAGAAACTCAATTCATGTCAAAAACCAGATTGGGAAATTGGGAAAAAATCCATGAATACGGTGCATACGTATGGCCAAAAAATGCATACGGTAGTAAAACTTGCTTAAAATTGACCTAAATTTGTGATGACATTATTATCATGATTAATATTATTTAAATGCTTGGCAAACAAATGATGACAACAAATGATGATGTTCAGGAATATTCATGAGATCCCCCTCTTTATAACGTTAGCTAAAGAAAAGCTAAGTAGTTAGAGCTAGTATTTATAGCTAACGTTATCTAGCTAGCTAGCTGTTTTGCAACAGCCATTAGCTATTAGCCTCACTAGTTAGCTAACATTTTAATAGCGACAGACTGACTGAATTTGAGAGATAACTGTCAGTACAAATGTTATGGTTAGTTTAAATGCTTTGAACATAACATTACACAGGTCAAACTTCTGTGTCTTAAGGGTAAACCATTGGAATACCGATGACACTCAACTCTTTCTCTCCATCTGAGACCCAGGTCCCGGCACAGATCTCTGCATGCCTGGCTGACATCTCCGAATGGATGTCCACCCACCACCTGAAGCTGAACCTGGGGAAGACAGCTGCTCTTCCTCCCAGCTAAGGGCTCCCCGATGATTGATGCTTCAATCACCGTGGAAGGCTCCATAGTGTCTCCGTCCCAGTCGGCCAGGAGTCTTGGAGTGACCCTGGACAACCAGCTGTGCTTCTCGAGCCACATTGCAGCAATCACTCGGACCTGCCGAATCTCCCTCCACAACATCCGGAGGATCCGACCGTTCCTCACCCAAGAGGCCACACAACTCCTGGTCCAGGCCCTGGTGATCTCTGGTGACTTCTGGCCTGTGCCATCAAGCCACTGCAACTAGTCCAGATGTGAGTCCACGTCACCCCTCTACTCTCCGCTCTGCACTGGCTCCCCATCGCAGCACGCATCAGATTCAAATCACTGGTGCTTGCTTTTCAAGCGGCTAGAGGTACTGCTCCCCCATACCTCGTCACTCATCACTCCCTACACCCCAGCCAGACCCCTCCACTCCGCCTCCTCTGGCAAACTGACTGCCCCATCCCTCCAGGTGCCTGGCAGCCACTCCTCGCGGTCTCGCCTCTTCTCTGTCCTGACCCCTCGCTGGTGGAACGACCTCCCGCAATCAGTCAGGACCGCGGAATCACTTGTGATTTTCCGCAAGAGACTCAATACCCACATTTTCAGACTCCACTACCACTGAACTCTACATCTAGCTAATTGTCATCACCACTGCCTACTTGTTATATACACTAACACTATATACCCCTGCTTACTCCATAAAAAAATAAAAATACGAACCTTTTCCTTCCCAGTGTTACAGGTATGGTACGCAGATGCCTGCAATGATGTCTATCGCTGTATTACTGCACTGACCTCCTGCGCTAACTATGATTGTTCCCACCATGTATTTATGCACATCTTGTAAGTCACTCTGGATAAGAGCGTCTGCTAAATGCTTGAAATGTAAAATGGAATGACGGGAAATTCATTTTTACTTGGATCATCTGTCTGTCAGCCTACCTGTAGAGCATTGAAGCAATACTGGCAGACAGAGAAACTGAAAAATAGAGAGCCTTGGGCTGGGCTGGACCAACGTTATGTGTATCCACTCTAGCATATCCCCATTGGCTGGAGAGGAGCAATGTAGTGTGGGGTGAGCTCAAACTATTCAAGTGTTTTTTTAAATAGCTACTTCAATTGCTTTATATCTCATTTAAAACATGTATACTTATTTAATCTGAACCAGAATGTGCGTCAAATTCATTTCCGGAATGGTGTTCTGGTGCGTTCCTGCCCAATGACAGCACTGCCTATAACAGGTGACATTTTGACCTAGTGCTCTTCATCAGACTTAACAAATGTATACACAGACACCATTTAAATACCCATCATTCCAGGCTTGCATAAGTCACATGGCTGAATGGAAAAACGATAAAATATTAAAATGTATCATCACCATTTTAAATGTAAATCTGTGTAAAAAAGAACACCAAAATGTCCCAAACATACACATACAAACATAAAATGATACATCTTCTCATGTAATGAAGACAAAAAATAATACATATGACTGTAGAAGTCAAGGTTGGAAAGTTGATTACATTAATCAGACGGTGGCTGTCTCTCTATACAGAGACGGTGCTGGTATAAGCCTGGGGTCGTATGTACAAAGATTCTAAGAGTAGGAGTGCTGATCTAGGATCAGTTTAGTCTTTTAGCTCATAATGGATATGGTTAGGATATGGATAGGGGAAACATGATCCTAGATCTGCACTCCTATTCTTAGAATCTTTGTACATACGGGCCCTGGACACTACTCCTTTCCTCAGACTGTGCTGCCTGCTGATACTACCCTTTACAGAAATTAGAATCCGAACCAAATTTCACATTGAGACTGCAGAAAACAAGAGAGTTGGTGAGGGGGAAGTCCAACCAGTGGACGATCAGGCCACAATAACCATGATAAAATCATGTCGGTGGCAGTGTAGTATAATGGTTAGGGAACTGGACTTGTAACTCAGAAGTCGCTGGTTAAATTCCCAGGTAGGGGCACTACCGTTGTACCCTTGAGCAAGGTACTTAACCTGAATTGCTTCTGTAAAATATCCAGCTGTATAAATGGATTGTATGTAAAGAAATGTACACTGTGTAAGTTGCTCTGGATAAGAGCGTCTGCTAAATACCTAAAATGTAGATGTAAATGTGATAAAAGTTGTTTAAATTGTTATCAGATTGTGGCGTCTCCATTCAAAGATTAAAGTACCCCTTACAAGAAATAGAAACTGAAACCAACAGAGTATATATTTGAGGTAGCACAATGAAACAGTAGAATACGAGAGAGTTCGTGAAGGGAGAAGTTCAACCAGAAAATAACACAAGATCTACAAGAACAAATTACTGATTGGTAAGTACAAACAATACGTGGTGCACTTCAAGGGTGTGAAAAGATTGTAAACAGGGGTAACAAAGTTAATGAAATAGAAAAGCATTATTCATATACTGATTGGCAAGTTGGCTGTCCTGGCTAACAAACCCTTCATATACAAGTTGTGCAACATTACAATTTTCTTTATAGTTGTGAATTCTTAAACAATACTGGGATTCAGTTAGATCTACAGAGATAGATTCACATGATTATAAACAGATCAGCATAATGTATTGATTATACAGAATGTATAATATGCATTTTTTCTTCCTTTATTTAGACTTTTAATTTGATCACATATGGTTATCACATGATTGATACACAACAAGATTGAATAGTTCAATTCTTAGAATTTTGTTTTCATTATACTATGTTGTTTTTCTTGTGGGGGGTTTAGATTTGGTTCAGACAGAGGAATAATTTCAGGCAATTAAGCACATCAGAAAGGGCCAGATTTACTAAAGGATTGTGACTGTTTTTTGAACGCAAAAACAGTCACTGCAAGGTTGCAATATCTAAGTCGAATTTACTAAACGGTCGCAATGGGTCAATTTGGTATTAGGATGTAATGTGTCTTTTGCCCACATTATATTGTAGATAGAAAATGTTTTTGCTTGACATCATATACTGCCTTAGTTTTGCTGTGATATCACTACAACTCTCTCCTCTCCATTCGTGTTGAATTCATATGCTGCAATACAGTTTTATGATGCTGTACCTCATTGACCATTACTTCTATTTCCATATCTGGAAATGCAAGTTTCTCCATATCTTTGGTGCAAGATGACTGTTGTACCTTGTGTCTAAAGGTCAGCTTGAACCTGTTTTACAGTTGTCTGAGGTTATTTTTCCACCAATCGAACAATACTTTATGACTGCATACACCACTCACTTTATAAAGCTTAGTACTCTATGGGTTATGTAATTTATAGCTGATTAAAAAAAAGCTGATTTAAAAAAATTGAACTCCAAGCCCTTGGTCAGGAACGCAACCCTGCATTATAACATTGCAATGCCTTTTCCTAGAACATAACACGCTGTAAGTGTGAGGACGACTTGCATTTATATTGTACTTCGATTCAGGTTGATAACATCTCAGATGGTCCTCCTCAATCAGTATTGGGAGAGCTGCCACCTTTTGACAATCCTGTCTGTTTGTCTGTCTCTGTAGCGGAAGTTGCAGGAGCCGGGGCCAGCAGCCTGATGTCAGTGATGCATAACAAAGCCAAAGTTCGGGAGACCCATTAAAGACAGTGGCTGGAACAGACAAGTATTGTGTCAATAACTACTTGGATGACAAGTATCAGCCCAAGGATGTTGAAGAATTACTGATGAAAGCCAAGAGTCTGGTGGGCCACACCTTAGATTATAATATCACCCAGTTTAACTGTGAGCATTTTGTCAACTATCTCAGATACGGGAAGCCACACTCACAACAGGTATGTGTGTGTATATATGTATGTGCATGTGCGTTTCTGTCATTGAATGTTGTATACAAGCATGTTGTAACACATGCGATGTCTCTTGACGATTTTGATTCATTTTCGCAGTGAGCTACAAATTACAATCCAATGCATGCATCTGTCATGCATGAGAAATAGTCAGTATGTAAAGACCATAGATGGATAACTTCCAATGCTGGGTAAGAAAGGAATACTACATTACATGCATTTAGCAGACACTTTTATCCAGAGCGACTTCCACAGTTTCCATTTCTTTACATACAGTCCATTTAAAGAGCTGGATATTCTACCAAAGGAACCACGTCAGTGCCCCATGCGGGAAGTGGTGGCAGTGTAGTATAATTGTTAGGGAACTGGGCTTGCAATGCTAAGGTTGCAGGTTCGATTCCCAGGTGGGGCACTGCCGTTGTACCCTTGGGCAAGGTACCTAACCTGAATTGCTTCAGTTAATATCCAGCTGTATAAATGGATTGTATGTTAAGAAATATAAACTGTGTAAGTCGCTCTGGATAAGAGCGTCTGCTAAAATGCCTAAAATGTGAACCTACAACCTTTCCTTTACAAGCCCAGTTCCTTAACCGTTATACTACATGCTGCAACCCTTGCATGGGTAACAAATTGACTTGCTTAAATTTGTTGCTGATAGGTACCTTAAGCACAAAGCTTAAGGTTATAATGAATCGTCTCTCTCTCTCTCTCTCTCTCTCTCTCTCTCTCTCTCTCTCTCTCTCTCTCTCTCTCTCTCTCTCTCTCTCTCTCTCTCTCTCTCTCTCATGTAGGTTAAGGATGGAATAGACGTAGCAGTGGGGGTACTAGGTGCCATGGCACTAGGAGCAGGACTAATATATCTGGTATTTGGTGGTGGGAAGGAAGAGGAGAACAAAAATGAGCGCCGTCTCAGACGCTATTAAACAATGAGTGAAGAGTGAATAATTGTGAGCCCTAAAAATCCATTAATGTATGACTGTATAATCTATGATTGTACTAGTAATAAAAATTGAACATGACTACCTTTTCTTCATGATCAGTTATTAGTGTTCAATGCTCTGTTCACTTCTGATCAGAGTGTAAAAATGATCAGAGTGTAAAAATTATCAAAGAATATCGCCTCAACCTGACGGTCACAAACTAAATTTTTGCTTAAAACAAAGCAAGGTGTATGCATATTGGAATCAAGTAGAAGTCAATCCACATGCAGAGTAAAGACAAGGTATATGATGACGTTGTTCTCAAATGTTGTTTTTATTGTGCTATCAAAAGGACAATGTTTCAATATAGGTATTTATGTGTTGCTACCTCTCAAAATCACTGATATCAATACAATATTTAAATTAGGCATTAAAGGAGGGATAAACAATGCCATGTGCACACAAATAGAAGTGTCAGAATGTGATCACCTGAAAAATATAATGTATGATCCCTGGCAGAGCCTTGCTGATCAAGCTCATGTTCATTTACATAGACTGTCGATGCCTCACAGTATGTCATATAACACCCCCGGAAATATACTGTACTCACTGCAATCGAGCAAAAGTTATACAGTTATACAATTTAATATTAGAAAATGTGATATTTCATAGCGGGTTCAAGGTAGTGCAATTGGTCTGTTATTATTATTTTTTAAGTACATTAAGGAATGTCATTATATTTAATGAATTCAGAATTTTCTGAATAAACATTCAACTAGTTGGTTCCCACTTTGATTTGGTTCCCACTTTTGTCTCTAATATTTGTGGCATATGATTGGCTTGGTTAAATACTCAATTCTGATTGGTAAAGAGTGTCACAGGGGTTCCGTAATTGTATTGTTATCTGGGTCTCAGGATGTAACATTTTTCATGTGTAAAAATATCAAGGGGCCCATCACAACATTAAAATACACTTCATTCAATGCAATCACCTTGGTCCACTATTTTTTTTGCAGGGGACGCACGTCATGAAGGGTCTAATTTGGGGAATAAATGTATTTCTAACATAATTAAACAAATGGGTATTAATTCCTTTGGCAAGTAGCTGATGTATAAGCAGGATAATGTACTGTGAACAAGTCAGTTGCTGAAAATAACAGGACTTCAGGGTGATATCAGTTTGTCAAAAAACAATGATTAGGAGGCGGCGGACGCTCCCCTATCTTGGCTGGTCCGATACGAGTGCGCGCTGCCTATCAGGGACATGGTTCGAAACCCATCTCTGCCAGACTGGCCCTGGTCGTTAGCCCCGATCAGGGGCTGCGTTTGGCTGTCCACCCCAGGGGGAGGGGAGAGGGTTAGCAGGCTCGAGTTCGCCGTGAAGCACGTAAGGGTGGCTCCAGAATGAGGGTGGGTGAATTCCGTCTCGAAAGAAGTGGAGATCGCTGCCCTCTGAGAATTAGCTTGCCTCATAGAGACGAGTGGCAAACTCGTGTGGGTAGTGCAAATCGAAACAAAATAGAGGGTATAATTGCCACTAAATTGAAAAAAAAAAACAGGAAAAAAAATCAGAGACATAAAAAAGAAAACAATGATTCATCTCCATCTGTTTCATTTTGGCAAGTACATAAACTGGAATAAGTAAGAACAGTTAACAGGTTAGGCATCCAAAGGCGTTAGCTAAGCGATTAGCAAAACCATTATTAAAACCATTAGTAGAAAGATAAGCAACACCATTATCTAAGCAATTAGAAAAGTCTTTAGTTTAGAAGCAATTAGAAAAAAGCATTTTGTTGAACCATTAGCAAAACCAGTACCATATCGTATATCTGTTGATAATGCCTGCTTAGTTAGACTATTATATTAAATTCCTTCTAGTTTATGTTCAGATTTGTGCACCCTCCTGCATGGCATGTGAGATGTGAACACTGAAATTCTTGACCAGCCTGACCATTGCCCAATCACTGAAGAAGGCAGAAGGTATTCCACTGTTCAAATATCTGGGCAAAATGTGTTTTTAAGGCTGCAGACCTAATTCATACTGAAATCCAAATGATAAATTCTACGATTATGGATAGAAAACAGCAGAAATGCCAGCCTTTTAACAATCAATCTGTTACATTCCTATCTGCATGGAACATGACCAACTCCATTCAGAATGCAGGTCAACAAGAACAATTTAAAATGGTGTTGGGCATGGCATTTAATGTACATGAGTATATTGACAAACAACTTCCACAATGGTTCTTAACATGTATGTGATGACCAGACATTGGTTTCACTCTCACTTCTTCAACTAATCCTCCAATTTAAATCACCTGGTGTAATGCTGGAACACCACCATGGTCAGTTAAAAAAACAAACAGTTGTCAGTTCAAGTTGCCGTAGTATTTCACCCTGTTACTGGCAGAGTCACTTACTTACTGCACAGACTTCCGATGTCAGCTGGTCACCCATTCTCCTGCATGATTGGTTATAAGGGAGTTAGTCCTAGCTAAGTGCCCGGATGTGTCACAGAAAACTGAATTTTTTTGTGAACTGAATTTGATTTTTTTCATTTTATTTGACTTCCAATTAACTTGAAATAAGAGTTAGCAAATGTGATGTTTGTCATCTTGTAATACTTTTTTTAAAGTGAAATGAATATGAATGTTTTTTTAATCAGACGTTTTTCAAGTGAATTGAAATCGAATATTCAAAAGGTTAATCTAATAATGATTACATTTAATTATAAACCAATTGTTTCAAAATTAAATTAAATTAAAATTAAATTTGTGGTGGCACTAATATCGTTCCATGGTTTTGTTTCTGTCTTCCTAAATAATAATAGCCTCTTTTGCTAGGTGATAGTATCATTCACCCTGCTGGTTCATTGTAATAAAAATGCTCTCTTAAAGAGAATGGCTATAGTCCAATCGTGTATTTTGTTTTTTATTACCTAACGTCTTAACCTTGAATCTGATGATAAGAATAAGTGATGATAATAATGACTGACCTACCTGTTTGATCTGATGTAATGTTTCAATAAGTTACAATTACAGTACATACACACATACATTTTTGAATTTTGTCATGCCACTTTCATCATTTATTGTTGCCAATTTTCTGCCAATCCTTAATATTTTGTGTTCAAGTGTTGCACAGATCTCAATGTAAACATCAATGTTTAAAGCAGGAATCCCCTACCCCCGTGGCTCTTGTATACAATGTTCAACACTGGCCACGGAGACCGGGGTTCAATTCCCCGTCCCGCCAGAGTTGGCTCTGGCCGGGAGTGACATCGGGGCGGCAATTGGCTGCCCGCCCCAGGGAGGGGGGAGGGAAGTCGACACACACAGTTCGCTGCGCATAGGAGTGATTCTGGGGTACCGGAATTACAGTCGACGGCACGACGAGTGTTGTCTCGGAGGAGGCAGCGATACGCCCTTGTCACTGCCGGTCACAGGACTACAGCAGCGAACTATAGGGGTAGGGAGATTGAACTAAGCACACGGGTAATTGGCTACCAAATTGGGAGAAAAATGATTAAACATCCGACACCTGATGACTGCCTGCTGCAATGTATGGGTACCGTGTTGAATGTTTCAACACAGTAAAGATACTGTAAAGAGAATTCTTGGAAGCGTTGGCTTTAATAATTAATGAGTAATTACCTGGGAACCATTCATTTGAACCGATACAGGATACAGAAGTATAGTGTGTTAAGATAATAAACTGTGTTTCTATGGGACTTCCCCGTAAGTTTAGTTTTTTTAAGATTTTATGGTAAACTGAAAAATATTTGTTGTCATGGAGAATTCATGGTAATGATTTTGACTTTTCAAATCCCATGATTTCAGATAAATCTAAATCCCGGTCCCAAGCACTGCAGGTATGAAGTAATATGTTACTCTCCATGAGTGCTCCAGAAAGGGCTTATCCTAATTGACCTGTATTGATTTTGTAATTATGTGGTTAATCCTGCAGTCTAATTTTAGCTTTGGCCTTAACTACTTGAGGAATACATTGAGAACAGCATGTATTACATTTTGCCCAACACAATGCCACTTAAAACACTAAATCACAGTCACCAGAATATACACACACACACACACACACACACACACACACACACACACACACACAGTGAGAGTGAGGCAGGCCCAATTAAGATGTTTCTTCTTAGTACAGTAAATGTTTTCCATAAGTACATTTATATCACAAAGACAAATTGAAGCTGTTAATTTTACTCAAGAAAATGTACTTATATTTATATACTGAGCTGTGTACTGGGAATAAGTGACTAAAATGTTCAAGGACAGAGCTGTTGGTAAGGGGCTATTCCATACACTTGCCATAACAAATTAATTACTTACCAAATCATCGAACATTTTTTTTAAATTGATTTGTGATCTGAGAGATCGCGTTTTTCCTATTCAAATGATCTTGTTCATTAAAAAGAATGCCTGGGTCTGCAACCATATGTCAAAGTTGGTTTGTAAAATGACTTGTTGTGAAGGAATCCTATTTTGAATTAAGAACTGCTACACCATAGCAATAGCCACAATTAATTACCAATAATATTGTCTTACAGGCCAACATGGTCATTCTTGTTTGAAATATTTCCATTTCCTTTTAGGGAAAGCTATGGTCACTGGTCAATCATAATGGTTGTTTAAACAACCACGGGAAATGAAAACAAAATGGCCCAAGTAATGGGTTCAGAGTGCTAAACTTAGCTTCAGGCTAATTTAATGATTTATTACTGTTGATGTGTTTACCTGCACTAATTCAGCCCCTTTCCAGTCCCATCACAAGCTATGTATCGCACAAAACAAATTCCCGTTCTGTTAAATGTGCACTGAAATATAATACAAATCATATGAGTGCAAGTGGGTTCTGATTGGTGGTTCTGCAGGCTCACTGGGCGTGTCCTCACTTCAGCAGTTTTCCATTCATTCTTTTCCAGCTAACTTTTTCAATAAATAATTCTGTTCTGTTCTGTCACTATATATACGAAATAAGTTATAAATAAATAAGAATGTTACATAAAACTGTATACATTAGCGGTGCATTGGTGGATATCATGTAAACAGTTCTCTTCTGAGCCATTTACATTCATTTAAAAGTGTAGTACATTTGACATAACCAAACATTGCTTGGAACGGGGCACTTCCATTAGTGAGAAATGCATATACAATTTAAAATCAACCCAAATTTGATCATTCAGACCATTAAATGAATTAACATATTGCACAAAATGTTGCTTTCAGTGTTTGCTGCTCTTTAAATTAGTCTGTCTGCAAAGTACTGAGGAAACTGAATTACAGCTAGAAATGTAGTGCATAACAACAGTATTACATAACCAAGTTTCACAAACAAATGTTGGCTATTAAATAAGGTTCAAAAGTTCTGAGTTGTCTACCGCAGAGATGTGATCAAGGGTTTCCTACTATCATGGGGAATCAGTTCATGATTTAATATTATCAAAAATAATTATGGGGTAAACCATCAATGCCTTTATTTTGAGTTTGTTTTAGTTTGAATAAGAGACAACACAATCTGCTAGACAAAACATGTATTTACACGTATTAGTTATAAGACATACAATTATTAGAAAAAATATAATTATTGGGTTTGAGCAAAATATATATTATGTGGAATTAATTTATATTTTGATCATACTATTACTTATTCCTGTGCCCCTGGGCCAGCCTTTCCAAGACCTACTAACTTATTTTAATTCTATTCAGCCTGCTCTCAACGAGGTTAAACTAAATGCTGCAAAAACTAAATGTTTGATTTCACCTTCTCTCAAAGGTCTCATGAACATGAGAATAGCCACTGTGGAGGGGAAATGTATTGAACAAGTGTCATCTTATAAATAATACAGTTGGATACAAAGTAAAACTGAGTTTTATTTGAGAAATAAATTTTGGTTTTCTTAAGAGGTGGAGAGAAGACAACGAGTTATCTCCTTACCTTCTATTGATTATGGAGACAAATTGTGTGCATACCACTTTGCAACATTGCTGGCCTTAGATACAATATATCAAGGTGTATTGCATTTTGTTACAAGTCCCCCACCACCATCTTCTGTATGAATGGGCTGGATTGACTTCATTAAGAATCACACATCACAGATCAATGTATTGGTATTTTTTTAATCTACAAGGCCATTATCGGAAAACACTTCTAACCTGTGTTTTCTGTTAACCTAGAATGATTAAAAATATATATCAACGTCGCTCTAACAAGCTTTCTACTTTTTAATGAACCCAGCCCGTGTTTTGAACTTGGTAAGAGCACTTTTAATTATGCACCTTGGTGTTGGAACATTTTACAGGATCAAATAAAATCTGACCTGCTGATATCCTTCGCTGATGTCAAATGCTTAATTAGAACAGGAAGGAACTAAGTAATGTACCACTTCCTGTACCACTTCCTGCATGACTTCCTGTTTTAATGCTTACGTTTAATGCTTGAAAATGTCACAAATCGCTTTCGCTTTGCTTAAGTTTCTTAATATATAAAAGGATTTATACATTTTTACAGGCAAAATGTACATAATGCTCATTGTACCCAAACAAAATGTGTGTTGCACAAAATGTTTTTTTGTTACTTTTATTTTTTATATTGCCTTGTGTACTTTTGTGTTTTTTTACGTACATATGATGCTCTCTTGGCAAAGTAGATATAAATATATCTATATAAATAGATATAAATAAATATATATTTTGTGAAAGAGACTCACATCATAGAGAGAGAGGCTGAGACCTGGCTTTTTCAGGTCGTTGTTCAGAATAAATGTAGCAGGAGATTCTGAAGAAACACAGGACCAAGTTAGTTGAATGAATGTATTGGAAGCATTTATTTGGAACAGTACTTGTTTAGTTTCTGTGAAATTTATTGATGAAAGTTTAGTTGCAGCTTGGCATCATTTCGATAACAATAATTGGGTGTGCAGAATTTAGGAATTGTATTCTACAGATGTAGATCTACAGAGGGTATATGCTTTGTGTATGTGAGTAAATGTCTCATCTTCAGCCGCTTATTCCTAGTTAGGGTCGCGGGGGGGCTGGAGCCTATCCCAGCATGCATTGGGGCGAGAGGCAGGAATACACCCTGGACAGGTTGCCAATCCATCACAGGGCACTACATACACCATTTACTCACACACTCATACCTACGGGCAATTTAGACTCTCCAATTAGTCTAACGTGCATGTCTTTGGACTGTGGGAAGAAACCGGAGTACCCGGAGGAAACCCACGCGGACACAGGGAGAACATGCAAACTCCACACAGAAAGGCCCCCGGCCTGGATTCAAACCCGAGACCTTCTTGCTGTGAGGCGACAGTGCTATCCACTGCACCACCGTGCCGCCTGTGAGTAAATGTTTTGTTGAGATATCACATCTTTTTCAATTGTAGCGTACATTAGTGAGGATATTAATAGTATGTGTATGTGTTTGTAAGTGATAAAATAATTAATTCATGGCATTCTTTTTAAATATATTTATTAACTATTTTGGAATGAAGTATGGCTTTCATTAATAAAGTCATTACTGAATATGTTCCAGACATCAGCAGTATTGCGTTTACTAAAGAGTAAACTTAAGAATCCACAGCCTGAGTTGTGATTTCACTGCATCATTCTAAACTCATCTGCAACAGCTTAGGGCAGACAACAGCACAAACAGAGAAATTATGAGTCCATGTGGTTATTTAAAAGCAGTCTGTCCACAGCAATGGGTTTATGATGGTGTGCTTGATGCCATGAGAATTGTCACATTAAATGGTGAGAATAAGAATTGACAGCAACATTGCTGGCAAATTAACAAATGTGAATAGTACTGTATATTGATCCAGTAATGTAATCTTAAAATATGGGTTCACTGTGTGGAATTCTGGAGTGAGGACACAGAGCATTTGTTGATATGTAAGAATTGGTATACAGTCGTATATTGGCACAGATCATCCAACTTTAATGTATTGATTGTGGTAACGTTACGTAAGGTGATCATTACTTACAGAGAATGTAGCTGGCAACTATCAATTTTAGCATGTGTTGTATTTGTATTTCATTAAGCATCAGTTTGTTCATTTAAATAAACATGCAGCTGAAGTTAACTAGCTTCCCAGTTGTTTTAGCAGGTACTGATAACATCGCTGTGAAATAAAAAAATTTGTATAATGCTGTATATAGTGATACAGCTAACATATACATGTGCATGTGTGGGCGGGGACACAGTGTACTTGGTTGTGCGCTGGCTGCTGCTATTGTGTTACTCTGAATAGCTATGCCTGACAGGTGTCAGGCAGCTAACAGTATAATTATGTCCCTGGGAAGCTGTTCTCAATGAATTACCCAAAGTGTAAATTAAGGAGGAGAAGCAGAAGATGAAGAAGTGGAAGGAGAAGAAGAAGCAGAAGAAAATAAGGAAGAAACACAAAATGACTCCAATTTGAGGCTTAATTGTATGGCTGTGTGAAGTTCTATTGAATTCTGTGGGTGCAGAAGTTAATGTCTGTAAGTCCTTGTAGTTATTTCTGTGGGAAACCCTGAAAAGTGCCAAACTCTTTTTGTGTTGTATAGGTATGGGGTATGCCCCGCCAACCCATAATTTGGTGGATGGCATACCTGCTATCCCAACAAGTCTATAAGTACGCATAAAAGAACAGATTCTGTTAATATTAATGTTCAACCACAATTTACACAGTCAGTCAGTGGCTTGTTTTTGTGCATTTAAACTCCGAGACAGTTGCAGCCAGGGCAGTGGCATCACACTGTGTGAGTTTTTGTTATGTGGGAAATAACCAGCCAGTTTTGGCACGTCCTACAATGCCTTGTGACACCTCAGGAAAACATGCTGCCGGTAACTTTCCCACTTGTCAGATCAGCTCTGACTCATGTCTCCAGGTGCCCATCAATCCTCTGTTGCCACAGGGACTTCTTAACCGATAATGACTGATACAGACAAGGAGCCTCAAACCGTGACAAAGAGACAAAACTGGAACATGTGTGAGCCGTGTAAGCCCATTGGCATTTGTATTTGCCCCCTAATGGAGAGAAACACTGACTGACAACGATTTGATGAGACTGCAAAGGAGGCAATTTGAGGCAGCAACCATGACTGCTACACCAGTTTACACCCAAATTAGTGGATTAGTTCACAGAATTTAGAACTGACTTATACACTTCATAATTATCAACCTAACATGGGCATATGTTACACATTCCTTTTCTTCTCTATTGTTTATTTTATTGTGGGATTTGCCAGAGCAACTGGGTGTATATGAGAAATACTGACATTGCAGAATATTATGTTCAGTTGTTTTATTTTGTATTTTTGGAAATAAATAAAACCCTCGTAATGCCTTAAAGTGAATGATTTAAAAGCATTTTCTCCAAAAATGAGAATATTGAGTTCCTACTCATCTACATAGCAAATGAATGGAATAAGAACCAGCCACATAGTAGTTTTCATGAACGCCTTATTTAATTTTATTACAGGGAAAATAGGGGAAAACATTATCAAGTGTTGTGAGAGCAATGGTCAAAATATGTATGTGCCTCATATAAATAATGCCAAAAACTAAATAAATCTTTGTTTTAAAATATGTGTGCATGTAAGCATTAAAACAACTGCACCCAACAGATGCAGTAATAATCACCATGGAGAGGGAATTAAAATTGCTTTCATGAACCTGCCAATAAACTCCAACAAACAGAGCTCCTACATAGCTCCAAGCTATTCGCCGTTGATTCATTTTCCCAAACTAAAGCTGAAGGTTATATTACTTTCAGGTCTATATTACTTTAACTCTTATTCTACATATGATAGAATGGTAAACCCAATAATCTTTGAGAATGTTTGGAGAGGGAACCTGCTCTGAACACAGATTAATGCACACATGTCAAATGTCTATATATATATATATCTATATATATATATACATAAATAATCAATTTTATACATATAATGCCAAATGTTAAATGTCAGAATCTGTTTTGGCAGCAATCAGTCAGACTGGAGGAAGAAATCTCGTCAAGTGCACGACCGAGGCTGACCTAGAAAAAATATTGTGGGTTAGCCTGATGTCTTCTGGTACGTGTCGGGTCGATAAAGTCATTTCACACAGAACAGCGGTTGTGGCAGTAATCAGGAACCTCTGTTTCTCTATGTGGTATTTGTGTTTGCATTTTGACAAGTTCCTACCATCTATCCTGGGATCTCATTTCATGTCTGATATGTCTCCGTGTGTTGTTCCTGTGCAGGAGGGAGGACATTGGATTTAGTTTCTGCCGACGTCACACCAGCTCAGGAATAAGTCAGATTCCCTTGTGCCCTTTTTTTCCATCACGTTTGCATACCAAGTCAAACATTCAGAGCCCTCCGTACCCCCTTCACCTCAATCAATTAGCATTGTCAAGATGATTACAGCAGGCCTTGATTTCCCATTCAGAATACAAAACTAATTTATTATCACGTCTGGGATCGGCGGCAAAAGGCCATTAGAAAAATCAGATGCAGAAATGGACGCCCGCGCGCTCGCTCAGCGCCATCATATTAATAATATATTTTAGATTTAGTTTGCAATTTCCTGCTCAATTACATTTTGACTTTGGATTTGACAAGCAGTGAACTCTGACATCCAGCGTATGAATTACGGCTGACATTCCAAACACCTCCCGCATTAACATCTCATTCGGAGCCTCGGTTCTGCCCATGTGGAAGCAATCCAGTGCTGCCTGAATGTTGAAGGACTTCTACAGCAGCTTTTTTCATGCATTTATTTATCTTCTCTATATGTCAGTTGTCAAAAACTCCAGGTAAGCATTTGTATTGTATCTGCTGCATAACTTGAAAACCAAGTATTGAATTATTTGAGTTAGTGAAAACTGTCCAAATATCGCATGCCAGATTTTTGGCCTGACAAAATTGAACTGTTAGAAATGAGGATTAAATAGACCTGTGCCATGATAAAAACTATTTATAACCATATGAGATACATACATTATGAGATCTATACAGTGTATAGAAAGTATTCACCTCCTTTGGCGTTTTCAAATTTTATTTTCTTACTTCATGGAATCAAAATTGATTTAATTGGGATTTCTGCCACTGCTCAACACAAAATACTCTATAATGTCAAATAAAGAAAACAATTCTGAAGCTTTTTTAAAATTAATTGCAAATAAAAAACAATAAATAATTTATTACATAAGTATTCACCCCCTTGACTTAATAGAAGCACCTTTAGCTGCAATTACAACTGTAAGTCCATTTGAGTCTTCTCTACCAGATTCGTACATTTTTGCCCATTCTCCTTTACAAAATTGCTCAAGTTCCATCAAGTTGGACGGGAACCAGTGGTGCAATTTTTAAATCTTTCCACAGATTCTCAATGGGATTGTGTTCTGGGCTTTGACTGGGCCACTCCAGGACATAGATTTGTTTTGTTTTTAAACCACTCCACCGTCATGTGGCTTTTGCTGTATGCTTTGTCCTGCTGGAATATAAATCTTCTCCCAAATCCCAGGTCTCTTGCAGACAGCAGCAGGAATTCCTCCAAGATTTGTCTATAGCTTGATCTATCCATTTGCCCTCTATTCTGACAAATGTTCCAGTCCTTGAAGCAGATAAGTATCCCCATAGCATTAGGATCCCACCACCATGTTTCGCAGTAGGGATAGTGTTCTCATCTCTCATCAGCTTATTCCTAGTTAGGGTTGCGGGGCTGGAGCCTATCCCAGTATGCATTGGGGCGAGAGGCAGGAATACACCCTGGATAGGTCGCCAATCCATCGCAGGGCACTACATACACCATTCACTCACACACTCATACCTACGGGCAATTTAGACTCTCCAATTAGCCTAACGTGCATGTCTTTGGACTGTGGGAAGAAACCGGAGTACCCGGAGGAAACCCACGCGGACACGGGGAGAACATGCAAACTCCACACAGAAAGGCCCCCGGGCTGGATTCGAACCCGAGACCTTGCTGTGAGGCGACAGTGCTATCCACTGCACCACCGTGTTCTATCTAGGGATAATGCGTAGTGTTAGGATCGTGTGTAACGGAGATGTTTCTGCCTGCAGTGAGTTTCGAACCGAGGATCTCGACGCGACAAGAGAAACGATTAGCCCTCTGAGCTAAAGACTCAAGTCCCCAATTCTGGGAACTAATCATACTCTTATCGACATCACCCTTTGCAGTGGATACTCACGCGCTCAACTTTTAACTCATGCCTTCTGAGCTCCGCTACAATTGTGTTGAAAAAAAAAATGCTAAAAAGTTCAATCTTGGTCTCATCAGACTATAGAATCTTCCTCCACATGGTTTGAGAGAATGGCAAACTCTAGGTGAGATTTCATGCAAGTTTTATTCAACAATGGCTTTCTTTTTGCCACCCTCCCATAAAAGTGCAGATTTGTGAGGAGCCTATTGTGGTTCCGTGGACAGTTTCTCACGTCTGCCATGGAAGACTGTAACTCCATCAGAGTTTCTAGAGGTGGCCTCCCTAACAAGTTTCGCATGGATGCTCCGTTTTTTGAAGGATGGTTTGTCGTAGACAAATTCGCAGTTGTGCCATATTCTCTCAATTTCTTTATGATGGACTTAACAGTGCTCTGGGGGATCATTCAAGTCTTTGAAATCTTCTTAAATCATTCCCCTGATTGGCACTTTTGACCAAGCTTTTCATGGATTTGCTTTTAATGTTCTTTGGTATTCATGATGAACCTCTTGTTTGGAAATACAACCAACTGTAGGACCTCTCACAGACACATTAATTGTACACAGGTGGACACCAATCAAATAATTATGTGACCTCTGAAGACATTTGACAGAGTTTATTTAGGAGTGTCTTAGAAAAAGATATATGATATCAAATATTATTTTCTATGGGATTGATATATATATATATAGTACCAGTCAATATATATATATATATCCATCCATCCATCCATCCATCCATTATCTAAGCCTCTTATTCCTGGTCAGGGTCGCGCGGGGGGGGCTGGAGCCTATCCCAGCATACGTTCCGGGCGAGAGGCAGGAATACACCCTGGACAGGTCGCCAATCCATCGCAGGGCACACACACCATTCACTCACACACTCATACCTACGGGCAATTTAGACTCTCCAATTAGCCTAACGTGCATGTCTTTGGACTGTGGGAAGAAACCGGAGTACCCAGAGGAAACCCACGCGGACACGGGAGAACATGCAAACTCCGCACAGAAAGGCCCCCGGCCTGGCTTCAAACCCGAGACCTTCTTGCTGTGAGGCGACAGCGCTATCCGATGCACCACCGTGCCGCCTATATATATATATATGTATATGTATATGTATATATATATATTGTGGTAGACGGCTGGGGGGAGATGCGGAAAATCATGATTGAAGGGAAATACATGCCGACACGCTGGCTCCACCCTGAACCGTATATGGAGCTCCGGAGAAAATGTGATGCACCGGGAAACCCTTAACAGCTGAATGCTCTGTAATAAAAGAGTGGCCGGTGACCTTAGCCGGGTGCAACGTATCTTGTGGGAAGCGCGTGGAGAGTAAGAGTACTGTTTTTAGATCATTTTTTGGTTTGACCTGGATTGTTTTGAGAAACCCGTTTGTGTACCGAATATTGATTGTATGAGAGCCTGGCTTGGACTCAAAACAGTGGATGGATACAGATTGCAATATTGGTCTGTTTGCCTTATTTCTCTCCCCTCCCTATGCACCCATCACCTGTATACATGGGGAGGGGAAACAAAAAAATACAACACTTTGATCCTGAACCTGCAGATGACAAAAGGGCAAAAGGTGGGATGAGTTGGAGTTGTCCCGAATCTGCTGGTACCAGTGCTGATAGGAAGGGACTCCCCACTATTCAGTGAACTGTGAGCCAGTATATCCAGGGAAACAGAGCCACGAGGGAATAGAATAGGGAAGGGAGCCAAACAACAGACGAGGGCCACCAGCGAAGAAACCGCCCAGATGTGTGAGTATCAAGAGGTGGACCCCAATGCATCCACTGAGCCTCTATCAGAAGGTGAGCTGGTCAATGCACCACTCAAGAATATAGAAATAAATTTGACCAACCTGTTTCAATGGATCGCAGGGGGAACCGGAGCTCACTGCCTTGTCATGGCCGGTTTGGAACAGCTCAATTAGAAGATCCGAACCTGACTAAATCCCTCCAGCAGGTGACGGTCATTGAGGGGAAAACGATTGAGGGGGTGAGTGGTCAATTAGCTCAATTATTAATTGGCGCATGCACATCTTCTGGGGGGCGCATCTGGACGTGGAAAAGATCTTGGAGTGGATCGGGACCCGATTCCGCTGAAGAAAGCCATGGAGGAGTTTTGCCACAATTGCCCCGAGTGCCAGAAGGTGGCACTTCACTTTCAAAGTCCTTTAATTCCCCTCCCTATAATCTCAGTTCCATTTACAGTAATAGGTTCGCAATGGACCTGGTTGGACCCCTCCTAAAGACCAGTTGGGGACACTAATACATTCTGGTCCGTGTAGACTATGCCAACAGGCACCCGAAGGCCATTCCACTATGCACCATAGCCACTAAAGGGATCACACGTGAGTTGCTGTTGTTATTCTCCCGAATAGGTATATTGGAGCGGATATTGACCGATCAAGGAACCCCATTCATATCCCGAGTCATGAAAGATTTGTGTAAGATGCTAAAAATAACCCAACTGTGCACTTCCGTTTATCACCCCCAGACAGATGGACTGGTGGGAAGGTTCAATCGAACATTAAAACAGATGCTGAAGAAGGTGATGGAAGCGGACAGAAAAAACTGGAACCAGCTGTTACCCTATTTAATGTATGCAATCTGGGAAGTACCACAGGCTTCCACCGGGTTTTCCCCCTTTTAATTGCTGTATGAGAGATGACCCCGAGGGCTGCTGGATCTGGCAAAAGAAGCATGGGAACAGAAAACGTCACCTCATTGCACTCTGGTGGAGCACGTCAGGGAGATGAGGGATAAAATGGCCACCCTATGACCCATTGTAAGGGAGCACATGCAGAAAGCACAGAATGCACAAGCCTGGGTCTATAACAGAAAAGCGCAGCCAACAGAAAAGCACAAACTGGGGACAAGGTGTTGGTGCTAATACCCAATATGCTAATAATGCTAATAATATATTTGTATGTTTTTGGCAAAATGGCACAGAAGTGAATTATTGGGTCCGAGAGCCGGGATGTCAAAATGTAACAAGGATTTCTCACATTAATCTGTGGAAATGGTGGGACTACAGAGGTGCAACTGGGGGAGCAATTAAGCCCGGCTCAGCTGCAGGACATGTGGGATCTGGTGGACGGTTACCAGGATGTGTGTTCCAGGGAACCGGGAAGCACAACCCTCATCCAACACCACATTATCACCATGCCAGGTGAAAAAGTTAAATTGTGTCACTATCGCATACCGGCAGCCAGGAAGGAAGCCATCAGGTACAGGTACAGATAATGCTGGATGGTGGAATTATAGAAGAGTCATATAGTGAATTGTGTAGCCCGATTGTAGTAATTCCAAAACCAGATGGCGTACTGCAATTCTGTAATGATTTTAGAAAATTAAATTAAATATTGAAATTTGATGCATATGCAATGCTTAGGATTGACAAACTAATCGACAGACTCTGAACCACCAAATGTATTAGCACACTAGACCTAACCAAAGGTTATTAGCAGGTACCGCTCCCAAGGCTTGGGAAAAAAACTGCTTTTGTCACCCCAGACAGTTTATTCCAGTATACATTTTTTTTATTTCCGGATTACATGGAGCCCCGGCCACGTTTTAACGGCTAATGGACAGGATCCTCCGGCCCCACAGAAAATACTGGATACTTGGATGACATCACCCATACATGGGAATGAGTAGCAGTCCCACCTCGACCAGGTGGGGGCCATGTTGCAGGCATTATGGGGGTGGGGCTCATGGAAAATCCTAGGAAATGGCGGCTTGGTCTGCGGAATACTTTGGGTATACAACCGGGAGGGGTTGTGTATAGCCACAAGAGAGAAAAGGAAGCAATGTGAGACTGGCCTCGCCCCCTCACTAAAAAGCAAATACGCAAATTTTTAGGACTAACCAGTTACTATCGCCCTTTTGTTCAATTTCAATTTCAGTTAGAAATGAATGATGAGCAGTGGCGTGCAGTAGCATTGACAGCCGGGTATGCTATCGATCAACAACCACCAAATCACACACATGAAAAAATATTGTTGCTCTCAATGAAAGTTTATTAACTAATATAAAACTGAAATTGTTCATTATTTTGACAAAGGGCAGGTTGCGTGCATGTGTTAGTCAGATAATCATAGTAGGCTTGGCTATAATGGGACAAGTAGGCCAGGTTCAGTGGAGGCTTGCAACTGTCGGTTACAGCTCTTTAGGGCTCTCTTTGTTCACGCGTTCTGTTTTTGGTTTTTGCTTTTGATTAGATTAGATTAGATTTCTTTTATTGTCATTGCACAGAGTACAACGAAATTGAGTGACAATCCTGATGGTACATTTACAAAAAAAAAACACAACAGAACAGCAGAAACAAATTAAGATTCTAAATATAAAATTAACATTAAATAAATAAATAAAATGAAATGTGAATATTTACTGTTAAAAAGTTAAAAGTTAAAAGTTACATTATTTTGACGAGATATGAGATATTGGATATATAAATATAAATGTCTCAAAAGCAGGACATTTGTGCCCTGCTTTTGTGTTTGTATGTATTCTACATGACATGATGACTAACCATTTGAGGTCTACCCTTTGGCACTTTTACGTTGTACATAATATGTTAATAAACCATACGTGTTCAAATCAGAGAATTCAAATCACTAAGATATCCCACAATCCCCCATGCCTTCCAAATCGCTAATTTCCTAACGATGTACTGAATAAAAAAATCCTAAACATTTTGGATGCATTAAAATGTATTGTTTTTATCTGCTGACCATAAAACAGATTTTGACATTCTAAAATCCATAATTATCATCAATGTGCAAGAAAGGTACTTGTGGCAGCCCAAGGGGCTGCCCAAGGAAATTACTGCCTGGCCCTTCAACACATGGGAGCCAGAAAAACTACATTTCCCAGCAGCCCGTAGTCCCGCACCTGAAATAAGTTAAGTGTTTGGGACTAAGGAATAGCTGAAGTGGTGCCGAGTGAGTTGGCGGCCTATTTAAAGGAGTGAGTGAGTGAGTGAGTGAAGTATTTCGGATTGCTTATTGTGTTTGACTTGGATTGTGTGAGGACCCCCTTTTTGTACCGACTACTGGACTGGATTGCAGAACTGAACTGAACTTGGACATTGGATTACGGACAACGACGACGAGTAGGATTGTGGACTTTGCGTTTTTTGCATACCCCGAATACCCCGCCCTTTGTTTCGTGTTTTGTTTCAAGATTTGTGTATTAAATTATCATTTTGTTTGTAATACTGCCTCCAAGTTATTTAACTTGCCTACGCCCTCTGCAAAGGTCCGTGAGTGTCGCCCAACCCCTAGGGACACCACATACTATATATACCAATGGTGAACATGGCATTTAGCTATTTGTTGATTATGCACTCTTTTGCACTCTTCTGTGATCATGACAAAGAGCACTACAGTGGGGCCTGGCTGCACGCACCGGCGGGCCCACATTCATGGGCCCCAATGCCACTGGGGCTTATTTCTCCCCCCTCCCTAATTGTGAGTTTATCCCCAATAAACCCAGTTATATTTAATTGACCGTCTTGTGTGTGTCGTTTCGTTATCCAACTTGGTGACCTGTTATCAAACCTTGGTAACACCCCTGTTCACGCTACAATATATTGTGGTGGAACAAGTGGCCCATCTTACTTTCGTACAAACTCAACATATTCATATCTCTGCAAACCATCATTAACACAAAGTTAGAAAATGAGATGGCCTATGTTCAGCACAAGGTGTTGCTAAACAGATTGATTTCACTGGAGATTTTTTTTAATCAAGTGTGCTTGTAGGAGCTTCCCGTTGTTCTATTTAATAGATTGTTTTTGCAGTGCAAGAGATTTAGATTATCCAGAAAGCAATGAGATGTTTGACAGAATTCTAGTAATTACACTCTGAGTAATGTAAAACATAACTATACACTAACGGAAATATCAGACATAATATTAACTAATGTTAATAGGTTAGTGGGGGTTAGCTGTCAAATACAAATAATGGCAATGTTATATTATTGTTCCTGCTTTCTTCTATCAGTCAATTTTATATACAGTATATACATGCATACACACACACACACACACACACACACACACACACACACACAGTACCCTACACAATTATTCACACTCTTGATCAAGATGAGTTGAAGAAAGTTGTATAAAATAGATAATACAGGTAATGAGCTATATTTTAATTAGCTATATTGTACATAAAAAATGGAAACATTATTTTATACTAATACAATTTATCCAATAAAACTGAAAATTCTTTGAAATAAAATCCAACAAAAATGCATTTGCATTAACATCCTACTTTTTAAAGTTAATCTCAAATCTTATGGAACTCTATTGTGGGCTCTATTTCCCTTTTCACTGGGATACAAAAATCTATTTGTCATCCATCACCATGGGGAAGGCAAAGGACTGAAGAAACAAATGTTTTCTGACCTTCACAAGTCAGCTGATGATTACTTGTCCCTATGCACAGTGTTGGTTTGGGAGGCAAAGAAAAAAACAAGGGCCAGAGTTGGGGTCCTACAAACCCTTTTTGTAAAAAAAAAAATACTTGTTAAGTAATACTTTACTTGTATTACTATAAAATATTATAATCTTCCAATTTGCACACACGTATATTTTTTTCTTTGCATTTCATTTATTATAGTTATATATTTCTTTATGTGAGATTGTTATTTACTGTCCATTTATTGAATGATTCATGTGAGTAGTATCAGATGTAGGTAGTAATAAATGGCTTTCCATAAAGTAAATAAGTGAATGAGATAGAGTGAAAGAAAAAACTATCGCCAGGGGTTTTAATCTAACTTCAATGGAGCATTATACTATAAGGTTATATTTATACCATTTCTTTATCAATGAGAGGTGCCCATCTCTTAACAAATATATGACTTTGTAGTCTTCATTTATATGTTAATCTTTCCATAATGCATATTTCCTGCAACCTGTTGTACCATTCCTCTTTCAACCAGTTTGCAGTGATCAAAATGATCTGCAACATATACATATTATGTCTATTTTCAAACAGAGATGGATTGCAACCTTTGGGACAGTCAGTCGACATACTTCATTTGCACAATCAAAAACAGAACTCCAGTAATGTTCTATTTCAGGACATGACCACAAATCACGTAGTAGATTTGCTTCTTGTTTCCCACAATTGCACTAGCAATAGCTGGGAGTTCCAGGGCTGGAAAAATATCTGAGAATGGTTTTCCAATGGAACTCCCGCCAGATGTTTGAGTTGAATGGTTTGTGCATTTCTATACATATTCTTTTCCACATCTCTTCGTGAACCATTTCCTCAAGCTCACTTTCCCATTTATCTTTGATTGCATTGTGTACATTGTGTTAATGTTCATCATTGTTGCAATTACTTGATATACTTCTGAGATGTGTTTAGAACCATGTGACTCTTTTTAAACAGTTTAGGACAATTTTGTTTTTCAATTCATGTTAGCTCATTTTGTATTCTTTTCCAATCTGCCTGTTTCCATAAATAATCACTCAATTGTAAATAACCCCCCCAAAAATGGGAATGAGATAAATGGAATTCCGAGCTTAAGTCTTGAAATGATTTTGAAAGGCCATCCCTGAGAAGCTGGTGTATATATTTAAGATTTAAATGAGACCACTTTTGAAAGCCCATATCCAGTGTCCGTGGTTTGAAGTCTTCCATATATGCAATATTTGTGAGTACTGAGGTAGAGAAAGGTAATTTTAGGGTGCACTGAACAGTTCTCCATATCAATAGAGTATATTTTGACCATGGGGATAAATGACCTATTGGTGCTTTTTTACCTCGGAAGTGGATGGCAGATAGTGGAATTTTGCTTTTCCATTTCCAACCACCATTGGTATTTGTGTCTGTTATCCATGTACTCAGTGCTTGTATTTGAGCTGTAATATAGATTTTGTAGCGCCAAACCTCCTGCCTTCCCGGGGAGTTGGAGTATTTTTAAATGTATTCTTGGGTTTCTTACCATTCCAGATAATGTTGATATAAGCTTATATAAATGGTTAAATGTAATGTCTAGAATATATATACGGGTAGTGTTTGGAAGGGGAATAACGACCTAGGTAGAATCTTAATGGTTTCAATCTTTCCTATTGGTGTTAAAAGGAGTAACGACCACCTTTTTATATCCCCAGGAATGGATTTAATTAATGTTGTATAGTTAGCTTTATAAAGATCCTTTTCAGGGTGGTATGTTAATTCCTAAATATCTAATGCCTTTTTCTCGACATTTAAATTGGGAAAGTATATTGATCTGACTAGGTGAAAATGAGTTAATGCTTCTGGGGTTTTTTCTTATTTAATTTATAGCCAGAATATGTTCCAAACATCTCAATGCAAGTCATTAAGTGAGGCCCCGTGTTTTCCGGATCAGAGATGTATTGCAGTACATTGTCTGCATACAATGAGATCTTATGTTCCTGTTTACCAATGTGTATACCTTTATACCCATTTTTGGGCGAGTGGTCCAATACAGAGGATAAATAGTAAAAGGGAGAGTGGGAAGCCCTGTCTCACCCCCCCCCCACCTACCTTAAATTCTTGAGACAGATCACATTTTCTCTTACCCTTGAATGCGGTTTTGAGAATAGAATTTGGATCCACTCGAGAAAATGAGAACCGGACCCACGTTTTTCTAATACTTAAAACAGAAAAGGCCATGACACACGGTCAAGTGCCTTTCCTGCATCACGTGTTAAGACCATATTTTTCCTTGCCTCGTTTTGTGCATGGGATATTATATTCAGTAGGCTTCGTATATTATCAGATAGTTGCCGTGTGGTGATAAAAACCAGTTTGAGACTACAGGTGTCTCATTTCTTTCATACATTTTCCAATATGTTTGGTAAGATTGGAAGTTAATATTTTATAATCTGTATTCAGTAACAGCATTAGTCTATAAGATCCACAGTGTTGGGTCTTTGCCATCCTTGAGTAGCACACTGGTTATTGACTCACTCCATATGTGGGGTAGGTTACCTGTCTTCAATGTATCTGCAAATATCTCTCGTAGTAATGGATTGATTTGTTCAGTGAATGTCTTATAAAATTAATTCTCATAGCCATATGAACCAATCATTTTGTTATGCTTTAAATATTGAATTACTTGTTTAATTTCAAATGCAGATATAGTGATATATAACGCAGATGCAGGGACAAGTTACTTGAACGTATGTCGGGACATATGGGAAGCATTGCTTTGGAACAATGCCTGTTTAGTTTCTGTGAAATATATTGACGAAAGCTTAATTGTATCAGTATCATTTTTATATCAATAATTTGCTACGCAGAACACATTTAGGAATTGCATTTTACAAGATGTACAGAGAGTATATAATTTGTATATGTGACTATACATTTTTGTTGAGATTTATTTTATACAGCCATCTCATCTCTATCAATGGTATGAATAATTTTGGAGTTGACTGAATATATATATATATATATATATATATATATATATATATACACTTCTGCATGCTTTACACCATTAGAAATTAAGGACAAAGGACTCCTGATTGGCTCTGTCAATAAAAGCCTCAGCTGTCATGAGCAGAATGTGAATGGGATTTTGGGACACAGTTGGCACTTGCATGGTCATGATTTGCTTTCGACACACCACACCACACATTAGACACACCGTCCTAAAACATAATTTTTCAGTATTAGCAATGGTTCGTAAATGTAATTTCCCAGGTTGTTTCTGACCCTTGCTGCAGTGGTTTCTAGCCACTTCTGGTCTTGTCTTGGAGCAGGTGGGTGGTAAAAAGGCTAAATGCCCAATAGATTGAATTGCAATGCACTTCTAATTCTAGGACTGATTACTATTTAGTCCTGAACTCATGTGAGCTGGCAAGATTACATTTTGATTTGATTTCATATAACAATTGCATAGCAGGGGTGCTACTGTCACGTGCCACAAAATTACCAGAATGGAATTGGACACGCCTTAATTCACCACAATCTTGAATTAACACTAGAGCCCTTTGTCTGGAATTTATCTGAAAATATATCTGTAACATAAAGGGGCAATAGTAAATTCATTATTCAGTTCAAATTAAAACTCAGACTGCATATTGATTTTTTTGTTTCTTCTACCCTTGGATTAATTATAAAGACTGGCACTGAAAATAAATGATGATTTTTAAGTAAAATATATCAAATACATTTATTACTATGCCATCCTAAAAATCGAATTTGCATTACTGATAAGCACAGTAATACAAATGTATTGTTATAATAATAATAATAATAATAATAATAAATATATATGCATATACTGTACATCGTTTTCTTATACACTGTAGATACTGTATAAGGTCTTCTCTATCTTCTTTACATTTTTTAATCTCCATGAATCATCCCATCTTTTCCCGTTACCACTGAGAACTCACCACCTCGCTTCCTGTGGCAGCTTCCGGCACAGGAAATACTCGACCATGTCCAGACAGCTAATTCATTCTGGAGAACCCCTGCAGGGCATGGCCATGCGGTGCCAGTCCGTAACATACAGCTTCTCCAGTTCAACTTCTGTCATTTGAAGGTAGTTGATATTCCGTGTATAACTTGTCTTTTAGGGAGATTTATTGAAGACAGAATTGAGTGTTATCAGGGAGCTCCAGCTTTCTGAACTGGACCAAAGTAAGTGTGTGTCTAGCATTTGCAATTTCGGCAAGACTACTGGTCACGTTGTCAGTGGCCCGACGCCTTTTATTTGCACAACATTCAGTGGCCCAATAATCAAAGTAAAGCTCAATAAGACAGTCAGGATCCATTAATTTGTGTTGAAACATGTAGCATGCGCAGCTCATATGTACTGTGCACTGAGTACGCACATCCACACATGCACACCAATAAATGCATGGATATTATTAATGGATATTTATAAAAATGTGGATTCTCTGTCAAGGAGAGTTATTGGATGACCGTGCCAGCTTTGTGAACCAACCTCTTTGATAGAGATAAGGAAGTTTATTCATGTCATTCTTTTCAAGTTGTGATAATATCTCCTCGTTGCATCAGGAAGTGGATCACCCACTGATATTTTATCTTCTCATAATATATATTTTCTAATCATATTTTTCCTCTTTTTCAGTCTCAGTGCTTTCTATATCATATGTACAGTCAAAATGTCTTATGTTTGACATGTATTACTTACCTAAAGCAAAAGGAATCAGTGGCATACTGAATTCCTTGCAATAAGCTAGATCCTGGCTCCGCCTCACAAAGAAAGTTTACACCCACTACAACAAAAGCAGTATACAATTTTTTTATTTTAAACACAGCAATGCAGGAGCACAAAGAACTCAATTGAAATTCACTTAAAAACAAGATGTGTGCCCTGGCGTATCTTTGAGGATATTTCAATGCAGTGTCCACCTGTCATCACAAGCTATTGGCTTGTATTCTTGGCCAATTCCCCCAAAAATAATCCCCTTATGATGAAGTGGATAATATTGAGCAACACAATTTGTATATTAAATCCTTTTACTTATTGAAAAAAAACAATGTTGCCAGGCATAATGATGTGTATGTTTAGTGTAAAATAAATATTATCTTTGTTTTGGACATAAATAAGTGGTGGAATTGTGTGGCAATACATTATACAAATACTATGGGTGTGATTTGTGTTATCATTGGGAGACATTTAGCCAGTGATGTCAAGGACACTTATAGTTGTGGCTTAGCTTAGCTGCATTATTTATGCATAGCTTGCATGATAAAGAAAAGACACTCAGAACCTTTCTTCAAATATTAAAATAACCTGAAATTCCTGAGGTAGAATGATACTTACATTGGGTGTTTTCTGAACATCCATGCATGATTGATCTAAACGATTGTCAAACTCATTCCATCGTGGGCTATTTATTTTGTTGCAACCAAACTACACCAGGTGATTTCACTAATTAGTTTAACCAAGGAGGGGGACATGAAATCACCTGGTGTTGTGCACTGGTTGCAAGTTAGTATAGGTGAAAACGATTGATTCATCCAAATGTGTTTAGCATGCATTGGCCAAGTTAGTATAGGTGAATGAGTTATAACCTAGCTTAATAAAATGTATAAGGTCTTTAGTTAAAAAAAGGCACCAATAGGTGGCCTTGTGTCCCCAAGCTGTACCTTTTCATACTGTACTTTTATTTTGGCAAATTCAACATCAAGCAAGGGCTCATTTATTGTAAATATCTCATCTCACTCATGGTGCAGTGGTTTCCAAATGTCAACGATAAATATTGAGACAAGCCTAACATATAATTGATTATTCCAAAAGATGCTAGCATAAAAGCTAAAAAAAAAAAAAAAAAAGATACATTTATCATTCAAATGGCACATTTCTAATTGTTTTAAGTTTTTAAAAGCTTTTTAAGTTTATTACTCAGTAATATACACTCAGTGGCCACTTTATTAGGTACACCTTTCTAGTAATGGGTAGGACTCCCATTTGCCCCCAGAACAGTCTGTATTCTTCATGGCATGGATTCCTCTCTCATTCCTCAGAGATTCTGGTCCATGTTGACATGATGGCATCACGCAATTGCTGTAAATTTGTCGGCTGCACATTCATGTTGCGAATCTCCCATTCCACCACATCCCAAAGGTGCTCTATTGGACTGAGACTGTCGAGGCCATTGGAGTACACTGAACTCATTGTCATGTTTGTGGAACCAGCTTGAGATGATATGTGCTTTGTGACAATGACGCATTATTCTGCTGGAAGTAACCATTAGAAGATGGGTAGACTGTGGCCATAAAGGGATGCACAAGACTCAGGTAGGCTGTGGCATTTAAACAATGCCCCATTGGTATTAAGGGGCTGTCACACTGGGAGAGGTGAAGGGAGGAGTAGATAGGGCTATGCCTCCCTTTTGGCTGCTGTCAGGTGTTCCTGTTCCCTCCCACAGCCTGGAGAGGACTAAATGGCCTTGGACAGCAGTGGCTCACCTGAGGCTAATGAGCAATCAACTCAACTCATCAACTCATTGCCTTCGTTAGGCCATTATAAAAGTACAGCCTGCCATCCACTCACCACCTGCCATGGTGGCCACCCCTGACACCTTGCTACAGGGGCCTAATGTGTGCCAAGAAAACATTCCCCACGCCATTACACCACCACCACCAGCCTGAACCGTTGACACAAGGCAGGATGGATGCATGGATTCATGTTGTTTATGCCAAATTCTGACCCTACCATCTGCATGTCGCAGCAGAAATCGAGATTCGTCAGACCAGGCAACGTTTTTCCAATCTTCAACTGTTCAGTTTTGGTGAGCCTGTGCCCACTGTAACCTCACTTTCCTGTTCTTAGCTGACAGGAGTGGAACCT
Organism: Aldrovandia affinis; assembly: GCA_029706075.1. Classification (NCBI taxonomy): domain Eukaryota; kingdom Metazoa; phylum Chordata; class Actinopteri; order Notacanthiformes; family Halosauridae; genus Aldrovandia; species Aldrovandia affinis. The sequence goes on along the minus strand of JAINUG010000068.1, from coordinate 3,592,547 downwards.
GGTGTGGTCTTCTGCTGCTGTAGCCCATCCACTTCAAAGTTTGATGTGTTGTGCATTCAGAGATGCTCTTCTGCATACCACTGTCGTAACGCGTGGTTATTCGAGTTACTGTCACCTTCCTGTCAGCTTGAACCAGTCTGGCCATTCTCCTCTGACCTCTCTCATTAACAAGGCATTTTCGCCCACAGAACTGCGGCAGACTGGATGTTTTTCCGCACCATTCTCTGTAAACTCTAGAGACTGTTGTGCGTGAAAATCCCATGAGATCAGCAGTTTCTGAGATACTCACTTCTGACACCAACAATCATTCCACGGTCAAAGTCACTTAGATCACATTTCTTCCCCATTCAGATTTTTGGTCTGACCATGTCTGCATGCTTTTGTGCATTGAGTTGCTGCTACATGATTGGCTGACCTAATAAAGTGGCCACTGAGTGTATGTAGAGCATGAAATATAGCAAGTTGTACCAATGTAACAGAACATCAGTATATTTTAATGCAATTTAAATATTATTTTAATTTTAATTTTAAAATACAAATTAATATGGAGCACATGGGAAGTATATATGAAATAAATGCATACTTTAATATACTAAAAAATAGTAGATCTACAAATTCCCACATTACTCTGATAATCTTGGGAGGCTCTACACAAGACATTCACTATTCAATAGTGGTCTTATAAAAGCTATGCTTCCTGGACAACGTCCTGGCCAATTGTAGTCATACATTTGAGCTGCATAATTAATGCCTTATGATAATTTTTGAGTATAAGCTTTCACTCACATTGAGACAATGACTTTAGCCTTATGATGAAGTCAAATTTGGTCAAAATATAAAGATATGCAAAACGTTATTGATCCAAAACAGATGCAGCACTGCGCATTGTAGTAGAAGCGATGCTCTGGCTCTCATTCCAAAGCTCTTTCAGACACTTCAAGACAAGAGATCAAATGGGAGTGGCCCAATGAAACATTGATTTATCTGCAAACCCCACAAAAGTGAAGCGTGATTAATAGGAAATCTGTGTCGGGTGTCATCTTTGGCATAAGTTATTTACAGGAAGACTGATGTGTTCTTTTAACTCTCAGACAACCACGGGCTACTGTAGTTCAATAAATAGCTGAAAGACACCTACCTCCCTACACACTGACAACCTCTGAATAAGCCCTGAAAGCTAGAAGGCACTTAGATAAAAAGCTGTCACGCCAAGTGGAAATTTTGGATGCCTCATGTCATATAAGACTAACTTCTTGTGTAGGTGTATGGTTCCATTCCCCCTGGATGTCACTTTATGGGTAATTGTATTCCACAAGTGTAAAGTTAATATGCCTATTCAATATGTAGAATGAAACTTTTTTCAGACAGACAACTCTGAGAAATTTCCCAAAATAATCATTGTAATTAAAGCTGGGGTGGTGTCATGCAATTTCTTGGGAATTATGTTAAAAAAAAACACCCCTTTATTCCTGTGCTTCTCCTGTGGCTGGTGCATCCAGCTAAAGCAGTGATCTGTCACATAAGCTGGCTGGGGCAGTCCACATTTAACCATGGCATCACCCAGGAAGGAAGGCTTCAGTCAGCAGGCATTTCTCCATCTCATCGCACAAAAGGGACTCCTCTGGCCGGTCTAGCTCAGGGGTCGGCAACCTTGGTTTGGACTAGCTGCACAAGAAGGGTTTTCTGTCGAGTGGTCTAGCTGAGACCAGTTCTGGCCATGCAGCTCAGCTGCTTAATGGATAATTATAATTTATTTTCCCAAGCATTGGAGGATGTGCATGCTAGCTGCACAAGAAGGGTAGTGGTCTAGAGCCACTGGCCATGCAGCTCAGCTGCTTAACAGGATGTGCATAGCATTTATTTATTGGAGGGGCCTAAAAGTATACCAAGGCGTAAGGCATACCTTGGGCATACCAATGCGTAAGGCGAAAAAAATATGGGTAGAAATTGGAATGATGAGAAAAGAGGAATAAATATTGTACTTAGTTCTCAGTTAAAGGAAAGCAAACCTGTTATTACAATATAAATATTTATGTAAAAAAACGCTAGAATTTTAGCAACACGTTGGCTTATTTGTTGTGCCAGATAAACTTCCTGGAAAAACAACAGTCAAAATCAGACTGGGGAAACAAGAACTGTAGAATTTATTTGTCATTTGCTGAATGATGTTGGCGGTCTCAGACAAAAATCTGTAAGTTAGCTAGCTGGCCATTGAAGGCTGGCCTATGCAGGTGGAGGGGGAAGAATGGTGCTGAGTGCCCTGCTTTCAAAAGTACAATGGAATATTGCGTTCCATTAAGATAATCCTTTTTCTCAGATTTTCTGAGCTCTATGACAATGACATAAAATGTCAAATTACACCTGGCAAAGCCCCACATGTCTCAGTGTACCATAGTGTAATGAAAGAAAGAGGGAGGGGGAAATAATCAGACCCGACAATGCCTATTTGACAGCCCCATAAATCAAGCAGCTATGAGGATATAGTCGGGAATATTGGATTATTGAAAATGGAAGCTTCCACTTCACTTTGTGAACTATTTCTTTCTTCAGAAAATGACCTCAAAAAAGACTTAATCTTCATATTGACAAAAGTCCATCAGACATATTGTATGTAATTCATGTATTTTTTTTAAATTACATTTGATTACTTTTGTGACTGTGTCATAGTAGGACAATATACATTTACATGTGCTTATTTACAGTTTCCAATTATCTAAATTGAGGTTGAGAATATTTGCTGTATCTTTATCTGCCCCACTTTATTTCCTTAATAAATAAATAAACTGTGGCTCAGTGGGTAGAGCATGGTGTTGGCAATGCTTAGGTTGTGGGTTCAATTCCCACTGGGGCCACATATACTGAAAAATGTATGTGTTCACTGTTGTAAGTCGCTTTGGATAAAAGCATCTGCTAAATGGCATATATATTACTTAATAAAGTATCAATATAATATCAATGGATGTTATTAGAGCTTTAAAAGGTAGGGAAATTATACACCATTTGTTAAAAAAGGTTTCATATTTTCATTTATTTAAGCACAAGGACCTTGGTATCAAGTTGTCACAAGTATACAACTGGGAATTTCAAATTGGGGGTAAAAGGCATGTCTTTGTGAATAACAAATATTAGCCTATACAAGGGACATTTAATTTTTAATTATATTGAACATAATGCAACAAAAATGGTTATTATGTCAGGGTAAAGAATATCATAACATCTGTATTTTCCAACAGAACAGCACACTCAAAACCGCATATTTTCATTCAATTCATTTTTAAACTTACTCAGAGACTGTATGTATTATAGAATGATAAAGGGTGGCAAAGGACATCGCACTGAGCAAAGAAAGCCACCATCAATCTCAATTCTTTGCTTTATTTATATGCCTGATATGAGCTCCTGAAACAAAACTGCAGTGAGGATTAAATGCCCATATTAATTACCCTTCGTTTGGGGCAAAGATATAAATATGTGTGCCCTTTGAGAGGCCAAGTACGGTTTACCCATGTGGCCTTTGCTCAAAGCTTTGAAATGTCACCATTCACCTTTCATTTACATTGCATCAGCTGTTTTGTTGTATGTCTTTTAGACTAAACTGTGGCACAGGTCATTTATTACAGATGATCATAACTTAAAATGAGTATAAGCAGGAACAATTCCTCTGCCAACCCATGTATATGTCCCTGCTACACACTGTGATTGTGGTTATGAGGCAGGTCAGAACAGCATTCTTTCTCTGTATCTGTGTGATAACCTCATACACCCTTCCTACATACACATTGTATTTTGAACTACATTTATTTACCATAAAATTACTCATTACTCTTACTTGTATTTTTGTGTTCTGTTATGTATGAGCAAAAAATAATCGTTAATGATGCATTCACATTAACATGTTTATACACCCACTACATGCAAAACTTTTCCTTGTCTCATTCAAGTTGTACAGTCAACAATAATTGCTCAGTCAAAATGTGTCTCAAGCAAAAGAAGAAACTGCTGTGATTTGAGTTCATATTTAGTATAGCTGCACTGTCTCTTATTTTAAAAGACCTCATTTTTCTACCGGCAGGCCTCATATTGTAAGCAGTTCTTCCGCTCACACAAAAGGAGGAGATGGAGCTCTCAAGGACATTAGAGAGGCTACCCAGAGTTCTAAAAAAAGGACTTAGAATTGAGTCTGACAGACCTGATCAGGCCCTGAGAGTCCTGGGGGAACTCTGATCAGCCCTAAGTGTTGAAACGCCTGCTCAGCACTTTAAGTGTACAGTGCCAGGGGGGACAGAAATCTAAGCCAAAGCAACCAAAGAAAATGGCCACAGCCATGGCAACACATTAATTCTGTGCCCAAATCCCTGAAGGCATAACATTATGGGATGTCGCCCACCCTTCCGTCAGAAGAGCTGATTAGACATTTACTTCACTTGCCTGAGGCACTAGGCCGAGCTCCCGGTGACAGATCCACTGTGTACTGTGCTCTTGGATGCTGTCAGAAGATATAGCTGGCCGTGGGTACAGTCGGGACACTGATTGTACGAGAAATTAAACCCGCGTCATTGAAGACGAAGTCAAGTCTTTTCAAGGTATGAAACGATAACTGAGCTGTGTTGCATTACTTGAAGGGTTTGTTGGAAGAGTCACAACTCAGTCCAATCTCTGTGTTCCTTTGAAAAAAATCATGCATTTGACTCACATCTCTGATGTTAAGGTCACAGGAGCTCTGCAGGGTAGAAAAGACCTTTAAAAAAAAGCCTAACTGAAAACATACATTTGTTTTCTCTGCTTTAAAGTTAATTTAAGGGAGTAGAGGGAGTTTTTCGAGGGAGATTTGCAGTAAGGGCCATAAAAATAGTATACATGTCTTGAGTGACCCATATATCAGGGTCAGCAAAACAAAAAGTTTCCCAGGAAAGATTATTTTATCGGTTTAGGCTGATCCGGACTTGCATATTATGAAAATGAGTCATGATTTACCCTAACAAATTAGGTGGAAACGTTATTTTTCACATACAAATGATCAACTCAAGCAACGCAGAGTCACTTTGTTGAGAGGTGGGAGGAAAGGGAGAGGTGGGGAGAGAAAACAATAAATCAATAAATCTTCTGAAGCAAGAAAGTTGGTGAAGGATTTGTGGAGAGAATATACAGCAGATCTGTTATATTGTACATAATGTTGCACAATAATATGCTTGTGTCTTTACAGAATATTAGATGAACTTTCTTGGATGTCATCAAGAAAATGTGTTTTTGGAACAGTGTTCCCAACCCTGGCCCTGGAAGGCTCCAGTTAACAACTGGTGAATAAGACCAATTAAGGCCATAATTATTTAAATCAAGCAGTAATGTGTTTTAGTTTAAATGCAATCCCCTAGATTTCTGTGGATGCAGTATACTGCCTAATATTCTAATACTGTACATTAGACAGAAAGACAGGCAGACAATCCTTTTAGACCAGAAAAGAAAAGGTTCCATTCCAATCAGGATATACTGTATCCTTTTTTGAATGCTTTCTGCATGTGAGTTAAATGGAGTATTTTAAAATACGCAGCTCTGAAGAGCCAACATTATATGTAATGTATGTTAACAAGGAGGTTTTCTTGGAAACAAAGGAAAGTTTATAATAATGTAGGTCTGTGGTAGTTTTATGAATTCGTCCTGGCTGGGCAAAAACAAAGCTTTAATTTGCAAATCAAGTATCTTGGACATCAATTCCGACTGGCACAATGTTGCCTTGCTCAGCAACTGGCACAACATAATGGCCCATATCAATCTTATTATGCACCACCAAAACTATAGTTTGCCACATCATAACCATGATCGACATGCTATTACGAAAACAAAATCTAAAATGTCACAGCATCTTATGATGGGAACAGAATGCAATTTCCATGTATTATGTGATATTCTATACTCACATACATCTACAGTGAGGTCCAGAATTATTGGCACCCTTGATGAAAATGAGGCGAAAAAGGTTGTGTAAAATAAACAATACAGGCTAGGAGCTATATTTTGTGTTCATATAAAATGGTTAAATTATATTATTTTATACTAATACAATTGTCCAGATAAAACATTTTCTCTAACAAGTGATATAAAAAAATATATATATGTGTCACAATTATTGGCACCTCTAATAAATATTTAAAATAAAATCCATGAAAAACAAATCTGGATAAACGTGTCATCCTCTGTAGTGTTTTATGAGATTGGTGAACATATTGAGGGGGGGATCTTTGACCATTTCTCAGTACAGAATATTTTTATATCCTTCAGATCCTCCGGTCTGTGCTTGTGTATTGTCCTCTTAAATTCAAACCGCAAAGTTTTGATTGGATTCATGTCCGGAGACTGAGATGGCAATTACAAAACAGTCATTTTGTGGTCAGTTAATAATTTCTTGCTAGATCTTGAGATATGCTTGGGATAATTGTATTGGAAATTGCTGGATTTCATGATTCCATTGACCTTAACAGGACCAGAGCCCCAGGACGAGTAGATTAAAAAAAAAAAACATAACATCAAAGATCCACCATCATATTTCACCGTAGGTATACAGCCTTTTCAACACAAGCATTCTTCTTCCGACACAAAAACCCACCGTATGGCCAAAAAGCATAATTCTGGTCTCATCTGATCATAAAACCTCAGCGATCGGTATTGGAACTCTGATTGGAACCAGGCATTACAGTCAGATGAGACCAAAATGACTTTAATTGAGATTTAAATTGGATATGCTTGCTTCATATTTGTACATACAAATCAACTAATACTGTTTGTCAGGTATATTTCAATGATCACTACACTCAATCTGGCTAGGAAGGAGCAAACCAAACCACCATTGGTTTGTCATTTGAAACTACCTACCTTAAAATCTACCTGACCTGGTGGGATTATGTATGTTTGACTCCTTTTGATTTGAAAGCATTGAGTTCCTCAGTTACCTCCCAGAAGCCCCTGCTATGACAACTCCTGAAGTAAAATTCATGAGGGGATAGGGGTAGTGGGAGGGAAGCTATTCGCGTACAAAAAAACAACAAAGAACCAATACAAACTGCCTGAGGAAATCCAATCTGCAGAACCAAGGCTTCAGCTTCCTTGAGGCCTCTCCTTACATGACCTTGGCTTGCTCTTTGAATTAATTGTGTTGTTCCAGTGATCCAGCTCAGCTAAATTAAATATATTGTCTAGTTTTTATAAACAGCATGGGGAGTCGGTGAACTAATGTACAAGGTGGCTCCATCTTTAATAATGTACCAAATGCTGAAGCACATTATTGCCTTTGATACTCTAGATCGCGGCACTCTCACATGATATTAGTGTGCTCTTTTTTGGGCCTTATCCTGTTTTTCTCTTCGATCCTCGGGCACACTCTTTGTTTCTCTTCTCACTTCTATGCAGTCAGATTCTTTTACTCCTTATTCTATGATTCTTGGGTTTCATCTCAGACTTTAAGTAGTTCTCTTTGAAAGCAGTTCCATCAGTGGTGGAATTTGGGAGTCACTATGTAGTCACTATGTAAACAGTCTATTCCCTCAATGATTAATCCTAGAACAATTTATTTAATTAATTTATGAATAGTGAATTAATAGTTATTGATCATTTCAGTGTAGTGTAAGATGATGTTTATGTATTGAATTTGGCTTGTCTTGTACCATTACTGCCA